>OY720381.1:3750000-5000000 GCA_963082945.1 Cerastis leucographa | reverse complement strand
ACTGTTCGAAAGAGATACCGTGAATTAAAAAACAAATACATACACATACCTAGTAGTGGCGGCAACCAGTTGACATTGACCTCAGTGTGCGAATCCAAGAACAGAAGAACATCAGCCGTGGCCTCCTTCACGCCAGCTAAACGAGCCCTGATCAGTCCACTGCGCTTTTTAAGACGTATTACGCGGACTTTAGGCATACTCTTCGCTAGATAGTCGTCTAACTTCTGTTTAAGAAAATCTGAAAATGATAAAAAAAGATGTTAAGGCGATATCGCCCGCAAGGGTCCCCCTACCCTTAACAAAACGTATAGTAAACCTACATTTCGACAGATACTTTAAAATATAAGGCTCGGTTTACGCCAACGGTGCGAGAGAAGCGGTGACCAATCATTGAAAAAACAAAAGACGAGGAATTAGTTTCAACCAATGCGATTTGATTTCGACCCATTGTACCATTTTCTTTCGACACAACAACATGTCTTCATCCTTTGACGAAGAAGCCTCTGCGGGCGAGGACGCGGCGGGCGACTGATATCCGCACCCTGACCGCACCCCGCCCGCGACGCTCCGCGCGGTTGTATATGCCCCGCGCTCCGCTGATTCTAAACATTTTGTATGAAACGTCGGCTGTCACTAGTAAGGGGTGACAGTAAAGAGAAGCAAAGTGCAGTGTGGTATGTTTAATGACTGACGAGAGGTTATCATCGACGTGCCAACTGAATCTACCGACACATGAAAACATGCACTACGAAAGTCGACGTAGGTGAAACTTGTGTCCTGTCGTTCTTTCAAACCTGGTGCAAACGGCCTTCAGACTCAAATCAAAGTTAACAACGCTTGACTGCATGCTTCACGTACTCTACAAAAATTACGATGATGAGTTGATGGCGGTAAAGTGCCTTTTACTGTCCGAACCTTCAGGCTCTGTTGTCATCTTGGTAGGCACGATGCATTCTAGATACAGAGTACGAAGCCCCGCTTTGTGATCATGGTTTCGATAACCAGCCTTACCAAGCGGTTAGCGGTCGCTGGGGTTGTGAAAGATAGATGGACAGTCTTGCTCCATGTCAACTACTGGAAGCCAACCTCAATATGGTTGGAAAAAGAAGTGAATTATTGTTAGACGGCCGGCGGTGACCAGATTATCCAGATTATTTTAGTCATGCATGGATCAATAAGGTGGCTACTAGTGCAGCAAAACAGTCTCAGACTGTCAAATCGTGTTCACATTGATACAGAGGGGGAAAAGCAGGTATCTTGGACCGAAAATACGGGTATCGTGCTTAGAGAGTACCGCCAGGGTCAACTGAACTCCGAAGTCGAATCGAACGAGCATGCACATAAATTCAGCTTTTATTTTCAGCTTTCGAGTTGAAAATTAATGTCTAACAAGTCAACAAATCTCTGTCGATGGAATGAAATGTTGGAATTTTGAAGCCGGTGATACAGAAATTAGGCAAAAGAGGCTCGGTGAACAGTGAAATGCAATAACTAAAGTATAAAGTTTTAACTACACCTAGTAGTTAAACACCGTCACAATCAAAAGGTTTTAGACCGAGACGCCAATCTTAGCGATTAGCATTGTATGTAACTGATATATCTTTTGATCAAACTGAAAAAAACTGTTACATAGGTAGGTTTTACAAAAACTCGAAAACTTACCTTTATCGCTTGCATCATCGACTAGAATAACTTCCTTGATCAGAGTGCTAGGTGATCGTAGTAACACGCTGAATGCAGTCCTAAGCAGCGTACTCCAATGCTCGTTGTAGAAGGGAACCACGACGCTTACAGTAGGCAGTGACGCAATATAAACCTTCTTCACACAAGTAGGGTGCCGAATATCAGGTAGCGAACGATTCAGTGAAATTTTATCACTTAGTGCGCCATTGAATCCGTTTACTGCATAAAGAGCCTTTTCTAGATATTCGTCTGATTTTGGCAGATGTGCGGGTTTTCCTTGTTCACCAATTCCTGATAGATATAAAATAAGGCACTAAATATATGGCGTACTACCTTTGTTCATAACATGTATGATCAACCGCACGTCGACATTAACTACAAAAACCAATTTAAGTGTCACGAAGTAAACTGACCAAGTCAAAATATTACCATACACATGCTTTCTGTTCATAATACCCACCAACTCGCATTCTTTCATGTTCTATCAGCGCATAGTCATGCCAGTCAATTCTCTGGAAATATAAAATTTGTAAGAATGTGGAATGTACTAATTGTTCTTTTAGAAATTTCTTTTCTTTATTGTCTAATAACCGATGTCTGGATTTATGGCCAGTTTCTTGCAATAAACTCTGCCCCTATCGCATGGTATTAAAACATAACTGGCGAGATATGGTTGACTATAAGTACACCTACCTACTACAGACGTGTTGTTATATTTTTTTTGAAATTCAACATAATGAATATGACCTATTAATTGCAAAATATAAATACACTCCCTCAGTTATATTATTTCTGGAATGCAGGCATGAGCCGGTAAGTTACTGTGCCCTTTTATGCACTGCAGAGTTACTTTGTGTTCGCAATGTGTTAGAGTGCGTTGTGATATTCCAATACGAGGCCAGAATTTAAAATATTGTTTTTTAGCGCCTGTCACTCACACTGTATGAGATGATTTTGATGTTAAGATTTCTGAAAGAACTGCCCGACCCGACAACCCAAATAAAGGATCCAAGTAAACTGTAATGTGTTATTGAGGATAATTAATTAACTCACCTTTAAAGTAGTGGATAAAGTAGTGGGCAAAGTAGTGGATAAAGTAGTGGGCAAAGTAGTGGATAAAGTAGTGGGCAAAGTAGTGGATAAAGTAGTGGGCAAAGTAGTGGATAAAGTAGTGGGCAAAGTAGTGGATAAAGTAGTGGGAAAAGTAGTGGATAAAGTAGTGGGAAAAGTAGTGGATAAAGTAGTGGGAAAAGTAGTGGATAAAGTAGTGGGCAAAGTAGTGGATAAAGTAGTGGGAAAAGTAGTGGATAAAGTAGTGGGAAAAGTAGTGGATAAAGTAGTGGGAAAAGTAGTGGATAAAGTAGTGGGAAAAGTAGTGGATAAAGTAGTGGGAAAAGTAGTGGATAAAGTAGTGGGCAAAGTAGTGGATAAAGTAGTGGGAAAAGTAGTGGATAAAGTAGTGGGAAAAGTAGTGGATAAAGTAGTGGGAAAAGTAGTGGATAAAGTAGTGGGCAAAGTAGTGGATAAAGTAGTGGATAAAGTAGTGGGCAAAGTAGTGGGCATAGTAGTGGATAAAGTAGTAGGTAAAGTAGTGGATAAAGTAGTGGGTATAACAACGTCCATTTCTGTGCGATTAGTTTCTGAAGGTTGAAAAAATTGTAAAGCCTGGTTTGCAAATGAGTTATATGCGTCCAGACTGGTTAACAACTTCACTATGTATGATAGTATCACTATTAACGTAAACATCAAAAGATTACGAATGCTCAATTGGTCCCGTAGTCGCCGCCTTGAAATTTCATTTTGCTGAAACAAATAAATTAAAATAATCATATTTTTTTCAATCTTAATTCGAGATAGCGCAGTACAAGAGCACTTGGAAAGGCTTTGGTCAGGCCTTTGCCAAGCATGAGTAAGTATGGGTTGCAAAACCCTAAAAATAAACTATTTAAAATGACTGTCAACATAATACTTACATTCTGCATGTGTGCTATACAATAATCGTAACCGTTTAGGAACAAACTTCTTGCTGACTTAAGAGAAATTTTACTAGAGATTGATTTATTGTTTCCACCCTCTGAAGTAGCTGCTGAGACTGTACGCGCCCAAACCATTAGACGCGTGTAACGTGTGTCTAGATGTTTCGATGGTTAATACTATTGTGATTCGTAGCATGTTTCCTTATCGATAAGTCAGCGAGAAGCACGAATTGTAATTAAAAAGTAGATATTTTTAGTATACTACAAGGACGAAGGTACCAAAGAAGCCCATTGCCATCGGCTTCTCTACTTTGATTGAAAAATGGCACATGTTATCGGTAAAAAAATATGTTCAAAAACTAAAATCCGACTACTGAATTATCACTCTCTAAAAAGTAGGAAACAAGAAAATATTGTATGTAATTGCTTACTTAAAAACCATGTCATGAGTAATGGTCGATTACGTATTTGGTAGATTTTTTTGCTTTATCAGTTCAGTTCCTCTGCATTTTATGATTTCCAAAATGTAATCGAAAAAGATGGCGCCGACGAAATTAATTTTCCAGTGTTTTCGTCATTAGTGTAATTTTCATGGTTTTTGGGATCGCTGATAACAAAAATGTGGTGAACGTACAAATAAACAACCGGCCAAGTGCGAGTTAAACTCGCGCACGAAAGGTTCCGTGCCATTATTTATAAAAATGAGCAAAAAAAAAACACTTTTTTGTATAGGAGCCCCCTTAAATATTTATTTTATTCTGTTTTTAGTATTTGTTGGTATAGCATCAACAGAAATACATAATCTGTAGAAATTTCAACTGGCTACCTATCACGGTTCATAAGATACAGCCTGGTGACAGACGGACGGCGGACGGGCGGACGGACAGCAAAGTCTCAGTAATAGGGTCCCGTTTGACCCTTTGGGTACGGAACCCTAAAAAGGCACTGCCATGACGAAAAGTTTCGGTTTTTTGGTCATGGGCTCATGGGGAGGAGAATATTGTGCACTCGCAGCGTACAGACGTGCTCAATGGCAATATTTAATTAATACTTTAATAATAGTAACCTCTAGCGTACTACTATCGTAGCGTACGCAGACTTGTGGCTCGACGACCTTTTTCGCCTGTGTGTCACTTTAAAAACGCGTACTTTATTTAAAATTGCCGCGCAAGTTCGCTGGCGATTCAACCGGTTAGAAATCTTACTCGTAGCTCGTCTCGGCTCGTACCTGTGTGGCAGCACTGCGAGCCGCGAGCCGCCATTTTTTTCGTCAGTTCATGCAGATACACGAGGAGGGTACCCACCTACCGTAATTGCGTATTTTTTGTTGTTTTAGCTATAATCATCTGTGTTGTAGAAATCCAGCTTCTCGTGTGTCACCGACGTCGAGCCGAGTAGGTTCGCGATCTTAAAAACCGCGTACATAAAGTTCGCACGTCTATCACCCACTTTAGTAAACAATAGACACGAAATAGTGAAGTTTAAGTAAAAACTAACAAATGAAAAACAGTCCCTGTAATCCAAGGCGGCCAGCGCAACCTTCCGCCTTACCTTCGCAGTCGGCCACGGCTGATGTCAACGCCTGAAATCTAAATGATGGATGCCCACCATCCATCAGTACTTGAATGAAGTTTGCCGCGGATGGGAAACTCAACAACGACCAGAAAATGAAAACAGAAAGCTATTCACGCGGATAACATGATAGATAGCCTTAAATAAAAGCGCGACCTGACAGAACATATTTCGAAGGAGACCTTAATATTTTTTGTTCGTATCTTGCAATAGCGTTTAAAAACATACATTAGGTATATCATAATATATTAAGTTAACTAACTTTTTCCACTATTATGTTTTACACCTTTGATAAATATTTTTACCAAACTTATTGTCCAAATAGTAAATAATGGTGACATGCTACCTGCTATTGCTAAGTTAAACCTGTATCACACAGCATGATGCACGCAGAGCGTGCTCATCAGACGCGGGCATGTTATAAGAAAGCATGATAATACTTTCTTAATGGAATGTGTAATAAACCAAATAGAAAAATATCGAATCGTCTCGTTTTATTTTATTACCCTTTTTATGCCTTGTGTGAACAAGGCCCATCTTCTACCCCTCTTCCCCTGAAAGTAGATATTTCCTCTAATAACGGGTAAATGAACCTGATCTACGTCATCCCCATATTTAAACGCAATATGGGTGTGAATGATCCTAATTATGTGCCTTTCCCCCTTTTAAAAACATATACCAGTGATTAGGGGACGATAAAACTATTTTTCCTATCTGCCCCTTCAAACGGACAAGAGCGTAGGGCTGAATGATAGCAAGTCTATTTTATTAATGCTCATGCATACTCTGTATGAGATGCCCTGCAGTGGGACAGCACAGGCTGGTATTATTTTAATAATAAAAATCACGAATTGCATTATAAAAATAATTTATTTTCAATATACCAATAAAACTATAAGTGCTTATTCACAACTAGTGATATGTTTCAGAATGAAATAGACTCATACAAACAAACAAATCAACAATAGGTAAATACAAAAATGATAGTAGAACAGCTATATATAAATTGTAACATACATGTAGTATTATATACTTACCTACAATACTACGATAGCCTATTTTGTACACAAATGCGAAAAGATGGCTTTAACAATGTTAAAAGCATATTCTAATACATACTGCCTCGTTTGGGAAACATCACCATTCTTACACTACGTCCGCACTTGTAACTAGCATACTTAGGTGACACGGACTGTAAATCCAATTTCTTTTGACTAAGGTCACTGTAAACCTAACTTGAGGTAATCCATATGTCAGCAGACTAGTCTCCGAGATTGTTATACAAGAGGATAAAACATTTCATATTTTTTTTGTATACCTTTAGAAAAAAAGAGAAAAACTGATAGAGAGGATTTTCTTTAAATTATCATTCAACCTTAAGAATTTACATTTACCGTTCGCGTCGCTCAAGTTGCCGCTCTAAATCCAGATTAAAGTTTGGGCACACACTTGTTTGAGCTCTGGCTTGACGATGTGCTGCGCTACGCTACGCTTCTGATTTAATTTTTATATTGACTATTTTGTAAAAACTTTTTTTGCGTCGACCCCGCCTTATTATAAAAAGTTAATTGCCACTTTGTTGTGAGAGTCGTTGGCATGATTTAACAACTGTACAAGTGTGGACGCAGTTTAAGATTCACCGTGATAATCACCTCATAAAATATCGACCAATCTATGGCATCCAAGGCCGTGCCTCTAATAAAGCGTATAGTTAAAAAAAAATACAATATTTAATACTAAACAATTGGAAGTTATCATAGAATTTTTGTGACGTATTTTTTTTTACCACATATTGTATAACTTCATCTCTAAAATGACAGATACTAATTTTACATCTACGTATATATTATTCATACTAACATAATAATTAAACATTTTAATTTATAAAAATAAAATACTCGACCATGACTAATGGCGCCGAGGCGTCTCTGTGCACGTGTTTACCAAGATTTGCTGATACAATCACATCATTTCAAAAACTAGATGTTAGATATTTTTGTAAAATCAAATTATACAAAAAACTAACATCTGCCTTTTGAAATCGTGTACATGCACAGTTTATTTATAAAATAATATTAAGCCTATTAACCCTAAGCATAACATGTAATGGCAGTTGATGTGAAACTTTAGATTTTAATGCATTAAGACAAAAATATGACATATAAAATGCATATTTTATCATAGATTTAAAATCAGTCGGATTCAAGCGTACATATTATAGACTCATAGTAGCACTAGACTCATTTCAATAAAGCATTTTTTAGCTATATAAAATACTTGTTATAATAACAAACTAAAGTTTAATTATTTAGGCATTAACGACATAGACATAGCACCAGTAGAAAACCCAAATTAAATCATTTTAATAACCTGCGAGAATGAGGTACTTTCATTGCTTTTCAAAAGTGATTTTTTATAATGACATCCTGGTAATGGAGCGTTGTGAAACTTAAAGGTTTGATACAAATTGTCAGTTTTCTTTTTGAAAAATTGAAAATAGCTCACATCAGAGGAAAGTTGTTTCATAGTCCCCTTAAAGAGCAGGATAGCACATAATCAGTATCATTCACACCGATATTGCATTTATGGGGATGACGTAGATCAACGTGCTGCCCCGTTATTGGAGTAAATATTTACTTTTAGGGAAAGAGGGGAGGATGGGAACAAGGCATTCACATCTCTTTTGTACAAAGTGACACAGTTTTTTGCTTTGTCCTAAATTTATGACAGCAAGAAAGCTGACAAATTGTACCAAAAGAATTCAAGTTTCACATGGTACTCATACTCTAGAATGTCAATATAAGACTTAATTATGGAAATGTTTGTTTGGAACGTTAAAATACATACGCCTTTGTAAGCAAAAACCACAGAAGGCAGCTACTGGTCATACACGCACGCCGTTTGCGAGAACTACGCACCTGACCTTTTAGAAGAACATCACGAAAAAGAATGCAACTCGAAAATTATTCTCTGCTCTAAATAATATCATACTTATTCATATTTAACCAACACAGCCCATCGGAGACCTTTTCTATTAGAATAAAGGCCTTAACAAGTATAGCTACCAAGTATAAAATGCGACCGCGGGCAACATTGCATAAACATTCAAAATTTTAATACATACCTACTTATTTTCTATTTACTCTAATCTAGGCTAGTTATTATAATTTCCTGTCATCATTTTTTTTTGGTAATTTTTGTGGAAAGCAAAATTTCGTAAACTCATAGCGTCCTAATTTGCGAGAATTTGTCATTATGTTCCGAAATCTCGTCCTCATTTAGTAATCTCGTCTTCAATGTATCCCAACCCTTCCCAGATTCTTATCTTTACCCCGTTCGGAATTTGTGTATAAAAAATGCGAACATACCACATGGTTTGCCCCCAGGTGGCAATCGGGAATAAAATATCTAATTGCCACTGAGTTGGTGACTGGGAAGTCATTGCCCCCTTCAAATCCCTGTACCCTGCAGCGTGGATCGCGAACCTCACGGTCATCGGACAGACAATTTACCACCTGGGGGCAATTCATGTGGGGCGACAAGGAATATTCGAAAAAAATTAACAAGTCATATGACCAAATGTTTTTTGATGAATACGTTCATTTTTATTTAGTGTTATACAGCGAGATGTGCAAAGAGCAAATTGCATAGTAATAAACGAGGACACGTAATAGAGGATCGGATGTCACTGGGTGTGTTAATCCGAAGTATTTAATTCTACGTGAAAACACAACATCAATATATTATTTGGTACGTACTTAACGTAAGAACATTAGGGCTATCAGAGATCAGGTGTATTTTCGCCTGTAAAGTATGCGAGTTTGTACATTGTACATATCTATAACTTAAGAGGGTGCACACAAAGAGGTCGCCCTGAAAATACGCCCAATCCATACTGACCCTTTTTTACCTAAACACCGATGCTTTCAGCCAATAGCGTTTTACTTTAGTACCGCAATTCCTATCACGTTTAATAGTACCTTCGTTACGTACCTTAGTCAGCCTACTAAGCGATATCAAAAGCGCGTTAGACTAAAAACGGGTGAAAGCTGAACAAAAATGAAAATACAAGAGTTTCTCGAGATACTTGATAGGCTCATTTTCCACCGAAACGGGAATGAGCGGAGCGGATTTCAACCAAATATATTTTTACCCGACTGAAGGACGGGTTATGTATTTCTAAATCAACAACGAGGCTCTTCTCTCTCCTGAGAATTTTTGGTTGGTCGAATTTCGCATCTCCGCTTTTGTGGAAACCGTGTCAAATTAGTGTAGTATTCAAATACACTCTTAAATAAATATGAGATATAGTTACAAGGATGAGGTTTCGAAAACGGAAAAATTCCGATGACTTTCCAGGAATACTTTCTTTTCATATCCTGAAGGAAAATATCGCGTCGAAACCAAGACAAAAATCGCTAGAACGCAATAATAAACCGAAAAAAATCGCAAGACGAACATTAATCAACTTTGAGAATACTCAAAAAGAGGAGGAAAATCAGTAGTGGTACTAATAATGTTTTTCTTTCTTTCTTGTAGTAGTAGAAGCATTCAACGGACCGCCTTTTGTCTGACGCGCTTATTAAAACCTACAGGACGTCTAATACATGCTTAAATATGAAACATCGAGTAAAAGACAAGAACAATTGGTTTATGCTTTGTATATGTATCACCTATAAAGAGGAATCAGTAATTTTCTGGGCATATAAGCCACTACAAAAATCCATACAAATTAAGGTACAGTTAAGTTAAAAAATAACTTATATCGCATAACCTCTCTATCTTTTACGTGATGCCCATAAAACATACAAAAATCATCATACGTAAGTTCAGACCTCTTCTATAGGGCCCGTCACTCTCGACTGAAATTTCTTCCACTTCGCCAACATCTGCTTATTTTCATTATCTATGGTCCATTTTTGCGTCTCTTTGGTTTTATCACACCGGAAAATGTAAACCTCCTTGCTTGACGGGCTATACTCAATGCAGTTGCTGGCACTACCGTGCCTTATTTGTTTCGTGTCCTGAAAGGAAATAGAACAAGATTAGTGATATAGTAGGGCACTATCAAAAGTACCTGAGCTGATAATAGATGGCGGTTGTTGTAAGAAAATAATCTAGACTTTCAAGCCGTCATTCGTCCGCGTGAAATTAAGGAAGTAGACTAAGTTACTCTTTAGTACATCAGCTATCCAGTGAAAGTCCCGTCAAAATCGATCCAGCCGTTGTCTGCAACGGCTGGATCGATTAATCGGAATAATGGATCGGCTAATCTCTGGATTAGCCGGAACAAACAGACAGACAGACAAAAATTGTAAAAAAAAAAAATGGTATATGTACCGTATATACATTCATATGCATGTAGTAAAAAGCGGTTATTTTCACATTAAATTAACAGACACTTCAATTTCATTTATTTGTATGTATAGATTTGTGCTTCAGCGATTCGCGAGGAGCAGAGCGTGTCTGCTGTATCCAGCTCAGTAGTTGTTCGCAGCTACAGATAGAACGGGGTCACACGGCAAAAGAAAATTAACTGAAGTGCAAATGCATTTTTGCTGCGTCCTCCCCAACCACGATCTGTCTATCATAATCAAACTCAGTGCACGAAACGTTTGCCCAGAACCTGACCTTTAACAAAATTCCAAAAACTTTTAGAAACCCTCTTTATATACATACACCTCTGTTCGTCGGATATATTCATTGTACGTCAGATAGATTAGATCCTTAGCTCACTGTCTGTAAAATTCCTTTTTTATTGAACTCTAAATGTGGAGAGGGAGAGGAAGACCAAAGAAAAGATTGTGTGAAAAATGATATGAAGGAAAAATGAGTAAATGATAGCATGACAAATGACAGAGGAGTATGGAGAAAAGAGAAGTGTTGCGCCGACCCTAAATAAAATTGGATAAGGGCAGGAAGATGATTGAACTAAGAGAAACCGTTTTTTTTTTTGATGAAAGTAATTGTCTTTTATAGTTTTAATTATGACGAGTGTAAACCACGCTATTGGTACTTCATCCATACTAATCCATACTAATATTATAATCTCAGGAACTACTGGTACGATTTGAAAAGATGTGGTGGATAGCCCATTTATCGAGGAAGGTCATAGGATATAGCCTATACCATTTCCCATCACGCTACGACAAATAGGAGGAGAGCATCAATGAAAAATGTTGCAATAACGGGGAAAATGTGACGCAGTCGAAGTAGCATGGTTCAGCTAGTAACATAGTAACATATTGGTACAGCCGCATCCAGCTAGACTGGTAGCCGACACCAACATATGATGATGGGAAAAGGCTAAGCAGAAGTGTATTCGCTCTTTTTAAAAATATTTGTTTATTTATTTCGTTTTAAAAAAAGCTTACAGACTAATAACAATCATAAGTAGTCATGCATAAATAATGACATTTGCTGATTACATGCTTCCACATATACAAGGTGTTGTTTTGCATCCTCGTCAAATTCTAGGAAGTAACTATGCTAATGATTCTCGTCCCGAATCCATACTTCCATACTAATATTACTATTACTACTAATATTACTACTAATATTATAAATGAAAAGTCACTCTGTTTGTTTGTTTGTCTGTTACCTTTTCACGACTAAACGGCTGATCGGATCTTAATGCAATTTGGCAAGAAGATAGATTTCAACCTGGGGACGGACATAGGCTATATATCATCTCGCTACAGGAGCGGAGCAGCAATGAAATATGTTGCGAAAACGGGGAAAATGTGACGCAGACGAAGTTGCGCGGGACAGCTAGTATCAAATACTTTGTTTGTTTTCTTAGGTACATGCTTATTAAATTTTCATACAATTTATTGTAAAATAATGTGAAAGCTTCTAAAATTATGGCATACCATGTAATCGAATATAACTGAGCATTTAAATGTTATTAGTATGGTGTAGTACATACCATGTGATACCTCCACATCTGGTTGCCTCCACCAAGATGGCATGTGTACAAAATTATCGGACTCTTATCGGCAGACTCCGGCAGATCCCAGCACATATTACGCGTTTTAGACCTGGAATAATAACGAGACATAACATAACATCACGCCTGTAATCCCTGAAGGGTTAGGCAGAAGTCTACACTCGCACTTCGCCAACTAACTTTAAGTCCCTCGTAATAGAGGTGAGCCAATCGGGGATGATCACAATTTTTTGTTCTTTGTCTGTCGGGTAGATTATTGAAAAGTATTGGACACGTATTTTTTCTTTTTTCACGTGGTCAAAAAATTACGGAGATATATTGAGTTGAAATGGCGCATGACGTCACATGTAGGTAATTTTTATACCTACTTGTGACGTAGTGAGCCCCCACTCTCCAACTTTAATGAGTTTTAACTAAGTATTTTTTTGATATTTTGATAAAACAAAAAATATGTGTCTAATATTTTTGTATTACCTGTCTGACGGACAAAATAGAATGTCATTTTCTTCACCCCTATTGTTATCATCCGAGCACAAATCCATATCACGGGTACACACTGAGAAATCACTAATGGAAAAACCCAATAACACGGCTCGTCCAGGGAATCGCAAGTATCGAACCCATGACCGCATGCTAAGCGGTAGGGCTTGCGACCAATAGACCAAAGAGTTGGCTGACAGATACACAAACTGCTTTATGGAACTGTAAGTTTCAGATATAACCTAAATAAATAAATGACTACTTACTTGACGTCCTTGTGCCAAGAGAACACAAACTCATTCTCCCCTTGTGGCGTCGCACATGGCTTCATGTGTAACTTGTCCATTTGCTCTCCGTGATGAGCGTCAATACACATCTGGGGGTCTGATACTGGTCGCACCTATAAATAAAACAGCGTAAACATACATTTGGCTCAGGGCCGTATTACAGAACGTCACACAATACTCAAACAATCCTTTAAACTAGATTCTAATAATTTGATTGGTTGAAACAACCGGTGGTCGACAACTCTCTCACGACCACGTTGTTACGATGGAGTCAGACGGCCGTCACTGGCCGCTACCACCAATGAGAGAACGCTATACGCTTCGTATATTCAAAAAACAAATTAATTCCACTAGATTTTTATTTAGTTAAAATAAACGCTAACACTCCTCATGATAAATAAGTCATTGCCGCAAGAAGAACAAAAGATGCAAGAGCGAGCGAAGCGAGCTCGGGACTTGCATCACCCCGACTCGGACAGGTTAGGTTTAAAGGGAGTGGCGGTGTCTAGTGAGCGAGCGAAATCTATATCTTAATCCGGGACCACACGGACATTGTCGCTATACAGAAAAAAAAAAAAAACAAAATGGCGGCGTTAGTTCCAATTAAGGCCACGCGGCAAACAGAACCATGCGGCGCTGTAGGTTAGGTTCAGGTTAATACTTACACATCCGCTAGCGAATGGACTCGGCTCTACAGTCGGATATTTTGCTGTCAGGTCAAATGCGATCTGAAATGAAAAAAAAGGCGTTACAATTGTACTACGGCATCCAGCATTAGCCTGTTTTGTCCTTAAAAGACAACACAAGCGCAGTACACAAGGCCAAATTAAATTAGCTTGACTTGGGTATCGGCCCCATTTCATCAGGCTGAGATACCTACATATCCTCCAACGAGTAATGATAAATGCTTACCTGCGTCATAAACCATCTAAAAGGTTTGCACTGCAGTTTCTGTCTCAAGGCTTTCTGTTCGGAGATATCCCCGGGGTCGATACTGCGGTAGTGAGGTCTTCTCGCGTACAAGAACTGCGCGTACTCGTCCATCCACACTTCAGCTACGCGACGGTAGTTCTGTTAAAGAATAGGGGATGATCACATTTTTTTTTCTTTGTCTGTCGGGTAGATTATTGATAAGTATTGGACACGTATTTTTTCACGTGGTCATAAAATGACGGAGATATATTGAGTTGAAATGGCGCATGACGTCAAATATAGGTAATATTTATACCTACTTGTGACGTAGTGAGCCCCCACTCTCCAACTTTAATTAGTTTTAACTAAATATTTTTTGATATTTTGATAAAACAAAAAATATGTGTCCAATATTTTTGTATTACCTGTCTGACGGACAAAATAGAATGTCGTTTTCTTTACCCAGTCTTCACCCCTATTACATGAAACTACGATTTAATACTGGGCACAATTAATCGAGTACAGCTCCGGGACGTCTCGACCCCGCTGCGATCATACGCTGCCTGTCGTCCTCGCTACCAGCTTAAAACATCACGACTCTGTAGAAGCGCACTATAGGTGGGAAGACTGGTAAGTAGGTCGCGTGATGTTACCACTAGCGCGCTTGACGATTCATTTTATCTTATAGTGAAAAGTACCTTTGTAAAATTTTGATTTTGCATTTACAGCTTTGCTGCAAAGAAGATGTTAAAACACAAAGACACACAATAGCTACACGGTTAGTGTTGCTTTTAATTTTATTACTTTAATATTTTGTAGTGCTCATGAAACTTTACTTATTTTAATTACATACAAGTTCTATTCTTAACTGTATCTCACCTTGCCAACAAAATCGCCGTGTCCCGGGTTAGGGAAGGGCGCAAACTTGCGGTATATGTGTCCCACGCGCGAACACGGCGTGTCCACCATACGGCCGCCACACTGCCATATCTGTGAAGTCAAGTTGTTTCATTAAAAATGTTACCCTTGAATACCCCAAGAATATATGCCCCATGCACGTAGGGCATACCGAAAGTTTCTGGAACATGTTACTTTTTATTTGCGACACCGTCATTTGTTTTTACATTGTGGCGTCCTTTCGAAAATTGTGTAAAGATATAAAAAAAGAAATGAACTCTTGAACATTTTCGTTCGATGATTTTCGCGGGGATATAAAGCCAACAGAGACTTCAATTGGCATTTGGTGATAATGCACGCAGCTCTGTGTATTCGTAGTTCGGAGAATTTTGACGTGGACGTGATCATCTCTATGACGAGGTACGCGAAGGTGGGCCGGCGACTGCGGTTACAGAACCTAATATTGATACCCTACGACAACTTATTGGAACTGCCAAAAAAACATTACAATGCGCCATTTTCATTGCGCATGCAATGTTCAAATACTTAGGCCAAATTGTGACGCCTGACTGGAAGGATGACGGCGATATTGAACGGGAGCGGAGGGTTCTGTCGGTGAAGGCGAACATGATAGCTCGCAGGTTTCCTCGTAGCTCCAAGGAAGTACCTTGTTTCGAGCCAAGTGTACTGCATTTTAAACGAGCAGCGTATGGGTGTCATACTCGCAGAAAACCTACGGTGCCCTGCGATTATTTTTATTTAATTTGTTATTTTCAATTTATAAATTAAAAAATCTAATTTATTGTTATTTTAAATGAATATGTATATCAAAATTAATTCCCTTATTTTGAATTTTTATGTATAAATTAAATTCCTTATTTTGTTTTTTTTTTAATTATTACTTTAATTTGCTGTGTTTTGATTTATTATTTATTTATGTAATTTAATCATTTTTATATTTTGTTGAATTTGTGCATGATTTATGGATATTATATTTATCTGACTAAATAAATGAATTGAATCAATTCTCAGTAAATTCGTATTTTGTAAGGCATTGGAATGAGCTAAGTGCAAAACATTTTACATGTGCATCTGAGGGTTCGGAAGCTTTGCACTCGATGGATATCGCATGATTTAACGTAGGACCAGAAACGACTGCGTGTCAGTGGTGCCGTAAAATGATAAAAAAAAAGTTTAACGGAGGACAGTCGTTGGCTGTATATCTGACATATCGTGACAGGTGACGAAACCTGGGTATACTGCTTTGAATGATGGCTGATACATGCGTCATGTTCGTGAACGGGCGCTGTCAGTTGTGACTGGTCATCTCTTAGCTGCCACGGTTTATTTTAATTACTTTATTTTTAATTACTGATTTAATCTTTTACTCTGGACGCTCTTAACTTGCCCGTATTTCTACATTGTTCTCACATATTTGTAATTCTTAACATGAATGATGTAACCAAGATTTTGTAACATATTTTGATTTAAAAGAGTGTC
Organism: Cerastis leucographa; assembly: GCA_963082945.1. Lineage (NCBI taxonomy): Eukaryota > Metazoa > Arthropoda > Insecta > Lepidoptera > Noctuidae > Cerastis > Cerastis leucographa. The sequence continues at coordinate 4,983,744 of OY720381.1, read as the reverse complement.
CATGGAGTTTCTTGCCCGTTCTTCTCCATAGAGATCTACGCTACGGAATGGGCAACTACAGTACTTTCATAAGTTATTATGCCTTGTGACTGGGACTGTAGCTTCGCGTTTTATTTTGTTTTTTTTTGACTTTCAAAAGTGCCTGTTATGGTCTAATTGAAATAAATGCTTTGACTTTGACTTTGACTTTGACTTTGAAGCCAAAAGAAACAAAAAACCAGTCGGCAGAATGGGTCCTTCCTTTTGAAAATTTGCCAAAATTTAAGAAAAGTCGAAGCATTGGTAGATAAATGACCGCGAATCGTATTTTAATTAACGTACAACCTGACGCACGCACTGACGTGCAAATTGCAAAAAACGTTAGAAAATTTGAACTTCGAGGAGGTACCCTGGCGTTCTACTTTAAGGGAGATTGCATTGCATTAGTGTTATCACCAAGTACTATCTCGTTGTAACACTGGGATCCCTTTTAAGGGGTAGTGTCATGCGTTTACGCTTACAGTAAAAGTAAGTATAGGGGAGATAAAAGCCTTCCAAATCATTTGATACTCGTTTCTGAAATGCATGTCATTTTATTTCTCAAATTGTCTAGATTCAGGCTATTTTTAGCTTTAACATCATCTGGTTTAACCGGAATTATGAATAATATTTTAAAATGTCGCTGAACCGACGTGACCCCTCATTCTTGACCTTGCTATTTATATCGTATAATATAATGTTACAAGGTACAGTTCTTCTACCGTTATTTTACTCTGACAGCAGCAACTTGATGCTAACCTTCTGTCATCGTAAATAAAGATCACTGTCATTTAGTCTGCGATTCGAAATCAGCCCGTCTCGTTGATCTAGTGGTCGCGAGCGCGGTCTGAGTTCGGATTCTGGGTCGGGCAAAGTGTCATTGAGTTTTAACATCAAGAATGTGTATTGTGTACTTTTAGGTACGCCTCTGCCTAGCCCTTCCTGAATGGTTAGGCAGAGGTGTACACCTACCAGTACAGAAATCAGAGGTAAAATAACTTTGGAAGTAGTTACTTAAGTATAATAAGTGTCTTAAAACTACTGTTTCTATTGTTGTGTACCAACCTTAAAACTAAGTTCATACTGCTCGCCGCCCCAGATGTCCAGGCCAGGATCATAGCCGCCCAACTCCCAGAAGAATTTGCGCGATATCGCGAACAAACCGCCAGCCATAACTGGGCTCCTGAGTACGACAAATATTATTATTAATTTGTGTAATTTTATTTCCTAAATATGCCTTTTTGGAAAAGATATGGGGATGGATAAGTTAATGTAATTGTTGAATCATTTAATTTTACTTATGAAAGTATATCGAGTATCGTGTATCTGTACCAAATATGAGGAAATCGAAAGGACACACTACTGTGTCGTGTTGTGTCGTTTCTGCTAAATGTATGATGTGGCGCGACACGACACAGTAGTCTGTTTCAACATGGGCATGTGTCGCGGCAGTTCTCGTAGAATATGACGGGACGGGTTTGGTAAAACCAGCAGCCGGTGGCTCCCAATTCTTTCCATCGAAGGCTAATTGTGGACCTAGCTTTCTATAGAAAGAACTAGAAGTCTTTGACTAGCAGTGGTATGATACCGGCTGACAGTAACATATATCTGGGAGGGGGTTATGTTAGATGCATCTGTCCAATACAATTGAACAGCTCTGCATCTTCGGCGGTTGTATATTTTTATAAACAACTGCGCTCATTTACCCCAAAAGAAATTCAACTCAATCATCGTTGTGACAAAGTCCAGCAATTAAATAGGTATTTGAATCTTAAACATACGTTGATAAATCATAAATCAGTTTGTCACGTAATTTCATAATCTACGATCATGAACATCGAAATTAGATTTTAATAGAACGATATTCGCCGTCATTGAAACTGACATTAAAATACATTAGCTTATCAAGTAAAAACCGGCCGAATCGAGTCAATTAGCAGATTATTGTGCTATTAATTGCGTATTTTTATTTTATTACGTTGCCAACTTGTATTTAACAGCCAATTGCTAAAACTTAAATATGTGTTAAGTATGTGTGTTTAGCCCCCGACATGGAATAAAACTGTGGCGCTGCATTTGGAGCATCTGAGCAGTAGATCTAAACGGATCAGATAGCAGAAAAACTGATAACAGTGCAGGTAATCAGTTTGGTAGGTGGCGGAAGAACAATTGCATTAGCAATCGTCAACGTCGCCCACCAGAGGTCGAGCTAGAAGACTTACTGCGCACCTACCAACCCACATTAGACAAACGTGGTGGGTTAATTGTCTTTTTCCTCCCCATGATAAAAACAAATAAATGCCCGGTAGCTCCAGTGGTGCCACTGGCGACGACGGTAGGCAGGCAAGCCACGGAGTAAGGGGTGCCAAGAATCCTCAGGTGGGATCCATTTACCATCAAACGACCAAGGATAAGAAAACGAACAAAGATAACTATTTTTACATTATGACTTACAACGTACGCACTTTAAGGAAAGAAGAACACCTAAGAGAATTTGATAACGCCCTTAACGATGTCAAAAGAAGTGCGAAGAGTGGGAGAAGATACGACTGAACGTTAAAATAATATTTTTTTACCATTTCGGACAAACAGCAGGTTTATACGGTGTGGGTATCATAGTTGCCAAAAAAATGGAAAGACAATATTATAGAATTCATATTATCATACTATGACCGAATAGCCCTACTCAAATTTAAAATATCCGATTGCAAAACCCTTACAATCATCCAAGTTTATGCACCAACATAAACACACGTACATCAAGACGAAGAAGTAGAAGATTTTTACGATCTTTTGAACAAAGCTTGCGACGACCATCGCGGTACGTGGAACAGTGTTATGGGGGATTTTAATGCTAAAATAGGAGAGAAGCAACCATTGGATAGTTTCAGAAACTTAGGGTCTCATGGCATCGGTAGCCGAAACCAGCCGGCACACGATTAATACATTTCTCTTTTGGGCAAAACGAAAAGCGAATATTTAGACAAAATAAGAAAATTAAATAATGAATCACTTATCATCAATAGACAACAATTTAATTTAGAATTAAAAAAAAAAAACAGTTTTGGTATATTCGATATAAAAACCGACGATGTACAAGAACAATTTAATAATATTGTCAGTAGTGTAAAAAATAGGAAAATAAAACATTGCCAAACAATTTTTTGGTTTTGTTTAGGAAAGAGATGATAACCTTCAAACGGCTGAGCAGATTTTCTCAAAACATAGCTAAGAACACTCTCGATTAAAACACCTTTCAAACGAAACCAATTATATCAAAATCGGTTCATCCGTTTAGGAGCTACGATACCACAGACAGACACACAGATACACAGATACACACGTCAAACTTATAACACCCCTCTTTTTTGGTCGGGGGTTAAAAATAGAGTCAAACGCAACATTAGAAGAGATTTATTATTTTTTCATATAACGCCAAACTGATCCAATCAGTTCGGTGTTAGCCCTAGAAAAGAACCGTTCACAAAAAATTGCCAAACAAGGCACCACAAATGGCAAACATTGGATTAAGGACAACAACGGATAAAGCATCGAAGCAGAGATAAGGTTTTAGAAATCTGCACACACTACTACAAAATTTTATATTCTAACTGTCAATCCAGGTCCCAGCATAAATTACTTTTGCCCATCCCCCCCTATACTGGTTTTGAAGTACACTCCGCACTTAATAAAATTAAATATAACGGGGTACCAGGCGAGGATGGTATAAGCACCGATATTTTATAAATAGGCAAATCATCTCTTCTACCCTTATTTTTTTTTTTTTTAATTTTATTTAAAAAACCGGTATATTCCCGGAAGGCTTCGGCCACTCTAATATAATAATGCTTCATAAAAAAGAAGATAAGTCGGACCTCAACAACTATCGACCGAAAAGTCTTGTATCCCATTCCCATCTGTTTAAGGCCTTCATCAAAGTCATAGACCAGCATATCTCACCCTAGTTGGACAAACATCAACCTCCTCAACAAGCAGGCTTCCGATCAGGCGTCTCCACTACTGACCATCTACTCGTACATGCAAAAAACCAAATAATTGAAAAGTACCAAGAGTTCAGTTGCCTTCATAGACTATTCAAAAGCTTTCGATAGGATAACACACAGTGCCATATTTGAAGCTCTGAACAACCAAGAGATCGATCCCAACTACATCAACCTGCTTCGTAACGTACTATACATAAACACACTGCACAGCACTGCTTCAATTTGATCACAGACAGTCGGACCATCATTCTTTATAAAAAAAGGCGTAAAGCAAGGAGACCCGCTTTCACCTTTTCACAGTTTTCACGCTTTTGAAGAAGTGTTTAAAAGCTTACGGCTAGTTGGGAGAGAAGCGCCATTGAAATCGGTGGAGTGCGGTTTACAAACCTTCGCTTCGCTGACGACATTGTTGTATTCTCTTCCACGGCGGCAGACCCGCGAAGAACATGCCGAAGACCAAACTGATGTCAAACATCACTAAGCATAGGATCAGAGTGAATGGTGAAGAATTGCAATATGTCCATGAATACATCTACTTGGGCCAGTTAGTCTCTTTCCAGCCCGGATACGAAAAGGAAGTCACAAGACGAACCGAAAATGCCTGGAAGAACTACTGGTTCATGAAGGATCTCATGAAAGGAAACCTTCTTTAGTCACTAAAGAGACCTATGGATCCCAGACTTGGTCTTTGACAATTAATATTCAAAAACCCAAACTCAAGGTCTACCAATGTGGCGTCAAACTAACCGACCATGTACGCAACACCACACTGCGCTCCAAAACAAAAATTACTGATGTTGCTCAAAAAACCGCTAAGCTTAAGTGAGACTGGGCTGGCCATGTCTGCCGTATGCCTGACGTGCTATGGGCCAAAATAACCACAATGTGTAGCCCTGACACAGCCAGAAGGCGACGCGGTAGACCTGCCAGGAGATGGCGGGACGAGCTGGACAGAACCAACGACCAGGTTGGTCCACATTGGCCCTGGATCGAAGGATTTGGAAGTCATGGGGCCTTTGCCCAGCAGTGGGATGACATAGATAGGCTAACAGTAAGTAAGTATGTGTGTTTATTATTATTTCAGTTATACGTTCAATTACATGAATCGATGTAGAATTAGGTAGCCTAGTCGCAATTTATGTCAATTCTTCAACCTTCTGAACGTCACATATACGTGACAAGCAAGCGCGTGCCTGTACACCAACGACACAAATATGTAACAACAGATGTTGTGCACTATAACACTTAATAAGCAATTTAAATCATTACCTTTGTGTGTGTCTATTTGTATATCTTTAAAATGTGATCTATATATCTTAAATATTAAATGTCTTATCAAGAAATAAGTAAACAATACTTTTGAAATCCCTTTTTTATTTGTAAGTATATGCGGTGATTTGGCGTGGCTTGGCGTGGGTGGCACGCGCGTGCGTTTATGCTCTGGCGTTCAAAAGGTTAATATTTAGCCCATCATCCATGACACAGCTTGACACAAGTAGAATACGTGATAAAAGCAAATTACGCAGTTTAAAAAAATATACTAGAAATTAAAAAGTAATTTTTAAGAGTCTAGTTTGCAGTGCCCATAGTGAGAGGTTGTGGGATCGAACCACGCCGATATTGACGTGAACGCACTCTTATTAATGCTTGGCTTGAGGGGTTAGCATGAATGCTGTGGGTTACAGCTATGCCACATTGTATGTAACTCTCTGCGCGTAGCGTAGATCTGAGTGAAATTAGCCAATAATACAGCCTTGGCTAACCTAGCTGTGAGCGTAGTTTCAAGGGCATTCCTCGCTACACATCTCTCTGGATGAAAAACGCAGCTTAAATAGTAGGCATACTAACTCGAAAGGCTCAGGCATATTCTGTTCATCCTTCGGCAGTACAGGCAGCCTCTTGTAGAAGAATTCCCAGTCGAAGGCACCGCGGGCCCCTTCATCCTGCGCTCGATATTCAAACGTATCGTACGCAACGACGTCTATGAAGGGACACGTTACCGTTCGGTAGTTCAACGCTATCGGTTCTGTACAAACAAAGTTTCCTTTCAGATTATCAGTTTAATTTAATGGGTTCTCGTTTCCTCTTTCCTTAATATTTGGTGATAGTGGTGTAATGTTTTAAATTCGGTTTATTCACATCATAGTTTTGCGTTCGCGATGGTAAAATATCATACAAATGCATGTTAGAATTCTTTACGCAAGTCAAGTGCTGTGGTTTGGTTGAATGAATTATGTACGCTATAACTTGACTTGCGTTTAATTTTGACGCGGCAATAATTTTCTTTCAGAAATCTTTATCTCATCTCGACAGCAAGTTTTTATGTGATTATTTTGCCAGTGCGAACGCAGTTTTAATATTTTTCTTTATCGTACACAATAATGATTATAGTCGCTATGGATACGAACGACGTGTGTACAAATATTACGGGAAACAGCGTGTTTTTTTGCGATCAATTTTACACCGAATGAAATTAATTTCAAGTAGTTCTTTACTATGCATTGATCATTCAAATAAAAGTATAAAAGTCTGTCGCACCTATAGGGGAAACCACACACACTCGTAATATAGTTCTTTACATCTAGGTATCTCTTTGACTGACATGGGACTTAAGTCTTTATGAAGCGTCTTGACCGTTGCTTCTTCATTGGCAGTGAAACACCACAGTGGTTACCTATGGTTATAACAAATATAAACTAACAAACAAATACATACACAGACCTAATAGTGGCGGCAGCCAGTTGACATTGGCCTCGGTGTGCGAATCCAAGAACAGAAGAACATCAGCAGTGGCCTCCTTCGCGCCAGCTAAACGAGCCGTGATCAGTCCACTGCGCTTCGCAAGACGTATCACGCGAACTTTCGGCATGTTCTTCGCTAAATAGTCGTCTAACTTCTGTTTGAGAAAATCTGGAAATTGTAAAATAATAAGCTGTTGAAACGATATTCACCGCAAGGGTAGGGAAACGTATAGAAAACCCACATTTCGACAGTTGTTTTTAAGTCTCAATATAAATACCAATCATAGGAGAAACAAATGACGTCAAGTGGATTTCAACCAATGCGATTAGTCTTAGATTCTTGCAAGTCACCTCCCCACTCGTCTCCGTTTTGGAGGAAACTGGATTGAATAGTGGTTGGACATTGACCATTATTTTGACAAAACCTCTGTTGTCGGTAACTTAGTAATTTTGTCGGAGGTTCAGTATTCTATTTGGAAGTTTAGTTTTGTTATTCGAAGATTAATTTTTTATAGGAGAAAATGTAATTTGGACATGCTCTTATTTGTTTTTAAATTGGATATTAATTTCGTTTATGTTTTCGGTTTTTTGTCGGTAATTCATTATAACGCTGATTAATTAGAATAATAGTCGGCCACAGATCGCTGGAGATTAATTTGTTTTCGGAACCATTATTATTTTCCTTATAGACTCGGGAGCGCACTGCTCCCGAGGGCAGGCCTCCGTGGCCTGCCCTCGGGAGCAGTGGGCACATTATGTCGGTTGATTATCCTACTAATATTATAAAATCGAAAGTTTGTAAGTAATGGATGGATGGATGTTTGTAACTCTTTCACGTAAAAACTACAGAATGGATCTGGATGAAATTTGGCACAGGTATAGATAATAGTCTGGAATAGCACATAGGATACTTTTTATCCCGGTAGTGTGATCCTGTGGGACAATTACCCAAAAAAACGCGTGCAAAACCGTGGGCAGAAGTTAGGGCTTAAATAAAATTTCCCTTGACCCGGGAATCGAACACGTTCCTATCAGGCAGTAGCGCTTGACACTACGCAACAGCGCAGACCATAACGTCACGTATTGTCCAAAAATTACATACATAAGCCCCTTGTTATTGCATCAAATCCGTTCTGTTCAATGACAACTTCCGAACAGCATAGATTACAAAAAAACAGTACATTCAACCTCAAGGTGCAGGTATTAACAGCATAATAAATGTCCTTAATATCCTATAGCAATAAAAACAACTAGATAAACATTCCAACGTACATAGGGCCGAAGTAAAAGCATTAATTAGCATATACTACACAATAGGCGCAACTAATAATGCTAAAACCATTTAAAACTAGTAAGGCGTGGCAATTTAGAAAACCAAACATCATTATGGAATTAAAATTACGTGTACGTTACCCCAGCAAGAAAGTATCTCCTGGAGTTATATGAGTAGAACGTATAGTTAGTGCCTTTACTGCTGTAAATGTGCCCCCACATAAAAAAATGTGTGCCCCCTGTCGTTTTGGAAAAAAAACGGAAAAACGATTCTTGCTGGGGTAACGTTTTTCTAGCAGGAAAATTCTAAACGAATGATTGGAGAGAGAAAAATTGTGCATGGCCAGAGAGCTTATATGTGTGCCAAAATGTGCCCCCAAAAATAAAATCTGTGCCCCTTCAGATTTTCGAGATATTGCATTTCCTGCTGGAGTAACGTTTTGATGAATCGTATATCTCTAAAACCATTGCATGTGCCCCTGTAGAATAAACATACACGAGTAGCTCTTAATGTGTGCCCCTATGTGCCCCAGGTTAGATTTAAGAAAATATTTATAGTTTTCAAGTTATCGCGGTTTTATGAAAATCCGAAAAAACATCGCAGCGCTTAAATGAGACAAGGTATAAGTTCGCTGAAAACTGTATTCGGTCCTTCTTGACGCTAATAATAACCATACAAAGTTTCAAAACTGTTCATGCATGCGTTTTTGAATAAACTTGCTAAAAGTCAAAACGATGGTGTCATAACTTTGACGACAAAATACAAGGAACTGGCTCAATCCCAGATGTGTAGGTGTAAACCAAAATTGTGTGCCTTTAGTCAAAAATATATGGTGAAAATATTGAGCTTGGAATGTTTCGCATTAAGTAAACATAAACAAAAAACCAAAATATGTAAGCAACGGCTGGTTATCCGACCAAATTTGAATGACTACTAAAAAGCGACGGATTCATACATATCGATGACCTTCTTTATTGGACGTATTATACCTAAGCTGTTGTCCGTACAGTCATGTTCAAAAGTTTTGGGGGCATATGAATTCTTGTCATGAATTATTTTTTTACATTGTAACTAGAAGTTATTAAGGGATTATATGTCATCAACCTAGCACAAGAAGAGAATTAAATACGTATTAAACGAAAAGATAACAAATTACTGAATCGATTTTGATGATATTTCTATTGGACCAATCGGAAAGTATGTATATCCTTTCAGATGAAAACAAAACAAACATGATTCAGAACATGTTTTGTTAAAAAATAACTAAATACGTAAAGTAATGAAAAAAGTCCAAGTACTTGATAAGGTACAAGTATTTTTAAATAAGTCAAAACAATGCCATTAAATACTTACCACCGCAGATCGTGCCATAAAATTCACCACCCCTACAACCACATAATTGTTATAAAATGCTTAATACGCCACTTTCAACCAACTTAAAAAAAGTTAACAAACAGTATCAGTGCAACTGCGTGACTCAATGTAACTGTGTCCTTGGCGTCATAACCTAACTGCAACTGTTTACCAATACCAAGTAATAATCCAAACGCACTTCCTAGTCAATAAACACTTTGTACCTATTTTTCATAATAGAGCGACGTTACACGTGACTGTCTCTGTCTCACTAACACCGTACGCGTACTAGCTGTCTCACTTTCTCCAAGCTAGACATAGCGACTCCTTGCGACACATCGGCAGCGGATGCCGCGGGGCCAGAGATATATGCAGCGGGAGGCGAAAAAAGGGAATCTCTATTAAGGTGAATGCTCCAATTAGCCCGCGAAATTTAAATTTTCTTACGTTTTTGCAATTTGCAGGCCAGTAGTAGCTAGGTTGTTTATTGATTAAAATATTATTCGCGGCTGTAAGACATGTATAGTTACAGAATTATAATCATCAAAATCACCAATACAATCCTCCAAGTTCATAAAGGCGTAGGAACAAAAAAAAAACATAAAAAAAACTTTTTTACAAAAAAAAAATAACCGACTTCCATAAAACATTCAACACAACAAACGTTTTTATTTTAGCCTTTTCAGTTGTGGTATCTCACTTTAATCCTAGTCAAGTATAATTTTTACATTGTAACTAGACACCAGCACATTGTCCATACATACGACAAAGGACAAAATGCATAATAAAGAGGATGACTCAAAAAGTACCTAAGCAAAGATAATAAAATTCATATGGCTCCGCCGGGCAAGCTTCTCTACCAAATGAATGAAAAATCATCTAAATCGGTCCAGTAATCACGGAGAAATCGGTGTAAGACAAATACGGGCTTTTTTATTTATATACAAAAAAGAGCTACCTCTTTTTAGTAGTAGCATCACACATTTCATGAACTACATTTTTTTTTAAACACCGGGACCAATCAATTTTGGGACAAAGACTTGGCAAATTACTGGATGTATTATAATGAAATTTAGAATGGAGAAAATAGCTAACCTTGGAATAGCACTTAGGCTACTATTTATAATGTACTTCATCATGTGTAAGGTCATAGAAACAGCTAGTAGAATATAATTCAATAACAACTTTATTTTATTTCTTATTACTTTTCTACTTCAGTGTACTCGGGCGCACCAACAAGTGTGAAAAGTAAAAAAGGTCATCGATATGTATGAATCCGTCGCTTTTTAGTAGTCATTCAAATTTGGTCGGATAACCAGCCGTTGCTTACATATTTCGGTTTTTTGTTTATATTTACTTAATGCGAAACATTCCAAGCTCAATATTTTCACCATATATTTTTGACTAAAGGCACACAATTTTGGTTTACACCTACACATCTGGGATTGAGCCAGTTCCTTGTATTTTGTCGTCAAAGTTATGACACCATCGTTTTGACTTTTAGCAAGTTTATTCAAAAACGCATGCATGAACAGTTTTGAAACTTTGTATGGTTATTATTAGCGTCAAGAAGGACCGAATACAGTTTTCAGCGAACTTATACCTTGTCTCATTTAAGCGCTGCGATGTTTTTTCGGATTTTCATGAAACCGCGATAACTTGAAAACTATAAATATTTTCTTAAATCTAATCTGGGGCACATAGGGGCACACATTAAGAGCTACTCGTGTATGTTTATTCTACAGGGGCACATGCAATGGTTTTAGAAATATACGATTCATCAAAACGTTACTCCAGCAGGAAATGCAATATCTCGAAAATCTGAAGGGGCACAGATTTTATTTTGGGGGCACATTTTGGCACACTTATAAGCTCTCTGGCCATGCACAATTTTTCTCTCTCCGATCATTCGTTTAGAATTTTCCTGCTAGAAAAACGTTACCCCAGCAAGAATCGTTTTTCCGTTTTTTTTCCAAAACGACAGGGGGCACACATTTTTTATGTGGGGGCACATTTACAGCAGAAAAGGCACCAACTATACGTTCTACTCATATAACTCTAGGAGATACTTTCTTGCTGGGGTAACGTACACTAAAATTACTAGATTATAAATTAAGCTGAACCTATATACACGAAAACAGCAACGTCGTCAAATTAAAATACCTATTACCAAAAAAACAACGCATATCTCAACCAGCAACGTCGTCAAGGTAAAATACCTATTACCAAAAAAACAACGCATTCTCAAATCGCTGGATAGATCGGTCTAAAAATTTAGGCATACAGAGACGACGAAAGAATTTGGGAAACCACTAAACGGGTCAAATAGGGTTTGAAACCCCTATTCTTCTTTGCTATTTTTTGAAATTTTCTTAGCTTGTCTGTTTAAACATGGCGGAACTGGTGCGGGTCGCCTAGTAAATAAATAAATGTTATCACCTGATGTGTTGAATGTGCCTATGAGGGTCGATCATATTACATTCCCACTAAAATTAATCCGGCTCGAAGGACCAATGTTGGGGCTGTGACCTCTGCGAGCGATAAATCTATTTAATATAGCTATAGATGTCTCCTGCCAAGCAGCCAATGGAGACCACAGGGGTGGTTTTAGTGAAGTAGAAATCCCACACTACCCGGTCTTATCCCCAAAGACCGGTCGCCTATTGAAGGTTACCCCGTGAACAAAAAAAAAGAAAGGTACAGTCAACAGCAAATTAGCGTTAACGTTTGCACTACGCGAGTCACTCTTACAGTTACGATATAAATGCATAAAGGCTGAACAATAACTTCGAAATAAATGACCTCGAGCCAGGTATTGACTGCGTAGTTGTTCTGAACGAAAGGTTATAGGGGCGAATAATTCTTCAACACTCTTTTTGTTTAATTGGAAAGATTAGACCTGCGTGTGCACTTGCACTACCAACCAGGAGCAAAAAGTTCAAATTTTTTGAGCGTGATTTTTCAGTAGTCGAGTTTCAGTTTTTTATAATCATAAGCTTAGATTCCAGTAACAACTTATGATTAAAGATTAGGCGTCATATTATACGGGTTCGTTAAACATATGTAGTCAATCACGTAGGTACGTGCCTATTTACATACATTATATATTTACATTCATATGTATGTGCAGTTCCATTCACCATATTATGATGAAATTTGTAAGCACAAGACGTCCTTTCAAACCTTATTGAAAGGTAACATAATTATTACCCGCAAACGGCCTTCAGACTCGAATATCGACAAGAAAAATAAACAACAAAAAGTCAATTTTATAGGTATGCGCGCTTAACTGCACGCTTCACGTAGCTTCTACAAACATTCCAACATATAAGTTTTATGCACTAAGACTAGCTCGTGGCTAAATAATAAGTAATAAATAATAACAGACATTTGGGTCGATCTTCAGGGTAAGCCGCGTTTGCATAACGGGCGAAGTTCGCGGGCAACAGTAAAGGCGGAAACATACTTACTTTTCGTGGCGTGTCGTGACGCGACAGAAGCATATCGATGTCATACATTTAATATGGTTAGGGACATATTTGCATGGCGTGTCGTTGCTAGCTACAACTAGCTGTGCCCCGGAACATTCGTCCTCGAAAAATTATTATAAAATATTAAGTACTTCCTTATTCTGATTCTTGTTAACAATTTTATTTTATTTAAAACTTCCTTGTTAACAAAATTATTATAAAACTGCGACAAAACAAACTTATTTTAAGCTGCTGTTTGCGACTTCCGTTCGCGTGGAAATTTTGATGGGTTTTAGATGTATGAAAAATAAATGTTTGCCGATTCTCACACCTACCCGATATGCACGCAAAATTTCATACTAATCGGTTCAGCCATTTCGGAGGAGTTTGGTAACAAACACCGCGACACGAGAATATATAAATTACATATTAAGTATCTACTTCGTTATTTTAATATTTGTTAACAATTTCTAGGGTTTTATTTATTTGCACGGAACCCTAATCGTTTTTCTAAAATAATTCAAATTCATGTATTGTTTGTCACAGGTGAAATATAGGTTCTTATAGTTATTACATAAAGCTCGCTGTAACATACCCATGAGGTGTACAATATTTAATGTTGGTTCTTATCCGTTTAACATTATTCAGTATTCGTCCTAAGTCAACGACCACCATTATCATGCATTAATATAAGTTTCATTCAAATTGTCAGCTTTAAACAAATTAAATAATATACTGATTTCATACAACTTAAATTATTAATTGATTTCATCATCATCATTAGCCTATTATGTTCCCACTGCTGGGACACAGGCGTCCTCTCTATGAGAGGGAGTGGGCTGTAATCCACCACGCGGGCCCAGTGCGGGTTGGTAGATGTCACATGTCTTCGAATTTTTAGTTCTAGGACATGCCGGTTTCCTCACGATGTTTTCCTTCACCGTTTTTGAGGGCAGCGGTGATGAAATAAATTACACAATGTAATGCGCCTGCCTGGGTTCGAACCCACGGCTTACTGCTCGTAAGTCGGGGCTGCCACCACTGGGCCACCGCTGCTCTTTTGCAATTGATTTCATTCAGATTAAATTATTCATTGGTGTCATACAAATTAAATTATTCATAGATGTCATACAAGTTAAATTATTCACTGATGTCCAACCTATTAAATGATTTTATTTTATTTTATGCTATTTGGGAAACTTACAGCTAGTAAAAACAACATTCCTAAACGATACGGATTTGAAGGCCATTTACAAGTTTCCGCAGATAAACTCACTAGCAAAAAAACAATAAACGAAAAAGGTAGGTACAAAATACCTATAAACAAAAGTTACGAAACTTAAAAACTACAAAACTTAAAAACTACAAACTAAAAGTACAGTAAAATTGTTTGTTGATTGATGTCATAGTTAAATTATTCACTGATGTCCTACAAATTAAATTATTGATTGATGTCATAGTTAAATTATTCATTGAAAAGTAGCCAAGTTACTCCTTATAACATCAGCTATACTTTTCCTAGTAAAAGTCTAGCCAAAATATGTTCAGCCGTTGCAAAGATTACCCGGAACAAACAGACAGACAAATATTTAAAAAAAAGTTTTTTATTTTTATTTTGTTTGGCTCGATGCATTCTAGTCAAAGAGTCCCTCTACTTATTATAGTCGTTTGTTTTTCTATAAAAAAAAAACACAGTACCTACGCGAAAATGAGTCTGACAACCAGTCTGCCTTACCAAATGGTATCGCACCCACGACTCCACAACCCAATTAATATTGGACTGTGGAAAATAGATAGGCAGTAGGTTGGAAAAAGATGTGAAATATTTCTAGACGGCCGGCGGCGACCTTATTAGCCGGACTATTTTAGTCATGCATGGATCAATAAGGAGCTACCTACTAGTGCAGCAAAATCGTCTCTAAACGAACAAATCGTGTTCGCATTCATGCTTAGTTCGGGCCCCGAATCAAGCTTATGAGCGTAGGTGATACGGAGTAGGAAAAGCGAGTAACCTCGGCAGAAACTACGGCTTCCGTGCTTAGACAGTAGACCACCAGCGACAACTGAACCACGAAGTTGAATCGAACGAGCATGCAGTTAAATTCCGTTTAGATTCGATTCTGGCCGTGACTTTGGATTCGAAAGTCGTGATTGAAGTCGAGTCTAGTTTTGAACCCGAAAGTATAAACAACTGTTTATACTTTCGGGTTCAAAACTACAGTCCCGTGAAACTAGACCCATATAATGTACATATAATGATACTACATAAATACATATACACCGTAAGATCGAGCAGTAACGAAACAAAAACAGTACGAGTTGTAGCTAAAGAAACTATTTTAGGAGCCAACCATAACTTTCTGAGAAATTTCTTTCTTGTCTACAGAGTTTAGAAAAAGTGTACAGTTAACAAGAACTTTTCTGATGCCAATCGGTCTTATATTTTTAGTACTACTACTACTACTTTTGGCCGAAAGGTGTCGTTTATCGACGTTTCCGAGGACGGTTACTCGACACCACACAGCGAAACACGACGCTGATAACGTTACGTGTATAGTTATAGTTTATAAGGTTTTTTAATATGTATTAGTTTATTTTTGTGTAACATTATTTTGGGTATTTTATCTATAGGCCTTGAGTGCCTGATAATAAAATGTTTATTTCCTTTATTCATTTCAAACCATATAATTTACATTTTTAAATATTTTTACAAAGGTAATATAAAAAAACATTTAAAAATATAAAAAATAGTAGCCCACCGGCATCAGGAACAGGGTCCGGGCTACCGGTGGTCAGTGCTCTTGAGAGAGGAACCTCCTAACAATTCGTGCCGTGTCCATGCAGAAGTACTGCTTTTTGAATCAAGCCCTTGATCCAGCTGCCAAGCAAAAGCCTACTCATTATTATTATTACTAAAATAATTATTATTATTACTAAAATGTTTATTATTATTAGTTAAGTTCACAAATCAATAAGAAACGGGCTTGTCGTAGAACCAAACATTCAATGACTTTAACCCTCGGTGTTGCGTGCTGGTTTACGGCCAGACTCAATCAAAACTGCAATGCATAACATAACATCACGCCTGTAATCCCCGAAGGGTTAGGCAGAAGTGTACCGAATAGTACACCCACATTTCGCTAGTTATGTTTAAGTCCCATGTATAGGTGACGAGGCTATTGCCATCAACCCGGCACACATCCGGACTCCGTGGCTCCTTCTGAGAAATTCCTGTTAGTAAAACCCAATAGGTAACACTTGTACGACCTGAGATTCGAAAACAGTACCATCCAGTAGTTCATCCTCAGTGGTCGAGATTGTGACCACTAGTAAAACGAGGCAATGCAATAACTAAGAAAGAAAACATATTTATTTGGCACATGCCACAAGCGCACACAACAAAAAAAAATAGTTAAAAATTAAAACTAAACAGAAAGAAATAAATAATATTGTGTGTCTCACGGCTGCGCCAAAAAGGCCATAACTAGGAATAGGTTATACAAGCTGTTGTTTGCATCCTCGTCAAATTCAAGGAGGTAACTATGCTAATGATTCTATTCCCGAATCAATACTAAAATGGGTAAGTAATTTTTTTTTTCTTTTTTACATAAATCGGTAAGTGTGAACTACCCTTGTTTTAAACGCGGCCCGTCTGGTTCTTGAATTATAACCGTGCTTACACACATACAAACAATCTCAAACGTTTATTCGATAATTTCGTAGTCCCTAAACCACGTTAAGGGGGTTATTCTGAAATACTGACAAAGGAGATTGCCCAACTTTGCTCCAAACGCTGCCCAGGAATGGGAGTACCCGCGCTGGGTACCTGGCATTAATATATGTCTTTATAGAAAATATTTTTGGAACGAAGTTCCTTATCGCGCGTTGCGAAAGGGGGGGCTAGACGGAAAAAATTCTTACGAAAAGTTGTCACGACACTTTTTGCTATAGTAAGCTATTGTAAGCTTTATTTCTTTAAAATTAAGTTGAAATTTCCTTAAATTACGTACAATTGGGGTGTGTATGTGAGTAAGGATAGATATGATTATTATTTTGAGTGACCGAACTACAAAGTACAAATTCGGTTGTGCAGTTAAGTAAGACATGTTGCTTCGAATTAAGGATTAATCTTCCTTAAATTAAATATTTTATTTTTCGCACACTAACTTAAATCTAAAATGTATTGATATTATGTACGTGAAAGGAACTTCGTTCCATCCGGGTGTCCCTTGACACCTCTCAGATTTTTTAAATCTATCCTGGGGTTCCTATTTTATTTAAATATTTATTTTGATGATATTATTTTGAAACGCAATAAAAAAATATTGCTGTTCTGTTCTTGCTATACTGACCGAAGAACGATTGGTTGCTGCGCACATGTTATGTGTCTAGTGTGGTTCTTAGGTTGGGCCTGGCACCAAGATGCTATCAGACGTCCTGCCCTCTTTTTAGACAGTTCAATAAGAGACATCGATGATAACGATGACGATTAAAAATATTTTTTAACCGACTTCAAAAAGAAGGAGGTTCTATGTTCGTCTGTATGTATTTTTTATGTATATTCACAGATTTCTCCGCCAATTTTGGACCGATTTTCAAAATTCCTTTTTCTAAAATAATTAATACATGCCTTGTAAGTTTTTTTTTGTTGTTATCCTTTCTATCGATTCCAATACGGACGGAATAAATACTAAAACTATTCATTTACTTATACAAAATGTCTTTAGTTGTGGTCATAAAAGGAGTAATAAAAACCTTAACAGTATGTCAAAGAAGACATGTTTACAAAATAATTTCATCAAAATAAAAAGTTGAATGAAATAGGAACCCCAGGGACAGATTTTAAAAATATTTTGTAAAAAGACATATTAGTGCCAGGTACCCAGCGCGGGTACCTACTCCCATTCCTGGGCAGCGTTTGGACCAATTCTCATAATAATATGATGATGAGCAATGTCCTTTAAACAACCAAAAAATCTGCGTTTATTATAAATTAATTAGGTAAGCACCGTAATTTTAATTGATTAATTATGTCTTTCTTGACAACCTCCTGAAATTTGACGAGGTTGCAAAACAACACCTTGTATATTTTAACAACTACAACCGCCATAATCGCAAGTTTTAAGACCCAGACGGCCAATCTAAGCGATTAGCATTTTATGAAACTGTTATCTCTTTTAATTAAACCGAACAATTTCGTTACATAGGTACTTCTTACTATTTTCATAAATGCGCAAGTTTGGTTGGGTAGCTGTTTGTCACTTTTTCACGGAAAAACTACTGAACGGATTTGAATGCAATTTGGCACACAGATAGTTTATAGCCTAGAGTTTAAATCCCGGTAGTAGCCGAAGTACATAAACTCGCACTTTTTTCCAATGAGGGCAGGCAGAAACTACAAAGCGCGACGTACAACGTGGTAATCCTTACATACTCGTTTTGCTTCATTCACGTTCATACGTCTGTCCATTAGCGGTCATACATGCATCACAGTTGAGAGTACAAATTCGCTTCTTGCCAGCTTACGTAATATTTACAAAAAATATGCATCTGAAATCGTACCTTTATCGCTTGCGTCGTCGACTAGAAGAACTTCCTTAATGAGAGTGCTAGGTGACCGTAGTAACACGCTGAACGCAGTCCTAAGCACCGTACTCCAATGCTCGTTGTGGAAGGGAACCACGACGCTTACAGTAGGCAGTGACGCAATATAAACCTTCTTCACACAAGTAGGGTGCCGAATATCAGGTAGCGAACGATTCAGTGGGATTTTATCACTTAGTGCACCATTGAATCCGTTTACTGCATAAAGAGCCTTTTCTAGATCTTCGTCTGATTTTGGCAAATTTGCTGGCTTTCCTTGTTCACCAATTCCTGATAGAAATAAAATTAGGTATACTAAATATTATGGCCTAGTACCTTCATTCATAACATGTATCATCAACCGCACGTCGGAAGTAATTACGAAAATCACTCTTACTGTCACGAAATACAGGCGCTGACTAAGTCAAAATGTTAACACACACACACCGATGTAATGTATAATATTGAAGTTGTAGAAATAAATTTATTATTTATTATTATTATTATACACAAGCATTTAAACATACATTTACAAACAGTGTAAGCATGTCTCTTTGTTACCCAACTTTAACTTTATTTGTATACAATGCATCAAACAAGACATTAAGGATCTACCATTGCATCTTGAATATGTTTACAGTATAACTGTTGTGGCCAGAGTTTTTGCTATTTTACAACTATGGAAAGGCTATGCCTTTAGGCTGCATAATATTATAGTAGACAAACTCCACTACTTATAAATATTTGCACATTATTAAATAGCTAACCAATGTAAAAGTATGTATTTAACAATTAAACTAAATAGTTAAAAATAAGCTTACTGATGGATTAAAATAAAATTCTACTGTTTTGACCAATGAGTTGATAATACCCACCCACTCGCATCCTTTCATGTTCTATCAGCGCATAGTCATGCCAGTCAATTTTCTGGAAATATAAAATTTGTAAGAATGTGGCATGTAATAATTGTTTTAGTATGAGTTTTTTTGGCTACCATAGTAACAACTGGAATCTGGCCAGTCATGGCAATAAGTTCCCCCCTTATCGCATGGGATTTAAACCTGCCTAGATTGAAACATGATTTGTGAAATAAAATTTAAACATATCAGAATTATGTAAAAACCATCTGTCTAATGACCTATAATAAATTCAAAATATAAATACACTCCATCAGTTATACTCTTTCAGGGAATACAGGCATATATGCCAAACAGACATTGATGCACAAAGTTGTATTCAGATGTGCATCAATGTCATTCCACTCTGTATTGTTTTTTAAGTATATTGTCGGTTCATACATATTGCTTAGTGTAGGATGATTGTCACTGTAGAAACCATTACAAAAAAAATCAAGTGCAATCAAGGATAATAAATTAACTCACCTTTAAAGTAGTAGGTATAAAAATGCCCTTTTCTCTGCGATGTCTTAGTGGAATTTGAAAAATTTCTGAAGCCTGGTTTGCAAATGAGTTACTTGCGGCTAGGCTAGTTAACAACTTCAATATGTATAGTAATATCACTATTAGCGTCAGCATCAGAAGATTTCGCAGCCTCAATATGCGCAATAGTTGGCGCCTTGAAATTGACATTGTGCTGAAACAAAAAAATAAATGTTATATCATCATCATTAAGTTAAAATGTTCCCACTGCTGTGACACAGGCCTCCTCTCTATGAGAGGGTGTGGGCTGTAATCCACCATGCTGCCCCAGTGCTGGTTGGTAGATCTCACATGTCTTTGAATTATAGTATTAAGACATGCTGGTTTCCTCACAATGTTTTCCTTCACCGCTTTTGAGAGCAGCGGTAATGAAATAAATTACACATAGTAATGCGCCTGCCTGGGTTCGAACCCATGGCTTACTGCTCATAAGTCAGAGTGCCACCACTGGACCACCTGTGCTCTCAAAAAATATTATAGTTGAGTTTTTATTCATGTAACATTCACATTTGTTAAACTGAGAAAGATACTAAGGTTGGCCTGAGCTAGCGTGAGAAAGAGCTCTTTGAAAGACTTAGGGGAGGCTTTTGCCAGCTGTGGGCAAAGTGTGTGTGGGTCAGTGGTGGTAGGGGCTAGACCAAAAAAAAAACAAAAGTTCTCTAATCTCTCTCTACTATTTTAGACCAGTCTTGGCAAAAAAAAATATTTTTAATAAATTAGTTGTTATTTTATATTTCTTGTAAAGCAAAACATATGTGATTTGGTGCCATAAAATCTAGTGGAAAATAATACAATACCTATTCCATTTTAGAACATTAATTGTATATATATTTTTTAATATTAATTGATGAATATTTACCGCGAAGCAGATAGTTATCTGATAAGACAGATAAAAACCGCACCAAGATAATAATTTAACTAATGAGTGTCATTTTAATTGTTATCTCACATTGGAAAAATAAGAAATACATACAGACTTCCACTAACGATTTTACATGATTTATTGGGTAAATAATCACAAACATTACTATAATATCATCGAGTGTACGGTGATACTATTGTTATTTATTTACTTCCGAAGATAAGTGCACGACTGTACAATACTTACACGATATTTGCATAGGGTTCGTGCGAATACTGTTATTTCACAAGAATGCACTAACAATATCACAAAAGATGTTTTGATACATCACCGTCATGGAAAAACAAGATTTTCCACAAGACACGAAGGCACGGCACGACCGAAATACAAAAACTAAACCGCCCGGTGCTAACTGCTAATTACACGACATAAGTTAAAAGATATTGTTGCTCACTTCGAACATCCTATTTTTTTTCCATTTGTAACGAGTGTGACAGAGATAGCAGACCAAGTGACACTGGACGAGTAACATTTTGATTTTGGCTGGGTTATAACAAGGCTGTTTGTTTTTTTTAAATCCTTCAAGCAATAGTAACTAAGTATTCATCCTATCAAAAATATTGTTCTTTTTTATCCCTTTCGAAATAGAATAGATGATGAGGCATTGGCGTTTAAATTGTTACATACAAAACAATAAGTGCATCAAATATAATATTTTATGGTAAGACCTGGGGAGAAGACGTATTTTTATTTATTAAAACATTTGGAAACTTTGCCCAGGAGTGAGTGAGACAACGCAACTTACAAAAAAAAAACATTTTGGTCGCTCTTGAGGTATTCCGTTCTCCGGCTGCACCGATGACCCCTGCATAAATTCCTTGCCCCTGTGTCCAAGTGCTATACAATAAATTCACGCATAATATCTTTACCCGACTGCGGCAGAAGGGAGGGTTATTCAATTTCTCGTGCCGCAGTTAATACTGCCCAAAGTTTTCACATTCTTTGATATTAGAGACGCTTTTTGAGCTAGGCAACGTTATCTATTGTTATTTTGTTTAGAGCAGCTGTAAAGTAAACTTTTTGTATCTGTTTAATCATTGTGTTTAATAGATAGGTATGTAAACACTGTTTCACAAGCTGTCACTAACGTCACCGGTCCGGTCAGTCACCCACCACGAATGGCGGGAAGTTGGAAAGTAATAAAAGCTTTTAAAAAGACCGGGGAAGACTAGGGCTTGCGCTCGGTGGACTGGTGGTGCTAATGATATAGTTAGTAAATTGGTTTATCAACCTATTAGCTCTGCTATAACTGGCGACGAGGATAAAGGTAAGAAATTCAAATTATAATACTTAGTGGAAGGTTTGCAAGGGGTACTCGACAATGAAAAAAATTTTGTAACCTGGTTTTAATGATCCATTGTCCTAATCAAAATGAGAACATTCTAATTCAATTTTTTAAATGTGCCCAATTTTTATTTGTAAGCAAACAATAGCAAAAGAATATGTATTAACCTCAAGTCCTACAATTAAATTATCTCACCAATAAAATAAATAAGTAGATACTATAACTTGTTGGTTACAAGCATGGCTGCTTGATGAGGGGTCCTGAGTTTGATTCCCAGATTGAGAGGAGCCTTGTGGGGTTTATCCATTGCGAAATTGGCAGTAGCAGCCACTAAGTATGGATATATGCATGGTTGATGTGGTAGGTAGTGGGCTTGCCCCCTGTTGCATGGGATTTAGACAAGGCTGGTTAGACTCCTCTATATTATTATACTCTTTGCTGGTTAGGTAGGGATGTGCTATTGTGTGCACATCTGTCTGGTTCTTTGGGGATTGCAGGCTTGATGTTAACTTGTGTTATACAAGGTTTTGTTTTGCATCCTCGTCAAAATTCAGGACGTTTTCACAAAAGACATAAATAATCAATATAAATTTACGCTACCTACCTAGTTGATTATTAAAAATGCACTGCTTTTTTTGTTTTTTAAAAATGTCAGTATTTCAGAATAACCCCCCTTAACGTGGTTTAGTAAATAAGAAATTATCGAATAAACGTTTGAGATAGTTTGTATGTGTTAAAACGCGATTATAGGGCGAAAATCAGACGGCCCGCGTTTAAAACTTATCGATTTCCGTAAATAAGAAAAAAAAAAATACATTCCCATTTTATTATCGATTTGGGTCGAGAATCATTATCATAGTTACCTCCTTGAATTTGACGAGGATGCAAAACAACACCTTGTATAAATAATAACTATTGAAAAATTATGAGGCTCTTAAAGAATAACGAGGTTCCTTAAATACATTTATTCTTAAGCCAATGGTTGATGAGATATTTGCTTCCAAAGTCGTAATGGTTTGTAGAAAGAAAAAAAAATCAACGAAAATTGGTTAAATAAGATTTGATATTTAGTTTGTGAGTTATGGGACTTTTTCATCACCCACCACACCCACCACACTTCGTTTTCCATTAACATACTATGAAAAAAAAATTAAATGAAAAACAAATTTAGTTTAGCTGTTGACTGTTATTTTACATCTGTCATTCTATGTAAATTCGCAGTCAATTTGCGTTAAAATACTGTTATTATATTGTTTGGTGCTACGGAACCCTGTGTTTGCGAGTACGACTGGCACTTGGCCGGCTTTTATGCCTTGTTCCCATCGACCCCTGTGCCACGGAAACTAGAACGGAAATTACCTCTAATAACGGGGTAAATGAACCTTGATCTATGTCATCCCCATATCCTAATGCGCAATATGGGAGAAAATGATACTAATTATGTGCTATACTACTGGCGAAGGACCTTCCCTTTATACACAGACGCTAATGGTACAACCAGTGGTGGTGATAGCGCTGGTGGTAAGGGGACGATTAAATTATTTTTCTCATCTGCCCTTTTAAACAAGCAGGAGCACTTGGCTAATTGGGACCAAGTCCATTTTATTAAGATCTGTATGAGATGCCCTGCAGTGTGACAGTAACAGGCTGGTATTATTTTAATAATAAAAATCACGAATGCAATATAAAAATAATTTATTTTCAATATACCAATAAAACTAAGTGCTAATATGTACAAGTACTACTAGTGATATGTTACACAATGGAATAGACTCGTACAAAAAAAGGAAGAAGTGAAACTCGTACATACTACACGCATGCGTTCGAGTGCCACGCATTCACTCTCGTTATTTTATTGAGCTTCTAAATAATATTTTGTTGTTTTCTTGTTGTATTTTTATAACATAAGTTTATCGAGGTTATTCTACTCATGGAAATTGAGCGAAGGCTGGTCACACCGAAGAGTCGAATGCATGACTGTTTGCACGCCATCTTGCGTACCTATTAGAACTTCGTAGTCACAAATCTTTTAATACTCTGCCATCTCTTAGTGAGTTATAGAAAATATTCCCGCTCCATGGTAGCGTTAAACTTGTTGGAAGTCGAATAAGAAGTTTCACCTCAACAACAAATCAACAATACGTAAATAGAAAATGTTAGAGCAACAGATATGAAATACATACATGATACGGTATTACATACTACCTACAATATTATGAAAGCCTATGTTGTACACAAATGCCTCATTTCGCATTTGTGTCATTTTCCCTCATTTGGCAAACGTCAACACTCCCAATCTTTCAAGGTAAAATATTGTTTCTTCATAGTATAACATTTCTAAGTGGGGTTCTGAATGAATACGTGGTAACCGTTTGTGTGCGTCGATGTTCCTGCCACCCTGAATCTATGCGTAAGAAGTTAGTTGCCACTTTGTTGTGAGAGTTGTTGGCAACTGTACAAGTGTGGCCGCAGTTAAAGATAGATTCACATGAAAAATTCCTTGTACAATATCGATCAATATAAATTTTACTACACATTTATAAATTAATCTCTAAAATGACATCAATCCTATAAACATCTTATGTTTATTAATATTAACGTAATAATTAAACATTTTAATTTATAAAAATAAATACTCGACCATGACTAATGCCGCCGAGCCAAGACTAGCTAAAGAATACACGCTTTCAGAATCCAGATGTTAGACATTTTTGTAATATTTGAACATGCACAGTATATTTATAAAATAATATTATGCCTATAAACCCTACGCATAACATGTAATGGCAGTTATGTGAAACTTTTTGATTTTATTGCATTAAAGACAAAATTATGACGTATTTACACATAATTATTTTGTCGTCGATTTAAAATCAGTCGGATAGCATTCATATTATAGACTCGTAGTAGTATGAGACTCATATCGATTAAGCATTTTTCTTGATACTGTATGTATAATTATACTTGTTTGAATAATAAACTAAAGTTAATTTATGAAGCCAAGGAATTAAACGTAATTCACTTTAGTTAGCTGCTGTATTTACCACATTTTTGACATTTTAAAATATTTCTTACATTAAAAATCGCGATATCTTAGGAATGGGGATTCTTAGGAAAATGTATAAGACCTGTTATGGTAAAGTTAAGTTAAAAAAAAAAAACGATAATAGCCTCTCTATCTTTTACGCGATGCCCACAAAATACAGAAAAGTCATCAAACGTAGGTAAGTTCAGGCCTCTTCAATAGGCCCCGTGACCCTCGACACAAATAATGGCCACTTCGCCATCATCTCCTCATTCACATAGTCTATGGTCCATTTTTGCGTCTCTTTAGTTTTATCACACTGGAAGATGTAAACCTCCTTGCTTAACGGGCTATACTCAATGCAGCTGTCGGCTCTACCGTGGCTTATTTGTTTCGTATCCTGAAAGGAAATGGAAAGAAAATTAGGGATATACTAGAGCACTCCCAAAAGTACCGGGCTTGAAATATAGACCGCGGTTGTTGTTTATAAATACAGAGCGTGTGTACTGCATCCAGCTCAGTATTACCTGCAGGTAGAACGGGGTTACACGGCAAACATACTGAACTGAAGTGCTAATGCATTTGCTACGTCCACCCAAACCACAATACGTCTGTCATTTTCAAACTTAGAGAACATTTGCCTAGAAGCTGACCTTAACAAGATTCCATAAACTTTTAGGATCCCTTCTTTATATCCGTCTCTGTTCATCGGATGTATTCATTGTAGGTCAGATTGACTCCTTAGCTCGGTGTCTGTAAAATTTATACAAGGTATTGTTTTGCATCCTCGTCAAATTCAAGGAGGTAACTATGCTAATGATTCTCGACCCGAATCAATAATAAAATGGGTAGGATGTTTTTTCTTCTTACTTGCGGAAATCGGTGAGTGTGAACCACCCGCGTTTTAAACGCGGCCCTTCCGATCCTCACCCTATAATCGCGCTTTTACACATCCAAACAATCTCAAACGTTTATACGATAATTTCTTATACCTTACACTACGATAAGGGGGTTAATCTGAAATACTGACATACTTAAACAACGAAAATATCAGGGTTTATTATTAATTTACTAGCTACCGTAAGTTCAATTGATTATTTATGTCTTATGTGACAACTTTCTAAATTTTGACGAGGATGCAAAACAACAACTTGTATAATTCCTCAATGAACTCTAAGTGAAACTGCTTACTTTTTTATGTGTAAACTTTTTTTTATAGTTTTGACCAAATCTATGATGCGAAGTACCAATAGCCTGGTTTAAGCTATTGGTACAAGTCGTATCATAAATTTGGTTTGTTATCTTAGGTACATGCTTTACAACTTATTGTAAAATAATGTTGTCTTCTAAAAATATATTATCCCATTTAATTGAATGTAAATGTTGTAGGCATGGTGTACATACCGTGAGATACCTCCACATTTGGTTGCCTCCACCAAGATGGCATGTGTACAAAATTATCGGACTCATGTCGGCAGAGTCCGGCATATCCCAGCAGATCTTCCGCGTTTTAGACCTGGAATAATAACGAGACATACATAACATCACGCCTGTAATCCCCGAAGGGTTAGGCAGAAGTGTACATCCACATTTCGCCAGTTAACTTTAAGCTCCACGTGATAGAGGCGAGCCAATTTTCATCATCCGAGCACAAATCCAGATCCCGGGCTGCTATTGAGAAATTACTTACAGAAAAACCCAATAACACGTCTTGTCCAGGTAATTGAACCCATGATGCTAAGCAGTATTTCTTGCGACCAATAGACCAAAAAGTCATTGGCTGACAAATACACAAACTGCTGCTATTTAGCTGTAAGTTTTAGATATAACCTAAATAAATAAATGACTACTCACTTAACGTCCTTGCGCCAAGAGAACTCGAACTCATTCTCGGCTTGTGCCGTCGAACATGGCTTGATATGTAACTTGTCCATCTCCTCTCCGTGATGAGCGTCAATACACATCTGGGGGTCTGATACTGGTCGCACCTTTAAATAAAATAAATAAAACAGCATGAAAATAAATTAAAAAACGAGCCTAAATTACAGAACGTTAATCAATTCTCGAGCATTACTGACAGTTTGGTACGGCCTTTCAAAGGGGATCAAGACACAAACCTCAGCTGGCATGGTATCGGCCCCGAAAGGAGCTGATCGACATCCTCGTTATTTATATAATCTTTCAAGTATGAGTTTACTAAACTGCCTCTCCTCGGTCCACGGTACGAAATATTAACCTGGAACATCTTATCTTCCTTACTAGTTCATTTTGAAGTCCCGTTTTTGTATAATGCGTTGAACGCTTGCAAAGTGGCTTGTGCCAATACGGATTTTCCCGACAACCTGTCCTCCCAGAGACACTGGGGCGAGCCGCTCTACAGTACGTCTACCATGAGTTTTAACAATCTATATTCGCTAGCGTCTGTAGTTAAAAAATGTATGAAAACTTTTACAGCGCCTCTAGCGGATAGTTGGGTACTAAAATGCGCAGTATTCGGCAGTATGAGTCACTGTAGTTATCTATCCTACGTCATCGTGTAGTAAACTAGACTACAGCGACTGTAGTTTGGGCTTCATTTGCTTAGAATTTGGTAGCTTAGCACCAACACAGCTCATGATACCATTTAAAAAGGTAACTGTAGTATTTGCGTATTGACGGAACTATTGCAGTTACGTCCAGCGATCTAACTATGACAACTCATGGTAGACGTACAGTATT
The DNA here is from genome assembly GCA_963082945.1 of Cerastis leucographa. NCBI lineage: Eukaryota > Metazoa > Arthropoda > Insecta > Lepidoptera > Noctuidae > Cerastis > Cerastis leucographa. Next base: position 4,955,913 of record OY720381.1, on the reverse strand, counting down.
ATACGGAATACTCTGTTAAATACTTTAATTAATACGGAGCGTGCCCGTCTCCTGGCCGTGGGGGAATGAAAGTCGGACCTATGGCTTCAGGCACTCCCGTCATCTACCTTTGACCATGATGGATGACGTATCATTTCGGCTCGCTACAAGCCTTCACTTAGGCGCACCTTATGCTGTTCCACATAGTTGTCACTGCGGTGAATTTGTCGAAAATCTCGGACACCATGGCCTGTCCTGCTATAGAAGCGCAGGTCGCATACCATAGCACGGCACGCCAGCATCAACGACATTATTCGTCGAGCTCTTGCCAGCGAGCGGTTTTAGAACCTAACGGCTTGGTACGTGACAGTGGGAAGAGACCAGATGGCAATGACACTGATGTCTTGGAAGTGGGTAGGCCTTTGGTGTGTGACGCAACCTGCGTCGATACCCTTGCGCCATCTCATGTTGCAAGCACGGCGGGCTGTGCTGGAGTTGCTGTTGCGGCTGCTGAGCCTCAAACGGCGTAAACACTGTTACCTTAATGGTGGTTACAATTTTGATTTTTCTTTTGGGGTCGAAACGCTCGGGTCATGGGGCCAAAGTGCGTATCTCCTTTTTAAGGATTCTCGCTGTCTGGTTGACACTTCGCGAGACCTGAGGGCTGGCTCTTTCTTTGGGCAAAGGATTATAGCATTGCCATTCAACGAGGCAATGCTGCCAGTCATCTGGGCACGTTTCCAGATGACAGTGATGTGGAGGATTATTTTGTCGCCTAAGCGTAGTGTTGTTTTTAAGTTCTTTTATATTTAGTTAGTTTACGTAAATATTTAGTTTTAATTAATATAAGAAAATTTGTAAATGAAGTTAGAGCTTTTGTAAATATTCTAGTTATCAAATACTATGAGTATGCGTTAAGTTAAGAATTGGATAAAAAAGCTCATATGTCAACGCCATTTAAACTTCTGCAATTCAATTCAGTGTATAGTATCCTATAATTTGCCTTCCACTCTGTACAAGTCAAACAACAGACTTAACAAAATTAGGGACGTCCTAGGTTACTAAACAACATAAGGGTAAGCGCGCACTACGAAAATAAATCGTTGCGAAGAAAATTCGTCAATCTGTGAACAACAGAAATGTACTACAATCCGCGCACTGCGAAAATAAATCGTGCGTATATTTTGTACCCTATGAAGCGATTTTATTTCGCATTTTAAAAGGTGCAACGATTTATTTTCGTAGTGCGCGCTTACCCTTAATCAGCTGTTTGTACTAGTGACTATCTACACGTCTCACCGCGGCGTGTGCCATTCACTCATAGTTACCAGGTCATTCTAATTCCTGCACCGGGCGAAGACGCACGTTCACTCGATAATGCATCACTTGTGACCTTACATAGGTACATACGTGGTATCCGCCATTATAGGGGCATATAAGAAATTATAAAAAAAAAAACAAGATGTCAGCGTTAGTTCCAATTAAGGCCGCGAGGCAACAAGTAGCCTGTGGCGCCATAGGTTAGGTTCAGATTAATACTTACACACCCGCTAGCGAATAGACTCGGCTCTACAGTCGGGTATTTTGCTGTCAGGTCAAATGCGATCTGAAATGAAAAAAAAGGCGTTACAATAATTGTAGTATGGTATCCAGCATAAGCCTGTTTTATCCTTGAAGACATCACCAGAGCTGAACTCAAGGTCAAGTAAAATTAGCTTGACTTGTATCGATATCCAAACACGATAAAAGTACTTAAGAAAGTTGACAATGAATGGATTGGTAGCATCAGTGCTGACTAGATGATTAGAGACCTCGGACTACATGTAAGATCTTAGGCGCGCCTCGTGGACCCTTCTGTATCCGGTAGGTGACATCGTTGATTCTGGTCACGATTCGGTATGGTCCTTCCCATTCTGCTTGCAATTTCGGAGACTTCCCTTTGCTGCGCACTGGGTTATGAAATCACACCAGTGAATTCTCGTCGAAACCTCTACTGTTTGCCTTTCGCTTATAACGGATCTTCATCTTCTCAGACATATGTTGGCTGGATTGTCTGATATGCTCATAAAAAAAAACATTTGGGAAAAGGCTAGGCAGATGATGAAGTCATTTGCATAATCTGTAACACTGTGTGGAGCATCATGTGCAGTTCCAGTGATTAAATCTGTAGGCAACCGTAATTCCCTTCCATAGTTCGCGAAGGCTGGTGTCACAGTAGTACTTTCGTGGACCGCACTACGGTAGGACAGAAGAAACGGCTGTATGTGCTGGTCTCAATTCCTTTGCCTGCTTTCCACGACCTTTGCCAAATATCTTTCTAACGTTTGGTTGAATCGTTCTACCATTCCATCATATTGTGGGTGGTAAGAGGCGGTTCTGGTTTTGTGGGCACCCATCAATCGACAAGTCTCCAGAACGACAGACCCGGAGATATTTTTTTTTTTACAAAAACTAACTAACTACCTACTACTACTCTAACTAACTACTTTTTTACTTCGGACGTAGCTTAAAATTTGCTGTTTGAATTTTCGACAGCACTCGATTGAGGTTTTTAAGGTGATCTTCAAATGTACGGCCCACGATGATTATGTCGTCTAGATGGACAAGACATGCGTCTCCAATCAATCGGGCGAGTACGAAAAAGTTCAGGAAGATTCTCGAAGATGGGTCGGCCATATAAATAGACGACGGGTCATCTTTCCGACCTCGCCGTCGAGGTCCGTCGCGACGTTCCTGTCCTTGCCCTCCCCGATTCTCGCTCGAGCCAGCCTGCAATGCTGTGCCAGTAATTTTAAATCAGCCCCTAAATAATGATATCATTCATGCTGTCCTCCCCCAGCGACGCCCTAAGCTGAGGCTCTTACCCCAAAGGGGGTAACCTTAGCGTGTAGTCGATTAGTTAGTAGGTAGTTTTATGCCTTGGCTGGAGGCCTTACACTCAAGGCACCCACAGGATAGTCCGGTTAAGTAGACGAAAACCTCCTATTTTGAACTGCAAGAGGCCATTCACAAAAAAAAATCAGTCTGATTTTGGCTACGGAACGAAGCGATCGAAGTGAACTACTGATGCGTAATTAGTACCTAGTATATTTGTGATAAGGTTTTAATGTATTGAATAAAGGGTAGTGTGTTAATTAATCCTATACCTAGCTCGTAACATTATTTACAGTCGGCGCAACAAGTTTTTTTTAACCATTCTCCTCATCACCGTCCCGCAATCATTTACACCTTTTCTTTCATATCATTCTTCATACCATACTTCATCGTTTCCTTGGTCGTCCGATCCCCTCTCCATCCAGCAACATCTGTATTTATGATTTTTTTAGTCACATGCGATCCTTTTCGTCCCTCCTCATCACATGCCCTTACCAAGACAGTCGATTCCCTTTTACTTTACTGTAACTGTCGCAAGTTTCAAACTTCCTCTAATATACTCATTCTTGTCACACCACACATTGGCCTCAACATTCTTATCTCCGCCACATGCAATCTTTTTTCATCCATCTTCATCACATCCCAGCATTCCGGTCCATACAACGCGACTGGTCTAATCACGGACGTATATATTTCCCCTTTAACTTTGTTTGTTTTTGTGGGTCGCAAATTGTTCCAGTGACCTGTCGCCATTTTATCCATACAGACTACATAACGTCATGCCTGTATTCACGGAAGGATAGCCAGTTTTTTAATAGACCTACGTTTCACTGGATGTTTTGAGATCACTGAATTGGCTCGACCGGTCAGAGGGGGCTCTAAGTCAAGTCCCGTCGTCCCAACCAACACGAGGTTTTTTTATTTTTTATGTTGCCTTGTATGAATTTCTCGCGTATCGCAGTTGCATTTTCCAAACATTAAATGTCGAAAACAGCCAGGCCGGGAACAACTACCTGTAGGCCATAGATATATTTGTTCCGTGCGGGAATCGATACGCAGCGCAGCAGCCAATCGCTCAGCCGCCACTGCGGCAACCGTGTTGTAAAATTTATCGCATAGACATAAGGCTCGTCTCAAACGGGTCAAGCGGATCCCGCGTCGAAATGTCGAGGATGGGATATCCAAATATCCTCTAACGAGTAATGATAAATCTTTACCTGCGTCATGAACCATCTAAAAGATTTGCACTGCAGTTTCTCCCTCAAGGCCTTCTGTTCGGAGATATCCCCAGGGTCGATACTGCGGTAGTGAGGTTTTCTCGCGTACCAGAACTGCGCGTACTCGTCCATCCACACTTCAGCGACACGACGGTAGTTCTGTTAAAAAAATACTTAAAAACTTTTCTCATCATGGACGTATAAATAACTCCTTATAATATCACCGAAAGTTCATTCAATAACGGAAAGCTACATTATCTCCGAGTGCTATAGCCATAGGCTACATTTGAATTTTAATTTCAGTACATAACGGGAGCGAAGCCAATATGAAATATAAAAAGGTAAGTTAATTTAAAGTTTGGTATATTTCATAAAATGTAATTAATATAATATAATATAATAATGAAGTGAAAAGTAGGTGCCTTTGGTAGGTTTGAATTGAATGGCCTGCCTAACTTCCGCCATTTTTTTTTCAAAGAAGTGTCCACGCTTATCTATATAAATAAAAAGTGACTGACTGATTGACTGACTCATCAACGCCCAGCCCAAACCCTTGGACCTAGAGAGCCGAAATTTTGCACAGAGGTTCCCTTTATAATGTAGACAAGGAACAAGGAAGGATTTTCCGAAATATAACCCCTAAGGGACTTCAATAGGGGATGAAAGTTTGTATGGAAACTCGTCATTTTTAAAGTTAGAAGGCTGACACAAGCTTCTGGTAGGAAATAAATTAATACGTATTTTAGCGTTTTTGAGAATTTACCCCCTAAGAGGGTGAGATGGGGGTTCAAAGTTTTTATGCTCATCAACGCCCAGTCCAAATCCTTGGACCTAGAAAGCTGATTTTGTACAGAGGTTCCCTTTATAATGTAGACAAGGAAAAAGGAGGGATTTTTCGAAATTCAAGCCCTAGAGGACTTAAAAGTTTGTATGGAAAATCGTCATTTTTAAAGTTAAAAGACTTCATATACAAGCTTCTGGTTAGAAATAAATATATACGTATTTTAGCGTTTTTAAGAATTTACCCCCTAAGAAGGTGAGATAGGGGTTCAAAGTTTTTGGGAACTATATTTTCTATCACCAAAATTTATATTTGTCATCAAGTTGTATCACCTAATAAATATAGATCTATCGCCACGAAATATTTTCGTTCTCAGATAAACAAAAATTGTTCCCAGGTATGAATTATCAAATTAATGTTAATATAAGTGTAAAATAAGAGGTCGATAACCAATAAAATTATATTGCATTACATGAATATAAACTTCGTTCTTATAATAACAGTTTTGTTACTTAAATAATAGCTCTGTGCTCAGAACGGTAGATCTGTCACCAAATAAATAGATCAGTTCCTTAGAGACATAGGGCACATCAACTCGGACAGGTTAGGTTCGAAGGGGATGGCGACATCCCCTTCGTGTTAGGTTACTTTAAACCCTGCAGAGAGAAATAGGAGCCCCGCGTAGCGGGGCTCCGTCGACTACGCCTTAGTTTGGACCTGTGGTTTGGAGTTTTATGTAAACATTTTTACATTGTTTGATGATTCAATTTTCGTGACACTTCTATTATTTTGAGTCTAGTGAGCGAGCGGAGCGAGCGAACTAAGACCCCGACATCCCCTTCGTGTTAGGTTACTTTAAACCCTGCAGAGAGAAATAGGAGCCCCGCGTAGCGGGGCTCCGTCGACTACGCCTTAGTTTGGACCTGTGGTTTGGAGTTTTATGTAAACATTTTTACATTGTTTGATGATTCAATTTTCGTGACACTTCTATTATTTTGAAACCTAATAAAATTACTTGATGATTGATATTATTTCCAAGTAATTCTTAATTAATATTTAGGTAAGCGTTTTGATATTATTTGATGATTCCATTTAGGTGACAGATCTACTATTTTGAGGACAAACCCTATTATTTAAGAAACACAAAACTAATTAAATTGGTGATAGCTTAAATTATACCCAAAGTTTTTATGCGGGATTCGTAATTTTTGAAATTAGAAGAATGACATTAAATATTGATGTTTCTTAGCAAAAATAAATGAACACGTATTTCGTCGTTTTTGGAAATTCAACCCCAAAAGGCAGAAAAGGGGTTGAAACATTAGTAAAACAAAAATGGTCTGCACAGCTTGAAATTTACTATTTCTGTTTCCCGATTGATTTGATAAACACGTTTCAATGTTTTTGGAAATTTCACCCCTCAGACGATAAAACGGGTGGCAATTATTTTTTTTTTGGTTTGTAGTGTTAGGTTTGTATGGACGCTAAAAAAACTTCATATAAGTACACACTTCTAATTTTAAGGAATCTGGGTCATTTGTGCGACGGACACTTGCGGGAACCCATTTACGTGAAAAGATATTTGCGCGTATGGACACTTGCGTGACAGACACTCGCGCGACTGGACACTTGCGCGACTCAATGGCTTCATGGGTGTCGTTTTCGTAGTTTTAGCGGGTCGCTGGCAATGAAAATGAAAATCCGAGATGGCGCCGAGGAAAACTTATCCCGGTTTTAGTTCATGGGTGTCGTTTTTCGTGGTTTTCGGGGTCGCTGACCAAATTGACGTCGAGGAAAACTTTCGGTTTTTCTTTCACGGGTGTCGTTTTTGTGGACTTCAGGGTCACCGATAACGAAAATGATGACCTCATTTTCTAGGTGCAAATAATGAATTTAAAATACGCAATGTCTCAATATCCTTCCCTAGGCTATGGCTGGCATTGATTTAAGTGAGAACTGTTTCTTACAAATGCAGTTTCATGTTGCATGCTCCGGAGTGAGCTCTGCGACTAACTTAGTAATTTTAGCCCCAAAAGGAAACACAGCAAACGTCATTTACAAAGAGGTGCTAGGATAATTCATAAATATAGTTTTCCGGGAGTTAAAAAGATTGGTTTAATCTGAGTATTTTTTTATTAAAAAAAATTGTAAGTTAGCTCATTTACACCATTACCTATATCGGTAGGTGGATGGAAGGCCGGGGCATTTGAGCTACGGCATCGTAGCTCGGAAGACATGTATAAAATAAATTCTGTTTCAACCCATTTAGGTCACTAACAATTTATTCTATTTAAATATATATTTTTTTCTAAGATCTTGGTCACATAATTTATTTTGAGATTATACAACAATATACAAATTATATCAAGAGTCAAGACACTCATAAGAACCGGTTTTTAATTTTAGTACTTTAATATTCTGTACTTCTCATGAAAATATTACTTATTTTAACATACAAGCTTCATTCTAAACTGTATCTCACCTTGCCAAGAAAGTCGCCGTGTCCGGGGTTAGGAAAGGGCGAACTGCCGCGGTAGATGTGTCCCACCCGCGAACACGGCGTGTCCACCATACGACCGCCACACTGCCATATCTGTGGCGTCATATTGCTTTATTAAAAATGTTACTCCAGCTCCCAGAGAATATATTATTATGCACCCCCCCCCCCCATTTAAGGCGATTCGTAAAAATTATTAAGCCATTGTTACAAACTTTTTCTTAATCTAACTTAGCGCTATGAGTAATCGTAACAAGTAACATTTAATATAGTTAAAAAAACAGAGGAACCCAAACTAGGCTGCGCCTGTATCTTGGGGGCCGGAGTTGCGATATATTAGAGTTAAAACACATATTTTGTTGATGTGGTAGTTAACAAGGGAAAAGTAGGTAATTGAGGATTACATTTGAACAAAAAAATAAAATAAAATGTACTCTAAAATTCAATAATGTTGAGTGAGTGAGTGTGTGCGTGCGTGTGTGTATGTGAGTGTGTGTGTTGTGTGTGTATGTGAGTGTGTGTATGTGCTGATGTGTATATTATTAGCAGTTATTTCATGTTTTTTAGTTTAAGTGTTTTAAGATTTCTTCCGTCTCTTCATATGTTAGTTTGGCAAACCATTTCATAAAAGTTTTCTTGCATGAAAAGTTGTTCATGTCTTTAATGTCGCAGCTTTTGCTGATTTTAAATCATATAATCAGCAATTCGAAATCAACCTGCCTCGTTGATCTAGTGGTCGCAAGCGCGCCTGCTGAGCATAGATCATGGGTTAGATTCCCGGGTCGGGCACAGTGTTAATATTGAATATTTCCATCAACTAAGTCTCTGTAGCAGCAACGGAGTCTGGATTTGTACCCGATTGATGGCAAGAGGCTCGCCCCCTAGTATATGGGAAAACTTAACTGGCGAAAAGCGGGTATAACTATTCTGTACACTAGTACACCTCTGTCTCATCCTTCAAGGATACAAGGCGTGATGTTATGTCGAAATCGGAGGTAAAGTAACTTTGAAAGTAGGTACGTATGTATAATAGGTTCTGGTGTTGTGTACCAACCTTAAAACTAAGTTCATACTGCTCGCCGCCCCAGATGTCCAGGCCAGGATCATAGCCGCCCAACTCCCAGAAGAATTTGCGCGATATCGCGAACAAACCGCCAGCCATTACTGGGCTCCTAGGTTCGACAAATATTATTATTATTTTTTGTTTAAATTAATTGTGTGCGAAGTAAAAGCGGAAAAATGTCGAATTTCTTAATTTCAGTTTAGCAGATTTTAGTGTATGACTTCCTGTAATTGTGTATTTCAAGTACTAATTTGTGGATCGCCCATATAAATAGCTGACGGGTTAGCGGGAGAGTCAGTCTCATTTCGACTACGAAACGAAGCCATCTCAGTGAACTACCTAACATTACCATACACAATAACACGAAAACGTAATACACTAAATATCTGCTAAACTGAAATTAAGAAATTCGACATTTTTCCGCTGCTAATGAAAACACACAGAATTTTATTTCTTATTTTACTGTTGTTGTCTTTGATTTTTTACCTATATAGCCACTATGAGGAAACCGGACGGGCTGGATTAAACCAGTGACCGGTGGTCCACATTAGCCTTCGATTGAAACAATTGGAAGTCATTGAATAGCTGTAGTAGGATACCGGCTCACACTTAGGTCCTGGGACACTTGCGCGAAAGGAAATTTGCGCGAATTAATGGCTTCGTGGAATCATGGGTGTCGCTTTCGTGGTTTTCGGGGTCGCTGATAACGAAAATGAAGTCAAAATGAAAATCCAAGATGGCGCCGAGGAAAATATTCCTTCTACACCACCTTGCATTGACATCATAACTTGACACAAGTAGAACATGGCAGAAACAAATAACGCAGTTTTTTAACTCTCTAGTTTGCACTGCGCATGATTCCATCGGTTGTGGAATCAAACCACGCCTATATTGACGTGAACACACTCTTATTGAGAATTGTCTTTGGGGTTAGCATGAATGCTGTAGGTTACGGGTATACATAGTAAGTAACCTCAAACCACACCATTACCAGTACCCGTAGGTTCAAACCTGAAAAAGAGCTACGTGGTATTGCACTGCCTAACAAACTTTAACTTTCTGCTAGTTGAAATCTACTTGAAAATAAAGTACCACTTACTGGTTTGCTTTGTTGCTAAAACGCACTGCGCTTTTTCAGTTCCGACCTCATAAGAATGCGTTTCCACTAGAAATGTGCGAGGATGCGTAGCGTAGTTCTGAGTGAAATTAACCAATAGTATCGCTTCTTTTTCACAGCTTTGCTAACCTAGCTGTGTGATGAATAGTTTCATGGGCATCACTCACTGCACATCTCGGGTGAAAAACACAGCTTAAAATAACAAAAGAGTTGGCATACTAACTCGAAAGGCTCAGGCATATTCTGTTCATCCTTCGGCAGTACAGGCAGCCTCTTGTAGAAGAATTCCCAGTCGAAGGCACCGCGGGCGCCTTCGTCCTGCGCTCGATATTCAAACGTATCGTACGCAATGATGTCTATGAAGGGACACGTTACCGTTGTGTAGTTCAACGCTATCGGTTCTGTACAAATAAAGTTTATTTTCTGATTATCAGGTTAATTTAATGGTTTCTCATTTCCTGAAATATTTGGTGATTGTGTTGCAGTCTAGAGGTATTTGGGTGGGAATGTTTTAAGGGTTTAATCACATCATAGTTACGCGTTCGCGTTAGTAAAAAGTTGAAAGTAGGTAATCCTAGGAGCTGTAAGAATAAAAACCTATGGCCGCGCCATCTAAACGGTGTCAAACACATTATCGCCGATATCTCATTGGGTCTTTGATTTTAAAACTAAGAGTCGGTTACTTTTGGACCTCTACAATCTACATGAACATATTATTAGGTATCTCTGACTGGCATAGGCTTAGTCATTTTTACCTTGCTTCTTCGTTGGTAGTGGTCCAGGTTCCCTAAGGTTATTACAAATATAAACTAACAAACAAATACACACACAGACCTAATAGTGGCGGCAGCCAGTTGACATTGGCCTCGGTGTGCGAATCCAAGAACAGAAGAACATCAGCAGTGGCCTCCTTCGCGCCAGCTAAACGAGCCGTGATCAGTCCACTGCGCTTCGCAAGACGTATCACGCGAACTTTCGGCATATTCTTCGCTAGATAATCGTCTAACTGCTGTTTAAGAAAATCTGAAAACGATAAAATAAAAAAATGTTGCTCAGTGTGCGGCAGCGCGGTAGCAGTGCGCCAGCCTAAAAACCAGCCTAAAAACTCTTTACAAAGAGACAACAAATTAGTTTTAATTAAACTTTGTGGAATCTTGATGCCCATCTCTCAGCTTTTGCATCAAGCTTTGCGTTTCAGAATTAGCTATCTGAGCAATCTTCGCCCAATTGCGCGGATTTTGTATTTTCAGAACAGTGGCGGGCTATCGGCTCAAATACTCTAACATGTACTGGAAGTCTCACATGAAAATCCACCAGTGCGCCATAAGTGGCGACAAGGTACATTTACGCTGGGTCAAAGAGTTGCAATCTGTAACTATTTTAGGTTTTACACCAATCAAATACATAATAAATGTCCTCTATATCGATACCCATAGCAATAAAACATGCTAAGTAGATAAACATTCCAACGTACCTAAAGCCAAAGTGAAAGCATTAATTAGCATATACACAACAGGCGCAAATAATGTTAAACCTATTTCAAACTAGTAAGGCATGACAATTAACAATTAACATTATGGTAAGGTTATCATTGAAGTACCAGCTGAACCTACATGAAAACATGCACCGTGAAAGTCGTCAATATCAAAATGTGACTTGGCTGCCTTCTTTAATAAAATAGGTACTTATAAAATCGTTTCTCCTGAATAATTATCAACGCATAGCTCAAACCACTGGACGGATCGGGCTAAGGATACACAGAAGTATCCTTTGACAAGCAATGATTGGAAAAAAACGATTGATCATTTCATAATTTTACAAGTTCGGCAAATAATACCCTAAAAAAATATTTACCTGACAAACTTTTATTTGATAGTAACGTATTATTTGAAAAACAAATCATTTTATTATCATTTCCTCTTGTAAAACATCGTTTGAAATAAAAATGTTTTACACATTGCATTGTTACGCAATTTCCCAAAAAATGAACTCATTAAATTGGCAGAGAGCTCATATTAATTGGCTGAATTTGTACAATAAAAGGATCGAATTTTCCCAAAAAAATAGTACTTACTACTTACAAAAACACGCAGTCACAAAACGTACTGGGCCTACCGGCCATGTAATCAACGGGCAGCGCCATTTTGCACTTTGACATTTAAACTATACAATATGTAAAAAAAAAGAGCTTGTGGCTAAATAACGTCGCTAAATACGGGTCGGGCTTTAAGGTTAAGCCATGCTTGTCAAGGTTGGTCGGTAGATGGGCGAACATTTTTTTTTTTAAACTTTGCCCCACCCTAGGAATTTCTCCTGTATCGTGGGTGCTTTGACATTTAAACCGACATTCACAAACAGCCAGACCCGGAACAACTATCTGTAAGCCTTACAAATATTTGTTCCGTGCGGGGATCGAACCCACGACACGGAGCGTAGCAGTCGATCGCTCAACCACTGCGCCAACCGTGCCGTCAAACAATAATTACATACTTACCGAGTTTCGTCCGTCCCTCGGAAAGCACGTTAACCCGTTGGTCCCGGCTGTTATTAGTAGATCTCAGTCGTTACAAGTAGTCAGAAGCCAAAAAGTCTGACATCCAGTCTTACCAAGGGGTATCGTATTACCCTAACGAATATTTACTGGAAAAAAATGTGCGCCGCAGGTAGAGTGAAGCGCTCGCGTGTGGAAATTGACCAATCGCAGCGCGGCAGGCCGCGAGCAACTGTCGCACGCGATTGCCGCTTTATGTTTGGACACACTGTGCATCTGACGTCGTACCTTTATCGCTTGCATCGTCGACTAGAAGAACTTCCTTGATCAGAGTGCTAGGTGACCGTAGTAACACGCTGAATGCAGTCCTAAGCAGCGTACTCCAATGCTCGTTGTGGAAGGGAACCACGACGCTAACAGTAGGAAGTGACGCAAGGTAAACCTTAACGTCACAAGTAGGGTGCCGAATGTCCGGTAGCGAACGATTCAGTGGGATTTTATCACTTAGTGCACCATTGAATCCGTTTACTGCATAAAGAGCCTTTTCTAGATCTTCGTCTGATTTTGGCAAATGTGCTGGCTTTCCTTGTTCTCCAATTCCTGATAGAAATAAAATTAGGTAAACTAAATAAATGGTGTCTTTTATCTCTAACATGTGTGATCAACCGCACGTCGGCAGTAACTACCACAACCACCAAGTGTCACGAAACAAAGACTTTCACTATACATGTACAATCATTGTAAACATGTGTCTTTGTTACCCAACTTTAACTCTATTTGCATGCAATTGCAATGTAAGACATCTATCAGTGACATTAGGAATCTACCACTGTGTCTTCAATATGTTTAATACTGTTGTGGCCAGAGTATATTTACTACTTAGTAACTATTGGAAAGCCAAGGCTTCATGTAAGTAAGAGTAGACCAATTACTGTGCTATAAATACTGCACATTATTAAATAGCTAACCTATTTAGGTAAAAGTAGATATTCAAATATTTAACTGAATCTTAATAAAATAAGCCAGCTGATTATTTGAACTAAATAAAATTCTACTGTTTTGACAAATCATTTGGTAATTAATACCCACCCACTCGCATCCTTTCATTTTCTATCAGCGCATTGTCATGCCAGTCAATTTTCTGAAATATAAAATTTGTTAGAATCTGTAATGTAACAATTGATTGAGTAGGGGTTTCGTAGTAAACGGCCAGTTCATGACAATATGCTCCCCCACATCGCATTGGATTTAAATATGATTGAAACAGTCAGCGGGTCTTCTTATTTGTGAAATACTTACAGTTTTAAAATGTCAGAATAATGCAAGGGCCTGGGAGGAATTGTCTTAGGACCTTTTTTTATCATCCTACTTTTTCCCACTGTTGGGCAAAGGCTTCACCGATGGCTTTCCAATTTTCTTTAACATTTGCCTTCTCCGTCCGCAAATGATATAGAGTAGGGTCACAAACGTAACTACGTTTAATTTTCGTTCGTTGCCGAAGTTACGTTTCGGAGAAAGAGAGTAGACCTCCTGCCTCGGCTACGACGGTCGTCTTCAGGCACCCACTGTGTGACTATCTTTGGCCACCTATATGGCTTTATCCTAGACCCGCCCAGTCCCATTATAACCTCGCAGACTTATCGGCAACATCGGCGATGACTGTCTTAGACCGTATGCTACGTTCAATCGCTCTTTGGCTGAGGCTCGTTGACTTTTGGGCTTCAATCAAAGACTAAGTCTGAGCGCCATAGGTTACGATAGGCAGGATACACATGTCGACGAGCTTCCGCTTCAGTGAGATAGGAAGGTCGCCCTCATATAATAATATGCCTTCATAAACCAGTGGCTCCTCCAGGCATTTTTGACTCGATGGTCTATCTCTTTGTCTTGTCTGTTATTGAAACAAAACTATCTGGCCCGGGTAGATATATTTGTCGACATAGTGTATTTCCTGCCCATCAACCTGGACCCTATGTTTAGTGGCATTACTCATGGCTTTCGTTTTTGACCAATTCATCGTCAGTGACTAATGAGCAAATGAAGTGAGTAATGACCTATAATTACTAAAAAATATACATACTCTCAGTGAGTTATAGTACTCTTTCAGGGAATACAGGTATGATCCAGAGGAGTCCAGTACACCAAAGTGTTGGTTGTTTTACTTAAATTTCACTCAAACATGTTCGGAATATGGACTATACGGTGTATATTTTAGGCCCAAAGGCCGAAAACGCTCATTGAGTAAAAAAACCGACCACATCGCGTTGTGGATATTTCAAAACGACCATCAAGCTAAATTCGTGTACTGAGCCTTTTTCAAACAGCCACAACCCGATGAATCATTAGGAACTTGCCGATGTTGTTGGGTAAGGTGATGCCTAAATGAAAATTCAAGATGTTGGCGAGACCATTTTCGTTATCAGCTACCCAAAAAATCATTGAAATAACACCAATGAAGGAAAAACCGGAAATTTTCCTCGGCGCCATCTTGGGTTATCTTTTTTGACTTGATCGATCTATCGGCATCATCGGTGGTAAGCGTTTGTGCGTGTTTCATCCACCCTGAGTTACGTTAATACATTTTGCTTAGTGTAGGATATTACTCGGGAACCGATAACTTTTCCGAATTTTGTTTGTTCGAATTTAATTTCACTGAAAACTATTGACCGACGTCTTTTTTGCTATATTGGTTATTTGACATATTTTTAGATCATCGAAGTATCATGTGTCATACGTATTATTTTACCGAAACTTATTTCGCCGACTTACAAAATACATTTTTGCTATTGGCCGAAGCCTCTTTTGATTTTTTTTTCATTTGACAAGTGATAAAAAATATTAAATGAAAATAGTGTCATAAAAGTCAATATGTTGCGCTAAAAATTTAGTGACAGAAACGAATCGCTGCAAAACCGACTTCACGCATTCTTGTCTGCCCTACTCTTACATTTAATTTATTCCCGCCTAGGCGCGAAACAATGCTTGCTGCATGTTGCATGCCTGCTTGCATGTTGCATACCTGCTTGCACGCTGCATGGCTGCTTGCATGCTGCATGCATGCTTGAAGCAGTGGAAATAAAACCGTGGTATAATGAGTGTTTGGAAACATAATACTTCGAATAAATATTATTTCGGCTAAGTGTAACTTCGGTAAAAAGTGTTTCGACCAAATTCTACGTCGGAGTAACGAAAAAAATCGAATTGATAATTGGTCAACTGATTTAATAAAAGTTTTAGGTGAAATGAAATTCGGTCAAACAGTTTTCGAACATATTATAGGTAACCATAATACTAATAATCAAGATCTAAGTAAATTTTAATGTGTAATTAAGGATACATTAATTAACTCACCTCTAAAGTAGTGGGTATAAAAATGCCCATTTCTCTGCGATTTCTTTGTGCCTGGTTTGCATATGAGTTATTATTTGAGACTATGCTAGGTAACAACTTCACTATGTATAGTATTATCGCTATTATTATTAGCGACAACATCTGAAGATTACGAAGCCTCAATACGCGCAATAGTTGGCGCCTTGAAATTGACATTGTGCTGAAACAAACAAATACATATTATTATTATAAGTTAAGAGATGTGATACACTAATAAACGTAGCGTGACGACCAGCCCTCACTTATCCCGGGCAGCGAGTACACGCATTGATGCGGCTTTCGTGACTATCAAAGCGGAAATACGTTTACGCACAACTACAGTCGAGATAAGACGAAGATGCCGCGCGTGCATTCGCAACAGTGGCGGACAACTCGAACTAGATTTGTGATTTCTGTTTTTTTTTTTTTTTTTTTTAAATTCTTAAAAAGTTGGTTCCTGTTTAAGAAAGAGATAGGACACTACGCACTAGTGACATAACAGGATCTATCTACTTACTTGAGGCATGTTATTTATGCTAAAACTACTGTTCTTACTGTAATTTCGAATATCAGCCTAGTGTCTCGATTACACATTTAGTTAAAAATTAAAAGGTATTAAACGTTTTTTTGGGCATATTGCATACCGTTGGAAAGAAGACAGACTAGAAAACTTTTTAAAAGAATTCGAAGATCCCGATCGCTTTTAGTTTTTTTTTATAGCCATTTAAAGTTGAGTTTTAAGTTTATTTTTCTTTTACAAAAACTTTACGAGCTATTAAAAAAGAAAGTAATTGTTCCTAGCAAGTAATTTTGAATTTGATAGAATCATACAACAGTACGCATCAAAATTAAATCGAAATTTTAAGTCTAAACAAACTTTTTATTTTTTTATTTGACCTAAAATGCTGAATTTTGGTATTTTTCAAAATTTAAATTAAAAAGTTGTTATAAAAAAACCGGTGGGGCAAGGAATGAGTTATAGGGCGTGAAGAGATAGCAGATGACCTCTCCTTTCGGCCTATTTGATTTGGCAAACGATGCACCAAACACCCTGTATATCTATGGGTTGTTGTAACCTGAAAAGAAATGGATTAATATTAAAGTTATTCATCTACATAATGATCATTCGGTGGTTTTATTCTAAACCCTAACTAGTATTACTAGTGAAAATAACTTTAGCGACGCAGGTAGGTATATTCATAAAAAAAATATTTTGATAAGCAGAGAAAGATACTGAAGTTGGCCCGAGGTAGCGCGAGAAAGAGCTGTATGAAAGACTTGAGGGAAGGCTTCGCCACCAGTGGGTAAGTCTCATATACCTAGGTACTATTTTCAAATCAAATGATTTATGGCTACTCTAGACCGGTCTAGTCAACGTTTATAATTTAATGGGAGTTAAATAATTAATGAATGAATTACTCCTTAATTCAACATATTGTGATTATTGAAAATATTTATTTCAGACTAAGACACATTAATTGATACAAGTCCATATTATGTTAGTAGGTAGATACGTAAGTATCTCTAGGTAAGTACATACCTACCTGTAAACGTTAATTAGGAAAATTTAAAATTATTGTTATTTTGGACATACATGAGCGACCAATGCCTCAGGATTTGATTGTCCACTCTGTCCGACACCACGCTCAGAAGCGTGTTGGTGCTACCTTTGACCCGAGACCGCAGGTATGCCGTTCTTTTGCGAAGCACCGCCTGGAAGCCGTCGGTGCTGTGGTCGGCGAATATACCGAAAGCATTGCACTGCCATGGGAGCCCCAACAAACCCCTGCGTCCCAACGCGTTGTTATACTGGACGCGCAAAGCATTGCAAGCTTTTTTAGTGTAATTGCTCCACAATTCCACAGGTTGCACGTGTATAACGTTAGGCAATAGCTTTTAAATAGTGTGACTAAGTTCATAAAATCCATCAGAGGAAAATACAAATACATTTTCCAGTTAGGAAAATATTATGAAATGGGCACGACAAGTACCGGGAAACAAGCCTTTTTATCTGACTTCTAAAAAGGCGGAGATTTTTCTCATGAATGTACTACACCGGATCCTCCGTAATTACTGGGCCGATTTACGTTTTTCTTGTTTCATTTGATGGAAGATGCACCCGCGGTGGGTCCATTTAAGTTTTGTTAACTGTACCCGAGAAGTTTATGAGTTAATACCCTGTAATACGTATTTTTTCTTTTTCGCGTATTATGTTGATGACAGTTACAACCTAACGGACCATGCCTTAGATACCTAATAACTTATAATTACAATTCAGAAATATTTTATTGAACCGTCATCCAAAAAAATATACAAACATCCAAATTGAGAACCTCCTCCTTTTTTAGAAGTCGGTTAAAAAATAAGTTTACTTTCGGAAGTTGGTGGCTTTTCAATAAAACAATCAAACACTTTTTGATAATTTTGGGAGTCATTTTTTTTTTTGGAAAAAGTTTTTTATTATGTGATACGACAGATAAAACCTCAAAAAGATAATAATTTAACTATGTCGAGTGTCAATTAATTGATTACTACATTTAAAAACAAAAATACATACAGAGACTTCCTTTGACGATTTTTCGGGTAATCACAAACACTAGTAAATAATAAAAGTGTACGGTGATACTAATTGTTAATTTACTCCTGAAGCTAAATCCACGACTGTACATTACTTACACGTTATTTGCGTGTGGTTTGTGCGAATACCTACTGTTATTTCACAAGAATGCACTATTAATATCACATAATAAATTTTGATACAACACCACAGACCACATTATTATATTAAAAGGGTATGTATTCAGCTGACATGACGTAGATGCGCCATCTGTATGTATACGGGTCTATAGCTATGAATATGAATGTATAGCTTACCTAGCTTGCTATAGCTATACATTAAGAGCATAGTTCCTTTTTAACCGACTTCTAAAAGGAGGATTTTTATTAGTTCTGTTAGATTTCTATGATCTACCGTATGTTTTTTTTAATGTAAGTATATTCACCGATACCGATAAATATGGTACTATAAAAGTCCTGAGAACGTTTTAGGACGTGCTAAATAGTGTTCATGATTAGTTCTATAATGGTGTTGTAAACGTTTACAAAACCCCAAAAACGCCCTAGTTTTATAACTGATTTATTCTATAATCATCACATAAAGGCTCTTACGGTGATAAATCAGCTCTATAGTTGAAATGTTGAGTAACCAACGCATGTTTATAGTGCTATTTTGCAACGTAAATGATTCCAGTAATCTTTTTATCACACTTGTTTGCCAGTTCCCCAAGAAAACAAAATATATCAATATAAGTTATGCTTTATGACATTTGCCATTGTTACTTAACGTAACATGTTAAAATAATGACATACTACAACTTGTACTGTAAAAGTTATTTTGACGCATTATTAGAGCTAAATAGATACATAAAAGTGTCAGTAGGGTTGCCTATAGTACTAAATAGTATGTAGTATAGTACAAGCAGTCACAGGGGTTACCATTATAGGCCTACTATTTCACTGTTTGGTGATAAAACGCCTTGGTTAAAGAACCTTTTGTTACTTAGGTAATTTTCAATTTTTTTTTTAATTCGTATTCTTCTCCTGAGGCGGTCCCATTGTCACCAAGTCAGAATCTGATGATGAGATGCCACGTTTTTGAATAACTTATTTAATAGTTTTGGATCAGTAGAAGCTTTAAGATTTGCATTTTATTTTGCTATTGGTTCTCTGTATACCTATAATTTTCTTCACAAGGTAGAAGTTACCGTCGCGAAATACTGTATTCCCTGTGTGATTATTGACTATGTTAACAATTATGTGCATATGATTGCTGTGAGCCTTTTTTCAAGGGGCCACGCAAGTGTAATTTATGTATTTTTAAGTTTATTTGTAAGTGAGTTTAATTTTGACTTCGTGTTTAGTCAGAGTGTAGAAAGATATGTTTTTATTTATTTTAACAGTTGCGAGCTGGTTGCCGTGAACTGTCGGCTGGCAAAAAAACTTAGAGCGGCATTTTACTGTATCGCGTACGGGAAGCCTTGTGCGTCTTTTTAGCTTAGATGAGTCTAGGTGTAGCATAGAGAGTTTCCGTAAGACAGCATTAAGCACAAATAGCTGTCTTACAGTCAATCTTCGGCTTGTGAGTAAAGTTGTGGTGTTGGAAAATCTCTCCGTTTAAAGTGCACGACCTTCAAAATTGCTCTTTGAGCTCTTTCGACTTTGAGTAAAGCCTGGTTTTCACAGGCCCAGTAGCTGGCGGACAGTGAAGGACAGTTACTGTCTGACAGCTTCTGGGTCCGTGAAAACAAAGTTGAGCCAGTACTGACCGGTCAGTTGCTGTCGGTCAGCAAATTCAAAATATTTTGTTTCTACTGTCCACTGACCTTCCCACACTCTCACAAGGACAGCTACTGGGTCGTCACTGGCTCCATACGAACGCAACTAGATAGTGGCCGGACAGTGCCGAAGGACAGTTAGTAAGCGCCTGGACAGTCAGAAGTAATGAAAAAAAACAAAAAGTCTTCTGTCTACTTATAAATATAGTTAATAATATTTATTAGATAAAATTATTTATTCTAATTATATCGCACTGATCAGCCATTTTGCTGGCCTAGTGAAAACGCAATGGGTCAGAAGCTCCTGGCCAGTACTGTGCACACGGTAGCTGTGTACTGCTGTCTCCTATGCAGACCCAGTAGATGAGAACATGTTGGGACAGTGACAGTACTGTATAGACAGCAAAATGTACAGTTGCTAACCACTGGGTGGTCAGCTACTGGGCCTGTGAAAACCAGGCTTTAGGAGGTTTTATACGTTCCGCCCCAAACCGGCATACAGTATAAAATCATTGACTAGCAAAGACTATTATAAACCAGCAAGGCTGTATCAGAATCGGCAGTGCCTTAGTTCTTTGAAAAGGTGAATTAATTTTCTGGTCCGGATACCTAAATATTTGGTATTTGGAAACAAAGACAGGAATGGACAGGTGCAGTTTAGTACATCTAATTCCTTTGTCCAAGTAATTGATTATAGTTTTGGAAAGATCAGCCACAGCATCCTCCGTTGAAATTCCAGGTCTAAAGCCATATTGATTTTCCGCAATGATTTCGTGTTTGGTGAGATATGACGAGGCAGTTATTAAGTATTCTTTCAAGGAGCTTAGAGAGCGAACTTAGTACGGATATTGCGCGGTAGTTTGTAAAATTTGCTCTATTCTCACCCTTGAAAACTGGATGGACGAACGCTATTTTGAGAGCGTTGGGAAAAGTTCCAGTTTCAATAGCACGATTAAAAATATGCGTGATGGGCGATGTTAAAGTGGCCCTCGATTCTTTAAGTATTTTCCCAGATATTTTGTCATAACCAGTGGCACAATCAGAACGGAAGGAGCTGATCAGTCTGTTTAATTGGGATTCATCTACCGGCAGGATCACAAGCTGGAACACAAATATCCGGGAAGAAAATCATAGTGTTTCTATAGTGTATTATCTATGCTGTTAGTTAGGATAGCGTTTATAACAGATAATGCTGGTATGACTATTTCTCGTAGAATATAACGCTGCAATGATGATAAAATTATAATATACAAGCGACCCGCCCCGGCTTCGCACGGGTGCAATGCTGATACTAAATACACTACAGAAAAACTGTGAACGTTGTATATAATAAAAGCTTTTAAAAATAGCGGCCCGCTCTGGCTTCGAACGGACTATAAAATATATACCCTATGTCACTCACTGAAAAAATGATTAAAATCGATCCAGTAGTTTTGATTTATATCAAAGAGTATAGTAATATAGATGGAATAGAGAGCCCACTTAAGCGAATTTTTGACACCTACATTGAACGGTGTCGCCACCTGATACTAAATCCGTTGAACTAATCCCAATAGCTATAGGTACGTACATATACTTATATCTATATCTTTGTTATTGAATAGGTTTTCTATGGGTTTCTGTTTTTATTTCTTTTTTTACACTCAACTCAACCGCACTTTCTGCATCTAAAGCTCCAGAGAGTGCGGTCGAGTTGAGTGTAAAAGAAGACAGAACCGAGAAACCACATAAATTACACAAAATGGGAGAGATCTACAAGCATGCGCACACGCCGATAGTCGCCATTTTGTAAACATTCTGTATGATATTGTTGCAAAACCAAAAAAAAAATTAACAATTACAAAATGCTTTTAAAATAAATAAATGGTTTAATCTTGTTTAGAGTTTAAATTCATTATTTTTAACTCAATTTTCATTCAAATCAAAAAGGTATTTATTAATCACACTGGCGATAATTGGTGTAAGCACCATCTATGTCATTTTAATGTACTAAATCTCAAGTTTATGCGGATTTGGTAAGAGATGGTGCTAGTATCTTTGTGTAAAATTGGACGCCTATGTCAAGTATGGTAGTGTCCTCCCCCTGATTTATATTCATTACTGCCCGTGGCCCGCACGCGTTAAATTTGGAGCAAAACAATTCCCCTTTCTCTATACCATGAAGATTTCCTGCTATCTTTGGAATATCTAAATTAATGCACTACATTTTTACTTATTTACTTTTTACATTTTTACCTATTTATTTTATTTTTACAACAATTAATAAATGTATTACAGAATGTCTTTATATACAACGTTCACAGCTTTCTTGTCATTAGACAATACAAACATCCGGCCGCCGGCCGGCCGGTAACGTCGCACACGCTACTTCCCGCAATTTTTAAATCTGTAATATCTTCGAAAATATTCATTTAAATCATATGCTGTAAAAAGCCATATAGATCTATATTAAATCAACAATGTATTTAAGGTATTTAATTGGATAAGGATTAATGCTGTATTGGTTAAAATCGCTTCGAAAATTAGCCATTATTTGTCGTAAAAAGTAAATGACAAAAAAATGTTATTGTGGGATATCCATAAGAGAGAGAAATACATATAGCATCGCGGAGTTTTCTGTAGACCTTTTCAATGTGTACAATACTTAGTACATTATTTTGATAAATCTCGTAGGGTTCAGCCTGCGTTCGCAATGTAAGCGGAAAAAAATTAATTATTTACGACATCACATTAGAAACCTCAAAAATAACAGTATTTCTCCACTATTTAATGGATTATATACATATAAAACTTCCTCTTTAAGCACTATCTATTAAAAAAAACCGCATCAAAATCCGTTGCGTAGTTTTAAAGATTTAAGCATACATAGGGACATAAGGACATAGGGACAGAGAAAGCGACTTTGGTTTATACTATGTAGTGATTACCAAAATTTCCGGGAATCCGTATCAACTTAGGTACATAGTTATTCTATACAGGGTGGCCAAAAAGTCGTGGATCAAACGCAACGAGGGGTTAGATAGGGTCATCAGCTGCAAAAAATTGTTCTACGGATGGTCCTTAAGGTCATGATTTGAGAAAAAATGTTTTCGTAAAACTTAATTTTATCTTCAACACACTCATAAACAACCATAAATAGCATTTTTAGGAAAGGACTCATCAGTATCAATCTAGTGAAAATTATAAAAAAGAAACAGGATGTAGATTTGTTCGAATTGTAATAATAATTAGTAAAAAAAGTCTATTTTCTCATAAAAACACAAAATAAATTATAACTCTGCAGGGCTGAGTCTGCTGTTGACCTTAAGGACCATCCGTAAAACAATTTTTTGCAGATGATGACCCTATCTAACCCCTCGTTGCGTTTGATCCACGACTTTTTGGCCACCCTGTATATGAATATCTTAGCTAATTGTTACGACATTATAGTAGTCAATTGAGTGTATGTATATGTCCTTCTTAAATGCTTACCAATTTAAGATAAAAAACTTAGCGGAAAGATATTAGACTTAGTAGAAATTTTTCGTTGGTTATCAAAAACATCCGAATTGAGAACCTCCTCCTTTTTTTGAAGTCGGTTAAAAAAATCAGATGTTTCCTACAAAAGTGCAATACTAAGAGTCAGCTCACACCGAGACGCGACGCGACGTGACGCTGCGCGCACTTGTGAGAATCAGAATACGTTGCGCATACATATTCTGAATTCTCACAACGAAATGTGTATCTTTTCATGTAGAAAATAAAGTTATATTTTGAATCGCTCTTTAAAAGTGTGCGCGCAGCGTCGCGTCACGTCGCGTCTCGGTGTGAGCTGACCGTTACACGGTCAAAATGTATGGAACAGCTGATTTCTATGTTAAGAATGATGTACTGAGTACGTGGTAAGCGTTTTCACGTCGCTGTCCCCTACACCCCCGTATACACAGATGTCCGCAATGCTTTTGACAATCTGCTGTGGACCATCAGCTGCCAATGAGTAAGATTGTAGGACAACGTTTGCAAGTGTCACTGAGCAACATACGATAGCAAAAAGTTATTTATGGTAAGTATAATTATGTTGCCGTGTTAGTAAATATATGATTTGTGACCATAAGACGCATGTATTTATAGAATTATGACTTTTTCATGAAACAGTCATTTGAAAAATAAAAAAATAAACAAAATTACTGAAGAGAATAAATAAAAATATGTGATGTAACAAAAAAAATAGTTTTTCGGAATTTTTCCTTTATATGTGCTATATAAAACATAACCTCATGCCAATTTTTTTTTTAAACATTGCCCCGCACTAGCTATTTCTCCTGTACCGTGGGTGCGTTTAAGTATAAACATTCAAACTCACATACACAAGCAGCCAGACCCGGAACAAATATATGTAGGCCATACAAATATTTGTTCCTTGCGGGGATCGAACCCGCCACACGCAGCGCAGCAGTCGATTGCTCAACCACTGCGCCAAACGTACCGTCAAACAAGATTCTAGGTCGACTAGAAGTACCCTTTAGGTTTTGATTCCCTTGCGAGTAGTTGCGAGTTTAAAAATATGCGGCTTAAATTGCTGTTTCTTTTTATTGCGTTGACATAGAAGTTTGATTTTGTTACAGCTTAAAGCTATTGTAGACTTGAGTATTTGGTATGGCTTTCAATTTAATACCTCTACGCGTTCATGAGGAAAGGGGTAGTAAGTTTAAAATCATGAAAAATATTTTTATTATATGATGTTACTAAAAATTTACGGTTTTCGCATTTTTTCCTTTATCTGTGCTATAAGACGTTGATTCCCTTACGACTGTCAAAGATTTGCGGTGCGGTTTAAACGGCTGTATCTTTTGATTGCGTTGGCTTAGAAGTTTGATTTTTTCATAGCTCTAAGGGACAGTAAACTTGAGTATTTGATATAAATTCCAGCTTGATACTACTACAGCTGAGAAAAGGGGTCTTGACAGACGGACAACAAAGTGATCCTATAAGGGTTCCGGTTTTTCCTTTCGAGGTACGGAACACTAAAAAAAAAAAAATGTTTTTGCCAAGTTTTTCTTACAAACTAGTGATCGGTCACGTAGGTACATTTTCAAATACAACAACAACTGACTGACCTGGCGGGGGCCAGCCGAGCGTTTGTCCATAGGGGTATGGACAAACGCTCGGATTCGATTTCGATTCGATAAGTCGTATGTCTATCTTGTTTGGCATTACGAAAGCGAGCGAGATAGACATCCGACTTTCCGAATCGAAATTGAATCCGAGCGTTAGTGAATACGGGGGCTAGTCCCGTACCTACCGCTCTTGAGCCCCGGCACTAGAGATGAGACGTATATACTGGTAGAGGTATATATACCAAGTATGTGCTTCCCAGTACATAGACCAGGTACGGACCGAAATACTGGGTAAATACCTTGAAGGTATGACGTCAGACGCATAGTACTATACGAACCGCTACCACAAGGTAGCGCCCAGTTTTATCGGTAGTTCGGTACGCCGAAGCAACCCGACAGCTTACGAAGGGACCCGAAACGTCATTCGTGCTTTATGAACATTCGGTTGATTTAATTTAGTTAGACAAAATGGGTACTTATTTAAATTACGATTGTAAATAAATTGATTTGAAATCTTTTAACTACGCCGGCAAGTTAGTCAGTTTAAATATAATTAATGTTATTTTGCATTAATTTATATAGAAATAACTAGAATTCATTAATAACCATCGTCATACTCTTAGCCGACAGTCCTAAGCCTGGTAAAGTAGGAAGGAAAGATTTCATATCTCATGATGCATAATTACGTATAGGTACTTGAAACGTCGTACCTACATTATATTGGAGGCATACCATACTTATCGCATACGTTTACTTATCGAAATCCTACCACACCCAAATACTTAGAAGTATTTTGATACCTGGTATTTGTACCAGGTATTTAGTAATACCCATACCTTAAAGA
The DNA here is from genome assembly GCA_963082945.1 of Cerastis leucographa. Classification (NCBI taxonomy): domain Eukaryota; kingdom Metazoa; phylum Arthropoda; class Insecta; order Lepidoptera; family Noctuidae; genus Cerastis; species Cerastis leucographa. The sequence continues at coordinate 4,930,251 of OY720381.1, read as the reverse complement.
CCAGGTATGGAGAATGGCAGGTATATCTCATCTCTACCCGGCACCCAGAACCCCGCATCCTTCGGTCATACCTTCCCGCGTTAACAGGTGTTATTTTTTATTGCCATGTTGAGGTAACATTCTCCAACAATGATGACCTATATAAAATACTAGCTGTCCCGCGCAACTTCGTCTGCGTCACATTTTCCCAGTTTTCGCAACATTTTTCATTGCTGCTCCGCTCCTATTGGTCGTAGCCTGATTATATAGATAGCCTATGAACAGTGTTCATTTATTTTTTTCAGATGGCTTTATTTAGCCGTAAAGTATACTTATTAGGGGCCTTTCTGGTGTTATTGAGTGCCGCGGGTGTGGTGCAAGCCGACAACGATGATGGTGATGACGAAGTTACTGTAGAGGTTAGTTCTTATAGGTTACATGACCTGAATAAGAATATGTGTACAAAGTTTCATGATGATAGTGTTAGATACTTTTTTATTAAATCCAAAGACTGTTCTCCTTCAAAATAACTTTATTGTTATAAAAGGTGATAACCAAGAACAACTAGCTTCGTAGCTCAAAAATTATTATTAAAATTCCAGCAGTTGCTACTCAATCGACTACTCCTCCTTTTTTTCTATTGGCGCCATTCGGTAATGGCGCGCAAATCACCACCGTATCGGTAGTCAAAATTGAGCCACGAATAATATAACAGTAAGAATAATATAACAAATAAAATATAAGATTATTCTAAAAATACAAGTAAAAATAAACATCATTTATAGTTTAATGTTGTGAAAGTTTGTATTAAGTAAAATAATTAATAATAAACTTCCGTAAATCAACAAGTTTTGATAGAATTCACAACTTATTTATAATGAATTTGGCAAATGTATTTTTACAATGCACAATATTTAATAGAAATTAAGACATGAGTTTTAATCAAGCTTACAATTCGTCCATCCTGATTAATTTCGCGTCCCCGCGAATAAACCATTGAGCAGCTATTTGAATATATATTACAACACTAAAAAAAAATACCCAAATATTCTTCAATACTTCAAAGTATCTATTAATCTAGAATGACACTGTTATTTCAGTTATTGTGCATTTTGTACTTTAAAGTAGCCTTTCGCTCATAGCGGCTCTCATAGTTTTGTGCACATAGCACTTCAAAGTAGCCTTTCGCTCATAGCGGCTTGATAGTTATGTGCACATTGCACTTCAAAAGAAGCCATTCGCTCATAGCGGCTTGATAGTTATGTGCACATAGCACTTCAAAAGTAGCCATTCGCTCATAGCGGCTTATGTAGTTATGTGCACATTGCACTTCAAAAGTAGCCATTCGCTCATAGCGGCTCATATAGTTGTAAATGTTGAGGACTTCAAAGAACTCGTCACTCAAGTTCATAACAGTGTAAGTTAACAATGATGTTGAGCAATTCCCAGTTTTCAATTTAGTAACAAATATTTAAATAATGCTCCTAAAAGTAAAGTATTTTTTTTTATTTTTAAAACTTACTCAATCATTTTACAAACCGAATAAAGTGTTTCATTACATCTAACAAATAAAATAAAATGAATAAACTAACTAATCTTAAGTGATAATCAGCTTCAACAATATGAAATTTACTCAATACACAAACATTAAATAGACACCGCAACAAAGGTTTCTATTACGCTAATCGTATATTATTTTAATCATCTGTACTTTCGCCAGAAGATGACTCACTACCTTTATTATCAAAACAAAGCCAAGGATGTATTTTGTCGATAGAAAATATACCTTTATACTTTGACGCCCCTTTCTTTTTAGTAATAGGAGTATCTTCAACCTCATACCTATCGTGATCCAAAACTTTAGTTATTCTGTATGGCCCTGAGCATTTAGCTAACAGTTTTCTACTTTTCCCTACTGTATGTGCTGCTCTTTCAACTCTCACCAAGTCTCCAATTTTAAATTTTAGCGGTTGCTTTCTTTTTTTATCGTACCGATTCTTCTGTTTGTCTTGCGACTTTTTTGTATGATTGTCTACTTCATCTCTAATATCACGTAATTTATCATAACAGTTGTTTAATTCATTTTCGTCATGCGTATTTTTAATTTTATCATCATCAATTTCCGAAACAAGGCTACCTTCATTAATCCCAGTAAGCCTTAACCCAAACAAAACCTCAGAAGGGGTTTTACCCGTACCTTTGTTTAGGGTGTTGTTTAAGCCCCACTGTACCTGTAATAGTCTGTCATCCCAAAGTCTTTCGTCTTTACCATGATTTTGTGAAGCCAAAGAATCCAAGATTGTTCTGTTATACCGCTCCACCTGACCATTTGCTCTAGGTGAAGCCACTGCATTTTTTATATGATGGATTCCTATTTCAGTAAGAAAACTTTTAAACTTCGAACTTGTAAATGACGTGCCTCTATCACTGATTAGTCGTTTTGGTAAACCGAACGTACCAAAATATTCCCTAAGAACTGCAATAGTGGAATTGGACTTTGTATTTTTAACCGCTTTTAACACAATAAATTTTGTGAATGACTCTACAATCACCAAAATGTAACAATTTTTTCTTTTTGATTTCACGAATGGTCCAACATGATCAACATGAATGGTGTCAAATGGCGTATTTACTTTAGGTATAGGGTGCAAGAAACCTTGCTTTTTTCCTGCGGGCAATTTATTATGAGCACATTCTAAACAGGAATTTACATATTTTTGAATAAACTTTCGCATGCGAGGAAACCAGTAATGTTCTTTTATTTTGTCTAAAGTCTTATCGAATGCAAAGTGACCTATTTCATCATGGTTTTTCTGAAGGATTTGCCACCGACAACCTTTTGGCACCACCCACCTTAATCCGTCTTCAGTTACTTTATAAACTCTATCGCGCTTAAGGACGAAATTCTTTCGTATTTCTACCATGTCATCAAAGTCTTTGTCAGAAAGAATTTTTTTTGATGCGTTGTATTTCAGAGTCCGCTAGCTGTACCGTCGTTAACCAATCATCAGTTACCGTCATGATGTCAAAAGTGTCAATAGCCTGAATGATCCCTGCATTTTCCATAGTCGGATTCCTACTCAATGCATCAACGTGAATCATGCCTTTGCCGGATTTGTATACTACGTTACAGTCATACTCCTGAATCAAACTCCACCATCGCGCAACACGGGGTAACATGTCTCGTTTTAAAAACGTTGCTCTAAGAGAGTTACAGTCTGTTACAATGGTGAAGTTTAATCCAAGCACGTATGTTCTGAACTTCACTAGAGCAGCAATAACGGCAAGAGTCTCTAACTCATACGAAGAAAAATGGGACTCCTCAGGCGAAGTCTGTCTACTGTAGTAAGCTACCGGTTTGAAAACTCCATCGATTTGTTTTTGGAGTAAAACACTACCTATACCGTGTTTGCTGGCATCTGTGTGTATTTGTGTTTCAAGATTAGGATTATACAATGCTAGCACGGGTCTAGAAATCAGTGCATTTTTTAGTTTTTCAAATGCTTCTTCTTGAGCTTGTGACCAAAGCCAAACAGAGTTTTTCTTTAGTAATTTCGTAAGGGGACGAGCTATCTCTCCGAAACCCCTAATAAAACGTCTGAAAAAACTGGCTAGTCCGATAAACTGTCGAACATTATGTACATCTTTTGGCTTAGGGAAGTTTTTAACGGATTCAATTTTTTTAAAGCCAGGTCTTACACCTTCATTGGAAATTTCAAAACCTAAGTAGTCAACGTGATTTTGAAAGAAATAACATTTTTGCGGTTTTAATGTTAAGCCTGCCTCCCTAAACCTTTGAAGTACGACTTCTAATCTTTCGATACCTTCTTCAAATGACCTACTCGGCACCAAGATATCATCCATATAAGCTAATGCAATATTATAGCGTAAATTACCCAAGACCAAATTGATAGTTCGCTGGAAAACGGCTGGTGCGTTGGCTAGACCGAAAGGCATTCTATTAAATTCGAACTGCCCATCGGGCGTTACAAACGAGCTTATACGCTTGCTCTCTTCAGTAAGTGGAATTTGGTAATACCCCGACGCCAGGTCTAAAGCACAAAAATACTTATTCCCAGCCAAACGATCAATCTGGTCCTCAATACGAGGCAGCGGATAATGTTGCTTAATAGTTTTCTTATTCACGGCACGATAGTCCACACAAAGCCGTTTATCTCCAGTTTTCTTTTTCACTAACAGAACTGGACTCGCGTAAGGAGACTGAGACTCTCTTATGATGTCATATTTTAAGAGTTCGTCAACCATAATTCTTACTTCCTCCCGTTCTGAATGACTTAACTTGTATGGTCGATAAACGACTGGCTCCGTGTCTACTAGCTGAATATTCATTTCTGCAGCCGTTGTCTGACCTAGTTCAGACAAATCCTTGGCAAAACAATCGCGATATCGGTTCAATGTATTGAATAATGTAAGTCTCTGATTTATGTCTAAATTTTCATCAATATTGAGGTCGTCCAATGTTAATGGAGGTTTATTGCCGCGATTTCGAACTTCGTGTATTCTATTAATGTTTTTAATATTATTATTAATTCGAAAAGCACGTGCCAAGACTTGCCCCTCTTTAAATTGAATTAATTTATTATCATAGTTTAGAATAGTTAAATAACTACTACCGTTTTTTATATTGTAAGGACCAATTTCTACACTATAGTTTAAGCGATGACCATTTTCAACGAAAATAATTCCATTAACTTCGAAATCGGTAAATACTTTTACAGAAATACAACCTTCAGCTTTAACAGTTTTGTAAGACTTCAAAACCAGTCGTGTATCATCTTGCACTCGTTTATCATTAATTACCAAATTTGTATCAGATTTAAATACCCATATATGAGGTTATTCCGTAGCCGTCTGCCCAATAAGTAGGTCATAGTTTAGATAACTATCAGGTACAACAATTGCCTCGACAGTAATTTTAGCATTGTCAATCATTAATGAAATTTTAGTCTTACCTAATGCATTCACATATGTATTACCAAAGCCTTTAAGGGACGGCAAATTATTCGTCTGCCATTTTTCACGCGGTACAATTACTTTTATTACTGATTCCTTGACTAACGTACACTGACTACCAAAATCTACGTACCCTGTCAATTGGACATTATTTACGTTAACATCCTTGATAAATTTGCTGTCTGCTCCTAAGTCACTACTATTATCTAGTCACAATGTCTTAACTTCGGCTTTTGTCCAAACGCTCCTATTACAATCAGGATCATCATGACCAATGCGCTTGCATTTTTGGCACTTAACAATAGGTTTTTTACATTCTGGTACCGTGTGACCCGTTTCATGGCAGTTAAAACACTTCAAAACTCTAACAAATTCATTTTTTACATGTTTACGCGTTTCGGTAACAGAACGTACTGGTTTCTTATTGAACCTATCTAATCGCTCATGTTTGACACCCCTCAGATAGCCCAGCAATTTATCAGCATCCTCAAAACCTACTGCTTCTGCTCCGTACCGAACTGATCTATCATCTATTCCGTAAACAATGCAGTCAATCGCATTCCTACCTTCTATACCACACCTATTCAAAGCTATTAATTTTTCATAATAGTACTCTTCTAAATTATCTCCAAACTTTGCCCTTTTAGCTAACATTTCCGTAAGCAAATGGCCATAATTTTCGTACGACGGAAAAGCAGATTTAAGTTTTCGACCCATTCATCCCATGTAAGCAAAATTGATGGCTGTCCTTCGTACCATTTTTTGGCAGTACCTACTAGCTTTGGGAGAGCATAGTGAGCCGTCTGTTTACAATCCCAGCCGTAGATCTCAGAGCATTCTTTAACTTTATTCAACCAAGTAACAATTGTTTGATTTTTCAATTTAGGATCGAATTCTGGAACTACATTACTATTGGTAAATCTTTCTTTACGCTCTGGATTTACAGCTGAAATGGATTGCAACGATTCTTTGATTAATTTAAGCAATTCATTATTAACAGCATCGGTAGATGCAGGCTGCGGTGGCGCAGATGTAGCGATTTCATTCGTAAAAGAGCTGACTGGACTACGTGATCTATTAAAGCTTTCACTGCGAGGGGTCTGCAATCTCCGACGCCTCTGCCTACTACGGCTGCGATCTATAATTATATCTGACGGTACATGTGCATGCGTTTCCGTTCGTGGCGCACGAGGTTTGTGATGCGGTAATGGAATTATTACGACTGGCCTGCTTCGACTTCTTGCCTGCGACTCCACTTGCCGAGGTGACCTTCTGGATCTACGCCGCTCGGAGCTACGAATATCGCTGCGGGGTGCTGCCGACGAGCGATGACTTTGTCTCGAGGCTCGAGCACGTGTCCGGGATCGGCTGCGTCTCGAGGAACCTCCCGGCAAGACGCTGTGATGACTTCTAATGGACTTCCGTCCGTTCTCGGACCGGTCACTAGGCATCTTCCGATTGTACTAACAGCACAATGTCCAAGAACCTTTTTGTTGGCGTATGATCACACCAGGGTGGTTACAATAGGTGCACCAGGATCCTTGGTGTTATCCCTGCTTCTGAATTGTTAGATACTTTTTAATTAAATCCAAAGACTGTTCTCCTTCAAAATAACTTTATTGTTATAAAAGGTGATAACCAAGAACAACTAGCTTCGTAGCTCAAAAATTATTATTAAAATTCCAGCAGTTGCTACTCAATCGACTACTCCTCCTTTTTTTCTATTGGCGCCATTCGGTAATAAGAATAAGAATAAATTTATTAAACCATAGTTACAATAATTTTCTTAGTCTAAAATCATTAAGGATATCGGTAACAAGTTTTATTTTAACAAACTTAGATAACAGTGGACCCCAAACTAGGCTGTGCCTGTATCTTGGGGGCCGGAGTTGCGATAACTTTAAATTAAAAACATTTATTTGTAGTTATGCTAATTAGACATTTTGGAAAATAACAAAATATTTTAATAAATTGGATTAACAGAAATTGGATATTTAACAGAAAATTAGGAGACAATAAAAAAATAAAATAAAATAAGAACAATTCTAATGTTTAGGAATGATGTGTGTGTGTGTGTGTGTGTGTGTGTGTGTGTATGGGTGTGTGTGTGTGTCTGTATGTTAGTGGGTATGTGTGGGGAAGGTTTAGCACAGATTAGGTGTTGTTAACTGATAATGTCTTCGGTTTCATCGTAAGGTAAGGAGAGAAGCAGTTTCTGGATCACTTTTTTACTTGAGTGATCACTTAGGCCTTTTATATTGCAGTATTTATTTATTTTGTTGTAGACATGAGTGTGAGAGTAAGAAGGACACCGCCTCGCCAAGAGACTTGTTGCATCGGGAAGAGGGATGTGTAGAGTGCGTTTGGATATTATGTTTTGGTAATCTGGCCTATTTTTTATGGATTTGTGAGTACGTAGTGTGGCATTTAAAATAAATAACTGTCGCACTCGCAGCACAGGAAATTCTTTATAAAGCAATTCTGTTGGGAATCGGAAAGGTTTTTTAAGCATTACTTTGACTACCGCTCTTTGAGCTCTTTCTATTTCTATGAATGTGGTTTTACCAGCACTGCCCCAGATGGAAATTCCATACTGAAGTACAGATTGGCATAGACCAAGGTATATTGTTCGGAGAACCTTATAAGGAGTGCAGTCACGTAACTTTTTCATGACATAAATAAGTTTCCTGACGCGCGCCGAAAGTATTTGAATGTGAGGTTTATATGAAATATGTTCGTCTATTGTAATACCAAGGTATCTTATAGATGGAGTTTGGTCTATACAAATGCAGGTACAGTCAATGAGTGGATGGTTATGATCACTGCAGCAGGTATGGAACTTAAGTGTCAAGTGTGGTGGAGGTTTAGAAGCGATAGTTTTGCAAAAGGTTATAAGCTTGGTTTTCCTCACGTTGAGGGTGAGAAGATTTTTGCTGAGAACCTCGGCAATTGTAAGCAATCCATTCTCAGCAAGATCATACACTTGATTCCATGTTTTGGCGTGGAATACAATTGCCGTGTCATCTGCATAAGATATGATTTCAGCGTTACTTATTGAAGCATTAAGTATGTCGTTCATGTAAAAAATAAAGAGGGTTGGACCAAGAGTACTACCCTGGGGAATTCCGAAGCTAATTGATTGTAGTCCACTTACGGAATTACCTACTTTTACCAGTTGTTGGCGATCTGAAAGGTAGGACTTGAACCAGTTAAGCGCTACTCCTCTTATTCCTATTCCGTCTAGCTTAGATAGAAGGAGGTCAATAGAAATTGTGTCGAACGCCTTAGCAAGATCTAGGAAAACTCCTATGGCGTGCTCTCCTTTTTCAATGAACGAGGCTACATAATTAGTAAGCAGTATCGCGGCGTCTTCAGTTGACTTACCTCTTCTAAAGCCAAACTGTCTTTCAGAAATTAAATTGTTATCCTCTAAATAGTTGACTAGGCGGTTGTTGACAATTTTTTCTAGTAGTTTGGATAGAATACTCAAAAGTGCTATTGGGCGGTAATTCTCTGGTAGTTCTGGAGGGCCGCTTTTGTAGATTGGTCGAACGCAAGCAACCTTCCATCGATCGGGAAAAATCCCATTTTCCAAACTTAGGTTAAAAATATGAGTGAGTGGTTTGAGTAATGATTTTTTTAGTAATATAATAAGACGGGCACTAATCTCATCTAGTCCCGGGGCGCTGTCAATTTTAAGTAGATGTATTAGTTTTTCAATTTCTAATTCGTCAGTGGGTTGGAAGAAGAAAGAGTGTAGTGGGGTTTCACGCGGTCTGTATTTATTCGCTAGGGATGCTTGCGTCTCGCACAGTCGCGACAGTATGATGTCTGAAAGATTTTTGCCCAAAGAAGTAAAATACTCATTACACTTGTTAAGTGTATCGTCGGGGTCTTGTGCGTTGGTTAATAGTTTGGAGGAGTCATTTTTTTGTGAGTTTGGGTTATATATAGATTTTATTGTAGTCCAAAGCTTTTTTGGGTCGTATTGGTATTTCTTTATAAGTTGGCTGTTGTAGTCTGTTTTGAGCTTATGTAACAAATTGTTACAAGAGTTTTTATATCTGGTGTATACAAGACGTCGCATTTCGTCATTCGGATAAGTTCTTAAAGTTAGATGAAGTTTATCACGGTGAGCTATACATTTCATAAGGCCTGGTGTGATCCATGGTTTAATGTTGTATTTTCTACGACTGGTATTAACTTTACGAGTGTTTTTGGCGATTGAACATGAAAGTATTTTCATTAAAGAGTTTAGGGAGGAGTTTGTGCAGTTTGAGTTTAGTACTTCGGACCAATCAGTTGTGCTTAATTCCATTGCAACTGCTTCTTCGTCAATTATATATTTAAACCGAGGTCTAGATGTCTTGTGGCCTTTAATTTGAGATATGGCTGCCATTGTAATATCGTGATCCGTAATTGAGGATTTGCCAATTATTCCTACGGATGTATTATTAGTTTTTATAAAAATGTGGTCGAGACAAGAGCGGCCCCTGGTAGGCTGTGTAATCGCAGGTAGAAGACCATGGGAAGCTAAAAGACACAGGTATTCAATGTGTTTGTTGTTTGTAGTGTTGAAAATGTCAATGTTAAGATCCCCGGTTACTATTGTTGTTGGATACTTTTTTAATTGCGTTAGCACAGTATCCAGAGATGTTGTAAAATTATCTATATTTTGATATGATGGGGAACGGTAGATTCCTAGAATGGCGATTTTGTCATCTAGTATCATGAGGAGACTGTCTGCTTCTGCAACTTCGGATTCTACCACACATATGTTCCAAACATTTTTGGTGTAGACAATTACACCTCCATTTTTATTTAGTTGCGAAAGAGTACGAGATGCGTGATACCCTGGTAGTGGTTCTATAAGTGTTGCATCGCTCAGCCAGCATTCGGTCAGTATTATAGCATCGAAATCGGTATTAAGTCGTTGGAAAGCTATGTAGAAGTCGTCAAAATTATGTTGGTAACTTCTTATGTTTAGTGTCAGAATTTTAAAACTATTCGTCTTAGGTATCAGTTTCCTACATTCTTCTAACAGATCACATGTGTAACAATTTATAGTAACATTTTCGTCGATATCCTGAATAATGTCAAGTAAAGCCATAGATGTAGCTGGTGAAAACGTTATTAAAATTTGTAGTTACTTTAATAATAATTGTTGTCATTGTTACTATAAGAGTTCCGTAAGCATGAACATGTAGGTGTAGGTGTGTTTTCATCGACACTTGAGTTCCAAAAAGTATTAGTAAGTGTGTTTCGGCCATTTGAGTGCTAAAATGCATTTGTTGGTATGTTTTGGTAGAATCATGGATTTTAATGTGAGTGTGTAAATGGGCTTTGGTAAAAAAATAAATGCTAAAATGTGTGTGTAAATGTGCTTTGGTTATACTTAAGAGGGAGATTTTTTCATGTGTGAATGTGCTGCTGGTGGGGATTTGATTTGTGTAAATATATGTTTGAGTAGTTATCATGAATTTTATTGAAATAAATTGTGGTACTGGTATGTGTTTTGAGTTGTGACACAGCGTGTTTTTGCATTCCAAAAATAAAGCAAGAAAGTAAAATAAAATAATAAAAAATATGAAAATAATACGAAATCTAAAATTATAATGAGATCTGAAGAATATGCGAGGTCTCATATTATTATGAGATGTAAGATTATTATCAAGTCTGAAAATACGATACCTAATATTTGTTCGCAATGTTGACGTTCCTTTCAAGATCTGTTGACGCGGGTAAATGACGTCACACAGGGGTCGTTGATCCCAGGTGTCTTTCAAGTTCTTCGGTGTTGCGTATGTGGATGGAAGGGTTACCCTCTTGTTTACGGATGAGAATTGCACCATTTTTAATCCAACAAAACTTGAATCCGTTTTCCTTCGCAGACAGTTTGGTTGCACGAAATAACTGCCTGTTTTCGTAGGTAAGACGCTCGTTGACATAGATATTTCTCGTTGCACCAGCTATCTCGATATCAGTCGAAGTGAGTGTCCTTCTCATTTTAGCAGCCTTCAAAAATTCGTCTCGCTTGTAGCGTCGCACAAAGCGGACAGCAATTGTACGTGGTGCCGAATCAGGTGAGTCCTTGGGTTGTTGTCGACGTGGTCCCGCTCTGGTCACGTAGTCTAAGTCCTGTTCTTCAATAGAGACACCAATCTTGTGTGCCAATACACACACAATGTGAAGTGGGTTTTCATTTTTGAATTCGTTAATACCAGATATTTCTATCTCATTCTTTAGCGATGTTTGCGCTTGGGTGTTTAGCTGTTCGCGGAGATTAACTATGGTGTTGTTGAGGTTTGGTTAATAATGGCGCGCAAATCACCACCGTATCGGTAGTCAAAATTGAGCCACGAATAATATAACAGTAAGAATAATATAACAAATAAAATATAAGATTATTCTAAAAATACAAGTAAAAATAAACATCATTTATAGTTTAATGTTGTGAAAGTTTGTATTAAGTAAAATAATTAATAATAAACTTCCGTAAATCAACAAGTTTTGATAGAATTCACAACTTATTTATAATGAATTTGGCAAATGTATTTTTACAATGCACAATATTTAATAGAAATTAAGACATGAGTTTTAATCAAGCTTACAATAGGTTGAGTAGTTTTCGCGTGAAAGCGTAACAAACAAACTTACATTCACATAATATAATATTATAAGTAGGGAAGTAGGAAGGGATTATTTTTCCATCATCAGTTAAGATATTAGACATTGACGTTTTATTCGTTTCTTTTCGTTCAGAAATTTATTTTAATAGTTCGATTTAACAATAAATATATATAAAACTTAAAATAAATCAATAAATAATTTATGCTTCAATAATTATCATAAAACTGGACCATTAATATAATAAAATAATAATTATGTCCATGCCCCCGATACGTGACCAAAATTGACTACCTTCTGTCTTCGAATGCCTTCTGAATTTAGTCGGGTATCGTTCGGGTATGCAAGGCTATTTGTTTTTTTTTAATCGTTGAAGCCATGGTCACTAAACATTCATCCTCACTGAAAACATAAAAAAACCCTTTCTAAATATTATAACAGGATTTTTTTATAAATAACTTATTCGTTCAAATAAAAGCAAAAAGAAAAATCATTCCACATGTGCTATTTTTTCGATAAATTTATAAATCCGAACGCTTCGGAAAATTCTCGATCGCTACCTTGACAACTGTTTGTTTTTGATTGGCTGAAAATTTTCAGGAAAATCAAATTTCTCTCAGAAGTATTTGATTTCTGTGCATCATATAAATTGTAACACACAAAACAAAAAGTGCATCAAATATATTTCAAGGTAATGCTCTGGGGAGAAGTATTTTTAATTTAGTTTAGTTGAATACAGTTGTTCGCCCTTTATTGAGGATTTCCGTTATCCGGCTGCACCGAACACTCGTGTCCGAGTGCTACATAAATTCATACATATTTTTAATTAAATTAAGTCTAGTTCTCGTGGCGGAGTATATACTGCCCAAAGTTTTCTCATTGTTTGATATTACCGACGCTTTTTGAGTTAGCCGACGTGTTTCGTGAACAGTGTTCATTTATTTTTTTCAGATGGCTTTATTTAGCCGTAAAGTATACTTATTAGGGGCCTTTCTGGTGTTATTGAGTGCCGCGGGTGTGGTGCAAGCCGACAACGATGATGGTGATGACGAAGTTACTGTAGAGGTTAGTTCTTATAGGTTACATGACCTGAATAAATTACAATAGTCACAAAAAAAAGTAGGCAGACATGACTGACTGAGAGTTTATGACCTACATTATTATCTAGAGATAATGAATGAAGTAAAGGTTTCGTTTCTCAGAAGCTTTGTTAAAACAAAAGAAATTATCACTGTCAAGTCAAATTTATTGCACACAAACAAGTATACTTATTATATCATCAAGGTTTTCGTTTACTATGCTTATAACTTGGGATTAGTTAAGACTATAATGTATAAAAAATATCCAAGACATGTTTCTATGACGATGAATGAACTTCAGTTGGATTCTGGATTTGTGCCCGTTCGCTGGCCAAAGGCTCAGTACATGCTAGTCAAATAAGTGCTGAAGTATGGGTTTAGTATATAGGTTCACCGACTTACCCTTTGCTGTATTTACAGGTTTGATGTTTTGTGATCTTTAACTAAAACCTCATTAATGCTTATAGACAGTTGAAGAAGAAAACCTGTACCAAAGTCCAACAATAAGTCCTGAAAAGGTATATCTTGTGGAAAACTTTGATGATGAGGCTGCTTTCAAGAAGAAATGGGTGAAGTCTGAAGCTAAGAAACAGGGTGTTGATGAAAATATTGCCAAGTATGATGGTAAATGGGAGGTAAGATGTTCTACTGTAACTTAATAACTTTGAAGTAAAGATAAACAGTTTACTTAGTTACTTTTATTGTAAAACACATTACTGTCATTTTTTGTAGAGAGCCTTACCACACACACACATCACCATCATTCTCTTGCTCTTACTCATTGTTTCAGCAGTCACTTTTTCTAACCATCTCATCCTTCACACGGTCCATCATTTGTTTCTTTGGTCTACCTTTAGGGTCAGTTCAAACCGAGACGCGACTCGACGCAACGCTGCGCGCACATTTTAGTAGAGCGTCTCAAAACATAACTTTAATTACCACACGAAAAGATACACATTTCATAGTGAGAATTCAGAATACGTTGCACCATGCAGCGCTGCGACTGAACTGACCCTTACTCTTATAGCCATCCACACTCATACACAAAAATTTTCATCACAACATTTTCTACATTCCGCTGCATCAAATGCCCATACCACGACAACCTCTTACCACACAATGTTGCCATCAACAGTGCCACATTCAGACTCCCTCTTATTTACTTCTTTCTTATTTTATCCATCAGTGTTACACCACCTTAGAATTCTCATCCTAGCCACATGCAATTGCCTTTCTTTCATACATTTTGAAGCCCAGCTTTCTTTTTGATCCATACAAAACAAAACATATTAAACAAAAGTCGTCTTACATGATTCAGTCATCAGTATCACCCATAATACTTATTAAAGTAAGAAAAATAGCTTGATCTTATGAGGTAATAAAGTTTGCAGTGCCTGATCTTCAATAACCAAATTATCTTACCTAACGGTGCTTTCATAAAGAAGCAGGTTTCCGGTACAGACAAATCTGTGAGGTTCGGTACCAATTGGTACAGGGTTAACTTGCATATAGAACAAGCACATTTGTCCGTATTTTGAACCCATATGACTCGTTCCAGGTAGTCGGTACCAAAAAAATGTTTCTTAATAAGTGAGCGCAAAATACGTGCTTTAGATGTGGAGATGTGGAGACCAGCCCGCTATACAATACAAAGTGAGCGCATAAGATAACATAAAAATTAATACCTGCACAAAACGGTACCAACCCGCCTGTACCGGAAACCTGCTTCTTTATGTAAACACCCTAACACAAGTCACAGTTGAAAATCTTATCTTGATTGCCATAAAAAACTATTCATAACAATACCTTATCTTGCAACTGATAAAACATGTGAATAGTACCTGATCTTAACTTTTATGAATGTAAAGTAAATATAATATTGATCAGATGAACATAAGTGTCTCAGCAATGATATCTTGTTTTAATATCATTGCTATGATTTGAAGAAGGCATGCTGAACCCAAATAAATTGGGAGGGGGGCAGGAGATGATTGTTGCTATAATTCATTCTATGACAAAAATAGTTTTAAATACGATTTAGGTATATGTACATCAGGGCTGCGGGTTGTTCGAAAGAGATACCGCGGCCCTGGAACACAAAGGGCTAAGAAGGAACATGGGTGGGTTTTAGTCAGTCAAGTCTGACACTCCCTCCCATTCCGCCCAGAGCGGGAGAAGTCATTTGATGATTTCTCATCCGCAAAAAAAAAAAAAGGTATAGGTATATAGAACAGCGGTGGCCCAGTGGTGGCAGCCCCGACTTACGAGCAGTAAACCGTGGGTTCGAACCCAGGCAGGCGCATAACTTTGTGTAATTTATTTCATCACCACTGCTGTCAAAAACGGTGAAGGAAAACATCGTGAGGAAACCGGCATGTCCTAGCACCAAAAATTCGAAGACATGTGACATCTACCAACCCGCACTGGGCCCATGTGGTGGATCACAGCCCACTACCTCATACAGAGGAGGCCTGTGTCCCAGCAGTGGGAACATTATAGCCTGATGATGATATATACATCTATTTCCTCATGGTGTTCCTGAGATAGGGTAATTTTTACATAAAACAGTAGAGAGAGAAATGCAGTATAAATTCAAATATTTTACGCCATTACTAGCATCCTAACTATTTCATCTTCTTCCAGATTCAACAGCCTAGCAGAAAAATCTTTAAAGATGACCTGGGTCTCGTCTTGACAACTGAAGCTAAGCATGCTGCCATTTCAGCCCTGCTTGACCGGCCATTTGAGTTCAAGAACAAACCTTTCATTGTCCAGTATGAAGTTACTATGCAGGTAAGATCTGAATAAGAAAACATAATTTTCTATTTTCCTAAACTTTGCCATCTTTCAACTAGCATAGAATTAGTTTTTTAACTCAACCCAACTGACCAACAGTGCGATGTTGGACAGTTATTTAATTAAATATATTTATTAAATATAATCACTATCAGCTTAGTAATAACTATTACTTGTTGGGCGGGTTTTTTTTAGGGAAGCTGGAAGGAAAGAAAGCGCTATGAAAATGCATGTCATCCTGCAGTGACTAAGTCAAACAAGTTCAATTTATTTTTGTTCCATTCAACAAACTTTTTGTTCTGAATGACTCACTATTTATGACTTGTTGTGTGTTGTAAAATGATGACTTATTTTTTTGCTGTATTTACATGTGTTTGATCTCCAAATAATATATGTTATTTTTATTAATTACCTTGATTCAAATCAAAGGAGAGATGCTTTGACCAACAGCATGATAGAGCTATTCTTGTGTTTTTCAACACCAGGCTATGGGCTTAAATATTTGGAAATTTAGATTTCCACCTACACATAAAATTATATTTTTTATTAATATTTGTGATAGAAAATATTAAATCCTGATTCTGTATAATTTTAAAAACCTGTAAGGTATACAAATCACTCACAGGTTTGTACAGAAAAACTTATTAAATTGACTCACTCAATTGGCTTATGGGCTTAGCTCGGAACCTATTCATATTCCACGTAAGTGCTTATAACTGGTAAACTGTAACTCAGACGTACATTGCGTCATGTGAGTGTGTGTGGAATAAGAATTATATCTCGTAATTGTAAGCTAATTAGCGTAAAGCTGTGACCTCATTTTGCTATGGTTATTGATTTGGTGGGTTTCTGGCTGCCTTTCTTGATTTGATGAAAATGTTACGTATTTATCAGCTTTAGGTGTATTACTATAAGGGCCTCCCGGCTCTCCACATGACTTCCAATTGTTTTGATCCAGGGCCAATGTGGACCACTGACGGCTGGTCATCCTCTTCCCGCCATCTTCTATGTGGCATATTCATTTATTTTAAATGAAATCGAAGCATTAATTTCAAGTAGGCCAGTTACAGGCACTTTTGAATGGTCGAAACATGACGACAATAAAATTAAGCTACAGTCCCAGTCACAAGACATAATAACTGCGAAAGTACTATAGTTACCCATTCCAAAGCGCATATATTGACATAGAAGAAAAGACAAGTTACAACACTGTTACATAATTTATGTTGAGATTGTATATTATGTGAGAAGGATGTAGCAAGACGTGCACTTTAAAAGTGGCCATAGTAAAGTCAATTCGTCAAAAAAGAATAATCACAACTGACGGCGCACGAACATGATGCATGGATAAACTCTACCATTTTGATAATTTAATTTATCATGTTTGTTTAGACAAATTTGACCCTTATGATTGACCCTATCGATCGAGAGCATAAAAGTACAGGATTTTATGGTTTTTGTCTAAGCTGGTTTGATTCCCGAGTGTGGCAAGCGTATTCTCGAAAGTCGTTGAATGCAGAGATGTTTATTTTTGGAAATAAAGGAATATTTCCTTTGAATAAGTTTGCTATCTCCATTATTTAGTTTTCCTCCAGGTGGCATTGTTAAATTCCATCCTGTACAATACTAATTTATACATATCGAATTTATACAGCGAAAAGGTAGTTGTACAATCTTCAGCAGATCCAGCAATACTATAAAATGATATCAATTTATGAGCAGGACCGTTGAGCCAAAGATTTTATCTGCGATTCGTCCAAAATGTAATATGCTTGCTTACATAGTATGCTATTAATACATGTTTTAAAATTTGTCTCATGCAGTTCAAGAATACTTTGTGTGTGTTGTTATTATATTATAGCATCTTAAACATATCCCATGAAAGATGAGTCCACTTTAGCGAGTCTGAAGCCTGGCTGAACTAATTGGTCCATTTTAATTGTGTCTGTCAACTCTTTTTTTTTACTAAAATGATGCAGTTTTTTTCTTGCGTACATTAAAGGAGACGGGCGAGACAACATGTATTTTGGGACCCACTCTTAGAGGTAGCATTCATCATAACAACTTATACGTAGTTGTAAAACGACTAAAGACTATCAGAAAAGTAAATGGAAAGTAAGACGGAAAAGTTGGGAGAAAAGAGATATACGTCTATTCACAAGATAACCTAAAAATCTTACGATTAAGGTTTTTAACAGTGGAATGACTCCGTAATTAAGATGAATCAAAATATAATAATATTTAAGACGACTCATAAAAGAAAATTCGAATAAACTACTGTATTTCCCTCGCAGTTTTAGTTCTGACTTTACGTGTTTTGCTTCTCGTCATAAGCCAAAACCAGAATTTTTACTTCATTGCCTGTACCTAATTGATGAATCATAAAACTGCTAGACTGCAGCTAGAGACTAAACTGATTACCAAACCTGTAATTAGTTCAATCACTATAAAAACTATGTTGTTACGATTTTGATCCATAAGCGAATTATAGTCAAGTAAAACGATTCTTATTACGCTGAGAGTAGATAATATTGTTTTACATAAATTATAACAGCCAGAGCTGACTAGCTATGTACAGCTATTGAAAAGCAGGGTTTGTTGAATAAAAAAACGATGAGTAATAAATCTTATTTTTTGGTATTTTTACATAGTTTTTATTTTATGCAACACAGACGTTACGATGGCCAAGTTGCTGTCGGGTTTCATTTTCAGGGTCGCAGCTTATCAGCCCCCAAAATGAGTGACAAAGGTAGTCGTCTCCTGTTATCTGGAATTAATTAATCATGTTAAAATAAATAAATTCACCTTTAGTGTAATAAACATAAAGAGTTCCATGTATAAGTAACAAAAGTGCCTGACTCGCAGAGTGTATCCAGGTCCCCACGAAAAGAAAAACAGAAATGTAGTTTGATATAAAAGATAATATGACCTCTGATACCTGTGGAGCGGTATACAAATATTTCAAGACAAAATGCAACAGCCACCCATCTTCCATTTTGATGACTGAAACATCTGAGTAAAATACACTACTTCTACACTACCTCGGCTAGTCTTTTACTGTATACTGTTTTCGTCCGATAAAGTACTGGGCAACAGTAAGAATGAGCCTAATATAAGATTACAACAGTATGTATTTATGCATATAAAAGCTAAACGAATCTTAGTTTGTTGTTCAGATAGATATCCTAAATAAGTTCTTTACTCATGATATAAATACATGTTCTTTTACGAATATACTTACATCACGTGGATACACCCATCTCTGAACTTTTTCAAAGCTCTGAGCACCTTCATCAGAGAGACGACGCCTCCGTAAGAGCGCAAGTCGTAAGAGAAGAAGAAATTAACGCAACGCATGTTTGTGGTTAAAATCAAAGTCCAAATCAAAAGCAACTAATTGTCCAATGTCCAGAGAAGAATGCGGTAGTCTAAGACAGGGTGCATTATCTACATTTCAAGATGTAAAGGCCAAGTCGTCGAGAATCTACAAAATCGCAATGATAAACATAAAATCCCAGACAAAAATACAAACAACACGATGGACTAGATCATCACAGATCTGACAGTGACAGTAGTGACGGGACTCAATGGATCATCATTGATAACGTTCCTTTATTAGAAATACTATAAAATCGCCACAGTACCATTTTTATTAGATGCTTTCGCATTGTTAATTGGCGTTTTAATATCAGGTTTGCATGTTATTTTTTATGAATTTTTGACATAATTGAATGTATAAAAACTAAGAGAAAGATCCATTTGTGGTAATAAACCCATGAACAAAAACACATGTCATTGGATTGGAACGTAATCGGAAAAATGTTGCGTTTTGTAAGTGCACGATTACTTAATTTTAGTAAATTGAAAATTATTTATAACTTTTGATTCCCAAGTCCTAAAAAATCAATATTTAATAAATAAATATCTCATAAAATTTTAGTTATAATTATTTTATATTTACACTGGAACGGAGTTTAGTTAATTTTCAGATTCTTTGGGTCCATTTTCGCCAGCCTTCTTTTCATAGATGTATTTATGCTTCGTAGTATATAAGTCTGAAGTATAAGACGTGGTCTTTGCAACTCTTAAAATTAGTTTAAAAAAAAAAAAAAAAATTCGTCTGCTTTACAGCAGTAGCCAGCGTTCTGCCCCCCCCCCCTCCCCCAGCTCAAAAGCTGGCGACGCCCTAATAGATAAATTGTTAGGAATATTGAGTTCGTAGTCTTGTTTATAACAAGCAAATCATCTTTACTGATCGACTCACAGAAATCTGTTTTTTGTTAACACCAAATCTAGAACCGAATGCGACATTTGTAAGCTTAAAGCTATATCCTTCGGAAGTACATAGTTTAGACACAAAAACATGAAGATTCACTCACATTCACAAACAATGTTATTACAAACATATCCTGGACGTTGTCCAAACCGTTTTCGGAAATGCGTTATGTCGATAAACGTTATAAATAGCTTTGATTCGCGTCAATGTTTTTTTGTATGTTTATCTGGACGCTACACTCGTAAATCACGTCCTACGTCGAATATTTTAATGAAATCACAATTTTTTAGGTTTAGGAATCTGTCATCATCTCGCTGGAAGCAGATTGTTGGTGCAATTGGTTTCCAAGCATATGATTCCCCTTATTTACTGACTAAATTACTATGATACAATGTTTGATGACGAGCTTCACGAAAGGCACAATTCAATACATACTCAATTTCCTAGAAACTGTGTACAGTGGTACACCAGTGGTTACATTACAGCCACGACTTATGTTTATTTTACGTAGGTTTGGGCAGGCACTTTTTTTTTTTTTTTTAGCCTACAGAGTGTCCCACTGCTGGGCAAAGGCCTCCCCTTTCTTCTTTCATACCTCTCTATCCTGAGCGATCTCTGGCCATGTTAGCCCCGCGAACAGGATCAGATCGTCACGCCACCTTCGCCGTGGTCGACCTCTACGGCGCTGTCCTTCCTCAGGCGTCCAGTGTGTTACCATCTTTGCCCATCTCTCCGGGTGCACGTGGCCTGCCCACTCCCACTTCAGCCTGGCTGTTTTTTCTCCGACATCAGCTACGACACGTAGTTTTATATCCTTACCACTATTCTCGAAATCGTAGTTATATCGTGAGGAAACCACCATGTCCTATAACCGAAACTTGAAAACATCCACCAATCAGCATGGTTGATTATAGCCTCCCCCTTTCACAGAGAGGACCATGTGACTCAGGAGTATCAATATTATATCCTGACTATATCTATGTGTGCTCATCCATAAACTCAACTTCCAGGAAGGTCAGAACTGCGGCGGTGCATACATCAAGCTCCTGTCCCGCGGAACTAACAACAAGGCAGACCTACGCAAGTTCTACGACCAGACTCCTTACACAATCATGTTCGGGCCCGACAAGTGCGGCAATGACAACAAACTGCACTTCATCTTCAGGCATAAGAACCCCAAGAACGGAACCTTTGAGGAGAAGCATAGCAAGAAACCTACGTGAGTATTTATGTCTTAACGATTATGTTTTTTACTTTGTCTTATCATATTTACTACAGTACTAAAAATAAAATTGGAACCTGCCCCTGTACTGTTTTGGATGTCTAAACATATTATTTAGTAGGTTGTTTTTTCTTATCACCCTCATTATTCTATCATTTACGCCACCCTTTACGACCCTTTGAAACTTGACACATTACCTAACAATAACAACAGAATAATAATAAGTCAATGTGTACCTCTCTAGCTATATAGAGTCAGTTAGGTCAGGAATAAAACCCTTCACGCGTAGCATGACATTGTGGAAACGAGTTTTGTCGACGGAAGAATCGACAAAATTACAGATAGACAATAATAATCTTGGTAGCTTCTTCCGTCGACATAACCAGTTTCCACAGTGGTCATGCTACGCGTGCCATTACAATTTATTAGGAAAATTTTAGACACCCACAGAGTAACTTAAGACATGTTGCGCCGACCCCAAATAAAATGGGACAAGGGCATGAAGATGGCCATTAATTCATGAACCAAAATAACAATTCCATTTTTCGCCCCTTACAGCCAACGACTGGACGAGATCTATAAAGACAAGGAACCTCATCTGTACACTCTGATCATTCGGCCTGACAACTCATTCAGCATCTTAGTTGACAACAAGGAAGTTAATGCTGGCTCTCTGCTCGAAGACTTCACTCCTGCCGTCAACCCTCCAGAAGAGATTGATGACCCTAATGACAGGAAACCTGAGGATTGGGATGAGAGGGAAAAGGTGGGTAGTTAGAGATAAGATATTGTGGTTGTACTCATTTTTTTAAAGGTTAGCCTGCAATCAGGGCGAAAAGAGCTGAGCAAAGGCGTATTTCCAAGACGCCTTTGCTCTGCAGTGAATGAAAAAAATGAATGATGTTTGGCCTCGCAGAACCCGTCGAAATTGGCGGGATAAGCTGGATAACAGAAACGACCAATAGTCCACTTTAGCCTTGATCTGCCTTTAGCCTTGGTCTTGAGCCTTGACCTGGATCAAAATATGTAATATTTACTTTCATTTGCTATAGATTTTATGACCTATTGGTTAACGAAATTCATTGTGACTGATTTCTTCTATTTTGCTTAATCATTTTGAAAAACCAGATCTACTCATGAAGCAGTACACACGCTAACATACATATTTTGCGCCATAAAAAGAACTACAAAGGTAACATCATACTAAATCACATTTAAGTGCAAATGTCTATTTGTACACATTTTCAGACCAATCGGTTTTCTTGAAACGCATCTGGCAATGTGCCCAGAACGAGGTGATTGTTCTTATAAAATAACAAATTCATTGTAATTTCATATGTACAGAAACTGTATGAAATCAACACATTGCAATTTGACTAGATTTATCACTTATTGTTACGGCTGCCAAACCGCAGGAAGAAATACAGTTAAACTGATTATTTCGTCGTTCGAGAGCGAAAAGTAATTAAGTCTGAAATTTAGTTTTCATTACTCATACTCTGAAAGTAGATCTGAAGTTGCCTGAAGAGCGGGTTGAAAGTAATACTTTTCAGCCCTAGGGAGAATCGCTTTCAACTGACAGATGTCAAATTATAAAAAAAAAACTAGTTCTATTTTCACATTTTTATTGAACCATGTTCCAACTTTCTATGCAGCCACGATGTAAAATTGAAATAACTTAAGTTAAGTATTGATTAAACGATATATATATTTTTAAAACACTTTATTATAATTTAGTTTCAACAGTTTTTTTAAAAACAACATTGATTTGTGCAAAATATTTACCATTTTGTCAATGATAAATATGAAAAATAAAGGCTGAATAGGTGGCTGGCCACAGAAAAAAAAACAAAACAGGCGGGAACGCGGGAAACGGTTTTACTCATTTTTTCTTTAGCTAATTCATGTTTTTATTTTTACTTTCCTTGTACTATTCGTAATGAAAAGCACAGTGTTTACCACCGGTTAAAGACTTATTTAGTCCCTCGAACTATTGGCGCCCTCACTTCGTTCGCGCGCCAAACCCCGTCTCGGGACTAGATAAGTTACTTTCACCCCTAGGGTAACAATGTACTATTAATGGATGGCACACAGGTCACACTATTACGCCGCAATATAAATTCGGTGAACATCAAGCTATTCATAAAATAAATAAAAACCATCCAAAGGAAATTGAACTTTCTTCGCCACATCACTAGAAACTCAATAAAAAAAGTCTCATGAAAATCCGACCACTATAAACTGTTTCAGTTTACTGTCGCATTGCACTCTACTATTACAATTAGTGATGTTCAAAACCGCTGTAAACCAATCGCGCGCTGTAGACTACAAACTAAAAATAAATAGCGCGCTATTTTATACGCTATCATTATAACACGCTATCATATAACTCGGCAGCAATCTAAACGCGGAGACATCACCGTTTTATTCGGCAACGCGCTACATGGACGTAATAAACTAATAACGCGTGGTGAATGTTATCTCGCTACGCACTGCACTGTACACGAAAGAATATGGTATTAAATTAAATCTCATATATCGTAAAAGAGCAATGAACTTTCTTTCACACTTTCTAGGCTTAGGACTGTCTATAATAAAATTGATTAAATGTTATTATGAAAGTTTTGTGAGACAATTATTATTATTTATCATAGGCGTATTTATAAGTTCATTGATTCTGTAATTCAAAAATCAACTATTTACAAGTTATGAGTTTGTTAAAATCACAATTGCACTAAAAACACAGTCCCATGTCCTTCCGAATTATCACAGTTCTTAATACCTATAACACATAATATTTACAACAGTACGACGAACATACGTAATTATTAACGCACTTCAACTAAAATGAAAACAAGATCGCGATTCGCGAGAGTCGTGTTTACATCACAACATTCACAACATACATCGCGTATTAACAGTAAACGCGACGCAGGCCGGCCGACTAACGAGTTCACTCGACGCGCTCCGCGCTATGCGCTATCCGCTATCCGCTAATAATTGCTATCCTTTTCTGGCCCCGCTATCGCAGTCAGCGCGCGAGCGGCGCCACTCGCGAGTTATAATAAAATGTTATAATGATAGCGCGAAGCCTGAGCCAATGTAGCAAATGTTATGCGTTGAGTACAAATAGCGTGTTTTATTTTGGCGCTATACGTTATATTAACCACCACTGATTACAATACAAGGTTTAAACGTATGCACCCTTCACGACGCCGTTAACCAAGCATTCTGTACATCAAACTACGTAACCCTACACAAAAAAAATATTGCTGGGAAACTTTTTTTTGGCCTGCAAAATAACGTTTTACGGTAAAACTCAATGTAACGCACACAAAACATTGTGCTGATTGTCGCATTGAATATTAAACGGGTCATGGAGGTATTTAAAGTAAAGTTATGAACTTAAAAAATTTAATTTAAAAAAAAACTTGTGAAAATGTTGTAACTTTGACCTCCAATATCTCCGTAACTAGAAGGTTCCCAGGTATGGTCTAGAACAAAAAAAAACATATTTCAATGACAGGGAAAACCAGTGCTTCGTTAAGGGTCTATTTACACCCTATATAAACTTTTTTTTTATTATCTTCAAAATATAGCCAAAACATAAAGAAATGTAATAGCAAGCCGAATTTATGACGACTTAGATTTTCAAAAACTTTCTTAATCTTAAAACATTTTTCGATGGCTTAAACCGAAATCCAAAGAAGGAGGTTATCATTAGCAGGGATGATTTAGCCTATAAAATTCAAGATGCTTGCTTTTATTTCAAGTTCTTATTTTGTTAGAATCATACCAAGTAGCTATTCTAATTTCTTGCCTATCCACCATCCCTATCTATCATCAATGTAATTTCCTTTTTTAAATGTTATTCAATTTTTTTTTTTATTTAATACGCAGATTGTGGACCCATCAGCGACAAAGCCGGACGATTGGGATGAGGAAGCGCCCGCTCAAATCGTTGACCCCAACGCTGTGAAGCCCGATGGTTGGCTGGACGATGAACCTGAAATGATTCCAGGTTCGTAATGAAATAGTCAATGAAAATAAGCTTCAATACAGTAATGTACGTAGATTGGGACAGCAATACAAGTAATTCTCAGCTGAAACTGAGCAAGAAACTAATGTATTGATACAAACCAATATGGTTACTGATTGTAACTGTGTGTATGTGCAACATTATCACTATTCTTCATCATCATCAGCCTACAGCAGTCCACTGCTAGACATAGGCGTCTTCAATCGCACGCTACTTAACTCGATTCTCGGCAACTCTCATCCATTTGCTACCAGCTACCCTGCGAAGATCGTCCCTCCGCCGAGCCTAAGGGCGTCCCACCTCACGCTTGCCGATTTCCACTCAAGAACACATCTACCACAACAGTTATCGGTTCTACAGCTAATATGGCCGGCCTATTGCCACTTCAGCTTAATTATTCTGCGAGCTATGTCAACTACTCTGGTTCTCTGTCGGATGACCTCGTTTTGGAAGCGATCCCTCAGAGAGACACCAAGCATCACTATTACGAGAAAAGAAATATCAAATTGAAGAATGAATTATATTACCACTGTTCAACATGATATTACCGCCATAGCATGCGGTTTTCTTTGTTTCCTCTTCCAGTACACTCCTACTTGTTCGTAACCTCTAAAACAAACCGAACCATGAAAGTAATCATATTTTCTTCGTTTATCCAGACCCTGAAGCCAAGAAGCCCTCGGACTGGGATGAGGAGATGGACGGCGAGTGGGAAGCTCCTCTCATCGACAACCCAGCGTGTGGCTCCGCGCCCGGCTGCGGACTGTGGAAGCCGCCCACCATACCCAACCCCAACTACAAGGTAACTAATACTACTGCGTTCTTATCTCGCAGATCCATACACAACCCCAGTAACTGGGTAACACAATACCTCTTGTTAAGACTGACAACCCGTTCAGATAGTCAGTATCTTCATGTAAATATTAAAAATACAGGTATTTCGCTACATTCGATTAGACTAGAAGCCTCTTCCATGGTCCTATCCTTTTTTGTCGCGCAGAACTGTCATTTGCTAGAGCGAGAAAGGCGATCGCATCGTCGATGCTGCCGCGTGTCATAGCATTCCCGCTCTTGATAATTAGGAAAAGGCTGATGACCTGTTACGACACATGAAATAAAAATGTTGTTACTCTGCCACCTTATTGTGGAAGCTGGGTCAAAGAGATGTTTTCAACTGACTTTAAAATATTTTTGCAAACCAAACTTGCATGAAGGTACAATTCTGAAAGTCGGACGACAAACGCAAACCAAGTCTGCAATATCACGCTGAACCGGCCAAGTGCGAGTCGGACTCGCGCACGAAGGGTTCCATACCATTATTTATAAAAACGAGCAAAAAAATCTATTTTTTGTATGGGAGCCCCCTTAAATATTTATTTTATTCTGTTTTTAGTATTTGTTATTATAGCATCAACAGAAATACATAATCTGTAGAAATTTCAACTGGCTAACTATCACGGTTCATGAGATACAGCCTGGTGATAGACGGACGGACGGTCGCGGTCGGACGGACAGCGAAGTCTCAGTAACAGGGTCCCGTTTGACCCTTTGGGTACGGAACCCTAAAAAAACAGCTGTTTCCAACAAAAGTGAAGCAACACGTTCAAAAAGTATAGAAGAGCTGATCAAATGTACGATAATGTCATTTCATGTGTTTGTATGGTCAGGGCATCTGGCGCGCGCCGCTGGTGACGAACCCGAACTACCGCGGCAAGTGGTCTCCGCGTCGCATCCCCAACCCGGACTACTTCCGCGACGAACAGCCCTTCAGGATGACGCCTATCGTAAGTTCTCTTGTTCTTTATTTAACATTTTTACTTGTATACCGAAATCTATTGCTAAATATAACGACGAAACATTGTGCGACCCATTGCAGGGTGCTTAGCACCAAAAGTTTTAACTGATAAAGTAATAGCTGTTACTAGTTACGACATTAAACAATATGTAAGAGATCAGTTAGAAGAACAGAATTTGGTTGTGTATTGCCCACTATTTTGTGGTTTTGCCGAGGCTTGTGTATTTCGTTACAAAAAGTATTTTTACTTTATTATAGTATAACTATTATAATTTAATTCCTTCACTAAACTTTCGAGTTCGATGTCCTTCGGGTAATCGGGTTCGATCTCCGCACGGAACAAATATTTGTGGCCATACAATACAGATATTTGTTCCGGGTCTGGCTGGTTTGAATGTTTGTAAACGCAACCACGATACAGAAGAAATTCTAAGTGTGGGGCGATGTTAAAAAAATAAAAACTAAAATTCTTATAATTTTTGCAGCATGCGGTCGGTTTCGAGCTTTGGTCGATGTCTCCTATGCTGTTGTTCGACAATTTGATAATCACGGACGACCAAGCCGTTTCCGAGGAATGGGCGCAGGCTTCCTTCGCAATCAAACGCGCTAAGCTATCGAGGGACTCGGTAAGTGGAGAATTAATATAAATGTTACTGACTACTAAATCTTCCTAGACTTAAAATGACGATTTTATTGTTTGATTTTTGACGTTTTAATGACGAAAAACGAACAATAATAGAAAATAAAACGCCTACAACCAAGTTTATTTGTTTGAGCCACTACCTTGAGAAAATTTCGGACGCTCTATCCTCACTGGTCTTCAGTATCACGGCCCCTTGGGTATCCGAGCTCGCAACGGAGCAAATTCAAACATAAAAAGCCCGTACGACCCAAAAACCGTACGTCTTCGCACAAGTTTATGAAAACGTCCCTGTGGGGGACACCAAGAACTATTGGGCGTTCAACACTTCGCTCCTGCAGTGCAACACTATACAATGTGTTGTTTTGCATCCTCGTCAAATTTCAGGAGGTGGTCACAAAAGACATAAATAATCAATTAAAATTACGGTACCTAGTTAATTATTAATAAACGCAGATTTTTTTGATTATTTAAGTTTGTCAATATTTCAGAATAATCCCCTTACCGTGGTTTAGGGAACAAGAAACTATCGAATAAATGTTTGATATTATTTGCATGTGTGTAAGCGGAGTTTATGGCGAGAACCAGACGGGCCGCGTTTAAAACACGGGTGGGTCACACCTACCTATTTCCGTAAATAAGAAAAAAAAAAATACCCATTTTATTATTGATTCGGGACGAGAATCATTAGCATAGTTACCTCCTTGAATTTGACGAAGAAGCAAAACAACACCTTGTATAGGCATTACATTTTGTCGGAATAAAAATGGGCATTACCAATGCAAAATCCCACTCACTAGGGAGATATTAAAAATGTACTTCAAAAAGTTATACCATCATCTGCTTAGCCTTTTCTCAACTGTGTTGGGGTCGGCTTCCAGTCTAACCGGATGCAGCTGAATACCAGTATCTCTTCTTTGTTGAATAAGTTCTACCAATGTACAGCAAACGCTGTGGGGTCGCATGTTGCGCGCGATGAACTACAAGCCGGGCTGGTGGGCGATGTACGCGCTGTACGTCGCCGTCCCCATCGTGGCCTACATCGCCTGCCTCGTACGACGCGCCAACGAGGTCACACGCCTTTGTAGCTAGACGTACCGTGTGGGAACATGCTAGCAGCTTAGTATGCTCTGTTTGCGCGACAGAATCAAAGGTCCGTCAGATTTAGGTGCCAAGTCCAGCTTTATGGATTAAGACTTGAACTGAAGATGGATCAGCAAATTGCAGCGAAAATATGGTGGGTGTGGGGCTAAATGTACTGAACAAACGAAATAAAGAAGTAGAAAATATGTAGCAGTTAACGTAGAATTTTATTACCAGCTAAACGGCCCGAATTATGTAGTTAACTGCGGTATTTTAAACCACACCCAAAGTATATCGTTTGTATGTCTGCCTATAAACATGTTGAAACATACCTACCCTGTATTTCCCCAAAAGTTCATCATCATTCTCTTGCCCTTATCCCAATTTATTTGGGGGTCGGCGCAGCATGTCTTCTTCTTCCATACTTCTCTATTACTTGTCATCTCTTGCGATATCTCCTTCCTTGCCATATCATCCTTCACACAGTCTATCCATCGTTTCTTTGGTCTTCCTCTACTCCTATAACCATCCACATTCATACTCAAAACTTGACTCACGACGTTTTCCTCATTCCTCCGCATCACATGCCCATACCACGACAACCGATTACCACACATCTTTTCATTTACCGGCGCCACCGCCATTTCCCCAAAGTTTCCCCCCTATAATGTGCGAACACGTAGTTTGCTAGTATGTACCAAAGCTAAAATCCACAGGACTCAGTATTTGACCGCGCAATGAGGTTCGCGGGTGACAACCCTTGGATATACGCCGTGGTTATAGTTGGCACCTTCGTGGTAGTCGGACTCTTCGCTTATTTCTGCTGCGGATTTGCTCGATCGGTAAGTTTTGTTCTACTATGTTTTAAGTCCTCGTATTTGTTTTTGTCTTTGTGTTTTAGCTTTTTATTTCGTCATCTTACGACTGTTATACGGCTTACCTAATGTGATAGTAGACATAGTAATAATAATTTACTAGTCTATACAATATTAACTTCTTTAGCTTATAACAATGCATTTTTTGTGAACTCGTTTAGAGAACAATCGAATAAATCAACGTCCAAAAAGGTACGTGGGAAACACATGTAGATAATGGGGTTTAAAAATAACCAGAAAGCATAATGGAACGAACTGCACTTGGGGTAAATTCAATGAATAAGTTTTTAAACATTACTCAGGAGATATTACCACAGATAAGTAAATAATAGTCAGATAAGTTAACTGATCAAAACAATTGTTATTATTATTCTCATATTAGCATACAAAATGATCATAATAATATAAATTCATTTCTAAGAACAGGACTTATCCCAACCCTGAAAAATCGTTCAAAATTAAAAAAAAAAAATCTGTTGAAAATCGAAAAGGCACCACCAAACTTAACCCTAAACCATATTAACATATCTAAATATTCTGAACAAATTACCTTCCCCACGCAGGATCCTGAAGCTGACATTAAGAAGACAGATGCCGTTGCAGAGGATGATCCTCATCTATCAGAGGCTGAAGAAGATATCAGGGAAGAGCAGGAGCGGCCCAGCAAGGCTGACCTGGAGGGACCTGAGGTTGATGATGCGGATGTCGTTACTTCTACTGAGGATGTAAGTCCACACTGAAATCTACATAATTATATATAACACAAAAAATGTTACCTACCTATGTTTGTTATAGATTTTCAAACCATTTAACTGATGTGCCCCAAACTGGTATCATTAGAAAAAGAATTTAGCAACACTAAAACAATAAAAAAAAACTCGAATAGGCAAGTAGGTAGGTAGAAAAAAGTGCATGCATGCAAAAGTGCATTGTAGCTAGTTACACACAAAATGGGCAATACTTTAAGGCCATGTAATAATACTCATGAAAATAAACAACTTTTACTTTAGGCCAAATCATGAAATCGCCCAAAAAATACTGCTACTTTATACATCGGTCGCGTAACTCGATAAAAGGTAAGCAACAGGGGATTTTTTAACTTTCGCTGCCGAGTTCAAATGATTCTTTTTTAGGGCGCTACCCGAGTTGTTGTTATACGTAGCTATAGATGACTTGTACTCCTATCGAACGATTGCCGACTCGAATCGATCGAGGATTGACCGATTGTTGTGGTAACACCCTTACTTCTATTCTAAAAATGCACAAGTCATCTATAGCTACGTATAACGACAACTCGGGAGGCGGGTTGTGGACACACGTTATTGTTCGACCCATATTCAATTCCAAACATTTATTTCAGACCAGTCGGTCCATAGAGTGTTAGTAGTACATCAAGATGACTTAAAGCCATATGCTGGGTGCTTAGCACTGAAACTAAACAGACCCCTCTGTTTAGTTTCGGTGCTAAGCACCGTCAACGCTGTCAACTCAAGATAGAAATCTGACAAGAAGAGTTGGAATAAGAACACAAGAGAGGATTTAGTGAGAAACAATATCTGTTGTTTCTTGAATCAGTAACAATTTAGAGTGTTGGTAAATGTTGATGAATATGTCGAGACTCTTTCCCTTGTGGTGTCTCGATTTCTGAGCGTGAGGTTTTAGGTTAGAATCCTGGGTCAAGTTTAGTGTTATTCATTTTTACAATTAGAAAATTCTCAGTAAGAGCTTGGAATAGATTAGATATGTACCCGGTTAATAGCATTAATAGGTAACAAAGCAATTAAATGTAATTAACGTAATGTGTATATATGTTATCGGCCAAACCCGATTTCAGGCCAAACTAGTTTGTCCTAGGCCAAACCGGTTTACTGGCTTATCGTGTCAACATATACCGACCAAAACAAAACATCTGCAATGCGCCCAACTTGGATGCGGCAACGCTCGTTACGCTCGCTCGGCTCGCGCGTTTTTTATCACAGTTCTAACCTAACCTAATTTGGCCTAGGACAAACTAGTTTAGCCGGAAATCGGGGTTGGCCTGTAACATATATACGGCCATAACCAAACGAAACGCTAAATATGGAAATTTTATTACACACAGACATGGACAAAGATATTAAGCTCTATTATTTTGTTCCAGACTACTCCTTTAGTGGACACAGAAGGCGCCGGCGACGGCCAACGGAAACGCAAACCCCGCAAGGAGTAAACAGTATTGTGAGCACTGAGCAGTACGAGTGTATAGTTCAAAAATGTTCGTGAGTGTGAGAGAGGTGTGTTGTCCTAGTGTTTGTATGTAGCGTGCGTTTGGTTCGTCGCGGTTAGTTGCACGCTGACGTCACCACACGACGCAGTGTGCTGGCGCTAGTGTCGCGTCACTTTATATGTTGAGCTTGTCATTGGAAATGTTGTTATTGGATATTCTTTCTTAGAGTGTTACAATAGAGCTGGGTTTTGTTTAGACTAGCAATAAATAATTTTTAATTTATCTTAAACATAACTGTAAGCGTACAACTTTGCCTAATCCGTTGGGGTGTTGCAGGCGTTGTGTTTGTTATGCTACTTTATTCTATTGGCACTGCGAGTCTAGATTATCATTGGTATGAAAGGCTTATAGATACAAAATTACAGACTGGAATCTGAATAACATATTTGCCGTACCAAATGCAACCAAGCAATATGTTGGTATGGCCAAATCTAGATTTATTAAACTAACAAAATTATTTTAATTCACGAACTAGTTCAATATCAGCAATTTTAATCATATCGTTTATCATAATCATCGAAATAAAAGGATACAACATGTTTTGACTACTTTGAAATCTATTCTCAAGGTTCATGGTTCAAAATGGTGTGTCCCTTTGGACTATGTACCGGGCTCAACATAAAAGTGAGTATCTGCCTTCTTTAGAAACTTTCTTTTATGTAGTTAAGCTATTTTTAGTATAATAATATATTATAGAAAATTATATCTCGTCTTTCTTGCCCGTAATACTATATTTCGCGGTTTCCTTCTATTTAAGGACTAAATAATAACTTCTTGATATTTATACGATCTTACATACCTAATATAATAATATTCTACTATTTTTACATACAATAGTGATGTTAAAGGTATTATATTTAATAGTGTTTAGAGAAAGTAGAGCAATAATTTTATTCGAGAAAATAAGGGATATTATATGGGTAAAGTTTTAAATCTCTAAGACCAACCATTATTTATAATTTCCAAGATATTATAAGTAATACTAAACAAGCGTTTTATTATTTTATTAACAACAAGCTGTTATTATTTTGTCTTAGGTATATATAAATAATATATAAAATTCATATAAATAATTTCTTATCTGTACTGCCAAAGAACTTCAGCATCCCTTTATTTAAGCATGTGACCAATGAACAAAATGTTGAGAGGATTTATATTGCATTTTTACGATATACACATGTATGATAAATAATTCATTTTATGTCAACACAGTCGGCTACAGAAGTGCTTATTAATTTTATATTTTCATCTTCTGTCACAAAAAAACTCTTCTTCACTGCCGTGGCCGACTGTTCGTTGAAGACATAAGCGTTGCCCGCACTGCGTGTTCATTAGTTTTTGTTATGACTTTTGTTCATAAATGTTATACATAATACCTATATGTGGAATATAATATAATGTGTGAAATAAGTACCTAGTTTAATTTTTTTAAATGTTTTCGTTAACTCGTTGTGGGTTCCATATTAAAGGGTTTATAATTCTGTATATAATTTGTCAGCTTAAATTGATGTTAGTAGCGAATTCTCAATTTTTTCCTGCGATAATTCATTTTACATTATACTCATGACTTGTACATTTAGATAGAAAAATATTGCTTATTCTCGTTTATTCACTATAGTATAGCCGTATTTGTAATATATTTGTCATATTTGAATGTTCACTATTAACTAATAGAATTATTTTCTGAGGATCGTGCTCAGGTAATTGAATCTATTAAAACGCGTGTTTACTATGAAACAAATCAACTTAAGTACAACAGTTTTATAATAAGTACTTGTTTGGGACAACACACAATTCTAAAATAAGATTATTCCTTTCTTCACTGAAGACCGTTCTTCGAATATATAATTTATCAATTTTTTCATTTCGTCAAATGTTTCATTTTGTACCTTTAATAAATGAGCACGATCCACAATGGCGATGGACTCACAGCTAAAATATATTAGTAGTAATACCCACCACCCTTTTCTCTTCTTACGATTGCTGCAAGCATCTTTCAATCTTACTTGATGTGACAAAAATAACTATATTCGGGTTCGATTTAATATTAAAAAAGTAGCTTCGACAGTTGGCATTTTAAATGCTGTAAAGGAAATTGAATGAGCGGTTGGATAACATGGATTTGCAAATTTAGGCTTAGCGCCGAAAGCCTAACGAAAGTATATCATCCATCATCTGCCTAGCCATTTCCCAATGATGGGGTCGGCATCCACTCTAACCTGAAGCAGCTGAATACCAGTATATTACATGGAGCAACTGCCTATCTGACTTTCGCAACCCAGTTAGTACTGGGTAATACGATACCCCTTGGTAAGACTGGTTGTCAAAGTTTCGGGCCACAGACTACCTGGAGGTCTACTCTCTTTCTCCGAAAAGTAACATCGGCAACGAACGAAAATAAAACGTAGTATCGTTTGTGACCGTACTCTATATAATTTGCGGACGCACACAAGAAGTTCGAATTGACAGACAACGAATGTATTGAATGTTATTGTGTGCCGAAGTTACGTTTCGGAGAAAGAGAGTAGACCTCCTGTAACGAATGTTACAAATGACAGCCGAGACCACGCCTTATTCGTGCTTTCAGAGGGACAGAGGGAACTCGGTATGTAATAGGTGGTCACCTATCCTCAAACCAACCTTGGCAATCGCGGCTCAACCTAATGATCGACCCGAACGGCTGTTATTATTTAGCCACGAGCTTCTCTAACGAAGGTAGTACATAAATGCATTTATAATTTTTAAAACAAAAAATGACTTTTACTGTTGGCGGGTTAATAAGTTACGCAAGAAATTATTGTTGGGCTCTTTGTAGTCTACAATACGATGTTGTTTTGTTTGATCCTTTGTCCATGCGCAATGCAATAGGGGATCGGACTGGGTAAAGAAAACGACATTCTATTTTGTCCGTCAGACAGGTAATACAAAAATATTAGACACGTATTTTTTGTTTTATCAAAATATCAAAAAATTACTTAGTTAGAACTCACTAAAGTTGGAGAGTGGGGGCTTACTACGTCACAAGTGGGTATAAAACTTACCTACATGTGACGTCATGCGCCATTTCAACTCAATATATCTCCGTAATTTTATGACAACGTGAAAAAAGAAAAAATACGTGTCCAATACTTTTCAATAAACTACCCGACAGACAAAGAAAAAAAAATAGGATTATCCCCTATTGTCATTATGCATCTCATTAATCTTCACGGGTGGTATTACATGGGAATGACAAAGTAAAATGGCGAATCCTTGATGTTCTACCGAGTTCACTGATTGAATGATCTTTTTTATTATACTGTAAGGTCTAACTTCACCAGTAAAATTGAACGCGTTTAGCATATCTAAAACGCGTTCATGAGCTTTCAGTGTAATATTTCAAAGCAATAAAACGTATTCTTGTGTGTCTTTCACATTCCATCGTTTTTTGAAAGTCAAGGAGACTTCGGTGACCTGGGATTTTAATAGTGTAGAAGATTTTTATAGGCCGTGAGTCCTGCCTAACCCACAACAGCACGGTTGTTTCAGGCAGCTGTAATAAAATAAATAATAACACGTAGTCTCGATGTTTTTATTTTCCTAACTACGACTCTGTGTGATACGTGAAGTTAATGGACTGTAATTTATATGGATAATAAACTGAATTATTTGTAAGTGCTTTGTTTCATTTTTGAGTACCCACGCAAAGTACTGCTTTGCAGTATTTTCAATAAATCACGAGCAATCGATGATTAGTAAATATAAGAAAAAACCGGCCAAGTGCGAGTCAGACTCGCGCACGAAGGGTTCCGTGCCATTATTTATAAAAACGAGCAATAAAATCACTTTTTTTACGGATGGGAAATCATCAAATGACTCCTCCCTCTCTGGGCGGAGCGGGAGGGAGTGTCAGACTTGTACTGACTAAAACCCATCCATGTTCCTTCTTAGCCCTTTGAGTTCCAGGGCCACGGTATCTCTTTCGAACAGTCCCGCAACCCTGGCAGGCATCGGCCCTCTCGGACCCCTTCCGGTTTGCTGACATCTCCTTGAGGCGTGCGTGGAACACGAACGCGCCGTCGACACGGCATATCGTCATGTCATTCCCTCTCGCTCCGGACCATGGATTGAACTAAGGCCGGACGCGAGAGGTCGCTGCCGCCAATCGAGCTACGAGGACACGGCGGTGCTCAGACCAGGCGGAGCAGACCTCCACGATGTGCTCCACCGTGTCCTCCAGCCGGTCCTCGCAGTGGTGACACCCAGGCGTTTTCTCCCGCCCGATTCGGTGCAGGAACCTCCCGAAACAACCGTGTCTGGTGAGGACCTGCGTCAGGCGGAAGGTGAGGGCGCCATGGTGCCGCTCAAGCCACTCCTCAAAGAGGGGACTTCGCCTGCACGCGGTTGCGACAGTCGCTGTCTCCATGTCGCCATGAGATGGCGTCGGAGGTCTGTCCGCTGCGCGTTTTATTGCACCCAATCTCTGGAAACGATTGTGTTGTTGACCACCTATCCATCGATTCTTGTTAAATTCTGTAAATTGATTTCTATTACACCTAATGACGCCATTACCGGAGACCCCCTTTTAATTACCTCACCTTTTGTGTAATAATGACCTTTTCGTTGTAATTCTTATCACTAGCTAATCTCTGTAAAAGGTATGTTTCTTTAATGTCGAACATAACCATCATTTTCAAAGAATCGATCAATAGCTAATTGATTATTGTACGAGCTACGCTGTACATGCCACTAACTTGGCCTACATATGTATAGTGAAACGTTGCATATTGTTTAAACCAACATTAATTGTATATACTTTACAACATGTTATTTTCAGTAGCAATTAAACCTTTATACCAATCGGTTGTCTACTCAATCAACATAACATCCCACTAACAACATCACAACATTTTCACTGTTGGGAGTTACGCCCCAACATTTGGTCCTTCGAGCAATTTAGTGTTGTGTGACTTAAATCTTTTACGATCGCGAATCGGTTGGACTGGTCTCTCAAAAGCGAGTCGCTCCAGTAACCAATTGAGAACTTTTACGATCGCCAATCGGTTGGACTGGTCTCTCACAAGCGAGTCGCCCCAATAACCAATTGAGAAAGCGCATATCGTAGAAGAGAAAGGCTGCACAGTACCAAGAACCAGGAGTGTGGAACAACAGTCGACGCTCGGAACAGAAGAGTTCATCTTGAATTCAACAAGAACAACAACATAAACAACATTTCAACAGCTGATTTATTCCTGAATGAGAACGAACTCTCCGACAACATAAATAAGATCGGAGTAAATATCAAGAAAGATGGTTGGGACAGAAAAAACCCCGACTAATTCAAACGCCGTAGGCAATGTTGGAAAACTTGTGGTCAGAATATAAATTCATTTCATTCAGTACCAATTTTTAAACCATATAAATAGGTGCATTACTTGAAGTGCATCAGTTGTAATTTCATCCTCATCCGAGTGTTGTCATTATGTCTTCCCTGGTTTCGTTACTTACCTTGACCTTTACGTTTATCTACGTGATGGTGGTGATCTCCGGGACCATAATCTATTATATATTAGGTCTTTACCTATGAAATTGCCGTTTTGTTTGAAAAAAGTTAAAGTATTTTTTTTTTCGAACTTGTTTATTTCTTTTATTCAAAGTAATCACCCCTGCAATCAATGCATCTTTGCCAACGCTGTGGCAGTTTATGGATGCCCTTCTTGAAAAAATCAGCTGGACGGGAGACAACAAACTCTTCAAAGGCGTTTTGTACTGCCTCTCGGGAATTGAATTTTTTTCCCGCTAAAAAGTTGTCCAAATTTTGGAAAAAGTAATAGTCGGAAGGCGCAAGATCTGGTGAGTATGGCGGATGAGGGAGAGCTTCCAAACCCAACTCATGCAGCTTAGAGACGGTCTGTTGTGCAGTATGGGGCCGCGCGTTGTCGTGAAGTAGCAGTGGAGACGACCGATTGACCAAAGCTGGTTGCAGACGTGCGAGTTTCGCCATCATTGTGGTCAGTTCTTCAATGTACACATCTGCAGTAATGCTCTCGCCGTTTTGTAAAAAGCTATGATGAATCACACCAGCACTAGACCACCAAACTGTGACCATCACCTTTCTAGGGGTCATTTTTCGTTTTGCACATTGCTTTGGTACCGAACCAGGATCTAACCAACTTGCTGAGCGCTTTCGATTGTCAAAAAGAATCCATTTTTCGTCGCACGTAACAATTCGGTTCAAAATTCCTTCATTTCTGTGCCTGTTAAGCAGCGCAAGGCAAGTCTCGACGCGTACGTTGCGCTGGCGATCGTTAAGTTCGTGGGGCACCCATCTATCAAGCTTTTTTATCTTGCCAATCTGTCGCAAATGGACCAATATTGTTTTAATGCTAACATCAAAAGCTGCTGCCAGCTCAGCTGTAGATTGAGTTTCATCAGCTTCAACAATCACCTTTAATTCATCATTGTTGACCAAAGTTTCCGGACGACCACGAGGTTCATTTTTCAAGTCAAAATTCCCAGAACGAAACCGAGCAAACCAATAACGGGTTGTGCGTTCGTTTGTACAGTTCTCTCCGTAAACGTCGTTGATGTTACGGGTCGTTTGTGCCGCGTTGGTGCCACGACGGAACTCATATTCCATAATTACACGAAATTTCAAAGTATCCATTATGAGGAAAAATGTTGAAATGTAATGAAAATACAACGCTAATGAATAAACAAAAGACTGATTTTGTAAATAGAATGTCATATTTTTAAAACAAAATTAATTTGAATTTAGAACTCATAGCCAATCAAAACTTTTTTTTGTTTGAAAAAGTCTGTACTGCAATACGGCAATTTCATAGGTAAAGACCTATTATATATCTTTAAGAACAAACTGTAATGTTCAGTTATGTGACAGTGTTGATAAAGAAGTAAAAGACTGGTGCCGTAAATTCTATTATCGGATCTTTGCTAAGTGGACAAAATCTTCAAGAAGCCATGAAAAAATTATGAAGAAGAATTCTTCCTGGTTGCAGACAGAAATTAAATGGCCGGGAAATTGGAAAAAGAATTGTGCTCTAACAGAAGATGGTATGAATGAGTCGGCTGAAGAACCAGCTGCGACAACATACGATTCTTTTACAAATATTATAATGGACCCGGTATGTCGGGTTTCCGCAAATCTTTCGAAGACCTATCAAATAAACAAAAAAATTGGTTGCCTGTAAAGTCGGTATACGGGCGAAAGTTTTACGTGACAACGACTTTGAGTGGTAAAATAATTTTAATGTGAATATTCATTCGTATAGTAGGAAGAAGGATGAAATAATAGTAACAATTTAAAACATTTATTTATACAAAGAATTATATTTAAAACATTAATTTATACAAAGAATCTCGCACTGAATTTCATATTAACAAAATTTTATTTTTACCTTTACACATACATACGTATTTATATACAAATATACATATATAGAGGCACGCGTCCCTTCCACTCGGGCATGGTTAGCCCGCCTAAGAGCGAGAGAGACAGACATAAAAAGTGAAAGGCACGCGTGCCTCTCACTCGCTCTCATTGTGAGCGCATAACGTGAGCGGAGCGTAACGCAGTTTCTTGAAGTGTCACCCGGCAAACCAATTTATAAGACGTTGTCACGTCAAAAAGATGTTGCTGAAATACTGCAATACCTTATGGAAAACCCAGACCAAGTTTTCTAAAGTGAAACAATTTATTCAAACAATCGTTTCCAGAGATTGGGTGCAATAAAACGTTTTCTGGTAATATATTATCAGTGCACCTATCTCCCTTTGCTTGTATGGCGTCGATCCACTGTGCACCGGGGCCCCGTAAAGGGCCATGGACGCACGACCACCGCGTAGTGCCTGGACCCCCCTGCCGGCCTAGCATGACCGCCGTAGAAACGGGCTATGTCTACGGAAGAATCGACAATTTGACAGATATTTCTATCGTCCCAAGCATGGCGATATTAAGAATGTAGAAAAGAAATGTTTCTTTTCTTCAGTCGACACAAGTCTACAACGTCGAGCATGACGACCATATTTTCTCTTCTTTTGACATTTGGGGGTAGAAACATTACTTCTGACAAATGTCAAACTAGTCTTATTTAAAACTAAATACAAGAATAGGGGATCGGACTGGGTAAAGAAAACGACATTCTATTTTGTCCGTCAGACAGGTAATACAAAAATATTAGACACGTATTTTTTGTTTTATCAAAATATCAAAAAATTACTTAGTTAGAACTCATTAAAGTTGGAGAGTGGGGGCTTACTACGTCACAAGTAGGTATAAAACTTACCTACATGCGACGTCATGCGCCATTTTAACTCAATATATCTCCGTAATTTTATGACCACGTGAAAAAAGAAAAAATACGTGTCCAATACTTTTCAATAAACTACCCGACGGACAAAGAAAAAAAAATAGGATTATCCCCTATTATACGTTTCGTGGTTGCGTGAGTTACGTTCAAAGAGTGACATGTTATGTAAAATATTTAGGTTTAATTTCGCGAAAAAGATCCAGGCCTGGATCCAGGATGCAGCAACACCATCCCGCCCACGAAAATGAAAAACTCGTGCAATTGGCAACTTTTTTTTGTTAATTAAACTTCAGGGGATATAAACATCACGTGATACGACCCCCTTGCTATGGAAAGAATTTCTGTCTATGTCTTCGTAGAAACGCGAGTCAACGGGGCGCGCCATGCTCGGGCAGAAGAAATGTCAAGTTGTATAGAAAAGATTTCTTGTCGTTTCTTGGTAGAATAGAGATAGAAGGGTCATGCTAGGGGGGCAGGTTGGGCAAGAGCCGCTTGAACGCAGCCCCGGCCCGTTCCAGTTTGGGGGCCAAACGTCGGAAGTGCTCCACGAAGTTCCACCGGCTGTCAAGGACAAGCCCTAGGTACTTCAGTCAGGGAACTCCTCCTACCAGTCGTATGGATCCCGACGGTGGCGCATTCTTCCGAGGCCCATGAAAGCACATGGCCTCGGACTTGTGCAATGCCACCTCGAGAACCAGTTGCCGGATTCTCTCCACGACTATCGCAACACCGCGTGTCATGAGTTCGGCCGCCGCCTCAAGCGAACTCCTATGTGCCAGCACCAGCGTATCGTCAGCGTAGCATACTACGCTGACACCGCTAGGGAGGTCGGCGCGCAGCACCCAGTCGTAATCGTAACCGATGTTCCACAAGGGCGGCCCCAAAACCGATCCCTGTGGAACACCGCACGACATCTCTCGCCGGTTCCACTCTCCGTTGCGACCGGGGTAGATGACGGCCCTGTCCGTCAGGTAGTCCCCGACCACACGACAAAGGTAGGTTGGCACCCAGTGATACCGGAGTGCCGTCGCAAATGTCGGACATTGCCTCCTGAAACCTCCCTGCCTCGTTTTTGATGTCGGCAGGCCTGTTCGGTGATGTCACCCAGGCCTGCACTATCGAGACTTCCAGGAGGAGCTCCCGGTCCAGCTGCTTCAATGCCCAACGCGGACCACTCGGGGCCTGTAAGACCGGCGCGCTTGAAGCCTGGGCGGAGGCATCGAACCGGATGTACCGGTGGTCGGAATAGGTCTCCACCCGCTCCATGACGCGCCAGTCAACGACACGCGATGACAGAGCGGGGCTAGCGAACCAGATGTCCACCACCGACGCGCCCCACATCCGCACACACGTGGGGACAGAACCCCGATTTAGGATGACCAGGCCCACCTCCAAAGCCCAGTCCTCCACCATCCTACCCCGCACGTCTGTGCAACGAGAACCCCAAGCCAAGTTTTTGGCATTGAAGTCCCCGGGACAAGCACGAGGAGGGAGTAGTTTCGGATGACGACACTCAACTCCATTCGTGCGAGTTGTGGAACTCGGCGAGAGTTCGGCTCGGGGAGAAGTAGACTCCCGCTACGACAATCTCCCCGAACCGGGCTGCTACGCACTCCTGACCCTTCCTGACACTTTCGTGGGTCGGGGTACCGGCGGAAGCCGACGAAATTATGGCCACTGAGCCGCTCAGGTCCTCCACCCAGTCTTCCCTGGGCGGGACAAAGTACGGCTCAGCGACCACGGCGACGTTAATCGACCACGGCGACGTTAATCGACCACTGAGCCATGCTCTGGAGCAACAGATCCTGAGCACAGCGGCATTGGTTGATGTTCGCCTGGAGAAGCCATAATGGGGTCATTATTGGCACTCCATTTCAGCCCCCTCCCGGGCCACCTGTGAGGGCCCCGCAGCAGATGTTGCGACGGCAGTAATGGCGGCGACAGCGGAAGCGATAGTGGTGGCGGCTTCGGCGGTGGCGACGGTGGAGGCGTTTGGGGCGTTGCTCTTGGTCCTGGTGGGTGGAGCACAGGCCCTGCTCGTATGGGAGCCCCCTTAAATATTTATTTAAGTTTTTAGTATTTGTTGTTATTTATAGCATCAACAGAATTATATAATCTGTAGAAATTTCAACTGGCTACCTATCACGGTTCATGAGATACAGCCTGGTGACAGACGGACAGCGAAGTCTCAGTAATAGGGTCCCGTTTGACCCTTTGGGTACGGAACCCTAAAAAGATCCCACTGTGAATCATCATATTTTCTGATTGAATTGTTTTTACTGTTAGTCAACGGTCGAGAAGGGAAATGGCGAGTGTGTTGTGTTTGTTTATTTTGGAAATTACCCAGCAACTTTATGATCTGGTTAGTATGAATATTTTAATTATAAGTCAATATATAAACAAGCCTGTACACTAATAAAATATAACTGCATACTCTTTTAGTTGCTATGCGGCCCGGCGTCTGCATCCACCTACTCTATAACGGCGTAGTAACCTGTTTCAAATGCACCGGGTACTGGTATTGTTCATTGACAACTTCCATACAAAATAAATAGTAGATTTACTTTTATCGACAGTACTTCCCCAACAAGAGAAAAAGCTAAGCTAATATCGAGTTTTTTTAAATGAATAGGGCAAACCCCAAAACGGGATAAACGATAAAAAAAAACAACCAACAAACAGATGAGGAAAATGCAACTTAAAAATCAGCACGGCACGGTTGTCGCAGTGGTTGCGCGATCGACTGCTGCGCTGCGTTTTGCGGGTTCGATACCCGCACGGAACAAATATTTGTAAGGCCTACAGATAGTTGTTTCGGGTCTGGTTTTTTGTTTATATCGCTTTAAATGTTTGTAAACTCACCCACGATACAGGAGAATTTTCTAGTGAGGGGTAACGTTAAAAAAAGAAGAGTTAAAGCTCTATTACAAAGTAAGGTCATCATCTTCCGGCACTGTCCCATTTTAATTGGGGTCGATATTACAAAGTAAGGTGACAGTGTTTTAATGCTAAAAACAACGGTGTATGGGGCAGCAGATAACTTTTTCGCTATTACGATGTTTGTCCGATGGAGAAACATGCTCAGTTTGATGATCTGTAGCACACCCTTAAGTATGTCTATACCCTTTCCGTTACACCTTGTATAGAAGTTTAGGGGTATGAAGAACAGGGTAGAACTGCGATCACCGAAACATCTGCCAAGATTGATGATAATAGTTGCCTTTTCGACTATTATAGCAGTTACTGAAACACATAAAACTTATAGAACCATTCGCTGTGGGTGGATCCTACCGCGGAACTGCACTCAAAAGCGCATTTCTAATCTAAAATTATAAAGAGGAAAGATTTAATTGTTTGTTTGTTACGGTTTAACTCGAAAACTACTGGACCGATTTTAAAAATTCTTTCACCATTAAAAAGCTATTATATCTTTACCGAGTAACAAGGTGCAGTTTTGCATCCTCATCAAATTTTAGGAGGTTGTCACTAAAGACATAAATAATCCATATAAATTACGGTACCTATATTATTAATAAACGCTGCTTTTTTTATTTGTTTAAGTTTGACAGTATTTCAGAATAACCCCTTAACGTGGTTTAGAGAATAAGAAATTATCGAAGAACGTTTGA
Organism: Cerastis leucographa; assembly: GCA_963082945.1. Lineage (NCBI taxonomy): Eukaryota > Metazoa > Arthropoda > Insecta > Lepidoptera > Noctuidae > Cerastis > Cerastis leucographa. Next base: position 4,886,662 of record OY720381.1, on the reverse strand, counting down.
GTTTGTTTGTGTGAAAGCGTGGAGGGCGATGATCAGACGGGCCGCGTTTAAAACACGGGCACATACTTACCATTTTCCGTAAAAAATAAATTACATATCCATTTTATTATTGATTCGGGTCGAGAACATTAGCATAGTTGAATTTTACGAGGATGGAAAACGACAGCCTGTTAATACAGGCTGTCGGCTGCTTCGTCCGCGAAAATTTTGATATAATATAATTATTATATCAAAATTTTCGCGGACGAAGTCGTGGGCGAAGTGCTAGTTCATTCATAACTTCATATACCTACGTTGTGTCAGTGACCTAAAGCGCTAAATGAACATACTATAAGGATGTACCTTCATTACCATGCACCGCGGTTGTAGATAGCCTAGTTCAGTTCCGAGCTCCGATTCTGTCAGCTCATTCCTAAACGGGGAAGCGAAGCGGCATGTTGTGGCTACTAAGTGCTTGTTTAATGCTGTGCCGGGCTGAGAGCGAAGTGAGGCCGAATATTGTGATATTTATAGCTGATGATTTGGTAAGTAAATATTCATTTATTCAATGTTTTAATGCTAATGCACAGCGGACCCCTCAGGGTTAAGTGAGCTAGATTTTCGTTTAGGATAATACATATAGATAAAAGGGTGCAAAGGGTCACCGATGCACAAACGGTTACCACGGCTTCAGTCATTCTGAACAATTACAAGAATCGACGAAAAATGTCTGTGTGATGGATGACACTTAGAAATTTTTCGTCGGTAAATAAACAATACTGAATACGTGTTAACCGTTCCACCCTGTATACTTGAAACTTCGGAATATTACATTGTTTGGAAACTTTTCGCCGAAAGTTTGATAAGTTGAAGATCTACTTAGAAAGCAAAATGCAGTGAAAACTAAAAGCTTTTGCATAAACACTACAGCTTTGTAATGTCTCAAGTTCTACTTAGATTATAAAGAACCATTCATGCCCTGAATGCCTACAATACAGGTAAACTATTTTGCATCCACTGCATGTGTTCGAATTTAATGAAAGTGTGATACTAGACAGTAAGGTACTTACTTTGAAGTTCATTAATTATTGATCTCAGATTAATCTTTATCAACGTTTATAAACACATACCATTATCATCGTTAGATAATTATGTCTGCCCACATGATCGAGAATCGACCAATGACTTAAACGGTCTATGAACCTATAGACAGATAGCCAACAAATTAATAACAGGTAATATACAAACCGGTCGATAGTCCCTCTCAGCGACAAATCCTCTTCAATCGAATATATTGAAGTAAGGTACCGTAAAAGCCCGTTGTAAACCATAAAAATATATGAACGATGGGACACGCACTGCTGATAAATATGACTGTTTGCCTACCCGCTAAAGCGCTTACGGGCACGATAAACTTGTTTGTAGAAGGTAGGTAAACAGTAGAAATCTATAGATAACGGGAATACATATAAACACAGCTGCAATTTTGTAAGAGGCTATAGTCTATGTGACTTAAATTTAGACCATAGCAGTTTGGGGTCTAAGGTCCTCTTTGGATTGGACCACAAATGACTAAATGCGCTTAGCGCTAAACTTATTTGAAACATCACTTATATTTCTGTCAATCATTTTAAGATGTGTAACATGATATCTTAAATATACATACATAAACATAACATCACGCCTCTAATAACGCCCCCAGAAGGGTTAGACAGAGGTGTACCTACTTAAAACTACCTACACCTACATTCCTCCAGTTCTGTTTAAGTGCCTGTAAAAAAAAGCTTTTAAAAAAAGAGGAGCGAGCCTATAAACTCTTAATATTTCAATGATATTTTAAATGCGGACTTTAGTATTAATAAAATCCCATATATGTATATGGATAATTCAGCGACCTTGGTGCTTACTTACCTACTTAAAATTATGCATTTTGCAGACACGTCCATCAATCGAAGTTAACTACTCGTACAAGCCGTTTTTGTTTGCGGTTTGTTGATTCTACTTATTTGGTTGGAGTGTACGTAAGCCGGGGCACTAAGCAAAAAAAAACAAATTTTTTGCAAGCAAAAGTGTTATATTCGCATAAGTATTGTTTATTTTCTCGATTCTATCGTATATAAAACCTAAATATAAGGCTAAAAGCGTCTTGGTGTTTTTTGTCTCCAGTCTCCACCCACCGTTTCTCGTAAAATATTTAGAAGAAAAAAAGAAATACCTACCGTTTTTGCACTCGAAGTCAAGGGGTCAGTAGTGTCCGGGCACTGGAATTCTAACGACACTCCCAAGATCACTTGACCATGACCTCGAAGGTCACTTGACCATAAACTCCAAGGTCATTCGACCTTGACCTCCAAGGCATCATGACTTCCGGGATCACTTGCCCTTGACCTCAAAGACACTACCTTGACTCTAAAGTCACTTGACCTTGAACTCAAGGACACTAACGAATATAATGAATATTGACCTGTTACTGCTCCGAATCGCGGATTTTGACTTTCGGAATTTTGACTTTGCCTTTAAGGTCAATGCCCGTGAACCCATCCCACCGGGTCCCGAAGGTTTGATTACGCAATGGTGACATTTTTCTAAGTCTTTTTTTCATGGTGCCCCGTTTCGTATCCACTGAACACTTATTTGCATAAAATTACTGCAAAAATCATGTAATTGTAAAAGAAGGCGCCGCGTAAATTATTATAAATAATATTTTACTTTATATTCCAAATATTGCTTTCAAGTGAAACGAAATACATAAATAATTGTTGTTAATAGGGTTGGAACGATGTGGGCTTCCACGGCTCGAACCAGATCCCAACACCTAATATCGATGCGTTGGCGTACTCCGGCATCGTGCTGCAGAACTACTACGTCACGCCCATATGCACCCCATCCAGGTCTGCGCTTATGACTGGCAAATACCCCATACATACCGGTGAGTAGATTCGGTTAACTTATTTACTTCACGATAAACAAAATTAAGTACCTACCGATAAAGATTTCAACCGAATATTTTCAAATCTCGATTTTACTCCTGTGGTCAAATGAATTCACCACAAGAGTATATAAATCCGTTTTAGGGTATGATGCCCAACAGTGAAGATGTTATATACTTGTTATGTAGAATTATAAGGTATGTAATTGACTAGACGACAGATTCTCTTGATGGTTTTATTGCAACTGAATTATAATAACACGGTTACATGCTGAGAAGCATCTATTGTGGAGAATAGATTTAATTATAGATAATTTAAATACTTAGATGGATGTGTCTCTTGTATGGAACCTAAACGATGCTGTTTATCTTTTTGTGGGAATTCAACCATAAATCCTAATCGTACGATGACACGGTTATCGCGATGGCTGACTGAGCGATTGGCTGCTAAAACACCCACAACGCGTCACGGGTGCGATTCTCGCACTGAAGAAATATGATAAAATAGGAGAAAAGGCTATTTAACTCTCTCGAAAAAGAAATTTAATTAGAGATTTTTTTATCATTTTCTCAGGAATGCAACACAGCGTTATACGTGGCGAAGAGCCGAGAGGACTTCCTCTATCTGAGAAGATACTTCCACAGTACCTGAAAGACCTAGGTTACAAAACGCATCTAGTTGGAAAATGGCACCTGGGGCACTACAAGAAAGAATATCTTCCTTTGAACAGAGGGTTAGTAGTTTAGTACAGACGCTAGCACATCAAGTTACCCGAAACTGTCAAATTTGCCCAATCAAATTTAAACCTAATACTTTAAAGATAAAGTTGAAATTCTATTAAAGTTTGACAGATTGCTGTAGGTTAATGTGCTGGCGTCTTTATATTTAGTTATTCAACATTTTATGAAAGACCGTGAGAGATGCGGAAATATTATAAACACTAACACCCCAATTCACTTTTTGACCACTTTTCTATCTGACTTCAAAGGATTTTCAATTTGCTACTTATGTTTGAAAAATGTGTCTGCTGGACAACGTTGAAAACGCAAAGAATGTTGTTGAAATATCAAAATGAATAGTATTGAGAATGAGACTGTGTTTTGTAATTACCGAGGCAGATCATCAATGATCAAGTTGTCTGCCTACCCCAAGAGCAACGGTACCAGAGCTTTAATAAGAAATCAACAAACTACACTATCATCCGACATTGTGTTTATAACAATTAAGTCCTCAGATAAACTATTTGCATAATATATTCATCAATTTATAACTCTTTAACCACCACCATGTACCAATCGTCTCATTTGTTTTTAACAACTTTATGAACTAAGTATTCATCTTTTTAGATTTGACTCTCACATCGGATTTTGGAGTGGGAAGATCGATTTATATGACCACACTAATATGGAGTTTGCTACGTGGGGCTTTGACTTCAGGAGAGGTAAATCTACAAGACTTTTTAACACATTTTTTCTACTCTGCCCTGTCCCACTCCTGCCGGCCTAGCATGACCGCCGTAGAAACGAGCTATGTCTACGGAAGAATCGACAATTTGACAGATATTTCTATCTTCCCGAGCATGGCGATATTAAGAATGTAGAAAAGAAATGTTTCTTTTCTTCAGTCGACACAAGTCTACAACGTCGAGCATGACGACCATATTTTCTCTTCATTTGACATTTGGGGGTAGAAACATTACTTCTGACAAATGTCAAACTAGTCTTAATAAAAACTAAATACGAGAAATACGTTTCGTGGTTGCGTTGAGTTACGTTCAAAAGGTTGAAATGTTATGTAAAATATTTAGGTTTAATTTCGCGAAAAAGATCCAGGCCTGGTTGCAGGATGCAGCAACACCATCCCGCCCACGAAAAATGAAAAACTCGTGCAATTGGCAACTTTTTTTTGTTAACTAAACGTAACCTTTTAACTTTCCATAGCAACGTCCCCGTTGCTATGGAAAGAATTTCTGTCTATGTCTTCGTAGAAACGCGAGTCGACGGTGCGCGCCATGCTCGGGCAGAAGAAATGACAAGTTGTAAAGAAAAGATTTCTTGTCGTTTCTTGGTAGAATAGAGATAGAACGGTCATGCTAGGGGGGCTGGGCAAAGATCTCCCTCCACTCTTTCCATTTCGCATGAACCCGCGCGACTTCTTTCCAGTTTTGACGGAACCTGTCCAGTTCATCTCGCAATTTCCTTCTCTAAGTATTAAAAAGCTATAACTTTAAATTTACCCTGTTTGTATAAATTATGCCATAGGTACTATAAACAAGGTCTGCATTACGCCATCAGGCGAGCCTTTTATATCAACCAAACACAAATACAGACTGTGTAACTTATTATTAGTATAGATTAGCGCCATAGTGCAATAATATTGTAAGAAAGAATATTTGTGTTTAAACAACAACGTGTTACTAGTCTCGTTATAGTTTGTTTGGTTAGTCAAGTTTTATATTTTTTGTTCCAGGTTTCGAGGTCGCTGATGATCTATTTGGTCAGTATGCGACGGACATTTACACTAAAGAAGCAGTAAAAGTAAGAATTTAATTATAAATAACTTCCGCAATAATAAGACGCCTTAATTAGTAGGAATGCTTGATAAGAGATTTAAATACTTAAGTTATATTATATTATCTAGATTCTTCCTTATTAAAGTTGCACCATTTCGTACGTCTAATTTATCTTCACAGACTGATTATAATAGAAATAGAAAATTGTTGATTATTCAGGTAATACATAAGCCTAAAACTAGTTAATATAATGTTAACTAGTTAAATAGTTTTAGGGAACAGTTTATCCGTGATCATGGCGGTTTTTTTTCAGGTGGTACACGCTCACAACAAGAGTGAACCATTATTCTTGATGGTAGCACATTCTGCGATGCACAGTGGGAACCCATCCGAGTTTCTGAGAGCACCAGACGATGTCATTGATAGATTCGCACACATCAATGATACGCAGAGGAGGAAGTATGCAGGTTCGTGTGGTGGCTTGTACCTTTTCTAGTTTAACTCCACCTGTTCTGTGGATACGGTCAGAAAAGTAAATCGGACAAAAGTAGTGTAGTAGTAGTAGACACAGAATTTAAATCTGTACTCAATACAAATATTTTGTTCCGTGAGGGGATCGAACCCGCAACACGCCAATCAAAATGAATCAAATCATTTATTTGTAATGAATGTAGGTTACATTAAAATACAACTGGAAAAGAAAGAAGTGAGCCATGTACATACAGCCTGAAAATAGGCACGCAAAATTGTTAAGCATATCTAAAAATAAAAATTACAAATTAAGTTTTCACAGTTAGAATTATTGCAATATTAATATTTAAAAAAAAGTCAAATTAAAATGTTACCTACTGTAAAATAAAATTAAAAATTAATGTATATTAGGTACATATTATGTTCAATAGTACATTGTTACCCTAGGGGTGAAAGTAACTTATTTAGTCCCGAGACCAATAGTTCGAGGGACTAAATAAGTCTTTAACCCGAGGTAACATACTCTGAAAGTAGGTCTGAAGTTGCCTGAGAAGCGGGTTGAAAGCTATACTTTTCATCCCTAGGGAAAATCGCTTTCAACTGACAGATGCCAAATTATAAAAAAAAAACTAGTTCTATTTTCACATTTTTATTGAACCATGTTCCAACTTTCTATGCAGCCACGATGTAAAATTGAAATAACTTAAAGTTAATTATGGATTAAAGTATCTATATTTTTTTAATAACTTTATTATAATTTAGTAAACAATTTCTTTAAAATAACATAGATTTGGGCAAAATATTTACCATTTTATCAATGATGAAAATGAAAAATAATGGCTGAATAGCTGGCTGGCCACAGAAAAAAAAACAAAATAGGTACAAAAATTTTACTAATTTTTTCTTTAGCTAATTCATGTTTTTATTTTTACTTTCCTTGTATTCGTAATGAAAAGCACAGTGTTTACCTCGGGTTAAAGACTTATTTAGTCCCTCGAACTATTGGTCTCGGGACTAAATAAGTTATTTTCACTCATATGGTAACAATATTATGTACTTACTATTTTTTATTACGAAGGCCACTAATTTCTTTTTAAAATTTTTAATTGTATTATTTCATTACATTTGGCAAGGACATAAGTTCCCGCGACTTCGTTAGCGTGGAAATTTTGATGAGGAAATTCTGTATATTCATGAAAACTTTATCAAAATTCGTAGCGTAGTCTTCCCGCCGTCTGTTCGCTTAGATCTTCTCTAAGCGAACAGACGGCGGGAAGCGACTTTGTTTTATACTATGTAAAGATTACTCACAATGTAAACAGCCGTAATAAACAACAAAGCTCATAGACACTCTCACAAGTTTACCTTGCCCAGTAACGATTTGACACACTTAGCTAAATACTTCACAAGGAACAATTCGCATGCGTTTTCAAATTTATCTTAGTGTTAAAAAAAATGAATCACTTCAAAAGAAAGTTAATTACAGCAAAAACGAATCGCAAAACTTTAAAACACAAGTAATTTAATAATTATTAGGTACCTATCACAAAAAATAGATACACCAGTAATCGCTCAAAACAAATGTAAACTAAATTGAAATCAATTCACATTCTCTCAACCTTACACTGACATACACGCACACAGTCAAAGAAAAGCCCAGCTTACAAACTCCATACAAATTCCCAAGTAAGTAAGTACTTACCTATCAATTTTATCAAAACAGAGACATTTTACTAGGAAAAACTGAGAAGTCCTAGAAGTCAAATGCAGAAGCCAATGAGTGCGAGCGAGACCATCCGAACGGAGTCATTGACCGTAGGGTCCGTAGATACCATAGCGAACTAAGCTTGAACTCTTCTTTTAGAGTTAGAGTGAGCCACAGTCTCGCGTGAATGCGCGCGAAATTTGATGTTATTTATAATTATTTTGACATAAGTTTTTGTTTTTGTTTGGCATATTTTTTTCGCTCATTTGTTAAGGTCCATTGTAAGCCAAGCCGGACTTTTCAGGTTGTATGAAAGATCCGCCACTGCACTAAGCTATCAATGCTTTTATATCAGCAATAACAACAACACACTAATCTCATACATTTAAATTTTTGTTCTTGATAAAGTGCCAATGCACCACAGGCCCGCAGCATTAATTATCAGATTACAAATTATTATTTATAATGAAGGACAAGGGCGTACAATATCATTATTGTTATCAACTGTTGCAACTGTGAATCGACTCAGCATCATTTGGAAAAGGTCCTGTCACCGATTTTGTCGATGGCATAATTACTTCACCAGTTTAGAATACAATTCCCAGAAAATTAATAGTTTACTTCGTTGAACCCACCTAAGTTTCTTACAGTCAAATGGACCTTAACGTTCTGCGAAGTACAAGTGACATTCAACCTTAGGTTCGTAAAGCAGTGACGAAGAAAAGTCGGCTAATATTCAACGGGTTTTGTTTGAAATCCCATAACTCTAGGGTATGAATGAGACCATATCAAAGAATCAAACGGCGGCATATGAATTGTTTCTTATTCTTTTTACAAAATAATTCGACAAAATCATGATTATTGTTTTTTCTTAGCTTTAAATATGAATCAATCAATCAGACGTTTAATGAAAACAAATGACTCGTATTTTGCAATGAAACTTGAAAATTTCCATTAGTTTACTTATGATTTTATGATTGATGATATCTTCGAAACTATGTATTTTTGGGCCACCTATTCTAGGACTTCTTATATTATTTTTGTTTATAGAATATAACCCTAGAGTTATGGAATATAAAAAAAAAACACCTTGTACAAAGACTCTTACAAAATTAAATACAAACATAAAAATCTGCTTCTCTCCAGGCATGCTGACAAAGCTGGACGAGTCAGTGGGCAAAGTAGTGGAATCATTAGGGAGGAAAGGCTTGCTGGAGAACACTATCATCTTGTTCAGCTCCGACAACGGCGGGCCTGCTGCCGGGTTTAATTCGAATGCTGCTTCTAACTATCCTCTGAAGGGGGTAAGTAAAAAGTGAGATTAATTCCATTAATTAAGAACTCAGGATCATATGCGCAGTAACGTCATTATTTTATGCGTTAATGCTATTTTTTTTTTGGAACGAAGTTCCTTATCGCGCGTTGTGAAAGGGGGCTAGACGGAAAAAATTCTTACGAAAAGTTGTCACGACACTTTTTGCTATAGTAAGCTATTGTAAGCTTTATTTCTTTAAAATAAAGTTGAAATTTCCTTAAATTACGTACAATTGGGGTGTGTATGTGAGTAAGGATAGATATGATTATTATTTTGAGTGACCGAACTACAAAGTACAAATTCGGTTGTGCAGTTAAGTAAGACGTATTGCTTCGAATTAAGGATTAATCTTCCTTAAATTAAATATTTTATTTTTCGCACACTAACTTAAATCTAAAATGTATTGATATTATGTACGTGAAAGGAACTTCGTTCCGTCCGGGTGTCCCTTGACACCTCTCAAGTTTTTTTTTTTTAAATATTGGCTTGCGTTTGGTTGCATCTCGCATGATGTGAAGCGATGATGAGGCCTAGGGTGGGGCACACTTGCCTAGAAAAAACCGATAAAAAAAAAACAGTGGCAGAAGTTAGCCACGCTTCAAACAAAAATCTCCTAACTCTTTTTATGAACCTAAGGAATATGATTTTTCACATACATAAATGATTGCCCACTTTAAACGTTGATTTTCGCTAAATCCCCTCTTAGTAAATTACTTTATAGTAGTTTACTACCAGTAGTCTCTGTTAAACTAGATACTTTCCAAAATTCAAGTTTTTATGTTTAGCGAGTCTTACGAACATAACCTATATATTCTTTGACACTCGTACTCCAAACGCTGTTACTCTAATTTATTGATTAAAAATTACACATTGAATCTGTTAACTTCATTATTTTATTTTGACAATTTAAATTGTGTCAGCCCAAAATTTGGCGACAAGTTTGGCACTTCCAGTAGCGTCCATCAGGTCTTGTGATGCCCCATCGTTTGTGGGGCAACACCGCAAACGATATTTTATTTTGTTTTTATTTTAGCCGGCGGTCTTAAACTAGGCTGGGGCCCTTGGGCACACAAGAATTTGGGGCCCTTTTGGAAAGTAAAAAAAGCGAATTATAATATTTTTTTTTTACTAAGTATGACCATTTACTATAGGTAATCAAATACAGGTCAGGAGACACAGAGATACAGTCTCTAAGCTTGCAGTTATTAATTCACAGTAGCTTGAAGTCGATGGTTCAGCATCTAATGTGTGTTTGTCATTTTCGTCACACGTAACCTCTTTTTCCTGGTGACATTGAGGTACTTTTGTCTTGCGGTGATGAGAATGAATAATCCCTCGGCTTATTTGTTTCTTCAACCGTAAAAAACGAAGTGAGCTTTGGAAGTTTTTCCGTTATTTCTTTTTGAGTTTCCGTTTTCTTTTTTGTGAACCACTTAAATATGTTCTTTTCGATATAATTAAATAATGTTTAAATGAACAAATCAAAACCTCTGTTTAATATCTTACTCAATTTTAAATATCAAACAAAACAAAATAACGCCACTCACAGACTCACTCCTATCAGACTGATGAAAGTTTAATACAAAGAGTATAATAATAATACGGGAGGTTTAATACATCATGCCCCCAACCATGGACAATGTCGTCATTTATGTTAGGCCTTGTTTAGACGGTGCAGTCTGGAATCGGAGGGATTGCGTGAGTGATCGCTAGATGGTGTACTTAGCATATTAGGTAGGATGCCTTCGGAAATATTATTAATTAGTACAGTAGGAATAGCCGCAGTCATCGATATATTGGCGTAGTATATGCCCTGTAAATACCTTCTGATAAGATTACTGATCTGTGAAAAAGGTGTAATGTCAGTAATGTGCCAGACAAAAAGTTTTAAGAATAAAGTGTGAGAGAAATTGTCGGTCCTTCGGGGCCCCCTGAGAATGGGGGCCCTGGGCACGGGCCCCGTGTGCCCTTATGGTAAAGACGGTATTGATTTTAGGTAAAAAATACACTGTGGGAAGGCGGAGTTCGCGGCGCAGGTCTATTGTGGAGTCCTCTAATCAAGCAACGGTCTCGAGTCGCCAATCAGACCTTCCACCTAGTTGACTGGCTACCTACCTTATACAGGGCTGCGGGGGGTAATACCAGGTGACACAATTTTATAAATTAATTACTTCCCTATTTTAATCTACGTGAAAAGTGTCTTTTACGGAACCCTCATCCGTTTTCTAAAATAAAAGTAAGTCTAAGTTACTCTTCAATATAAGCAGTCTGCCAGTGAAGTGCCGTCAAAATCGGTCCATCCATTTCGGAGATTAGCCGGAACAAACAGTCAGAAAGACAGACAAAATTAAAAAATAATGTTATAACGTATAGGTACTTTCATATGCATTCAGTAAAAAAAGTTATTTTGAAATTACAAACGGACAATTCAATCTAATCTCCTTTTTTAATTGTGATTTAGTTTTTTATCTATCCTATAAGTTGATGTGGCAAAGTTTTGGTAGAAGCTTATTTCACTAAATAATTATGGGAGTCATTAACACGACGAAGAAAAATAATGCGAATAAAGGGTGTAAAACACCTCTTAACGAAGCCGAAAGGCACTGGTTCTCCCTGTCATCACACCATACCTGGGAACCTTCTAGTTACGGAGATATTAGGTGTCAAAGTTCCAACTTTATGACAAGTATTTTTTTAAATACCAGTTTTTAATGTAAGATTTTTAAACACCTCCACGACCCCCGTACTATTCACTCCGTCCATCAGCACAATGTTTTGAGTGCGTTACATTGAGTTCTACCACAAAACATGATTTTACACACCCCAAAAAAAAGTCGTTTCCCAGCAATAATTTTTGCGTAAAGTTACTTAGTTTCATGTACAGAATGCTTGGTTGACGGCTTCGTGATGAGGTGATTTACACGGTGTATAACTTTGGCTGGCGGCCTGTCTGTTACAGTGTTTCCGATCTCCACGTGGTGGCGCAGCAAAAGCTGAGTGGGCACTGACCCGTAGACCCTAAACAAAGTTAAAGAAGACAGACATGCATTTTTTCAGAATTGCTGATTGTAACACTGTTCTAATAAAAGTACCTGGGCGTCGGGAAACCGTGCTCTGGTCCAGTGAAAATATAGACAAGGAATTGACCCGATATGAGACCTAGCTAGATCGATTTTTCGCCCCCGTAAACCGCCATATTGCAACTTTTATCGAGATTGTTAGAGCCCTTTTCGAGAACGAAATATATATATATATATATATATATACAAATATTGCTGATTAAATAGTATTGGTTTGTATATTTTGTTTTCAGCGTTTTTACGGATAAAGACATTGACGGCTTCGACTTATGGGAGGCGTTATCCAAAGATCTGCCGTCTCAGAGAACTAAGATAGTGCACAACATAGATGACATCTGGGGACTTGCTTCCATTACTGTGGACAATTGGAAAGTTCATAAAGGTAACTCATCATCATATGCCTAGCCTTTTCCCAACTATGTTGGGATCGACTTCCGGTCTAACCGGATGCAGCTGAATACCAGTATTTTACATGGAGCTACTGTCTATCTGACCTCCACAACCCAGTATGAACGGGACACTCCTTGGTAAGACTGGTTGTCAGACTTTCGGGCTACTGACTACCTGTAACAACAGTCAAAAATCTACAAATGACCGCCGCCGCCGCGCCGCGCCGGGACCAACGGCATAATTACTTCCAAGGCATGGAGGAAACTCGGTTTGTAATTGATGGTCACCCACGGACCGTCCCGTGCTGCTAACGTAACTTAAAATAAGTGAAAGCAGCTTTCTTGTACAGCCAGGTTTAAATTCCTGCTGGTTACAGTTGCAGTAAATGATCTTTGCATTATAAGATGTCTATTTTAGGTAGTCTCGAGGATCATTTTATTTAAATTGGTCCTTTAATAGTACCACTTGTCCCTACGATGCTGCACTTTTTCTTTTTAAACAGCATAGGCCATTAACAATGTACTCCTTATTCGGTCTTCTCACAGAACCACAAATATTCTAACATTATCTATTGTCTTCCATTCATTAGTAAACAAGTCCAATCCTGGTTGGTCTCCATGAACGTATAAAGCATCGTAAGAATACGCGGTATAGGGGAGGTGCATCGTACTACAGTGCGACAAAATAGGACATTAACCTTTTGACCGCCACGTCAAAAAAGAAAAAGCGTGCCCTCAGCGCCAAGCTCCGAATTCATAATTTAATACCTACAAAATAATAGTGAGGGCGAAATTATATCGATAAAGCTCATAGAAACCTGACAACATTTTTTTACATGGGTTTTAATTTCAATAAAGATTATTATACCATCCTTGTGTTGAGTTTTATTTCATCGCGCTTTGTACTTTATGACATAAATGTAATAATCTGTGTCACAGTTACGGCGTTTATTCCACAAATAGAAACAACAATCGATAAAACCAAGTCAATAGTATTACAGCACTATCACCCTATATTTTGTCACCCTAAGACGACAGTGGCGCAGTTGGCACGTATTTCTTGAAATTGCTCGCTTCTTCTCTAGAGGTGCGACACCGATACTTATTAATAATATCGAAATATTTTATTTTGTTCGTTTTGTACTTTTAACATTGTCAACTAATAAAATTTAAGTTTCTTTGGAAGAACAAGCAAAATTAATGCTTTAGTATAACGCCAGTCACTGATGACATCAGTGCAGCAGTAAATACCGTTTACTGTGTTAGTGTTGTTTACTTTCGAATGTAGACAATTTACAACACTGTAATGAATAGGAAATAATGAGGAATAATGGTACCTACCCGGACAAAGTTTCTTAAGCGTCACAAACATGAAGTTCACAAAAGATAAAATAAAACATTTTATATAAATCAGTTTTTTAATTAAAAAGTTGGGTGGTAGAAATTGGTAGAACAATCACACCATTTTTAATACCTTCACACATTATATACCGTTCAATATGTATAAGACAATCAACATAAGTTTAATTCAACAATTGTATATTGATTTATATCGATATACGTATGTATTTTTAGGTAGGATAGTATTAAAAAAAAACCATTGTAAACGTGTCAGTATCGACTCCTTGCAATATACTTAATAAGTCTTCACGACTCATATTATAGTTATCCATTATTAATCATGTATACAGTAAACAATAATAATAACAGCAAAAGAACTACTCTATTCAAAAATTTTCCTCGTTTGACGTCATGGGACTGTCAATCAGAGACGACTGTGGCGTTCCCGGCACAGACAATACATTGGGTGATAGGGATGGGCATTGCAGTCATTACAATCAATCGATAATCTATTAACACTCGACTTTTAAAGAGCGCATAGTTGAGTATTATAAAATTTTCTTGATTTCTCAAACATGAAAGTTCAATATCAAATGTTTTATTTGTTTAATAATGCAGAATTCAGAGTAAATCAAATATAACGTAGGTTGCCGTCGAGGTCGATATTCTTGTTATATTGACTGCTGCCTACATCACTACGTGTCCTGTTGAGGTGACTGTGGCTTTGAGGGCACGAACTTTTTAACTGGTTTTCTTTTTTGTCATCTTATGTTACTACAGATGAAATCTAATGAAAGCAGTTCACTTCAAATAAATGAAGAAGAGTCAAGGTAAATAATTAACAAGGGAAAAACACAAAACAATGCTGTTTAATGACATTTATTTATGTGTAAAATTCTGTCAACCATTCGCGACCGTGGCGTGCTGGGCACATTTTGGTTTGTCGTCTACACACGACTGTGGCGGTCAAAAGGTTAAACAATTTATGCTTTCTAGAGCTACTATAGTTATTTGAAACAATTGACACAGTTCCGCATGCAAATCCATAAATATTACTACATCACATGTACAGACGCATATTATTATGTTGCCTTTTTGTAATTATACAAATATTATCAATAACACTTGTAACGGGATATTTCCATGTTTATTATATGTTTTGAGTTCCCGATATTTCGGCGCTGTTGCAAACGCCATGATCACGGATAAACAAATAATAAACATGGTAAATATCTTGTTACAAGTGTTATTGATAGTATTGGTGACCATGTCACTTTAAAAACTTAGGTATGTACATAATATATTGTTTCTAGATATCTCTTAAACTTTATGATAAATACGCCTTTATTTCAGGCACAAGTTACAATGGTTCCTGGGACTCTTGGTACGGGCCAGGCGGTCGTGAAGGCACATACGACTATGATTTAGTTTACAAAAGCAACTCCGCTGAGGGGATTAGAAAGATTACTAAAATTCCTAGTAAAGACAAGATTAAAAGCGTCAGGTAAGTGTTCCTCTAAATATGTATCGCCTTTCGACTGCTACTCAAGTAGATAATATCTAAGACAATATATATATATATATAGACTTCGAAGAAATGTATAAAACCCTCCGCCCTTACACAAAAGTTTATTTAAAGGACAGGCGAATCATACGACGGTGGATGCCACTGTGCGAGTCTTGTTTTAAATATATAAATAATAATATATATCAATGATTAGAAAGTTTGAAAACTACCATACAAATATGGCAACTCAATCAGCACGAGCCACAAGCTAGTTTCGTCCCTCATTCCACACGGGGTTCCCTTAATTTTGACCAGAGCTTTAAAAACTTTCATGTGGTGTTAAAAACCTGTGTGCTTGTTCTAAGATTATTTAACCACGATTTTTTCAGAGATGCGTCTACAATAAAGTGTGACAAGAGTATTCCACTCACACCGTGCAAGCCGCTGGTAGCACCGTGCCTCTTTGACATAAATGCAGATCCATGCGAGCGAAGAAACATGGCGGATAAGTAAGTACCCAGTTAGACTCTTTTGGTCTTTGAACGCGTCCTTAATATTATTTACATTAAAAAAAACCGGAAAAATGGAGTCGGACTCGCGCACGAATGGTTCCGTCCCATTATTTATAAAAATGAGCAAAAAAATCTTAAACTAAAGCTACCAAAAAAAAAAGATATTTTTTGTATGGGAGCCCCCTTAAATATTAATTTTATTCTGTTTTAAGTATTTGTTGTTATAGCGGCAATACAGATACATAATCCGTAGAAATTTCAACTGGCAATCACGGTTCATGAGATACAGCCTGGTGACAGACGGACGAACGGACAGCGAAATCTCAGTAATATGGTCCCGTTTGACCCTTTGGGTACGGAACCCTAAAAATGTCTACAAGGCATCTTTTGTAAAGGGGTGCCTAACTTCCGCAATAGCTGGTGTTAATACAAACAAGTATTTAATGAGACAAAAGTGTCACGTTTCCGAGATATAGGTTTTGTTTGTTTATAACGGCTGTATTGATGAATACAGGTTTTATGCGTGGCTCCTTTTTTATAAGCCTATTCTGTCCCACTACTGGCCAAAGGCCGGGCCTTATGGCTTACCAGTTTTTCATTATCTTTTATCTTCGCCGACCATTCCGTTAGGAATGAGTCCAGATCGTCACGCCAGCGTTTCTTGAGCCTGCCTCGGTTACGACGCCGACTTCAGGCACCCACTGTGTCTGACTATCTTCGTCCATATGTCCGGCTTCATCCTAGAATCGTGACCCGCCCAATCACACGTTAACCTCGCTGAATTATCGCCAACTTCGGCGATGCCTATCTTAGACCGTATTTCTCATTTGATCCTGCTTTTATATTAAATAAAATGGCGAAAGTTCCGCAGACCAAGCTTCAATCAAACCAACCTCTTCAAAAAAAATTTCCAATCCCTTTGAAAGATGCCACAATAGTTCGCAATACAACGCATTTCCGAGTTGAAAATCTTATAAAATTATCTACTTTCTCCCCAGAAAACCAGAAATTCTGCAAGCATTACTATCAGAACTGGATAGAGTGAATGCAACGGCGGTGCCCCCCAACAACCAGGACTTGGATCCCGCAGCGGACCCGAAGTACTGGGGACGAGTGTTCACTAACTTTGGAGACTTCGAGCGTTTGAGGTCTCCTCCAGTGAAGTGTCCGTGATAACAGTACGGTGATAAAGTTGCGTTAATAATATACAGGGTTTAAACTAAATTAGCTAGCAAACTCCACAAACGTGATTAATATCTTAGTGCGTATGCCTACACTTAGAAAGCCGGTTTCCTGCACCGATCTACCAGCGCTTCTCGGTGTCGGTTCGCGCAGGTAGTCTCTACTGTGTGGTGATCCAGCTCTCCGACCTGCTCTGATCAGCGCTGGTAGGCAGTCATTTGATGCTGTATTTGCAAGGGAACAACGCGTATTTTTGCCTACCACAGCCAGCACCTGCATCTTCTATCCGCTGCCTTTATCTAGCGGTTACTTGCACGGACCAGCACCGATAAGTGCTGGTAGGTCGGCGCTGGTTATCTGCTGCCTTTATGTATACGCCCTTAGAAACCTAAATATAATTGTCCGTGCCTGGCATGCAGATAATATAATAATTATCCCGCATACAGACTAATAAGTACAATCATAGTGTAGTAAGAAATCCACAGTAGGAACAATGTTTAGTCTAGTAAGGATAGGCTTATTCAATTTGAATAGACCAAAAAGCTTTTTAACACCCGACCAAAAAAGAGAAAGGGGACTGGCATCGTTGCTCCCAAACGGATGAACCGATTTTGATGAAATTGATCTCGTTTGAAAGGTGTTTTAATCAAGAGTGTTCTTAGCCATGTTTCGAGAAAAAGTGCTCAGCCGTTTCAAGATCATCACCTCTTTTCAAGTTGATGAAGGGATATAATCAACTTCCACATGTCTGGTCGATTCGAAATTTGAAATCTTGTGCCTTGTCACCACGGGTATCGCCAGGGGGGGGGGGACAGCTGAATCCCCCCTCCCTCTCCCCTAAAAGCTTGGGATTTTTGTATTCGTTAATTAGCGAGAAGAGGCGCAACACCGAGAAAAATGGAAGGAATGGGGGAGGCCTATGCCCAGGAGTGGGACAGTCAAGGCTAAGAAAACAGAATATAAGTTTAAAAAGCATGACATAAAAATTAAATTAAAAGTAAAAAAAAAAACCGACACGACCGGTAACTAGGCCGCTTAGCACAAGAACAAACCAAAGCGGTCCCCCGACGCTACGACGCTTGGATTCATTTAGTTTTGGTTTTTTAGAGGTTTTTTGTGTCGGGTTTTTTTGATTTTTTTAATAAATTCATACTTTTGTTTGTAATGAAAACAATGTGACGTTCTCGAAGAATTAGTGAAAGCAATAATATTTTTTAAGTTCTTGCTGTTCTGTATTTGATGCTCTAATAAAGTGTATTTGTACGTAAACAAATGTATTTGTTTTGTCATAACCAAGTTCGTTGTCAATAAAACATTTTATTGAAATGTATCTTTTCACTCGACTACGGCGAAGCAGAAAGGAGGGTTATGACTTAGACCGGTATGTATGTTCATTTGTTGCCTCATAACTTCTGAACTACTTATTATAATTTGACAAATGAGGTATCGTTGAAAGCGTCTTGATTGTCCGCTGATTATAGGCTATGTGAAGTCACACTAAATGCTTAAGGCGGAAACATACTTACGTGTCGTGGCGTGTCGTGACGCGCCAAAAGCGAATCGGTTTCATACATTTAATATGGTTAGGGACATATTTGCATGGCGTGTCGTGTCGCAACGATGTATGAAACCGACATGCTTTTGGCGCGTCACGACACGCCACGACACGTAAGTGTGTTTCCGCCTTTACGACCAAGGGTATCTCCCGAACATTACTATGAATATTTATTAAATTTACATTTTAGAGCGTGTGTTTTCAGTAGTCGGGTTTTTTGAAGTATTTCTTTGTATGAAATGCTTTGCTAATAATAATAATAAAATATTAAATATCATATTTTTTATACTAGGTTATCAACTAATAGTTTTATTTTGTGAAAAGAAGATGAAACATACTTAAAAACATAACATTCAAAATAACAAATCTCTTACAATTCTACTCATGAGATGCTCTAGCCCTCTTAGTTCTAACTCCGGATCTCTTACCCGCAGTGGACTTCCTCTTCCCGGGCCGTGAACCCAAATCTTCCACATTGACAGGGTTGTGACTACCACTCAATGGTAACCCCTCTTCCTCTTGAACGTCACACATAATAGCATCTCTATACTCCTTCAAAGTTTTGTCTTCAACAACTTTCATTGGTTCAGGCTCTATAATCTTCCCAATTGTGGTAGCATTCTGTAGGTTCACCTTTTCCATAGGACTGAGGACCTCTCCTACTGGGTCTGGTTGGCTGCTCTGAGAAAGGGTCTCTTGGATCAAACGGTCGACTAAGTCTGGTTCTTCGTATTGGAAGTATTGACTCTTCACTGATTTTAGCTGTTCTTGGTTTATTTCGCATGGTGAAACGAGACTGGAAATTAAGGGAAGTTAAAATAGTAACAGATATATAAGTCGGTTTCTAAGCAGAAATGCTGAACAACTTTTGCCTATAGTCTATGAATTAAAATATTTAAGTATTGTTATAATAGCCGTAGACTAGAACATTGTTTTTGTTTTTTTTTTTTTTAAACCTTGCCCCACACTAGGAATTTCTCCAGTATCGTGGGTGCGTTTACAAACATTTAAACTCACATACACAAACAGCCATACCTGGAACAACTATCTGTAGGCCATACAAATATTTGTTCCATGCGGGGATCGAACCCGCGACACGCAGCGCAGCAGTCGATCGCTCAACCACTGCGCCAACCGTGTCGTCTAGACTAGAACATTAATGGAATAGTTGCACATGAAAACGTTTATGGTTGACCAATAAAAAAATAAGGCAGAATCCAAAGCTTATGCCTCAAAAAGCCTCAAAATTAGCTAATTAAATTCCTCAACCTATGAATGTTAGTCGGAACAAAAACTAATATACACTTACTCAGAATCCGAGCCTTGGTCAATAATGCCGTGTGAATGCAACAGCTTCATCAGTTTAGAAGCGTTCGCGGGCGACAGTGCGAACTTGTCGACGAGGTCCTGCGCTCCCAGGGCGGGCACACGCGTACACCACTCTATGGTGCGACGGAATATGCAGAGGCACTGTGGGCACAATAACAAGGCTTGCTACTACGACCTACATAACATATCAGGGTCCAAGAGTCAGGTAAGGTCAGGTAATAAAGTCTAATAAAGTATTATAAGGTCTGAAAGTATTATAAGTTCTGAAAGTATTATAAGGTCTGAAAGTATTATAAGGTCTGAAAGTATTATAAGGTCTAATAAAATAAAAGTTTCCGCCGTCAACTATAAAATTAAGGATTAATATCCAAACAAAAATAGATTGAAATAAAGGGAGACTAAATTGAATTAAAATACTACTTTTTAACTATGGGTAACTAGAAAAAACTTTTGTAATTTAGTAACTTTAGTCATTTGCATCTCTGATAAATCTAATGTGTGTAGTCCGGAAACTTTTGGAGCTTAGGATGTAACATCACACCGTTTCCTGAAGGGTTTGGCAGAGGTGTGCCTGTAATACACTAATATTTCGTAACTAGTTATGTTTAAGTCCTATGAGCCAATTGATAGCAACTGGGCACAAATCCAGGCTGCTATTGAGGAATTCCTGATAAGAAACCCAATGACACTGCCCGACTCGGGAATCGAACCTGGGACCTTATGCTCAGCTGTAGCGCACTAGACCAAAAAATTATAATTATTGTTAATTACTTTGTAGCTTAGTACTTTGGCTCTTAATTATGTGGGTGCATAAACTGTAAGTGTTATCTGTGGCGGCTTGTACCTAATTAGCAATTTAGTTATACAGGGTGTTTGGTGCATCGTTTGCCAAATCGAACAGGCCGAAAGGAGAGGTCATTTGCTATCTTTTCACGCCCTTTAACTCATTCCTTGTGTCGGCGCCTCACATACGCGATGACGACAGCGGGGAGTGCGCGGGGTGCGGGTACCGAATCCGAGCTGACCTAGCGCCGCCGTGCGCCTCGCCAGCACTCAGCTCACAGACACGGCCCCCTCCGGGCACTTCTTTGTACGGTCTTCACACGTTGATATATGTTACTTATGGTATTATACCTATTATTATACAGTCCACTTCTTTTATTGTCATATATCCAACCGAGTCTATTCACCTTGCCTCACCGGTTTTTTATAACAATTTTTTAATTTAAATTTTGAAAAATTCCAAAATTCAGCATTTTAGGTCTAATAAAAAAAAAATTGTTTAAACTTAAAGTTTCGATTTAATTTTGATGTGTACTGTTGTATGATTCTACCAAATGCAAAATAACTTGCTAGTAACAATTACTTTCTTTTTTAATGGCTCGTAAAGTTTTTGTAAAAGAAAAATAAACTTAAAACTCAACTTTAAATGGCTATAAAAAAAAAAAACATTTAAAATTACTGACACTACGCACTAGGGACATAACAGTATCTATCTACTTACCTGAGACATGTTATTTATGCTAAAACTACTGTTCTCACTGTAATTTCGAATATCAACCCAGTGTCTTGATTACACATTTAGTTAAAAATGAAAAGGTATTAAACGTTTTTTTGGGCATATTGCATACCGTTGAAAAGGGGACAGACTAGAGAACTTTTTAAAGGTATTCGAAGATCCCGATCGCTTTTAGTTTTTTTTATAGCCATGTAAAGTTGAGTTTTAAGTTTATTTTTCTTTTACAAAAACTATACGAGCTATTAAAAAATAAAGTAATTGTTCCTAGCAAGTAATTTTGAATTTGATAGAATCATACAATAGTAGACATCAAAATTAAATCGAAATTTTAAGTTTAAACAATTATTTTTTTATTTGACATAAAATGTTCAATTTTGGAATTTTCAAAATTTAAATTAAAAAGTTGTTGTAAAAAACCGGTGTGGCAAGGAATGAGTTAAAGGGCGTGAAGAGATAGCAAATTACCTCTCCTTTAGTCCTATTCGATTTGGCAAACGATGCACCAAACACACTGTATATTATTGTTATTAGTCTGAAAAATGTAAAAAATAAAAAGTCAACAACCTCTAAAGGGTTAGTAGTGGCTTGAGACCGGCCCGTAAAACTGTAGGTGGAGTTGCACAAGAGTAGACCATCATTCGTTTCTGATGCGGTTATAGCAATAAAGAGGAAAGTTAAACATGAAAAAACTTCAAGTGACTCACTTCTCTCTTCTTAACGCTCAGAGCCGCCAGTCGTTGGTCAGTAGGCTCTCTACTCGGCTCCATATCAGAGCACTCCGTACAGCAGTGACGCTGTACTTGCGGCGCGTTCTCGCGCGACAGGCCGAAGCATGCGGCGTGTTGTTGACTGCCGCAGTACCTATGAAACGACGTTCGATATAAAGGGTGTAAAACACCTCTTAACGAAGCCGAAAGGCACTGGTTCTCCCGGTCCTTGCGATCATTTTTTTGTTCTACACCATACCTGGGAACCTTCTAGTTACGGAGAATAAGACCCCTAATATAGGGGTCAAAGTTCCAACTTTTTGACAAGTATTTTTTTAAATACAAGTTTTTAATGTAAGATTTTTACTTTAAACGCCTCCACGACCCCCGTACTATTCAATCCGTCCATCAGCACAATGTTTTGAATGCGTTTACATTGAGTTCTAACACAAAACATGATTTTACACCCCCCAAAAAAAAGTCGTTTCCCAACAATAATTTTTGCGTAAAGTTACTTAGTTCCATGTACAGAATGCTTGGTTGACGGCTTCGTGATGAGGTGATTTACACCGTGTATGATATAGTTACGTAATATAACACTTTTATTCTATAAAGATGTAAGCAATCGGAAAAATATCGGAAAATGTTGGTGTCTACAGACAGACCAACGAAATGGATTTTTTATCCATGGGACCGACATCTGAAGCTAATGCTTATGTAATCAGTTGTAGCGTAAAATACCTTCTCTACCAAAATTTACGGGGAAGCTGATTATATTCTTGCTTTTACGATTTTCGTTACATGGGGAAAGCTATTCAGTTTGATGGTCTCAACCAAACTTTTCTGGTTCATGCTTTATAGCCGTGCAATATGTTTAATGAGGCAGTTTCGTATTATTACTGTAATTTATCCCACACTTTTAATTCTAATGCCCGTATTTACTTTCGCCCAATAGAACACAGAACATCTAATACGAATACTCGACCATCGAGGCAGTTAGCAATTTAATTATCTAGATCTGGCTCGCGAGGTTGTCGACATATGGGATGAGTGAGTACAGCAGTCATGGTGCCGATAGTCGTGTCGGCCAATGGCTTAATAGCCAAAAGCCAACATCTGAGGAGGCTTTAGCTTGGCACCTGGATCAAGGGCTTGATTTAGAAAGCAGTACTTCTGGACACGGCACGTATTGTTAGGGGGTTCCTCTCTCATGACCCCTAACCACCGGTAGCTCCGACCTTGTCCCCGATGACGGTAGGCTACTATTTTTATTTTTTTTATTAAGTAGAATGAATAAAAAAGGTAAAAAGATTTTCTAATTTGGAAATCGCGTTACGTACAGAACTCAAATGGACTTGAGCAGGACACCTAGCAAAGCGCAGGGATGACAGGTGGACTAAAGCTATCACCGAATGGCGTCCAAGAATGGGCAAAAGAAATGTGGGTCGGCTGGCAAGATGGGCAGAAGACATAGTTGCTATCGGGGGAAAAACTTGGATGAGGCTGGCGCAGGACCGTGCAGTAGGTGAATTCGGGCTGTGGATGATGAGAATGAATAAAGGCAATAAAGTGTCTATTGATATCATGTTTGAAAAATATACTAACGTGCATGTAAGAAGAGCGTGGGTAACAGCGTCCGCGTCGTACTTATTGCACGGACACAGTATTCTTATCTCACTGGCATCCGACGTACTTTTCATAGCTGAAGAAAATAGGAAACTATGTTAATGACTAGTAGGTACACATTGCAGCAACAATTTATTGCAGCTCTCGTAACTGAAAACGCAGTCACTTCCATGAACCTAACTGGTGTGTCACGCGTAGCATGACCACTGTATAAACGAGTTTTCTCAACGGAAGAATCGACGTAATGACAATGTGTCAGTTTGTCGATTCTTCTGTCGACATAGCCCGTTTCTACGGCGCTCATGCTACGCGTGCTGGGCAGATTGAGCCTCTCGTATAAAAAAAAAGTTTTTAAAAACTTACTGCTCTCGAAATCGTCTTGATCGTTTTGCGTCATCTTCGGTGCATTTTGCGATGGCTGTAAAAATATAACGAGCTATCAGAATAACCATATCAATTTGAAAGTTTAGAGTGTCTTTTAAAATAATTTTAACATCACAAATATGTCGGTTTGTATTGATGTTTGCATTTGTATAGGCGAACCAAATGGAACGATAATAATATGGCAGGTTAAGGCACTTTCCTGGAATATTGAATACCAATTATTCTTGGAGTTTTTTTTTTTTTAAACTTTATTTATTTATTTATTGGTTCACCAACAATTGTTTACACTGGTATTATGCTAAAGGTAACATGCAATATAATAGAGTACAATAGTGTAACAATCACTTATAGGTAAACTCCGCATGCTTTAAGTATAAGTTGAAAATGAGAGAGAAAAAGAAAAAAGCAAACTTAAGTAAACTAATCTAAAATTATTATTCTAAAATTATTATTCTAAAATTATTATTGAAAACACGAGACTTCATAAATGTCTAATCCAAATTGAGATGATATTTACAAATATTGGTTTTTAATTGGCTTAAAGAGTTAAAGTGCAGATCGATTATGTCGCTACAACTATTAACCACCTTGCAAAATCTCGCGAAAGGAGAATTGGAGCCTAAAACCGTTCTTCTTTGCGGTGGGCGCAGAGGTGTTATCTGGCTGCGAGGAATTCTTGAAGGTGCACGGAAATTGAAAGTGCTCAGTATTTGTGGACAGTCAATCCTGTGAGCCATAACTTTACACACAAACGTCGCGTCATTTAGACGTCGGCGCTTGTCTAGGGAAATCATTTTGAAATGTCTCAATCTATTGTTATAAGAACGTATTTTCTTAGCTATGCCCCTAGAAAACGCCAGATGCCACAGAAAACGCTTTTGAACACGTTCTAGACGCAATGAATGTGCAGCATAGTGCGGTCGCCAAACCACGCTACAATATTCCAACACGCTTCGAACCAAGCAATTGTAAAGCATTATTTTTGTCTTACAACTTCTAAACTGTTTCGTATTTCTTATGACAAAACCCAGCATTTTCGAAGACTTTTTTATAATGCTGTCTACGTGTGGAATGAAAGTTAATTTCCTGTCAAATGAAACGCCAAGGTCCCTTATTGTGTCCAGTTCACCAACTTTATCACCTTTAATATAATAGCTATGTTCTACTAGAGTATGCTTCCTAGAGAATTTGACATGATAGCATTTTCGTGCATTAAGGTGCATTCCATTGTTATCGCACCATTGAACAAGCCTGTCTAGATCCCTCTGTAATTCAAAGGCATCGTCTTTATTTTTAACAATTTTAACAAATTTTAAATCATCGGCGTACATAAAGATATTTGAATGTAGAAAACAGTAAGGAATATCATTGATGAAGTAATTAAATAGAACTGGACCCAAATGAGATCCTTGCGGCACGCCAGATGAGATATATCGCGAAGTTGATTGAAATCCGTTTACCACTACAAAGAAAGATCGATCCACAAGATACGAACTCAGCCATGAAAGCAATGATCCAGTGATACCGTAAGCTTGCAATTTTTTTATCAGTATATTATGTGAGACTTTATCGAATGCCTTACTAAAATCTGTATATATGACATTGGCTTGGTAACCTGAATCTATTGCTTCTGCCAACAGTTCTGTAAACAGTACAAGATTAGTGCCTGTAGACCTCGATTCAACAAAACCATGTTGAGCTTCGCTTAAGTACAGCTTTAGATGGTTTTGAATGTGCGGGCAGATGAGAGACTCAAAAACTTTAGCAAAAGTCGAGAGAATTGAAATAGGTCTATAGTTAGACACTACATCATCATCATCTGATTTATGGATAGGCACAACCTTTGCCTCTTTCCATTTTGAAGGAAAAATGCCAGATGCTAAGGACTTGTTGAAAATAAGTGATAGTGGTGCGACCAACTCGGCTGCACACTCGTAAATAAAAATAGGTGGTATACCGTCTGGCCCAGCGCCTTTACTGCAATCTAGATTTTTTAACTTTTTATAAATGGTTTCATGATCTATAGTAGGATTAGACAAGCACAAGCTATAGTTTTGAAGATTGCTTAAGTTATTAGCGGTTTGTAAGTTATAATTACCCTGAACCGGGCTATAAACAGAAGAAAAGTAAGATGCGAAAAATTCGCAAATATCTGTGCCATCTGATGATGTCCTAATTCCATCTGTCATAGAAATAGGATAAGTGCTACAACCGCCTCGTTTGGATTTAACATAAGTCCAAAATAATTTAGGGTTCGTTGTAAGGTCATTTTCTAATTTCTTTAAATAGTTATTGTAGCAGACAGTTGCGAAGTCATCGCATCGTTTACTAATTATTTTTAATTCGATTTTATCCATAGGGTTTTTGTAAGTATTATGACGTTTTCTGATTTTATTTTTTAAGTTTAGCATTTTTATAAGATTACGGTTAAACCATGGCGGGTATTTCCTATTCCTCGGCACGCGAGTAAATATAAAGTTTTGTATAGCTGTGTTAATAGTGTCATAAAAAATCTGTACCATCTCATCAACACCATGCTGTCCATCAAATAATTCCTCCCAGTCGAGTTCACTTAAATATTTACGGATCGGGATGTAACTCGTTTTACGAAAGTTAGGCCTTCCACTCTCAACAATGTTATATGGAAGTTTGGGTTCCTTATTGAGGGATATTACAATATCTAGAGGTGGGTGGTGCTGATCAATATTACAAATCGCATTAATACATTGGCTCACATTACATAACGAATGGCTACACAGTACAAGATCCAGTATGCGACCAGAGGCATTATTAATATTGTTAAATTGGGTCAGCTTATTGACATACGTAAAGTCTAACAAAGCTTCACTATTACTGGGCAGTTTGAATTTATCGTTTGAATTACCGGTAGTTTTCCAGTCAATGTTACCCAAGTTGAAGTCACCCGTAATACATACGTATGAATCATTAAGCTGTTCCAATGTTGCGTTACAATTGTCCAGGAAATGTTCCAAATAAGAAGTCCGTACAGGAGGTGGCAGGTAAACTGCACAGAGAGCTATTCGGCGAACAGGTGCAGCGACAGATAGATCTAGATCCAAGATAACCCAAAGGTCTTCACAGTTACTTTCGAATTGCATGGCGCGTTTAGAGTTTATACGTTTTGTAACAGCTATTAAAACTCCCCCGCCCTCTTTACCACTTTGTAGACTTGAGTTTTCTCTATCCCTTCTGTAAACGGCGTACCTGTCATCAAATAGCTCACTGCTATCTACGGAACTATTAAGCCAAGTCTCTGAAATAATAATTACATCGTAGTTATTACAACATACATTACGATAAATCATATGCGTTTTTGTTTTTAAACCTCTACAGTTTTGGTAAAATATTTGCAATTTATCGAACTTTGTAAAACATTATAGTTGAAGTTACATGTATTATTAGTAAACAAAAATTTCGTTAATTATTTAGTTGGCAAATCATATGAGCTTGTTTAAAGACTCAAAATTTTTAATAAGAATATGGTCTGCTTCTGGGGTCTTCCTAGCAAAAATTCTTCCATTTCTTACCCAAACGAATTTGTATCCTTTGTCCTTTGCTTTTAGTCTAGTAGCAGCATGCAGCGCTTTATTAGAAGGAGACAAATGTTCGAGCACAAATACCGGTTTCCTGTCCCCTGCCAGTCCAAGATCTGCGCTGTTCAGTTTGTCGGTGTTATTCTTTCCCTTGTTGTAATCTATAACAGATGCCAAAAGCGTGTCGCGAACCTTCGGTGAGGCAAGTTGCACGACAACGGAGCGCGGCGCGGGCGGGTACTAGTAGTCTGTAGTTTGGCCACGCGAGTACAGTGAAGAACATCACTGTCATGCAACATGCAACCGACCACTGATCCCAGCTGCTTAACGACAGTATAGAGGTTCTCTTGTTTATTTTCGGGTAAACATTGGATTTCAAGGTTGCTTGATCGACTTTGCTGTTCTAAGTAATTTATTCGGTGACTGAGGTCCGCAACGGAGTTTTTGAGTTCATTATTTTCATCTTTTAAATCTTTCACAACATTTTTTAACGCGGTATGCTCAGTTTGGTACTCTTCAAACTCCTTAGTATGAAAATTCAATGACTCCGTCAGCTCTCTGATATCTTTCTTTATCGGTTCCAGCTCCTTATTTATGACGTTGAGTAGGGTATTGTTTATTTTCTGGAGCATAGAAGCAAGCTCGGTCTTTAGTACTTCTTGGATAATAGTACGCACATCTTCGGTAGTCACAGCTGTTTCTTGAGGAGGCGAGTTCAAGGCCAGTCTCTTGTTTCCTCTTGTAGTGGAAACGTTCCGAATCGGGGTATCCTCCTTTTTTGAGTAATTTGGTATAGGAGTAATACAATCCGTACATCTCCATTTACGATAGGCGTCAGAATCAGCAGACCTTTCCGGGATAGACAGACATGTTAAGTGATATGATTTATTGCATGTAACGCATTTAATAAATTGTTTGTTATCTTCAGTTTTATCGTCGGCACAGCAACCCCACGTAAGCGTTGGTGAATCCATGTTATAAAAAAATTCGCACAAACAACCCAGCAATCCGTTAAGATAAATTTTACCATGTAAATTTTACTAGGATCCAAACAGCACACTATAAAAGGCCCTCCCGGTGGCGAAATGAATCGACTGGCAAAAGTGCACACTAAAAAAGGCCCATGCGAGTTCGCGAGAAAAACGTCGTAAGCGCCGTGCTATGTTTGTCGCTTACGCGTTCGACCGCGATGCACTGTTGACTCACAACTGCCGGTAGATGGGATTTATTTTCAATTTTAAATTGGTCTAGACTTCTTTAAACTCGTACTAGAACACTGTATTTTTTTTGCACTCTGTATTGGCAATGTTTGTCCACACAATGATCACTTTTATTGGCACTTTCACAATGTTTTTACACGGATTTTCAATCATATTTGCGGAGCAAAAACAAACGCTGACCCTCACAACAAATGTTACATACCATACCTTTGCCCCACACCACACTAGGAATTTCTCCTGTATCGTGGGTGCGTTCACAAACATTAATTTACTCACATACACATACAGCCAAACCCGGAACAACTATCTGTAGGCCATACAAATATTTGTTCAGTGCGGGGATCGAACCCACGACACGCAGCGCAACAGTCGATCGCTCAACCACTTTTTTTTTTTTTTTTTTTTTGTTGCGAGGTGGAAAATCCGGAAACGGATGTCCTCCGCCTGGGGAGGGCGGAGGGGTCTGTCAGGCTCCAACTGACTAAAAACCACCCCGGTGTTCCCTCGCACACTTGCGTCTGGGGGCAGCGGGAACGAATGTGACTTCCGCTGCCCCGGACTAGTGCCGGATCGCTCAACCACTGCGCCAACCGTGTCGTCAGTTTATGGCTGAAGTCCCCCAGAGATGAGCGAAATTGCAAGCAAAAGCTAGCATTTATAAATATAAATGTTAAAGAGTAAGGCCCTAAAATATATTTTCGCTTAAATCTATATCGTGCTAGATACCATACAGATAATTTCTGGTTATACACCGTGTAAATCACCTCATCACGATGCCGTCAACCAAGCATTGATTGTGCTGATGGACGGATGGAATAGTACGGGGGTCGTGGAGGTGTTTATAGTAAAAATCTTACATTAAAAACTTGTATATAACAAAATACTTGTCAAAAAGTTAGAACTTTGACCCCTAATATCTCCGTAACTAAAGGTTCCCAAGTATGGTGTAGAACAAAAAAATGATTGCAAGGACAGGGAGAACCAGTGCCTTTCGGCTTCGTTAAGAGGTGTTTTACAGCCTTTAGGTACTCACAATAGCATCATGGCTGGAGCCCATACTCTCTCTGATATAGGTGCGCGCTGTCATCCTATGGTACGGAGTCTCTACCCATCCTAATTTGACGGTCTCTGGTAAAGTTGGCTCCAAGTGATCCTGCTCCTCTATCGTACTGAGAAACCCTGGCGCTTGATAGCCTTCAGGTGCGTCTACAACACGTTAAGGCGTTGTGAAAAAGTTTGTGAATACAAAAGACGAGAAGACAAAAATAATGATGTGATAAAGAATGAATAATTATGTTGTTTTGCATCCTCGTCGTAATTCAGGAGGACGGAGGTTGTCCCAAAAGACATAAATAATCAAATAAAATTGCGGTACCTAGTTAATTATTAATGAACGCTGATTTTTTTGGTTGTTTATTTTTGTCAGTATTTTAGAATAACCCCCTTTCCCTTTTTTTAAGGAATAAGAAATGATCGAATAAACGTTTGAGATTTTTTGTACGTGTGGAAGCGCGGTTATAGGGTAAGAATAAGTCGGCCCGCGTTTAAAACACGGGTGGTTAACGATTTCCGTAAATGAGAAAAAAAATTAAAATTACCTACCCATTTTATGATCGATTCGGGACGAGAATCATTAGCGTTGTTCCTCCTTGAATTTGACGAGGATGCAAAACAACACCTTGTATAAGCAAAGTATTATTTATTAATTTATATTATCGGAATACGTTTTTAAATTGACATGTTCAATAACACTAGTTACAGAAACTCAAATAAATACATGGTAAATATCCCGTTTCTACTGTTTTAGCAGCAGAGAGCAAATAGTGAGTAGGGGTACATTAGAGTAATCAGCCTATTTTGTTCTGCTGGCTGGGTCACAGGCCCACTTTCTGTGCGAGGGCGGAAGGAAGTGGGCCATCATCCACCACGCGCGCCCATTGAGGTTCGGCGTATGTAACAATACCTACATGTGGATGACGGTGAATTTTTGGTTCTAGGACATACTGGTTTGCTACACCTTGATGATACAATAAACTACACAGAGTGAACAAAATGTGCACATTACATGGTAGATATACTTACAAACTCTCTTTACACAGGTACTAACATAAAGTGTTACCGAATCTCACCTTCATTATAATACAACCGCAAGCTGACATCGTAAGACTCGGGCATATCGTTCTGACAAGCCTGCATGATGACCACACAAGCCCTAATCAGGTGGATAGTCCTCTCTCTAACATTATCGAAGTCATATCTCGTGGTTTTCTTGGCGCTGTCCCGAGTTTTAGAGTGCACGTTCATGGTCACCCCATCGGGGGTATACAGGTATTCGAAGATGTGATATTCTACTAAGTTTTCGACCTTGCATTCGCCGTCGTAGAAGCATATCACAAGTTGGTGGAGCTGAAAATTAAATTCGTTTTCTAAATAGGGAACGCCTAAAATAAATAATCTTATGCATGTTTTCACTATTCTTAAGTGATACCTAAACGAATGCCTAATTAATATTGAAATTTTCAATAAAATTAAGTGTTCATTCAGGTGTTTTCTAGTGTCCGCGAAAACTGCCACGACGTATCACGGATGATGTAAATGTAAGGGACTTGTCGGACTACCCTTTTCACCTATCACGGGCACATTCATGATGCTTATTTTATGTAACTCTATTATGTGAACTACCGGACCACGGCAAGTCATGAATTGTAGTTATTCAAAAACAAAATATTTTTATTTCACATAGGCTTACATGGGCACTTGTCAAACGTCAACAAAAAGGTGCTCGGTTCGGGTTGGTCCTTTCCTATGGAGAAGAACCGGCAAGAAACTCCATGGTTACTTTTTTAAAATCATATGGCTTTTAGAATTTTTCTATGTTACAGCGGTTGGTACTTAAGTATAAGAGGAAATCGTAGGCTCGACAATAAGTCGTTGCTTACTACAAAACGTAGAACAAGATTTTATTTAAAATTAACCATATCATGGCACACGCATAACCACGTGTTGGCGCCACAATTATCTTTTCGTTACTTTACGTCAAATGAAGGTAGAGCCTGCACAAATGGACCCATGAGCTGGTGAAAGTCACGGGAAACCGTGATGCAGATGTGGCGAAACTGGGGGGAGGCCTATTTATTAAGGAGCCATGAACATTTTTAGCTGAATTAATGACGATGATGACAACTTACATATTTCTTATCAAACGCCTCAAAAGCCTGAGTCAGTGCCGTACTAACAAAATGCGCTAATTCATGCCTACATTTCTTCTTCAGAACCCTTAACTTGATACCTCCGAAATTCTCAACAGTGTAGCTCTCTTCAGGGAAAACATTCTTCAAATAAGTGATGGTACTGACGGCGACGACAGTCAATTGTTTCATAAATGTTACAGAACTTGTGTATGTTTCTGTTGCCTGGCGAGGGAATAATCTTACCCATTCAGCTAAAGCCTGTTTGGAAGAATATTGGAGTTAATAGGTTATGGACATTCAAATCTTTATCGGATTGATTAAAAACCTGCCCTGTTTGAATTTAAGAACAAAGAAGAGTCGAATCTTAGGCTAAGGAAGATAATAATGTTGGCTTATTCTACTACTTATTAATGTACATCCAATGCCTACGCAAGTTTACAGTTTGGAAGAAAAGGTCAAGATTTAAAGTTTGTATCCCATCTGTGCCTTGTCTACCTACATATGAAAACGCCTTACAAAATAATTATAGCAAATGATTGATCACAAATAAAGCTTAGGGTTGACCGTAAGATGATGATATTAAGTTATATACTACTACTATGCAAAACAAGGAAGGCGTATGGTTTCGAATTAATTTTATTTTATTCTAACTTTAAGTGGTACGATGATGCCGACCAGACAATCGTCATTAAAACTTACTGAACATTAGATATTCATACCTGAGACGTAAAAGTAGCTGTAGCAGACATTATGAGCCAAGTTTGTGCTTATAAAATTAACAATCGAAATCAAAAACAGACAAACACTAAGATCACATAAAAAAAAATACTTTTTGTCTTCCCGCCTTAGTTAGACCGCCGCGCCGACATCATAGAGCATGCGTGCTAGACATAGACATTATTCTAGTGCTAGAGCGCGCCTCCTTGTCAGCCACAGATAAAATACATACTTTTGTATAGAGTAAAAATCTAAAAAAAATACCCGAATGCGGCGAAAGCCAAAAGGAGTGTTATGTGTTTGACCTGTATGTATGTACATATGTGGTTAAGTTCCTTTGTTCCCTTGTTAAATGTTAACTCCTAAACGGATGAATGGATTTAAATAAATTAAAACTCATCACATTCGTCTTAGTGGCGTGAGTGTCAATGGCATTAAAATAAAAATATGTACCGGCCAAGTGCGAGTAGTACTCGCACACACAGGGTTCTGTAGCACCAAAAAATATAATAACCATGTTTATAATGCTCATTAATATGTCTGTAAACTCAACAGTTAAACTATTTTTTTTCATGGTATGTTATTAAAAATAAAGTCACTGCTGCAGTTTGATCACAAAATCCCATATCTCAATAACTAAATATCAAATCTTAATCAAACCAATATTTGTTGAAAGTTTTTTTCGAAATTTGGGAGGGTGCACAATTTTTATGACTTTTGAAGCCAATATCCCATCAACCATTCTGCCATGTGTGTTCCATATTTTGCGATTTTGGCGGTCTCTCTAGTCTTGGAGTCATAGCGCTAGATGGCGCATTTCTTCCAGTCTGCTCCGACTTTCGGTATCTCGGTTCACTCGTGCGAAGCGATGGCGAAATAGATCGTAGTGTTAAGCACAGAATAAATATTGGACGAATGAAATGGCGGCAGGTCACGGCAACTATCAACTCCCACATTCCCATTAAACGTAAGGGGAAGATTCTTAAAACATTGGTTAGACCTGTTGTCTTGTATGGATCGGAATGTTGGGCCACAAAGAGATGAATGAAAGGCATTTGCATCTGGCTGAGATGAGAATGCTAAGGGGGATGTGTGGTGTTACGCGGATGGATAGAATAAGGAATGAGTACACTATATGAAGTCTGAAAGTGGCGCCGGTGACTGAAAAGATGTGTGGTAATCGTTTGTCGTGGTATGGGCATGTGATGCGGAGGAATGAGGAAAATGTGGTAAGGAAAGTTTAAATGTCGTAAGGAAAGTTTTGAGTATGAATGTGGGTGAGTATAAGAGTAGAGGAAGAGCAAAGAAACGATGGATGGCCTGTGTGAAGGATGATATGGCAAGGAAGGAGATATCGCAAGTAATAGAGAAGTATGGAAGAAGAAGACATGCTGTGCCGACCCCGAATAAATTAGGATAAGGGTAAGAGAATGATGATAATCCCTTGATGGGATTATCATCTTCTCTTTCCATTGACTTAATTAAGAAAAAAAGTCTTCAACCTCGATATCATTTTCAAAAGGGGCTTTTTGGGCTTTTTTTCACAGTTATGTGTAGTTTTTTTTTCAAATCTTAGTAACATGTATGGACCCCTATTTTTTTGTTTCATTATATCACATCACATTTGTGTAGCGGTACATACACACCTAGTCGCCAAATTTCAAGTATGTGCTGCCAATAGTCTCGAAGTAAAAAATCTGTGACATACGGACGGACCATCAGACAGACAGACAGGTCGTATCTATAAGGGTTGCGTTTTTGCCAATTTGCAAAGGCACCGTAAAAAGGGAAAAAATCGTATATATTAAAAAAAGTTGAATCTTTCACGTAACTTAACTAAAATCTGGAAATAAAAGAAGTAGTTGAAAAAAATAAAAAACCTGACTGAAAAAACTGAAAAGCAAAAAACAAGCACATTTTAAATAAAACAAAAGTTGGAAGCAGGAGACACTAGGGCATGCAATATCGCAAGGTTCTCAATTCCGGAACTGAGTTCCAATACTGGAGATCCGATTCCGGAATTCCGGAACTGGTTCCGGAACTGGTCATTTTTAAAGTTTTGTTTCAAATCAAACAAGATTTATAATTATATTGAGTCCTTTAATTATTTTTAGTAACCAATTAAACATATTTGGTCATCTTTCTCCCTTAACATTTTAAACCGTAAAATCAATAAGGCTTATTTATCACACAATAGAATTAAACATATTACTAAATATGAATACAAAACATACGATATTTGAATTGTAGTATCACATGTATAACCGTGTCACGTACATTATCTACTACATAACTCCTTTCAGTAAAGTTTTCGGTATGAATTGAGATAGCATAAAAAAAAATAAAAAAAACAACACATTAAGATCAAGTCAGTCACGAAAACAATTATTATTTATTCCTTTGAGAGGACTCGTTGTTCTTGATAATATGTTCTCAAGAACAATAAAGCATCCAACATTTTGCTAGAGAGTGAACTTCGTATTCGGTTACGAGAGAAGCCAGCACAGGAAAATACTCTCTAACTCTCTACACTCGTTGGTAGAACGCATATCCGAGTTCCCTCGGCTAAACTTCTTCTCTCTTACAGATTTTATTACATTTATCAAAATCTTTTTATCTAATTCTTTATCGAGCTTCTCTTGTAAAGTTGGTATATTATTTGTTATGTCATTATCAGAAGAATCCAGTGCGGAGGGTTGTGCAGTTGTAGGGTCGATGGGCTTGCTAGGAGTTTTGAACTTAGGCTGACGTTGTAAATCGACAATGATCACAGAAATTATTTCATTATTGGGCTTAGGAAAGGTATCGTCCTCTGCTTGTGCAAAGAAGTCTTGCGAATAGGGATGATGACTGGGTAAAGAAAACGAAATTCTATTTTGTCCGTCAATCAGGTAATACAAAAATATTAGATACGTATTTTTTGTTTTATCAAGTTAACAAAAAAATACTTAGTTAAACGCATTAAAGTTGGAGAGTGGGGGCTCACTACGTCACAACTAGGTATAAAATGTACTGAGCCGTGACGTCATACGCCATTTTAACTCAAATAATCTCCGTAATTTTACGATTATGTGAAAAAAGAAAAAATACGTGTCAAATACTTTTTGATAATCTACCCGATAGACAAATACAAAAAAATGAGTCACCATCCCTATTGTGTAAATAGTGAAGCACACGGTGTGCTTAACTATTTACATATTTTTGGTGTGCTGCACACCAACTAATAGTAGTCGCCTTTGTTTAATTCGACGAAATCCGAAACGAGAAAATATAAAAACATACGAATATCGGGAAAAAAACCGATATTACTCATCTCAATTCCGGAACTGAAATATCAGTAAAATTGTGACGGAATTCCGAAATTACGAAATTCCGGAATACTTTTTTTTTTTTATTCTGCTGCCACTCAATACGCAGCATAATACGGGGAGCTATCCAATAGGTGATGTTAAATTTTGTGTATTTAATACACATATTTATGGTATTTTACGATGAAGATTCGTATCTTAGTCGTCCATGGAGTTAGCCGTGAATATACATAGTGTGCGACGTCCTTTATTCGGGAATCCCTGTCAAACCCCATTGTATGGTGTGACCATAGAACCATCCCCAATATGACCAATAAGGTCAAAATAATAACGATGCTTGGATCGAAATAAGTTAGTTCCATGGGTTTAACAGTGTTGCTTTCGCCAAATGATATTGTAGTTAAACCTTTACAGTATGGAAAAATATTGTATGCAAAAAAATTCTTTATTCAAACTTTATTGTCATGTTTGAAACAAATGACTATTTGACATGACACTCGTAAATTAAAAATAATTTTGAATACTTTATAGTGAAACTGCAAAGGATTTTTGATAATAATAAATCAATATGCTGTGTCCTGAAGCTTATCTAATGCAAAACGAAACAATACCAAAAGAAGAAGAAGAAACGTGCATAAAGAAAAGTAAAAAGGTACCTGCCGAAGGTACAGAAGAAGGCTTAGAATTAAACTCGTACAAAAACCCCAAAACTTGGAAGAAGTCTATTTCCAATTTCTTTCGTAATCAGCTTCGTTCAACAAAATCTAACGATGTAAGTGATTCATTACGTTAATACACAACTATATCTAGCAAAAATCAGCGTCTTCTTATGTGTTTTATTTTCCAGGGAGATCGGCCATCTGAAAGTCAAGAACATTTCGAGGATAAGGAAGTAAGTCCAGAACAAAAGTGGCAATCTTTAGGGAAAATATTCAGGCGTCAAAGTTTTGAACACTGGAACAAGTCACCAAATCAGCAAGGAGAATGTTCGAATCCGAGCAAACGTCTCGCTGTGAAAAAAGTGTTGTCAAGCTACTTCGGAAAAATCAAATCTTCCACTACTCCAATCGAGAAATGAAATTATGAGTAAATAAATATTATTTGCCAATTTTTTCCTTTTTTGGGTCAACAATACCATTGTTTACAGTAGATTTTGATCTTATAAGGTTCAACACATTTCAAAATACTAACAAGAAACAACAAAAAAAAAAAACCGGTAAAGGGTTCCGTTTTAGCCGCCTGGCTATGGAACCCTAAAAAGTTGATGCCATATACCCGTAGGTATAGGATCAATTTTTTTTTAGTTTTGACTACTTTTGACGTAGGTACATTACACAACAGTTGCGTGTTATTTAGGTACATCACAACATGTTTTGCGAAACAGCTTTCTAAAACTTGCGACCACTTGTTGCTCACGCGCCATACCTAACGTGACCATACGTCCCGCTTTCGGCGGGACAGTCCCGCTTTCAGGGTGTCTGTCCTGCTGTCCCCAGCGAGGGCAAAATTGTCCCGCTTTCGCAAACAGACCAAACGATATCTATTTAAAAAAATATTTCTTTCGCTTGCAACACGTGGTGCGGCTCGGCTGTGGAAGCGCGCCGCGCTGACGCGCGACAGTAAGCTAGGATAGAGTGAGATAGATAGATCCCGTCTGCCGTCGCTCACGCATTGTTTCATCGACGACTGCGTTTTGTTTTAGTTCAAGTCAGACGAAGAATAGACGTATGTACACGTGTGATTGTTACAATAATGCCTAAACGCAAGTGCTCATTTAATATTACTTTGCAACACAAGTATCCATTTATAAAACAAAGAAGTGATAATACCGCAGACGTTACGTGTGAAAAGTGCCGTACTGATTTTAGTGTTGGACATGGTGGTGCCAGTGACATTGAAAAACATTTAAAGTCAGAAAAACACAGGCTTTCCGATGAAGCTGCTGCTTCAAGCTCGTCAATGCTTACGTTTTTTAAAAGAACCGATTCGCCGACCTCCAAAGATTTGGACATAGCTGCAGCTGAGGGTGCGTGGGCGTTTCACACCGTGCAACATAATCACAGCTTTCGCTCAAATGATTGTTCTTCTCATTTAATTCAAGCATGTTTTGAGCAAAAATTTAGATGTGCTCGTACAAAATCTCAAGCTATTGTTGTCAATGTGCTATCCCCTATGGCAACCGATGAATTGAAAAAGCATCTTTGCGAAGCCCACTGCATAACTTTATTAACAGATGCTTCAAACCATGGCTCAATAAAATTATTCCCAGTTTTGATTCGCTATTTTTTACCATGCGAAGGCGTAAAAGTCAAGGTTTTAGAGTTTCGCGAGCAGCCAGGCGAAACATCGGATATAATTGTCTGTTATCTGAAGGAAGTATTATCTTGCAATGATTTGAATAAAAAAATTGTGGCATTTTGTGGAGACAACACGAACTGCAATTTTGGAGGAAAGAATAGGATGGGGATTAATAATGTTTACGCAAAATTGAACCAATCACTCGGAAGACGGCTCATTGGTATTGGATGTGGAGCCCACATAGTTCACAATGCGATCAAAACTGCCGCTGATTGTCTTCCTGTTGACTTTGAATGCATCATTGTGAAAATTTATTCATTCTTCTACATCTACAGTGTGCGAGTAGAAGCTTTGAAAGAGTTTTGTGATTCAACTGACACAGAGTATCACATTATTATATATTCTGCTGGGCTACAGTAAAACAAGGTGGCTTGCGTTAATGCCCGCACTTGAGAGAGTTTTAAAAATGTTTCAGCCTTTAAAAAGCTATTTTTTAAGTATCGACAAATGCCCAAATATTTTAAAAATGTTTTTTGAAAATCCCAGCTCAGAGTTGTGGTTATATTTTTTGCACGCACAAGCAGCGACCTTTCATGAAGCTGTGTTAAAAATCGAGGGGCAAAACGTGTCTGCAATAGAGTCTGCGAAGGAAATTAATCATCTCCGAGATAACCTGGCACTCAAAGAGAGCACGATTTTTCTTCCTCACTCCGTCCGTAACCTACTTGTAAAATTACAAGAAACTGGAGTTGCTGTTGACCAGCAGAATGTTAAAACTGCAGCGGCTGAGTTTTATAAGACAAGCAAAGAATACTTGGAGCAGTGGTGTCAATTCAACACAGAATTAGAATTATTTGGATGGGCAAATTTAACAAAAGCACCTTCTTGGGATGAGGTACAAAAAGTAATGGATTTGCTGATCACGCAAGGGTTTATTAGCAGCAGCCAAGATACGAAAGTCTTTGACGAGTTTTCGCTTATTTCCAACTTTGCGACAGATGAAAAAATCACTGGCTGGAATGCTGAGAATATTGCTGTTGAAAACCGTTGGGTTGAATTATTTCAGCACTTCCGTGCCAACAATCTCCACTTAACGAACTTTTGTACAATTATAGAGTACATTATGTGTCTGCCAGGAAGTAATGCGCCGGTCGAAAGAGTTTTTTCTCAAATGAACAAAATATGGACCAGTGATAAAACTCAGTTAAGTGTTGCAGTAGTGAAAGCAATTTTAATTACAAAAATAAATATAAATAAATCATGTACTGAGCTCCATATGTACCTAAAAACAAGACCCGATATTTTAAAACTAATTTGTTCTGCCGACAAATACAAAAATACTATGTAGAAGTCACGCCACTGCTATGGGGCTTGCTTAGTGACTCAAGTAACCTACTTAATTATTTTGTAATACCTAAGTGCTTCGATTTTTTAATTATTGTTATTACCTTTTATAATAAAAATCTTTGTAAACCACCAAAAACTTTTATTCACTGTAATTCCGAAAGACGTCCCGCTTTGACAAAAATAATAAATGGTCACGTTAGCCATACCGCCTATCATACAGTGCATTATGGATCTTTCTTTCAGCTCTTTAATTTCATTGTAAGAGGGCGCCATGCTGCAGTTTACCATATTTTTTTAAAGTAGGGCATCGATAATTTTAAATTAAATAGGGCACTGTGACACAAGCCCCTACATTGATTCATTTTATTAATCCGTTGTTGCAGTTTCAAGGCCTTCCCTTACCGTAGCATTCTCCTGTAATATAATGTGACAATCCAATTCTCTCTGAAAGTGTTCCTTCATCCTTGTCCCTGACAGCAAAAATTGCTTATATCTTCCGATTTAGCGAAAGGCAAAAGGTTGGTTTTGGTTCTGGGCTCCGCGGGCAGCCTGTTGTAAGTTGTATGACTTCTTTTGGAAACTGAAAGTGGGCCCTATAACGTTTCAAGTACCTAAGTATAGTTTAGCATTTCATGCTGAATATGTTTGCTCAAAAATCGTCGGGACTCCCTAACCTAACCATTATGATGAAATCGCTGGGCGGTGACAATCAATTTCCGAAACAGCTGTTATTTTTTACTTCAATCTGTATTCTTATTTTATTACTGTGGGCAACACTAGTAAAAAAGTTGAACTGACATTTCTGCAGGCAACTCGGGCACGGAGTTCATTTTCTGCTTCTTTTTGTGTGAAATATATTTTTTTCGACCATTGGTTTCGTTTACTAATACAACATAGCGTTAATTTTTAAGTTTAACAGTATATTTAGTTGACAGTTTATATGTACAAGTCAGTGTGTTCAGACGCCCTTGAAAACAGTGTTTTAAAAAAATCTAGTGTCAGCATAGCAACAGCACTTCGGTACATATAATTCCTATTTTGAGGGATATCGTTCATTGTAAGAAGATAGGGTGCCTTTTTGAGGTGAGTGTTTTCTTATACTTTATGATTAAAATATATAAACAGTAGTAGATTGGTACAGCAATGTTGTTAGCGAGGGTGTACCTTTGTCGCTTTGTACATTCGTTCCGTACGTATAACAATACATATTTAACAGTGTATGTATAAAATATAGCTAGCAATAGTACGCGGAGTTTCCCGCAATATTCGTGACTGTCACGACAAAATTATTAAATTGAAACTCATGTTCATCTATGTAGCCTCTTGAAAAGGTACTGTCTCTGCTATTGGCTGCATTATTTGCTTTTTGAATTCACATCTCAATGATAAGATGATGTCATATTTTACATGTAAACTTCACAATTTGTCTCATAATCTTACAAAGTTATGTATAATTATGTACTGTGTGCTATGAAGTATTGATATTGCACCTTGAATGTAACAAGTACACAGTCTATATATTTCCCACGGTCAGTCAAACTTCCTGTTATAAAGTTTAAATATGAAGAAATAATATAACTAATATTTGATTACTTTAACTTGTTTCATGGCTGTCTATACTTCTCTTTTGTTAGACTGTGTTTTATTATATTTCTGTACTTAATACTATAGACTTGGGGCCTTGAAAGATCAACCATACATTTAACCTAATACAAAAATGCGCTAAGTTAGAAGCAATTGAGAGCTATTAAATTGCAAACTCAGTTATTCAGTTGATCTACTCAGTCTCATGCCCAGTTAAACCAAACGAAAAAGGGTAAAAATGACCAAATACTTAACTCATCACCACTTATATTATTTATGTTGAAGTTGAACTGCATAAAAATTAATCATGACAAGAAACATAATTACAAATATCTGTCAAAAACAGCTGTATACATAATACCACAAGCTTGGAAACTTAAACCAAACCTGAAGCCTGTGATTTAGTGGGCCTGTGGACAGTGAGTAATAGGCTAGGTCACCGTCCGTCCGTCTTATGACGACAGGCCGTGTCGACGGCGGGTTTGTGGTGCACACGCAGCTCAGGGAAATGTCAGCACATTGGAAGGGGTCCGAGTGGACCGATGGGTTTTAGGCAGTACAAGTCTGACACTCCCTTCCGCTCCGCCCAGAGCAGGAGCGGTCATTTGATGATTTCCAATTCATGAAAAAAAAGGCCTGTGAATTAAGGGAACCCAATCCTTCTTTGATGCAAGTGTGGAATAAAAACAAGTAATTTATAGTTCAACCATTAAAGTAAATAAGGATAAAACATCTTAAATATAGGTCTGTTATTA
The DNA here is from genome assembly GCA_963082945.1 of Cerastis leucographa. NCBI lineage: Eukaryota > Metazoa > Arthropoda > Insecta > Lepidoptera > Noctuidae > Cerastis > Cerastis leucographa. Next base: position 4,844,645 of record OY720381.1, on the reverse strand, counting down.
AAAAATAATATAAACAGCATGACATCCGTAACACTCCTTTTTCCTGCTACAATCAAAGAATTGGTATAAAATTGTATCAAATATGATTCAGTATATGGTACATTTATGCCTGTTTAAATTAATACTGAGCAATGTACCTAAATGTTACTGCACTCTTGAAATTTCAACTCTTTTTGTTAAGCCAAGCATTGAAAACCGAATGGTAGAGTTTTATTAAAGGTGCTTCTTCATCAAAAGCATTTGCCTGTATTGTAACAATCCAAGATTACTACTTAATACTTCTGGAAACGGAGTGCCGTAAGGCAATCATTTAGATACACATAAAGTCAGTGAAATCAGGCATTTTCTAGGAACTGATAAATGTGATGATTGATGAATGAAGAACAACACTCTACAAAGCTAATCTATTCTTAAACTGTATTAGCCAACATCATCTGCCTAGCCTTTTCCCAAACTATCTTGGGGTCAGCTTCCAGTTTGACCGGATGCAGCTGAGTACCGGTATTTTACATGAAGCAACTGCCTATCTGACCTCCATAACCCAGTAACTGGGTAATACGATTAGTAAGACTGGGTGTCAGACTTTTGGCTTCTGACTACTCATAATGACTGTCAAAGTTCTACAAATGACAGCCAGGACCAACGGCTTAACGTGCTTTCCGAGGCACGGAGGAAACTCGGTATGTTATTATAGTCACCCATCCACGGACCAACCTCGGCAAGCACGGCTTAACCTTAAAGATTGACCCGAGCGGCTGTTATTATTTAGCCACGAGCTCCTCAAACTGTATGAGCCAACATTGTGATAAAATAATATGTATTTCCTATGAAGTAAATAAACGGGAAAATGAAAAAAAAAAATATAAGGACTGGTGGTTAAATTTAAGTGTTTCATAATTATGATAGGTTTGAAAACGAGAAATTTAGGTTTTTTTTTACATATTGACCACAAAATTTACTAGTTAATTAATAAAGTTATTAATTCAATAGGTAATAGATTGAATAATAAAACTTCAATAGCTAACTCTTTCACCTCCAGGTTCAAATTATTTATTTTATTACTTGTATGCTCAAGTCATTATGACGGTACGGTTGGCGCAGTGGTTTAGCAATCCACTGCTGCGCTGCGTGTCGCGGGTTCGAACCCAGCACGGAACAAATATTTGTATGGCCTACAGATAGTAGTTCCGGGTCTGGCTGTTTGTATATATGAGTTTAAATGTTTGTAAACGCACCTACGATACAGGGGAAATTCCTAGTGAAGGGCAATGTTTAAAAAATGTATATATAGCTACGTATAACGACAACTCGGGAGGTGGGTTGTGGGCACACAAACAAATTATTGTACGACCCATATGCTGGGTGAAAATTCTTATGTAACAAGTGCATTAGTATATGACAGCTTTGCCTATAAATAAACTATTGAAATGCAACTACAACAAAACACATGGGTAAGCCATATAATATTAATACATTATGGTATTCACATGTGTTTTTCACAATAATTTTCCTTATTTCTATTTTATATTACCACTGATTTTAAATAATATTGAGTATTACTTAGAATACTAATAATCCTAACTAATATTATATATGCGAAAGTAAGTTTGTTACCGTTTCACGCCTAAACCACGGAACCGATTATCCTGAAATGTTGAATTTGCGTTGTCAGGTGTACAGGAACGGACATAGGAAAACGTTTCTTTAAAAAAAAAGTACTTGTCCCGAGGAAAACAACAGTAACGTTCTTATGATAATAATAGATGGCGCCACGGGTCCGAGCCGGTTAGTGTGTAATTCTAAAATAACGCGAGCGAAGCCGAGGGCAAAAGCTAGTAATTTTATATACTGAAACGGATAAAGTAGCTACTAGGCTACTACTCAAGTCATTAAGTACCAACTCAATGACTCGTTTAGAAGACTATTCACAAGCAGCATTAATTTTATAGTTCGGGTACCTTTTTTCTTTTTGGAAATCATCAAATGACTCCTTCCGCTCTGGGCGGAACGGAAGGGAGTGTCAGACTTGTACTGACTAAAACCCATCCATGTTCCTTCATAGCCCTTTGTGTTCCAGGGCCGCGGTATCTCTTTCGAATAGTCCCGCAGCCCTGGCAGGCATCGGCCCTCTCGGACCCCTTCCGGTTTGCTGACATCTCCTTGAGGCGCGCGAGGAACACGAACGCGACACATCCATACTAATATTATAAATGCGAATGTCACTCTGTTTGTTTGTTTGTTTGTTACCTTTTCACGACTAAACGGCTGATCGGATCTTAATGAAATTTAGTAAGAAGATAGATTTCAACCTGGGGAAGGACATAGGCTATATATCATCACGCTACGACGAATAGGAGCGGAGCAGCAATGAAAAATGTTGCGAAAACGGGGAAAATGTGACGCAGACGAAGTTGCGCGGGTCAGCTAGTATAAATTATAAATAAATGTTAGTTCGGGTACCTTAGCATCTACTACATTTAATAACTGCCCCGTTGGTCTCGTGGTCGCAAGCGCGACTGCAGAGCGTGGGGGGTGCTGGAGCGTGCTGGGTTGGGTTCGATTCCCGGGTCGGGCAAAAAGTGCTATTGGGTTTTTCTATTAGGAATTTCTCAGTAGTAGCTCGAAGTTTGGAAGTTGGCGGTATGATGCCTCGGAAAGCACGTTAAGCCGTTGGTCCTGCGTATCAGACGCTCTCTCTGGTCGTGCCGGATGGCCGTCCCATCGGACTAATAGAGTGAGGGAAAAGAGAGTGCACCTGTGCTTGCGCACACTTGTGCACTATAATATCTCCCGCGCCGATGGCTAGTCTCCACCAAGATTGGCCGCCGTGACCGAAAACGGTCAGGAGGAGACACGCCCACGCCTAGCAAGCTCACGCCCTTTTCCCATACTTTGCATTATTAATACATATTTATAATTTCTTTATTTATTTTATAATTTTTGTACACGCAAGAGAGAACATGGAAACATCATACATAACACAACCTAATCTTGTTAATCTTTACTTTCAGATGAGAAATGCAGATGTACGGAGAAAAACAAAGAATCAAGACAAACACACACTAATATAGAGTATTGTAAGTATCAGAGTGGTGCTTTTATTAGAGTAAGATGATTACACGAAGATGGTTCCACCCAACACTATCGGGGGTGGAAGCAGAAAGGATCCTCATGGAGTGCGGGCACGATGGTTACTTCTTAGCGAGACCCAGCATGAGCAATAAGGGAGATTTCACTCTGTCAGTACGCCGAGGCAACGAAGTCACACATATTAAGATACAAAATAATGGCGAGTTCCTGGACCTCTACGGAGGCGAGAAGTTCGCTACACTTTCCGAACTTGTTCAATACTACATGGACAACCAGTGTCAATTGCGCGAGAAAAACGGCAACATCATCAGGTTAAAGACGCCACTCAACTGCGCCGACCCTACTACTGAGCGCTGGTACCATGGTCAACTCACCGCAAAAGAAGCAGAGCGGGTGATGTTAGAAAATGGTAAAAATGGCTCGTTTCTAGTTCGTGAGTCTCAGCGACAGCCGGGAGACTTCGTCCTGTCGGTGAGAACACGAGACCGAGTCACACACGTCATCATACGACGACAGGATAACAAGTACGACGTAGGCGGTGGCCAACAATTTAATGATCTTGTCAGTCTAATAGAACATTACAGAAACTTCCCCATGGTCGAAACCACAGGTGAGGTGTTGCGTCTGATCCAGCCTTTTAACGCCACTCGTATCCAAGTGCGACATTTCCACACTCGAGTAAAACAACTTCAAAAAGAAAATGAAGGTCCGATTGAAAGTATGGCTTACAAGCAAGGCTTTTGGGAAGAATTTGAAACGTTGCAAATGATGGAGAATCTACAACTGTTTGACAGAATGGAGGGATCTAAGCCAGAGAACATACGAAAAAATAGATACAAAAATATAATACCTTTCGATCGTACTCGTGTGGTTCTGAAGGACATTCCTCCGGACGCACCAGCCGGCTCTGACTACATAAACGCCAATTATATTCGCTGTGAAATGATGGAGTGCGATGGTGCCGATTCAAGTAATGGAAGTTATTACGAAAACGGCTCATCCTTGAGCCGAGATACTACACCATCAAAGAACAAAGAGAAGTTGTCACCCGTTCACACTAGTGTCATCGTTTGCGAAGAAAAATACGCTAGCGTAAAAGTCCAGGGTTTAAATGGCACGAAATCAATCCCATCTTTTGAGCCTTGTGTCCTCAGAACCAATCCGAATTATGTTAATACCACAATACCAAAATCGACCGAAGAAACTGAAAATGGCATCGTCGATCACGTCTATAACAAGACATACATCGCCACTCAAGGCTGTCTATCGACTACTGTCTATCCATTTTGGTCAATGATATGGCAGGAAGACGTTCGCATAATTATAATGACCACGAAAGAGATCGAGCGCGGTAAAGTCAAGTGCGAGCGGTATTGGCCGGAATTAAATAAAACTGAAGTTTTCAAAAAGTTTTCGATTCACAATGAATCAGAATCATCGACCCCGGATTACACGCTCAGGCGCTTCGTAGTTACGAAAAAGGAAGAATTCAGCATCAAAAGAACTATTTATCATTTTCACTTTACTGCGTGGCCGGATCACGGTGTCCCTTCGGAGCCGGGCAGGGTTCTGAATATATTGTTAGATGTAAATTATAGACTACAACAGATTATGACCGGGCCAGATCCTCCCGCACAGGCGGTAGTGTGCGTTCATTGTTCGGCAGGCATCGGTAGGACCGGCACGTTTATAGTCATCGATATGATCCTAGATCAGATAAGAAAAGAGGGATTCGACTGTGAAATCGATATCCACCGTACTGTTCAAATGGTGCGTGACCAGCGGTCTGGTATGGTGCAAAACGAGGCACAGTATAAGTTTATTTATATGGCCGTATTAGAGTTTATTGAAACAGAGAAGCAAAGGATCGGTCTTGGCCCCGAGTCGAGCCAAGACTCTCCTCGGGCGTGGTCTCATTCCGTACCTTTTTTATGAATCGCACTAAAAGTGCAAAGAAATTTTTATCAAAAGCTTTATCTCGTGGGAAATTGTAGGTCTCAGATTAATATTCCCTAAACCATTTGTCTTAACAGCGCTTAGTTTTGATTAACTATACAATGCTAAACATTTTATTGATTTTTTTACGTCCTGATAATGTAAGGCGTTCACTATTTTTGAATTATGGTGGTAAAAAAGTTCGCGTTCCAAGTAGCGATTATGGCCTACAAAAAATCTTGTAATAAATGCACTTTTGGAAGCCCGATCCTTATATCCATAACTTGAATAAAATTTAATTTTTCAAAGAGATATCTCTCAAAACTAAATGATCTTATAGAGAGGCACTCACAGATCTACTTTTTATGTTAGTATAGATTTTTAATCATCAACAATACCGTGTACCTATTTAAATTATATACCATATCAATTAATTTCAAAGAATAAATAATTATATTATGCATTTAGATGTTAAAACTGAAACAAAATATTATTAAATCAACAGAACAAGTATATTGGGGTGGTATTGCGCGGTCGACGTACATTATATCGATTGCATTGTTCAACGTCGATTTTCGATTGATTTGTGCTATTTTCCTTGCCGCACCAACCGATCTCTCTCTCTCTTCAAGCGATGCGATCGATCGATCGATTGTCCTCTTAAAAAAAGAAGACAATCGATCGTTCGTTGATGGGCCATACGTGTCGCAAAGGTTCGATAAAAAAAGCCGTGGTGGATAGCACATTCGATCGATTGCCAGATAATTAAGATTGATCAATGGCATGGCAACGATGCGACGTCGAACTTTTTTGTAATAACGCGTGCAATAACACCCAGACTCGATAATCGATGCAATTTTTTTTTTACAAAAAAAAAACGAGTAAAATTAAGGAATTATATTAGCAATGCAGATGAAATTTAACTAATTTAAAAAAAAAAGTAAACCGTCATTAATGATTAAGGTGAAATCTAATTTTACGCACAATAAAACATGTAATTAGAATTGAGTATAATGTTTTGTATATTAAGTTGAAGAGTTTATTTTAGTTGTCGGCCTGCTTGTATTATAGAATATTGTAAACCCCTTCCTGAGGGTACCACGTTGAATGTCCCGAGATGTCATTAGATTGCGAAATATAATTGCGCGAAAATCTTTCAAAGACTCCTCCAAATTAGTTTCATATGACAGGGAAGAGGAGAGTGCAGAGGTATTTTATTCTATTATATTGCGTGAATTATCTAAAAAAAACCTTAATTACAACAGCGAAAAGGATAAACTCCTCTGGCATGTGGTAGATACCTTGGCGTCCACGATGTGGTGAAGAAAATTGAATGTACATGTACGAAGTATAAATGCGACGCGACATGGCACGGCAGTCACCTTTTTATGATCTGACGACCTGATTATAGGAAGAAACATCTGAAGACATGTAGGTAACTAGGTACCTAAACCACGTGGTGAGAGAGGTACTTAAAAATAATTCTTCGTCGTGTCCTTTCGTAGGAAGCTATGTGTGAAGCTTATGAGGAAAATAAAATAAATATTATTGTTGTTAAAAACTATTTAGTTGTATAAACGGCGACCTGAATAATTTATCACACTGTTGCTTTAATGTACACTACACGAAAGTCAGGAGATTGGCTTCAACGTGATCTCGAATTGGAGTTTGATTTGAAAATAATGTTATTTTTTTTTAATATTTTGACAATCGTTGGCTATTTGAACTTTTTGATACAATTTAAATGTCGTCAGGTTTACGTAGCGCTTACCATTTATAAAATAATCTGGTGCACTTTACAATATCAACGCTGCACATATATGGACTATATATTCCATAATAAAAAATTGTCAGAAGCATGTGTGGTATTTGAATGATAAATTGTGGAACGAGAACGTTGTTTAGAATAAGATGTGACAGCGGCTTCGATTATTGATCGAAGGACAGCGGTGTAAAAAGTTGTGACAAAAATTGAAAAGAACATGCATGGTTATGTTGGAAGGACGAGTGATTACTAACAAACAGTATTTGCAAGGGAGATGTAAGTGGCAACGCCGGGAGAAGACGACCTAGGGGGACACTGACCTTATTGGTGAGGATCTTCAGCAAGGTCAGGTCATCAGGTGCGTAGTACTCGCAACCGGCGTGAAATATGACCCGATTTATTTATTTATTTATTTATTTATTTATTAAAACTTTATGCACAAGTATAAAACACTGTACAAAGGCGGACTTAATGCCCTAGGCATTTTCTACCAGTCTACCTTAGGGTGATGCAGAGAGAAAACATAGTAGGTGCAGTATAACAGATGGTTAGAAAACATTTACAAAAATAAAATATAGCGATACATACATAAATACATACATATATATATATATACAAGAAGTAAAGAGAGAGACAAACTAACAACAATTTAATTATGAGATGAATCTGCCAGCTTCTTAAGTAAGTGTTCGCGAGCTTTAACTTTAAATGTGAACCGACTGTTGGCCAACCTGATGTTCAGAGGGAGCGCATTCCAAAGGAAGACAGCCTGGACAAAGAAAGACGACTTGAGAAAACCAGAGCGGTGAGAAGGACAACGCAGAAGGCGATTATTGGAAGAACGAAGATTTTTACTGTGCGCAGAGCATAAATATTGAAGATGAGTAGTCACATAGGAAGGAGAAGTAGGCTTATTAAGAAGAGAAAATAGGGTAGTCAAAGCTCTCAACGCTCTGCGCTGCCGTATGGGCAACCATTTTAATAGTGACCGATGTGCGGAGACATGGTCATACTTACGAAGATTAAATACGAATCGAATGCAGTTATTAAGAAGTCGGTCAAGTTTATTGAGGAGATCTGCATTCAGGTCGTAGTAGCACACATCACCATAGTCAATTATGGGGAAGATTAGGGACTGTACAAGCATTACCTTAATGTGTGATGGGAGAATATTTTTCAGCCGATAAAGCGACCGCAACGTTCCGGTGACTCTCTTGCTCACAATCGCAACCTGCTTACGCCAGTCAAGGCAAGTGTCAACATGCAAACCCAGATCCTTGACATCAGAGCTAAACGGAATGACTGTGCCGTCAAAGGTAACCGGTGACACCGTTAAGCCATTCAGCCTTCTCAGGCTATAAGGGCTCCCTACAATAATAGCCTGGCACTTGGTTGGGTTAACCGCCACCCCGAAACGATCAGACCAGTTTTTGACGAAGCGTAAATCCCGGTTTAGCTCCTCGATCGCACCGGACAAGCTGTCAACACTTGCCTGACAGTAGAGCTGTAAGTCATCAGCATAAAGATGATACACACACTGAAGCTCGGTAGTTATGAGATCTATAAAAATAGAGAACAAAAGTGGAGATAAAATGCCGCCTTGAGGGACGCCAGAATCAAGATCACACCAGCTGGAGCCAGAGTCACCAGCGAGAACTGACTGCTGGCGCCCCCGAAGATAGGAAGAAAACCATTTCAATACCTCGGGAGAGACCATGAGATAGGAGAGGATGGATAAAAGGACTTCGTGACTGACGGTATTGAAGGCATTGGAAAAATCAATTAAAACTAAAACCGAAACTTTAGTGTCTTCCATTCCCCGCCTTATATCGTCAGTCACTTTAAGGAGGGCTGTTACGGTACTATGGCCGAATATATTAATAAATAAATATATTTATGAATGTGGACAAAACGAAAGGAGTATCTAAGGACAGTAGCAGGTGACGTTTCTGGTTTCTGCCTACCCCCATGGGAAAAGATGTACCTATGAGTGTATGGATTTGTCAACATAATAGGGGATGATCACATTTTTTTTTCTTTGTCCGTCGGGTAGTTTATTGAAAAGTATTGGACACGTATTTTTTCTTTTTTCACGTGGTCTTAAAATAACGGAGTTATATTGAGTTGAAATGGCGCATGACGTCACAGGTAGGTAAGTTTTATACCTACTTGTGACGTAGTGAACCCCCACTCACCAACTTTAATGAATTTTAACTAAGTATTTTTTTTTATATTTTGATAAAACAAAAAATACGTGTCTAATATTTTTGTATTAGCTGTCTGACGGACAAAATAGAATGTAGTTTTCTCTACCCAGTCCGCACCCCTATTGGCGAAATGTGGGTGCACATTAGACCTCTGCCGAAGCATTCAGGGATTACAGTCGTGATGTTATGTGTTGCTAAAGCGTATTTAAATAAAACGTTTTGGTGCCTATATTTCCTAACCCTAACAAGTAGAAATTATTGTAAAATCGTTAAAAAATGGTAAGCGTCACGTAAATTCAACAAAGTAAAATAAAATGTCATTTGCAGCTAAAATTAAACCTTTCCATACTGTAGGAGAAACAAAGCCTACTGACACAGGTTGCCTGCATCATAAAATCCAGCGAATACCTGGGACTGCAGGGCAGAGCATTTTTATCTTTACCCAAAGTAAATTAATACGTAGCTAGAGATACAAGATACCGAATCCAATGTTCGATGCAGCGGGAAATATTTTTAATGCCCTGGGGTCAATCTAAACATTGGATTATGTTTCTTATTACCACTTGATACGTATGAATTTGCGTTGGCTTAAGATAAAATGCTCTGACCTGCCATCCACGGTGTTCGCTGGCCATAATACAAAACAGCTCTAGTATTCAATAGACTAATGCTATTTGTTTAAAACATTAATTCCAAAACATTATTAGATTTCCATACAATAAATATTATGAGGTAAAGCTATGTACAGATGCCACAGCACATCAACTTAGAACTATCTGTCAAAATTCTGTAATAGATTTTCAACTTTATTTTTAAAGAATTAGGTTCAAGGATGATTGGGAAAATTTGACAGTTTCGGGTAATGCGATGTGCTGGCGTGTGTACAACTACATTAATCATTGCTTACTAGAGCTATTATAGTTAGGTTCTTGTAGCAATTAAACAGACGTTGTATTAAGATAGATTATTTTTAAAATAATGAAGTAGTTAGATGTGAAATCGACATACGAACGAATTGAAAAAAATGCAAGTACCTAGGTGTGTTTTTTAATGCTACCCGCAAAATCTGTGCAATCTTTTTACAATTCTGGCAAAACATACTAGTTAGTGTTTTCAAATTAAGTAATATTTCAGCAGTCGATATTAATTTAGACGTGTTTGTTTTTCCACAAAATGATAAATGTGTGAGAATATTGTGTTGGTAGTAAGTGTAGTGACTGTTTATAATATAAATTGGGTGTGTGTTTATATTTTTATGTGCGCAATATTCATCATTTAAAGTAATATCCATCATCTTCATCATACACAGCCTTTTTCATCCCACTAGAGTAGCCTACCATTAGCTACGCTATGCTTCCCTGTTGTATGCCAATCTTGTTCAGGTGTACTATACTTATTTTTATCTTATAGTTTTTAAATAATATACAAATGCAGTCAATATTGTTGAATTAAGAATAATCCGCCACTTAATCGAACAAAAACTGAGAAATGAATATAACACAATTTATACCAAACAGTCTCTACTACTTATACATAAGCAAGTATGTAATGTAAAATTATTGTATTTTTAAACTTATATTCTTGTCAAAACTTGTAATCGGGGGTGCTTTTTATGTGAAGTATTTGATGGTAATGACATGGTGCGTTATTATTTTTATGTTTTTTTTTTTTTGTTTGTACGCGTAGTTTACGTACTACGTATTGTATTTGTAGGCAAATTCAGGCAGTGATAATTTTATTGTACTTCTATAAATAGTATTCGGTGTAATAATTAATGTAGGGATTAGTGTGTGTATTCTAGTATAAAACTTACGCTATAAGACACTTTATTTAAACAACGATTATAATGTTAACGCACACATTTCAATAATGACATAATTGTATATAATTTTGTTTTTTGGTGCCTTGTTCGGCAGAATCGGTAATACTAATTTATTTTCTCCGGAAATATTGACTAAGTAATTTTATATTTAAAAAGAAAATGGTGATATTCCATGTAGATAAGATATCCTTAATAGTCCTGAAAATGTATTTCTAAAACGCTAGACAAGACTTGTATGGACGAATAGGATTCGTTTCGGCACTACATGCATACTTTTACTAAATAAATACCAATACTTTTCAATGAATTGATAAATTAAATTAAAAACAAATAACTACCAATATTTATGTGTTAATAGCTATTAACTGGTGTTTCATACATGATAAGACTAAGTAACAATTTAAATCTTTGTTGTACCAATTCATTGAAATGAACTGGAACCTACATGGCACTGCTGCCCTGAAACACAACCACATAAGGTATACGGAACCATGGATTATTTAAGCAGTATACGAGTATCTCAGCTAACTATATTAGGCAAATAACATAATTATACTGTGTTAGTAATAACAGGGACAAACAGCCCTGCAGGAAACACAATGCAGTAACAGACGTCACTTAAATTATTCAATCATTAATTTTAATTGGCACGTGTTTTAAAAGAACGCAGCTAAAGTTAATGATTACTTTAAGTGAACTTTTTGCCGTTAATATTTTTCCTAAGTACAAGCTTATGAAATGTTCTTGTTAGATTTTTTATTTAATTGTTAAACTAATCGTGATTTGATTATAGTAATGATATATCTTATATGTCGCGTACATAATTCTAAAGTAAGCCGGGGAGTAATAACATGAACTGCCGCACAAAACTACTGCAAAATATTTTATAACTGTAAAAATAAACGATAATATGAAATGTTAATCATTAAAAATTAATTACGTCTTATATCGATGTTTTAGTGTACTTAGTACGCGAAATATAAATATTTTATTCGGACCCTAATAAGGGCTTAAATGTGTAATTACTAAATTATCACTGCTTGAATTATTCAGAGCTATAATTTGTTGTTGGCATTTTATTTAAACTATTATTCCAATTTGTAAAACAGAGCTAAAGTAATCGCATGAAGGTAGAGGAAAAAGTTTTATCGTCCGATAAAAATATATGTTGTGTTTTATTGTATACTATCAATAAAATGTGATACCGACTATGTGATCGTTTTTTTATTATTGATACATTGCTTTCCACTCACGTAACTACCCCTGAACCTCAACTCCTTTATGTAGGCGCGCAGCCGACAGCACTTCGCCAGGTGTGCGACAGCCAATTGGGTCTGTGCAATCATGCGTTTGGTATGCGTGCGCTGTGTCGAGCCAAGCAAATATCAATATTAACTTCTTATTGATAAAGTTGAAAATAAATAACCTTAATCAATTACCTCTGTCCGCGATGCTAATGGAAATTTACTTTATTTTATCTCATGCAAGGTTGGAATTTGTCTGTGAAAACCGCGCTGTGCCAGTATACGTCAGCCCTTAAGGTGACACTTTTCGTCATTTTTTCCATAGAAACTTCAGGGGGGCTTTTACTCCACTGTTTGACACTGCACATCCAAAGTAAAACATGATATGGAATTGTCTCATTATTAATTTTGTCTGTACAGAAACAGAATAGGACAATAAAAAGCCATTAAAAAGTTACGAGCTATCAAAGATTCGTTTTTATTGCAAATTTTAACGCAACTTTGGTCGTAAATTAGTAATAAAAGAAGTGTCAAATTTCCAAAACAAAGTCGGTACCGACACAGCACAATTATCAAAGAATTCAATATTTTATTTGTAATTGATACACGCAGTGGTTTTTTCATAAAACACTGTCTTCCAAAGGCCTTTTCGTATTTTTTTACGCGCTCCTTACGTTTCGGAACGCTGTGTGTGTGCGTGAAGACTAGCGTCTAACTGCTCATCACTGATATTATCTGATATACTATCTCTGTCGGGCACGATGCCAAGTGAGACAGCGTGCTTTTCGGCCACGGCCACCAGTGAGTTCGAGCCCGCGACTAGTGAAACCTTAACCCTGCAGTTTCGAGTCATGATACCTCACACACGCAACTATCGACTCACAGTTTCATAATCTTTCTCCACTTAGTATCGCTCTCAAAATTCTGCTATTCATTTATTCACTCATATTTTATGCATGCGCGCATTGAAGTGGGAACATGACGTCTTAAGCACTGAGCTGTTGAAATGCAAACATTTGACCCTTGAGATAAACTACACTCAAATCCATTGTATCGGTAGACAAACTCTTTAAAATAAAATTACATAAAGAGGCTAACATAACAGTTAATGCATTCTACACACAAGGACAGTTCATTTTGAGCTGCAGCATAAGCATAGCATAATTAACCTTTAGTATGCTGATTATGCTATGCAGCATATCACAAATGGAATATTCTGTAATCCACCTCGCGGGTCCATTGCGGGTTGGTAGACTTCGTTTTTTTTTCTAGGACTTGCTAGTTTCCTCACTAGCGTATTGAGAGTAGCGGTTTTGGTGAAATTAATGACAAAGTAATGCGCCCGCTTGGGTCCGAACCTACGACCTATATTTCGTTCGCTCGTCCTCGGGTACGTTACACTGGATCACCTGATCTGCCCGAAAATACACTGCAGAAAATGCAGACATTTTCTGCAGTGTATTTTCATAAAATACGATTCGCAGCATGTCGATTGCTGGTCGCAATATTTTATATGTATTCTATTTTATATGGCTAACAGAATGAACAACACGCTTGTTTTCCCCAAAGGGGTTTTAATTAATCATAGACTATGTAACCATAGAGTCAATGGTATAAAATAGACACAATGGAATGTGTACAAACAGTAAATATGAAAAAACCGTTTAAAAATTAACTTTATCTCAAACCCGTAGAGTTCGTATTACTTTAATAAATACTAACTCTATATTAAAGGGAGAAAAAACTTCAGAGCGAGATAGCTACGAGGGTGGATAAACAATCCACCCTCGTAGCTATCGCGCTCTGGAGTTTTTTCTTGCAATTGTCAGTAAAAGTAAACAGAAATCGGAAATCACGTTGATAGCTAAACTAGCACATGAATCGAAACGGGATTAATTTAATATTCAAATTTTAAATAAAATCCCATAGTTCCCTAAAAGTGACTGCTTTGTAGAAAGAATAGGCGAAATATTTTGTCAAGTTATATTTTTCTTAATTAAAAACAAGAAAAGAAAGTTAAGTATTTATGATGAAGAGATTTCCTTACTAGATCTACATTTTTTTAAAATGCAGTGTTCATGCAAATTTCAAAGTTTTTTTTAAATAAACTTTTAGATTTCAACTGTAACTGTCATAGTATTAGAGGTCAGCTAGTCTTCGTTGTTGACTTGTATTTCTTCAATGCCGTCACTTTCTGTTACAAGAGCCCTTTCCAAGATGACACGGCCCTCCTTATATCTGGAATCAAAACAGAATTATAAATTATATAAGTATTATTTATTAATATAACCTACTTATGCTTCTGGAAAAATTTTAAATGCTTTATTTAAAAAATTTCCAGAAGCATAAGTTTGGAACTAGGACAACAAGGCAGTCTGGCATAAATTAACAATATTACAAAATTTCTCACATTTTAAATGGCAATGTTTGGGGAACCCTATGTCCAACTGTGCACTTCTTTTGGCTGATCACATAACGATCAGATCATGATACTGCACACAGAATTTAACAGTGCATCACCTGGATAACCAGTTTCCCAATTATGTTGGGGTCAGCTTCTAGTCTAACCAGATTGCAGCTGAATACTAGTATTTTACAGTATGTTTTTTTTTTGGGTGACTGCCCATCTGACCTCCGCAATCCAGATACTCCTTGGTGAGACTGGGTGTCAGACTTTTGAACCACTGACTACTTGTAATGACTATCAAAGATCTACAGATGACAGGCAGAACCAACGGCTTAACATGCTTTCTAAGGTACAGATGAAACTCTGTATGTAATGGGTTGGTCTGTGGCTGGGTGACCGCACCCAGCGACAGACCAACCTAGGCAAGTGTAGCTTTACCTGAACATCAACCCCAGCAGCTATTATTCTTTAGCCATGAGCTCCTCATACGGTTTTACAGTGCATATCAATAAAATTACTGTTAAGCTCACCTCTGGTTCTCTTCTGTAGCAAACTCATAAACCCAGCCAAGTTTTGTGCCACAGTTCTTGCAGGAGACATCACGCACCATGTGGCGACCCGTCAGCATCACGCGATCCTGCACCTCCGAGTACACTAGGTTCACAACCTTGTGGAACAGAAATGCTCGGCCTGGAAAAATATAATTTCCTATTAGACACTGATCTATTGGGCAGTCCTTCTCGATCAGATTCTTTTGGCAACTTAGTGCATTGCAGGACCGTGGAATATGTTGCCAAAGGAGGCTCAAACAATTTTGTGTTTATTCAATTCATTTTTTCATTCATTTACGTCAAACAACGATCCGAAAAGCATGAAGTATGGTGTCATAATCTTGTACAAATGATCGATCCTAAAGAAACAGTTGACCAAGCAACGGTAAAGGTTGACATTCAAATATTACGAGCTAAAAGGTATAGAATGCAAAGCTTATACGTAACCTGTGGCTCCAGTAAACCGTGTGCTTATCAACTCTGAACGATTTGTCAGATTCACATCGCAAGATGCACAAGAGAATAAACGTGTACCACCAATATGGTCAAGGAATATTTTTCCCATTTTTACGAAATATAATTTCTTTGTTTTGATGTCAAAACAACAATTCATTCACACTCAGCTGTTGACATTGACAACTTTGATGTGACATTTTTATGACAATTACCTATTCGTTCTGAAACCAATCAGAGACTTAAGATTATTGGATAAAGAAAAGGTGTTGGATTTGTTTTTATATATCGACTTTAACACAACGAGTTTATGTAGTTTGTTGTTATCTTGAATGTCATAGTTAATTTTTTTACCACATTAGAAAAGCTGTTTCCGAACGTAAAACTTGCAAAAATGGAGACCAACTTTTCCGATTTTATTTCTGAATGAATAAATTACTATCAGGATAAGACCGAGATATTTTATTAGGCATTAATTAAAAATAATTAATATGAAATACTTTTTGGTGTACCGACTTACATATTCCACCGATTTATTTGTCAGTTTCCAAGGCAACAGTGTCTTTTCATTTTTCCATGAACTATGAATTTTATAAAAAAAAGTAAACACAGTTACGTCTGTTATTTTATTATTACAAAATTAAAATAGATATAGCTAATGAAAAGTTACTATGGAAGGAATAAAAGAAGAAGCCATACATCACACAGCATTAAAACTAGCCGAAGAAATAAAAAATCTCTCTATATACAAATCATTTTATAGTGATGTACAGGTACGTTTAGAGCTGTATTTATGCTTTATCTATTCATATCATCAAAAATAAATACAAGCAGTTTTGGTTGAGGTACATGCACTTACGAAGTTATCCAAAAATATTATTGCCAGCATCTTTATGCGAACCCACCTCCTTAATTTAAAGCTATAATTTTATACAGAAAAGCATGAAATATAATCTATTTTGTTGATTGTTAATAGGTTCTTTTTTAACGTATTAAAAACCCACTTGAAGGAGACGCGGTATGAAGTACCTACTTTCCTGAGACCCTATGTGTAAAATTCACGAGCCTTCATCACGATTACGGACACACGATATAAAAATAATCCCTGTTTATCACGCAACTTTTATACGCCCTTCACTTTATTTTCCTTTGTTTTTACAGAAATTAGCATCGTCACCAAGTGTAAAGAAGGAAGATTTCAAACAAACATTACAGCAAGCTATGAAAGAAAAGGGTTTAGACACTAAACTTAGGAATACAGTTTTTCATTGGGTTAGAACACAGAGTAAACAAAGTGTAAGCTACCATTTTTTTTTGTAGGTCCATTCTAAAAAGATTTTAAATGACTCAGAGTTTGAGATGCCCTGGGCATGATGTTCCTGATATCTTAATGATTATTATTTTACAGAAATTAGACCCATTAACATCATTACTTAAGGCTAGTGCTCAATGGGAGAAACGAATACACAAATCGTTAAATTCGATGTGTTCAGACCTCGAAACATCACTAGCGAAAATTAGACCTCAAAGTGAACACGAAGAATTATTAGAAAAATGGAATGAACTTAGTACATACACTTTAGGTAATTTCAATTTAAATACAGAAGTTGATAACATAAATTATGTGACTAATTATAAACGTGGTATGTTCCATAATGCGTATTTTATGATAAATATGTTTTCTTCCAGACCTTACAAAATACAGACCAGTTTATGCGCCAAAAGACTTTTTGGAAGTGTTAATAACATTATCCGGTTATGTTCCTTACACGAGAGAGTGAGTGCTTTTTAATTCAACAAAACAAACATTTTGAAAATACACTAACATTTATTTTGTTGTTTTTGCAGAGATGAACCAAAATGGGAGTTTGCTCACTTACCAATTCAAGTGAAGACGCTAGATCAGTTGGTAAGTACCACCCACGAAATTATCATTACACAGGAATCTGTGCGCAATATGCCCGCGCTATGTAAATAGTACCTAAAGGGCATTGGGTAAGTTTGTATGGACCAGTGGCATGATTTTCTTTCACAGCGGCCACAAAGATAATTGCTGCTAACGTATAGTGGATTAGATGATAATAATGACTCTTAAAAGAATTTTGCGGAAAATTATATCGGAGCTGAAATATCTGATGTAAAAGTTGTGTTGTTCAAAAATTAACTCTTTCCTATCGTTTGCCGTATGAGATTACTTCCCAGAATTTCATCCTTAACAGCGACACTATCGAATGGTGTAATAATACAGGGTGTTGGAACGAAGTTCCTTATCGCGCGTTGTGAAAGGGGGCTAGACGGAAAAAATTCTTACGAAAAGTTGTCACGACACTTTTTGCTATAGTAAGCTATTGTAAGCTTTATTTCTTTAAAATAAAGTTGAAATTTCCTTAAATTACGTACAATTGGGGTGTGTATGTGAGTAAGGATAGATATGATTATTATTTTGAGTGACCGAACTACAAAGTACAAATTCGGTTGTGCAGTTAAGTAAGACGTATTGCTTCGAATTAAGGATTAATCTTCCTTAAATTAAATATTTTATTTTTCGCACACTAACTTAACTACTACACTAAGTTTTTTTTAATTGACGGGTTCGATTCCTGGCCAGGAATATTGATTTTTCAAAAAACCAATGATGCAGTTTTAGTTTTTATCAATATCGGGTTCGTGACTCCTTTGAGTGTTTTTCGCTATTCCTTAGTTAGAGGTTCGGATTTGGCCTTCCACCCATTTGAAAAATTCACCTGTATGTCTCGGCTCCGATGCATTTTGGAAATAATTGGTAATAGAAGAAAATGAATATCTTATTGTGTTCTTACTAATGAACTATTTTTTATTAGTGGCCGCAGACTTAAAAAAATGATGCCACTTTTACCCAAACCCCTTTTTTGAAAGAATACACCCATATATCTTAAAGTAATTTTGAAATCGGCAAACACGAAAAACCCTAAATCCGAAAAAGGTCGAGGAAAGCTTTAAGGTCAAGGTGAAACATTCTGATGTTTAAGGTCAAACAGAGATTGGTCTAACATTGTGGAGTTTTGAACGGCTTACGTTTAACATAACGCCAGATAAAGTAACTTTAACCAAAAATAATGTACATTATTCTATCCTATTAAAGCAAACTCCAAACCACAGCTCAAAACTAAGGCGTAGTCGAGCCCTATGGGGGGTCTTAGTTCGCTCGCTCTCTTGACCCCGCCATCCCCTTCGGACCTTACCTGTCCGAGTTCGAGTCGGGGTGCCCAACGTCCCGAGGTCGCTTCGCTCGCTCCAGAATCCTAAATTTTTTGGTCTCAAAGTCTTTCCACTTGCTCTTGCTATTTTCATTATTTTTTTCTCGAAAAAATTAGTGAAAAAAATAAGAAGCTCCAAATCAGCGGAGAATGTTGATCATCATGTTTCCGCTCCAATCTCCTACGTCACAGTTGTGGAGTTCCACAGGGTTCTATTTTTGGGCCCATGCCAGATCAATGAAAATATCTAAATTGACAAATCCTAACACCTTCTCGCATTTGTAAGTTTACGATTATAAACATATAATCAAAGATCTTAATAAAAAAAAAAACCTTTCATTCCAGCGAAAAGTCTTCCCAGAATGGTCAAACGGTGAACCTCTTCTAGGCGTGAATCCGAACATGCCAAGCTCAGTACCGGGATTTGCATCCCTTGAGGCTGAGCGTATCAGCTTGGGCGAAAGAGTGGCAGTTCTAGGTTATGCACCGGTTGTACAGGAGTACTTGAAGAAGGGAAGCCCGCAATGCCTTCGCGCGAAGTTGTGGTCGCAAGTTTTAGGCTCCGATGTTAAGAGTCAGGTACAGTCGTGATGCCTACTTAAGAACAGCGTCTTTTTTTAATTTCTATGCAACCATGACTTCTTACATAATCAATGAACTTCAAGTATGCCTACGATATTTTTGAGTGTTTAATATTGTTGCATTATTTTATAACTTTCAGCAAACGGCATACTTCGCTCAGCTCAAGAAAAGTGTTCTGGAGGTGGATTTAATGATTGACAAACTTATATTCAAAGACGTACAATTGACTGCTTCTAACGACGACCAATATTTCGTATTTGAAGATTTATTGTATCAGGTAAAGGATTTTTTATTTGACTAATATTATGATGATAAGTGCGCTGCCTTTCGCTCTAGCAAATGACGGTACTCAGTGGCGGAAAAGGCTAGGGCCATGGAAAAATATAATTACGTGCTGATAGATGAGGCTCAGCCCTAAACATCAAGTTGTAGCTGTAGTGACTTCTACAGCGTAGTTACTGTGGTTACACTGGCAGCTGGCTTACTTATTTTGATTCAACACTTGGAGTATTGTCTTGGTATGTGAAGAGGAGAAATGAGAAACATGTGAGGAAGGTTTTAAGTCGGAATGTAGATGGCTATAAGATTAAAGGAAGACCGAAGATACGATGGATGGACTGTGTGAAGGATGAAGGCTAGAAAGGAGGTGGCTGCTGAGATGACGACATATGAAATACATGGCAAAATACTTTTACAGGTGATGTTATGTTTTTCTCGCGATATTGAAGTGATGCAACAGCTAAAAGGCAGCATCGGCAACCCACCAACAGTCACCATCAAAGGCAAACAGACTTCATTAGAGAGCGTCACTCTGTTCCCGCCTAGCGGGATAATTCCGTTCCATGGTTTCAGCATGTATGGTAAGGCTTTATTGTCCTATAAAATCATTAATGACCAAACTTTGAAACCAAGAATGTGACAATTCAAAACTGCCTAAAATTACTGGTCTATTTGAAATAGGTACACAGTGTTTTGAATTTGATATCAATTTCGTTAGTAATCGTTTTAAGCCATGAAGTATATGACCCGAAGAAAATTCATTGGCCTAGCTAGAGCACTGATAAGATGACGTGCGGGATCGCGAGAAATGGGTGAAAAGAGAGGTCCATGCCATGCTCAACGACTGTTTTATGAATTTAAGTATGCACCCAAATGTGGTTTGCGGTTGTGAAGTAATAATAATATAATTAACTGTAAATGTTTATTTTTCCCGATTTGTGTCCGGTTAATGAGAGTAGGGTCGTTCCCTATTACGGGGCACTTAAATGTAACTGGGAAATTTTGATTGTTCTAACTAAACGTCTGTTTAATCCTTCGAGGAAGTAGGGGTGGTGTTAAATTTGTGTTTAATTTTCCAGCAACTCCATTCTGCTATCTATATGACGACCCCGTACAATTGTACTACACGTTTCGTGCATTTTATGTACGATATTGGCATCGATTGCACTACATATCAACACATTCACAGGTATTTACCTTATTCATTATGGTTAATTGAATTAAGATACAGGTTATTTTCACTGTTCCTTTCAGAAATAGTTTGAAAGTTGTACCGCACCGATCCGTTCCGACTTTGGACCGAAAAGTTTACCCGTATAAGGTTTTTATTCGGGTTATTCAGCCAATAATAACCGATTCACGCCCCTGAGTTCATTTTTGTACATGATTTGCAAGAAAGTGATAGAGTTAGCTCGTGCTCTCTCTTATCTCTTTTATTCTGGTTAATCACAAATTATTAAATGGTTAAGCCATATATTTCAAGAGTTAACCCGTAAACTGGTTAACATATGGGTAATACCAAGGTCTAAACAGTTAACCTTTTTCACCCGATTAATCTAGCTACTCACCGTCCACAGGCTCGCGCCTTCGGTGGCCGGGGGCCACTGGTTGCCCCCCGACGCCCGGGGCGTCTCCCGCGGCGGCTGGGACGGGAGGCTCTCTCCCTCTCACGTTCCGTCGCCTCCTTCGCTAGCATTACTGCTTCGAAGAAGGAGGCGACGGGTTCCCATTCCCTCTCACTCCGGACCGTTGATTGAACCATGGCCGGACGCGAGAGGTCGCCGCCGCCAATTGCCGCTACGAGGACACGGCGATACTCAGACCAAGTGGAGCAGACCTCCACGATGTGCTCCACCGTGTCCTCTGGACGATCCCCACAGTGGTGACACCCGGGCGTTGCCTCCCGCCCGATTCGGTGCAGGAACCTCCCGAAACAACCCTATCCGGTGAGGACCTGCGTCAGGCGGAAGGTGAGGGCGCCGTGGCGCCTCTCCAGCTACTCCTCAAAGAGGGGACTTATCGCCACTATTGTGGCGTGCCCTGCACGCGGTTGCGACCGTCGCTCTCTCCATGTCGCCAAGAGATCGCGCCCGGAACTGTCTGCTGAGCGGCGATTTGCCGCGGCAGCGGAGTTTCCCCCCGGCGTAGTGCCTCCGCGCTCCATTCGTGCAGGCGCGCGAGGACTATCGCCTCCGGATCCCATGGCGGCAATCCGGCCAAGAGGCTCGCCGCCTCGCCGGAGATCGTGCGGTACCCCAGGACTAGCCTTACGGCTACCACCTTTTGGGGAACGTTCTGGTAGGGAGACGGCTCGCCGCCTCAAAGAACGCGCCCACACCGGAGGCACGTAAAGGGCCATGGACCGCACGACCCTGCGTAGAGCCTCCGGCAGGAGGCGTTTGGACCCCCCAGGTTGGGCAAGACCCGCTTGAACGCAGCCCCGGCCCGTTCCAGTTTGGGGGCCAAACGTCGGAAATGCTCCACGAAGTTCCACCGGCTGTCGAGGACGAGCCCTAGGTACTTCAACGTCGACTCGACGCTGATGGGAACCCCTCCTAGCGTCAGTATGGATCCCGACGGTGGCGCATTCTGAGGCCCATGAAACCACATGGCCTCGGACTTGTGCAAAGCCACCTCGACACCCAATTGCCGGATTCTCTCCACGATTCCACGCAGCCCCGTGTCATTAGTTCGGCCGCGACCTCGTGCGACCTTGTGCCAGCACCAGCGTATCGTCAGCGTAGCAAACTACACTGTCACCGCTAGGGAGGTCGGCGCGCAGCACCCAGTCGTAACCGATGTTCCACGCAGGCGGCCCCAGAACCGATCCCTGTGGAACACCGCACGACACCTCTCGCCGTTTCATTATTAATCGATCCCTGGTTCCAACTTGTCCGTATTGGGAAGCTGTATCTCCATTTAAAAACCCTAAGGATAGGAAGAGACAATAATGTAGCTAGTGTTTACATGGACTGGCCTTATTGGTGAGGGTTTTCAGAAATGTCAGGTGCGTAGTACTCGCAACCAGCGTGCGTGCAGATGTATGAACGTATCGTGGAAGGTCTGTGATTTCTGCTTACTCCCATGGGGAAAAGGCTTGAGTTTATGTATATGTGTATTGACATCGACATTGATCATCACATGTAATAATAAACACGCTGATATTTTAATTTATTTAGCTTGATTGTTATTTGCTTTTCCGTTTTCCCTATAGTACTTCAGTGAATAATAATAAAACGAAATATTTGTCATAATATTCACTGAAATAATATTACTTTCGAAGAATTGGGGCCTAACACTTTTAAGCCTGGAAGGGCTTACAGTTATCCCTAATGTAGGTGACACATCGAGGTTTCTAAAAAAAGGACTCATTGGTATGAATGGTAGAGAGGGCGCTGTGCTAAGCGGAAATTTTCGATCTAAAAGTAGTTTTGACAATTGTATGGTAATACGCCACAAATTTGAGTGCTATTTAGGCCACATCGCATAAAGCGGAGGCCTGTGTCCCAAGAGTTGGAATGTTATAAGTAGATCTATTATGGTACAATACTACTGTAGGTACGGGTGATATAATGATTTTCCAGTTACGTTGTTTCGTAACAACGTAACTGAAAGTTGACTCCAAAGTCTCATCTGCCTAGCCTTTTCCCAACTATGTTGGGGTCGGCCTCCAGTCTGACCGGGTGCAGCAGAATACCAGTATTTTACGTGGAGCGACTGCCTATCTGACCTCCACAACCCAGTTAGTACTGAGTAATAAAGACTGGTTGTCAGACTTCCGGGCCACTGCCTACCTGTACTCCTTAAAAATCAGAAGACATGACAGCCGGGACCAACGGCTTAACGTGTTTTCCGAGGTACGGAGGAAACTTGGTATATAAATGATAAATGATAAATGAAATTAGAGTAAAACATTTAAATATAACCCTTAGTTGATAGTTAAACTCCTTTGCAGTAATCGTCTTCTAGTGATTTTATTTTAATAGTTGATTCAAGTGTGGCTCTTATTTTCAGGGTATAGTTTCATTGTGCCTTTTATACGAGAGGCTTTTAGAAGCAAATGAACCATTATTATGGATACATTTTAGAAATATCAACATTAATCCGTAAGTATCATGAACGTATGACTAATAAAATCAGAGATCGGAATAGGTGGAGTTTATTTGCCTAAACTTTAAGGAAGTAAGAAGCATGTAGATATAATACGTCCTTCTGATTGATACGGCTAATAAAATACAGAGTGAAAGGGATCCATACATTTTGACCGCGTAGGTATTGCACTTTTGTAAGAAACAGCATTTTTTTTTAATTACCCCTTGTGTCCCTTACACAATGTATAAAGAGATCACGTTTTTTTTGGACGTATAGGCAAAAGTAGTGAATAAATTCTACCAGTTCTTTACGAATTTAATGTCCGTTTCTTATTTCAGAATTCGAGTGGTGTTCAAATGGTTGATGCGCGCTTTCAGTGGACACCTACCACCAGATCAATTACTACTACTCTGGGATGCCATACTAGGCTACGATTGTTTAGAAATCCTACCATTATTAGCGCTGGCAATACTTAGCTTTAGAAAGGAGAATATATTCCAAGTGAATACTATACAGAACGTCGATGCTGTGTTGGCGGATTTGTCGACCATATCTGTTATACCGTTGTTGCAATTAGCTTTAATGAAATCTTGATGTGATGTCTTGCGCATATGTGATAAAAGAAGGCTCGGAGCTCAAACCCAAAGCTGTGTAATTTTCAAAATTAGACTGACTACTGTCTCTTTGGGACTGCACAAATGACAAAAAATATAATCAAAATACTTATGTATGTGATTATAAAACGTTTTCTGTTCTGGTTATTTTCGGAAACGTCATGTTTTGCAACGTGGGCAGCCCATTGGTTTTATATTAATTCATTATCACTCACAGCTCAAGTGTGCAACCTCCGGTGTGTTCTTTGTATCGTTACACAATTATCGTTGAGTGCTCACGCAGCAGAGCTACCTAGTAGCAAGAGACCGCATAGCATTATTTAAGATTATAACTGTGAACAACAGAATTAAGGGTGAAATCGCCACAATTCGTCAGCCACACTTTACACTTCCCCTTCCCCTTGGTTGCACAACCATTCCTTTATCCGTTTATCTATGTGCACTCCCAGCTGATTAGTTGCAATTAGCTGAATCAAGATGTATTTTATGCATAGCATCCGTTCTTTTGCAATCACTCCAATAAGCGTACTTTCTCGAGTGCTACACTTTACGCATTTTAAATATAAAAATCCGAAATCGGAATCCATGCAGAAAGTAATAAAGAAAGAATTGGTGCGTACACGCATCTCCTTCAAAATAGCCATTTTCAATAGATAAAACGCGAATCGGTGCTAACAGGTGTGATTTCACCCTTATTCAATATTTTAGGCAATTACTAAAGGTCAAAACAAAGAGAAAATCATATTTTTCGGCTAAAATAATTTTTAGCAAACATTATCGTCTAAACGATTTTTGTAATTGGTTACATCAGCTTCAGTTTTACATGTGCGCAGGACATAACACAGGTTATAAACCATTGTTTTATAGTTGTTTTATATTAGTCGTTTTATTTTTTTTATTTTGTAGACAGTGACTTTTTTAAATTAAAAAAAGAAAGTACAAAGTGTTACCTCAATTAATTTATTTTTTCTTACACACAACACACCAGTTACCCTCTTCATAGAAACTGTCTTCGATTTTGAAGTTAGTTTCCTTGCATAGTTCGTCCAGTTCGTTTTCTTCGAAGACATGGTAATATCGAAGTAAGGTGTTTTCTGGGTTATTCGCCAGCTTATTGTCAGATATCTTTCTTAGCTTCCAAGGCACTAATAAGTCTTGATGTTTGAACTGCGTTCTGTTTTCATGTATTGGTAGGTTAACGCCCCCAACTGTGACTTGGGTTTCGGCCTGACTTTCATTTTGCTGGTCTTGTTTGCTCTTCAATAGGTAGTTTGATTTTGTTTGGTCTTTTGCCCAAACTGTGATTAGAGCGCGACCACCTTTGCGTAGCAAGCGGTGTATAGTTGATACGGATTGTAATCTTCTTGCCTGTGAAAAAAAAATTAATAACTCAGTTTCTTGTTTAGGTACTACCGAGTTCACTGACGGTCGACCACTTTTCACCTTTATGCTCTGAGTTAGAAGGTTAAAAAGTGTTCGCACGGGCTTTTTTTATTGCGCACTGGTGTTTCTACTCTCTGCTTAGCGTCGGTAGTTTGAGTAAAAAAAAAAAACTTGAGAGGTGTCAAGGGACACCCGGATGGAACGAAGTTCCATTCACGTACATAATATCAATACATTTTAGATTTAAGTTAGTGTGCGAAAAATAAAATATTTAATTTAAGGAAGATTAATCCTTAATTCGAAGCAATACGTCTTACTTAACTGCACAACCGAATTTGTAATAATAATCATATCTATCCTTACTCACATACACACCCCAATTGTACGTAATTTAAGGAAATTTCAACTTTATTTTAAAGAAATAAAGCTTACAATAGCTTACTATAGCAAAAAGTGTCGTGACAACTTTTCGTAAGATTTTTTTCCGTCTAGCCCCCTTTCACAACGCGCGATAAGGAACTTCGTTCCAAAAGTAATACGCGCCATTTATGATACACATGAAGAACTAACATCAAATTCCTACATCGCGCAGTTAAAGTTATCCGCGACTTAAATCTATTTAGGAAAAAGCCGACAACAACTGTCGGGCATTAGCCCACCAGACATAACACCCGTCTGGTCGGAGGATCCTCCCTTTTCTATGGAGTATCGAGGAACTTTACACCCTGTTCATCATACTCCTACACAACAATGGCGCTTGTTTCAACACAATGGGATGCGGTCGGTTGGATGATTAATGCTCGGCTCAATACCGACCGTTGAATATCCAGTGCGCGAATAAAAATCGTTGCGTTCCAAAATATCCTGTCCGAATGTGCTTAAGCTGAGACTTTAGGTGGCCGTTAAGTTTGAGTGAAGGTGTGTTATGATCAGAGGTCGGAATTAGGTAGAGTTATTTAAGTACTTACATCGAAATGTTGAATTAATATGGATCTTCGCTATGTTGTGCGAACTACAAATGTGACAATATCGTGCGTGTGCGCATTGATGTTTGCAACTTCGGACATTTGATGTCGGATGGTTTTAATTGTGTTAAAGTAAATAACTTTTTTATTTAATAAATCAAGGTATTTTTCTGCTCTTTAAAATTAATCTCGGCATTTGAGGCATATCCACTTTATTCTTTCACTGTATGAAATCAGTGTAAGTACTTAAAAAAAATAGTGCGTGAAGTCCCTCCGCGCGGAAGAAGTGAAACTTCGTAATACTACACGCATGCGTTCGAGTGCCACGCATTCACTCTCGTTATTTTATTGAGCTTCTAAATAATATTTTGTTGTTTTCTTGTTGTATTATTTTTATAATTATTATTACATAAGTTTATCGAGGTTATTCTACTTATGGAAATTGAGCGAAGTCTGGTCACACCGAAGAGTCGAATGCGTGACTGTTTGCACGCCATCTTGCTTACCTAGTAGAACTACGTAGTCACAAATCTTGTAATACTGCCATCTCTTAGTGAGTTTTAGAAAATATTCCCCCTCCATGGTAGCGTTAAACTTGTTGGAAGTCGCATAAGGTGTTTCACTACAATAACTCTACCTAATTCCGACCTCTGGTTTACTGGTTATGATCATGATAACAACACTGTTCACAGCCTCAACCTGCCCTGAGTAATGCAAGCTCATCGGGATCGGACTATAATGACCATTAGTGTACTGTGTAAGGGGTCAAGTTTTCAATAACCAGTCTTTGAAGTCATCATCGTCTACCTGGATGCAGCTGAATACCAGTATTTTACATGGAGCGACTGTCTATCTGACCTACACAACCCAGTTAGCACTTGGTAATTCAATACCCCTAGGTAAAGCTAGATGTCACTTTCGAGCCAATGACAGCCAGGCCCAACGGCATAACACGCTTTCCGGAGCACGGAGGAAACTCTGCAAGTAATGGACCATCCACGGACCAGCTTAGGTAAGACCGACTGTTATTAATTAGGCACATGCTCCTCCCAGTCATTTAAGTAATTGCCTCTAATATGAAACAAGATATTTATTTTATTTTGAAGCATTTATAACTCACTTTGCTACTAAAATGATGTATAACAGCGATACATATGACAATGTCTGCCGTCTCATCCCTCAGCATAGCGTTCAATAGGTCTAACCGCACGCAATCTGCACCTGTGATACCACGTACATATTCCTTGCATTCTGATAGTAAGCCTGAACTTCGCTCGCCTGCTATCTGTAACAGAAATATTGCAACATAAATAATAGTTTGCGGCATCTAGGTGATGAATATATGCGTAGTACCCGAAACTGCCGTGCTTGTGTGACCAGATGTGTGAAAAAGGTGTGATTTGAAGTATATTTGGGGAGAGAGAGAGAGAGAGAGAGAGAGAAATTTAAGCCCAAGTTAAATAAAAATAACTGAATATTGCGTAAAGCTTGACAGAGGAGAATGAAGAAAATAACGTGTAACGCCGACGAATCACAAGTAACGTGGGACAGGGCCAGGAAGATAATGACTATACTATACGGCCACATTAACCTAACCAGGATAACCAAGTAAACTGAAAAGGCAAAGGAATCTATACAAACTGACTATGCCGCCGACGAACGAGCTATAAGATGTGAAATAAAAAACTGGCCAAGTGCGAGTCGGACTCGCGCACGAAGGGTTCCGTACCATTATTTATAAAAACGAGCAAAAAAATCAGCAGCAGAACATTGTCAACTGTTACACACTGAGTTGGTTAAGTCGTTATTAGTTCAACTATGTAAGCACAGATGGCGCTTTCGTCAAAACTGCCACTCTGCACGAAATGTTAATTATAAATCTTATTACTTGAAAAAATAATATAGTCCTCATATACTTAGGGTAATTTAATTTAATATAATATTAATTTAATGGCGTTTGTTGCCATACCGCCACATCGACATGCTAATTGTTTTTTATCAGAAGCAAGTTCTCTTTATAACTGCTAGATGGCGCTGTTTACAAGGCTTTACCCAATTTTACTTTTTTTGTATGGGTGCCCCTTAAATATTTATTTTATTCTGTTTTTAGTATTTGTTGTTATAGCATTATCAGAGATACATAATCTGTAGAAATTTAAACTGGCTAGCTATCACGGTTCATGAGATACAGCCTGGTGACAGACGGACGGACGGACGGACGGACAGCGAAGTCTCAGTAATAGGGTCCCGTTTGACCCTTTGGGTACGGAACCCTAAAAAGAGAAACAAAAAGAGGAAACTGCTGCCATTTCAATATAAAGCTGCTTAGACACCTCTAAACATGATTATGTTGCAATTGGTTTTCCAAGTTTACCACACACACATTGTGTGCACCTGTCAGTTGATGGACAGGTAGTTCTGTCTTACTTAGATGAGCAATTGCAGCTCATTTTTAGCGACGACGGTGATGCGGCTTGACTCTAAACTTTAAAAACAATACCATCTTGACAAAAATAACTGACCGAAAACGAAACACCGCATAACGCTCCAGATCAAAAAAGTGCCGACGTAGCTTATAAAGCTGCGAGACTAAAATGGTACTGGGAAGGCCATATCTGATAGATCAGATACACAGCTGTGTGCCCTATATCGCAACATTGGAGCCCTGAGACAGCTAGATGGGGTCGCGGCAGACCGAGGATAAGATGGCGGGACGCCTTGGATGTAACGTCGCGAATTGCGAAGAGCAAGCACACAATCGAGAGAAGTGGAAGGAATGGGGTAGGCCTTTGCCCAGGAGTGGGACAATACGGGCCAAAAATAAAACTTCTTGACTGACCTGCACAATATCATCCCTCCTCAATATATTCTTTCCGTTCCCGCACCCGAGGTCCATCACCACACTGCCAGAGGCGACTCCCTGCATGAACTGGACTACCTTAGGCCACGGCTTGTGTCGAGTTGTACTGAAGTGTCCTGCTATCTGCTCATAAACCTGAAAATTGAGAGATAATTCGTGTTGTAGCAACACATAACCAATAAAAGAAATACTTTGTGTGAAGACATGTCAAAATACGAACGCGAACGTGTTCAAAAACTCGCTGCTAGCCTGCAACTTAGAGGAATTGAGGCGTATGATTCGCCCAGGAATTGAGGCGTATGATTTCGCCATTTTTGTTTAGTTTTCAGTTTTGTTTTCGTATTTTTCTTCTGATACATTACTATGTAGGTATAAAGACTGCCCCGGTCTATATAAGTTAAAAAAAAAAAACTTGAGCTTATGTAATTACTTATGCAACTTTTATGCAGTAGACAAGAATTTAAAAAAAGGAGGAACCGACAAAGAAAACATAGATAAGAATTCTAACTTTTGCAGTTCCAACTTCAAGCAAATAAGCTACATAATAAAAATCGTATCTTAAATAATGACATTTTACTCAAGTAAACAGTTACGAGTTGTAAGAAAATTTGCCATTGATCGCCACACTATTTTATATCAATGTGTTTAAGTAGTGACATTACATTGTGTACTAAGGAGTCATATGTGTAAGTTTATTACTTGTCAATAAAGCCTACAAACCTGATGAACATGTAATTCTTCTAAGTTGGAAGCTAACTCATCTTCTAAGTTATCGGCTGATACCTTCTCTGAACTATCACAAAGCGTCTTGTACATACATTTACAGGAACCACTTCTAGTCCAACGAAATGTAAGTGAAATACGCGTGTTTCTTATTACGGTCTCGCTGGATATTACTTTCATAGTTCGTGAGTTTTCTGCGCGATTTTCGATGACTGGATCCCATGTTCGAGGTTGTATGCCGTGCTGCCAGTCATATCTGAAGATTGAGGTAAGATGATGTTTTCAACAAAAAGTCAATATCAAACCTCTCAACAGTCAATATTTAAGCAAAAACCTATTCTTTGTTTTTTTTTTTTTGTAATATTGACATTTGATAGGATCATGTAACACGTAACATCATGTAACACCCGACCCACGGATGCGCCTCCAGTTAAAGGGGAAAATATACAAGTCCGTGATACGACCTGTCGTACTGTATGGATCGGAATGCTGGGCAGTGAAGAAGACGGATGAAAAAAGATTGCATGCAGCAGAGATGAGAATGTTGAGATGGATGTGTGGAGTGACTAAAATGGATAAAGATAGAAATGAGCATATAAGAGGAAGTTTGAAAGTGGCGCCTGTTACAGAAAAGATGAATGGGAGTCGTCTTAGTATAGACATGTGATGAGGAGGGATGGAACACATGTGACTTAAAGAGTGATGAATATAAATGTGGATGGATGGAGAGGGAGAGGAAGACCAAAGAAAAGATAATGGATTGTGAGAAAATGATATAAAGGAAAAAGGAGTAAATGATAGCATGACGCATGACAGACGAGTATCGAGAAAAGAGACTTGTTGCGCCGACCCCAAATAAAATGAGACAAGGGCAGGAAGATGATGATGAGGATCATGTAACATTTTTGGCTATGATATATTATGTGGTATTTGATAGCAAATAATTTGGGGAGGGACGATATTTATCGAGGAACCCGCTTTGACCACACACAGAGACCTTCTGAAAGATTAGCTTTAGATTTAGCTTTGCTTGTGGTTAAGCCGCCGGCAGTGCCGGCCAGGCTGTGTGGATGCACCATTATGTCAATGTCCATGTGACGAATGGGAGAGAATGTTATCAGGTCGAGCAGATTGCGTGTCAATAAATGTGCCTACCCAAGAGTCTGGTCAAAGCTCATTTAACATAAATAAAATAACCACCAACGCAATGAAGAACAAGAATTAATCACGATTATGAAATAGTGCAGTAAGCACAGGACGGGCTGCGGGTTGTTCGAAAGAGATACCGCGGCCCTGGAACACAAAGGGCGAAGAAGGAACATGGGTGGGTTTTAGACAGTATAAGTCTGACACTCCCTCCCGCTCCGCCCAGAGCGGGAGAAGTCATTTGATGATTTCCCATCCGGAAAAAAAAAAAAAAAAAAGTACAGGACACCTTGCAACATGCAATTGTTTGTGGAAGGTCTGTCCAGTGGTGGAAGGTATGTCCAGTGGTGGAAGGTATATCCACTAGTGGAAATATTTTAGCTGAATGATGATGATGAAGTAGCAAAGAAAAAATAGTATTTATAGATGACTAAACATGATAACCAGGATACAAATGATCCCCTTCATGAGTCCGATTGGTATTCACAAACGCTTCGATTCGAATTCGATTCGACAAGTCGTATGTTTATCTTGTTTTGGCATTACGAAAGCAAGCGAGATGGACATACGACTTTCGGAATCGAATCGAAGCGTTTGTGAATAGGGGGCCAGGACTATTTTTTTTTTTTTTTTTCTTTAAAAATCCAGCACATTCAAACTAAATTCTTACTAATCACCTGGCCGCATCTTGCATAACAAGTAGAGATCTTGACTGAACTAAGGTCGGCACGTATTTCCCGCTGTGATGCTTCCATTCCATCACTACATCGGAGCCTAGCGAGAGGGACAGTATTGTGTCACCAAATGGGCTGTGCTTGTCAACGTGGGATGGAATACCTGAGGAATAGAATTAGGAATTATAAGTATGATAGCTGTCCCCAACAAAAGCTAGGCAGACGATGATGATAGCATAGGCTGCTGAAAGAAAAGAAAGAAAGAAAGAAAACGTATTTATTTGGCACAAGACACAAGTGCAAACAAAAAAAAAAAAAACTTAAAGCTAAACAGAAAAAGATAACATGTGTGTCTCACAGCTGCGCCAAAAATGCAGGTGCTGATGGTAATGTTACTATTTTTTCTAGTGTAGTGTGGATGAATTCTTTCACTTAGGATTTTTTATTGACAAGGACATGCTGTGTTGTACAAGAATGCATACAGTCATACAGACTAATGACTGAAATTGTTATTTCAATGAAATGGTATAAAAAAAGTTCTACTCATACATACGTTTTTGTTTATATTTTAAAACATAGAGAAAAACTGATTTTCTTTTTGAATTGCATAAGTGAGTTGGTGAAACTGTTGAGAACAAGATTTTGTTTTCATGTTTTTAGTTATTTCAGTTACGCCTTGCATAATGACAAACTATACATACCTTGTCCAGGACAGTATTTATTAACAGTTAACTGATCAGGTACACCAACATCATAACCCTGTTCTTTCAACCTCTTCCATAGAACATCACATTCTTCTGGAATCTTCTCTATTAAAGGGCTGTTCAGGTCCACATCATTACTGCCATATCTAAACTCATAACCAAAATGTTTCACTTGCCGGTTTTTTAAATTTTTTACTTTTGGATTCCAATCAAACAGTTTTATGAATTGTTCCTCTTCTTCTATGCTGATGAAATCATTTAATATTAATAAGCCTTCAGGGTTTTCATGTGGGCATATTATTTCTGTGTTGGGAACTGGAAAAATTGTAAATATAAAACATGAAGAATACACAACAAGGACTGATAACATCTTGTCTAGTGTGATGTGACCTAGACTGGAGTCAAGAGCAGACACCAACACGAAAACACTTATCATGTACTCTGTACAACAGTCTACAAGGTACGCTGTTGGTCTCGAGGTTGCAAGCGCGACTGCTAGCCTTGGGGTCTTGGGTTAGATTCCCGAGTCGGGCATAAGTGCTATTGAGTTTTTAACACGACCATGAAAAAAAAAATGAAAATTTTTAAAAATCACCGACACGAAAAACCTCTAAAAAACCTAAAATAAAATAATCCAAGCGTCTTAGCGTCGGGGGTCCGCTTTGTTTTGTGCTTGTACTAAGCGGTCTACTGAACGGTCCCCACAGATGCTGGACGACACGCTGTTGGTCCTGTGCCTGATTTCTCTCCGATTTCTTCAAAATACTGTCCCATCGGACTATGAGAGTGCGGGAACAGAGAGTGCACACACTTGTGGACTATAATATCTCCCGTGTCGATGTCTAATATCAACCAAGACCGAGGCCGCCTTGACGAAAACAGTCAGGATGTGACTATATAATACGAGGGCGGCACTGAAAATTTCGGGAATCAACGAAGTGACACAACATTGCTATTTAAAAATGTATTTATTGCTTTTCGAAGTATTCTCCGCGAAATTTGACACATTTTTCCATACGATGTAACCAACCATTGAAGCAACCATTCCATTCGGAAATTGGGGTCTCCAAAATGGCCGTTTTGTAGGCGTCCACACTTCTTCAGGTGATGTAAATCTCTGACCACGCAATTTATTCTTTATTTTAGGGAAAGTATAGAAATCATTAGGGCTTAGGTCGGGGCTGCACGGCGGATGGTCTAATAATTCTATGTTTACTTGTTCTAAAAACTCTTTTGTTCTGTGCGCGGTGTGAGAACTCGAGTAGAATACGGAACTTCGACGCACAAAATATCGATAAATGCTAATACGATGCTACAAAATTGCGATGCACGCTACTGCGAAAGACCGTCTCTGCGAAGCCACTACACTTCGATGCACGTTACCGCGATAGATCTTTACTGCGATACTACTTATCTGCGATGCACGTTACCGCGAAAGATTTTCACTGCAATACTACTTGACTTCGATGCACTTTACCGCGAAAAATCTAATATTGCTGTAATCATGTTTAAAAATGGCCAGATAGGCACTTTATGGAAATGGATTATGTTGGTTACCTGAATTTTATGAAATTACCTAGTCAAATTCATTTATTATTCGCTAACACAACCGAGTACAGACAGGATTAACAGCGGGTCCCAAACTAGGCACAGCCTGTATCTTGGTGACCCAGACACAACAGTCGGCTTTATATTTGAATCTGTTTTTGTTTGTTGTGTTTTGATTATAGTGATTGATTCCGAGCAGCACTATGTATCTGTTAGAGAGGCCTCGCAGACGATTCCCTGGTTGCATGGTTACATTATACTTATAGGAACAGTAGTTCCTATAAGTATAATGTAACCATGGTCTAGACCAAGCTTTTCCCCGAGCTGGATGAGTGATAGCTGGAAATAAACATATTGCGTAGGTGCTTATCTTTCGCGGTAACGTACATCGCAGATAAGTAATATCGCAGTAAAGATCTATCGCGGTAACGTGCATCGAAGTGTAGTGGCTTCGCAGAGACGGTCTTTCGCAGTAGCGTGCATCGCAATTTTGTAGCTTCGTATTAGCATTTATCGATATTTTGTGCGTCGAAGTTCCGTATTCTACTCTGAGAACTCGCATTGTCGTGATGGAGGATGATGCGGCGGTAACAGTTCTCTTTACGGAGTTCAGAAACGACCTGTGGCAAACAAATGCTAGCATACCTACCATTCTGCATTAACCGTTCTTTGTCCCTCAAGAGGAATAGTCGCAACATGGCCGGTTTTGGAGACAAACGTGGCCACCAATTTTTTTGCAACACTCCGAGAACGAACAATTTTTGTTGGCTTTATCTCATTTTCGAACACCCAAACTCGTGACTGGTTTTTGTTTCGGGTTTGTACGCGTATATCCAGGATTCGTCACCTGATACGATGTTATATACAGCATTTGAGGATCCTGCGTGAAATCTTTCGAGAGTTCTGACGCACCAAGTAACGCGAGCCGCTTTTTGCTCTTCACAGAGCGAATGCGGTATCCATCGGGAAAACAACTTTTTTACACCTAAGTGTTTATGCAAGATTATTTGTATTTGACTCATGCCAATGTCTAAAGTTGCCTGAATTTCGCGGTATGTCACAGTCATGTCGATCTTCCTCAATCAGCTTACGCACAGCATCAACGTTTTCGTGGGTTGAAGTTGGAAGCAGAATTGTTGAAGAGAATTGAAGTTGGAGATGAAGAATTAGTTGGTGATGAAGAATTTGATGGAGGTTTTGTAGGTTGGGGTTGAGAACAGAGTTGTTGAGGATAATGAGTTAATGAAGGTTTTCTAGATGATGTTGTTCAGATTGTAATAGACATAAAATTCAGAGGGGTTGTTATGGAATTAGTTATTACAGAATTTTGATGTCTCAGGTATACTGGCTAGTTTTAATGTTTATGGGTTTAAGAAAATAGTTTCAAAGCAAGAACGTTTGTAATTTTGAAGGATAGAAAACAAAACTGATGTTAGTGTGCAGTCTGAAAGTGTGGCTCGTTTTGACATGGTGCTTTTGGGAATATTTTATATAAAGATGTAATTTGCTATGTGATTTAAAGTAAATTAAAGTGTATACAGTGATCTGAGTTTTATATAATGTAGAATTGAAGAAGGGTCCCAATTTAAAGGTATCATATTTAAATATGAGGAACAGGGTCTCTACGGTTTAGGAACCAGCAGTGTTAAAACCGCAACAGGTTATGGGCCCAGCATGCTTCCACTGCGCAATATAAATAAACCGCAACAGACTGCAGTTTTTGGACAACCTTGACGGGGATCATCACTGAGCTTGACACGTACACATCGAAATTCAGCAAACCAGCGATAAATTGTGGTTTTGGATAGGGCTTCATCACCAAATGCAGAAATCATCCAGTCCACACACTGTTTTTGTGTTAAACCACTTCGAAAGTCATAATAAATCATCGCTATTGAATTTTCTCGAGTCAATTCCATTTTCTCAACGACTAAACAAGTTTGACAAAACCTTTTGACAAGACCGAGAATCTTTTTTAAAATAAATAAATGGTATTTGATTTTTAAAACCAAGGATTTTCAATTAACAAGATTTTAATATGACAGAAACAGTGGAAATATTCCATTCCCAATACTTTTAGTGCAGCCCTCGTATAAACAACATTCAGAACACACATAGAAATTTCATTAGTGTAAATTTTACAAAAAAACAGTATGAAATTTATTTATTTATTCTTCAAAGCCCCTGAAAGGTTTGCGTTGTGTGGCATAATCAACTTGTTATTTATATAAGCACTTTGGGAAAAATAAATAGGATAATAATGTAAACTTTTTGTTACATGTACACTCCTTAATAGCTGAATGCATTGCAATTAATTTGGCACACTAGTTCACCATGACCTCGGTTAAGACATGTGTTTTTTTTATTTTTGTTATAATACTACCACGGATGATTTCCAAACGGTCCCCCAAGACGACCCACTGACCCAGAGCCGTAGGTAAATATTATAAGATTAGCTTTGAGTGAACTTCACAACATGAGTGAGATATAAAGAAAGCACTTTAAAAGTAAAAAGTAGTTATTCATAAATATTTGCCATGTTTACCTTTTTCAACAAAGTTCATATAAAGCGGTGTCCCATTTTCATCAGCTTTAGCTTTACCATTGCAAGCATTATAAAATAATTGAGCACTATTCGTCGTGTCAAACACCAGAAAGGAATGTGACTCCCCTTTTTCTGCGATAAACTTAGGCAAAGGTATTTTTAGTCCATGCTCTGTTACTAAACCAAATACCGCTTCTTTTTCTAACCCAGTAGCTTGTCCAGCGTTACATAGCACTACATTCTGAAATAGACATTAACATTAGTGCTACAAATACAAAATACTTAAAGTAGGTATAAGAAATAAAAAGTTCAGTCATGTGGCATACCGGTCCAGGCACTTCACTGCATGTTATTCCTTTGGAACTTTTCAACCTAGCGGCAAACCTTTTTCTCTTACGTTCAGTTTTCTTTTCTTCGTCCATTGTTTAAGAAGAAGAAGAATTTAACTTAGTGACTAAAAAGGAATCAACTCAAGAACATTTTAGTGAAATTACTCTTCTGGCACATTTGTCCATGTATATTACTATACTCTTTGCATTTGTCAGATGATTTGACATTGACAGTAGGGATGAGACGTATTTACGCAACCAGGTTTTGAAACTGATAAAACTATTTTATCATTATAAAATAAGACTCGTGGTTGTGACATGTAAAAATATAATTTTATTAATAACAGCGGTTGCTAAGCAATACTTCAGTATATGTTTTTAAAAGGTTATCAAAACGAATAAGGTTGTAGTATAACATACTCCTTAACAATATGACATCCCAATTACGAGTCTTATTTTATAATGATAAAATAGTTTTATCATGGTAGCAGAGCGTGGTTACAAGTGAAAGTAACTAGAGAAGTGATATACCAAGTTTAAAACAACCCGGGAAGACAAATATTTAATAATGCAATCACCAAGTTGTAAAATTGACATTGGTCACCTGGAGGGTGTGAAGAACTGGTCAACTTGGAAATTTAAAGCGACATTGCTACTAAGAGGTATGCCCGGTGGATTGGATGCGGTAAATGGTGCTCTAATAAAACCCGTGAAACCTAGTACCAACAATGTCGACGAAATTTCTCAATATAATAATGCTCTCGAAAAATATAATAAAATTGATAGATCCGCATTACTTCTGCTTACCGCAAATATGTCAGATGAAACTCTTCAGAAAATCATGCGTTTTAACTCATCTAAAGAAGTTTGGGACGAACTACATCGTTTGTTCGATGGCACGTCTGAAGATAAAAGTTATGATCTATGTATGAGGTTTTTCAGCTATTCAAAAGATCCGTCACACGACATCACAACTCATATCTCCAAAATAAAAACCATTTGGTCAGATTTGATAAATGAATTAATGAAGATAGATAAGTCTGAATTACCAGATATCCTATTAATCTGCAAAATTCTGGATACTCTACCTGAACCATATTTTTCATTCAAATCAAGCTGGATGTTGATGTCAAAGACAGATAAAACAATAGAAAATCTGACTACACAACTCTGTGCCCATGAGCGCTCTATCTCTTTGAAAAATGAAGGTCCTGCAGAAGCTCTAGCCTTACAGAATTATAATAAAGCAAAGAAGAAATGTGGATATTGTGGAAAAGTCGGTCACAAAGTTAGGCAATGTCGGAAATGGAAAGCTGACGGTAAACCAGCCAAGCCTGATAGTAAACAGACCCCGACAAATTTGAACATAATGCTCATGCAAGTAAATACAGATGTAAATTCAATGCATAAAAACTATGATACATCGAGTTGGTTCGTCGACAATGGTGCAACTAATCATGTCACCTGCCGGAACGACTATTTTTCTAGTTTTCAGCATTTTGAAGATAATCGTCAAGTGATTACTGCTAATGGAGCTACTGTCAAAGCAATTGGCAAAGGTACTGTTGACTTGAAAACAGTTATTA
Source organism: Cerastis leucographa (assembly GCA_963082945.1). Lineage (NCBI taxonomy): Eukaryota > Metazoa > Arthropoda > Insecta > Lepidoptera > Noctuidae > Cerastis > Cerastis leucographa. The sequence continues at coordinate 4,805,905 of OY720381.1, read as the reverse complement.
ATGGCAAAGAATCCAGAGTGACACTCTGTGATGTTTGGTATGTACCTGCTATTATGCGAAACCTATTCTCTGTACTGGCCACTCAAGACAGACTAAATAAAAGTGTTTTCATGTCTGAAAGGGAACACTGCTCGCTGAAAGTTGATGGAAAAGTTAGACTGACTGGCAAAAGAATCAAGAATGGTGGCTTATACAAGCTCAATGTAGAGACTATTATAAAGTCAATACCTAATGTAAACATTTTGTCAACAGAAAACATATTACAACTGTATCACGAAAGGTTAGCCCATCAGAATAAAAAACATGTTAAAGGTGTTATAGAACGAGAACTAGGAATTAAAGTTCGACTAGATTCAGAATTATGTACTGGCTGTATTTATGGTAAAACACACAGACAGTCTTTCGGAACAAGAGTACGAGCTAAATTACCTGGAGAAATTTTACACGCTGATGTATGTGGTCCATTCCCTCCTTCTTTTAACAAATTTCGCTACTTCGTTTTATTCAAAGATGACTACAGCAAGTACAGACACATTTATTTTGTTCGACAAAAATCGGAAGTTTACCTGAAACTCCGACAAATGTTACAAGAATGTAAAGCAGCAGGATACTCTGTTAAAGAATTTCTTAGCGATAACGGAGGTGAATTTGATAATCAGAACGTCAGGTGCATTCTACAAGAAGCTGGAATTAGACAAAGGCTCACGATGCCCTACACACCTCAACAAAATGGTCTTAGTGAACGTGAGAATAGAACTTTAGTTGAAGCCGCTCGTACAATGATGCATGCTCACGAAGAACTACCGTTTGCTACATGGGCTGAATTGATAAATACGGCTGCGTATGTGTTAAACAGAACTGGCCCAACTTCAGAAAATGGAAAATCACCATTTGAATTGTGGTTTAAGAAGAAGCCAGCAATCAGTCACCTAAAAATAATTGGATGTGAATGTTATGCTCATATTCCTCAACAAAAAAGGAAAAAGCTATCTAAAAAGGCTGAGAAATGCATTCTTATTGGTTATGAGGGTGATGAAGGCTATCGCTTACTGAATAAACAAGGTAAACTCATAAGGTCAAGAGACGTTACATTTAATGAATCAGTATTGACTCCATTTGGTCAAAGTGATTCGGAAGAACAGCCTTCAGTCGAAATACACTTTCCACTTTCAGTACCACCGATGTGTGATGCAAGGGAGGATGATTGTGTCGAAAATAGCTTGGATGGCGCTGCAAGTAGCTCTGATGAGCTTAGTTCGACTTTGCCCCCCACATCGCCGGATTTGGTTGTGAGTCAGGAAATAGAAAGCCAAGATGACTCTACTGAACCATTACAAACGTCTTCAGAAGCATCAATGCCAGGATCACCTCCTTATGAAGACGCCTTAGAAGATGGTGATGATACTGAACGACCAAGAATCTCAGATGATATAGCTGAGATAGCCACTAGAATGACTCTAAGAGATAGAAGTCAAATACGACCACCTATTAGATTCGGAGATTATGTCATGATGTCAGATGAAATTTTTAATCGGATCAATGAACCTAAAACCTACAAAGAAGCAATGACTAGTACGCATAAAGATCAGTGGGTCAAAGCAATGGAAAGTGAGGTGAAGTCTTTAAAGGAAAACAAAACCTGGATAATGGTGGATCTTCCGAAAGACAGGAAGCCTATATCCTGTAAATGGATATATAAGATCAAAACCAATGCTGATGGCTCTCTAGATAAATTCAAAGCAAGACTAGTTGCTAGAGGATATACACAGAAAAAAGGCATCGACTATGATGAGACTTTCAGCCCAGTTGCTAAGATGTCGACAGTAAGATCAGTCATAAGCGTTGCTGCAAATGAAGGCCTAAAACTCACACAGTTTGATGTATCAACTGCTTTTCTCTATGGTTCACTAAGTGAAGAAATATATATGAATCAACCTGATGGCTACTCTGATGGATCTAACAAGGTCTGTAAACTCAAGAAAAGCTTGTATGGTCTCAAGCAAGCACCTCGGTGTTGGAATAAATGTATGGTGGATTATTTAATAACCATTGGATTTAAACAATGCAATACCGACCCCTGCTTGTTTATAAGAAACCGTGCGAGTAATAAAATTATTCTTGCTCTCTATGTAGATGACGGCTTGGTCGCTGCAACAAATCAGGAAGATTCTGAAAAGTTAATGAGAGAATTGAAGAGGAGATTTAAAATCACGATAAAAGATGCATCCTATTTTCTAGGATTAGAAATAGAGGACCATGACGGAAATATAAAAGTGTCGCAAAAGTACTATGCTCAGAAAGTTTTAGATCGCTTTGGTATGAGTGATTGCAAACCTGTTACCACTCCTATACAAAAAGATGGACTGCCAGATCTGGATAAAGAAGTGGTAGACCCTGCTTTATTTCCGTATAGAGAAGCTGTGGGAGCACTCGCATATCTGACCGTTGGAACCAGACCGGACTTAGCATATGCTGTAAGCGTTATATCCCGGAGTCTAGAAAACCCTTGTAAAGAAGACATCCAGAGGCTGAAACGTATCCTTAGATACATCAAAGGAACTTTTAACTATGGAATAGTTTTTAAAAAGAGCTGCAATGCTGGAATTCTAGAATGTTACAGTGATTCTGACCACGGTGGAGACCAAAGTACCGGACGTTCGACATCAGGCATATTATGCTTATACTCTGGAGGAGCAATATCTTGGACAAGTCAACGACAAACATGTGTTGCGATATCAAGCACTGAAGCCGAATTGGTTGCTGCCAGTGAAGCGTCTAGAGAGATTGTCTGGATCAAAAGACTCTTTGGTGAAATATCTAAATTAAAAGAAATACCTAAGCTAAAGGTTGATAATGATGCAGCCATAAAGATCTCACACAATCCAGAACTCCACAGAAGAACCAAGCATATTGCTATTAGACATTTCTATGTCAGAGAACTCGTTGCTAATGAAGAAATACGTGTAGAATACGTTCCCAGCGAGTTCCAACTAGCGGATTTACTGACTAAAGCATTACATAAGCCACGGATTGTATCAATCGCAAAACAAATTGGCTTGATACAGTAATAGGGTTGCCAAAAAGGGAGGATGTTAAGGAGTATGTTATACTACAACCTTATTCGTTTTGATAACCTTTTAAAAACATATAAGGTTGTAGTATAACATACTCCTTAACAGAAACCAGGGCTTTGCTTCCAACCAGGGCGCCCGGGTACGAGTGAGAAAAACTTGCAAGTATTAAAGTTTTAGCAAGGCGTGGCCGCGCGGGCAAGTTAGAAGAAACCAGACTTGAAAGGTACTTGCATAGGAAATTAACCCTTGTCTTCATATAAATAATGCGCACAATCGTATCTGCAAAAAAAAAATACTTTGAAGATAAAAGTTTTTTTTTTCGCAAATACGATAATGATCCTTATTTGTAAGACGACATGGATTGTTATCCTATGCAAGTATTTTAAACCCTGGAAGTACAGGGCGCAGCGCGGGCGGCCGCGCGGGCAAGTTAGTAGAAACCAGACTTGAAATGTACTTGCATAGGAAATTAACCCTTGGCTTCATATAAATAAGGCGCACAATCGTATCTGCGAAAAAAAAAAACTTGGAAGGTAAAAGTTTTTTTTTTCGCAAATACGATAATGATCCTTATTTGTAAGACGACATGGATTGGTATCCTATGCAAGTATTTTAAACCCTGGAAGGTTGCGGGAGCAGGGCTCGCGGTGCAGGCGGCTCAAGGTTTGCGCCGCGGGGGGTCGCGGTCGGCTAGCGGCATGGGTAGCGCAGCCATTTTGTAGACTTGTTCGCGCCATTTTTCCATACTGATATAGAAATAAGACACTTATTAGCGTGAACGAAAGTATGGTATTACTAAGTTACGTTTCAAATCAAGTAAATATTTTGTTTTCGTTTTGTTTTTGTCAGTTGTCGTTGAACTGACCGTGACGTACATACCTAATTCATTTTAATTAAAGAAGTTATTTCGTGAGTATATCTATTAAACAATTAGAAAAAGTGTGTAAATAAATAAAACTGTTTTTTTTTGTGTTTTTGTTTTTTTTAAATAGCGAGGAAATAAAACTCTAAATAAAAATGTAGTCGCCATTCTTTAAACATGCCTAAGCAGACAATCTAAATATTATTCTGGCACGGTAGGATAGGAACTAGACTGAACTCTACCAAATACTTTCAAGTTTTTAAAACCTGGTTTTCGACCCAGGTTTTTTTGCACACTTGTACTGGAAAGCCCTGGTATTGAATATGGCAAGTATATCTCATGCCTAATTGACAGTTTTTTTGACAGATTTATGACCACATGCGTAACATAAACTCATTTTTAGGGTTTTCAAGTATGGCAACCAACGGCAACTGTGAGACTCTGTGTTGCCAACCTAGGGGATTTTCCACTAAAACTGGTGGTTTTTGCTTTTAGTGGTTAGTGGATTTTCTAGTGGTTTTGTAGAATTCAGTTTTCAACTGCTTACACTTGAACGTTACGTTTAACTGTTTCAACTGTTTACGTCCGTCATATCACATTCGCAGGTCCAGTTGAAAACCAGCGTCAGGCAGCCTAGCTGCCCGGTATTTTGCTGAACTGGCCCTATTTGGCGCTGCCGTGAGGCATACAATAATTATTCCTTTTTTTTATTGTTTTAGTTAGATACACAATAATTTCCCCCTTTTATTTTTGTTTAAATTTATGAATTTCTGGTTTATTTTTGTTTAATGTTGTGTGTAGGTACTTGTGGCATGTGCCAAATAAACTTATTTTCTTTCTTTCTTTTCTTTCAGTTTCAATGTCTGAAAATGCGGTCACTCAATCACTAAGCCACGTTTCGGTAAACTTGTATTATTTTTAACGAGAGCAAGGATACAAAAAAAATGGATGAAGTATAACACCTCAAAGATGGTCAAGTGGATCATGAAACTCCTATATACGTTGTAAAACAAATCGGTACCAAGAAATCGTATCAATCTTAAACTGACGATGATGGTGCAAAGCTGATTCATCAGAAAAAGACGATATTAACTCAAATTATGTAATTGTTGCTCTTAAATATTATTTTTAAGATCCTGATATTGAATTGTTGGTATTAGTGTTACGAATTAATAAGGAAACTAAGGATTAGTATACGTATTATTTTCTTTTCGTAATAACTAAAAATAGTGCGAGTCCCTCCGCGCGGAAGAAGTGAAACTTCGTAAAGGCGGAAACATACTTACGTGTCGTGACGCGTCAGAAGCAAATCGGTTTCATACATTTAATATGGTTAGGGACATATTTGCATGGCGTGTCGTGTCGCAACGATGTATGAAACCGAATGCTTCTGGCGCGTCACGACACGTAAGTATATTTCCGCCTTAATACTACACGCATGCGTTCGAGTGCCACGCATTCACTCTCGCTCTGTCTCTTTCTATTCCCCCTCCATGGTAACGTTAAACGTTTAACGTAAACTTGTTGGAAGTCGCATAAGAAGTCACTTCAAATGAAAAAATGTTTAGTGGGTTTTGCGATTATGAGAGTAGGGCCGTTTTTCGTCAGTTGTTTTCTGGTGGTTTTGGATTGGATGTTGAATCTGGTGGAGAGTTAGTTTAACTGTTGGCAACACTGGTGTGACTGTGACTCATGAACGTTCAAAATTATTGTCAATGTCAGCTGTCAGCTGATATGTCCTGGAAAGTTGATTCGCCTGAAATTGATTCGGTGCGATATTTGAAAATAAAAAGCCAATAAATTGGGAGAATCTTATCACTTCAACAAAGGTTTATTATAATGGGAATCCAAAGAAAGGTACTTATTTATTATTTCCAAATTATTAGAATTTTAATGAAGTGATACCATCATTTGATCTATTATATTTTATTACAGGAAAACCGTAAAAGGAATTCAAAGCACATAATCTGCATGGCCTCTGACTTCTTTTATCCTAATACGGGTGGAGTGGAAGAACACATCTACAATTTATCGCAGTGTTTAATAAAGAGAGGTCACAAAGTAGTTATAATCACACATTCTTATGGTCAACGGGTAGGAATACGGTATTTAACGTGTGGACTCAAAGTTTATTACTTGCCTGTGAAAGTGTTTTATGCTCAGTGTGTGCTTCCAACTATGATAAGCAATATAGCTCTGATAAGATACATATTGATTAGAGAGAGAGTTGAAATTGTTCATGGACATTCTGCGTTTAGTGTCCTATGCCATGAAGTGTCAATCATAGGTAAATTAATGGGGTTAAAAACAGTTTTTACAGATCATAGCTTATTTGGCTTTGCTGACACATCTGCTGTTTTGACAAACAAATATCTACAGTTGTGTCTATGTGAGTGTGACCATTGTATTTGCGTTTCACACACTGGGAAAGAAAATACTGTGCTGAGAGCAAAGGTAAAATCACACAAAGTTTCTGTCATTCCAAATGCTGTTGATGCTTATAGTTTCACTCCTGATCCAAGTAAAAGAGAGCCAGGTTTGATAACAATAGTAATTGTATCACGCCTGGTGTATAGAAAAGGTGTTGACCTGATGGCTGCTGTAATAGCTGACATGTGCCCAAGATATCCAAATATAAGATTTATAGTTGGTGGAGATGGTCCCAAAATGTGGCTCTTACAAGAAGTAAGAGAACAGAAGGGCTTCCAACATTGTGTGACCCTCTTAGGAAGTCTCAAACATTCTGAAGTTAGGAATGTGTTAGTAAAAGGAGATATATTTTTGAATACATCTCTTACTGAAGCTTATTGCATGGCAATAGTGGAGGCTGCTTCTTGTGGGCTAAAGGTTGTCTCAACTAAAGTTGGTGGTATCCCTGAAGTGTTGCCTGAGAGTATGATTTACTTGACAGAACCAAATGTTAGTTGTCTAGTAGAAGGAATTGAAAAAGCCATGGAAGACATAGATAAAGGCAATATGTTATGTCCCTTTGAATGCAACATGAGAATAAGGAAAATGTACAATTGGATGGATATCACAAAGAGGACAGAAATAGTTTACAATAAGATATCTAAGAATAAAGAAAGGTCTCTAGGATTACAATTACGAAACTACCTCACCTGTGGTGTATGGCCCTTTTTGTTGGTCATAAGTTTAATGTATTTGTTATTGAAATTAACTGAAAAAATATATAAAAAGAAACATATTGATATAGCAAAGGATTTTAAGTTATAGTATCAAGTTTAAGTTTTAATTTGTGAATTGATAAGTATTAAGTAGAAATTGTTAGGGGCAGTCAAAAACAAATAGGGTTAATTATAATAATTTGTTGTATGAGTTTGTGTAATTTGGGGTTAAGAAAAATTAAGATGATGAAAATGTACCAAAGAATTGAACAATTATTTATTTTGGAATGATATTTATTAACATTATGACAAAAATAAAAACGCGATGGCTTAACTAGTTCCTAATAATAGTTTGCCATTATGATACTTATTTAAAAACATCATACAATACAAAATGAATAAGTAAAACTTCTATTATGGTTGTTATTACATTCCAGTATTATTAAACAGCAGTGGAACAACTTTATATTAATATATTTTTCCTAAACTATTATAATTAAGTGTGATTTTATATACCAAGACTGATGATTAGGTACAATTTTTGTAGTTATGCAACTCTTATATCTCCAATGACAATTCAAGCTCTGTGAACAAAGAAATGATCATTATAATTATACTCAAACATTTATTTAATCATTTTAATCTGTATATACTAATTTTATGTTTATTCTTAATGTATTTAATTAGAATAACTATGATGTTATTCAATAGGGGATGATCACATTTTTTTTTCTTTTTTCTGTCGGGTAGATTATTGAAAAGTATTGGGCACGTATTTTTTAAAGTGAAACTTTTATTACATCGTCTCAAACTTTTTCGTCTGTGTGGTGCATGTCGCGTGACGCTCGGCCGCGGAGTAGGGAAGTAATGGAATATTATTCCAAAATTTTTTTAGTTAAATGTCTAAAGTGTGAAAAAAAGTTTCACTTTTACCGTGGTTTCTTAAAACCACACAATCCTTTTTCTTTTTTCACGTGGTCATAAAATTACGGGGATATATTGAGTTGAAATGGCGCATGACGTCACGTGTAGGTAATTTTTATACCTACTTGTGACGTAGTGAGCCCCCAATCTCCAACTTGAATGAGTTTTGACTAAGTAATTTTTTGATATTTTGATAAAACAAAAAATACGTGTCTACCAAGTCTTCACCCCTATTATGACAACTAGTCAGTTCACAAACCACCATTATAAATTCATGAATTTTATGAATGAATTGAAACTTATAAAATATTATTTATAGAATATTATTAAATTACTTTACACATACATAAACAATTTGTGTCCGTAACGACCGCGTGCCCATGACGTTTTTTTTTTAAAGAAACTATATCAATATTTTGTAATAATTTGTAAAATTTGATTCCCAAAACCATAAATTTGTCAAAGTTATAGTTAAAATGTTATAAAGGTTTGAACGTGGCCGCGCCATTGAAACGCGGAAAAACCTAGATTTGAATTTGTCAAACAATGTAAAAATACACAAAAAAATCCAGGTTTATATTTTAGATGCTGTAATACGGATTCGCGTAGAAATTCATTCAGGTCTCTGCAACGCGTAGTTTTAAAGATCTCCGTGACCGCGCGGTTCTCCGCGATTCAATGGCGCGGCCACGTTCAAACCTTTATAACTTTTTAACCATAACTTTGACAAATTTATGGTTTTGGCCTGGGAATCAACTTTTACAAATTATTACTAAATATTGAGTTTAAAAAAAAAATACTTTATGGCCGCGCGGTCTAAACGGACACAACAATTTTAACTAAAGATTGTGTCTATTTTCAGCCAATAAAAGTAATAAGAACAATATAACTTCCATAGTTTGTCCCCAGCAACCTGGTAGTTGGACAATTTTATAACTATGCAGCAGTGCTTTATACTAGCTTGTTTGGTTGAAACTTACACTTTGGTAGAGCGTGGGGGGTGTTTAGGTCTTACTCCAGACTGTTTCAACTGCAGTACGATGGATCTAAGACGCGCCACGTCTCGGCCGCGCCTCGGCCCGAAATCACACAGCTCGGCAACGCGCTCCCATTCGTTACCGTCTTCCACGGTACCCTCAGAACCGCGTGCTAGAGCTTTCTCGGCATTCCTATTATCAAACATAACTTCATTGAAGAATCCATATTGTGCCTTATTTCCCTTCTATGAAAGATTATAATGTAATGCCAATGTATAATGCAATTAGACATATAGTTATATTTTTATATTATGAAATTGTGTAGGAATTTAGGAATATATTTCACAAAAAAATTTGTTGGTCTGAATGATGAGTGTACAACTATCCTGGAGTGTTGATGATTCTTTTATTTATACAAAAAATAAACTTAAAACAAGTTATTATTACAACATTATCCCTGTTGCACCAGCACCAGCCCTTGCAATATGAAATGCCATACGGATATTTTGACATACATATAAAATGAAATACATAAATAATACACTTGACCACCAGGAACCTCCCACCACTCAGTAAAACTAGATTAGTTCCTGTTTTAGTTTATACTTCAGGTATACTTACTTAGCAGACTCCCTGATTGCATTGAAAAGAAAAGAGTCCAATTAGTTTTTAATTTGGTCATGCAAGGGAATTTAAATTATGTCTTATTCATTTCAAATAGTACACAAAGGTTCGCAATCATAGTAATTAAATGAGTCATTTTCAACGATATCTGTAAATGTCCTATCAGCAAAGAGTATAATTGCAGTTTGATGGGGCTAATAATTATTGTGAAGTAAAGATTATTTCATTACATGTTTTTTTTACTTAATGATCCTGGCTTTAGTTTTAAGAGTTATTGAGTTTATTGTTCATTATAATTAACAGAGCCTTACTTTCTCATCACAAAAATTAAATGTTAGAAATTAAATTCCAAGTACTTAGTTAATTATTTCCTCTTAACAGATTCAGTGCTAAGCAACCAGCGCACGAACGGTTCCGTACCATCACTACATAGTATAAAACAAAGTCACTTTCTCTGTCCCTATGTATGCTTAAATCTTTAAAACTACGCAACGGATTTTGATGCGGATTTTTAAATAGATAGAGTGCTTAAAGAGGTAGGTTTATATGTATAATAACATCCATTGAATAGTGGAGAAATACTGTTATTTTTGAGGTTTCTAATGTGATGTCGTAAATAATTACATTTTTTCCGCTTACATTGCAAACGCAGGCTAAACCCTACGAGATTTATCAAAATAATGTACTAAGTATTGTACACATTGAATAGGACTACAGAAAACTCCGCGATGGTATATGTCTATCTCCCACAATATTTTTTTTTTGTCATTTACTTTTTACGACAAATAATGGCTAATTTTCAAAGCGATTTTAAACAATACAGCATTAATCCTTATCCAATTAAATACCTTAAATACATTGTTGATTTAATATAGATCTTTATGGCTCTTTACAGCATATGATTTAAATGAATATTTTCGAAGATATTACAGATTTAAAAATTGCGGGACGTAGTGTTTGCGACGGTACCGGCCGGCCGGGGCGGGATGTTTGTATTGTCTAGTGACAAGAAAGCTGTGAACGTTGTATATAAAGACATTCTGTAATATAAGTTATATAAAATCAAATAAAAATAAAATAAATAGGTAAAAATATAAAAAGTAAACAAGTAAAAATGTAGTGCATGAATTTAGATATTCCAAAGATAGCAGGAAATCTTCATGTTAGGGAAAGGGGAATTGTTTTACTCCAAATTTAACGCGTGCGGGCCACGGGCAGTAATGAATAAATCAAAACTACTGGATCGATTTTAATCATTTTTTCAGTGAGTGACATAGGCTATATATTTTATACCCGTGCGCAGCCAGAGCGGGCCGCTATGTTTTTATATACAACACAGTTTTTCTGTAGTGTATTTAGTATCAGCATTGCACCCGTGCGAAGCCGGGGCGGGTCACTAGTTATATATAAAAACAAGACACATTTTTTTTTGTTATAGCGTTTTTTGTATTTGTTGTTATAGCGGCAACAGAAATACATAATCTGTAGAAATTTCTATTGGCTAACAACGGTTCATGAGATATAGACTGGTGACAGACGGACGGACAGTGAAGTCTCAGTAATAGGGTCCCTGTTGACCCTTCAGGAAAAAAAAAAGAAATATGCCATGCCATAGACATATTAATGCTGCAGTGTTCATATATTTTGACCCAGTACTGTCCCCATAGTGTTAATGCTTATCTTACTAGTTCACTACATTAAATTAAGCAAATGAAACCGGATTATAATTACCTGTTAGCTGCCTTAGTTTTAGCAATCTGCTCTTCATGAGTTTTGTACCAGTCCTCAAGCTCTTTTTTGGCTATTTTCAGCATCTCTTCTTTCTTATTTTCCTCTTCAGCATCTGATATCAATGAAATTAAATATTTAAGTTATATAACAAATAGGTTTAACAAATTACGAACGAGGTTTTAGATTTTTTAAGAAAAGTCTCTCGTTTTTGAGAATGCTGGATCCAGTCATTGGTTACTATGTAAGTCCAAGAGTATACTTAAGAAGTTACTATACTTAAGATACCCGGCCTGTGCCTGAGATGGTGGCGATTGAGTTTCCTGAATCTTTCAAGGAGGTGAATCTACCCATTATATCAACCATCTTTCTCAAAGAAATTCATTACTGATTCATGAAAAAATATAACAAATTATTATTCAATTGTATATATTATATATAGTTTCGATGCATGTATAGGAAAAGCCAACTGCCAAGGCAGGATTATGTTTTTCATAAAACGGATATTCTTTGGGGAAGTCGTTTAATATGATAGGTACTCTCACCAACTTGCAAGGGTACAGGAGCCGTTGGTAAACCTTTATTATTAAATAAAAAAGATAGCAATAGCAACTTTAAATGGATAAAAGTGGATAGACAATCTGCAGTAAGACATTACAGGCTTTAATAATTTGACAAGTTGACATTTTTGCAATCTGGCTATGAAAGTAGGGTAGTTACATAATCCTTGTATTATTAGTATGTCCCACTTAACCATGTCTCTCTCAAATTTTGCAAAAAAAAGAACCCTAGATTGTTGGCAACAAAATTTGGAACAGATATTACTTTATAGGTACTATATTATGTACTTCAATTGACACAACAGTATTACTGCCTTTGATATTATCAAAAATAGTCACACTGATGATAAGACAGAAGTGTTGTTGGAAAAAACTTGGAAGGGCCTACGAAAGCATAGAGTGGTGTAGTAGGATGGATATAATACCTGTACTAGCCGAAGAATGGGTGTAAGACTATTTACCTTTCTCCTCCAATCTCTGTTTCTGTTCCTCGCGCCAAGCTTTGATCTTCTCAGGTTCTTCTCTCTCTTGTCTGAACACAGAAGTCTGGATAGGATCGTCATCTAAAAGGCCGTTTGAGTCGAAGGCAGATGCACTTGGCACCTCTGTAGAGAAACATTGATTTTTTAGTATAGATATTTTTTGGCACAAGAGTGGATTTGAAGAGTGGTATATGGCATAATTCAGAGGATGTTGGTATATTTTGTTATTTACAGAGATAGGGTAGATATAATTTATTTGTATTTCGTTGAAGACTGCCAGCTTAGCGTTAATTATGACAGAACGCAAAGTTTAAGTATTGATTTTTATCATTTCCCCATAACTGACGAATTTTCAAGCTGTATGATATACTATCGGATGCAAATATGTTACTTACCCACAAAATCATCTACTAGGCCGTTGGAGGAAGATATAATGGGGGGCGGAGCACTAGTTTCCAACTCATCTTCGAGCCCTGCTAACTGGTTCTGTTCGCGAGCAAGAAATTCCGCTGCTGGGTCCACTTCGGGTTGGACAAAGTTATCGCCGAAATCATCCATAATTTCGAGCTTTACAGGATTCTGAAGAAAATAACAAACCAAGAAACGAGAGCTTCAATCTAATTAGAAGGCACAGACAAGACAAAGCAAAGAGCGAGTGATTATAGAAATTCATTGACACGATGACAATTCTCAGTAGTGAATACCAATTCGTTTTGATGCTTAGTCGGTTGAAATAAAGTTGAAAATCAATCAGTTATCTAATGCAAATAGGTGATTCATACATTTTTCTATAATGGCAACCAAATGCATACTTTAGTCTCTGCACAAGCGATCAAACTTCAAGTGTCAATTCGAAAAAGCGCGGGAAACGTTCAACTAGACGGACGCGTCCTTTTTGAATTTAAGATAAATTATTTGATAAAATACGGTAAAATAGGATTAGTAGTTTAGTTTTAGTACTCTTTTCTTTAATTTATAGTTTCGTAGTTTTTTTTCTTCGGTAGTGGTAAGTTTTTTCTAAGTTTATTTATTGTTAGGGCCGTTTAATGAACGAACCGCCAGACCCGGGGGACTTTGTTCCCCCGGCAGGCAATTTTGTTACTGTGATGAGCAATGAGTCAGGCATGGATACTGATGGGTCGTCCTCGGCTCGTAAGCTTAAAAGAAGTCGCGTACATGTGTGCAAACACTGTAACAAACGCCGTCGCACCCGAAAAAACCACGGTTCCGAGTCGTCGGGTTGTGGTTGCATGGATCCTACAAGTCCTACAACAACTTTAGCAGAACCTATTTGCTCTGAAATACCAACAAATGCTGCTGATATTCAAGCTCCATCCGTAGCTGTTCCCGCGCAAATCGGTCGTAAAGCATACGACAAAACCGACAGTGCACCTTACATAGTCCACTTACAGAAAATAACCATTTCCCCTGATGATAATACTACATTGCACCCAATCACATTTGGCAAATTTCTTAAACATAACGCCTTTCAAAACATCATAAATGGTAGCGTCAAAAAAATTGGGCGTAATAAAATTTCTCTCTCATTTTCCAATTATCTGGATGCAAATTCTTTTATTTCACATAGCAGTCTGGAAAAATATAATTACAAAGCTTTTATACCCACATTTAATGTTACAAGAATGGGTCTAGTACGTGGTGTTCCTGCAGAATGGTCTCCAGAGGAAGTAATTGATAATATTACAGTTCCAATTGGTTGTGGTCCAATTTTAAAAGTCAGACGACTTAATTTTAAATCTGTTGTTGATGGTACAACCACTTGGAAGCCATCCCAATCCATGGTAGTTACTTTTGATGGACAGGTTCTACCTAAAAGAATCTTTATGTGTTATAATGCATTACCTGTTGATTTATATATTTTCCCTACTGTACAATGCTTCAATTGCTGTCGTTTTGGGCACACTAAAATTCAGTGCAGGTCTAAACCTCGCTGTTATAAGTGTGGTCAAGGCCATACTGGAGATAGCTGTGAAAGGGAAGTAGAAAATGCATCTTGCTGTCTGTGCTCTGGCTATCACTATGCCATTAATAAATCTTGTCCTGAATTCTGTAGACAAAAACAGATTAAATCATACATGGCACATAGCTCAGTTTCTTATGCTGAAGCAACTAAAGTTTATCCCCCGGTAACTAAATCATATGCTGACACACTTTTATCTTCTCCTTCTAAAAACTTTGCAGATACTCCATCAATCTCTTCACCTAATAGAATGCAGGCTTCAAGTAGTTATAAAAAGACTGTCTTCCTGAAACCACGCTACCCACCCAAATCTATACAAGGCTATAATAAAGAGGCCCACAATGCTATTATTAATGATTTTAAAATTCCCCAGCCATCTAATGGTTGTGCCTTTACTAATAATCAAAATAATGATAAAAATGATGTAAACTTTTCTATAAATGATTTTCTCTCTGCATTACACAATCTTCTTTCTCAGTTCAACATCTCACCGTCCAACGTTGCCTCAACTTTCAATGTACCTCAATCCATTCATAATGGACAACACATCCAATATAATCCAGTGGAACTGCCGCAGTCTAGTAAACAAAAAGAGTGATGTTATATACCTTTTAAACAAATATGAGCCATTTGTCTTTGCTTTAGCAGAGACCTGGCTCAAACCAAATCATATTTTTAAAATTAATGGTTATTTAACCATTAGGGAGGATAGATCTGATGGGTATGGTGGTGTAGCTATACTTATCAAGAACTCTTTTCCTTTCTCTATTGTTTCATTACCTCCTCATAGTGAGGAAATTTCTATTGTAGCTATTAAGGTGCACCAAACTTGTTTTGTTTCTATTTACATTCCTCACCCTTCTTCTTCTATTCTTCAAGAGATGAATAATCTCTTTTCTTTTCTTCCAAAGCCTTTCTTAATATTGGGGGACTTTAATTGCCATCATCAATCATGGGGTTGTTCTGTTTCTAATTGTCATGGTGAAGATTTACTAGATATAATAGACTCTCATAACTTATGCATCTTGAACTCAGGAGCTGCTACTCGCCGTTCAGATCCCAACCAAAACCAAAGTGCAATTGACCTTTCTATCTGTTCTCCAAGCTTAGCCTCTTCATTAACTTGGCATACTCTAACCTCTACTTATGGTAGTGACCATTTCCCAATAGTTATTTCTTACCCTCTTTCCAAATCAAAGGCATCATCAAGGAGATCTAACTTAAAACACAAATTACCAAGCAGAAATAGTAGTGACTGGGACAAATTTAGAAGCCTTGTTGACAGTAAGCTTTGCTCCTTGCCTGTAATTTCTGATGGCAATGAAAACAGCTGTGCTGAAGCTTTAGCACTTTTGTTAATTGAAACTGCAGATGTAGTTTTTCCTGTAAAAAATAACAATAATAGTACAATTCCCTCACCTCCATGGTGGGACTCTGAATGTACAGAATTAGTTAACAAACGTAAAGAGGCGGAATACAATTATAACCTTGACATGTCTAATAGTAATTTTGAAACTGTTACTAACCTAATTAACGAAACTTATAAACTTTTTAAGAAGAAAAAATTTGAATCTTGGCGTAACTTTTGCTTATCAATTTCACCGAACACCCACCCAACGATTGTCTGGCGTAATATCCGTAGATTTAGATCAATTTATAAGAACCCTTCCCCTATACCTGTTTCTTTAGCCAGCGAATTTTTAGATAATTTAGCGCCGCCTTGGGTCCCTGAGGCTGTTAACCCTAACCTGTCCTTACCAATATTGTCAATAACCAACGGATCACATAACCAAGGCACCCATACGACTCTAGATGGCCCATTCACTCTTACTGAATTAAAGGGTGTTATTCATAAAACTAAGGATTCTGCACCAGGCAGTGATGGCATCCCATATTCCTTTTTTGCTAATTTAAATGAAGACGTCCTCTGCTATTATTTACATCTTATCAATTCTATTATGATCACTGGCAACATCCCTGTTGAATGGAAACGTCAAATGGTGTTGCCATTCCTTAAACCAAATAGAATCCCATCTGACGCTTCTTCATACCGTCCCATAGTTTTGTCTTCAGTTCTGATGAAATTAGCTGAACACTTAATTAAAAATCGTCTAGAATGGTTTGTTGAAAGTAAGGGCCTTTTGGCAGCATCACAATATGGCTTTAGAAAAGGTAGGAGTACCAGTGACTGTTTAGGCATTTTAACATCGGATATTCGGATTTCTTTTTCTAATAATCAATCTACTGTCGCGGTTTTCCTTGACATTAATTCAGCTTATGATAATGTTATATTATCAGTTTTACAAAATAAATTAAGAGCCCTAGGGGTTCCATTGAATTTGTCAAATTTTATTATTAATATCCTGACTGAACGCTCTATTAGTATGCTAATTGGTGATCAAGAGGTATCTTACCTTGTGTGGAAAGGCCTACCCCAGGGTTCTGTGCTCAGTCCCCTTTTATACAATATTTACACTTTTGATTTAGACTCGTCCTTATCTGATCATATTACGGTTCTTCAATATGCCGACGATTTGTTGTTATATTCTTCAAGCCAATCCATTGAACAGGCTAGCCAGGCTATCAATTCCGCTTTATCTAATTTAGAGTTATGGTTACATCTTAACGGCTTGGATATATCCACGTCTAAAAGCGCGGCAGTTTTATTCACCCGAAAGAGAAATATTCCCACAATAAATCTCTTTTATAAGGAAACTCCTATCCCGATTAAAGATAATTTCAGATATCTAGGTGTAATACTTGACAGTAAATTAAGTAGTGTTCCTCATTGTGATTATATTGTTAACAAATGTGAAAACCACATAAACATGCTTAGATGCCTATCAGGTGTGTGGTGGGGTGCACATCCTTTTTCTTTAAAATTAATCTACAATGCTATAATCAGAAGCACTTTAGATTACGGATTATTTATTCTTGAACCGGGTAGTGTTATGGCATTTAAAAAATTGGACCGTATCCAGTCTAAAGCATTACGAATTATTGCGGGTGCTATGAAGTCGAGTCCCATAAATGCCTTACAGGTTGAATGCGGGGAAGCTCCTTTATATCTTAGAAGACAGTTCCTTTCTGATAAGTATTTGTTCCGCATTATTCAGTTCTCAACTCATCCTCTCATTTCTAAACTGGACATTTTAGTGACGCTGATTGATTCTTCAGATTACTGGTCCCATAAACGTGCTCCTTGTTTAGTAATAAGCTATAAAAAATACCTTTCTCTATCTTCTCCAGTACACCGTTCCAACAAACTTCCCATATTTAGCAGTAGTTATGATAGTTTACATTTCAAACCCATCATTAAATTTCACTGTACTAGAAAATCTGACCCCGTTTGTCATTTAAGTTTCAACAATTTTCTGGCCGAGCACTCGGAATATCATCACATTTTTACGGATGCTTCCAAGCGTTCTCCGACAGGTTGTGTGGGGATTGGCACTTTTCATTCGCAATATAACATTGTTCAAAAAATAAGACTTCCTCCGGAGACTTCTGTTTTTACAGGAGAATGTTTTGGCATTTTGAAAGCCATTGAATATAGTCGGGTTTTTAAGTTAAAAAAAGTTATAATTTTTTCGGATTGTCAAAGTGCGCTTCTAGCCATCAACCAATCTCCACTGACTCATAAATTACAGTTGCCCATAATTTATTTAATAAGAGAATTTGCGTACAGAACCTTATCTGAGGGTAATACCTTGGAATTCGCGTGGGTTCCAGCCCATGCTGGAATCGAGGGCAATGAAGTGGCAAATTCTCTCGCCGGTGAAGCGGTGCAGTGTGGGGACATCGTCCCATACATAAATTTTAACTCAGATATTGTAAATTTACCTAAAACTTTTCTTTTGGATACCTGGAAGGTGGCCTGGGAAATCATTAGTAGACAAAAGGGTCGTTATTTTTCTTTGATCCACCCCGACGTTTCGGAAAAACCGTGGTTTGCCAGGGCTAAGTTTGGCAAGATGGAGACCTCCGTTCTCATACGGATGAGACTCGGTCACGTTTGTTCTCCAGCTCATCTTGCCAAACTTAAAATTATTAACGATCCCAGTTGTTCGTGCGGCACAGATGTGGGCGACTTGAACCACATTCTTTTCTCCTGTCCTCTATATGACCGTTCTTCCTTTCTCAGTGATCTATTGTCCTTCCGTATTCCTTTTCCTACTTCAGTTCTTACTTTATTTTGTACAAATAGTTTACCTGTATATAAATGTATAGCTTCATTCATTACCATTAATAATATTAGATTGTAATTTAAAAATATATTTTCATCAATTTATTGTATCTCATCATTCATTAGTAATATCTAGTTAGTTATAATCCTATTGATCCTTTATCCCAAATTCCGTTGTAAATATTATTATTGATAAATTCCAGTTTCCCTAACTTTGTCTTCCTAATATAACTTGACACTGGCTAAATGCACAAACCGTGCGAAGCCAGAAAAAAAAAAAAAAAAAAAAAAAAAAAAAGTGTCAATTCAATTGTGTCAAAGTCAAACCTGTCTGTGTCAAATGGTCTAAAAAGTGTCAAAAACATAACCTCATATTTTTGACATGAGAATCATTCATTATATTATATTCAGTAAAATAAAATATTAACAACAATAACATTAAATAATATGAGTCTGTGCATTAGATCAAAGTATTTGCGGCCGAATCTTATAGGTTCGTTGTTCCGCTATTCAACGACACCAGCGGAAGCCATCGAACAGATTGAGCCAGTAGTGGCAGATGATGAAGAGGCTCTGGCGAGAGAGGCTGCGATTGAAGCAAAAAGGAATGTCTCTAGGTTATCTCGCGCCCATCAGAATCTTGTTAACGGGCAGAGACCTTACGAGGAACCGAGGAGTATAGCCCACCTGACTGTTAAGTACAGCAGAAAGATGTACGGGAAGTACGGCGTTGCGAGTGGTGTTAATCCAAGTAATTACTTACTTACTTGTAAACTTATTAGTCTATAATATAATATAAAGTCGCAGATATTACACATATTATTAAAAAGTGATGATTCACATGTTATATCCAATTAAACCCTTTGGTTAGGTGTAGCTGCGTCTTACACTGGCAGCATATTTATCAACTCTCAAGATAACATTGAAACTAATATTTTCAGGCATATGCTTCCCATCAAAGAAAGACATAATAGAGAGAGTGGAGTATGAATCTGTAGCATACCCATTCACCATAAAACAGATGATGGACACAGCAGAAAAGAGAAGAAAAGAAGAGCAACAGAAAATTGAGCAAAGGGATCAAGATATTGCTGCCAAGTTTGTCAAATTAGCACAATGGAAGAAAGACCTTATTGATAAGATTGCCAAAAAGACTTCTGAAGCCAATGCAGCTAAGGTTTGTTAAATTATTTTAAAATTGAATAGAATATATCACATGATTTGAGAGTTTTGTCTGAAGTTCATTCTTCATTTAAGCTATCTAACTCACTATGAACCAATTGTTATCATCTTTACAGGAAAAGAAAGAGAGGCTAGTGGAGGAAGTAAGAAGACACTTTGGCTTCAAGCTAGACCCTCGAGATGAGAGGTTTCAAGAGATGTTGGCTAAACGAGAGAAGGAACAGAAGAAATTGGAGAAGCAAGCTAGGAAGGAAGCTAAAGAGAAGGTCATGATTGCCAAGCTACAGCAGAAGAATGTAGAAATTAGTGATGCTAAGAAGTGACCAGGTTAGATACTTGTAGTGTAATTTAGTTTAATAAACTATTATTGTAATATATATATTTTTTCTATTTCTTTGTATGACAAATTAATGTAAGAAAAGGCATGCCTGGCTAAAGACTGAATTAACACTTGCAATGCTGGGAACTGACTTGTTGGGTTAACTCAAGTCACACAAGGGCTTTATTCATATTTTCGACATTTTCTTTGAAATCGTACCAGTGCTTAGCTTAGCTCCGTTTACGAGAATTGTGTGGCCGCGCGGTTCTCCATGTTTCGACCGCGCGGTAATAGCATTTAAGTGTGTGTAGGTCGTGAAGTCCAAACGTTAGGGCTTTATTCATACTGTCTACATTTTCTTCGAAATCGTATCAGGGGTTAGCACAAAGAATGGGCCCTGTACTAAGCTCCGTTTACGAGAACTGCGTGGACGTGCGGTTCTCCATGTTTCGACCGTCGATTGTTAAACCTTTACAACTTTCGGAATATTGGATCTAGGAATTTGCGACTTTCATTGTTAGTGCTTTACAAATTCCTTCGTAATGTTGACGTAGTCGTTTTCCTTCTATGACGGTAAATCTATCGATCGAAGATCGATCGATTGGTGTGGTAGAACCCTTATGTTCAACATCTTCCATCTTAGAATCGGACTGTCTAATAAAAATACTAAATCCTCATCCATGGTTGCAACACCCTAAACGCCTAGCCTAAATGCTACAACAGCTCGCTCGTCACTGTGGCCACCGCACGCCTCCATCGTCGCGCCCGCTACAGACCCTAGCCACCGCGCGTTCAGTGTGGTCGCACACATAGGTCTTTTGTTTTTTAATTATAGAAAAATAGGGCTATTTCTGCCTATTTATTAGGAAAGCTTACGACTGGAAAGGCTAAAAGATGTCTGAGTTTTTTGGAGTTTTTTGTTTTCTGTCTCGGATAGATTTGTCTCTATAGTTGCCCGAGATTTCGCATCCTCCCCCTGTCTACGGCCCTGATGATGATGACGCGAGGCGTAAGTGGACTGTGCATGTTGTGTTCACATGAAAAGAGCAGAGGCAGACACTAAAATTGTTGACAAAATCCTACTAATATTATAAATGCGAAAGTTTGTGAGGATGGATTGATGGATGGATGTTTGTTACTCTTTCACGCAAAAACTACTGAATGGATTTGGATGACATTTGGCATACGGGTAGTTTATAACCTGGATTAACACCTAGGATACTTTTTATCCCGATAGTATGTTCTCGTGGGACAATTATCGAAATCCACGCAGGCGACGCCGCGGGCATAAGCTAGTAAATAATAAATGTGGACAGCAACCTAAAACGCCTTAGTTTTTATTCAAATAGTAATTAGTAAAAAAAAACTAAATCTTTGGTATGTATTTACTTTTCCAACAGGGGGTGTAAGTGCACCCGCTTGTACCCTGCTGCCAGCGCCCATGGGCATGATGGATTGATCCCAGTACAGTGTGACATTGCCATTTTTGAGAACTGGGTCAGGCCATACCTATAGTACCGATAGTACGGCACTTCCGATTCTACAAGGCTGTATTTCAGAGCAAATTGCTGATGGATAATCCTGGCTACAAGGTTGTGTCTATGAAAGTATTTTCCGTTAGCTAGACGAGAAAACACGGAGATAAAATGTGACGTATTGATTCGCCCGGACGGTGACATGCCCGACGTATGTCAACCGTGCCGTCCTTCACAACAAATCTGTAGTTGTTATTCGTCATCATATTACATTTTATTATTAATTTGGTTAATAGTGGGAGTTATACGTATAGTTAGAGATATTCTCATATACAGAAGCATGGGCGTAGCAAGGGCCTGTAATCCCCCCTAAGGGCGAGGTCACAACACTGCGTTGCGGCGTCGTATCGCAAAAACGACGTCGCACAGCAATACAATGCGATGACGCAACGCAAAAATTTCATCGCATACGAACGACATTGTACGACAAGACGCTTAAAAATTTGTCTTTGTAGTCTGATATACTTTTGTCCCAAAGGACGGGACGTTCCTGAACTAAGGATATCAGGTAATCGATATCGTAATCCGCCATCATGAAACGTGCGCACCTCGTTCAATGTGGACACTAACTAAGAGGCAGCGTGTTGTCGCATTGCACATTTGTACGTTGCGTCAGCGCATCGGAAATTTCCATACGATGCATTGTGCGGCGTCGTAGGTTTTTACGATGCGACGCCGCAACACAGTGTTGTGGCCTCGCCCTAGAGGCTTTTTTTAAAGTTTTTACATTTCCTGTCTGATGCCACATAATTACTCAGTAAGTAAAAAGTTTTTGATGTGGCTATTGGCATTTTAGACTCCAGCTGCATTCGTAAATTTTAATAGTATATTTAACTCTTAAAAATCAGTTTTGCCATCACGCTCATCTCCGCCTTGCTGGAGTCCGTACCTCCGAAAAATCGCACGAATGTTTTCCACTGCAGCAATGAGTTTCAGTAAAAAAACCTAGGTAACATTTTAGGAGACATTAAAACCCAAACATTAAAACCAATATTTTTTTTTAATCGTACATAAAACATGATATTCATAATAAATTCATAAATATATACGTAAAAACGTCCGTCACAATTCGTCTTCCTCCGAGGACGAATCGAGTACATCTCGCGGGTTTACGAGGGATGGGTTTGTGGAGCGCTGCGTGATCAGTGGTGAGCATATGAGCGTCTCCGAGTCGCTTACCACGCTGCTGCCGGGGCTGCTCAGGCCGTATGTATTCTGTAAGCAAATTAATACCTTCTTTGAATGAAGAAGACGACATCTGCTGCGCCGTCACCAAATAAGTGTTTCGAGACCTGCCCCCGTATTCACAAACGCTCGGATTCGATTTCGATGCGGAAAGTCGTATGTCTATCTCGCTCGCTTTCGTAATGCCAAAACAAGATAGACATACGAATTATCGAATCGAAATCGAATCCGCCCGTTTGTGAATAGGCGGCCTGGAGGAAGAATTATGATGATGACTTTGAACGCGCTTTGCATGCCGCATAATATCGGTAAATGGTGATATATTATTATTTCTAATCTATTTTCCAGTATCATTTACGTAACTAGTATGTTTTTAAACAAAGTGGCGACGACAGTAAATGAAAACACTGGTAATACCAGTGCATAGGAATATTTTAAAATTATTATGAAATAAAAAATCCTAAGATTCCAAAAAGATATACTTATTTTTATTTCGATGTTACGAAATAAAAATATATCTTTTCAAATTAAATAGCACAAAAATAATATACTAATTACCGACTTCCAAAAAAAACCGTAAAAATGTATAAAATAACTTCATTTTCGGAAGTCGGTGACTGTTTGTTTCATTGACTTTATTGCCACTGACTTCCGAAAGTGTCACAAGTTTCTTTTTAGTTGTTTTTTTTTTAATTATTTTAACCTTTTTAGTTGAGATATGTACTGAATGATATAAATTGATGATGAAATTCTTGTCATATATTTTAAGGCTTATGTTTAACATAACACCAGATAAAGTAAATATAACCTTAAAAAACATTTTTATACTGCCTAAAATAGTAAATGATCACCAGAAATAGTAAATGATCACCGGAATTAAAAACCTGAAAATCACAGCTCCGAACTAAGGCGTAGTCGACGGAGTGTAAAACAAGTCATGAGCCCCACAAACACGCCATTATCAGCACAGGGTCCGTTTTATTATGAGTTGCTTTCAAAAACCAAACTTTTAAGAAAAATCTACGCGGGGCTCCTATTTCTCTCTGCAGGGTTTAAAGTCGAGTCGGGGTGCCCAATATCCCGAGCTCGCTTTGCTCGCACTTGCTTCCTAAGTTCTTCTTGCCACAAAATTTGGTGATCATTTACTATATTTGGTGATCATTTACTATATTTGGTCTTTGAATACAATTTTTTTGGTGTTTAGTTTTTTTTTTTTGGTAACGTAGCTTAGGATCTCAAAGTATTTTTTGGTGCTCATTATATTTAATCCCATATTTTAACTTTGAAACAAGAATTTATTACACCTAATAAGTACCATCATGTCATCAACATAGATATAGAAGTAAAAACGTGTATTTTAGAAGATAAGTCATAAAGTACCCCAAGTAAAATTAATAAAACTGATATCGGCCCACCGCGCGAGTTTCATCATCCAAAGGCCAAATACGCGCGCGTGCGAATTTATTACTGCTTTTGTATTATTGTGATGAAAGTAATGAGCATAAAAAATGTTTCTTTGGGAAAGTTGTTTGTTATCATGAGTATAATCACGTGCTTAAGTATCGGTCACTAATTACCAGTTACCCTATATTCCATAGGTACATCTCTGCCTACTAACTCTTCGGGGAAATACAGGTGTAATATTTTTACATTTGTTATTTTGTTGTTAATTTAAATTGTCCCGTCATATTCTATTAGAAATCCGCAAACAAGATTACACTTACTTTTTTATAAGGCTTCGATACTGTAGAAATTAAAGTATCTTCTAACGTAATAGATTCTTCGCGACGAGAATTCACCGTGTCGCCCATTTGCCGTTCAATCATCCCCAGTTTCTGGAAATAAGATTATAATTATAAAATAATATTATTTTTTGTATATTGGTTCTAAAACACTTTAAAAAAAAGCCTTATGTTTTACAACCATATCGGGTTGGTATTTCATATCCGACTACTCTGAGAAGAAACATCTGAAGCAAACTCAAAGCTAACTAATATCAAAGCCATCTTCACAGATGGCAAATTTGGTAACAGAAAATATAAACGCCGTCATTTGACGAGTCATATAATAAGATCCCACAAGTAAAATGAACTGCTGGTCACACAACCTATTCAAAATGTTTTGCATGTAGGTAGTCCTCATTTTAGGGATTTTCAGTACCGGACACAATAAAGGGTGTAAAACACCTCTTAACGAAGCCGAAAGGCACTGGTTCTCCCTGTCCTTGCGATCATTTTTTTGCTCTACACCATACCTGGGAACCTTCTAGTTACGGAGATATTAGGGGTCAAAGTTCCAACTTTTTGACAAGTATTTTTTTAAATACAAGTTTTTAATGTAAGATTTTTACTTTAAACACCTCCACGACCTCCGTACTATTCAATCCGTCCATCAGCACAATGTTTTGAGTGCGTTACATTGAGTTCTACCACAAAACATGATTTTACACCCCCCAAAAAAAAGTAGTTTCCCAGCAATAATTTTTGCGTAAAGTTACTTAGTTTCATGTACAGAATGCTTTACACCGTGTATATCCGGACACATTTCACCAATTTCCTAGTGTAAAATGTGTCCGAATATATCATAACCTAAGTTCTTTTAAAGCTCCCCGAAGACTACCTACTACTTACAACACAAAGGTAAACATTTGGTGGGAGTTGCAAGTATTCAATCGTCTTACCATTTCGACCGCATCCACTCGCTGCAAGTCACCCAACAGATGCGCGGACTTGGTCGTCTTGTTGACCTTTATTTTCTCTGCCATTGTGTGCGAACTCTGCGGTCGTTTCGACCCTATATTGATTCGTAATTCTTCACTGTATGCTGGTTCTTCCACTTCCTCGATGACCTCGATTGGATTTGGCTCTATACATGTTTTCTTTGGTACATTCTCGCCGTTTGATGCTGATTCAATCTGTGCTGCGTGAATACATTGCCTGGGGAATATCAATTAGATTTAATAGTAGTTAATCCTAATCAAAATATAAATAAATATGGCAAAATAAGTACGGTACTTATGGTACCTACTAATTGATGCCATACTGCGGCACTAATTTTGGGTGCAATTTTAAAACCCATAATAAGTGCCGTGTTTTGAACTTCAAATCTTGTTTCCATGAATTCTTGATATGTTTGAATCTCAATACCAGTCCGGGTTTGAATGAATTCTTAAATCATTTTATTATCAAGCAACTAGCTAACTGGCCCATAGATAAAATACATAGAATAATCTTAAACAATAAAAATAAACTAATACATAATAAAAACCTAAACTATAAGGCCGCTTTCACATTAGAACGTTAGCAGCGCGACATTAGCGCGGTAGAAGCACATGCCTTCACATTATAATTTATAAGAACAGCCGCGCGTTCGCAGCGCGGCTGCCGCGCCGCTGTTGACATCAATGGCGCACTTCATTTCAAAACTAACGGGAAACATTTTGTATCTCCCGAAGGAAAGGTATCGTAGCAGGATAACATGATATAATTAGGTACCTAAATAAAATAATAAGAGGTATATCTGCTGCATTTTTTTCGGACCTACTTTTGTTTTCGAAATCAGGAATAACCAATGCACATAATTCTTGCCAGTTTTTCTACTTTAGGGGCCTGTTGTTGTAACCGTCGTTTTTGAGTGCCACAAAACAGGACGCCTTTGAATTTCAAAAATAAATAGTTCGGTGTCAAACTCGCTAATGGTGCAGTCTATAATCCCGTGCGCTTGCAACCCTGACTCTCGCCGAGCGAGCGCACGCGGCGGCAGCGCGCCACTGCCACTTCGCCACTTCTGGCAGCGCGACACTCATACATCTGTCGCGCGAATGTCGCACTGCTAAAGTCGCCTAAATGTGAAAGCGGTCTAACTAAACACGATTTCAAATTAATTGATTGACACATTACTTGCATCAAGAAAACTTGTGCTGTGCCTTAATTTTTCAACTTGTCTGGTGTTAAGTTTAAAGTGTGACAAGATAAACTAACCCGTTAGCTCCCCCGGGGCACTGGTTATTCTTTATGAACTTATAAATATCTTTGAAGGCCTGTTGGACATAAGATATCGTTTGCTGCTCAAGAGGAATAGGACTCTCCGAACCAGAACTACTTGATAAGTCACCCGACATGCTGCTTGCTTCCAAAGAGTGTTCGGAACCTAAGAATACGAAAAAAAGACCATTAAAAGTTGCGATTTAGCAATTGTGTCGAGGGTTTAGGCAGTTCCACAGATTGAACTTCAATTCAATTAATACCAGAGCGGAAAACGTCACTATCGTTTTTTTCCACTTTGTCCATCTACAATGTTATTCTTCATAATTTAGTGCGAACGTTTTGAAAGTCGCGCTTTTCACTCATGGTCAGCTCATTACCATACCTGAAGACGCCCCCCCACTGTGGCTCCACAATTGTGCCAGTTGCAGTTTCAACTGCTTCAACTGTTCTACCAACTGTAGGTTCAACTCTTCAAGTTGTTGCCTGTGCGAGATCTCTGCTTGGAGCTGTTCTTCTAATGACTCCGCGTAGTCTCTGGAAATGAGATTTCTGGGTCAGATCTGCGGCTAGTACTAAGTGCAATTGGTTTTTCTACTTTCTCAGTAGTTCTGTATCTCAGTAGTTTCTTAGTAGCTCACTGGAGTCTGGTGTATTTTTTTCTCGCATGTTGTACCTACAGCTGTAATTTAAATTAGTCGCCGTCTGAGTTTCTGAGTCTTAGCTGATTTCGCTATTTCACTGCTTATAAAATTGAGTAGGTATACTTACTTTTCTTTCTGCCCTGTTCGAGTTTTACTAACATATTTAGCTGGCGCTGCTCTTAAGTTAGTACCTGTTCGATCTTTTGATATTACAGTCCTAAGAGTAAATAAAATATTTTAATTAAGATTGGATTTAATAATAGCTAAGAATCAACACGAAAATTATAAGAAATTGTAAGTGTTTACTAACTTGGATGGAACCGATTTTGACAGTCTTTCGCTCGAAGACCCACTAAGGCTGGCCAGCCACGTAAACTGAAACAAATAAGTATGTGAAATATTTATACAATGGCCAAAATGATCGCATATTGCGATTTTTTCTTATCGTTTATGACGAAGCGGTATATTGCTTTGTATACTACTTTCCTCCATAGGTAATAGTTTCCCTATTTTACGTACCTACAGCTCTTGCAAGACATTATCGAATGGCTTATTGTATCTGATCGGGGTAATGCCTCCAGAACCTTTGGAGACGAGTCTTCTTCTCTAGTATCGCAAAGAAATTGAATTACAAGGTAAGTCAGCCAGGTGTGGCAACGGGCCAGAATACGCTGAGTGCCTACACTACCTACACACTACTTAATAAAATGGTAATACGCAAAATGCATGTGCACCTTTCCTTTCGTCCCTCTTTCGTTATCCCTGAGCGTGGAGCGCACTTTGGACAGAGAATCCAAACCCACATCATTGGACCTTATATCTATTACGACGAGAGTCTTGTTGGACGTCAACATTTGTAAAATTGTGGCCGTCGATTTTTCTGTTATACCACAGTTCTGAATGTCCAGTGCTGAAAAGAGAGTATTTGTCAAGAAATTTGAGAAAAATTGAAAACATCCCAGCCTTATTCATTCATGAGCAAAATGTCACTGAGCCATCATTTGGCCCTCTCTCATTGTCAGCGAGGGACGTAGCAAAACAATTGATCATCTCATCATCATCTGCCTTGCCTTTTCTCTCGAAACAGTCCCGTGCCTTTTCTCAACTATTTTGGGGACAGTATTCAGTCTTACCGGATGCAGCTAATACCAGTATTTTACATGGAGGGACTAACCATCTGAGCTGAAGAACTCAGTAAGTGAGTAAGTTCAACCCTTTTTTTTTTTTTACTCTGAGGACCTGCGGCAGGCGCAAGGTGAAGGCGCCGTAGCGCCTCTCAAGCCACTCCTCAAAGAGGGGACTTATCGCCACTATTGTGGCGTGCCCTGCACGTGGTTGCGACAGTCGCTGTCTCCATGTCGCCATGAGATCGCGTCGGAGTTCCGTCCGCTGAGCGTCGATTTGCCGCGGCAGCGAAGTTTCCCCCCAGCGTAGTGCCTCCGCGCGCCATTCGTGCAGGCGCGCGAGTACTATCGCCTCCGGAACCCATGGCGGCAATCGGCAATCATGGAGATCGTGCGGTGGTAGCCGTAAGGCTAATCCGGGGGGGATTAGCCTCCGGATCCCATGGCGGCAATCCGGCCAAGAGGCTCGCCGCCTGGCCGGAGATCGTGCGGTGGTAGCCGTAAGGCTAATCCGGGGGGGATTAGCCTCCGGATCCCATGGCGGCAATCCGGCCAAGAGGCTCGCCGCCTGGCCGGAGATCGTGCGGTGGTAGCCGTAAGGCTAATCCGGGGGGGATTAGCCTTACGGCTACCACCTTCTGGGGCGCGTTCAGGTAGTGGGCGGCTCGCCGCCTCAATGAACGCGCCCACACCGGGGCTCCATAAAAGGGCAATGGACCGCACAACCCCCGCGTTGAGCCTCCGGCAGGAGGCGTTTGGACCCCCCAGGTTGGGCAAGAGCCGCTTGAACGCAGCCCCGGCCCGTTCCAGTTTGGGGGCCAAACGTCGGAAGTGCTCCACGAAGTTCCACCGGTTGTCGAGGACAAGCCCTAGGTACTTCAGTGTCGACTCGACGCCGATGGGAACTCCTCCTACCGTCAGTATGGATCCCGATGGTGGCGCATTCCGAGGCCCATGAAAGCACATGGCCTCGGACTTGTGCAATGCCACCTCGAGACCCAGTTGCCGGATTCTCTCCACGACTATCGCAACCCCGCGTGTCATGAGTTCGGCCGCCGCCTCGTGCGACCTCCCTTGTGCCAGCACCAGCGTATCGTCAGCGTAGCAAACAACGCTGACACCGCTAAGGAGGTCGGCGCGCAGCACCCAGTAGTAACCGATGTTCCACAAGGGCGGCCTCAGAACCGGAAGGAACACCGCACGACATCTCTCGCCGGCTCCACTCTCCGTTGAGACCGGGGTAGATGACGGCCCTGTCCTTCAGGTAGTCCCCGACCACACGACAAAGTTAGGTCGGCACCCGGTGATACCGGAGTTCCTCCCTAATGCAGGTCCAGGGCATGGTGTTGAAGGCGTTGGCGATGTCAAGAGACACCGCCACGACGACCCCAACCCGGGACACCGCATCCCCCGTCGTGAGAGCCCTCACGCGCATAATGGCGTCCACCGTCGAGCGCCCTCTCCCCACAAGGTGCCCGGCGAGGCGGTTAGCAATGACTCTTTCAAAGAGTTTGCCCACCTCGTCGAGCAACACAATGAGCCGATATGCGGACGGAGAGTCCGCAGGGACCAACTAACCAATGTCGAATATTCACAATTGCAACCGGGACAATTGGTATGTAAATTATGTAAGTAATGGATGGTCCGACGATGATTTTTGAGCGATGGACCGACCTTGGCAGGCCCTGCTTACCCTTGAAGATCGACCTATCATCATCAGCCTACAACAGTCCACTGCTGGATATATACATAATGTATCGCCAGTCTACTTGGTATCGCTGCAGAGACCCGAGAGAAGTTCGACCCGTGCAGATGTTATTTAGCCGCAAAAAAAGCAAGTACTGACCTTTTATCCACAAATCATCACAGAGCACATCGAGGAGCTTGCCGACTCCTTCGTCTCCTAACTGTGGGTTGGCACAAACTGTGATTCTACGCAGACCTCCCATGGAATCTAGCTCGGGTAGTCGATACCGTAGTGTATGCGACCAGTTCTCGCTGTATCTGTGGATCTTCTGGTACTGGAATGTAAACAAAAATATTTGATATTGTCAAATTAATTATGCTTTGTGATGAAATGAGGTTTACCACTTGATTGGCCGACGACCCCTGATAGACCTCTCAACATTTCAAGGACTGCGTTTATTTGCAGATACATAAATATATTGGAAGTGCTGCAGAACGAAAAAGTGTTTTTTTTTTTATATATCGTATCTTATTTTTTTTTTACATTAGAACATATACCTTAACTAATTCCGCGATGTATCCAGCACCTAGAGGCGTCAGCTCGCATCCTGATAGGTCCAGCGTAGCCATATTCGGCAGAGCTGTTTTGATGGCCGTGCAAATAGCCAGGCAGCCTGCGTCACCGATCAGGCATCGTTGCAAATGTAAGTGTTGCAGGGAAGTATTCACTCTGAGAGCCTAGAATAGAGTTTTGGAAAAATAATTTGGAGTTCAACTTGGTATCATACGATGGAAACTTGAATTGCCAAAATCGTCTCGAGGGACAAAAGATTCTTGAATGATCTGTATTTTTATTAAATTAGCCAATTCTCTAACCCGCAGCGGGGCAAATGCTTCTCCCATATCTTTCCGATTTTTTCTGTTTTGCCTTCTCAGACCAGTCAGTCAGGAACAAGTCTAAATCATCACGCCGACCGGCGTTTTTTGCGCGCCTTACCCACTGTGTGACGATGCCGGATCTTGGTCCACTTTGGAAATGTGACATGCCCAGTCCTATTTCTATCTAAACTCTGTCCGTTTTTCGTGAATATAAAATTCGTGACTTACCTGGCACAAAGGATTTAAATACGGTATCCTCAACGGAAGTCCCTCAAACATTAAAGTCGTTAACAGAGTGGTATTACAGAGCAGTTGCGCTACAGCCTCCACTAAGTTACTGAGCATAAAATTTGTCAGAAGTACACATCGCTTGTTGACAGTTTTCGCTAGTCTCTCGCAGTCTATATGTTCCAATACTGATTATAAAAAAGAAGGGAAATAAAAGTGAGATTAGTTTGTACACCATTAAGGCATCTAGAAAGATAGATCAGACAGAGTTTTGAAATTATTAAAAAAAACGTTTTTGTATCAGATGACAATCTTGCGATAAAACCCTCTCCATACATTTCTGGACTAAAGTAACCTTATCTGCCAAACATCTATAATGTTAACTGTTCCTTGTTGTTATAACTTTGATTCGTTCTATTCCTCCGCGTAGAGTTAAAGACGTGATAATTTTATGAAGACCAAAGTCTAGCTGCTGTAGGTACAAAGATTATTCTAGAACACTATCTGTGATTAATGCCTATAAATAGGATTAGCTAGGTTATCGACTCATTGACCTTTCGATAGCAGACACTGTGTGACTGATTCGGGTTGGTAACGTAACTTGGTCATCAGTTCTTCAAGAAGAGTACCTAAGTTCCCATATAATATGCATAGTTTCACCATGCACAGTCGCTAAAAAAGCGGCAAAGTAGCACTGAACAAAAAACAAAAAAAAAAATGGGCAGGAATTATTAGTGTCCTAACATTGCCAAGATCACTATGAGAACTGATTTTGATCGTTCAAGTGTCCTCTACCCAAAGGCATGTAAGATCAACCTAACAGAAGAAACGTCATGGACAAAATACGATCTCATGTTTCTGTAAGGCAATAAAGGAAATTACATTGCCAACTTTGACAAGTTACACTTCCATTAACAGCAACCAATGGCTCTTGTAATTGATTATGATTTGGTCCGCGTTGTCCCAACTACGGTAATTTTTATGTGTTTTGTGTCTATTCATATTTTATTGTGAGGCATTTTAGAAAAAATGTCAATGCTACCTTTCAACTTTAGATTTGTACTAGTAGCAACCAATTGGTTGTTTTCCCAACTTTAGTAATCTTTATGCCTTTGCGTCTATCCATATTTTATGGTATAGTTTCATCGTGCGTTACAACTTTGCAGAAAAATCAAAATGGCGATGTACTTCAGACCTCTTACAATCGCTTGTAAATATTTGAATGTCTTTGTTTACAATATTACCCACTAGGTTGTAAATCAAACTAAGTTGTATCATTGTTATTACATTACCCGTTTTGATTTGCTGACGACACTTTACAACAACTGTATGCAGGCTCAAATCACAGCTGAGTGCATTTAGTATAGGCGGCCAATCCGCATATTTTATCCTATCCACACAGAAATCCACCACCTTGCCATTGGCACACGGTATGACACTGGTCAATGGCGTAAGGTTCTGTAACTTGCAACAGCTCAAATAACATTGTTGAAATATTCGGCTACTTTTAGGCTCGTTCCCATCACGGCCCATATTCTTCAAAGCACAAGTAAAAAAACATTCAAATCACAAATAATACCGCGTAAAATTGCGCGGTTTTTGGCTAGTAATATCGTTAAAATTTTGATCCTATGAAATATTTTTTTTATTGAATATTTGCTCAAAAATAAACTTGAAAGTAACGTATAAGATAGTTTGAAATTAGAACCAAAGAGTAGAATAGTCATACCAAAATTCGTGACATGAGTTTGTTTTATTCATAATCTTTGTTTTGTTGCGGCCGGTATCTATATAGGTCCGTCACATCATTATATTTTTATGAAATCGGTAAGGAAAAGGATAGAAGGAAGTATCACCGAATCATAAAAACGCTTCGATTCGATTTCGATTCGGAAAGTTGTATGTCTATCTCGTTCGCTTTCGTAATGCCAAAAAAAGATAGACATACGACTTGTCGAATTGAAATCGAATCGAAAAGTTTGTGAATACGGGGGCTGGTACCCAAATAGCTAGTAGATAGTTCTCCCACAGTTATTTTCCTCAGACTGCATGAAACCACCAGCAACCTTACTGTAGCGAAAACAAAATAATGCGGCTGTTATTATTATTTACCCAAACCGATCAATCAAAACAAATAAATATGTTAATTTTAAATCTTTTATTAAAAAAATATTTGTGACAGTCGTTTACAGAAACTACAGCCGACACAATCGCCGAGGACCGAATATCTGATTTAATAATTAGGAAAATTAATACTTACTTAAAAAAAATTGAAATTGGTTTTAGACTTCCACAGTTTACGACTTTTACACTTTTCTATGATAGATCGTAGAAATAGCAAAATGTAAATCTGGCATGTAACACCTCTTTAGTCGACAGAGTGCGGATGTCAATATAAATCAGATATTCAGTCGAAGGCGAGACCACCTAGAAACGTCTAACCAAACTATTTACACATAATATAATCTATGTACTAGACGATAACATGTATGTATAATAACAATCAATACTTATAAAACCTCTTTTTTTCTTGGGGGTTGAAAGACACTTCTATTTTTTTTTTCAGTTTGCATATCCATAATTTCAATTCTAGGTAGGTACATTATTTTTAGACATAGGTTAACCCTGATAAGACTATATAAGAGAGATAAATATGTAGGAGTAAATCATGGTAACGTTGTTAAGGCACTTTTAATTTAAACTACACATATAAACAAACAAAGAGTCTTAACAGCACGCGTAGCATGACCGCCGTAGAAACGGGCTATGTACGGAAGAATAGCCAAACTGAAACATTGTCGTTGTCTATCTGTCATCATGTCGATTCTTCCGTAGACAAAACTCGTTTCTTCAATGGTCAGGCTACGCGTGCAGGAAGAACTTGAACGTATCCTTTAAGAAACAAGTTCATCTGCACAGGTTTAAAGAGAGCGAGAATATTTCGTTTAGTGAGTAAAGATCTCTATTTTATTCTGAAGTTATCGGCTAATAACAATGGATATTTAAATTATTATACTAATTCTTATAAGAAGATAATAACTTTCAATAATAATGATATCACATTAGAGTTACATACGATGTGATGAATTGAAAATTATAATAATTAAGACATCAGAAAATCAGCTTGAAAAAAAATGCAAAAAGTATAATTTACTCAGATTTTATCAAAGAACATTTTGCAGCATCGAATAACTCACTTTACTGGTGATAGATGGCGTTAGCTTAGCTTTAGTTGTCATTTATTTTCTCAGTTCACCACATCAAAATGATAATGTAAAATAAATTAAACTAATATAATTGCACTGTCACCTATAATGCGATAATTTGCTGTGTAGCCATACAATCTGAATTGTACATATTTACAATAAACAAAATAAATCAGAACGCATCCTAATTGTACTGGGAATAAAATATACTTGGTACATTAATTAAAAGGGTTTCAGGCGGTAGTAAACTCCCAGCGAAAGTTTCCAAAGAGAGCTGTATTATTTATGTTCCCATAGTCGCAATTCCTTTGGTATCGAAAAAGGTCGCACTGTATAGGTGTGATTACTTTTAAAATGCAATTTTTTTAAAATGGTCATGTTTATTCAATTTTTGGAGGCAAACTTTGGGAAAACTCGAGCTTTACAAGTCCTGTTCAATTTCAAGTGGAATGTATTTTTAAAAAACTAAATAAAATATATACAATTATAACAAATAAAAAAGCATTGTATGACCATTTAAGATAATATTCCTGTAATATTTATAGCCTTTTTGACATAATACCTAGAATACAGTAAATACCTTTTATACATGTTTTTTTTTTTACTTTTTCATTTATTTTTCTTGGCATTGTAACGAGATCAGTACATTAGCAGGGATGATTTTAAATACATTAATGAAGCCTTTGATGGAAGATGTTTGACAGATGTATCTGTTTTCTAGTTTCAGAATATATGGGATTTAAACAACATTGAAGCAACTTTAGAAAGTTGATATAGGAAGGATCAAAAGGAAATAGGATTGATTAAAGAAAGATGAATTATGGAAGTTAGTCAGATTAGACAGATAAAAATAAGTCATGTAAGTTTTGAGGGCTGTGAGGAAAATTGTAACTTTAAAAAAGGTATGCTACCAATGTCCCATGTTGAAATATATTACAACCAAAGACACATGTTCAAACATTTTGCATCATGGATTTTGTTATTTTTTTTTATATTTTTATCAATCCCTGGCATTTTGCTGTAACAGTATGCAGAAGCGTGATCATATAAACCTGTTTGAAACTTTACACTAATTTTGCAGTGTTACGGCGCATTCTGAACAAAGTTAAGATTTAAAAAAAAAAAACCTTGGTATTGAAGATCTTTTGATCTACGCCAGCCGGCTTTTATACCAAAGATTCACGCTGAAATATTGTTAATGTACAGAAAGCCAAATTGATAAGTGTGCAAGCAACCTGAATAGACCAGACAGTTGGTAGAGGGCATTTGTTTGCCTAGGCACTCATTGTTTGGCTGCATAGTGCATACCTAATAATTTAGAAGTGTGTAAGTACATACAAGAACACGCACATTAACCGTGGATCTAATAACGTTTTATCTAATAAAGATACGGGAAGTTATATGTCCGATTATAATTTTACTATCGCGTTGTTATGAGAAAGCAAGCATTATAATGATTTATTTCTTTTATGAATAGCTAATTTTGTCAACTGTTGCGATGTCAAAACTATGATCACGTTCCTTTTACAATTCGAAGTTCTTAAGGTTTTTAAATGAATAAATGGTAGATACATTAATTTAAAATAGTTGGCTAAGTATAGAATAAATTGACTGACCTTTTGACCGTCAGACCTTTGTTTTTTCTCTTTGGTCTTTAAGAAGTTCTATTTTCGGCCACGTCTGACATGAAACGCCTACTTATTTGAAATAAACTGCTGCATGCATTCGTGGGGAGGGAAGGGGTGGAAAGGTATATATTAGTAATAAAGGCCTCATAAGTGCTATGATGATGATGAAACAAATGCTAGGTGCATACTTTCCGAATGCCTATTATTAAAACCAGTTCAGCATGGGACGAAATTTCAACTCTCTGCGTCGAGCCGTATGTTGTTAATAGAGCAGTGCATCTTTTCAACGCACAAAGGATACTCGTGTGTTGAATTCCGAACCCTTGGTTTAACGACGAGAATTCAAAATCAATCACCAGTGGAAATTCTCTGTTATAAACATCTGAGGGTCAAAAGAAAAGTCAACTACAACCTTAATACTAAGCTAACTCGATATAAGGCGCTCTCTGATCCGACTCAGGTTGGTCTCCGTCGCTGTCGGAAGCCGACACTGATCGGCGCGCGTTCCATTCACTCTCGGGATCAGAGAAGATGTTCCTGTCGGCTAGAGCATCGTCGTCCATCGCTTCCATATCCAGGTCGTCTGCAGAAAAGATATAAACGTTAGTATGAAACAACGCCGGTATACGCAGAAGGGATAGGCAGTAGTGTATGCGTAGTAAAGAAGGAGAAAAACAAATAAAAGTTGTTTCTAAGGGTTTGGAAGGCAGTGAACGTTGAGAACCGAATGATAAGAAAATATCGTCATCGTGGATGGCAATAGGAATCATTCCCGCTATGTCGATTCCCGTTATGTCGACTCGTGATTTTTGTTGGTTTTGATGCCTTGTCTTTTGTTTCACCTCGACATGGCTGACACAGAGTACCTACAGTCACATTAAAAACGAAATACGTGCTTTTAGTCAAATAATTTCGCTCATCCGATGAGATCTATTCTTTTGCAATGTGTAATTGATGGTCCACTGCGCAAAAGTGAAAAATAAGGCTTAAGTAACCGTTTTATAGGTCGTGATTAGACGCCCTGGCACGAGCACGCGAACATGCGCGCAAATGTAACGTAAATACGTCGATTTTATTATTAAAAATACTCGCAACTTTTTTTTTTAATTTTTTTCATATTTATGAATGATACTGATTGTCCTTGTTGCAAGCAATTTAAATTGTATTTATGATTCAAATATCGACTGATATCCGCTACGTTCACACCGGGCGTGCTACGGCCTGGGAAGTCATCTCTAATGGTTTTGAACTATGTGACATTCCGCAAATGCAAGATCAATTCAAGATTAAACTAGACCAAAAGGACAGCGAAATTAGGGCAATCAATTTTTAAACCAAGCCGATGAATGACTGAATTAAAAAGCAATAATGGTCATGCGATTCAGAGAGAATTATAGATAACAAAATTGGGCATAATTATCAGGTAACGATTTTATGATGGTCTAAGCTATTCCAAGATATTTTTACTATATCAATAAAGGTTCAGCAGTTCTCAAGTTTACAACAAACATACATGCAGAAACTTACTCTTGGGAGGTGATGAAATCACGAATACTATGAGGATCTGAGGATGAGAGATGTTTGATAGATAAATGTGATGAAATTATGATAGCAAATGGACTGAAAATGCAAAATTCGTATAGTTATAAATAATGTTGAGTTACTTTTAGAATAGGTCCTTAAATGCCTTATTCTATACAGTATCTTCGAACTTAGTTTCAAGAGAACTAAATTCGAAGTTTGCGTTTCGAACGTTTCAAAACAGGCAAACCTTTCAAAAGTGCAGTGCTGTGACTACTGACCGTAGTTTTACAGTTACTCCTTCTCTCCTGCCAACGATTTACTGTACCCTCTAGGACTTGAATGAGGCAAACAATAGAGCTGTTCAGGTCATTACATACCGATCGGACCAAATCTGAGTCATCGATTCTAGAAGAAGTTACATCTTCACGTAACGTCATGGGGGACTGTTTGTCGCTGTCACGTCGTTTATCTACGTGTTACACTACTGTTAGTACTGACCGTTGTCGGCAATGAGCTCGGCGCCCCAGTCGTTGTCGTACTCGAGCTGCTTATTCACGTCACGTTCCATGAGGGACTGTTTACCACTGTCACGTCGTATAACTACGTGTTACACTACTGTTAGTACTGACCGTTGTCGGCAATGAGCTCGGCGCCCTAGTCGTTATCGAACTCGAGCTGCTTAATCACGTCACGCTCCACGGGGCACTGTTTGTCGCTGTCACGTAGTATATCTACGTGTTACACTACTGTTAGTACTGACCGTTGTCGGCAATGAGCTCGGCGTTCCAGTCGTGGTCCAAGTCGAGCTTCTTGTTCACGTCACGCTCCATGGGGCACTGTTTCTGTTTGCCACTGTCACGTTGTATATCTACGTGTTAAACTTCTGTTAGTACTGACCGTTGTCGGCAATGAGCTCCGCGCTCCAGTCGTTGTCGAACTCGAGCTGCTTGTTCACGTCACGCTCCATGGGAGACTGTACCGCGTCGGTGTCTGCGTCTGTTACGTCGTATATCTCTGTCATTTTCATCTGAAACAATATTGCTTTCGTTTAGAATGTTGTTTAATTTTTAACACTTGATTCAGGCCAGAGGTGTTGCATGTTGGAACTCCATTAGCAGGCACATGAATACGGTATGCAAAAAACTGACTTAAACAATCGTATACTTAGACTTCGTATTCAAATATTTCAAGCCTAGAAAATATTGGTGCCTCTACCTCATCGTTCACTATCGATGCTCTACCTACATAAAAACGAAAAAATGCGCGATTAATTCATTCTCTCTCTCTCTCTCTCTCTCTCTCTAGACTCTATATCACTATAACGTTCTGAATTGGTCGTCAACTGAAATCAATCAACAGGGTATGTAACATATTTTACTCCAATTGAGGACGATCTAGGACGTACAAACAATACTTACCTACGTACATTTGCGATAAAACATTCATTTACTATGTACTTATATTATGTATCATCAGCTATATGTACTTCGTCCGCCATGATATGACACATCTACATCTAATTGTTTTTTTTTCATCATTTATTCATTTATAAATATTTTTTAGCGTTTAGCCAGGATTACCAGGCGATTATGAAAAAAATCCAGGACAGTTTCCTCTTTATCCCAGTGTCTTTTCTTTTACAAAATATCTCGACTATGAACTACACTTGTAGGTCTTTATAAAGATTTTATACTTATAAAATTCAAATTTCCACCCGCCACGATGTAAACAAAAAAAATGGTAGGTATTGATGCTGGAACGATATTCAATCTACAACAACCGTAGTAGCAGCGATAGCTTGAATTGTGGTCACTTCATCGCAAATAAACAAAGATACCGCTATCGTATTTACGGCCGAAGTGAACGATACGAACTATTAACACAACTATTACTCACGGCTAGAGCGAAGTTCGAAATGTTTGAACTACTTCCAAAGCGATAATTTTCTGTAAACATTACTTATATTCTCTTTACAGTATGGCTAACACGATATAAGATTTTTCTCTTTATAAATTTTGGTGGTATCACGAGTGCACGACGGTTGATGATATCAAATATGAAATCATAATTGTTATATTATATTTTAAAATTAGATTTAGGATTCATGCAGTGTAATTAAATAATGATTCATCGTGACTTATATAATTTAATTAATGATTAAGATAGAGAGCACCTACAAAAACATATCACTAGTAAATATCAGTATCATTTTATTTTTCTCGCGAATTCTTTTGATTTAATTTGCCTTCCTTCCAAGTTGACCCAATTATCGACCTTAAAAAGTAAGCACTTAGGAAATAGTTTATCATATTCATTTAAGCTATTATTATAAAGCTGAAGAGTTTGTTTGTTTGAACGCGTTAGTCTTGGAATGGTTCGGATTAAAAAAATATTTTAGTGTTGGATACCCTATTTATCAAGGAGAGCTATAGGTTATATAACATCACGCTCCGACTAATAGGAGCGGAGTATCAATTTAAAATGTTTCAAAAGCGGAGAAAATGTGACAAAGTCGAAGTTGCGCGGGTCAACTAGTGTGAAAATATTAATTGAATTACGATATTCATATTTCAAACTTTGTAGAGCTATGAGCTCTTTACTTATAGAACAGCTTCTTTTAACCGAGTATACGCAATCATCACATCACTATTTAAAACTTTATTCTCTTAATCGTGATAATCAGCGATAACCCTTTGCGTGCGGTCTCCCGATGTCGTACGATGCTACGTCATTCAGCCGGGCCGCGCACGCCATTGGCCGATGATAGCAGGGGTCAAGTATGCTAATTAGAAATACAAGGGACATTTTGCTAGCGGAAAGATGGCAGCACGTTTTAATAAGGCATGGAATAGTAACTATGTTATTAGTAAAAATAAGGTTTCTTTTCGAGATGCCGGGCACCTACCTCATAAAATTGTTGCCAGAATGGCATCGTTTATTGCATAAACGCATGCTAGCTGCATTTAGAGCAATATATTATGGTAGAATTGGCCAGGTAATCAATCACTATCCCACTTGAGGCATTGTTTCTCTTGTGTATAATGATGTTGAAAAACCTGCTAGTTACATTAGGAACAATTGAGACGGATATGTTTTGGTCGAATTAGCAAGGTAATCAATCACTATGTAAATCAAAACACCAACATGGATTTTTAAAAGGTCGCTCCACCACATCCAATCTCGTTCGTGGTCTGTAGTGATTATCTTACAGAACATATGTCCAGGAGGTCTCAGGTCGACGTTATATATACTGACTACA
Organism: Cerastis leucographa; assembly: GCA_963082945.1. Taxonomy (NCBI): domain Eukaryota; kingdom Metazoa; phylum Arthropoda; class Insecta; order Lepidoptera; family Noctuidae; genus Cerastis; species Cerastis leucographa. Next base: position 4,765,000 of record OY720381.1, on the reverse strand, counting down.
GCAAATGTTTTGATCGAATAGATCATGCGCTTCTAATGCACAAACTGTCAGGGATTGGTGTGAGGGGTAACTTGTACAGATGGTTTGTTTCATATGTTGAAAATAGATGCCAGACTGTAGTCCTCAATGGTTATACCTCGAGAGCGATGTACATTCCGTCGGGGGTTCCCCAAGGATCGTTATTAGGGCCTCTTTTATTTAATATCTTCGTAAATGACATCACCTCTTGTTTTCATAATTCTAAAATATTATTGTATGCAGACGATATGAAAATTCTGAGTCAGGTGTCATCCATTGAGGATGCACACCTATTGCAGAAGGATCTGGACCGGTTCCATGATTACTGCAATAGTAATAGGTTGGATTTAAATACCTCAAAATGTTATGTATGTACATTTACTTACGAGTACCGAGTACCAAACCCAAGTATGATTATAAATTATCGGGCACCTCAATTGCCAGAGTCAACGTCATCAAGGATCTTGGGGTAATTTTTGACTCAAAGCTTTTGTTTGATGCGCACATTGACAATGTAGTCAACAAGGCTTCTAAAGCGTTAGGTTTTATTTTTAGGGTCTCTGCTGAGTTTAAGAATGTCAAAACAATGAAAATTTTATACTGTGCTTTTGTCCGTAGCCATCTCGAATATGCTTCTCAAATTTGGAATCCAAATTACAATGTTTATATAAACCTCCTTGAAAGCATACAAAGGCGATTTTTAAGGTACACTCAATATCGTTCAAATTGTTATCTTCCTAACTATACTAGTCGGTGTAAGAAATTCCATATTCTTCCCTTACACGAGCGAAGAAACATTACAGATCTTGCTTTCCTATTTAATAAAATGAACGGATCTACTGACGTCCCTGAGCTGGTGGCCAAGATTGGACTTCGTGTACCGTCTGTGTTTCTTCGAAGACCTCATTTACTTCATGTACCTATTGTGAAAACCAATAACAGACAAAATTCATACATTTTAAGAGTATGCCGAATGTTCAATATGGTGTGCCGTGATGTAGAGCTTGATCTATTTACAAACAGTGTGCAGAAACTTAAAAAATTGTTAAGTAACTTTTTCTTTGAAGTGTAACAAATTTGTTGTGAAATGTATTTTATTTTTGTTTAATCCCTTCTAATGCTTCTTTCTATGTTTAACGTTGTCAATGCCGTCTTTTCAATGTTATACAATAGTTTATATAAGTGGAAACTTGTAATTGGCCTTCTTCTACATGTTACTCCTGACTACTTGTTTGTATTAGCTGTAAGTTTTCTTAAAATTAATAAAATAAAATAAATAAAATAAAAGTATATACTATAGTTACCAATTGTTTTTACTTCTTTGAACAAAACCCTACTTGATCAAAGGCAAAGACAAAATTCTGCATGACCACATCTTCAAAACAAGCTGTTAAGTGTAATTGGACAACTTTCTGTCAGCCAAAGACTGTTACTATAGATCCGTAGACGAAGTGATGCATGTCTCTTTGCCCAGTTATAGCAAAAAAACAAAAAAAAATACCTTATTTTCGCTGTCGAGGTAATAGTAAGCGAGCAGTGCTTCATTATGTGACGTCACATTGAGAATGTGCTCGAACGTGTCTACATCATCGTGTGTAGTTCGCATGTCGCCGTATGTGATGCGGAACTCGCTTGCACGCCTGGACAAAAGAAAACATACATTAGAATAATCGCATAACATAGCGTAATCAGCCTATAATGTTTCCACTGCTGGGACACAGGCCTCCTCCATGAGAGGGAATGGGCAGTAATCCACTATGCGGGCCCAATGCGGGTTGGTAGATGTCTTCGAATTTTTTGTTCTAGAAAAGGCCGCTTTTCAACAGCGGTTGGCTATCTCGACTTACAAGCAGTAAGCCGTGGATTCAAACCCAGGTAGGCGCCTGCCTGGATTTGCCCTGTGTAATTATTTCAAACTCAAACAGTTTTTTTAATGGCATGACAAAACTCTCAACTCTGTCCTCTACTGGTGATCTCATTAATGGTTATTCAGAAAAATAATTATTTCTTGCAGGACGCATGACGGTACTCTGACAAAATGCAGTGATTCAAATGATTCAAAGGCTTCTTTTCTCACTTGTGATAAAGAATAAAAACTACCAATATTGATATTTAAAAACAAAGAATCCTTATGCTGATTAAAAACTAACACCTACCTAACACGGAACACACGGCGACACATCAAGCAATACATTTCCAGTAAAACATGGCCTCGCGTGTAAATTAGATTTCCCGTACAATGAGAGATCCGAATAAACTGGTTTTGTATAGCTTGATTGGTCTTCGTGCATACTAATCTGTATGCGCAACATTTCAAAAAATTGACCAGCCATGAAGAGATTTCAGAATTCTGTCTAAAGGAAGTTACATAGCACATTGCGAACTTTTCAGGATGTAAGCAAGTATCTTTCCAACGAGGTCAGTTACAAATGTACAACGAAAACGGAATCGCCTTTAATCTGTCGATCGATGTGGCGTGATGTAAAAAAGCTTTGTTGTTTTATTATTATCAAAAGGGGTTATAGTTCATATCGGGTTTTGTTTGTTTATTATTTTTGTAGAGATATGTCGATTCCCGTATTTTTTACAGCTTATCTTGGGAAATTGTACAGCGTTTCTTTTGTTTTTTTCTTTCTTATGGGCAAAACCAATGAAACGATGTTTGCTGTTTTTTTTTTTACATGAGACGCTTTTTGAGATTGAACTTCAGAGCCAAGGCTTTGAATCTGAAATCGAACAGGGTTGAACGATAACACAAACTTAGCATATTGAAAAAAATAGATGCCATTATACAAGGTGTTGTTTTTCATTCTCGTCAAATTCAAGGAGGTAACTATGCTAATGATTCTCGACCCGAATCAATAATAAAATGGGTAGGTAATTTTTTATTTTTTCAGAATTCGGTAATTGTGTACCACCCGTGTTTTGAACGAGGCCCCTCTGCTCCTCGCCCTATAACCGCGCTTTCACACATACAAACAATCTAAAACGTTTATTCGATAATTTCATATTCCCTAAACCACGTTAAGGGGGTTATTATGATATACTATCAAACTTAAACAACCTAAAAAATCAGCGTTTATTAATAATTAAATGGGTACCGTAATTTAAATCTATTATGTATTTCTTTTGTGACAACCTCCTGAATTTTGATGAGAATGCAAAACAACACCTTCTATTAGCTTATAGATATTGTTCGACTTTTAAGCCCCCATATTAGGACTCCAACGATATCTAAGTGCAACTAAATACATGGTTATCGTTCTAAATGTTTCTTTCGATATCGTCGAAAGTTAATCCAGCAGATTATAGCTATAAATTCACGTGAATCACGTTATTATATTGACCTTCAGAACCCTAATGACGTTATTAAAACGTAATTAAACAAAGAATTGATTTGAATTTATGTTTTGTCGATACTTACTCGTATTATCAATAATATGGTATTTCAAGAAATTTTCATTCCGTTTTCGTAAAATAAAGTAACCCATCCATATTCATACTCAAAATTTTTCTCACGACATTTTCCGCATTCCTCCGCATCACATGTCCATACCACGACAACCGATTGCCACACATCTTTTCAGTCTCCGGCGCCATTTTCAGAGTTCCTCTAATGTACTCATTCCATTCGCGTAACACCACACATTCTCATCTCAGCCACATGCAAATGCCTTTCATTCATATTTTTTGTGGCCCAACATTCTGATCCATACAAGACAGCAGGTCTAACCATTGTTTTATAAATGTTCGCCTTAAGTTTAAGGGGAATGCGGGAGTCGCAGATAGTTCCCGTGACCTGCCGCCATGCCATTTCATCCATCCAATGTTTATTCTGTGCTTAACACTACGATCTATTTCGCCATCGCTTTGCACGAGTGAACCGAGATACCGGTGCAGACAGGAAGAAACGCTATCTATAGCTATGACTCCAGGACTGGAGAGACCGCCGAAATCGCAGAACATGTATTCGTTTTTAGTTCTGATTTTCAGGTCAACATGTATTCTCCAGCTTCTGTTGCCATCTTTGGATCTCTGGTCCATCTTCACTAACAAAAACAAAGTCGTCGGCGAATAGCATGCACCAGGGTGCCTCTTCCAGTAGCCCCGGCGTCAAAGCGTCTATAATCAACAGGGAGAGGTAAGGACTCAAAGCCGACCCTTGATGCAAGCCTACAGCCACACTGAACTCGTCGGTGTTGCCAGCAGCTGACTATAACTTTAAATTAGTAATAAGTAATGCGGGCACTTTTTTTGCCCGTGTAGGTACTATTACTACTGCTACGTGTAGTAAGGATGGTAGTAGCACGGGAAAGTCACGAAAATTTCTGTCGTAATTTTTTTATGCAATTATTACTTTAAAATTTTTGGAGCTCATGGGAAACCTTTTGTTTAATATTATTCTATTGCTTTATTGTTTTGGAACCGTCGGAAATACAATTTTGGAGCGCATGGGATTAAGCCAACAGCTGCTACGTCACTGCTTTTGAAAAACAATAAACATCCACTCGATTTGAAGACAACCTTTAGAACAATCAGCGCCTCGTGTTTCTTATTTAATTTGTTCTCATATCAACATAATGATGAATACCTAATGGGTTTAAAATTGTTTGACAATATGCTCGTTTTTCCGCGACGTAAACTAACATAATGGAGGTATAATTTTTGTGAGGGATAAAAACTTAACCTATGCTCAACGATCGCTTACTCATCAAGTTATAATTTTAAACTTAGAAGATGAATACGATCATCAAGATCATAAACGATCCATAGTCCATACTAATATGATTAATGCGAAAGTTACTCTGTCATTCTTTGAACTTTTCAGACAAACGGCTGAACGGGTTTCAATGAAATCTGTATAGCGGGTAGACCTGTTTTAGAAGACAGGACTTTTTTATCCCGGTAGTACGGTCTCGTGCGATAATTACCGACATAAATGCGGGCGCAAGCCTCGCAAAAATGCTATTTAGATTAAAAAAAAAACAATTGTATTTGAATTATGAAACTGAATCAATAGTCTCAACTCCAAAAGTAGTCATGTGTATGCAAATTGTGTTTTCGACATTTGATCCGTAACTATTTAACCTCATTCATTGTTGTCTCAAACGACAAGTCACCAGTTACTACACAAATCTACTTATCATTATCTACATTTAGCTTTTCTTGCACAGACCATACGTAACATACAATTGTATGCTATGAACTATTAGATTGAATTATGTTATTAAACCAGAGCGTGGCAATGAGAAAAGAACCGGCCAAGTGCGAGTCGGACTCGCGTACGAACGGTTCCGTATCATCTTATATATAAAAACGGCACTTTTTTGTATGCGAGTCCCATTAAATATTTATTTTATTCTGTTTTTAGTATTTGTTGTTATTGTATTAACAGAAATACATAATCTGTAGAAAAAACTGAAACTGAGAAAGTTTTCATTTTTAAGAAAATGAAAACTCTTTCTTTTTTTAACCGACTTCTATAAAGAGGAGGTTATCAATTCGATTAGTATTTTACCAGTCGTCAGGATAATAAGAAAACGTAAAATTTAGATTCCATATATTTTGCAATGCCTCTTGACGTTTGTCAAAACTGTGTCCAAGGAGACGATAACAAAATTTAAAACTTTTTATATATTACATAGGCCGTTGATGCCAGCTCCTACATAGCTCCTCCCCAGCGAAGCGTACGGTGGGTCTCGAGGTACGGCCGGATCGTGTGATGTACGATGTCTGGTCACTTAAAGGACATACAGCTTCTTCGGTGTTAGGCAGGAATGCAGGTTTCAATCGATCTATGCTGATGTTCACCTGTCGGTCGTTGATTTTTACTGTATACACCTTGTTTTGTCTCTTCAAGACACGATACGGACCTTCGTAGGTTGGCGTCAACGGTCGGCGCACAGTGGAACGAATGTATGGGAGCGGTTGGACGTAGACATGTCCGAAAAAAAAGAGTAAAATTATGCCAAACTAATGATGCCATCTTATTCGATTACTTAATGCCTTCATAACTTGTGGTGATGAATTTCTTCATAACTCCCATATTTCGGGAGTAATTTGAGAAAATGTGAAATTTTACTATGAAAATGAGTGTATCGAGCTCTCTCCCTCCTGATTCCGGGCTTGTTTCAAGTAGCGGTCTCTAATATCATAATGCTAATACTAAGAGCTATATTTAATACTAAGACACATAGTGCGCCAAATGTGCACTTTCTGGGATAAAGAGTGATGTTTATTTTATAACACAATTTTTTTATTTTTTGTTTATTTTGTTGATTAAAACCGTTTTTCTAAAGGTTTACCTTATTACAATAACATTTCTGAGCAGCCAATTAGAGAAGATATAAGCTAATTAGGATATATAATTAGGGACTTAAGGTTTACATATAAAACTGATGCACTAATGATTACTGATAAGAACATTGCTATTATTTAATTACTAAATGGCTCTTAATACACTAATTTAGCATGCATCATTTACTAATTATCACAATAACTAATTACCTTGCAATATTTAACAAAGGATACCTGGGATACCTGGATTTTATATAAATAGGTCACTATTAGTAACTTTAAAATCAGTGTTGATTTACACCTCGTTGTATCCAAGCTAATCTCGCAATGTATTTTCCAAATTTTAATACAAATCTTGATATTCACGTTGCTTTATGCGCACGCGCACATAAAGATTTACGCGACTTTAACTATTTGTTCAGTGTTTTAAAAGATAACAGTTGTGTTCAGTTATGTGAAAGTGCTGAAACAAGTTTAAAAGACTGGTGTCGTCGATTTTGCTACCGCATTTATGCAAAATGGACACAGTCTGGAAGAAGCACAGATAAGTTTCGGAAGAAACATGAGATTTGGCTACAGGCTGCAATTCAATGGCCGGAATTACAGAATGAAAATATGGAACCTTCTACAGAAAATATAAGTGACGTCATCGAGCCCATAATTTCTCCTGCTAAATCTAATGCTTCAACTTGTACACATCCTAGTCCTCGTAAATCTTTTGAGGACCTTAGTAACCGGCAAAAAAGAAGACGCACTGAAGATAGTCTTTCATGCAGCAGTAGCAGCGCTGAAATTATGTTTTCGGCCGAAAGGGCGCTTCAAAAGGCAGGACAAAGCGATACAGCTTATGTTATGAAATACTTGACGGAGAATCCAGAAGAGGCCTCAAAAATCAAAGCCTTCATTGAAGGTAAATCAATTCAGGTACGGGAAATATCCCCTTTGAAGGCATTGGCTCTTTATGTATCGATGAACTTATCGAAATGGCGCTATAACACTCTTCGGGATTTCAACACTCAAGAAGGAGCTCTTCAATACCCGAGTTACTACATGTTGGTTAAAGAAAAAATTAAGTGCTATCCGGCCAAAGAAGATCTCACAGTTACAGAGAGCTCTGCAAAAATCAAATTACAAGCCTTGATGGATTTAACCTCAAGAAGACTTATTAGGTCGTTAGAAACCCCTGTTGATCCCAATCAACAGCTCGTATTGACCAGCAAATGGGGTTTTGACGGATCATCTAGCCAAAGCATTTATCATCAAAGGACGAGTGAAGATGAGCAAATCGATCTTGCTAGTAATTTTATGATTAGTCTTGTACCACTGCGGCTCGTCTCAAAAGGTGTAACAATTTGGGAAAACGAGCGACCATCTTCCACTTCATTTTGCCGGCCAATATTGTTTAAGTTTATAAAGGAAACCAAAGAAAATGTGCAGAGAGAGATGGCTGAAATCGAAGCAGAGATTGAAGCCTTAACTCCATCCACCATCACTGATGGAATTAGTGTCAAACACCAACTGCTGTTGACAATGATTGATGGTAAAATTCATTCCATTATATCCAATACAGCAGCTTCAGTGTGTGACATATGCAAGGCTTGTCCTAAAGAAATGAATAATTTAGAGTTAATCAAAGATAAACACGCAAACGAGGACATGTATAAATATAGCTTAAGCACCCTTCACGCTTGGATTCGCTCAATGGAATGCTTATTACACATTTCCTACAAATTAGACATAAAATCATGGCAAGTAAGGGGTGATATAGCAAAAAGGCAAGTTGATGACAGGAAGAAAAGAGTTCAAGAGGCTGTAAGAAGAGAAACGGGCTTACTTCTCGATGTTGTGAAACAAGGCAGTGGATCCACCAACAATGGCAACTCGGCAAGGAGATTTTTTGAAAACTACACTAAATCTGCTGAACTGACCGGAATAGATGCTATGCTTTTAAGAAAAATCTGTGTGATCTTGCAGTGTATTTCATCAGGAGAGAAGATCAACGTAACTAAATTCCGAGAGTTCTGCTTTGATACTGCTAAGCTTTACGTGGAGTTATACCCATGGTATTATATGCCTTCTTCACTTCATAAAATTTTAATGCATGGGCCAGACATAGTTCAGAACATGTCAATTGTGCCCATTGGTTTTCTATCCGAAGAGGCATCTGAGGCTAGAAATAAAGATTTTAGAAAATATAGAGAGGGGCATTCTCGAAAGCATAGCAGTATCTCATGCAATGAAGATATTATGCACAATCTTTTACTGTCTTCTGATCCACTTGTTACAAGTATCCGTCCAAAAGGAAATAAGTTTGTAAAAAAATCTTCTTTTAAGGAATTTTATGAGCTTACGGATTCTGAGAAAAGTGATATCGAATTTGTTAACATAAATGATTTAGCGGACATCGATTCTGAATTTGAATTAATTGATGATGATGATGATGACGAAGATAATTAAATGATGTTATTGTTTTAAAATGTGTAACTTAGTAAATTAGAGCTTACATCTTAATTATTTATTGTACTTTTAATGAAACTAGGTAATTTATTATCAACTTACTTAAAAGTCATACTCTCATCAGTTCTTGTGAATATTTTTGTTAATATATATTTCTGTATATATATAATATATTTATAGACCTCTTAATAAGTCTGTCTGCGGTTTAAAGTAAATACAAATGGGGAAAAAACGTTTTTTTTTTTAAATTTTCATTTCCTTTTATCCCAGAAAGTGCACATTTGGCGCACTATGTGTCTTAGTATTAAATATAGCTCTTAGTAATAGCATTATGATATTAGAGACCGCTACTTGAAACAAGCCCGGAATCAGGAGGGAGAGAGCTCGATACACTCATTTTCATAGTAAAATTTCACATTTTCTCAAATTACTCCCGAAATATGGGAGTTATGAAGAAATTCATCACCACAATTTATGAAGGCATTAAGTAATCGAATAAGATGGCATCATTAGTTTGGCATAATTTTACTCTTTTTTTTCGGACATGTCTACGTCCAACCGCTCCCATACATTCGTTCCACTGTGCGGCGGTACGCATCGGTACGTATAAATACATGCGTACATACATGTAGGTCGTCGTGGATAAACATTGCGCGACGATCAGTATTCCGGCGAACGGCTTGCATCTTTTTCATGGCGTTGGTTATGACGTCGCTAAAGTGTGTATTTGTGTTCGCGTATATTGACGTTTCTCCACACATTTCGCCAGGTAGCCGTAGCGGTTTACCGTATAATGCTTCTGCTGATGATACATTCGTGTTCTGTTTAATTGCAGCGCGAAGTCCCAGCAAAACAGTTGGCAATTCTTGCGTCCAGCTTGAGTTGTGTAGTCGTGCCGTCAGTGCTGCTTTGAAAGTTCGATGCCACCTTTCAACCATTCCGTTTGCCTGTGGATGGTAGGCAGTGGTTAGATCGCCAGTATCTCTCGGTCAAACGTGCTGTATTTCTTTTGTGCTTCTGTCAGTTACTTTGAGTAAAAACCGAGTGGTCTCCAGCTGTTTCCTACCCGTTGCTGTAGCGCGGCTCCAACGCAGGTATTTGAGGCGTCACACATCAGTGATAGCGGAGCGTGAACTGATGGGTGTGACAAAGTGACGGCGCTTTTGATGCTGTTCTTACATGCTTGAAATGCTTCATTATCTTCATTGTTGAAGTTTATCTTGGTCTTGTCATTTTTCTTGCATGTTCGTAGATATTTGTATAGTCGTTCCTGAACATGTGCGGCGTGCGGTATATTTTCTTTATAAAAGTTTAATATACCGAGGAATCGTCGTAATTCTTGAATTGTGGTAGGTTCAGGATAATCGGATATTGTCTTGACGCGATCTTCTGTTGGTTGAATACCGGCTTCTGTTAATATGTACCCAAGGAATTCTAGTTATTTTTGTCCGAAAACACATTTCGACAAGTTTATTTTTGGACTATGCTCTTTGAGTCTTTTGAAAAGATCTTCCAGGTGACTTCTGTGGGTTTCTTGGTCTGGAGAGGCGACAAGAATGTCTTCGACGAATGGGAAGACATGTTCCATGTTGCCGAGTACATTGTTGATGTGTCGTTGGAATGTTTGTCCGGCGTTGCATAGACCGAAACACATTCGTGGGAATTCAAACAGCCCAAACGGCGTGATGACTGCCGTTTTTTCGATGTCTTCTTCGCGTATTCTCAATTGATTATACGCTTTCCTCAAATCAATCTTCGAGAAGATTTTCATCCCTTCGAGGTGGTACGTGAAATCACGAAGCCGTGGTATTGGGTACCGATCCGGTTTGGTGACGGCATTTAGCCTACGGTAATCACCACATGGTCTGTATTCACCAGTCTTCTTCTCTACGAGGTGGAGTGGACTTGCCCAGGGTGACTTTGATGGCCGGCATATTCCCTGTTCAAGCATTACTTGAAACTCCTTCTTCGCCGCTTGATATTTGTGAGGCGGCAACGGTCGTACCTTACTGTACACGGGCGGTCCGTGAGTAACAATATGATGTTCAACTTCGCTGTTCTTCATGTTGTTGAAGTTCGAGGAAGTTATCTCGGCGTATTGTCGAAGAAGGTTGTGGTACGGGTCGTTGAGGTTGATAGTAAGCATGGTAGGGGTAGCGGCACTGGTTGCAATGCAACCGTCGATTGCCAGTCCTGTTTTCTTATCAACGAGTTTCCTGGCACGTAGGTCGACGAGAAGGTCGTGATGACGCAAGAAATCGGCGCCCAATATCGGTCGTTTCACTGCAGCAACGATAAACTGCCATGATAAGGGGCGGCGTAGACCCAGATTGAGTTCTAGCCTCTTCTCGCCATGTGTGTATTGGTGTGCCGTTCGCTGCATACAACACTTCTTCCACCCGCTTCATTCCTTTCGTGTTGGGAATGACCGACACGTTGGCCCCGGTGTCCACAAGGAATCTCAATTTATGTCGGTAATCGCAAACGTGTAGACGGTATGGTGATATTTCATTAACCTCGGGTCCCGTCAAAGCCAAGGTCGCGACTAGTTTTCCTGACGTTTAAACTTGCACGGAGATCTGCAGTTGCGCGCTTCTTTACCGTAACGAGTGTGGTAAAAACAAATATCGCCTGACGTCTGCTGGTAAGAATTCGTTCGGCCTCGGAATTGTGAACGTGATCTTGAGAGGAATGATCTTCTTTGTCTTGATCTATCCATTTTCATTGCCGCAATTTCCCTCGTGAGCTGCATAATGGCTTCTCGAAGGTCTGACTCTGGCTGCAAGTGACTGCTTACGTGTCGTGATGTAGACGTTGACGACTGTCTGCATCCACAAACTGAATATACTTCTCGAGTTTGCTCGAGCATCTTATCGACCATGACATCTAACAAATCGAGCGTGGCGTTTTCGCTGACCGATAGTATAGCACGCGTGGAGGCAGGCACTTGTCTCATCCACAGTATCTGCAGGGTTTTATTTCCAATCACGTCGGGGTCACCAATTTACCAGTCGTCAGGGTAATAAGAAAACGTAAAATTTAGATTCCATATATTTTGCAATGCCTCTTGACGTCTGTCAAAACTGTGTCCAAGGAGGCGATAACAAAATTTAAAACTTTTTATATATTACATAGGCCGTTGATGCCAGCTCCTACAGTATTTTTCTTTATGTATGTACACCGTTTACGCTGAGATTTATGATCCGATTTGCCGTGATTCTTCTTTAGTTTGATGCGGAACAGTTGCCATTTGTTCCCATAAAAATTTATTATGGTTTGGCCATGTAGTTTTCATTTTATTAACATTTTTTAATAGTAAATTTTTCACGTATATACCTATTTCTCCATGATTACTGAACCGATTTAGATGATTCGTCATTCATTTGGTAGAGAAAGCTTGCCCGGTGGGCCCATATTAATATTATTATCTTTGCTTAGATACTTTTTGAGTCATCCTCTTTATTGTGCATTATGTCCTTTGTCGTATGTTATGGACGATGTGCTAGTGTCTAGTTACAATGTAAAAAATGATACTTAACTAGGATTTAAGTGAGATACAACTGAAAAGGCTAAAATAATAATTAAAAAATAAAACACTAAAAAGTGGAAAATAATATTAGTTTCGGCAGTTGGTGACTTGGTTGTTTCATTTACTTTATTGCCACCGACTTCCGAAACTAAAATTAATTTCCACTTTTTAGTGTTTTTTTTGGAAGTCGGTTATTTTTATTTGTAAAAAAGTTTTTATTGTTTAAAGTACATTTTAACCAAAGTTTATTCGTCATTGCACTCAAGGCGGGCTTGACCATTTCTGGAGCAGAGAGTGCAATGACAAATGCTCACGTGAAACAAAACGACATTTTCAACACACTTGCGAGAGAATTATTTTATGACTTACAATATGTAAAACTATGCAGCATGAAGTATGTATTTTTATCGTTTCAAAATGGTGTCATTTTCAAAACACAGCAATAACATTTAAAATGTCACGTTTTTCTACTATGGGTTTAACTTTAATGTTGGAGGATTATTTATTTATGCTATTAATTATTATCTATATAATATTCTGTAAATAATAATTGCAGATCCCCCCCAAGGCTGGGGATTATACTATCTGATCTAATATTTGGAAATACCTATCAGATTAGTGACACACATAATTTGCAAAAAAAAAAAAATAGTTTAATTACTGACAACTGCGCAATTCCTTATCTTATTTGATACAAATTATACGTACATTTTTGAGATAGCAGATTATTTTTCCTCTTACATAATTTCTTGTTCAATCAGTCATCGATCGATCTGTTAAAAAAAGTTAGTTTATTTTTCGAACATTTATTATGGTAATAGCTCTTTTAACTTAGTTGTCTCTAGAAAGTCTGTAACGCCATGTTTGATAAAAGCCAGTTAATTATGAAAAAGAAAATAAAACACCTAAGCATTCAAGCAATTAGCCTACGTTTTGATTTAGTAATTTAAATTATGCATGCCAATTATTACTTAAGTTCTTAATTAGAGTTTTGGTTTGAATGATTCCACCCAAATTATGGGTACCTTGTTTCACTTAACTTTCGAACCAAAAGGCCAAGGACTTATTTTGCAAAAATAATTTGGACGACATCACGATATTTATTTAAGGTAAAATGACATCAAAAGTTACCGTGGGAAATCATCAAACAAAACATCATAAAATGAACAATCAATTAAATGTGTGAATAATAAATGAATAAATCATTTATATTTTACACAAATATGCAAACAATTATTTAGTGTAACTACCTTATCAGTACCGATACTACTGAGGTACTGTGTCAGCCGACATACTTATTATTAGGTACAACATTCAGTATTTTAACTAAGAACAAATGGTCGGAATCGGCTCACACACATCAGCCAAGGGTAACGCTTTTTAAGCGCCTAGCTTAGTAGGCATACACGCTAGGGTGTACCTGCGCAGGTGAACTCGAGCTGCGTAGAGGACATTGTACAAACTCTCAGTTGAAAACATGGTCTCGGCAGCAACGCATGACCTTGATGCAGTAGCACTATTAGACAATAACTATAATACTGAACTGTTGAATGAGTTGTAATACTTCGCACTTGTTTATTGTAGCAGGTTTGGCAGCATGGGTAATGTCTCTGCTTAGTGGACGAGAAGTTTATTTTTTTACCGATGGGAAATCATCAAATGACCCCTCCCACTCTGGGCGGAGCGGAAGGGGGTGTCAGACTTGTACTGACTAAAACCCATCCATGTTCCTTTTCAGCCCTTTGTATTCCAGGGCCACGGTATTTCTTTCGATTTCGAACAGTCCCGGAGCCCTGGTAGGCGTCGGTCTTCTCGGACCCCTTCCAATTCGCTGACATCTCAAGAAGGTGCGCGTGGAACACGAACACGCCGTCGACACGGCCTGTCGTCATAAGACGGACGGACGGTGAGCTAGCCCATTACTCCCCGTCCACAGGCCCGCGCCTGCTGTGGCTGTGCCGACGCCCGGGGCGTCTCCCGCGGCGGCTGGGACGTGAGGCTTTCTCCCTCTCACGTTCCGCCACCTCCTTCGGTAGCATGACTGCTTCGCAGAAGAAGGCGACGGCTTCCCATTCCCTCTCGCTACGGACTATGGATTGAACCAGGGCCGGACTCGAGAGTTCGCCGATGCCAATCGCCGCTACGAGAACACGGCGGTGCTCAGACCAAGCGGAGTAGAGCTCCACGGTGTCCTCCAGGCGATCCTCGCAGTGGTGACACGCTGGCGTTTCCTCCCGCCCGATTCGGTGCAGGAACTTCCCGAAACACACGTTCCGGCTAGTCTCCGAAACGGCTGAACCGATTTTCCCTTTTACTGGCACATAAGGACTATTGGATGATATAAATTGTAACTTAGGCTGGTTTTATTTTAGAAAAAAGATTAGGGTTACGTGCAAAAAAATTAAAACCCTTGAAATTGTTAACAAAATCCGATTCAAATAGGGTTAAAGTATTTTTTTAATAACTTAACGCGGACGAAAGTCACGGGCAACAGCTAGCTGCTTAATTGATTGGCGACCCTAACTTTTTTTTCTATGACTACCTTCTGTAGTAAGCAATCGACTTATTTTCGGGCCTACGCTGTCCTCCCATACTTAAGTAATAACGCTGTAACTTCAAATATTGTAAAACCATGGAGTAACCATGGAATTTCTTGCCGGTTCTTCTCCATAGGAAACGACCAACCCGAACCGTGCACCTTTTGTTGACGTTTTATAAGTGCCCATGTAGGCCTATGTAAAATAAAATATTTTGATTTTAACACCCGCGTTTGATTTCCCAAAAAGGACCAGATTGGTTTAAAATTGTTTATTTTTATACTGTGACTTGTTGGAACGTCTACACAGCTCGAGAAATGGGCCAGTTGGATAACAGTCTTTGTCACTTTATCGAAGCAGTGTCAATCAAACAGCTGTGTTCCCTTTGTTGCAGTTATAATGTTTGATGAATTATTGGCTCATTAAGTGAGTGAATGCTTGCCTTCCTATCTCGTTTCGGTACAATCCTTTGAATTTTATTAGGGGGTATTATTGTGTACCGCAAATGATGAAGATAATGTGCTTTGCCTGCTTTTGGATCCAAGACAATTGCAAAAGACACCTCAGTGCTCGGACACAAGCTTCTCTCTGTGATAGGGATTAGGGAGTCAGCCCTCAGAATACTACCGCGCTAATCCAGCACGCGAGCCCAGTGCTGATTGCCCTGATTAGTTTATGTCAGATGTTATCAAAATTCTAACTTGGTTCATAAAAAAAAAAACTAGAAAATCCCTTGGATTGCGCAAAAAAATTGTTTTATGAAAACTTGTTTAAAGTTTAAAGGTTTGCTCTTGACTCTAGTCTAGGTCAGAGATGACAGAGACTAAGTCGACGATGTTACGAGCTTACCCAGAAGAAGCCTGTTCACTCTAACTTTGAAGAGATTAGGGTTTTAAGCGTTTCCGAGTTATACTTAAATACGTTTTACATGTTGACGGTTTCTATACTCAGTTCTAAATATATGCTAAGTTAATGTCCATAAATAACTGGAATGCACTAAAAGGTTATGTCACTCAGTACATTCCGCACATCAGAGTATTATGTATAGCAACTATGTAATATAGCTATTTGTTCTGTAGATATACTAGATATATTACTACGCTATCAGATAGACACCTCGATTGCTCCAAAATACGTACTATTTGATATTCTAATTAGCTTAAGTGTGTACGATAATATTTTAGGGGTCAGACAACAAAGACCTCGTTTGGGACTTAGGGGCCTGATGTAAGCGTGCATGGAAGGGACACTGCAGACGCGAAAACGCTTACTACAACTTACGACACCATTCTGAGTCCTCCCAGATAGAAATTAATTTTTCATAGGTAATTTATATACCTATCTCTATCGGGGGGGGGGGGGATGGGGGGTCAGAATGATGTACTGACTTACGTAGAAAGCGTTTCTGCGTCGGTGTCCCTTTGTTTTGCATTCTCGTCAAATTTAAAGAGGTACTTAACTAACTTTTTTCTTAATTACGCAATTCAGTAAGTGTGAACAACCCGTGTTTTAAACGCGGGCCACCTGATTCTCGCCCTATACCCGCGCTTCCACAAATACAAATAATCTCAAACGTTTATTCGATAATTTGTTGCCTAAACCACGTTAAGGGGGTTATTCTGAAAAACATAAACCACCAAAAAATCAGCTTTTTAACCGACTTCTAAAAAGAGAGTTTCTCAATTCGGATGTATGTATTTTTTTTTTATGTATATGTGTTTGTTCGGGCATATCTCCGTCGCGGGATCCCTTCTTTTCGCATAATGTTCTTTGTCCTTATATACCTCCGCATAATGATTTTGGCACAATTTGTTTTGGCATGATAATATTTCGGCATAATTTTTTTAGGCATACATTTTCTGTTGGCATAATCATCTTAAAGACTTATTTGTTTAGGCATAAATTTGATTCGCATAACGTTAGTAGGCCTAAAAATTAAACTAACTAGGTTAAAAATTTAATATGCTGTGCAACAAAAGTTAGTGACAGAACCGAATTGCTGCAAAACCGACTCCACGTAGTCTTGTTTGTCCTACCCCTAGAGTGTAATTTAAAATCGCGTAGGCGCGTAGGGGCGAGGCGGCAGGCGGGCTGAGGAGCAGGTGGTGAGCGAAAGCCGTCTGCGACGATTTGCACGCGTGGGGCCGCCGGAGGCCCGCAGCGCCGGAGCCGTGACAGAAACCCTGCCTGCTGCATGCTTGCTTGAATGCTGCATGCTTGCTTGCATGCTGCATGCTTGCTTGCTTGTTTGCTGCATGCTTGCTTATAAAAAAGTTATGTTTTAGAACTTTATGCTTAATAAATTTATGCTTTAGAGTATTATGCTTAATCATTATTATGGTTAGAGAAATTATGCTTAAAAAAATATGCGTAAGCTGTTATGCGTAATTATATTATGCTAAAATATAATTATGCCAAACAAAATTGCGCTAAGTTATATTAGGTCTTAAAATTTTATTGAAATGGATAGGGAACCCTCCGTCACTTGCCAACCAATTAAAAAAATTCTTCTTTTGTTGGAAAGGGTATACTTCCAAATGGTCCCACAGTCACCAAGTCGGGATCTGATGATGGAATCTTAGCGAAATCGAGGGAACTCTTCAAATTTTATAGGAAAACGTACAGCGATTTTGGTATTTTCTACAACAAGTGAAGCATTTGCGTTCATTAAGAACCATTCTACCATCAGATCTGAAAATGAATCCAAGAGACAGACTTCGGAACTCCACAATAAGGCAATGTATCTAAGCTGTGTTTGAGCTTGTCGTAATTGTAACGGTATGCATTTTCCAGGTGTACCACTAATAATAATAAATAAAAATAAAAAAAAATAAGCTTTTTCTTTTTTTAACCGACTTCTATAAAGATGTTTTTATTAATAATTAACTAGGTGCCGGAATTTTAATTGATTATTTATGTCTTGTGTGAAAACCTCCTGAATTTTGACGAGGATGCAAAACAACACCTTGTAGAATTTTGGAAGCACCAGGGCTAAGAATAATTGGATATTATGAAAAGTCTGTCGTGGTAGATTTGAAATATATCAGGTACCTAATGTGTGCCAAATAGCTGCTAAGTTACCTACGTCATATTATAAAGAGTGTTTTTTTTTATAAATTAGTTTAGGTTGGAGGTCAGATAGGCAGTCGCTTCATGTAAAATACTGGTACTCAGCTGCATCCGGTTAGACTGGAAGCCCACCAAGATAGTTTGGGAATAGGCTTGGTAGATGATGAAGTAGTTCAGCTTTTATAAAATGACTCAGGTCTGGCGTTCATGGGATCCTGGTCCATTCTCTCCTGATTATACAAAGAGATATTATTAATAAGTTGTGACTATCATAATTAGGACTGAATAAAGAAATAAGCCACCTAAAGGATCTGTCAAATTGGTATGGACAAAATAACAGACACTGCTCTGGACATGGACAGCGACAGCTACTTCAGTAAGCATGTATTTGTAAGGAGTTGTTGTCGTTTGGAGCCCGCACTTTGCCCGTATCGCTTCGTCCCATCTTTAACTGTTACCTATTTAAATCAGTACACTCATACAATAATCTTCAAAATGCACTCAAAGTCCGTTCTTTATCGATGGCAATAATAAATCCGGTTGCAGAGATAAGTACCAAAATATGTTTACTATAATAGCACGTGGCTTGAGATGACATCATTGCGGATAAGAGGTATTCTACTATATCGTCTACCCAATTAAAGATAATTAGCAGTCGGCACCTGCTTCAACACGTAGTGACATCAAAAGTTTAAAAACAGAATCATTCCTTAAAATTATAGGTTACAATTAACACAAAAACAAAGATAGTGCAGCCGTTTATGAAGAACAACAAACAAATCAAGATGATAGGTATAAATATTTACGTTCATGCAACTACTACGCAGTATGAGTAAATGAGACTATTATCTCATGTTGCTTTAGTAAACTCGTTGCAATTAATATGTGGGTACGTAATTGGAATGCCAATAGGTACTTTTTTGATCAGAAAATGAAGGCTTGGCACTGTATTGATTGTTAATTATTATTTTTTGCAAAAGGGGATTTCGAGTGGAGTTGAAGAATTTGATCACTTCTTAAAAGAGAAAAATACCACAAGTATTTTAAATCAGGTGTTTAAAAAAATATAATTGCAATTCTATCATTCTACAAAGTCCAAAAAAAATATAATTGCTATTATACAGAGGCCCTTAGACTTGGTTGAAGTCCAAATATAATTTATGCCAATTAGATACACACAGTTGTAGAAATATGAAACCGTCTGGTGGTCTTCGGCATTTCCATTCCTTGGTATGACACTGCGTGACATCCGAAATAATGACACACCTATTAAAATGCATAATCATCAAAAAAGTAAGCTTTTTTAAAGTTTTTTACATCTTATCACTGGCATCATGGCATGACGTGGTGACGCCATGCAAAAACAGAGGAGCTCAGAATGTACGTCTACTATATCGTATCATGGCCAACATTCGACCAATAGGCCTGATTGAAACACAATGACTAGTAACAGAAATCATGTATGGGAGATGACACAGATCTGACAAGATCTAAAAACATGAATTCATATAATTTATTCTTTGGTTGCGGGTATGGTTCCGAAGCGGTTATTATAGACTAGCGCGGTCCACGAAAATACTAAAACTGTGGCGAGGTATCCTTACCCCACCTGCTGAAAATTCCCCACCTGGACATGAACTCAAACTCAAAGCACTTGTTTCAATTCGGCCATTGCAGGCACTTTTGAAAACGAAGCTACAGACAGTCTTGGTCACAGGGCATAATAACTTGTGGAAGTACTGTAGTTGTCCATTCCAAAAGCAAGCGTATATCTCTATGGAGAAGAATGGGCAAGAAACTCCATGGACGCTCTTTTATATCAAATATTTACAAGATCTTGGTTAGTTCATGCATTTGAGATTATACAAACGTGTACGAGTAACGTGTGAGGACGATTTAGAAATACGGTCCAGAGTAACAGATTAAATAATTAATTCAAAAATAAAGTTATTAAAATAAACCGTGGCAGTAAGAGACGACCAGTCACAACTGACATGAGTTAGCATGGCTGAAGTCTTTAAATAGACACCGGACCTAGGTTGTCTGCAGCAAGGAAGACCTGCTCAGGTGGAGATTTATTGATGACTCTGCCTTGGAGTGTAAATGCGGTACTGTTCCACAAACGAATGGGCACGTACAGTTTGTTCATTAAGTACAGAAACTGATGTACGCTACTGAAGGCGCCAAAAAATATGTCGGCGCAGAAGAGAGCATTTAGGGCTAACTTCTGGGCACATTCCGACACATTTTAGATTGCCATCGACCAGACACGCTACGAAGAAGATTACAGACTTCATAAAGAGCTCAAGTATTTTGGTTTAGACGCCACATTGGTTTACACACCACAGATTCGGCTTTACTGAGTACCAGGTAAACAGACATACAATGAAATTCGTGACAGTCGTGACGCATTGTCTGTGAAGGTACTTGTTACGTCAAAATGGCGGACAATAAACCTGGCATCAATATTGTTGGACACAAAGTCAAGTTTAACTAGCTATCGAAGGTCGTACAGATTAGATTACAGTTATAATAAAATGATACCATAGTTTTATGACATACGGACACAATAATTATGAGTAATTAAATTATATTTATCAACGATTATAACAGGAAGGTTTTGTTTGGTTCGTAGTCTTTGAAAGGCTCACAGTCGGTGTCGCTTTAAAAATGAAAGAGATCAAAGCATATTTTCTTGTAGACGCTTAATGAATTCAAGGAATCATTACTAAAAAAGAAACAAAGTTCAAAATAATTTAAATAAACAATTGCAGAACAAAGATCGGTGTTGTTTGTCCCCGGGAAAAATATGGGGTTAAAAAGTTTTAAAGTCTCAACTCCCCATTACTTAGACTCAAGACCCCATTAGATCAGGTACAAAAAACTTCACACGATCAGAGATCAGAACAGATCGGAATTGATAACGTATCTTTGCCTAAAGTTCTAACTGTAACATGTGAATTCTTACCTAAAAACATGAAATCTATACTTAATATTATAAAGCTGAAGAATTTGTTCGTCTAGGAACGTGCTAATCTCAGTCACGACTGGTTCGAATTGAAAAAATGGATAGCCCATTTATCGAGGAAGGTTTTATAACATCACGCTACGGCTATTGGCTACATAACATTACGGTACCAATAGGAGCGGAGCATCAATGCAATATATTGCAAAAACGGTTTTTTTTCTTATGTAACGCAGACGAACTTGTGCGGGTCATTTCGTGGGTATTTCTACAAAAATTATAAACTAGAGGTAATAGGTATTGTGTACACGTTTAGGCCAATAATTTTTATCTATTTCGATCACTGGTGTTCATATTCTGGTCTCCATATAAAAATAAAGTGACAAACCTCCTATTCAGCTGTCTTCCTTCATTAGCATCCATCTTGGTGTCCATGGTCAGTTTGTAATAGATCCTAGCGGCGGCTTCGGACCGGTCGTGCGTCGCGTACATGAACCCGTGAAGCTGTTGCAGCATGTTTAGGCTCAGCTTCCAAAGCGATTTGCTCATCTTCGGAGTACATGTTACGAATCTGTGAAAGGAATGGGAGATTTTGTTTAATTTACTGTCAGCATCTGCCGAGCCTTTTCCCAACTATAGCAGCTGAGTACCAGTAATTTACATGGAGCGACTGCCTATCTGACCTCCACAACCCAGTTAGTACTGGGTAATATGATACTTCTTGTTAAGACTGGTTGTCAGACTTTCGGGCCACTGCCTACCTGTAACGACTGCCAAACATCTACAAATGGCAGGCGGGACCAACGGCTTAACGTGCTTTCCGAGGCACGGAGGAAACTCGGTATGTATTAATTTACTTGACGTGACATTATTAGGAGCTCAGACATTAGGTGGGTATTGCAGGCGTTGTGTTATGTTATTAGGGTTTGGACTGCTCATGACTGGCTCGAAATCAGAATCATGACTGGCCGAATACGCATTACAAAGCTGATGCGAAAGTGATAAAGTAAATGTCGGTATCTGTCCGAAAAGGCACCTGCTCTATTCTAAACTTACCTAGGCTATAGGTAGTTACTGATATTCTAGCCACTCTTGGTAGGCAGAATGGCAGTCCCAAAGAAATAATGAAAAGGACAAATGAATTTATTCCATACACCTTGACAAGCCAACCAACGGCCATGGGTCGCATTTAAACGGGCGATGAATTACGTTCTAGTACAGAGCATGCCACCATTTTTTGCGTAAGCAAAGATGCAGTATAATACTGAATAAAAACACTGATATTGCCAAACACGTGTAAATACGCATGTTAATTTGCTATCTAATACCATCAGATTAAAAGATTTGATAATGAACACAAGTGCCGAAACGTGACGTCTTATTTATCAAAGTAGGTTTTCATTTCGCGAATTACGTGATATTTGCGGACAGAAGATGTGTTTGGGATCATGAGGTTACAGTAACTTAAAATCACTAAGCAGTAGGTCATTATATGAATGTGATTAAAACTGTGAACGGTATCGTAATAGATCGGACTATGTAGGTGCCCAGTAACCCTGAGACATTCTAGACACTTCCATAGAGTTACTATAGCCGATACCTACACATTGGTTACAAAGCGTGACGAAAATTCAAATGCAATATACAAGAATCGACTGATAGACAAGTAGAAACATGTACGTAAAACAGGATGTTATTGTAGGTCAATAGAAGAATCAAGTGGGTATTAGCTTTTACACAACAACAGGAAATCATCACCAGCGGCCGGACAAAACGTTTTATCAGCTATGCTTATAATTTTCAGTACTATATGCTGATAAGTTTGGTCCGAGGTCAAAATGGTCGTTTACTTTCATACTTAGTTGATTAGGACAGAACCGACAAAGGTCTTGATTAATTTTTATCTGTTTTAATGGATAGAAACGTTTCAGACGTGTTGGGCAATTTTATCGGTCAGAAGACATTGGACTTCTGAGCGAAAGAGCGGTATTCAAAAGCCTGAACAAACTTTGTAAATAGCCAAAGACATTCAAATATTACGAGGTATAGACGGCACAAGACGAAGATGATCGTTATCCAATATTTATAACAACTTAGTAATATATCGATCTGTCTAGTGTGACACTTTGACGAACATAAAACGCCCTGTTGCACTTAGCGTTATTGCAAATGTCGTTACGGTAAAACGAGCGGACTTGAATTTTTTTAATTTTTTTTTTTATTTACAAAGGCATTCAAATATTTACGAGCGATAGAAAAAAAACTTGTTACTACTTAGTAAGAGCGGTTTCGCACTATGTCCGATCCGAATCCGACCCGAACCCGTGAAAATATGATCCGTAGTAGCCGTAGAACTATTTCTATGGTAATTTACGCACTAGATCCGATCTCCGTCATCTGATTTCTTTGTAATTTCTAGACCAATATTTTCACGGGTTCGGATCGGACATCGTGCGAAACCGCTCTAACAAATCGGCCAGTCTAGTGTCGTACGCACGGTTGTCATGTAGCTTTTTTGTATGAAAATATTCCTGATCCGCTCGTCTATTAAATCTTTTTGTAAACGAGTAACAACACATCAAACATGTAGAAGGAAACGCAAATGTTTGCATAAGAGAAGAAAACCAGAATTTATTTATATCCTACTAATATTTTAAAGGAGAACGTTCTTAAGTATGGATGGATGGATGTTTGTTTGTTACTCTTTCACGCGAAAACTACTGAACGGATTTGGATGAAATTTGGCACAGGGGTAGTTTATAACCGAATAAACCGAAACCGAATGTGCACGGCTGTACCTACTGTAACAGTAGGGGAAGACTAAAGAAATAATGGATAGACTGTGTGAAAGATGATATGACTAGAAATGGGGTGACTGTAGATAATGATTACCAGAGGAGTATGGAAGAAAATCATGTTGCGCCTACACCAAATCATTTGGAACAAGTGCAAGAGAGAGCAGCGGTGGCCCAGTGGTGGCAGCCCCGACTTACGAGCAGTACGCTGTGGGTTCGAACCCAGGCAGGCGCATTACTTTGTGTAATTTATTTCATCACCGCTGCCCTCAAAAACGGTGAAGGAAAACATCGTGAGGTAACCGGCTTGTCCTAGAACTAAAAATACGAAGACATATGACATCTACCAACCCGCACTGGGCCCGAATGGTGGATTACAGCCCACTCCCTCTCATTGAGAGGAGGCCTGTGTCCCGGGCTGATGATGAAGCGCTGGAGAATGATGATGATGCATGAACAGTCTTCCTGACCGTTTTCGCTAAAGGTAACAAATCTCAACGAAATCTATAGCCATCGACACAGGAAATATAGAGCATAAATATAAGTGTGTTGCCCAGAAAAAGGTCTCCACCGCTTACAAACAAAATGTAACGTAACATACAATACATGACGTGTTTAAACAACTTGCATAGGAAGAAAACAGTTTTGTCCACGTGCATCTTATAATGCAATCTTACGTCACTTAAGGCATGCGCAGGAGTCAAATGCTTCTGATATTTTGCGAGCATAATGTAACAAATAACGGTTTAAAACTCATTTATAACACTATCGAATCTCACAATATTTATAAACTCCAACGCATTTCTTATCTTAGCCAAAGAAAGCGGAGTAAATACTTAAGTTACAGAAATAGCGTTATCATTGTATGGTATTATCGGACTTTCACTTGTTTAATCTCCGATTGATATTATATTGGTTTATTAACTCTTTTATTTATTTTCTTACATATTAATTACATTTAATTTTTTCAATATTTTTACAAAATCTTAAGTAATAAAAAAAATACTTTTAAAAAAATAAAAAAATAGTAGCCCACCGGCATCGGGAACAGGGTCCGGGATAATAATATGGGTTTTATTATTATATATATATTTAATAATAGGTATAAAAATATATTATTAAATATA
Organism: Cerastis leucographa; assembly: GCA_963082945.1. NCBI lineage: Eukaryota > Metazoa > Arthropoda > Insecta > Lepidoptera > Noctuidae > Cerastis > Cerastis leucographa. Next base: position 4,740,206 of record OY720381.1, on the reverse strand, counting down.
TATATATATATATATATTATTATATGTTTTATTATGTAAGTTTTGGTATATAACGACAGGCTAACGGTAGCGACAAACAGTATAGTGAGAAAATAGGAGACCATGCTGTAACCAGCAGTAAACAGAATAAAGAAACAAATGAATATGGTGTCCAATTTAAAGAAAGAGTACCTTACTTAGTACGACGAGGAGAAAACCCTGATACCTACCTATGTGATATTGTGAAAATCCTAGCTGGTTTTGACTTTGACCAAAATCAGATGATAAAAATCGAGACCAAAATCTGATGATAAAATGACTGGCTGGAAAAATCTTATAAGGTCCGATATAGAAGCATGGTTTAGTTTTATTTTTTAAGCCGAATCTGAATGGTAACACGCAAATATACCTCTAAGTTTAAGGTATCCAGCGAAAAACAAAATCCCGGAAAAGAATACAATGTATAATCAATGCATTTGACGTGTCAACGAAAACATTGAAGTTAATTGACCGGAGTTTATCACTCTCCGAACGAAAACAATTACAATGTAAGCACTTGTTTTACATAACATATCAAAATGTTTTGTCAAAAACGTACAAACAATACCAATGTTATGATAAAATAGTTACCTAACAGTCATCTTAACATCTGCAGATGAAACAATAAGAAATCTCGCGTAGTGACATTGACCCATTAAAATAAATCACTTCTTACAACGATACGCACTTCAGATAAACTCCATGTTTTATTTGTAATATAAGACAGTGGAACTTGCGTAAAAAAGTGTGTGCGTCAGAAATAGGTTAAGCATAAGTCAAGTTTTTTGTAGTGATGACGTTAGAAAGATGTGATGGTAACGTTGTCTTGAAGGCTCGCGTGATCTATACTAATATTATAAGCTGACGAGTTTGTTGAAGTGAAACTTCTTATGCGACTTCCAACAAGTTTAACGCTATACCATGGAGGGGGAATATTTTCTAAAACTCACTAAGAGATGGCAGTATAACAAGATTTGGGACTACGTAGTTCTACTAGGTACGCAAGATGGCGTGCAAACAGTCATGCATTCGACTCTTCGGTGTGACCAGCCTTCGCTCAATTTCCATGAGTAGAATAACCTCGATAAACTTATGTAATAAAAATAATACAACAAGAAAACAACAAAATATTATTTAGAAGCATTAAAATAACGAGAGTGAATGCGTGGCAGTCGAACGCATGCGTGCAGTATAAGTATTACGAAGGTTCACTTCTTCCGCGACGGACTCGACGCACTGATTTTTATTTGTTTGGTTGAACGCGCTAATCTCAGTAATAGTAATAGTTCGAATTGAATTCTTTTAGTGTTCGATATCCCATTTATCGAGGAAGGCTATAGGATGGATAAATTAAATCACGCAACGACTAAAAGGAGCGGAGTATCAATAAAAAATGACGTAAAAACGGGGAAAATGTGACGCAGACGAAGTTGCGTGTGTCAGCTTAGTCAGTTAGTTAGGAAATAATTATATATAAATAATTATAGGTACCTATTGATCATTAGTTTGCGAATATTAAAAGTCAAAGAGAGCAAAATATGCTGAAGATGCATTTAGGGCACTAAGATTATTTCAAACAACTGTGAAAACGATGGCTATCTGAACACCTTTCTAGGATTTGTACAAAGAGGTGATGAAGGAGTTGGCTTTGAAGAGGTTGGTTGGAGTAAGTATGGCTAAAATACACCACAGGCTCATTAGTAAACAACAATTACAACACAAAGGTTAGTAAGCTTTTCGGAATTTAGCAAACATCTCTACGTCGGTGAATAAAACTATTCGAACATACCAAAATATGATCTTTGAGACCAGTTAAAATATTATTGAAATGAGGTACACGCAGCCCAACTAAGTAGTTACTCCCCCGGCCTCCTCGTCCGGACTGTTGAGGGGTTAGCACATACTGAAGCTGTCTATATTGGTTTGAAATCTCCATACCAAGAACAGATAAACAGATAGAAAAATGCTCTAAAGTAAACACCCCTCGTGTAGTCGGGTTACGTTGGGGGTTAAAATATTTTACATAATTATATCCATAAGAACCATCACCATCCAAAACGGACATCAAAGTACTACAGGTGGTGTACCATGACGTCTTAAAACATTATTGTTCCATTCTCATTCCAGAGTGAAAAAGAGACGGAGCTATACAGGCCGTCTAGCTCCATCTCTTTCCCACTCTGGAATAGGAATGGAACAATAATGTTTTAATCGTCATAGTAACCCCCCTGACAAACAAAATCCTTCCACCATCTACCAAAAACTTTGAAAGACTGACCTATGCATTACGTTGTTGTGACGGATACACCGCTTTCTACGGATGAGCACATTGCCAGCCACTTTGTATTGAACCGCATGCGTCTCTACTCTATCGCCCACATAGCTAAAAAGCGTTTGATGTGTTAGTGACAGAAGCCGGGATATGATATTATAGAAGGAAACTATGTTAAGGTTATTTCTTATTCAAGCCAATAAGGGAGCGACCAAACTTTGTTATACAGGTTGGAAGGGACACCTACGCGAAAACGGTTACGACGTATTCAGGCCCCTTATTCACAAACGCTTCGATTCGATTTAGATTCGGAAAGTCGTATGTCTATCTCGCTCGCTCTCGTAATGCCAAAACAAGATAGACATATGACTTGTCGAATCGAAATCGAATCGAAGCGTTTGTCAATACGGGGGCTGAACACCATTCAAATTTTTCATCGGGTATTATATTGACCACCTACACGGTCCGGTCCGGTCGGTGTGGTATCCACCCTGTATATTTACTTCGGTACGGTGTCAAGTCACATCATCCGTATTCGATCTGAACACGGGACGTCTATCTCTCTTTTATTGCATGACAAGCCTTTTCTGACCTGATACCACGTCAATAAATTTGGTCACTCCTTATGGATGGAAGGAAGGTCCACCGGACGGAAAATGGTTATTACCATATCTGAATATCTGCTACATTATAAATCGAAGAATTTCTCTATACTTTGCTAACTGTAGGGACAAAGTTGGTAAATTTATCTTCTATATATACCAATATTATCTATACTATTCTATACTTATACAGGGTGTAACTGTGTGCTACAGACCATCAAACTGAACATGGTTCTCATCATAAAACATGTTTTTCAGTTAAAAAAACATCTACTGCCCCATACAAAATTGCAATACCTATTCGACCCAAATGTATGGGGCAGCTAATATTTTTTTGCTATTACGATGTTTGTCCGATGGGGAAACATGTTCAGTTTGATGGTCTGTAGCACACTCTTAAGTATGTATATACCCTTTCCGTTACACCCTGTATATAATACTAGCTGTAAACCTATCCGATATGCACACAAAATTTCATAAAAATCGGTTCAGCCGTTTCGGAAGAATATGGTAACTAACATTGTGACACGAGAATTTTATATACACATATAAGATTAGAAAAGTGAAGATTTTGTTTGGTTGAACGTGCTAATCTCAGGAACTATTTTAGGATAGCCTATTTATCGAGGAAGGCTATAATGCTATATAACATCAAGCTACGACCAATAGGAGCGGAGCATCAATGAAAAGTGTTGCAAAAACAAAATAAAATCGTGCAGACGAAGTTTCGCGAGTCAACTAAGTAGTGTTATACAAGGTGTTGTTTTGCATCCTCGTCAAATTCAAGGAGGTAACTACGCTTATGATTCTCGTCCCGAATCAATAATAAAATGGGTAGGTAATTTTTATTTTTTTCTTGTTTACGGGAATTGGTAAGTTTGAACCACCCGTGTTTTAAACGCGGCCCGTTTGGTTCTTGCCCTATAACCTCGCATACACACATACAAACAATCTGAAACGTTTAATTGATAATTTCTTATTCCCTAAACCACGTTAAGAGGGTTATTCTGAAATATTGACAAACGTAAACAACCAAAAAAATCTGCGATTATTAATAATTAACTAGGTACTGTTATTTTAAATGATTACGTATGCCTTTTGTGACCACCTCCTGAAATTTGACGAAGATGCAAAACAACACCTTGTATAACTCCTTAGCTTAGATTGGCTTACAATGCCATTTTGTTCGCGCCTTCACTTTGGCAGCAAATTAGTACACTAGAACGTTGAGGACTTACATATTAACTGGGTCGTCACAAGATGCATTTAACGATCTTATGCACTCGTCGCGCTAAACTGAAACTTATGTTCTTGCGAGAGCTCCAAAATAGTTCTAACTATAATTTGGTCGCTTCACCTCTGCTCGTCCATTATTAATTTGCATCGTCTACCTTTAAGATTATTATACAAATGTTTTCAGATACGTGGCTACGATTAATATTATTAGCAGGGATGGGAGAAAAAAAATTTACATAGGGAAACGCTTGGCCATGACTTACTTCAGTTATATTCGAGAAAAATCTACCTATTTATATCACATCCTAGCTAAATAACAGTAATAGTAAATTTAAAAAAAAAAACAGCTGCTCCATACATTTTAACCGTGTATGCACTTTTGTAGAATCTGTTTTGAAGTGAAACTTCTTAAGCGACTTCCAACAAGTTTGGGTTAAACGTAAATTCTACCATGGAGGGAGAATAGAAAGAGACAGAGCGTGGCACTCGAAAGCATGCGTGTAGTATTACGAAGTTTCACTTCTTCCGCGCGGAGGGACTCCACGCACAATTTGTATTTTTTTTAATTTCTGGTGAAAACCTATGCAGAGGCGTTCAGAATGATGTAAGTACTGTAGTACGTGGTAAGCGTTTTGGCGTCGGTGTCCCTCATACCCTGTATATATAGGTTTTATCATATTACATTATTTCCTTACATTTTGTCCTTGACATAAATGTGGTAACTATGGCATACAATATAATAGAATAATTATGCTAAAATGATAACTTCGATTTAATTAGCGCAAGCACTAACAAACCAACTAAAACTATTTCTTCGCAATGAACTATTTTATTCGCAAGTATTTTAAGAACTCTGCAAATGTTATATTGACAAAAAAAAATTCAAAATGAAATCCTTACTGAGATGATTGTTTCAATTTTTTTTTCATACCTTCAGAACAGTCAAATTTTTTTATTAAAAAAGTTCAACCTAAAGTTTAAATTGATTAGTTGAAATATATAATTTTACTAACAGCTGCTTTTTCAACTGATAACTAAACTTACCTACAAATATTACAGCGCACAAACAAAGTTTCTAAATGATTTTATCTACAAATTGTAATTGCGTCACTGTCGTAAACAAACAGTTTATGTGAACATTATAGTCATGCATTACAATTTACAAGTTGACTTGATAATTTGAAATATTGGATTCTAAGGGTCAGCTCACACCGAGACGCGACGCGACGCGACGCTACGTGCACACTTTTAAAGAGCGATTCAAAATATAACTTTATATTCTACACGTAAAGATACACATTTCGCTGTGAGAATTCAGAATACGTTGCGCAACGTATTCTGAATTCGAGTGCGCGCAGCGTCGCGTCGCGTCGCGTCTCGGTGTGAGCTGACCCTTAGAATCCAATATTTCAAATTATTCTTAGTGATAATTTAGCACATTGTTTAAAGTGGAATGTGGACGCGCGGGTGGCATTATCATCATTATAATAATTTTTATTACGCTTATTTACACCACATTGTATCATAACTATGAAAATACGAGTAAATATGTATGTTGATAAATAAATGTTTATGTAAGTACAAAACCTTCCTATTTACACAGCATTGAGTAACTTAAGAGTCATTTAACACAGTTTTAAGCTTTCACGGTTTAAAAACTAAACTTAACTGTCACTCCCGCTGTCGCAAACGCTGTGTGCGTGTGTGGGGCTGTCACTGTCATTAATACAAATCACGGTAGTGACAGTGGAAGGTTACAGTCCTTGATTTTTAGGGTTCCGTACCCAAAGGGTCAAACGGGACCCTATTACTGAGACTTCGCTGTCCGTCCGTCCGTCTGTCACCAGGCTGTATCTCATGAACCGTGATAGTTAGCCAGTTGAAATTTCTACAGAATATGTATTTCTGTTGCCGCTATAACACATACTAAAAAAAGAATAAAATAAAAATTTAAGGGGGCTGCGTGCATACAAAAAAGTGTTTACTTGCTCGTTTGAATAAGTAATGGTACGGAACCCTTCGTGCGCGAGTCCGACTCGCATTTGGCCGGTTTTTTTTTTTTTTGATAAGTTTTACCAAAATACCTCGACCATCCGAAAGTCAACAAAGCCAGCAATTTCCATAGACTCCAACCAAGTGATTTCTATAGTCAAAGTTAAAACATGATTGAGATCAAGACCTGTCATAATGCTTTTGAAAAGCAGCACTTATTTGAGCCCGGTTGATGGGAATTAGGATGGCCCCTTATTACATGGTCCGAGTAAAACATAACTGGGGAAAGCTACACCCCTGCTCTGCTTATAACCTTTTGGGCTCACAGGCATTGTTATGTTCCTGCCAGGGCTGCGGGTTGTTCGAAAGAGATACCGCGGCCCTGGAACACAAAGGGCGAAGAAGGAACATGGGTGGGTTTTAGTCAGTACAAGTCTGACACTCCCTCCCGCTCCGGGAGAAGTCATTTGAAGCTTTCCCATCCGCAAAAAAAAAAAAAAAAAAATTGTTATGTTTTATGATTACTATTTTTATGAACTTTAAGACCTATTTTATTGCAACACTCAAAACATTTTATTGTTACTTTTCAATCTGTTAGGTACGGATCGTATATACCTCAAGTTACGCGCTAATGAAGCACCTATGTACATAATTATATTATGTACTTATGTATGTGGAACATATAAAATAAACTCGATCAGGTAAAAAGTACTTATAAGGGCAGTCAACTAGAACGTGGATGTCGCGATCGGAAAGCGACTTTCTCTTTCCAAAGGGAGCGGGTGATACTTATACATGTGCCGCCTATATGTCAAGTCTCCTGCATCTGTGCAGTCTGATTATGATTAAATTCCTAGAACGTGAGAGTTCTAAATTTAAAATTGAGATATTTCAAAATGAGTTAATCCTGTAGATCTCCAGTGGACCTGTCAGGGGCCAGGCGGGTTACGATGACGTCTTAAAACAGAAATGCACGCGTAGCATGACCACTGTGGAGACAAGTTTTGTGTGTCAGTTTGTCGAAACCGAAAAAGATGACAATATCAGTTTTCGAAAAATAACAGTTTGCGACTAAATTATTTACGGTGAATTTCACCAATAAAACTGAACTCGATCAAAACATTAAAATTGCGTTCAACAGCTCAGTGTCATGATTGCTATGAAAACGTCATTGCCGAATCTTGAACGTGGTTTAGATGCGTTGCTCGTGTTCAATCTCATTGATAAAATTCGTATTTGGTACACACGACGACCAAACTATGCAAAACCAGTATAAGCTGATCTCTCATTGTCCAGAAAGCTTATATAAAGCGAGGTCAGGTTATACTGGTTATAAACTTGATATGTCGCCATGAATTAGCGTCAATTTTATAGAAAATCATACTCACTTTGTAAATGACGCATACATAATATCGATGGGAACTCTGTAGGGGAGTGTGAGGAGTGTAAGGTATCTCATGGCCCTTTGTCTCATCACCCAATTGACGAGGCCGTTGTTCGCAGAGTCTATCGCGTTCTGGAATATCGTCATCACTGTGTCCGGAAGGTCGTCTACCAACGCGTCCTAAAAATGGGATGAAGTTTTACTAAAATGTCAAGTCTCGAAAATATTCATGGTGTTAGGAACATCAACGCGCAATAGTTTACCATGAATTCAGCCCATGAATCTATTTAGACCTCTGCTACAGTCTAAGATATTTCGGATATTGAAAAAAATACTGTTTCATAGAAAAATACCCACACGACCAAAATTTTTTGATATCCTTGTCCACAGATGTCTTATACCCTGTTTAAGGAATTAGATCCCTGTATTCGGTTTAAACCGTAAAATCAGAATATTCTCAATAAAGCGAGAGGCGGTAGATATATTTATGCAAGCCTAGTACTGTGAAAATAAGTAGGTCCTACCCAGATTTTTTGTGTGCAGAGGGAACTGTTAGATTATATAACATATACCACATTGAATTCATGTAAAGCAACCTTTTTGAAGGGTATTCACTAAAAAGACGCTTTTTGCGGCACCAACATCGTCTTAATGATTCTGATCTCCTAGTATACTTTCTGTTCGAATTCATAATTGAGTTCTCTCGTAACAAACCAAAATTGTGCCAGATATGATAAAAAATAGCAACGTCAATAAAAAGTTACCAGTTGGGACGTACCCATATTCTTTTTCCACCCGTTGCTATTTTGTTTTGGAATTTTGGAGCGCCTGGGAATAAGCCGTAGTTCTTTAGATAAAAATGAGCGATTAGGAGTTTACCAAACTAAACAATTTGCATTGATAAAACTCAGTTCATATAAATCAATAATTATCACGTAATTTTAATATTTAATTCCGATAAATTTATGCATTAAAGGCTTACTAATATTTTCCGTCTTTACCTGTCTATGAGTCTTGCATTCTTCACAATCAGGGTCGTAGTCATACGTGGTATCGTCCAGCACATCTTGTAGTTGGAAGGTAGATTGGACAGCAAGACACCTGGTGCAAGATATCATGTTGTTTCTCTGCAAGAATCGGAGTGCGTCGTCGAATCCTTGCTTGCACATATTGCTTAGAACTTCTGGTTTCGGAGGGAAGAGAATGCGCGCAAATCTGTTCATGTTCTGCTTTGATAGTTCTATACTTGTGTTTGCCAGATTGACCTGTTGAGAATGAAGAGTCTAAGTATTTGTTTACAAATAATCAGCTTGTAAAGTTTCTAATGCTGGGACCCAGGCTTGGTGGACTCTCATAGGGAAGACTCTCTATGAGAGTCCACTAAGCGGACGCAAATTCGGGTCGGTGGATGTCAAATGTTATTGTAGCATATTAGAAACGTGAATCTTTTCCTGAACCAAATATCAGTCTTCAGATTTTTTATAGTGACAGAGCTCAATTTGGAGCGATTTGTGTGGGATAACAAAGTTCCAAAGAGCCACAAGAGAATACACAAATCATTTATGTATGAAACATAATATGCACATATATTAGGAAATCTTGGAACGATACCGTTTGAAAGTAATACACTAGAATGAAATATTGCTGCATGTGCCTTTCACATAATAATATTTGTTCAAATGCAGTCTTTGAACAAATATTATTATGTGAAACCGTGAACTTGAGCTAGAAGGTCGGATGTTTCATTGGTTTTACGTGATAAGTCACGTAACAATTTCTTCAACAGTTTTACGAGATTATAAAAGATTTACAACACAATGTTATTGACATTATATGCGGTGAAACTCAGTGGAGAAACCAGTACTGGGTCGGTTAGAAATACGTTCATTGAGATTCTATTCATCCAAAATTGATACCAAAATGTACGAACATTTTATATAGACGGTATTTAATGACTCTGTACATTTTCAGGCTATAATATAGCAATGACTTTAGGTTAGTCGCACAATCGCCTATTGTATTTTATTCAGGACATGCCAGGTACATTGAATATGGTAACAAACAAGCATGCATAATTAATTACGAAATTGTACGATATATATGGCAAATCTAGTGGAGTAGAATCCTTGAAAAATATGAGCGAAGAATGCGAAGTGTTACAAAAGAAACCTATTACTTCTTCGTGCATTAGCCTTCTGGAGATTGACCCCATAGAACATTTTAGACAATTAGCTCAAGGACGCTGATGAACAAATATCATAGATCATTTTTATATATATAGATATCTTACTTCATCTGTTCTTCTGCTGGAAATAGTAATAAATAAATTGTATTAAAAAATATAAGGTATACATTAAATACAAGTTTTCTTAAATCTATGTCATGTTCACTAATGGTTTGTGCCTGAACTAGGTAATCCTGTGTTTCAGGCGATTGGAGGTAAAATTAATTGATTAAATAATCACATATCATATTATTCTTATTGATACATGTGTAAAAAGGTGTATAAAATTATAATTACTTAACTTACTAACTAATTGAAAAAACAAAATAACAATAGTACGAACAGTATTTACTTTAGCACAAGTAATAACTTCTCTGTATCTTCACAGGACATAGCTTGAAGAGTTTCCTTAAGGAATTTTTTGCAGTTACTATAATTTAGGGAGTACATGTTCCCATTTTCAATTAGCCTGTTATAGAGTAGCGGTCCGAGGTACATATAAAATTTTGCTGTGAAAGCATGTGTTGTGCTTTTATGAGGGCAAACTATATCTTTCCGTCTCCTTTTAGTAAATTCTGTGCTGTATGGAAGTGCTGCGTGTTGTTTTAGTACAGTGCTCATTATAAATAACTGTCGAACTGTTAGCACTTTTACAGGATTTATACAGGAGGTTTGTGGGGAAAAGGAAAGGACGGCAAGTAGCCACCTTGAGAATAGCTCTTTGAGCTCTTTCAATGGTCAATAGCAAAGTCTAACTCGTCCCACCCCATGAAGTGATACAGTAATTCAAAATTGACTGACAAAGAGCAAAGTAAAATTGCCTAATTACTTATTAAATGACCACACAATGTATATAAACTCAATAAATAAATACTTACATGGAACAACTGTGAGCTCAAATCTCTTGGGCATATATCACTTTCGCCGCAAAAGGGGCTGACAGTGATTGTGTTCTCATCCAATACGGGCAGGTTATCGCTGAAACCTCCGTCCATGTACCTGATGCCATGGAACCGAGGGGGCAGCAGCCCAGAGAATACTGGCACGAAACATGACGCTAACAGCGCCTAGGGGAAAAAAAATAGTAGAATGCTTTAAAGATTGGTTCGAAATGAGCACTAGATCTTAGATTTCCCTAGTGATAGCTGATCACTTAATGTCGATGGAGTGAAAGTAGTTTGGTCAATGGAGAGTAACTACATTAGATTCCCGAAAAACCAGTTAAAACACTCCATGCCAGTTTTTGGCTGCGGACAAAAATTTTGTCAATCGAAATATTAGGCGTTAAATATTTAGATGTTGTTTTGCCAAAAAATAGCATGAATTCTTCTTATAAGATGCTTCAGATCGAGTTAAATCTTAACCAAGAACCGCTCGGTCAATTTAAATCAAATTATGTCCGATTGCGAAAATGCGAAGCACGTTCGTTTCGAAAGTTATGTAAGGTGACGTTTAAGTATTATTATCCAAGCGATTACTTGACATACATTCGAATAAATGCAGATTACCCTTGCATGAAGAAATCGCGACTCATAAAGATCTTATTTAGGAAGTGAGTCGTTGCTAACGTGATGTCATCATATCTAAGATTCCTTGCAAAACAAAACAATTCTTACGCAGTATTTAGCACAAGGAAAACAAGAGGTGGGTGTAAAGTGCTAACGCATTTACAAACGATCAAAAGAAGGATAAATTAGGTACTAATGCTCACCTGTAATAAGTCTTCCCTCGTAGGGAATTCCGACACAATGACGTTTTTCCCATCGTAGACCCTCGTCAGGGAAATGTGGAGCTTGCCACTAACGATTTTGTGCACGTCATGGGGCAGGTACTTCTGCATACCCTCGAGGAGGACATTCTGAATGTTGAAGGAAGGGCTGAACGGCCCGAGGGAGCCAGCCCTCGCCTCGCTCACTACCCTTAATACATCTGTTGTGATCTCACCTATTAGAGAGAGAAAAAAGGAATTAGGGATACCAACCAGCCTTACATTTGCAGTGCGACAAAATCCTGTCGTCGCATGATCTTGCGCTGATTTGAGACCTATGCGTTTCCTGATAGTCAGGTCTTGGTTTGGCACGAAATAATGCGAGGGCAAAACCTTGTTGCGTGAGCCTTTAATTTAAGCCCAGCTCGGGATTTTTAAGATTCAGGAGGAGTTTGGCAATCTGTTTTGCGAATGGAAACAACATAACTAATATGTATGTATTATCAGCAAATCTGAGGCTAATGAGGTAAGTACTTATCAGCAAATGTCAACAACCTACGAATATAGGACATCAGCTGTTAGATTATGGTTTGCAAATAATAAGAATTTTGTGGATTTGTTGTTGAACATAAATGCGAAATTGGCGCAATTATGCAGTCTACGACTTTTTAGGTCTACCATTGTCAATTCGTTTTTTTTTTTGTGTATGGCATCTCGCAGTTCAGCCTCTGAGGCTGGCTTCTGCTTAACCGGTAAATCCTGTGGATGCCTAGAATTTAAGGCCTCCAGGCAGGGCAAAAACTTATAAACTATGCGACAAAACGCTAAGGGCACCCCCTGCGGGGTACGGGCCTCGGCTTAGGGTGTCGCTAGGAGGGCAGCAAAGGGACTGGCTGGATCTGAGTGGTTTCATTATTGTCAATTCATGAATGTAATAATGGTCTTATTTAATAAGCCACTTTAAAAAAAATGTTGTTCCTGTAAGTGCTATTTGCTGCCTATTTATTTTTATAGCGTACCCTTTTTAAATGTAATTCAAATTACAGTTTGATGATTCACTATCAAAATAGCTAAACATTAATAGAATTTAACATTCTGGCACATTTCCTTAGTTAGAATGGTAGATTCTTCCTGAAACTTGTTTTCATTCATTTTCTAAAAATACTTGTGGCCTTTAAAATATCTAGCTCATTTACATCAATCTATGACTTATTCTATTGATAATTCTTTAGAAAATAGTCAACCACTGGTTAATTTCATTTCTAAAAATTATTCAATTCATTAAAATAAAATGGTAGCTAGACATAAAATGTATAGTTCTGCTATGCATTTTCTGGTGTTCAATAAAGTGCATAAAATAAATGTTTGCATGAACTTTTGATCTCTTTCTGCATCAACTAAAGTGCGTGCATATCAGAGAAAGCACTTTATCAATTTAATTACTCATCAATATAATAACAAAAATATTGCATGCTAATTACCCAACAGTAAATATTATAACAATGTGTAGCTAGATAAGTGCATTGTATATAATAAAATGTATAACACAAAATGAATGTGCTTTGGTATAAAAAACTCAATTTCCATTCAATACTATTTTATGTATATAATTAGGATTTTAATTTTTAAATTCAGATAAACACTTTTATAATTACTGATTAATATTATTTTTAAAACTAGACAACTAAAACTATGGTTCAATTTCTTTTGCAACAAAAATCATTCTTAGCCATTTTCACAGGGTTTTGTCTAAATAAAACTAGTTTCATAGGATTAAAGTTGGTGTTTGTATGAGATGTAATTCTGTTTTCCAACCATGTTAGAAGCATAATGTAAACAAAGTCAGTAGGTATTAGATTTCAAGTTAACTTTGTGGCCTTGTCTCATCTTCTTCATTTACAATAATTACAAAAATGACTAATTTCTATACATACTTTGTTGATTGCAGGGAACTAGAAGTAGTTCCCTGCAATGTAAATAGATTATTTACGTTTTGCTTCACTGTTTCACAAAAACTGTAATTATATATTTTTGTAAATAATGCATTATTTAAAACAGAATGATATTTATTGAATGCATGCAAACTATGAATATGAGATTCAATTAGAATGATTATATAAAAAGTTATTATTTCAAAAGCATAATTACCAATAGGCAGGTCACAGAGCAGGCAGCAAGCCGATAGTGCGCCAAAAGAGGCGCCAGAAATTTTGCCTAACAACAGATGAGGAGCATACTTTTTAAAACACACTGCAACACCAACATGGTAGATACCAAGGAAACCACAACCCGCAAACGATAAGTTCATTATTCACTTAAAATATTCACAACGAAACTGAAAACACAACTAATATTACACACCAAACGATGTGTCCAATATGTTATTACGAATTAGGTCGACACACTCAAAAACTTTATCACTGCGAGTGAATTATAACTAAATCTAACAGATTAGATTGCTGTAATCACAGATAGGTTTTATCGTATGTTAATTTTATATCGAACTGCCCTCAAAAAAACACCTATCGCGAAAGAGAAACTCGTGAAACTACGGAAATAAAATGTAAACAAGACGTAGACGTTCGTTGAGTTGACGTTTGTTTTTTTTTCTTTTGCTGTCTTATAATTTATTTCCCCGTAATGGCAATTAAAAGAACAGGGTTGCCGTTGTGATGAAAAAAGTTCTATTAAAATATTCGACTAATGAATTTATGTAAAAGCCCCTTTATGTCTATGGTTCATTTTCTCAGACAGAAACCTTTTTTAGATGACGGGTTTGATATCCGGTTTCTATTCTAATCATTCGTTCATTCATTCAATTTTTGACTGATGTCATGATGTGATTGATGACAATTGACAAGCTAACTTTGACATTATTTCCAAGTTGTTTGTGTTGAAGTTTAGTCTAAATAATTTCTTGAATAACCAAGCACTGCGACTTAGCAATGACTCGTCATGCAAGAAATTGCACAGCTGGTGCCGTATACACGTACCATGAAAAGAAAAAAGATGCTGCCGCTTCTGGATACGGCACTCAAAACGAAAGACTTGGGAAGGATTCCGTGAAGAGCTTCGATTGCTGTAGTCTTACTTTACAGCCTTGTAGAAATCCTGTGATCACTAAAGAAGGATACTTGTTTGATAAAGAAGCTATATTAGAATACATTATCACTAAGAAAAATGAATACACACGTAAGATGAAAAAGTATGAGAAACAGTTGAAGAAAGAGGAGTCAGAATTGGCCGAGTTGGCTGCAGCTGAGAAAGAAGCGAACCTTATTAAATTCATGAACAGGGAGAAGAATATCTCCAGCAACAAGCAAGCACATGGCGGGCCTTCTACATCATCATCAATTTCAAATCTGGCGAATGGCAAAGCGAAGGAGTTGCCAAGTTTCTGGGTGCCTTCCATGCTGCCTGATGCTAAAATTTCGAAAATGGAAAAGCCCGATCCTACTGTATGCTGCCCAATTAGTGAGAAGCCCTTGAAAATGAAGGACTTAATTGAAGTCAAATGGACGCTTGTAAATGACCCAGATGATAAGAAGTCCTTGATAGCTAAGGAGAACAGATACATGTGTCCAGTCACTCACGACATATTGAGCAATGCTGTACCATGTGCTGTTATCAGGTGATACACATTAAAATTTAATGTATCTGTGTGGTCTTAAGCTTGTCTGTCAATGTTTTAAGATTGATGAATGTTGTGGTTTGTGGCTGCATACATCCATATGAATATTTGGTTTATCACATTTGTTGATGTTTCTCAAATTGTTGTCATTGCATTATGATTCATAATCTTGCCCATCAATATTTTTATCCAATACATAACATTTTCATTTTACAGGACAACTGGCCATGTAGTCACCATGGAGTGTGTTGAGAAGATCATCAAAAAGGATTGGTTGCATCCTCTCACTGGTGAAAACCTCAAGGAGAAAGACATCATCATGGTGCAAAGAGGTGGAACAGGCTACGCTCTGACCAACCAAAACTTGGAAGGGAAGAATGAGAGACCAGTGTTGCAAGCTTAGATTAAATTGGAGATGATAATATTTTAATTTAGAGTAATTCATGACCATAAGTATTTTGTTATTGGTAATGAACAGAAAGCAATGAAATATATGGCAAACACTGCTATTTACTTCAATGTTTCTCAATACATTTTTTTTACTTTATGGTTTCAAAGGGTGAGATAGCCGAACAGGAAACTAACAATATTAAAAAGGCGGAATCTGAGAAAAACACTTCAGATTTTTTTAAAGCATTTTATTTATACAAACCAAATCAATTGTACCAGCAGGAGTTCATTTTATGTGAAAATTTCAAAATACTAAACAAATTTTTATACATAGTTTTTACAGTTGGATTGTGACAATTTGCATATCAAAATTACATTTTCGTCATCATAATTACATTTTAATCTACATGGATAACTAAACACCATGTTATTGTAAATAATAAGATAAATAAAACAATATGACTGTAAGTACAAATCTATTATTTTTCTAAAAAATATACTTAAATATAATTTTCTAATAAGTCCTTAATATTAATTTTGCTCTTACTACTACTATACTATGAATGATGAAATGCAAACAGATCCAATTGGAAGTCCACACCATTATTTCTAATCTCAGTCTCAGGGTATAAGTCATTGCCTAATGTATCTAAAAAGTTTAATACTGATTCGCCCTGACTTGATAGAAGGCGATTGTCGGATGAGTCGTCCAACGACGGCATATCATCACAGTGGTTTACATTTTTGTGTGAATCCAATGATTTCTCTACATTATCTCTGACATGTAATAAAGACGGCGCAATC
This sequence comes from Cerastis leucographa, assembly GCA_963082945.1. Classification (NCBI taxonomy): domain Eukaryota; kingdom Metazoa; phylum Arthropoda; class Insecta; order Lepidoptera; family Noctuidae; genus Cerastis; species Cerastis leucographa. The sequence goes on along the minus strand of OY720381.1, from coordinate 4,723,945 downwards.
AAACCGCTAGACTTTGTGAAACCGTCCTCTGATTTTTCACTCGTACTAATAATCCAGTCTTTAAGATCAGGGTCTATCACATCAGAGTCTTTGCATAAGTCTACATCGTTCTTGAAAAGATCATGTAAGCTATCAGAGTTTGAAATATTTGCATCTAAACTGTTCTCTGACGTCGGAATTATCAAACGTAAATTTTCATCAGAGCTTGGTAATGTTAAGTGTAAACCGTTAGTATTTTGCATAGCTACATGTAAACCATTATCACTATTTGGCATACTAACATGTAGCCTGCTATCAGTGTTGGGCATGGTAACATGTAAATTATTATTTGAGTTTGGAATAGTATCATGTAGGCTGTCATCTAGATTCGGCATATCATCAAGTAAATCATTCGAATTAGGTTTTCCAACATGTAAATCGTTATTTGAATTTAAAATATTCATGTGAAGCCTGTTTTCAGACTCTGGCATTGTTACATGTAGCCTGTTATCTGAATTTGCCAAGGATGTGTGTATGTGAGTGTGAGAATGTAAACTATTTTTGTGTGAATGTGGTATGGTAACATGTTGTCGACTATCCGAATTTGTTAATGTGCCAAGTAAACTGTCTGATACACTTACATGTAAACCGTTATTTGAAGTGGGAATAGCGACATGAAGTCTGCTATCTGTATTTGGCATGCTGACATGTAGCCTGTTTTCCAAGTTTTGTGAATTTAAATTGCTTTCAGAATTTGGCAAAGGAACATGAACATTTCTATCATAATTTGGTAAATGACGTTTGTCGTGAGCCTTATTATTAACCATCTCTAACGAACGAATGACTTGTACATCATAATTGCTCATTTTGCTAGGGTTTATCTGAAATTTACGAAAAACTGTTGAAGATGGCTTTATTGGCGATGATCGTATGTCGAAGTGAGCACTATGGAATTGCACGTAATTGTTTTTTGGCTTGGTAAGCTCGTCCATGATGATGCTATTAGTTTGTTGTTCAGGCTCAGGTTCGCAGTCTTGTACATCTTCCAACATTTTTTCTACATCACCTTTGGGAATCATATCTGCTGTATTCATATTATTTTCGGAAATAATACTTGCAGAATTCACAGAGCTGTCTTCTTTTGGAAATAAAAAGTCCTCAGTTCCCAGTTCAATGAGGGTATCACTCTCAGATTTCAGTCTCATTTTCTTTGCACTTTGTTCGTTTGTTTTCTGTTTGAGCTTCCAGATTCTTTTACTGACAGTTGGCCATTTTGCCACAGAATTGATTCTTGCACAGTTTTCTGATTCATTATCAGGACTTGGTACTTCATGCTTCAGTAAATGTGGGGAAGGTTTATTTTGGTCTCTTATAATTGGATTGATTTTTGGAGGATTGTGGACACAGTATCCATTTTTATCTTTGACGCAATTTAAGGCTTCCACATCAATGTTGTACTTTCCAGGATTCATGCCGAAAAGTCTGGAAATTATTAAAATCTGATTATAGTAAATAAAAATATTATATTTCACCTAGGCCCATGGGCACTTATACAACATCGAAAAAAGGTGCATGGTCCAGTTTGGTTGTTCATATGGAGAAGAACCGGCAAGAAACTCCATGGTTAATCTTTTATAATAATTTGTTTTTACAATGTTATCATGTTACAGCATTAGCACTTAAGTACGGAGGGACAGCATCGGGCAAAATTTTGGAAATAATAAATAAAGTAAGTTAGCAATAAAAAAGAAATTATTTACCTGCCAATGTCTTCATTGACTGTGCATGGTTGGCCATCTGTTCCGTCTACCTTCTTCAATATACAAGGCAATAGGGACTTCAGTTTGACAATTAATTGTTCTAACTGCTGTATAAAAATATTGGTTTTATTTCCATCTGAACCACTCTTGATAATCGCCAGTAAGCAATGGAATAAATTGGAATGGATTTTTGCAGGTATATGTGTGGGGTGGTTTTCGTAATGTTTTTGTAGGCGGTACAAACTGCCGAAGTCCTGAAAATAATTTTTACGATAATTTACTGACTTCAACAGAATTATGATAGATTTCAAAGTCAAAAAATATTGGTATTCTTACAGCAGCACATTGGAAGCAAGAGACAATGGTTCCACTTTTCTTCTTTGTCTTTTGTAGTGATCCCTCTGGTAATATTTGTTTTGGTAATTTTACTTTCCGACCACTCCTTGTGACCTTCGCCTGTAATAAATGGCAGCACTTATTAGTTTTTTTGCTAGGCCTACTCTTTACTTTTGTCCCATATTTTGAAAATAGTCTCAAGTTTGTGCCAATGTATTCTGAACACTTTCATTGTGTTCAGACATAATAGCTAAACTAACGCCCCAAACCATATGTGGTTCATGGGATGGGGTCAAAAAATATGAATTTATGAAATACCTCAGCAGGTGGCTCAGGCTCAAACTCTTCTTCACTATCCTCCTTTGGTATGGGAATTTCTTTAGGTATGACAGGTTTCACGACTTTTTCTGTTATTATGGGCTTCACAGTTTTTTCAGTTACGACAGGCTTCAGGATTTTTTCTGGAATAATGTGCTTCACGATTTTTTCTGGAATGACGTGTTTAACGACTTTTTCTGAAACTATGTGCTTCATAAGTTTTTCTGAACTGACGTGCTTCACAAGTTTTTCTGAACTGAGGTGCTTCACAAGTTTTTCTTCAAATTTCCTGGGAATTTTAGTATGACCCTTTCGATCCTTGAGAAAGGGTTTCTTTTTAGCAACAACTGTCAAATCTTTTGGTGACACAACCCTGAAATAAGAATACGAATTAATGAATACTTTAGATTAGCCACATTTGTTTATTTTACAAAGTTTTCCGTTAGACTGTCATGGATTCATAGGAATAATAGAATAGTCTGGAGTTCAGGACACTTTCAATAATGTTTCAATGAGGCCGTGAATCACCTCTTTTTATATGGCCAAATTACGAGGTAAATCTCCTAAAATGCCTGCAATAGACCATGTTCCAGCATTTTAGCAGAGACAAGAAGTGGAGGAAGAAACTCCACATAAATTAAGAATAAACAATAATTATCAGAATACCAAGTGGGCAATTCGAAAGTGGGCAGAAGAACTTACTTGTAAATATATTTAGTGTTTGTGACTGGATCATAGGTAGGCTCGGGTGCTGATTTGTCAGGGTCACTGAACATTTTCAATGCCTGATTGACCATCTTAATCTGATCATCGCTCAAGTGATTTAAACTGGAAAACAGAATGGCACAGCATTAACACAATTTTATCATACAAGTATTGAAATATATGTTAAAGCATGAGTCAGCAGTTTTAAACACTCCTAGTATCTGTGATTAAGTAACAAATGGTAGGCGTATCTTAAAAGCATATTATTATAATATTAGTATTGATAAAAATATTTCAGGATATAATAGGGGATAATCCTATTTTTTTTTCTTTGTCCGTCGGGTAGTTTATTGAAAAGTATTGGACACGTATTTTTTTTCTTTTTTCACGTAGTCATAAAAGAACGGAGATATATTGAGTTGAAATGGCGCATGACGTCACATGTAGGTCAGTTTTATACCCACTTGTGACGTAGTAAGCCCCCACTCTCCAACTTTAATGAGTTCTAACTAAGTAAGTTTTTGATATTTTGACAAAACAAAAAATATGTGTCTAATATTTTTGTATTACCTGTCTAACGGACAAAATAGAATGTCGTTTTCTTTACCCAGTCCGATCCCCTATTACTTGAATACAACATATTTTAGAAAAGTAGATGTTTCAACCGAGACAGAGATATACTGATAGTTTAAGTATACATATACATAACATTAAGCCTGCAATACCTGAAGGGTTAGGCAGAGGTTTACTTAATAGTACACATTGCGCTAGTCATGTTTAAGTCGCATTAATAGACACACACATATCTAGATTCTGTGGCTGTTATGGTTAAATTCCTGAAGGAGAAACTCCAATAACTCTTTGCCTCACCTGGGACTAGACCAACGAGGCAGTCTGTTTGTATTTTTAGCACAAAAAAAAGACTAGCTTGACTGCATGGTACTCACCTACTTACAACACAAAAAATTATTACACTGCCTTTCAACAAGAACGACCATCAGTGCTAGGAACTGTTCTATGAAAGATAATAAAAATTGTATTATTTACCTATGATATGTTTCTCCTAACTTTATTAATTGCACTGATGTGTGTTTGGATTGTGTGGTGCTGGAAGCGCTGAAAAAGAAATGTTTTAAAATTATTTATGAGGAAAAAAAATGAAAAATCATTATTATATTATGTTTTGTAATGTAGATAGAAGGTGTGGCTGCAACCTGTATATAAATATTATATCATTTTGTGCAACCAACAAGGTAAACTGGGTGTCTTTTCTTTGTTAGGGCATATTTCTTGTTAGTCAAGAGGGTAAACAAATTCTATTATACTAGCACTTCATCCGCGAAAATTGTGATAGCTTGAAAAGCTAGCGAGTGTTGCAAAACTAAAGTAAAGCCTCTTAAATATAAAAATTATTCTAAGACGTCAATCTATACTTGTTATATATAAAATTCCCGCATCACCAAATTCTTCCGGAATGGCTGAACCGATTTGTATGAAATTTTGTGTGCATATTAGGCATATATAATATAACATAGCCTATGTTACTCGGTAAAGATGTAGCTTTCTAAGGATGAAAGAATTTTTAAAATTGGTCCAGATGTTTTTGATTTAAATCGTAACAAACAAACAATCAAATCATTCCTCTTTATAATATTAGTTTAGATTATTGAATGATATTTTACAACCTCATTTAGCTTACTGAGACTCATTTAACAGACAGGCTTTTATGCGAAGGCACATGAAGGTCTTTCATCATTTACACTAAGGGTGTAAGCACCACCAAGAAGACCCAGCAATGGTGCCTACAATCAACTAATAAAAATATGCCTTAAGCTTTTGAATGCACTTATCACATATACGAGACTAGCAAGCCAATGTTGCAACAATGTCGTGCACTATAACATGAAATAAGCAATTTTAATCATTACTTTCTTGTTTGTTTATTTATATGTCTGTAAAATGTCATCTATACGTATAGAAAATGTAATGATGACAATCAATAAAAGTAACAATAAACTTACTTCTCTTTTGGCTTAATCTTTGGCAGAACTTTCTCAGTCCGATGTCTGTTGATTATCGGAACCTCCTTGAGTTTTACTATCTTTCTATCAATATCTATTTTTGGTACTGTATTCACTGGATGGTGGTTTACTGGTGCTGGTGTGCTTGCAGTTGTCGTGATCGTAGGTTTCAATACAATGTTATCAACTACATATTGTTTATTTATATTTTCATGTTTAGGCAGCAAAAAACTTGCCAATTTTAAATTATTCCTGATCAAAACGCTTTCTTTCTTTTTGATCACATTAGGTTTGATACCGGTGTCTGCGTTTATTAATCCATTTTCAATATTTCCACTGTTTTCGTAGAATGTTTTCAGGTTATTACTAACAGGTTTAGGTGTCTCTACATTACTTGAAGCAAGGACGTAAGTATTGCCCTGGAAACATTAAAATCAAGGTTATTATAGATTACTTAAAATATCTCTAGGAGTAGTACAATCATAACAGTTATTACCTGAGTGGCGCCAGGATCTTGTATCAAGTAAATCGGGGCGTATTGACAGTTGTTTACGATAATACCTTCTACAGAAGTATTCATATTTCTAAGTAGAACACTTAATTATAATAAATCATTACAGTTAACATATAGTTTCTAACAATTTCTAGTGAATCCCGTAAATAATAAAATACCACCGCGACGTTGACAATGTTGACATAAATCTTCTCAGGGATACCATTCGCAAATAAAATAAAGTACCAATATTATATCAATATTAAAATTAAAATAGAATAGAAGATATGGAAATTCTTGAAAGACTTTGCAAATAGTCAATTTGATAGTATATTTTAATTGAATTAACGAGCAAATTGATCAAAATAAATGAAGATCCGCGTAATCTCCCTTGGTATCAAAAACTCAGACCATGCAAAAGGTCAGAGATCAGCTGAGCTCCCGTATTCACAAACGCTTCGATTCGACAAGTCATGTGTCTATCTTTTTTTGGCATTACGAAAGCGAGCTGATATACGACTTTCCGAATCGAAATCGAACTAAAGCGTTTGTTAATAAAAGGGCAGGAATGTTGATAGAAATGATTCCCATTCCTACCAAACTACTTAGTACGTATTAGTTCCATATGTTAAGAATTCAAAATGTTAATTAAAATGGAATACTATGTAGAATCTCTCGGAATAAAAAACCAACGTCCATACAAAAAGTGGATATCTCGTTTGTTTTTGAAGATTATAAGAGAATAAAAAAATATTATTTGATGCATGTCAAGTTGTCGCTACTATCTGTTGACACACAGCACAGAATATGCCTTTGCTGAAGGTTGCGTTGAAGTAAACAATTTATAAAAATTAAAAAAAAAAAATTGTGTACCCCTCTGAACTGGCTTTAAAAAACTTTAATTATATTCTTGTGGAACAGTAACAAGACGGCGACCAATATTATTTTGTCAAATTAGTTCCGTTTTTGACCACAATGAAGTTTGGTCCCACCAACAGATTTCTAACATGTTTCATCTTGACTGCCTGATGATTTTCTCCGCTAGGAATGGGGTTTTCATGCAAAACATCGTAATTGTTTTTTTTTTGCACTTTTTTTTTTTAACTATGTTCGATCTGTACAGGGTGGCCAAAAAGTCGTGGATCTAACGCAACTGGGGGTTAGATGGGGTCATCAGCTGCAAAAAATTGTTCTACGGGAGGTCCTTAAGGTCAACCCCTGCAGAGTTATAATTTATTTTGTGTTTTTATGAGAAAATAGACTTTTTTTTACTAATTATTATTAAAATTCGAAAAAATCTACATCCTGTATTTTTTTATAATTTTCACTAGATTGGTACTGATGAGTCCTTTCGTTAGACATGCTATTTATGGTTGTTTAATGGGTGTGTTGAAGATAAAATTAAGTTCTACGAAAACATTTTTTCTCAAATCAAAACTTTTTGCTTACCTACTTCGGACCCCGCTGTGAAAAAAAAAACTCTACCGAAAAGTGACCCTGTATTACAAGTTTTGGCGCATTTAATAGGGATTCTGAAAAGGTATTACACATGGCCATTAGTGGCTCTAATATCTTTCTGGGACGAAAAAACAAAACAACGATCGTGAAATAATTGTTTTAATAAAACAAAACATTTTACAATAAATGGTCAAAATTCCTGCCTCTGACCATAATACTGCCGTCCTATCACTAAAAAGCCGTTAAGCCCAAAAAGTAGTTTTCGAGATAATGGCAAAAAAGGTGCGAATCGTTGCTTCTTAAAAACTATGACACTTAGGTTAATGTTGGACACATCGATTGGTATCTTTCTGCTTGCCGTTAAGAATTATGTCTGTCCAGAAACTCTTATTACTTACTTTTAAAATATTTTTTTGTTTTTTAATTAAGGATATAATTTAGTTATTGCACCTTATTTCTGTACTAAAAGGCCGTTAACTATACCTTAGCGGCTTTTTAGTGAAGTAATTTATTTATAGTACATTTTGATACAAGTGCGGAAAGTTTGTTATTGCGTACGAGGCCGAATAAACACCCGAGCCGTAAGGCGAGGGTGTTATGGGGCCGAGAAACGCAATAACAAATTCCCACGTGTATCAAACGACGTTTTTCAATACACTTTCGAAGAAATAAAATAATAAAACGATACGTATTTTTACCTTCCTAGTAACTTTCCACTGAAGAAAACTTTGCAAAGCTGCCATATATTTCACCTTAGATGTATATGGCAACAGGCTATCGCAAGCATTTTATGCCTCGATCACAATATCCGGCGGAGTACCATCTAAAGAATTCTCTTCAAAACTTAAATTCGACATTTTTTCACAAACAATTCAAATTATTAAGACTAACTTTGCTTTTTTCCCCGCGCTTTATGTTCGCAGGCTAAAGGAGAAGCAAAGGTATGAAGCCGTAAAACAGCCTCACAGAAAAATTATAAAATTCAAATATATTTTAAGAACACAAATAAAATGTTAACTAGTTCATAAAAGTAATATTTGTTTAAAATAATCATGTTTATTATGTGTATTCTTTTTATGAACACAATGAATATTTAAATATTCAAAAAATATTTACGCTGTAAAGACGCAAATCAAAATGACGAGATTAATAGTACATTATGGTACTAGTGTGTAATGTTGGTGATTACCGCTGAGGCGCCATTGAGACCCGAGCCGTTAGGTGAGGGTCTTAAGAGAGCCGAGGACGGTAATCACCAATACACACGTGTATCATACGACGTTTTTCAACACACTTGTGAATAAAATAACAATAAAAACTCATTTTATTTAGTAGATAATAGATATTTTTCCTTGGAGTTTCAGGTAGTAAACTTTCCATAACGTTATGGGCTTCACATATCGGGTTAATATCGGGCGGTGTACAACATAAACCATTTTCTTCGTAACTAGTACCTACTTGTAGACATTTTAATTAATAAATAACTATAATTTCAACAGTGAAAACGAGTTTTGAAAAATGATTCGCTATGTTGGAAAAAATTAAGAGTAGCGTTTTACCTCCAAATAAAACGCTTGTTGTGTCCGGAGACTCATTCGGGGTCATATAAACATTATTTGAGTCAAGCATCTTCCGTTTCCGTGTCACATCTATACAGGTATATGCAATTATCACTTTCTTGACAACACGATGATGACGTATTTCCGCCTTCGTTCACCAGGTGGCTGCAGCACGCCAAAATGTTCATTGTGGCCTCAAAAACCTAAAAACTTGAGAAACCACTTTAACCAGGCAGACTTTAAAATTATGACCCCGAATGAGTCTCCGGACACAACAAGCGTTTTATTTGGAGGTAAAACGCTACTATTGTGTCCTTCGGCCTCATTCGGGGTCATATAAACATTATTTGAGGCTTTGTTTGTTATCGCCTGGTGAACGGGACGCCAATGTGTTATAAAAGAAATTAGCGAAAATAGATCAATAAGATACAAATGACTATAATCATTGAACACTCAACATAATAAACTGAACATTTATACGTACCATAAATCATCTCTTTCTAAACTTACCATAATCATGTAAAATTTATTATTCATCAACGCCTCATTTAATATAAATAAAATTAACTTATACCATTGAATCAGAGATAATTAATTGTCTGAAAAAGAAAAACTATGGGGGTTCCCCTTGCTGGAACCACTTCCTTCCTGTAATGTTTTTTAAAAATGTTATCCGATCTCTCTCTCTCTCAATTAGTTCGCCATTTTCTCATCAAGAAGTTCGTATCCAACCAACCTAGGCAACTGCAACCGCAGAACGAAAACTACCAGAAGTAGCCTGTATTCCTGCCTCCTTCAAAATTGACTTAACCTAACCAACCAATTTAAGTTTTAGCAGCTGGCTTAGCTTTTCCACAAACTTTAATAAACAAGCTTTTACTAGAACAAAGCAATCGCCGCTGTTATTATGAGCTTTTTAGGCCAAACCCCCAATGGTTTGACTTAAAAAGGTCAAGCGCCGCAATCTCAACATTACTTAATACTTTCCAATCTGACTGTACGCAATCTTTCGATTAATTAAGTTTTCAATCCAAAATGCGGCCAGAACATTATGCTATTCTCATCCGTCTGGAGATACACTTAGCTATGGTAAGTCGTGTATCCTACGCCCGAACATAGCAACAAAATAACTGCAATAATTCTTTACATGTCCAATACGCTTTGATTTTGAAGAGGTCTACTGCCCAACCAGCCTACCCGAGAGACTGAGGATCCCAGACAGTGGGTGGGCGCTTCTTACGTTGCTGCAACGCTAAGCTTTAATCATTTGCTTCATTAGACTATTTGAACATAAACGGGCCCCGATCTTTGTATTGCATGAAGTAGACACAACCGATTTATGAATAAAATTGTACGATACGATAATATTTCTTTTAAGTGTAAATCTACTAAATATCGAGACAATTCACTACCGGCGGGGTCTGAAAAAATTACATCAATCTTGGAACACCGATTTTAACCATCTCTGCGATGCTGGCCTGTAGGTATTCAAAGTTGTCGACCCCCAACCTTATTTGAGCAGACACTTTTTCTTCTTTAGACCAGTCACAGACCAATCCCACATCTTCATACTTCTAAGACCAGCTCCTTCACTCGAGGTGGTGGCTGCTCGGTCCTCGTGTCCACTAGCACCCTCGCTAAGCTGTGAATTGTGAACGGAGGCGCGGTCGCTCTGCTCTTCCAGTCTGCTCTCCAGAATGCTCGGGACCACCTTGGTGCCACTATCAGGAATACACCTCCAGCCTGATTGAAATGCATCAGGACCCGGGGTAACCAATTCTGAGGAGGAAAGACCCCAGCTAGACGAAAATCCCATTTGAATGCGAACGCGTTGTCTCCATGCTCGCTGGTCTCGTTAATCTAGGGTGACATAGCAAGGCACTACGTGGACTGGACTGGACGCAAAAAGATCTTTCTGGGGAACACACCACTTTGCAATGGAAGCAGATGCCATTCCTGTAACCTCGAATGAAGCGATATACCGTCTGCGACGTTGTTGTACCTGCCTGGTATGAGAAGGGGGAAAAAATGAATATCGTACTTCTGAAGTAAATGAAATAGTCGATATATTAACCCCATCAGGGTCCTAGGCTTTTTTCCACTTTCCTTCCCCAAGTACGCCACCACCGTCTTGTTGTCGCACTGCAGTAAGAGAGATGTATGACTAACAAATAAATGATTCTGATTCAGAGACGGGGCAAATTCTAACAAGCACTTTAGGATTCTTAGCATATCTTTGTGATTCTAAACGAAGCCGCTCTTCTTCTTTTGTCCACTTGCCCGATCAATAAAGACCGTTCAACTCCAACCTGAATCGACTGCATCCGTGGTCAAAAAATTGTTCATTGGTGGTGGTCGAAGCCAGGACTTGTCTAGACAGTGAACTTTCTACCAATCTCCAGCACTTCCGCAGGCAAAAGGTAAGTAGACTGACACGGCACTTTCAGGACCATGTTGCAAAAAGCCAGTAGTTATAATGCCAACGACCCATTGCAGCATTGGAACTCTCAGACGAGCAAAATTCTGAATGATACTCTGTATTTCTCGAAGAGACTCCCTTCGGCGGCGGAGCAACTTTGACAAAACTATTTGCCTGCTTTGAATTTTGTTTTCTGCAATGATGATGTTCTGTCCTGCGCTAAGAGATAATCGTTGAGAAAAACCACTACTTACTCGTATGCCTAGATTCCTGAAAATCTCGGCGGTCCAGTTGGTGGTAAGCGCATTCGCCAGGCCAAATGGGAAAAAAGTAATTAGCAGTAACCGATTTCGATACAATAGGCGGAGAAAACAACGATGTGTTACGAGGTGCATATGTACGTGGTTTTAGGCATGCCCGCGGTCTGTTTTGACCATCCAATCCTTGTCCTGGATAAAATCGTGAACCCGATTTACCGAAATCAAATGAAACTTGTTTATGATTAAAAATATTGTTAAAAGTTAATAATAATAAATAACTGTACAGATTTAATTTAAAATGGGGCGGTAGTGTCCGTCACCTTTGAGAATTAGAAAGTTCCGAAAATCGGGAGTCGTTTCAACAAACTTTGAATGTTTATGTAACCGTGTCCATCTCTGGAGATGGTAGAGTAAGATTGCAACGTTTCACCTGCCTTGGCGTGACCAGAGGCGGTTTCTGTTGGGAACACGACAACCCTTCACTATTTTTATTAATATTTCTGGTACCCCCAAATTCTTTCACTTCATAAACATAATTTTATAAGCAACCCCCCCAAAATTCCTGATCCTAATCAGAACCTTCTATTGAATTTTATTTGATCTATGGTTTATCGCCAGTGCAGGAGCGACAGGACGATTGATCCCCACTAGGTCCAGGGTACGCCGCCTGGGGTCTAGGGGTTTTCTCGTGGTAAATTGTTTTGAGATTCGTTTTCCGAAAACTATAGGGCTGGTGAAAGCGTTCTCCAGCGAGCTATCCCCTTGGTTGAGGACGAAAAAATCTAGGATTATTAAATGGCTGAAATGCCTGATAATTATAAAAAGTTCCTACACTCTGAGGAGGAGGAAATCTATGGTTCATCGCCAGTGCACGAGCGACAGGACGATTGATACCCACTAGGTCCAGAGTACGCCGTTTTTTTTTTTTTTTTTTTTTCACTTGAGGTTACTTTTTCGAACAAGAATTCACTAGACCGTGGTATTTTCTTTAAACATGGCTTAAGTGATGTATCTCTTAATTACTTATAGCTTAATTCACGTCTTTGTTCAATTATATCTGCCCTGCGGCCACAAACTATGTAGTTGTAAACAATCTCGTGAAACTTTACAATAATCGGCACAAAAAATCTTTTAATTTTAATGCTAATTGCTGTAGATCCATTGTCGGAATCCCTGTTGCACAGCCGCGCTTTGCATTATTAATGCACCAGTTACAGAGCCAAAAAATTTATCCGCAAAGGGTAAACTAACTTTTAAAGACTTGAATTCATCGTTTACTTTAAGGTCAACATATTATCCTGGACTATTATTTAAATACGCGTTTACACATATCTAAAAATATTTCAGTTGTCATTATTAAAATATTAAAAGAAATTTAACAATTCTAACCGATTAGAAGGGGTTACTGTGACAGCTGGCCCTTTTATTGCGTTGTCAAATCAAAATCAAATGGTTGAAAACATGTGCAGAATCTGCGATGGGTTCTGAAAACCTGGTGAGTGGGTCGTCTTAGGGGACCTCTCCGTATCTGTTTGCTCCTGGGCCGAATTTATCACCATAATATATCGGGTTATCATAATAATAATTTATATTTTAAGAATACATATTAGGAGGGTAGCAATATAAACTTTTCAAATCACTAACCTATCACCTTAAATCGGGTTATCATAATCATAATTTCTATTTTAAGAATACATATTAGGAGGGTAGCAATAATTTTTTTTTGCCCTCGAAGACGTTTACTTTTCTTCTTCTTATCGCCTTCTTCCTCTTAAAGGATTTATCAACCTGTTCAACCTCTGAAGCCGATGGTGATAGAAACTTGAGGAACTCGACGAACCCGATGACGAAACGGATTTTTTACGACTACGCGTCTATATTATATCCTCCATTGGGAAAAACTAAATTTTACACTATTTGTTTTAACTGTGCATATACCAAAACGCCTACAGCGTTATTAAAATAAATTTTGAAATTATAAAGTATTTTCTTAAATATCTAACGTTAACAACGTTAACTTTTAAAGATGTGAACCGTCCGAAAAACAGGACGCCAATGAACATTTTGGCGTGCTGCAGCCACCTGGTGAACGAAGGCGGAAATACGTCATCATCGTGTTGTCAAGAAAGTGATAATTGCATATACCTGTATAGATGTGACACGGAAACGGAAGATGCTTGACTCAAATAATGTTTATATGACCCCGAATGAGGCCGAAGGACACAATAAGTTTTCTGCGCGCGCATTGCGATCAGCCACAAACTAAAGAGATGAGGTTTTTTTTTTTTTATTTTCCGCGCGGTATGCGCTTATTCTGCCACGTACAAAATGGGGAATTTAAAGTTTTATTTTATTACAGAGAAAACAAAAGTTATATTTGAGTGAAAGTTTTATTTATTAAACACGAACGAGTTAAAATTATCTATTTAAATAAGAAGTTGCATGAAATGAGCAAGCAATAGATTGAACACGATCTTTTTTTTGAATAAAAACTTTTTTAAGAACAAAGCACCTCAACCAATAAAATTAAAAAAAAAATCTATAACTCACTAGTGAGTTATAGCAATGAAAAAGTCACAGTTTGATTATGGGTGTCATTCTGTGCCTAATTGCGGTGACCATAAAGACACTTTATGAGCAAGTGTGTTGAAAAAAAAAAAACACGCCTGCTCTATTGTGATTTTTTTTTAATTTCTTATGTTTTAATCGAATTACCGCACGCGTGCTGTAATCTTATTACCGCACGCGTGCGAAATATGTTGCATGTCGAACCTAATCGTAGTGCAATAAGAGCTAGTTTTCGAAGAAGTGTATTGAAAAAATTTTTACGTTCATAATATTTGCTAATATTTTTGCAGAAATACACAAAAAAGTTGTTAGGTGATCTTAACTGCTTTATAGCGATGGAATTCGCTCAGTTTAAAGTAACAATAACTTTCCATAAGAGAGGTTACGGGGTTTTAGCTGCTTTTAAGATAATTATGCCAATTTTATATAGAAGTTTTGTAAAATCTTACCAAACTAACCTGTAAGTTTGGTAAGATTTTAAACGAAATACTTTTAGCCACCTTTTAAGTTATGTAACTAAAAGGTGGCTAAAAGTATTTCGTTTGTAGGTTTGTAGGTCTTTTTAGTCTAGCAATAATAAGGAAAATGTGAGATTTATTGACAAGTTCTTGTTAAAATCTGAAATATGAATCAAAATTTTAGAGGTAAATGCAAAGTTAGTTTAAATAAATATGATATTACGTTATTTTTATGCCCACGCTGCCACTACCACAGCCACTGGGCTAGACAAAAGTAAGTACTTTGAAAGAAAACAAAGATGTAACTTATAAAAAAAATGGTTAGTATAGATGACATCCCAAAGGAACTACTTAAGTACGAAGGTGAGAGATTTCATGAAGTCATCAGGAATCTCTTCGTGGCCATGTGGAACGAAGAGCCATGGTGAGCCATGTGGAGCACCGCATCCTTTAAAAGTACCTCCAATAAACGCATTATATACTAAGAACAAACGCGACCGATCAGAGTGTTACTCTAATCGTGGAATTGAGCGAAAATCCATCTCAACCTATTCAGAATCAATCCTTCCAGAGACCCATTTTGGTTTTCGTCTTGGAAGCGGAACTTTTGAAGCTATATATTGTCTATTCGCCAGCTTCAAATGTAAACAAAAGGACAAAGTCGACTTCTGTTGGTAGGTAGGTACCTCTGTTTTGTCGATCTTGAAAATTCTTTTGATAGTATTTCCCGAGAGGCTGTTGATAAAACAAGAATGTTCTGAAAACTTGTGTTTACACTCTTTGCTGTCGTCATTCAGGAAACTTTAAAACGTACTTCAGAAGGCCTTTAAATTCGTTTCCTTACTGGTATTAGCCGCACGAAAAACCCGCTCTTATACCGGCAATACAAAAAGGTTATCTAAGTACGCAAATGACCTGTGCTTCCTGGCGGACACTTACAAGAGTTGGTAAGAGCGCAACCTTAAAAGAAAACCAAAGTCCTTGGCATAAAGGCCTGGTTGAGGAGACAGCTGGCGTCTCCTCAACCAGGTCGTTACGTCTCTCATCGTACCTTTAAAGCTTCAAGCATGTTCAGAATTCTTTCAATTACTGAAGGTTAGCCATTTATTTGCTTCTCGTGTGCGAAGTGGAACAGCTCAGCAGCAGCTCCCGATTGCGGTCCATTCGTTTTCTCCGACCGAAATTACGATTCTTTACTAGTTTTCCCACTTCTGGTGCCGAAAAACTTGTTCGAGGTTAAAAACCCTTGTTCGATTAACGGTCTGCATGACTGGGGGTTTCTTTTCGTCTTAAGATTTCGTTATGTATGACTTTCTTCGTCCAGCTCACTTTCAAAGTTAAAAATAAATACTTTCTAAAAAAATGTGGGTACGAAATGGACCTTAATTTCGACGTCATGAGTAGCGGCAAGTTGCATTAAACGTGATGACCTTAAAGCTAGACCACCAACAGCTATAACTTACAATGTCTTCAATGGTGTTCTGACATGTCCGCTTTGAACTCATAGTTTTTCGCCCAAAGTTAGATATGCTAATAACTTGAGAGCACATGAAAGAGCATCACACCAAAACACCTACAAAAACGTCGAACAAAGTCGCTGTGGCCGAAATCGGCTGGACGGCATCATCATCAATTCACAGTCAGTATGCTAGTATATATAATTAGAGTTTGATATTGATGATTTAGGATGTTTATTCATCCATCACACCTCAACGTCTGATCGGATTTCATAGAACTTCGGCATATTGGTAGAACATGATCTGAAATAAGACATAGAATACCGAACCGTAAACGAAGCGCAAGAGTCGGAAAACTGCCTTTTAGCTAAGTAATGCTGCAATGCTTAGCTGCTTTGTAGCTAAGCATAACCAAAGTATTAAATACTTAACTAAAACGCCGTTACGGGCGGATAACTGCATCTAATCTAGCTTTTCAAAACTTGTGCATAAGAAAATACTGAATTATAAAGTAGTTATAATCCCTTAGCGTCTTTATAGTCAAGAAAAATCAGATAACGTATTTGTAGTTAAGTAAAAGACCAGAAAATAATCGACAGATCCGGCAGTTAAGGTATTTTAACGTACATTTAGCGAAGAAATGTGGGTTAGACGCTTTAAAGTGATGGAATCGTCACAAATTCTGTTACTTAACAGCCTACAATTTTTTTATATCTCTGGAACTGTCCACATAAAATGTTTCTTAGACAGAAAGAACTCTATCAGGTAGCATCAAAAAGTGAAAATTGTCCATTT
This sequence comes from Cerastis leucographa, assembly GCA_963082945.1. Taxonomy (NCBI): domain Eukaryota; kingdom Metazoa; phylum Arthropoda; class Insecta; order Lepidoptera; family Noctuidae; genus Cerastis; species Cerastis leucographa. The sequence goes on along the minus strand of OY720381.1, from coordinate 4,707,359 downwards.
GAGGGTTAACGGCTTGGCGGCGGCGACCTCTCGCGTCCGGCCCTGGTTCAATCCATGGTCCGGAGCGAGAAGGAATGGGATGCCGTCGCCTCCTTCTGCGAAGCAGTCATGCTAGCGAAGGAGGTGGCGGAACGTGAGAGGGAGAGAACCTCACGTCCCAGCCGCCGCGGGAGACGCCCCGGGCGTCGGGGGGCAACCAGTGGCCCCCGGCCACCGTAGGCGCGAGCCTGTGGACTGTGAGTAATGGGCTAGCTCACCGTCCGTCCGTCTCATGACGACAGGCCGTGTCGACGGCGCGTACGTGTTCCACGCGCGCCTCAAGGAGATGTCAGCAAACCGGAAGGGGTCCGAAAGGGCCGATGCCTGCCAGGGCTGCGGGTTGTTCGAAAGAGATACCGCGGCCCTGGAACACAAAGGGCGAAGAAGGAACATGGGTGGGTTTTAGTCAGTACAAGTTTGACACTCCCTCCCGCTCCGCCCAGAGCGGGAGAAGTCATTTGATGATTTCCCATCCGCAAAAAAAAAAAAAGGGTTAACGGCTTTTTAGTGATAGGACGGCAGAATACATAATCTGCACCGTCTAATAAAATTCTTACGTAACCTACGGAATGCACCTCTGTTGTCAATAACTTGTACCCTAGCAAATTTGAGCTTTTGTCATCGTTCTTGTTCGCCATTGTTCTCCTTGATAAACTATTTCTTTTTCTATTTAAGATTTCTGGGTAATCAATAGCAGTAAGATACACCACTCGAAAGAGCTTTTCAATGAGAATATTTGCTAGTAATGCAACTTTTGCTAATTCGTGGCCCGTTCCATTGTATTGACCTAATTAGCTGTTAATTGGACATCGACTTGTATAGCTCCTCTCTAACTCTGAAATTCTGAATCGGGAAAAGTTTTCTGCAATAAATATTCTTCATGAAAAGATCAATCTATAAATACATACGCTTGGGAGCTAGTGTTACCTACTGTAAGGATTTGGGCCTATGTTCAAAACACAAACGACGTTTATAGGCTTATAATATGATGTTTGAAACGCTCATTATCAATGAAAGTTTATAAATTGACGAAATAACAGTATTTAATTTTACTTATATTTCTCTTACTTATTTTTTAATTTTACATAAATAATTCAGAAATATAAGTCTAAAAACCCCATCGAGTTTTGGATTGGAAATGGATATTTCTTTTCATGGGACATCATAATAATATTGAAACTAGTGCCATATCTGTTGGTGCCTACGCCTATTATAGGTATACTGAGTGTATTTTGAGACTTGACTTTGTCTAAAAGTCGATCAAGCAACTCCAAAATCAAAATCAAAATATTTTATTTTACACTAGCTGCCCCGCGCAACTTCGTCTGCGTCACATTTTCCCCGTTTTCGCAACATTTTTCATTGTTGCTCTGTTCCTATTGGTCGTAGCGTGATGATATGTACAACCTATAGTCTTCCTCGATAAATGGGCAATCTAAAACTGAAAGAATTTTTCAAATTGGACCAGTAGTTCCTGAGATTAGCGCGTTCAAGCAAATAAACAAACTCTTCAGCTTTATAATATTACTAGCTTCTACCCACGGCTTCGCCCGCGTGGATTTCGGCAATTGCCCACGTATGCGTTTACCCCCCAAAATAATGTCGAAAATAGTCATTTAAATGTTATAGATAATAGTTGTTGCCCGCGGCTTCGCAGTTCTCACTTAAATCAATGCCAGACATAGCCTAGGGGAGAATATTCAGACAATGCGTATTTTAAATTTTCTATTTGCACTTAGAAAATGAGGTCATCATTTTCGTTATCGGCGACCCTGAAGTCCACAAAAACAACACCCGTGAAAGAAAAACCGATAGTTTTCCTCGGCGTCAATTTGGTCAGCGACCCCGAAAACCGCGAAAATGACACCATTGAACGAAAAACAGGAAATTTTCCTCAGTGCCATCTCGGATTTTCATTTTCATTGCCAGCGACCCGCTAAAACCACGAAAACGACACCCATGAAGCCATTGAGTCGCACAAGTGTCCAGTCGCGTGAGTGTCTTTCGCGCAAGTATCCATGCACAATATATTTTCGTCCCGTAAGTGTCCTTCGCACAAATGACCCAGATTCCCTAGAAGTGTGAACTTATATGAAGTTTTTTTAGCGTATTTGTCCATACAAAAGTGCTAACACAACAAAACAAAAATAAAAAAATTGCCACCCCTGTTATCGTCTGAGGGGTGGATTTTCCAAATACATTGATACGTGTTTATCAATTCCATCGAAAAACACAAATAGTAAATTTCAAGCTGTGCAGACTATATTTGTTTTACAAATGTTTCAACCCCTTTTCTCCCTTTTGGGGTCGAATTTCCAATAACGGCCAAGTACGTACGTGTTCATTTATTTTTGCTCAGAAACTTCAATATTTATTGTCATTCTTCTTAATTCAAAAATGACGGATTCCGCATAAAACCTTTTAACCCCCATCCCACCCTGTTAGGGGATAATTTCTAGAAAACGCTAAAATATCTATTTATTTATTTCTAACCAGAAGCTTGTATATGAAATTTCAGCCTTCTAACTTTAAAAATGACGATTTTCCATACAAACTTTCATCCCCTATTTAGGTCCCTTAGGGGTTGAATTTCGAAAAATCCTTCCTTATTCCTTGTCTACATTATAAAGGGAACCTCTGTGCAAAATTTCAGCTTTCTAGGTTCAAAGGTTTGGGCTGGGCGTTGATGAGTCAGTCAATCAGTCAGTCAGGACTTCGCTTTTTATTTATATAATATATATAATATAAATAAAAAGCGAAGTCATAAATAAATAATAATAAATAGATAGATAATAAGTAGCTATCCAGCGCAACTTCGTCTGCGTCACACTTTCCCCGTTTTCGCAACATGTTTCATTGCTACTCCGCTCCTATTGGTCGTAGGGTGAAGATATATAGCCTATAGCCTTCCTTGATAAATGGGCTATCTAACACTGAAAGAATTTTTCAAATCGAATCAGTAGTTCCTGAGATTAGCGCGTTCAAGCAAACAAACAAACTCTTCAGCTTTATAATATTAGTATAGATAGGCCTACATGGGCACTTATAAAACGTCAACAAAAGGTGCACGGTTCGGGTTGATCGTTTCCTATGGAGAAGAACCGGCAAGAAACTCCATAGTTACTCTTTTAAAATCATTTGGTTTTACAATTTTTGAAGTTACAGCGTTAGTACTTAAGTATGGGAGGACAGCGTAGGCCCGACAATAAGTCGTTGCTTACTACAGAAGGTAGTAAAAAAAAAAATACAAAGCCTACAATGTCCACACATTCACGAAAAATAGGTAAAAAAAGCGTCGAAACAATTTTAACCAGTTCAATGTAGGTCGGGTGTTAAAATTTTTGAGCTCGCTTAACTCGCTCTGCCCTTCGTCTTATGTCCTTCGCCCTGTATGAGAAGGGATCGAAACAATTCTAATCTGACCAAGGCATTGTGTGAAAAAAAATTCGGGCACACTTTGCTTACTCTTGCAGCCCACTTCCTCGTGTATCTTTACTTTTCTCATGTATTTTAAATCGACCAAGTAAAGGTCAAAGGTAAGGTGTTAAAATTGTCGAGCTCGCTCTTGGACCTTTTTGGAGATCTTTTTCTTCTAAAGATTGTCTCCATAATGTTGTGGTTGTTGTTAATTTTTTTCTGAATAAAAGAACTAAAGAAAAACAAAGCAAGCTTGTCACGAGTGGAGAGCTCTCTTTTAGTTCTTAGACTTCTGAAATAACTCTTCATAATTAGGAACTTATACTTCTATAGAGGTTGAAAATAGACCCTCAACAAAGTCGAAAGGCACTTGTTCTCCCCGTCATTGCGATCATTTTTTTTGTTCTGGACCGTCTCTGGAAACCTATACTAGTTACTAGATATTGGAGATCAAAGTTCCAACTTTTTCACAAGTATTTTTAAAAATACTAGGTTTTAAGCTTGTAGCTTTATTTTAAAAACATCATAACCTGTTTACATTCAATCCATACCATGTTTTGAGTGCGTTACATTGAGTTTTACCGCAACTTGTGATGTTTCAGCCAAAAAAAAATTCGTTTTCCAGCAATAATCTTTGCGCTGGGTTTGATGTACATAATGATTGGTTACAGGCTTTGGTTATTGGTTGAAGAGTCCGTTTACTTGAATAAAGAAGTATGGGAAAATCGAATCAATTTACTAATAAATCAATCCGAGGTGCTAATAGTTTTAAGTGGCTATTGCATTTGAGATTCCTAGAAGAACTTCAGCTGCATCCGTAACTAGTAACCTTAACCCTTACAAATCCGTTTTACTCGCACCCTTCTGCCCCCTCTCGCCAAAAAACTGGCGACGCCCCTGAAGGTTTCACGGTTTTTATATAACTAAACTTACATGTCACTTACGGGATATGTTCCGTGATTTTCAATTATTGTAAGCTACCGATATTTTGACCCCGTTGCAAGCGCCATGATCGCGGGGTAAGGACTGAAGAGGGGCCTGAAAATTGCATTACTTAGTGGCCCAGACCTGTTTAATCCGGCCGGGAAGTTATAAGCAATTTCCGCATCACTAAAACATTAAAATTATTTGAACTACCAATGGCAGGAGGGCTGTCGTAACCTTGGCTCGTCCAGTACGTAAATATGCTACCACGTTTTTCTCCACCTGATTGCTATTTAACAGATAACACATGTTATAAACAAATATTAATTATGTATGCTTATTTCTTTTCAATTGGTAGGTACCTACCTACAAAACAAACACAATAATAATTATGTAGATTTTTTTCGTCTTACGTATCTTCCTATAGAAATGACGTTAAAGAATATAAATTTTAATTTAAAAGAACTCCCAGAATGTTCAAATAATATGTCAATGTATGTACATCTTGCCTGTTTTGTTATATTGAGGTTACCTAAAACATCGTATTTTTGTTACTTTTTCATGTTTGGGGAGACACCTATTAAGATGAGAAGATTGGGAGTAGTCTTCAGTCTTTGCAGGTCCTAGAGCGATGGTGGCCCAGCGGTAACAGCCTCGCGATTCGAGACAGGTCATGGGTTCGTAACAAGACAGGCACTTACTTTGTGTAACTTATTTTATCATCGCTGCTGTCACAACGTTGAACGAGGACATCGTGAATAAAACGACATGTCTTAGAACTTAAAAAAGAAGAAAATTTGTAATTTGCTGTTTTTCTCGTTTCCTATCCTGTGTTTATCATATTTCCCTTAACGATGTTCTTCAAGAACGCTTTATGTTCTTTATGTAGGATACTCCGACCGGCCGGGTCCAATAGCAGTTTGAGCGGGCATGCAACTGTCTAGGCCGATCTTACACTAAAGGTTCTTTAGTTTGATGTTTTTTTCAAAGGGGCCTGCCTAACTTTCGTAGTTTTAGATAATTTTCAAAAAAAAAAACGGCGATAAATATAAAACTGGCCGCGATATGACACGACTCCACCGAAGCGCGAGCAAAGCGAGCTTGAGAAATTAGGGTCTTCTGAGTCTACTATCATAATGCCCCTGTGTTTTCCTATAAAAGAAAGCAATTTTCCTGTTGTTCAGTAAATGGCCAAGGTTGAGCACCGTAGGTTAAGGCAGATGGTAAAATAAATCAGGATTTAGGGTTTTAAATCGGGGCACAAGCATTTACTAAAAAAAAAAAAAAAAAGCTTCAATTAAGTATTGCTTTTCTACTACTTTTAATATATTTGTGAATCTTATTTTCTTCTCTTCTTCGGCTGAGGATCGCGACCACATATGATACGTCTCCAAGCCATGTGATTTCCTGCGGTGTGAACCGCTCGGTACAAGCTGCCTCCAGCAGCCAATCTTATTTTAATCGTACAATAACTTGCTGGACGAATAGAAATGACAAAATCTATACAAATAAATAAAATTAAAGTGTCTGTTTGTAATATTAAAATAACTGTTTTTTTCTACATACATATATACATATTTTGAATTACATTTACCATCGTTTGGGTAGCTAAAACTCTTCTTTACAGTGATGCTTCTCTGTATTCGATAATTGACGTATGGCCATCGGGGATGAAAGCATACAGGCTCCTAGGATTGCTAACCCGTGACAGAGCCACATACAACTGACCGTGCGAGAAACAGCTGATACTTAGATCTACACCCACAACTTTCAGCGTCTGACCTTGGGCTTTTTTTTATGTCATCACAAAACATAGGCTGACTGGAAACTGGACTCGTTTAAAACTAAATGGATTTTTTTTTGGAATGAGAGGAATCCGAGGAATGAAAACACTTTCACCTTTTCCACACCCTGATAAAATCTCTGCTTCTATCAGATTTCGTTGTAAATTGGTCACTTTTAACCTGGAGCCATTGCAAAGTTTTGAGGTTCTTAAATTTGTTTATTTTATGTGCTGGTAGTCTAGGAGCATTGAGGGATTCAAAAAATTCTACTGGGTAGCTTGTAGATTCTCCTTCTTCCATGACTCTGTTAATGGAGATATACTCAACATAATCCCCTGGAACACAGTTCAAAATTTCAGCGTTTATTTTTGCTGCTTGGTCGTTTCGTGGCGTCAAAATAGCTCTTTCGCAAAGCCAGGAATTTTCGCATGTTGGTATTTGCGTTGCGTTTCCATACACAGATGATATGAGGTCTCGCATTGATGAAACTATGTTGCATAGGTTTTCATTAAGAACAACTTTTCCTTGTTCCTGCGGATACACACCGTTATCAATATCAAGTAGCAAATCTGAAAATTCTTAAGCATTTTCGTTACCTCCAATTTGCTCACGCATATTTAATGTCAAATGCAAAGGGATAATGTAATGCCACAGTCGAGAACTCTTTAGGCAGGCTCTAACCTCATCAGCCCTTGTTCCACGTGGTATTACAGGGAGAGTCTGACGAAAATCGCCACAAAAAAGCATAGTAATGCCACCCATGGGTTGATCATTTTGCTTGAAATCATGCAACGTTCTGTCTACTGCTTCTACTGCTTTGCGATTGGCCATTGGTGGACACATCCCATATAATAAGACTACAATCACGAAGAAACTTAGCTTTATTGCTGTTTCTTGAAATATTACGAACAGGGCTTTCTGTGCGGTCTAAATCGATCGGAATTTTGAACATTGTATGAGCAGTTTTCCCACCTGGCAACAATGTGGCTGCTATGCCTGGTGAAGCGACAGCAAGCGCGATTTTACCTTGGCTTCCTACCTTCGCCAAAATAACTTTCGTAAGAAATGTTTTACCCGTTCCACCGGGTGCATCTACAAATAGCATCTCTCCCAAAGTACTATCAACGCTGCGGCACACCCGATCAAATATCAAACGCTGTTCATCAGTTAGCCTCGAGACATCAGATTGCAAAATTTCGGCCAGGTCAATTGGATCATAGTTGGTTTCCAACGCGTAATCTCTATTAATACGTTCAACGTTAAATGATGCCTCCGGCATGCCATATTGAGAAATAGGATTACCAATAGATGTAACTATATCTTGAATAGCCAACAAATAACGATTCAATTGGGGTTTCCCTGTCAGCAAAAGTCTCAGACTTAAGGCGGAAATATACTTACGTGTCGTGGAGTGTCGTGACGCGCCAGAAACAAATCGGTTTCATACATTCAAAATGGTTAGGGACATATTTGCATGGCGTGTCGTGTCGCAACGATGTATGAAACCGAATGCTTCTGGCGCGACACGACACGCCACGACACGTAAGTGTGTTTCCGCCTTTACGCGATAGCGCGTGAGCTTCGCGATCGACAGATAAATGTGCCTTTCGTTGTTCCCCGTTTTCCCTATTTCGAGTTGTCATCATTCGAGAACGATTTGATTTCAGTCGAGATTCTCGCTGAGTCGAAGTTTCTGCAGCACGACACCTAGCCTGATGTTCCCGAGTTGCAGAGAGCCTTGCCTCACGACCTTCCTCAGATTCCTGTGATAGAACTAATATCATCCTTTTAGCATTTCTGCTACATTGGGAGAGGTTGGATCTTCTTCGAGGCATTCTTACAATAAAATAGTACTTACTACTTAACACACAGTTATTTAGTAAACACGTACTATCGTAAACAATTAAATTATAAATACTTACAGATTATTATACAGTCTAAAATTATCACAGTTTAAGTAATAAGTGTTAAGACGTGAAACCAAACGTACTAAATTTATAAAACAAAAGAATTGCTAGAAAAAATAATTACTAACCTGAGCTAATGAACTTATACTTAATAAAGAAAATCAAGAAAAGAAATGCCTAACCTATACCAAATATTTATAATATTTATACACATACAAACCCTAAATACAAATTAAGATAAGTATACCGAAAATCAAGGAAAGAAATGCCTAACCTATTACAAATGCTTACAATATTTATTTACAAACCCTAAATAAAAATTAAGATTAGTAAATACCCAAAAATCAAGGAAAGAACCGCCTAACCTATTCCAAATACTTCATCATCTGCCTAGCCTTTTCCCAAACTATCTTAGGGGCGGCTTCCAGTCTAACCGGATGCAGCTGATTACCAGTATTTTACATGAAGCGACTGCCTATCTGACCTCCACAACCGATACCGATATCGATACCCCTTGGTAAGACTGGATGTCAGACTATTTGGCTTCTGACTACTCGTAACGACTGTCAAAGATGTACAAATGACTGCCGGGACCAACGGCTTAACGTGCTTTCCAAGGCACGTAGGAAACTCGGTATGAGGTATGGTCACCCATCCACGGACCAACCTCGGCAAGCACGGCTTAACCTTAAAGATAGACCCGGGCGGCTGTTATTATTTAGCCACGGACTCCTCAATGCTCCTCTATTCCAAATACTTACAATATTTATTTACAAAATTTTAAAGAAAATTAAGAAAAAGAACCTAACCAACAAACTCTAAAATATAAATAAATGAAATATGCAAATAGTCAGTATTCAAGTGAATCGCAATAATCGAATGCAACTATTCGCCTATACCTACTCTCCAGGATATGTGCGTTCTAGCCTTCTAGGGCATGCAAAAATCGGGTTGTTTGAAATAACTGGTTTTTTCGGGTTTCGTTTTACAAAACCGGTGAAACCGGTTAAAACGGTTTTTTCGGTTTTTTTTTCTATCTGTATTAAAAAATGTGTAGAAAGATATTAAAATGCTAAAGTCTAATCAAAATATGTATTTTTTACGTTTATAAAAATGAATTCAAATTCAAAATATTTTATGTTAGTTACAGGTCTAAACAATAAATTAAAGTTTCAATATGTCCTGCCTAGTAGGTATACACTAATTAAGTAGGGCATTACATTTAAAATTATTTTACATGTCAAATTTGATTATTATAAATGTCAAAATATCAATAAACAGTCAAATTAAATTAATACATGGTCAACAATTCAGTCAATGATTCAGGAAATCTTGGATCGTGTAGTATACTTTTTCAATTAAAATGTACGCAATTTCTTTTTAAATACTGGAGGTTCCTTAGTGCTCAGAATGTCAATAGGTATATTGTTATATATTTTTGATGCCATGCCAAAGAAGCTTTTATTAAATAGTGCTGTTTTATGTGGTACATTAGAGATTTTGAGCTTATGTCTTCTCGATTTGAGTTTATCAAATAGATTTTCATTTGTTTTTATAAATACGGCTACTTCATAAATGTAAATTGCAGGAAAGGTCAAAATTTTATACTCTTTAAAATAAGGTTCACAAGAATCAGGAACACGGATAACGGCAATCGCACGTAAACATATTTTTTGCGCTTTAAACACTAAATCGCTATTAGTGGCATTGCCCCAGTATATGACTGCATATCTCAGTGTCGACGAAACATAAGCATGGTATGCGGTCAAAAGAACTGATTTATCAACAATTTTGGATAATTTATATAAAGCATATGAGTACTGATTAAGTTTATTGCATACTGTGTCAATGTGTGTTTGCCAAGTCAAAGCATTATTTATCCAAAGCCCTAGAAATTTAACGCAGCTGACTTGTTCAATTTTCGTCCCATTATAATGAATATTGATGTTGTTATTTTTAGTGTTACGGCCGAAATGGACTAATTTAGTTTTTTTCTAAATTGATAATTAAGTTATTAACCGTCAACCAGTTAATTATACTGCGAAGAGTGAAATTTATGTCATATTCAAAAGTATCTATATTTTGACCTGTAAAGATGGCTGTGCTGTCATCAGCAAAAAGGATCATGGGATGCTGTGAAACTTTAGGCAGATCATTAATATAGATCAAAAACAGCGGTGGACCCAATACGCTACCTTGAGGCACTCCATATAGTACTTTTATGGGCATGGACTTATGTTTTTGTTCGGTATTATTAACCAGATTAATGTTATTTATTTCTACTACCTGATATCTATCATTTAAATAAGATTCTAGCAGTTTATGGGCGTTACCTCTTATTCCATAACTGTACAATTTGTTTAAAAGAGTTCCATGGTGCACATAATCGAACGCTTTTGTTATATCCATAAATATTGCAGAAACAGGAACATGTTTATCAATATTAGTATAAACTGGTTTTAAAAGGTCGTAAATTGCTAAATTAATTGACCTATTTTTTCTAAAGCCTTTTTGTTCCTTAGCAAATAGATTGAACTTCTCTAAGTGAGTATTTATTGCATTATATATAATCTTTTCAAATATTTTGGAGAAAATAGGGATAAGTGCTATTGGTCTGTAACATGCCATGTCTTCCTTGTTATTTTTCTTAAAAAGTGGCTTCACTACGGATTTTTTAAGTTTAGTCGGAAACACACCATACATAAGTTAAATATGTGACTGAGTACTGGGCTGATGATTGGAGCAACTTCTTTTATTGAGGATGTTGTTATGTCATCATAACCAGTACTTCTAGTATTTTAAGTGATTTAATTATAATATTAATGTCATAAGGTATTACAGGGTTTAAAAACAAAGATTTATATGAGCTACTAGGTAATGTCAATTTGTTATTGAAAGATGTCAAATTTATATTTTCATTAAACATTTTTTAAATTTAGTTAGGTTTTCTTTACTAAAGTCTCGCCTTTTTGAATACCAAAAGTTGACCGTACAAGTTTTTTTAACAGGAAATTTTAATAATTGTGCCGTGTGATCTGACATACCCAAATCAATGACGTCACATTTGCTACCTCTAATATTGTGAAAAATGTTGTCAATGCAAGAGTTACTCTTTGGCCTTGTTGGATTGTGTGTGCCAATTTTCATGTCAAAGCTGGAAATAATATGTTTAAGTTTCAAAGAACTGGCGGTTCTTTTTAACAAATCAATGTTAAAATCACCGCAAATAATCGTTTTAGTTGATTTTCGATTGCGTAACTTGTAATGGATTCTATGAAGCATGTAAAAAAAAATATTAAGTTCATTTTGTGTAGTTTTTGGAGGTCGGTATATATATAATCACCACATTATGATTCAGAAGTTCAACGGGCAGGTTCAATGAGCATTTGTTTGAACTTCAATTACCTACAACTACTAAATAACAACATAAAAAGTTTTTTTTCTTCATGCATAACATAGAATAAAACTTATTATTTACATAAACAACATACTCTTAAAATGTAAGGTACTAAGACTAACATACAAAATTAGGAACGTTTGGTAGGTACACCAAGGTAAATCACAGAATATACTGGTTCAATTAGAAACAAAATGATTATACGGATAGGGAACGCAGGGCATTGTCAGTAAAGGGTAATATGCTTTCTCGCAGGTTTGCGCGATGCTCACGTGATGTTAAAGTCAGACGATTTAAAAGCTATTGCCAAACGTTACACACGAGTTATGCCCGTTAACATCGAGTCTATATTTATTCTGCCATCCAGAGCCAGAGCCATCAGAGCCATATTTAATCTACGTAGGCGCGATTCTATGCTAAGAGAACTGTTTCAGGAAATCAACATCATGACGGTACCTTGACAATACATCTATGAAAACTTCATGTACGTTAGGAAAAATCTGCATTTATTTAGAAGAAAAGATGTGACCGGCACCAATATAATACTAAAAACATGGACCAACTACTTCAGTAAGGTTTCAGGTTAGCTACAGTAATCTTTCATCAAGCATCTTTCATGGGGTACTGTTTAAAATGTTACAATAAAATGCTTCCCTCCATTCTGCAACTAAATGAAACTAAGTTTAAATCTTGCATAAAACGCACACTATGTAGGCAAGCATATTATAAGTTGGGGGATTACATTGATGATAAAAATGCTTGACTCAATACTGGTCCTGCTCCACATCATAGATTAACAAAAACTAGCAAGTAATTTCTTATAAACAGTATACGCTTTTATAATAAGTTGCCGAAGTCAGTTACAGAACTGACCGATGGAAAGTTTAAAAATTATATCAAACGTGTCCTAATTAAAAAAGCATATTACAAAATTAAGGACTACGTTGAAGATAGAGAAGTTTGGCCTGAGCCCCTACGCACATGCGGCTTCCCTGGTAGCTCATAAAACGACACAAATGTGTGGATTTCTCTAACTATTCTCAATCTTATTATTATTTTTTTATTTTTTTATTTACTTTTTTCCATTATTTTTAATCAGATGTTTTACAATAGTTTCTTAATCATTACACCATTTTGTTTACATTTGTGTCACTTGTTTAATCTAGTCTTTTTGCAATATCTTCTTTTTTTTTGTATAGACTCTTTTTTCTTATTTACCGATTGTTTGTAAATGTATGGACATTGTAGGCCTTATAGATTCCTAGATCCTTGGTAACTTTTTATCTTGTTCTACGTTTTGTAGTCAGCAACGACTTATTGTCGGGCCTACGATGTCCACTCATACTTAAGTGCCAATGCTGTAACATAGAAAAATTGTAAAGCCAAATGATTTTAAAAGAGTAACCATGGAGTTTCTTGCCGGTTCTTCTCCATAGGAAACGAACAACCCGAACCGAGCACCTTTTTGTCGACGTTTTACAAGTGCCCATGTAGGCCTATGTGAAATAAAAATATTTTGATTTTGATTTTTGATTTTTTTGATCATCCATAGGGGATTACCCCCATCTGAATTACCATGTGAAATAATTGTGAAAGCTGCAGAAGATTATAAAAATAAATTTGGATTGTATAGATTCAATATCTTAGTATTATATAATTGCATAGCACATGTGTGAGTACTATGTACTGTAAAACCACCATTTACTGAGTACCTATATCTTTCATTGACGCAAATTTACCCTGGTGGTTGAGTGAATGTCATGCTCACTTAAATGTCACGCTGATGGTGGCGGGTGTGTCGGGTCATTTAGTTCTCTTCAATATGGTTGAGTTGAATGATGGCTGATACATGCGTCATGTTAGTGAACGGGCGCTCAGTTGTGACTGGTCATCTCTTAGCTGCCACGGTTTATTTTAATTATTTTATTTTTGAATTACTGATTTAATATTTTATTCTGGACTTTCAAAAGTGCCTGTAATGGTCTAACTGAAATAAATGCTTTGAGTTTGAGTTTTACGTGCAACCTGTGGAGCAATTAGACTTTAAAAGCTTGCAATGCTCTGCGCGTCCAGTATAACAACGCGTTCAGGGATTTGTTGGGGCTCCCACGGCGGTACAGTGCTTCCGGCATGTTAGCCGTCCGTACTGTGGTCGGCGAAAATGCCGGAGACACTGCACAGTACGGACGGCTTCCAGGCGGTTCTTAGCAAAAGGACGGCGTCCCTGTGGTCAAGGGTAAAATGTAGCACCAACACGCTTATGATCGTAGTGTCGGACAGAGTGGACAGCCAAATTCTGAGGCATTGATCGCTCATGCATGTCCAAAATAATAATTATTTTAAATTTTATTAACATAGCTGTAAGTATCTGCTTACTAACATAATACGGACTTGTATCAATTAATGTGTGCTTACTCAGAAATAAATATATTCAATTCAATTCAATATTTTGTTTGGGATAATTAAAGTATTATTCAATTAATAAGATAGGAGAAACATAACTTGATGTTCAATATTTATGTGTAATTTTTTGTTTTCCCTAATCCTGAATTATTAAAGAAATAGATTACCGAAAAACCCAAAAAAAGGTTTTACTATAGTAAAAAAACCGGGTTTCAAATCAGTCGGTTAACCGGTTTTTCGGGTAACCGGGTATCCGGTTTGCATGACCTAGTGCGTTCGCTACGAATAACTGAATCCTTATGGCAGCGGCGTGTTTTTTTTTTTGTGATGGCATCTCGCTGTTCAGCCTCTGAGGCTGGCTTCTGCTTAACCGGTCAATCCTGTGGATGCCTTGAATTTAAGGCCTCCAGCCAGGGCAAGGCAGCGGCGCGGCTCTCAGCGCGCTTTATATAGCCACGGACGCACAGGCGCGAGGCGTGTACACTGTACGTACTCTGATTGAATACCTTAACAAGTGTTCGCCGTGATTCTTTAAATTGACACAACTTTTTTATTTATGAACCGATTGACATAAAATAAACACTATGTTAAGTGAAGCTTACTACAATATATTAGTGAAAACCGCATCTAAATCGATTAAGCCGTTTCTGATATTAGCGTGCACAAACACACAGACAAACAGACAAACCGACAAACAGACAAAAAAAAAAAATTACAATTTCTGGTTCGGCATCGATATAATAACAACCCCTGCTACTTTTTTTTATATATTTCCTTTGTACAGACACCACTTTTCTACAATTTTATTATATGTATAGATATAGATATGTATATACGGTACATATACCAAAATATATTTTTTTTTAATGATTTTTGTCTGTCTGTCTGTTTGTTACGGCTAATCTCTGGAACGGCTGGGCCGATTTTGACGGGCCTTTCACTGGCAGATAGCTGATGTTATAAGGAGTAACTTAGACTACTTCTATTTTAGAAAAATTGTAATTCCACGCGGACGAAGTAGCTGGCACAGCTAGTTAATAATAAAAAATAAATTATTAAAACTTATTAAATACCGTCAATTATTATTTATTTATTTTATTTATTTATTTATTGGCCTATCTACAATTGTTACACTGTTTATCCTATAATACACGAAATATGATACAAGTATAGTGCACAATATAATGCGATAGACACAGCATGCAAAAAAAAAACAAAATTATAACAACAATAAAATTAGAAGTGCAGAAATAACACTTTTAACAACAGTGGGTAGCTTTAGATACACAGTAAATATAAAGATGACAAAAGAACAAAAAAAAAAACAATGTGGAGGTTACTTTTGATGGAAATGGCGCTTGAATTTTTGAAGTGTTGTGGAAAAAATATCTATTGATTTATCGCAATTGTTAAGAAGCCTGCAAATTCTGAGGATGGGGGAGTTGGATCCTGATACAGTTTGCGGAATGGGGGACGTAATAGTTTTATAGGGTGACGCGGATAGTTGTGAGTACGTTAAAATTAAGCTTAGTTAACAGCTGGGGGCAGTCTATTTTACTTTGCAGTATTTTAAAAAGAAAAATTAACTCTATGTTATCTCTTCGTTTTTCGAGTGAAGTCATGCTAAACTTTTGAAGACGTTTTGCGTAGCTCCGTATTCGTTTGCTCAATCCCGCAGAATAGGCAAGATGGTATAATAGTACATTGTTACCCTAGGGGTGAAAGTTACTTATTTAGTCCCGAGACGGGGTTTAAATAAGGGGGGGGGGAGGGACTAAATAAGTCTTTAACCCGAGGTAAACACTGTGCTTTTCATTACGAATAGTACAAGGAAAGTAAAAATAAAAACATGAATAAGCTAAAGAAAAAATGAGTAAAACCGTTTGCCGCTTTCCCGCCTGTTTTGTTTTTTTTTTCTATGGCCAGTCAGCTATTCAGCCTTTATTTTTCATTTTCATCATTGAAAAAATGGTAAATATTTTGCCCAAATCAATTTTGTTTAAAAAAGAACTGTTGAAACTAAATTATAATAAAGTGTTTTAAAAATATATATCCTTTAATCAATACTTAACTTAAGTTATTTCAATTTTGCATCGTGGCTGCACAGAAAGTTGGAACATGGTTCAATAAAAATGTGAAAATAGAACTAGTTTTTTTTTTAATAATTTGACATCTGTCAGTTGAAAGCGATTCTCCCTAGGGCTGAAAAGTATTACTTTCAACCCGCTCTTCAGGCAACTTCAGATCTGCTTTCAGCGTATGAGTAATGAAAAAATCTTTTCACTTCAGTAGCTCAAACATGTAGGTTTTGCTGCCTGAAATCAGTGAGCAAAATGCAATTTTGCTCACTGAGTGAGACAAAGTAACTTTTTAATTTTTTTTTTCAGAAAGCCCCGAATATCTTATTCAGCCTTTTTTTTTTTTTTTTTGCGGATGGGAAATCATCAAATGACTTCTCCCGCTCTGGGCGGAGCGGGAGGGAGTGTCAGACTTGACTGACTAAAACCCACCCATGTTCCTTCTAAGCCCTTTGTGTTCCAGGGCCGCGGTATCTCTTTCGAACAACCCGCAGCCCTGGCAGGCATCTGCCCTCTCGGACCCCTTCCGGTTTAATGACATCTCCTTGAGGCGCGCGTGGAACACGTACGCGCCGTCGACACGGCCTGTCATTCATTCATTCAGCCTTGGGTTAATAATACAATTCGAAACATTCACACTCTATCTCTTTCCCGCCCATTAGAAAGAGAGAGACAAAGACCAGCCCTTTCGAAGTTCCGTTTTTGAATTCGAACACATTCGGAATTTCGTACTAACTAAAGAGATTTTGCAAAAATATCTTCTAATGTAATTTATTGAATTTTTAACTTATTATTGTATTTAAACGAAAATAAGTATTTACTGCAAATAAAACTGATATTTAACCTGTAAATATTTATTTCTAGTTTCAATAATGTTACGTAATATATTTTGAATAATAAAATATCATGGGTGCTATTTCCGAACACGCCTTAATTTAAATAAAAGAGCGGGAAAAAAAATCGTGGCTGGCGTAAAGAGTTGAATAAGTTCAAAATATTAAAATAATCGTAAAATATGAGTGAAACTAGCGAGAACAGTATTGTAACACCGGAAGAGTTAAAACAACAAGACAGTTATTAATGCAGAATTAAGTTTCCTACCTGAGAAGTCTCGCAAGAAATATCTGAAAGCATACCATGTCTTCAACGAGACTTACAAAGGGCGCAAGCAGTTTTTCGGAGACGGTGTTGCTATCTTATTTTTTAGATTTATCACAGACGAGGTGATCATCTATACTTAATGTTAATTATTTTGATTCACAATAAATAGTTATTTCAATCAATTCCTGTGTATTATTTTAACTCGTATAGTGTTCTCGCTGCTGAAGTGAAAAGTTATGTGTGTTACACGAGAGCAAAGTTTTTTGCATCTCGAGCCTTTGAATCCCTCGCCACGCTCAGGATTCAGCTTTAGAATCACTCGGTACGCTCGTGATTCAATCGTTGAATCCTTCGCTTGCTCAGGATTCAAAATCAGCACTCGCGGCAAAAAACGACTTTGCTCTCTTGTTGCACAAATAACTATTTCTCTAACCTAAGACTATGTGTTGCATAATGGGGACGCCATACAACCGCGCAGTATTCCAATACAGTACGAACGAGACGGTTAAAAAGATAAATCTTAGTTCTAGGCTTGCGAAAACATTTCGCATTACTTAACACAAAACCAAGTGTTTTTGAAGCTTTTTTAATAATGTTGTCTATGTGGGGAATAAATGTTAATTTACGATCAAGAAGAACTCCCAAATCTCTGATCACTTCAACTTTACTGAGGTACGGACCATTCATTGAATACTGTAAATGAAATCAATCGACGAGGAAGCAAAACTAACTTAAGTTTTGCTTCCTCGTCAAAATTCAGGATGTTGTCACAAAAGACATAAATAATCAATATAAAGTACGATACCTAGTTAATTATTAAAAAACACGGCTTTATTTCATTGTTAAAATTTGTCAATATTTCAGAATAACAGCCGCACGGTAGATCTTTAAGGTTAAGCCGTGCTTGCCGAGGTTGGTCCGTGGATGGGTGACCATAATTACATACCGAGTTTCCTCCTTGCCTCGGAAAGCACGTTAAGCCGTTGGTCCCGGCTGTCATTTGTAGATCTTTGACAGTCGTTACGAGTAGTCAGAAGCCAAAAGTCTGACATCCAGTCTTACCAAGGGGTATCGTATTACCCAGTTACTGGGTTGTGGAGGTCAGATAGGCAGTCGCTTCATGTAAAATACTGGTACTCAGCTGCATCCGGTTAGACTGGAAGCCGACCCCAAGACAGTTTGGGAAAAGGCTAGGCAGATGATGATATATGATTTCAGAATAACCCCCTTAACGTGGTTTAGGGAATAAGGAAATATCGAATAAACATTTGAGATTTTTTTTTTGTGTGTAAACGAGGTTATAAGGCGAGATTCAGACGGGTCGTGTTAAAGACACGAGTGGTTCACACTTACCAATTACAGTAAATAAGAAAAAAAAAATTACTTCCCATTTTATTATTGATTCGGGTCGAGAATCATGAGCATAGTTACCTCCTTGAATTTGTCGAGATTGCAAAACAACACCTTGTATACTAGCTGTGCCCGCGACTTCGTCCGCGTGATGCGATCCGGAAGATTTTGAACGCATCGTGTCGCACTCGACATAGTGATGCGAATGAACATTTTATTTTTTGTTAATCATAATGGCTTTTAATCAATTTACTGATTTTTCGGGACACTTAGCGTCACGATCAGTGATGTAGTATGTTTGGGCTTTACGTAACTTTTACAAATGTTCAAGACTGTGTATAAAGAAAAAAATTTTTCTTCCTATTTTATATTTTGTATTGATAAGAGTTTATTTAATTCTAAGAATGAGAATTTAAATATGGTTATTTTTTTTAATATTATTTTGTAAGAAAAACTAAGAAGGATCTAATTGTTTCTTAAATTTCTTATGTTTGCAAAGTTATTATTGTAAAAGTATAAATAAAAAGCAAACTTTCTTAATTGATCTTGTTTTATTTTATTAGACTATATACTAACCCTCTTACTAATAAACGCGGAATAAAGTTATACTAGAAATAACAAAGGAATAATCATACATTTTCATAGGTTTAAACTTAGAATAACTTTATTCTGTGTTTATTAGTAAGAGGGTAAATAAATAATACAAAACCTAGTATATATCCAATATAAAATGATTAAATAAAATCGATTACATTATTACACGTCATTTTTACGTATAATTGGGCTTTATAGCCGTAAAAATATGATTCGGCTTCTAGGGTTAAGCATGTTTTCAAGTTCTGTCGTTCTGAAGCGTAATCTACTAGACTACTAAGAATAAAATAACAAAAAAATAGTGCGTGGAGTCCCTCCGCGCGGAAGAAGTAAAACTTCGTAATACTACACGCATGCGTTCGAGTGCCACGCATTTACTCTCGTATTACTACACTACACTACACTATTTTACTGATTTTGTTGTTTTCTTGTTGTATTATTTTTATTACATAATTATTACATAAGTTTATCGAAAGTCACCCAAAGGGCAATGGAGAGAGCTATGCTCGGAGTTTCCTTGCGTGATCAAATCAGAAATGAGGACATCCGCAAGAGAACCAAGGTTACCGACGTAGCCCGAAGAATTGCCAAACTTAAGTGGCAGTGGGCAGGGCACATTGCTCGCAGAACAGATGGCCGATGGGGCCGAAAAGTTCTGGAATGGCGACCGCGAACCGGAAGACGATGCGTTGGAAGGCCTCCCACTAGGTGGACCGATGACCTGGTGAAGGTTGCGGGGATCCGCTGGATGCGCGTCGCACGGGACCGGTCAATGTGGCGACACTTGGGGGAGGCCTATGTCCAGCAGTGGACGTCTTTCGGCTGAAATGATGATGATGACATAAGTTTATCGAGGTTATTCTACTCATGGAAGTTGAGCGAAGGCTGGACACACCGAAGAGTCGAATACATGACTGTTTGCACGCCATCTTGCGTACCTTGTAAAACTATGTAGTCACAAATCTTGTAATACTGCCATCTCTTAGTGAGTTTCAGAAATGGTAGCTTTAAACTTGTTGGAAGTCGCATAAGAAGTTTTACTTCAAAAATTGAAGGTACCTCTTTAGGGTTTTTATTACACGAGAGACTGGGTAATGAAAAGTACCTGACATACGGAACTATAATTTGGCAAAATTTTGGTCCCGCCGTTTGGATATTGTGGATATGCAAATAAGTACTTGTTGTACACTTGTATAAATAGTGCGCGAATCAATAAGTTGAGGTCTTGTATCTGCAGCAGCTCTCGCCTACTGATGGACTTAACAAAAATGAAAAATTTATATGTTAAACATATAATTTTATTCATGTAAGTGGTTTTATATTTTCTCTCTATATTGTATTCTAGCAAAGTCTGGTCATTTGTTTCGTTCATATGTATTTACTGTTATTAATTAGGGAACTAGTAAGAATAACAAAAACAGGCCAAGCACCAAGCAATATTATCTTCCTGCCATTGTTCCATTCTACTTGGAGTTGGCACAAAACTTTTTCTTCTACCATTCTGACATCAAGCCGGCATTTACTCCTTCCTCTTTCGTATGATTTCTCGGAGTATTCCCGTTTGAGCACCTATTTTAAGAGCACCTATTATTAAGTGCTACATTTAAGGTGCACAATGCATCGGTGCCCCCAAAAAATAGGTGCTCTAGGTGCTCAAACGGGAATACTCAATAGTTACACAATCCATCCATATTTTCTTTGGCCTTCCTCTCCATAAACTTTCATATCTATAATTTTTTTAGTCACATGCGTTTCACCCCTCCACATTACATGCCCATACCAAGACAAACGACTTCCTTTATTTTTTTCTGTAACAGGTGCCACTATCGAACCTTATCTCATACATAAACTCATTATCCTACTGCCACCATGTCACTCCCACTACTTTAAATAATTGATGTCAATATTTTGATAACATCTTATAGGTTGTCTCAAATACTCTTGATTTAACATATACAGCTTCTATCGCAATAATACAGCAAAAATCGCCATCGCAGCCCATTTTCACTTTTAACTCCTGAATGTTGCAATTCAGGGGCAAAGAGGGAAGATGGGCTGCGATTCTCCATATAAATTAACCCTAACTTATACTCGGTACGTCGTAAACGAGGACGTCATTTTTTTTTAGTTGTACTTAACCAACTTAAATTTAATTTTAATTAAATTACAAAAAAATATATGTATCCTAAAAGAAGATCGATTCTATTTTTTATTCTTATTCTGCTGTGGGTTTCTACCCTGGTTGCTGCCACCTCTAGCAAGAGGGGCTGGTCGTCCGCGGTTACCGAAGGTGCCTCGGTTGCCACCACGGCCTGTCCTCATGTTGTGGCCACCACCACCGCCCCGACCTTTGGAGACATTGTGAGGTCACCTTGAATTGCCATACGTAAGTACGTATGGGGATTCAAGGCGTCCAACAAGAATTGCCTTTATTCTATGTTATGTATGAAATCTTCTTCGATTTTTTTGTAATTCTCTAAAATTTTTCTTTTCCGTTTCAATTGATTCATAGATTTATACAGAATGTAGTAGCTGATGCAGTTCAAGTGAAGATAAAACAGGGCTGGTTGGAAGGCGAGATAGTGGACTTAGTTACTGGAGATGGACAGTACCACTGTTTTAAAGGCATTCCGTATGTCCAACCACCTACTGGAACACTCAGATTTAAGGTCAACTAAGGATCCTTACCTAGCTCAATAATCAATAATAAATCCTTACCTAGCTCAATAATCAATAATAAATCCTTACCTAGCTCAATAATCAATAATAATCCAGACTGTTTGAGATCTCTATGATAGATAGACATATTCTTAACATGTCATTATTTTTCAGGCGCCTCTACCTGCTCTTGGCTGGGATGGAGTAAGAAACGCAACTCAGCATGGTTCAGTCTGCCCGCAATTTGACATCCTCACAAACTTACACATCCCTGGTGATGAAGACTGTCTGTTTCTCAATGTATATTCTCCAAACATGAAGCCTGATGCTCTTCTACCAGTTTTAGTATTTATTCATGGAGGTGGATACAAAAGTGGGTCCGGCAATGTCGACTCTTACGGACCAGATTTCTTGGTCAGAAAAGGAATGGTCGTTGTTACAATCAATTATAGATTAGATGCTTTGGGCTTTCTTAGTCTCGGTACTAAAGATGTTCCTGGTAATGCGGGACTGAAAGATCAAGTTGCAGCATTGAAATGGGTCCAAAAGAACATTAAACGTTTCGGAGGTGATGCAAACAGAGTAACTGTCATGGGTCAGAGCGCTGGCAGCGCGTCCGTAGCATTACACATTAGTTCTCCGATGTCGAAAGGACTGTTTCATAGAGCCATCGCGTTAAGTGGCTCACCATTTTGTGATTGGGGCTTAGCTTTTCATCCGGAAAGGCGCGCCTTTCTTCTTGGTAAGATGCTTGGCTTTAGAACTGAAGACCCTAAAAAACTACTAGAATTTCTCCAGTCTGTCCCTTCAGAGAAATTAGTAAACACAAGTCCTAACATTTTATCATTTGAAGAGTATTCCTATAACTTACTTAAAATGTATCAGTTTGTACCTGTGGTTGAAAAATATAATGGAACAGATAACTTTCTGTCATACAATATTTTTAAAAAATTTGACCATGTTAATAAGGTAGATATTTTATTTGGACACACCAGCCAAGAGGTACTTACAGTAATTGAAGTGATCGTGTCAGAGTACCTTAAACAGTATGACGAGAAACAAGAACGTTTTGTTCCTCGAAAACTTTTAGCTCAGCTTGGGACAAACCACATTTTAGATGTATCGGATACTATTCGTAAACATTATTTCGGGAATAAAAATGTTGATGTTAACGCCATTAAAGAGTTCGTAACTTTTGTGAATAATGTTGGGTTTAGATATGACATCACTAGATACTTTTCAACATTGCCTACGGTTGAAAATACTGTAAGATATTTCTGCCAGTTTTCTTGCATGTCAAGTAGAAATGTGTATGGTCTACAAGGGAAAAAATACAACATCACTGGAGCTGCCCATATAGACGACTTGTTCTATATGTTTGATCCGAAATTAATGAATCTGACTTCGGCCAAAAACAGTTTGGAATTTAAACTTATAGATCAAGTCACTACGCTCTACACGGACTTTGCTAAATATGGGTATGTAAGGTTTTACATGTTTTTTTTTTTATAATTTACTTAGCTATTATCGAAGTTATATTCAGTTATATTCCTTTTTTGATGTCTAAGGAAGGTACTTATTTCAATGTTCAAGCGTATAAGCGCCTAGGATTTCAATTGATTTGTTATATTCTAGTAACTCAAGTATTTTTGTCCACATTTGACAAAAATAAACTCACACACACACACAGCACTTGCTTAGTTCAGCAGCTTAAATTCGGATGTCCGACTTTGACAAAAATACTGATATCTAGACTGAAAGGTGACCCCAACTTAGTTGGGAAAAGTCTAGGCAGATGATGATGTTATTGGAGATCTATTATTGTGATTGATCAGGATTATCGCATCTTATTTATATCATGAGATTTTGATGCATCAAGGTAGTGAACTGTCGCGCTCATAATCTATCGAGTTAACGTTTTCGAGCAAGTGCTATTCGATCTCACGTCATTCGATTTCAAGTAGGAAACCCCTATCACCCAGCACCTTGATTGATATAACGGCAGACACTTCACACCAAAATCCCAAGTTCTGATCTTAATAAGGATTATTTCTTTAAATAAGAGCCTTTTTCTAAAAACGTGACCTTATGTCAAATATTTTCACTTTCAGCAACCCCACTTACAATAGCTCAGCTTTCACCACAAAATGGCCATTGTTTGACAACAAGACTTTGCAGTACGTGGACATAGGAAACAACTTGACTGTGAAGAGTGTAAATGATGATGACAACTACAACTTCTGGGATCAGCTATATTCCTCCATTGGAGCATACATTTCATATGATGTGGATATAGGTGACGAGGTAAAGCCAATAAGTAATAAACACAAATGTTAACAATGTACTTGAGTTTTTTATTAATTAATTAATTAAAAGCTTTTATTTAACTTGCAATGTATGTATGTCTGTTTGTATGTTTGTTACGGTGGATTATTGGAAGCTAAGTTAGAACCACTTCCCGATGTCTGATTGAGCTGAAATTTTGCACACACCTTTGATTCTGGTGACAATACATTTTTATGACAGACATAACTTAATCCTGCAGCCAGTATCGTCTCCTCACGAGAGAACTCCTCAACGTTTAATAGCACAGACACGAAACTTTGCATGCACGTTCATATTTGATAGATAATCACGATTTGTATCATGAACTTATCCTGCAGCCAGGATCGTCTTCTCACGAGGGAACTCCTCAACAGTTAATAGCACAGACACAAAAATTTGTATGGACGTTCATATTTGATGGATAAACATGAATTCTATCATGATCTCATCCTGCAGCCAGGATCGTCTTCTCACGAGGGAACTGCTAAACGTTTAATAACACAGACACGAAACTTTGCGTACGAGTTCATATTTGATGGATGAACATGAATTCTATCATGATCTCATCCTGCAGCCAGGATCGTCTTCTCACGAAGGAACTCCTCAACAGTTAATAGCACAGACACAAAAATTTGTATGGACGTTCATATTTGATGGATAAACATGAATTCTATCATGATCTCATCCTGCAGCCAGGATCGTCTTCTCACGAGGGAATTCTTCAACGGTTAATAGCACAGACACGAAAATTTGTATACACGTTCATATTTCATGGATAAACATGAATTCTATTATGATCTCATCCTGCAGCCAGGATCGTCTTCTCACGAGAGAACTGCTAAACGTTTAATAACACAGACACAAAACTTTGCGTACGAGTTCATATTTGATGGATGAACATGAATTCTATCATGATCTCATCCTGCAGCCAGGATCGTCTTCTCACGAAGGAACTGCTAAACGGTTAATAGCACAGACACAAAAATTTTTATGGACGTTCATATTTGATGGATAAACATGAATTCTATCATGATCTCATCCTGCAGCCAGGATCGTCTTCTCACGAAGGAACTCCTCAACAGTTAATAGCACAGACACAAAAATTTGTATGAACGTTCATATTTGATGGATAAACATGAATTCTATTATGATCTCATCCTGCAACCAGGATCGTCTTCTCACGAGGGAACTCCTCAACGGTTAATAGCACAGTCACGAAAATTTGTATGCACGTTCTTTGATGGATAAACATGAATTCTATCATGATCTCATCCTGTAGCCAGGATCGTTTTCTCACGAGGGAACTTCTCAATGGTAAATAAATAGCATGGAATGAAAATAGTGTTGAGATTGTGATAATGATGGGTGGTCAGAAAAGATTACGATAAAACTAAAAATGTTAAAATAAAATTAAGTTAAAAAACCTTTTAAAAAAAAAGCTTTTATTTCAATGTGCTAAAAAGAAGAAAATAAAATTTTCTTTTTAAATTTTAACTATCAACTTATAACCTCATTAAACACAATTTATATGATCATAAAAGCTTGTCGCGAGGTTTGCGTAAGAACCTATAAGTATTTAATTAAACTGAAATTTAAAAAACAAAAAACTTTGCAGATTAAGTTACTCAATTAAATAGGTACTAGTTTATTTACACAAGTAAACCTCACGACAAGCTTTTATGATCATATAAATTGTGTTTAATGAGGTTATAAGTTGATAGTTAAAATTTAAAAAGAAAATTTTATTTTCTTCTGTTTAGAACATTTAAATAAAAGCTTTTTTTTAAAAGGTTTTTTAACTTAATTTTTTTAAGTAAAACTTCTTATGCGATTTCCAACAAGATTGCGTTAAACGTTTAACGCTACCAGGGAGGGGAAATAGAAAGAGACAAAGCGAGAGTGAATGCGTGGCACTCGAACGCATGCGTGTAGTATTACGAAGTTTCACTTCTTCCGCGCGGAGGGACTCCACACAATAGTATTTTTTTAAAAATAAGCGATGCCTACAGGGTGGACTTAAGTACAATTTAGCTATTGATTGATAACCTTCAAGTTCAAAAGTAATAGGATTGTGACTTTGTGAGTGAGACACGAAATGAGCTGTCCGGTAAAAAAAATCTCTTCCACAAGAGTATAGTAGGTATATTTTTGCTTAATTTGATGTTAAATACTGTTTGTATTGAAGAGCAGGAATAACGTTGCCTTTTGTATAGGTAAGCAGAATAAGCTTTATTTATGGAAACCTTATATCTATTTTATAATAATCAATAATTTTGCTATAAGAGTTACGAAAAGCGTTGTCAACAGAGATTCCTTGTCGTTTGTTTTGAAACCTATCAACGTTATTTTAATACATGAAGCTAATGGTTTAATATTCAAGTTTAACATATTCTTAACGAGATATCTTCATTTCATATACCGTGTATTGAAATACCGTTAAACGCAGGTATGATGGTAGACTTGTCATCAGATATTATAAAAGATATTAAAACTTTATTATATCGATAGTAAACGGCTCAACTCTATCTCAAGTATTCTTCGGCAGTAAGTATTTACTCATATCGGAGTTGCTGTAATCAGATCGGAGTATACTCTGCATGACACTTTTATCTTTCTCGCTCTGATTACAGCAACTCCGATATGAGTAAGAAGTGTAGCTATATTTTAAATCGCTTAATTTTGCTGATGACCGCTACGTTTGTATCTATGTATGATCAAGATCAGCACCAAATCTAGCTAGTAGGTACATGTATGACATGACGTTCAAAGATATCAAGTTTTTTCCTGCATTTTTGAGTTCACTGTCGTTGGCCAAAAGACTTTTTTTTTATAAAAAATGATTATTTTCTATTCAATCATATTCCTCATTGTGGTTTTGTTCTTTCCTCAAGTTGATTTATATAATTTAACTAGAGTTTCAATAATTCAGTCAGGTTTCTACTCGAGAAACCCTCTACCTGTAACATTAAGGTTTATTCAATTTATATGAGCTTATCAGACGAGTGCACGTGGACTCGATGAACAAATACAATAATAATACAGTCACGCAAATTTGATCTTTATAACGTCTGCATTAGGTTATATGTTATAACTACTTGTTATAATATAATTAGTGTAATAGCTTATTTTAATAACTGTGTTCAAGTAATTCTGGTCTCGTGGTCTGTGTATAAAACTGAGAAAAACAAGTTGCGAGATCAAATCCTGCGACGAAGATATTGTTTTGCTTTCAATTTAGAATTTATTCCAAAACTATCTCTTGTATTATTGTAAAGAACTATAGATGGATAATCTTCAAATATAAACTTTCTAAAATGGTAATATTTTCGCATAAGTTGTAATAAGTGGGTAGTTGAAAAATAAATATTCGTGTTCACTAAATATGTCTATGACCGCGACCGCCCCGCGTCGCAAGCCTTGAGCCGCCTGCACTGCGAGCCCTGCTCCTGCAACCGCGCCGCGAGACTCGCGCCGCCGCCGCCCGCGCTGCGCCCTGTACTTCCAGGGTTTAAAATACTTGCATAGGATTAACAATCCATGTCGTGTTACAAATAAGGATCATTATCGTATTTACGAAAAAAAAAACTTTTAACTTCAACTTTTAACTTCTTGTTATGATAAAATTAGCATTTTTGCTTATTTTTTTTTTAATAATCATCTGTTTATTATTCTTTCATCTGTTGATATTTCCTATTGATAAATCATGTTTGATATTGTTGGTTATACTACTAGCGTGACTCATCTTAAAAGAAACAATTAGAAATAGATGTAGCCCTTAAAAAGGGCTTGTTCTGAAGTCCTGAAAAGGACTATTTTAAGTGACTACAACTTAACTACTACCACTAACAAACTGAATTCTAACAATAACAACATCACTAAATTAGTCACGTTTACATTAATGGATCATCTTCAGACTGCAACTCCTGTAGATCCATATTTTCGGTTTATATTTCCGGTTTTGACATTTGTCCGATTCCCGCTTTGAGTTGCTGTATTTTGGTCGAATATGTGACTAATCTCTAGCCCGGTCCATTTTGTAGAATTGATGTTTTTATTTCTTCCTTCAATGCAGCCTCTTCTTGCTTGATTTATTCTGCTGTGTCTTTACAAAACTCGAACCTAATGGGCCTGCAATAATGTGTTAAAGAAGGTGTTGGGTTTTCCCATATGGTGCTATTATTAGAAACTAATTTAAGAGGGACAAGACTTGACATGAAAACCGATGAATCACAGATTTCTACATCTTCAGTCCTTTGCTTGTAGGTGCTTTGTGAAGAAGCTCCATCGAAACCCCATTTACTAATAACTTCAATCCTTCAGTTGACGAATCAATCTGGGTACCGGTAATTTGAAGAATCTTCTGGACTGTCAGATCCAATAGGGCTTGAAGCTTCACTCTGGCTCCTCTCTCAGTTATTTCTTAATCATGTGGATAGCATCTCTTTTTAGCTTCAAGGAGTTTGTGATACGATGGTAACACTGCAACTTCAAAATCTAACAGCGCTTAAACACAAGTATTTCCATTTTGACAGGTTTAATGATGTATAAAGACCAAGAGCATGATCTTCATCAAAGGTTTTTTTCCTATTTTTCTTGAACAATAGCAACACTATCAGGGTTCTTCGTTATATGGTCAATAACACAAGCTAAGTCATTCTTCTTGTCTATCCTAAGTCTTTCGACTAATCCAAAAGTAAGTTCTTCCGGCGAATAGTCCAAAAGAGACTGAACGTTTTTTCTTCTGTTTGTTGCTGAGGTCAACAAAAGGCTTCCTAATCTGAATTTCGGTAGATGTGCCCACAGTTGTTATACTTGATGTCGATGGAATCACAGCTGCTGTAGTATCGTTGTACGCAAAATACGCACTTTAGACGTGGAGTTGCGGAAACCAGCCCGCTATACAATACAGTATCGATGTTAACTGAAGTATTGTCTGACGATATGTTTTCGATAACTTCATCTTGGGCTTGAAAAATCTCGGATAAATATGCCATAACATCACGCTTTATATTCCCTGAAGGGTTCGGCAAAGGTGTATACTACACTATAGTACACTGTCATTTCGCCAGTTATATTTAAGTCCCATGTAATAGGGGGCGAGCCTAATACACGGATGGGGCGCGCGGGGGACTTATTTTCTTTAAAATGATATTTTGGATTAATTTCAATTGAAAAACTCGTTTTTAATATTAAGATAATTCAACATTAAAATTTTAAACTTTAAAGCATCGTAGACGCCAAGGCCGCAGGGATACGCAAGCAATTTATATGTCGTCGTATTAAGGACAATAAGTACTTACCAGAATATAAGGTTTGCTTGCTACACTTTAATACTGAACGGAGAAAAAAAAAAAATATTTTCTCCCATACATTTTTATTTTCAATATTTTTTTTTTGACGTGAAGGAGCAGTTTGTTTGAAAAGTTGTAGTAATAAGTATTAATCAGCGTTAAAATTCCTATACGAAACAATTTTTTGTTAATTTAAATATGCATTTTCGATCCTATGTCCACCTTTTTGAAAATCCGGACCACTGTGCGCCCTGGTTGGAAGCAAAGCCCTGGTTTCAAAACCTGGTTGCGTAAATACGTCTCATCCCTAGCCGGTGCCATAAGGATTCAGTTATTCGTAGAGAACGCACGTATCCTGGAGAGTATAGCCGAATAGTTGCATTCGATTATTGCGATTCACTTGAATACTGACTGTTTGCATATTTCATTTATTTATATTTTAGGGTTTGTAGGTTAGGTTCTTTTTCTTAATTTTCTTTATAATTTTGTAAATAAATATTGTAAGTGTTTGGTTAGGCGGTTCTTTCCTTGATTTTTGGGTATTTACTTATCTTAATTTTTATTTAGGGTTTCTATATAAATAATAAATACTATATGTATTTGGTATAGGTCAGGCATTTCTTTTCTTGATTTTCTTTATTAAGTATAAGTTCATTAGCTCAGGTTAGTAATTAATTTTTCTAGCAATTCTTTTGTTTTATAAAGTTAGTACGTTTGGTTTACACGTCTTAACACTTATTACTTAAACTGTGATAATTTTTGACTGTATAATAATCTGTAAGTATTTATAATATAATTGTTTACGATAGTACGTGTTTACTAAATAACTGTGTGTTATGTAGAAATTACTATTTTATTGTAAAAATGCCTTGAAGAAGATCCAACCTCTCCCAATGTAGCAGAAATGCTAAAAGGATAAGATTAGTTCGATCACAGGAATCTGAGGAAGGTCGTGAGGCAAGGATCTCTGCAACTCGGAAACATCAGGCTAGGTTTCGTGCTGCAGAAACTTGGACTCAGCGAGAATCTCGATTGAGTTCAAATCGTTCTCGAATGATGACAGCTCGAAATAGGGAAAACAGGGAACAACGAAAGGCACGTTTATCTGTCGATCGCGAAGCTCACGCGCTATCGCGTGAGTCTGAGACTTTTGCTGACAGGGAAACCCGCCTGAGCTCCCAGAGAGTACGGACAACAAATGCTCGATCCCAGGAGACACAGGACGAACGGGAAATACGTCTCACCGCCGATCGTGAAGCTAATGCACTATCGCGTGAGTCTGAGACATTCACTGATAGGCAAATTCGTCTGAGTTCTCAGAGGGTTCGGACATCAAATGCTCGGTCTCAGAAAACACAGAAAGAACGAGAAATACGTCTCACTGCCGATCGTGAAGCTCACAAAATCGCGCTTGCTGTCGCTTCATCAGGCATAGCAGCCACATTGTTGCCAGGTGGGAAAACTGCTCATACAATGTTCAAAATTCCGATCGATTTAGACCGCACAGAGAGCCCTGTTTGTAATATTTCAAGAAACAGCGATAAAGCTAAGATTCTTCGTGATTGTAGCCTTATTATATGGGATGAGTCCACAATGGCCAATCGAAAAGCAGTAGAAGCAGTAGACAGAACTTTGCGTGATGTCAAGCTAAATAATCAACCCATGGGTGGCATTACTATGCTTTTTGTGGTGATTTTCGTCAGACTCTCCCTGATATCCACGTGGAACAAGGGCTGATGAAGTTAGAGCCTGCCTTAAGAGTTCTCGACCTAAGCAACATAGTTTCATCAATGCGAGACCTCATATCATCTGTGTATGGAAACGCAACGTAAATATCAACTTGCGAAAATTCCTGGCTTTCCGAACGAGCTATTTTGACGCCACGAAACGACCAAGCAGCAACAATAAACGCTGAAATTTTGAGCTATGTTCCGGGGAATTGTGTTAAGTATATCTCCATTAACAGAGTCATGGAAGAAAGAGAATCTACAAGCTACCCAGTAGAATTTTTAGAATCCCTCATTGCTCCTGGACTACCAGCACATAAAATAAAATTAAAAGTAGGCGTACCCATAATGCTTCTTAGAAATTTAAAACCTCCAAAACTTTGCAATGGCTCCAGGTTAAAAGTGACCAATTTACAACGAAATCTGATAGAAGCAGAGATTTTAACAGGGTCTGGAAAAGGTGAAAGTGTTTTCATTCCTCGGATTTCTCTCATTCCAAACAATTTTCCATTTAGTTTTAAACGAGTCCAGTTTCCAGTCAGCCTGTTTTGCGATGACAATTAATAAAGCCCAAGGTCAGTCGCTGAAAGTATCAGCAGTTTCTCGCACGGTCAGTTGTATGTGGCTCTGTCACGGGTTAGCAATCCTAGGAGCCTGTGTGCTTTCACCCCCGATGGCCATACGTCAAATATCGTATACAGAGAAGCATTACTGTAAAGTAAATTTTTAGCTGCCCAAACCACGGTATAAGTAATTCAAAATATGCTGCGCATAAAGTCACTATTCCACGCGGACGAAGTCGCGGGCACAGCTAGTTTATAATAATTGTGTTCCTTTTCTTTAAGCAATTAGTTAATGGTTGTGTTCACCTTAGCAAAATCTTTATTAAAACTCCTGTAATAACCTATCAAACCTAGAAAACTTTTGATTTCTGTCACGGTTTTTGGTATTGGGTAGTTAAGGACTGATTTAATTTTGTCACTATTAGGTTTAAGACCGTCTTTAGTTACAACATGACCTAAGTACAGAACTTCTTTCCGGAGAAAATCGGATTTATCAAGTTGAACTTTGAGGTTATTTGTCTTTAAACGATCAAAAAAGGCTTCTGGATATGTTCGGGAAGTGAATTTGAGAATATTATTATTAATATTATTAAACAACATAGCCTTAAAATTTAAGGTACTAAGACTAACATACAAAATTACGCACATTTGGTAGTTAAACAAAGGTCTAAAACCACAGAATATACAGTAAGTATCTAAAAGGGTTTGGGTAAATGTGGCATGATTTTTCTAAGTCTGCTGCCACTAATGAAAAATATCATTCGTAAGAACACAATAAGACATTCATTTTCTTCTATGAATAATTATTTCCAAAATGCATCGGAGCCGAGATACTCGTATACAGGGTAAATTTCAACTGGGTGGTAGGCCAAATCCGAAACTATGAGGAATAGCGAAAAACACTCAAATGAGTCACGAGCCCGATTTTGATAAAAACTACAACTGCTTCATTGGTTTTTTAAAGCCAGGAAACGAAAACGTTAATTTGAAAAAAAAAAAACACCTAAGTATATTATTACACCATTCGATAGTGTCGCTGCTAAGGATCATATTCTGGGAAGTAATGGCATACGGCAAACGATAGGAAATAGTTAATTTTTGATACATGTAGTATGCAAACTGCTAGTAGGAACAACACAACTTTGACATCAGATATTTCAGCTCTGATATAATTTTCGGCAAAATTATTTTAGGAGTCATTATTAACCTAACTAATATTATAAATGCGAAAGTAAGTTTGTTTGTTACCTTTTCACGACTAAACGGCTGACCGGAACTTAATGAAATTTGTCAAGAAGATAGATTTCAACCTGAGGAAGGACATAGGCTATATATCAGCACGCTACGACCAACAGGAGCGGAGCAGCAATGAAAAATGTTGTGAAAACGGGGAAAATGTGACGCAGACGAAGTTTCGCAGGACAGCTAGTCATATATATTCCACTATACGTTAGCAAAAATTATCATTGTTGCCGCTGTTGGAAAAAAATCATGCCACTGGTCCATACAAACTTACCCAATGCCCTTTAAGTACTTGCGTCACTACTACACTGCTGGGTCAATGAGAAACAAAATGATGATATGGACATGGATAGGCAGCGCAGGGCATTGTTGGTAAGGGGTAATATGCTTTATCGCAGGTTTGAGCGATGCTCACGTGATATTAAATTCACACAATTTAAAAGCTATTGCCAAACGTAATACACGTGCAACCTGTGAAGCAATTACACTATAAAAGCCTGCAATGCTCTGCGCTTCCAGTATTACAACGCGGGTTGGTCAGGGGTTTGTTGGGACTCCCATGGCGGTGCAGTGCCTCCGGCATGTTCTCCGACCACAGCACGGACGGCATACAGGCGGTGCTTCGCAAAAGAACGGCGTCCCTGCGATCTCGGCTTGTTGTCAAACAATGGCCACTTTGTGATGAAAGCTGAGCGGTTTAAGTAGGGTTGCTGAAAATAAATATATTTTGGTCAGTGTAGACTAGACAAACGCTCTTTTCTAAAGAAGAATATGTTCTCATCTCACTTGTTCAGTGGGATCACATTATTATAACTTGGGATTTTGGTGTAAAAACATATCTCATAAGAAAACCAATCTTATCATACATACCTACTACATTGACGGGCAGCCTATGGAACGGGTCACAGAAGTCAAGGACTTAGGAGTAGATTTCAACACGGGTTTGACTTTTCGGGAGTACATCATGCGTAGCTGCAGAAGGGCGTATAGAAATTTAGGTTTCATGCTTCGTACGGTCCGAGGGTTCACAAATGTGAAAGCTATTATAGCATTGTATAATGCACTGGTGAGGAGCGAGTTAGAATGTAATGCAGCTATCTGGGCTCCACATGAAGCTAAATATAGTTTCATGATAGAGAAGGTTCAAAATAAATTTATTAGATATTTATATTTACGTTATTACGGGGTCTATCCCTTTTACCCGTTGATGTATCCAACATTATTTATTTTAGGTATGGTAGGATACAATGAGTTAAGGGTAAGGAGGGATCTGGCACTCGCTTTATATATATTTAAATTATTGAGAGGGAAGGTGCATAATGCAGTTATTTTGCGTCAGGTGAGTCTGAGTGTTCCAGACAGGTACGTTTGGCGACGACGGCAGCCACGACTGCTAGTGGAGCCGTGCGCTCAGACCCATTGAACTATATTACTAGCGTAGTAATACCTCAGTGCTCGGACCAACCTTTTAAGGGAGGCGCCGCTGACGCGTGCACTCCGCACGCTCAACCTCATAGCGAGTGAGACGGACTTATTTTAAAGTTGAGTGGGTGAATTCACAAGGATTGCATTGTTTGTCATTAGTTATAGATATTAGTTAAAAGTATTAATTAAGGCGCATTTATCGCATTGGGTTAGCCTGTAATGGTAGATGGGTGATTTTCAAAATTTCTGTACATTTTGTTGTATGAAAACGTCTACGTGAATATTATCCAAGAAACATGCAATTAAGTGATCAAACTAGTATTATTATCCTTGAGCAACATTTTTTCAGATGGGGCTTAACATTTCAGATCATAATAAAAGGTATTCCAAAAAAAAAGACAAATTACTTCTTCAGTCTCATAATATTTTCATTTAGCAACCTAGTGTCCTTAAGCAGAAGCGCGTTACAAAAAATAACATAAAGAAGAAACTACTCACATATTTACATGTTTTAATTGCACAATATCTTTATGACTCTAGTTATGATGTAAATTATATAAAAGATAAATAAATAACCTAATACAACATGATAATAACCTTGTTTCCATTTATGTCTTCCATTTCGTTCATTTTTGTTATTCCTTATTGTAACACAAATATAAGTAGGTATTTGGGGTTTTCAACTGGCAACACTCTCCATTGAAAATCGTCCAATCAGATGACAACCGAAAGTCTATCCACCATTTTGACAGCGGGTGCCAGCATCAAGAAAAGTGTGTTTGTTCCTGTGCAGTGTTTTTTCAACAATAAATCTTTCATTTTTGTTGCTCAGCTATAAAACAACGGTAAGGTTATCTCCTGTTAATTTTGCGTAAAAAGGAATCATTTTGACCATCTACTAAACAGAAACTTGATTATAAATCTACTAATATTCTTTCTAACCTCCAAAGTTTAAGGTTGAGTAAATTCAACTCATGGTTGATTTCATTTTTTTTTCTAACGATTTGTTACGTTTTTTTGTTGCGTAACAAAAATTATGTAACTCAAATGAAGTAAAGCCGATTTCATACAGAATTATTATGTTTATTGTAATAATGACGGACAATGCTTCGTTAATCCATTTTTATTAAGTCCACATTGACTTTTTTCAATATTTAAAAAAAAAAAATAAGTACTTATTAAGATATACAAAAATGTAAAAGATCAATTTATATAAATTGGCTACTTAATTTAGTATCGCATTATGAATAAGTAATTTTGTCATAAATATGAATAATTAATTAATGAGATCGTATGTTATTTTATATAGGAATGCCGATGACTCCCGCAGAAAGTACAGAGAAAAACTCAAGTTAAACAATCCTGAAAAGTATAATGAATTAAAGCAAAAAAAATTTGGAAAGGATCGAAAGTAAATATGTCAAAGTTTCCAAACTAACAGAGAGTCAAAAAGCTTTAAGAAGAAGGAATTGGAGAAGACGGAAGAAAAATCAGAAACAAAAATGTCAAGATATAAATAAAGATGAAAAGCAAACAAAATCACGGAAGTTATATTTACGAAATTACTATGATATGAAGAAGAGAGTAAAAAAGCAGGCCAGCAAAATAGAAAAACAAAAGAAAGAAATAGCGGCTCTCAAAAAGAAAGTGTGATTAATTAGATTTATTTAGATTTTGAGACTGATTTTATGAATGTAATTCAACAGACTGATTATATTATAAATAAATGATTAAAAGCGATTTCGTTGTTTTAATTATCGCCTGTGAAATAGCCCTAATATTTCCTTTTTGTTATTTTTTTGTGACATTGTTCATTTTAGTAACGGTATTCGTTTTTGTATCATTTTTGTAACTGTACAAAAATTTTGAAAATCAACCATGTGAGTAAATAAATAAATAAATAAAAACTATCAATTAAGCACTAAGCCACTTTTAACAATCACGGCTCAATTACAACTAAACTAATTGCGACCGAGAAATTGGACAAAGTTGTTCCCGGTCATGTATCATCAAAAATCATTTATTATTTGTGCATTTTAATTTATTTTTACAACGTGATTTTTTCATTGAAATTTTTGCGTTTAATGCGCAAACACGAAGCCGAAATGCTTATTCTCCTCGATACTTGTGCTCCCCGACGGCGACGTTGCGAATTCGCGATATTTTTTTCACCCAAAAAGAAAGTCGTTTCCGTAATAATTTTTGCGTAGATTTACTTAGTTTGATGTAAGAAAAGGGATCTCTTCTTTTCGCATAATGTTAGTTTTCCTAATATGCTGTGGTATAATTTGTTTTGCCATAATAATACATTGCCATATTTGTTTTTTGGTAAGTATACAGTTTATGTTGGCATAATTATCTTGAGGGTTAATTTGTTTTGGAAAAAAATAAATTCGCATAATGCTACTAGGCATAATTATTACTATTGGCATAATAGTATTGAGGCAAAAAATAAATAGAAATAGCGGATTAGTTTTACACACAAGTATTGTCTTAAATTAAAAATTCAATATGTTGTTCTACAAAAGTTACTGACAGAAACGAATCGCTGCAAAACCGACTCCACGTAGTTTTGTCTGCCCCACCCCCAAGAGTATAATCAAAGTCCGCGCGTCAGGCGGCCCGCGAGCTAAGGAGCAGGTGGTTTTAACCGCAGCTTCGGCCGCGGCGGCGAGCGCAAAACATATCTGCCACGATAAGCTCGCGTGGGCCCGCCGGAGCCCCGCAGCGCCGGAGCCCCGCAGCGTCGGAGCCCCGCAGCGTCGGAGCCCCGCAGCGCCGGAGCCGTCTCAGAGACCATGCCTGCTGCATGGTGAATGCCGCATGCCTGCTGCATGGTGAATGCCGCATGCCTGCTGCATGGTGAATGCCGCATGCCTGCTACATGCATGGTGTATGCTTGATTACATGTTTGATTGCGGCATGCTTCCTGCATAATATATATAGTGTATGTTTACACTAATATGTGGGAGACGGTGTAATAATAGACATAAATAGGTTTGTTCATTATATTAATAATCAATATGGCACAGTAATACTTCAAAAATAACACATTATCATATTCAGTAACAAAATTATACAGTAATGCAACCTAACATTATTCAATAACACATTATTATAATTTAAAATAATAACGGTTAAAATAATACATCAAAGAAATCAAAAGTCAGCATAAAAACATAATAAAGAAACATACCTGACAGTTCAGAGCACCGTTGTGCCGTGCCCACTATCGGACAGCTTCTGATCTGTCGAAATTTTTTTTTTTTTTTTTTGTTTATGGCATCTCGCAGTTCAGCCTCTGAGGCTGGCTTCTGCTTAATTAACTGGACTAATCCTGTGGATGCCTAGAATTTAAGGCCTCCAGCCAGGGCAAATCTGTCGAAAGACAGTGCGCCCCTTTTTTTTATAGCACAACTCGCTTACAAAATGAGGGAAAAGTAGTCAGTTACAATACTATTATAAACTGGAGGTAGTTCGAAATATTAAATGACATTTTATTCATTTAAAAAACTACTCAATAATTTATCTCTCACAAATATGTACACTGACACAATAGTTTTATGACATCACGTCCACTTAGAAAAATTAAAAAAGAATATATTCTACCTACAATGTTAAGTGCCTACAAATGTCATTTGAGCAATAATGTATAATAGTAGATTATTAACCAAGGGGATAAAGTAGTGTCTTCTGTCGCGGGTGACGATTTAAATCGCGAGTGTAACGAAGGACTCGAGGTTTACTCCCGAGGGTGTTAAAAACTTAAATCACGAGCGAAGCAAGGGATTTAAGACGAGTCCTGAGTGTAGCGAGGGATTTAAGTTCACCCAAGACTAAGACAGCTTTATGACCGAGGAAAATACTCTACTTTTCGTACCATTTGCGAAAAAATGAACACAATAATAATATGAGAAAAGCATTTATTAAAAATAATGGCAATTAAAAGTAAAAGTTAACATTCGAAACATTGGTCCAATTATTGATAGAGAGAGTTACATTTTTGTTTGGTACATTTATTGTTGATGAGTTGATTTGAGTATTTCTCTGTTCTTGCGTCTGAGGAACTTGCGTTTCATTGTAGATAGTATACGTCGGAGATAGTGGTGGTGGTGCATCGTGAGTTACGGACGAAGATAAGATGCCGCCGGAAGCTGATGGTTGTGGCACTGATGGATTAAGTTTTATATTTTATATATGGTTTTATTCGCCATTGAGCTTTCGATATAACCCTCAGCTACTCTATCAGAGCTCCAACC
The DNA here is from genome assembly GCA_963082945.1 of Cerastis leucographa. Lineage (NCBI taxonomy): Eukaryota > Metazoa > Arthropoda > Insecta > Lepidoptera > Noctuidae > Cerastis > Cerastis leucographa. The sequence continues at coordinate 4,668,875 of OY720381.1, read as the reverse complement.
ACCATGTCTTTTTATTGACGTAATATCCGCCCCTGAATCCGCCAAGAAAGTCGCCGAAGTTCTTCTAAAGCAGTGACCGGGGTAGAGTTCAACATCTTTAAGTTTTAAATATTTAGCAATTTCCTTTGGCATATTTCTAATTTTATTTTTGCCGATGGCTTGTCGAGTACATTTCCCATTCCGATAGTTTATAAAAAATCTATTGTTTTCCATGTTGGTGGGACGTAATGCTTGGTACTTATGAATGATTTTAGTATATTGTCCTTGTACAATGAATTACCGATTTTTCTTTGTCTTATTTCCCTTTACATTAATCAGCAGTAACTCATTGGAATGATTTTCAACGTCCTCCACCTTTAAGAGCGTTTACACCTTACGGCATTTCATACAAACTTTCAAGTCGTTATTTTCCGAAATGACTGAAAAGATTTTAATGAAACTTCCTACGCATAAGCAGTATACATAGGTCTAAAAAGTTACTAAAAAACATTTTCGAAAAATAATGTTACAGCTAAATAAGACCGATTATTAATTATCTATAGAAACAGAAATTTCCAATTATCTTCATTTTTTTTTTAAGTTCTTTTACAACTTTAAGTTTATTATTATTATTTAAGTTTTCATTTGTAACTAGGCTATATGAAGTCAAATCAGAAGACTAATTGTAACATGTACAATACCTACTGTAATTTATCGGACTGTGACTGATTCTATCAATCAATAACAAAACAAAATATTCTTATCATTAGTATTTTTTTATTAAAATTAAAAGTTAAAAGCTTTTATTTAACTTGCAATGTATGTATGTCTGTTTGTATGTTTGTTACGGTGGATTCTTGGAAGCTAAGTTAGAACCACTTCCCGATGTCCGATTGAGCTGAAATTTTGCACACACCTTTGATTCTGGTGACAATACATTTTTATGACAGACATAACCTAATCCTGCAGCCAGGATCGTCTTCTCACGAGGGAACTCCTCAACGGTTAATAGCACAGACACGAAAATTTGTATACACGTTCATATTTGATGGATAAACATGAATTTTATCATGATCTTATCCTGCAGCCAGGATCGTCTTCTAACGAGGGAACTGCTCAACGTTTAATAGCACAGACTCGAAACTTTGCCAAAGAGTTCATATTTGATGGATAATCACAATTTGTATCATGCACTTATTCTGCAGCCAGGATCGTCTTCTCACGAGGGAACTCCTCAACGGTTAATAGCACAGACACGAAAATTTGTATACACGTTCATATTTGATGGATAAACATGAATTCTAGCATGATCTCATCCTGCAGCCAGGATCGTCTTCTCACGAGGGAACTGCTCAACGTTTAATAGCACAGACTCGAAACTTTGCCAAAGAGTTCATATTTGATGGATAATCACGATTTGTATCATGCACTTATCCTGCAGCTAGGATCGTCTTCTCACGAGGGAACTCCTCAACGGTTAATAGCACAGACACGAAAATTTGTATGCACGTTCAAATTTGATGGATAAACTCGAATTCTATCATGATCTCATCCTGCAGCCAGGATCGTTTTCTCACGAGGGAATTCCTCAACGGTAAATAAATAGCATGGAATGAAAAAAGTGTTGAGATTGTGATAATGATGTGTGGTCAGAATAGATTACAACAAAACTAAAAATGTTAAAATAAAATTAAGTTAAAAAATCTTTTTAAATAAGCTTTTATTTAAATGCTCTAAAAAGAGGAAAATAAAATTTTCTTTTCAAATTTTAACTATCAACTTATAAATTCATTATACACAATTTATATGATCATAAAAGCTTGTCGCGAGGTTTGCGTAAGTACCTGTAAGTATTAAATTTAAATGAAATTAAAAAAAAAAACTTAGCAGATTAAGCTATTCAATTAAATAGGTACTAGTTAATTTACACAACTAGTTAGTTTACGCGGCCGCGGTTGTTAAAACCACCTGCTCCTCAGCTCGCGGGCTGCCTCGCCCCTCCGCGCCTACGCGATTCTAAATTACACTCTAGGGGTAGGGCAGACAAGACTACGTGTAGTTGGACGAATGTGACGCGCGACGAAACAAGACGGATCGTTATAATCTTTGCTCCTCAGTTTTTAAATAAGTTTAGTGGTAAAAAGTGGATATTGTAGCAATAATATACTGTAAACTTAAAGCCAGTGAAGCGACCCATTGACTTATGTAATTTCTATGATAATCGGCTTAAGTTATACAAAGTTATAGTGAAAACAAAACTGTGGAAAAAAACTCTAAATTTGAAAACAGTGTTAACGAACTTTATCCTTGACCTACGACAACCCGCGGAGCGCTCGATACCTCCCGCGCTAACCGCCACTGTCCCCGCTGTCGCCTGTGTTGTGCTTCCTTATCAGCGCATAGAGATCAAAATTTTCGTCACCATATGTTAAGTTCCGCTGGCAGAGTGGTTAATGTGGCAGGTTTGAAATACTTGAAGTGTCGCCGGATCAAATCTCAGAAAGTGGAATTCTTTTTGTGTTATAATAATTCTCTACAACAACAATACCGAGGCTTAAATATGAATTTCTTCGAGAATATTACTCTTCGGCGGACGCGAACCCGTACTCAATCACTCAATGAAAGTATAGTGGAACAATGTAATATTTCCAATGACTCGTCCATAGATGGCACCACACACAGTTTACCTACAATATCGGATGATGAAAACGACGAAGTAACACAATTAAAACAACAAATTGACCGACTCAACTCAGAATTACTGGCGGCCCATGAAGAAATAAATAATTTGTCATGTGAAAACAATGAGCTAAAGAAAACGATTGACTCGCTAAATAACAAACATAAACTTGTAAAAAAAGCAACTAAAAAGCTAATTAGTGACATTGGGACACCTAATAAGGAGCAAGCCACTCCAATTCGACATTCAAATCCACATAAGAAACTGGAAAGTTCTACAATAACTTTAACTCCAAAACATGTAAATACTTTAGTTACGAAACCGATTAATACAATACAAAATAGTCCATCGCACACCGTTAAACCAAATATGGAGGTAGTTAACAATAAACAACAACAAAAACATAAATTGTGCATTCTGAGTTCTAATAAGACAAACAAGATCTTATCAATAGCAGAAACAACATTCCCGAACTATAATATATGTCACTACCTCAAACCATATTGTGGGATAAGGTATCTCGTCAGCGACATCGATAAAAAGTTAACTAGTTTTACAACTGATGACTACTGCATAATTTTCATCGGCGAAGAGGACTTCAGCACAACAAACAACTATCATGAACTAATTCTTAACTTGCGTGAAACACTTTTAGCTGTGAACAACACAAATATTATAATATGCTTACCTACGTATAAATACAGCCATTACTCCAATATGTACAACTTAAGAGTAGAATTTTTCAATAACCTGTTATACAATGACATTCAGATACACAACTATGCATTTCTATATGACTCTAACTACGATCTACCCTGTGATTATACAATGTTTTCTAAGTTAAATGGTGTGATTAATAATACTGGTATGAACAATATTTTTTGCAATGTAAAATATAATATGGACATAATCTTTCATAATTGTTTTTCCAATTCTAATAATATAGACAATGACTCTCATAAAATAGATACTCCTGAGACTGTGAACAATCAAAATTTTTTTCTTGTATAAAGATATTCATGTTGTTCATCAAAACACAAACGGTTTAATAAGTAAATCTGACTTATTAAGCTTACATATAAATGATCTTGCTAGCCTTGGTAAACATGTGGATGTACTTTGTATTACAGAACACAATATGACAGAAGAGGACCATTGCAATCTTTGTATTCCAAATTATACTCTTGCTACCTTCTATGCAAGAAAGTCCCGGAGAGGTGGCTCATGCATCTTAGTAAATAATAAACATCCGTATAAAATTCTCGACTTAAAAGAATATTGCAGTTCTTGTATCTTAGAATCTTGTGCAATTGAATTAATCGAACATCAAATAATTATAGTCTGTATTTATAGATCTCCTAAGAATAATATCGACTCTTTAACTTCATTTTTCTATAACTTTGATGGAATCTTAAGGAAAATATGTCTCAATTCCAAAAAAAAGGTGCTGATTTGCGGAGACTTTAACATCGATATTTTAAAAAACACGAAAATGTCAATGCAACTTCAAAATCTCCTACACAGCTTTAATATGAAATTAGGTGTTCGTGAACCAACCCGGCTAGATAGCGGTACATGCATCGACAATATTATACACAATGTAAGAGGAAGTGTATGTGAGGTAATGGAGCTAGCCGTCTCTGACCATACAGCTCAAATTATAAAATGTCCCGTCAAAAAGACCTGCACGATCAAACACTGGTTCTCTTATAAACGCGACTTTTGCCAGGAAAATGTCAAAAAATTTAAAGAGGCTCTCCAAAGTCTTAGTTTTAATAGTGTTTATAGTTGCAAAGATCCAAACAACGCATTTAAAGAATTTCATAACTTATTCAAATTATTTTACGATCTGTGTTTCCCTTTAATGAAAATAAGAAATGTAACTACTAAACCACAGAAATGGATCACAAAAGGCATTAAACTGTGCTCTAAACGTAAACGCGAGATGCTATGGACCTTCAGGCGGCATCCAAATGTAGTCAATAAACAAAAATATAATTCCTATTCCAAACGTTTAAAAACAATTATCAAATTGACCCAAAAATCGCAAAATAGCCATTTTATCAATAACGCTGTAAATAAAACTAAAGCAACCTGGAGGGTTATAAACTCATCAAAAAATAACATTCCTAGGAACAGTCCTTATAAACTCCTTATTGACAATAAATACGTAACAAATCCAACTGACATTGTAGAATTATTTAATAATCATTTTATTGACCAAATACAGCCAACAAACAATTCTGACCGTAAAATAACAATAACAAATTCAAACATGACTTCATTATTCCTATCACCCACAGCACCAATTGACATTTATAAAATAATTACGACTCTGAAAAATACGAATAGTTCTGGCTTTGACGACATTGAGACTAAGATAATAAAAAGCGTAGCTGTTGAAATTTCACCGGTTTTTAGCTTTATTACTAACCTATGTATAGAACATGGTGTTTTTCCCGAAGACTTAAAACTGTCCGTAATAAAACCACTACATAAAAAGGATGATCCTCAAAATATACAAAACTACAGACCCATTGCTCTTCTTTCAATATTTTCCAAAATAATTGAAAAGGTTATTTATAACAGTATATACATGTTTCTTGAAAAAAATGGCATTTTAACTAAGGAGCAGTATGGTTTTAGGAAGTGCAAAAACATAAATATGGCCATCTATGAATTGATCAATGAAATAGTTACAAATATGGACCAAAAAATACCTGTAACCGCCTTATTTATGGATATGACTAAGGCTTTCGATTTTGTTGACCATGAAATCCTTCTAAATAAGCTATATAAATATGGCATTAGGGGCAAAGTCTTAAACTTAATAAAGTCATACCTTACCGGCAGAAAACAGGTAACTAGTATTTCAGCAGTCGATGTCCAAACTAAAACTGAAATTAATTACCAATCGAGAGAGAGACAAATTTACTATGGTGTGCCTCAGGGAAGTGTGCTTGGCCCTTTATTATTTTTATGCTATATAAATGACCTTCCGAAAACCATACCTCATCCTATGACCCTATTTGCTGATGACTGTACTATATTATTTTCTGGTAAAAATAGTGACTCATATGAAAATGACATAAACAGTAGCTTAAGTCTAATAATTCAATGGCTAAATAATAACAACTTACAGATTAATTTTAATAAAACTCAAATAATGACATTTAAACAAAGAACTAATCCTAAAATTCTTGACATAAATTATGACCAAAATAAGATTATTAAAACGGAACGAACCAAATTTCTGGGTATTTGGCTAGACGAAAACATGACATGGAAAGCACACATTGAGAATATGATTAAAAAAATACATCAGTTTTGCTATGCTTTACACAATTTGAATAAGGTTGCAAATCGTAATACTGTCCTTACTGCATATCATGCATATGTCTCCACAACTCTTCGTTATGGCATAATATTTTGGGGCAACTCTACCAACAGAGAAATGGCATTTAAAGCCCAAAAACAATGTCTTCGAGCCATATGTCTGTTAAAAACCACCGAAAGTTGCAAACCATTTTTCGTTAGTTTAAAAATACTTACGCTTCCATCCCTGTATATTTATGAAATTTCAACATTTGTTAAGGAGAATCTGTCTAAATTTGAAAAACTTAATACTAGACGTCACCAAAGCACACTAAAATCAAAAAAACATAATACTGCACTTTTCTCAAAGAGTTGTCTCGGCATGGGTCCAAAGATTTATAATAAACTACCAAAAACTTTAAAAAGCATGACCAACGTAAACCATTTTAAATCGCAACTTAAGAAATTCTTGATTGAAAAGGCTTACTACTCTATCAATGAGTTTTTAGATGATAGAAGCATAAAATAAAAAATGACCGATCCACTTGTTATTCTATCTTGTATAAGACGTTACTTGTTTGAAACAGTTTTATTTAGTTTGTTTTGTAGTTTTATACCTAATTTGTACGCCTTGCAAGGCAAAACATAGTGATACAACACCATTTTTTTTATACCATGTACCATATTACCTATGTTCGACAAATAAATACTTTGACTTTGACTTTGACTTTGACTTCGGTTTTGCAGCGTTACGTTTCTGTCACTAACTTTAGTAACACAACATATTATTGACTTTCAAGAAAATATTTTAATTTAAAGACCTGCTTTATATGCTAGTACACTGGACACTGATTTTCATAGATAAAATAGGTCGAAATTGTTCCAAAACCGAATTGGGGCACCCCGAATTTACGTAGTCTTTTGGTTGTTACCCCTAGAGTATATATAAAATCCGGAAGCGCGAAGGGATGGAAACCCCCGCTCGGCGGAGGTGAGCATGGGTGCCTATCCTTTGTTACGTAAGGGCGAAGGGGTTGCACTTCCCGTAGCGCCGGAGATGTTGTAGAAGCAACCTTTTTCACTCATACTACTTATATCAAAATTTGTTCGATATTTTAACTTGTACGTATTTTTATTTTATATATTTTTTTAATGAATGTATTAAATGTTGAAAATTAACCCATTTTTGCGCTGGGCGCAGACCGCTTCCAACCGGTCCTGTTGGAAATCCATGGGGGAGGCCTATACCCAGCAGTGGACGTCCTACGGCTGATATGATGATGATGATGAACCCATTTTTATACGTAGGTATATTAATTTTCGATGTTCAAATAATATATGTATCCATCGAAAGTTAGGACGTTCGATAATCTGTACTTCGATATTTGGATCTTTCGATGTAGCTTTTGTAGATTTAGATTTTAGATATATTGGACGTAGGTTATTTAACCATTCGATAATATGAACTTTCGTTATTTTAATTTTCGGTTTTATGGTCGTTCGATATTTCCATTTTCGATGTTTTGAACATCACGTACCCAACTTATTTAAATACAGATGATTATAAACCTAAACCACTAGTCTTTAATTTAATGTAATGTTGCAGTATGTGTGGCATTACTTTTAAGAATTTATATTAAATACTGTGGGGGACAAACAGGAATAAAAAGTTATCAGTGATAGGGGGACAGATGAAACTGTTAAGGAGTGAATAAATTCGAACTGTCCCCTCATTGGGGACAGGGGGACAGACCAAACTTTTTTTTCCGATCTGTCCCCCTAAGGGACAAAGCGGGGTGACAGATCGAAATAATCCGAATGAAGGCTTAGTTTAAAATAAAGAATCGGAAGCTTACAGCAAAGCAAATGTATTTTATTTATCTGAAAAGTAAGCACAGGAACAAAAATAACAATAAATTCAGGCACCGTTTTCGGTGCGTCACATCGGTTTTATTTAATTGAATTTCCCTGATACCATATTTTGAAAACGATGCGGTGCCTTAAGTCCATAATTGAAGGGATTCATTGATCGATATTAAATCATTTGAATTACGTAGATCTTTAAAGGGAAGAATACAACTCCTCCCAAAAGTTGCAGCGTTCATTATCGTTCACACTTAATTCAGTTGCTGTAATTTCCGCCCCGTCGTTTGATAGGTCCACGTATTGCTTAGTCCAGCTGTTAAACGTAGGCCACGTTATGTTGTAACTATGTGCAGGGTTGCTGAAATAAACAATAATTTTATCGTTAATGTATGGGGATGGAAGGGATATCGACGCACAAACGTTAAGGTCGGGCTGCCCCATTTACACGACCAGCCCCCGTATTCACAAACCCTCGGATTCGATTTCGATTCGGAAAGTCGTATATCTATCTTGTTTTGGCATTACGAAAGCGAGCGAAATAGACATACGACTTTCCGAAACGAAATCGTATCCGAGCGTTTGTGAATACGGGGGCTGATCAGCATTTTCTTGCATCTTTTTCCACTTCGCAATTTTCAACTCTCTAAAGTGAGAGGTCCAATCGCACGTTAAAGTGCTTCCGATGCAAATGAATGCAGAAATGCTTGTGACCTAACTATGACGCCTTTATATGGCAAAATAGAAATAGAAATACTCGAGCGATAACGCTGATCCGTGCTCGCAAATGTTTAATGTACTTTCAGCCATGTCCGTTTAATCGACAGCCCGACTTGAATCCTTTCCTTATTGTTAGGAATGTGTTTACTTTCCAAAATAAATAGAGATAAAATTAGCAGGCCGTAGGGTTAACTTACCCATGTTTAGCAAAGTCCGTGAAGATTGTAGTCAATTGATCTATTAGTTGGAATTGTGTACTGTTTTTATCTGAAACCAGATTTAATGACTTTGGATCGAACAAGTACATCAATTCATCCATATGGCCAGCTCCGGAGATGCCATACTTTTCTCCTTGCTTACCATAGTAATTTCTACTTGACGTGACTGAAAACTGGTAGGCATATGTAACAGTATTTTCTTTTTGAGGCAATCTCGTAAAATACCTCAAGATATCACATACGAATGTTGCGTCATTCGCATAACTTACAAACTCTTTTATAGCGTTTATATCAATACTCTTGTTTCCGAAATAATATTTACGAATTACATCCGATAATTCCAAAATACGGTCGGGCCTCAATTTGTTCAGTAATTTCCGAGGAACCAACAGTTCCGGGTATTTGTGATAGCCTTCCATAAGTGTTGTAATGAGTTCCATTATTGAAACGACCTCTTCCCCAGTGTGGCCAAAAAGAATATCTACTTTATTGATATGAGCAGGTTCTTCAAAAATATTGTGTGTCAGGAAATTGTCCTTGCCAAAATACTTTTCAACCACAGGTCCAAATTGATACATTTTGATGAAGTTATAGGTCGATTCTTCGAATGATAAGATGTTAGGACTGGTGTTTATTAATTTGTCTGAAGGGACGGACTGCAGGAATTCGAGTAGTTTGTTGGGGTCTTCAGTTTCAAAGCCAAGCTGCTTACCAAGAACAAAGGCTCGTCTTTTAGGATGAAAAGGCAAGCTCCAATCATTAGACGGTACGCCACTCATTAAAATCGCCCTATGGAATAAGCCTTTTGACATCGGAGAACCAATATGCAACGCAACGGACGCGCTGCCGGCGCTCTGACCCATGAGAGTTACTCTGTTTGGATCACCTCCGAAATGTATGATGTTCTTTTGCACCCATTTCATTGCTGCAACTTGATCCTTCAGTCCCGCGTTGCCAGAAGCTTCTTTAGTATCAAGACAAAGGAAACCCAATGCATCCAACCGATAATTCACCGTCACTAAAACCAGGTCCTTTCTGACCATAAAATCTGGACCGAGAGAGTCGACATTACCGGATCCACTTTTGTAAGCCCCTCCGTGAACGTATACAATGACTGGCAGAGGATGGGAAGACTCCATGTTTGGCGAATATACGTTGAGAAACAAACAGTCTTCATTGCCGGGGATAAATGTGTTTGTTAGAATGTCAAAATGTGGGCATTTTGAACCATGCTGCTTGGCGTTTCTTACTCCAGTCCACGGTAGAGGATGCAGAGGTGCCTGAAATTATAAGTGCTGTTATGCTTATAAATAGGCTTGCGACCGTCATGATGCGATTCCACCAAAAAAAGGAAATGAACCAATTTGGACATATTGTACTAATGTGTGGTAATTTTTATTTCCGTACTATGAGTGTGGAAATCATGGCATGTTGAAGCTAATCGTAGTGCAATAAGTGTCAGTTTTCGAGGAATTGTATTGAAAAATATTTTACATTCGGTAAACAGATAAATGAAAGTAGGATCACCAAATTGAGTGCACGTTCGCTGAACCGAAGCCACCGAAAGAAACATTTTGTGCGGCACTATGTGCCCCACACCGATGAATTCGCACCACTACCTCCAATGGGTCACATGTGATAGGCTGACACTCGTTTAAAGCTTTGTTTTGTGCTTGTGCTAAGCGGTCTACTAAGCGGTTCCCCGACGATAACAAGAAAACGCCGTATGTTCGAATCATCTACCTTTGTAAGTATTCGGGAAAGTAATATTATAACTTTTTTGCTGAGTTTGTTTGTGATTCATTAGTTACTAGAAGTTAGGAAGGTTACCTTAAATCTCAAGGTTCCATTAGGTGGTTGGGCGTACGGAATGCCTTTAAAACTATTGTACTGACAGTCTCCAGTAACGCAGTCCAGTTTTTCTCCTGCCAACCAACCCTGTGCGACTTTTACTAGAACCTCATTACCTGCTACATTTTGTATAGCTCTGCAAACATAAACTAAATTAATTTATATTGGTAAATAAATGATCTATGATACAAGTTTGCAGATTCAATAAGTAGGTACTTATGTGTACTTACCTATCTGTTAAAATTAAGTAAGATTTACTCTCTTACGTACAGATTATAATATACTGAAAATCCAGTAACGATTCAACAGAAAGAAAAGATTTAATATATAAAAGCTATTGCCGTAAGTTCCCGACTACAAAAATCTAAGTTACAAATATTTTACTTACATGAAGAATACTAAAATCAGCTTCACAAATAAAGTCTTCATTTTTGTTGTAATATTATGTACAAATATTTGCACTAAACAAGAGGCTTTAAAATGTTCTGTGCTAGTTACTGAATGTGTTCTGTATGTGAACTCAAAACACAAAGCAGGAACCTATATACCTACTAAAGTTGACGGCAAATGTTTAATTTGTCGTATAGTTGCATTTGTATAAACAAAAAAGTCTTTAGTACATTTTTTTTATTTGTTTTCCTTGTTCAATTTTTAATTAAATTACATTTAGGTAGGTACACGTGGCCTACCGAACTTTATCATTTATGGGTTCCGGTAAATTAACTAAAATCAACGCTATCATGCTGGCAGACATACACCTGACAGATTCTGACATTGAGCGAAAAAACCAACCGTATTGCGATATTTGCGATGTGGCAATTTCAAAAAGACCAATAAGCGAAATTCGGGTTGTGGCTGTTTTGGTTTTTGATCACAACGCGTTCTGGCATTTCAGGTTTTATAAAATGTATTAGTTTTAGAGTGATTCTACGGTACGCTACAATTTAATAAATTCATTAGTTAGTTAGGGTCTTCAGTTCTAAAGCCAAGCATCTTACCAAGAAGAAACGCGCGGCTATCCGGATGAAAAGCTAAGCTCCAATCACAAAATGGTGAGCCACTTAACGCAATGGCTATTTGAAACAGTCCTTTCGACATCGGAGAACTAATGTGGACGCGCTGCCAGCGCTCTGACCCATGACAGTTACTCTGTTTGCATCACCTCCGAACGAAACGTTTAATGTTCTTCTGGACCCATTTCAATGCTGCAACTTGATCCTTCAGACCCACATTTCCAGAAACATCTTTAGTACCGAGACTAAGAAAGCCCAAAGCATCTAATTTATAATTGATTATAACAACGACCATTCCTTTTCTGACCAAGTAATCTGGTCCGTGAGAGTCGACATTGCCGGACGCACTTTTGTATCCTCCTCCATGAATAAATACTAAAAACTGGTAGAAGAGCATCAGGCTTCATGTTTGGAGAATATACATTGAGAAACAGACAGTCTTCATCACCAGGGATGAATAAGTTTGTGAAGATGTCAAGTTGCGGACATACTGAACCATGCCGAGTTGCGTTTCTTACTCCATCCCAGCCTAGAGCAGGCAGAGGCGCCTGAAAACGAAGGTATTTAAGTTCTAAAGATCTTCAGAGTAGCGGAATTATGAGGTTATTATCATGGTAATTCACGTAAGTTTGCCTTAAATCTCCGTGTCCCATTAGAAGGTTTGGGCGTACGGAATGCCTTTAAAACTGTTGTATTGTCCGTCTCCAGTAACTCAGTCCAGTTTCTCTTCTTCCAACCAACCCTGCTCTACTCTTACTCGAATCGAATCACCTATTGCATTTTGTATGACTCTGCGAAAATACCTAAGTAGGTACATTTTATTTAATTTGAAGTGTATAAGGAAATTATCCAGCTACACAAAAATATTAGTTCCTACGTACTGCAATACTTTTAATCCTAGAATAAAGTTTTATCTCTGATAGGAAAATGATTTCACCAAGTTTTGTTGTAGTATCTCACTCCTCTTTCGTAATAGACGCTGGAAAACAAGAGAACAGTTTTTTTTTTTAATGAAACCTTCATAAAGGGTGTAAAACACCTCTTAACGAAGCCGAAAGGCACTGGTTCTCCCTGTCATTGCGATCATTTTTTTGTTCTACACCATACCTGGGAACCTTCTAGTTACGGAGATATTAGGGGTCAAAGTTCCAACTTTTTGACAAGTATTTTTTTAAAATACAAGTTTTTAATTTAAGATTTTTACTTTAAACACCTCCACGACCCCCGTACTATTCAATCCGTCCATCAGCACAATGTTTTGAGTGCGTTACATTGAGTTCTACCACAAAACATGATTTTACACCCCCCAAAAAAAAGTCGTTTCCCAGCAATAATTTTTGCGTAAAGTTACATAGTTTCATGTACAGAATGCTTGGTTAACGGCTTCGTGATGAGGTGATTTACACGGTGTATAATAGAGGACCTAACAATGTAGGGTCCTGCACAGTTAGTCCTATTGGTGCGTGAAAGGTCAAAAGACCAATCCTACTCGAGGTGGGGTGCAAAAATAGTTCGAGCTCGCTTCGCTCAATTTTGCTCTAACTGAACTAATGTAGGGCCATCCATTATATTTCTTTTTATGTATGTGTTTCTGCTTTAGTCGAAAATACTACTCCTTGTATACAGGGATAATAAAAAACCGAACATAGCCAAAGGCGGGTTGCAAAGATTTTCGGAAATAATCCTGCTGGCATCCAATCATGCTGTTTTCTTAAGAAATATCATTATCGCCAGGACAATGTAACAGAACGATATAAGAAAGAATATCGTTCGTTAGGGAATGTTTCTGCTGTTGTTCCCTTCGGTTGTACTTGTACCTCACTGGTTTCGATCAAGCATTTTTTTTACTTGTACGTAACTGATTTCAATCAAGTAATTAAGTATTATACGTAAACGGAGTTTAAAAATGTTATGTGTTTGTTTTAACTAGTTTCGAAACTCTGGTTTCCTGGGCGGCCGAAGGGTTGTACTGTCTGTTCTCAAAATTATCTGACCCACCCTAAAAACAAACGAATTTGGACCCTCTGTCTGTAACATGGTTTATTCAATTTATATGAGCTTATCAGACACGTTGCTTGAGGTCTCAATGAACAAATACATTAACAATACAGACGCAAAGATCTTTAACACGCAACGTTAAGGTAAACTCACTCAACATTGTTTTGTTAAGCTATTTTAATCATTATCTCGTTGACATTAAAGTTGAAAAGCTTTTAAAGGCGACAATAAGTGCCCGCGACCTTGAGCGAGTAAAAGTGCATGCGTAACGCATCAACGCGCACCAAGATTATTCGGAAAAACAACCTACCTTGATTTATCAAACACAATCAAAATAAAAACCATTTAAAATATGGGTTGTTAAATTGTCTTTCAGATGGTCAAAGTTTCATGCAAATACGTCCGCTAGTTTTTGCGTTATTATCGTTTTTTTGTCCGCATTAGACATGAATTTACAAATTAATTACACTATGTTATAAAAATATATTTTCACATATCAATTTATAAAGAAAATTGTCTAGTATAAAATTTTTTTTTTTCAAAGAAATAAAACTAGAAGTTGAGGCGTGATGTTCAATTTAAAATCATTAAAAGTCGTAAATCTGCGACTTAAGTCACACTATACACGGTGTAAATCACCTCATCACGAAGCCGTCAACCAAGCATTCTGTACATGAAACTAAGTAACTTTACGCTAAAATTATTGCTGGGAAACGACTTTTTTTTGGGGGGGTGTAAAATCATGTTTTGTGGTAGAACTCAATGTAACGCACTCAAAACATTGTGCTGATGGACGGATTGTATAGTACGGGGGTCGTGGAGGTGTTTAAAGTAAAAATCTTACATTAAAAACTTGTATTTAAAAAAATACTTCTCAAAAAGTTGGAACTTTGACCCCTAATATCTCCGTAACTAGGTATGGTGTAGGACAAAAAAAATATCGCAATGACAGGGAGAACCAGTGCCTTTCGGCTTCGTTAAGAGGTGTTTTACACCCTTTATAATTACAACCCAATCTTTAATTTCACGTATCCACAACAAGTTCTTGTGGATGATAGATGTGGGTTCGAAAACAAAGTAAAAGTTTTTTTAATTTGTTTTAATTCTACAATATTAGTTGCATTATAAAAAAAAAAGTCATCATTCTCTTGCCCTTGTCCCAATTTATTTGGGGTCGGCGCAGCATGTCTTCTTCTTCCATACTTCTCTATTTCTTGCCATAATATCATCCTTCACACAGTCCATCCATCGTTTCTTTGGTCTTCCTCTACTCCTATAACCATCCACATTCATACTCAAAACTTTCCTCACGACGTTTTCCTCATTCCTCCGCGTCAAATGCCCATACCACGACAACCAATTACCACACATCTTTTCAGTCACCGGCGCCACTTTCAAACTGCCCCTTATGTACTCATTTCTTATTTTATCCATTCGCGTAACACATCCTCCTTAGCATTCTCATCTCAGCTACATGCCTTTCGTTCATCCCTTTTGTGGCCCAACATTCTGATCCATACAAGACTGCAGGTCTAACCATTGTTTTTTAAATCTTCCCCTTAAGTTTAAAAGGAATGCGGGAGTCGCAGATAGTTCCCGTGACCTGCCGCCATTTCATCCATCCAATGTTTATTCTGTGCTTTACAATACGATCTATTTCGCTTTGGACAAGTGAAGCGAGATACCGAAAGTCGGAGCAGACAGGAAGAAGCGCGCCATCTAGCGATATGACACCAGGGCTGGAGAGACCGCCGAAATCGCAGAACATGTATTCGGTTTTAGTTCTGCTGATTTTCAGGCCAACATTCTCTAGTTTCTGTTGCCATTTCTCAAATTTGCTCTGGATCTCCGGTCCATCTTCACCAACAAGAACGATGTCGTCAGCGAAGAGCATGCACCAGGGTGCCTCTTCCTGTATATCCGACGTCAATGCGTCCATAATACACCAGGAAGAGGTAAGGACTCAAAGCCGACCCTTGGTGCAAGCCTACAGCCACACTGAACTCGTCGGTGTTACCAGCAGCTGACCGGACGTACAAGATTGGCTGTACATAGGACGAATTAACTCGACATACTTCCCAGGCTTACCTTTCTCTTTCAAGGCCCACCACAACACTTCCCGAGGTACCCTATCATACGCTTTCTCTAGATCAATGAACACCATGTGCAAGTTCTTGTGCGCACGTCTGTACTTCTCACCTAATTGGCGGAGTGCAAAAGTGGCGTCCATTGTTCCTCGACCTGGCATAAACCCAAACTGGTTTTGGCTAACCTCACTCTCCTCTCGCAATCTTTTCTCTATGTCTTTCTCCCAAACTTTCATACTATGTGACATGAGCTTTTTGCACATTCTTCTCTTTCTATCATACGCCATCTGATTTTAGGTGGGGGCCGTTCTTTGTTTCCACTAGACGGGGCACTAACTTTTACCTCCATTACAACCAGTCTGTGTTGGGAGACTAAGTCTTCGCCTGGCAGCACCTTACAGTTTGTGACGCATTTGAGGTTGTTCCGTTTGACCAAAAAATAGTCAATTTGCGTCGATTGGTGGTCACTTTTATAAGTAATGAGGTGTTCGGCTCTTTTTTTAAACCACGTATTCGTAATTGCCAGGTCAAAGGCAGAAGCAGATTGTAGCAGTGCCTCGCCGTCACTGTTTCGGTCTCCATACCCCCAGCCGCCATGCACTCTCTCATACCCATCCTTCACTCTTCCTACATGCCCGTTGAAATCACCCCCTACATACACGTCTTCACTCTCTTGCACATCCAACATTACTCGATCAAAGTCTTCCCAGAACTTATCTTTTACGCTAGCCTCACTTCCTGACTGGGGTGCATACACACTAATTATATTTAACACCAAACTATCTACAATCACTTTACAGCATACGCCGTTAGGAAAATTTGTGGGATTTAGAGACAGCCCGTTTAGTTTACTTTAGTTATTTCCATAGCGTGATGTCGTACGGTATTCTTTTGTGGGGCAATGCCGCCGATATTCAGACAATATTTGTTCTACAAAAAAGGGCAATTCGTTCAATTTATAAATTAAGTCCCAGATACTCCCTCAGAGAAAAAATTAAAGAGATTGATATTCTTACTGTGCCCTCTCAGTTTATCTATGAAAACCTCTTGTACGCACATAAAAATATTAATTTGTTTAAAAAATACAGTGATATCCACAACGTAAATACGAGGAACAAACACAAATTTGTTGTTCCTGCAACGAGGCTCAAAAAAGTAGGGGGAACGTTCAGATGCCAATGTATACGTTTTTATAATAAGCTTCCGAGCCATATTCAAGCACTAAGCCTAAATAAATTCAAATCGTTTACAAAACGGAAGCTATGCCTGAAAGCCTACTACCATGTTAATCACTATCTCGAAGATAAAAAGGCTTGGGATTAAACTGCTCCAATGAAATTTGCTCTGTGAATGTCGAAATTTCGGACTTCGCTTGTTCATTGTTAATTCCTTATTTTATATACTGTGACATTTTTTTTTTATGTTTACCTTATTTTTTTACATTTTTTATTTTTATTTTATTATTTTAAGTGACATTTACCGATGTGACATGAATACTTATTTCAGTTTTTTTTTTTTTTTTTTTTTACTTTATATTTTATTATTTTTATGTGACATTTACTGATTTGACATGCATATTTACTTTTTTATTATTATTGTGACATTTATTGATATTCGTGATTTTTAAAATTAATTTCGTAAATTATTATTAATTACATTTAATTATTGTGAATGTGAGGACCATGCAGGTCACATAATTTTTCTCCCACCACTATCTGGCAGTTTGAGTACTTTAAGCGACCTACCTAAATGTCCTTTCTTTGGTATTGTTCGTCGTTTCGTAGAGCTCCTTGAGTTATAAGTCGAGCTACACGATAACTGACAAATGCTTGCACTGACTGGACAGGTCCACTCAAATCTGTGTGGTTCTTTCTTCAAAAGACCATTTCAGATACTAATCTGCATAGTCCTCATGTAAATTGAGCAATGTCTGGACTTTAAAAGAGTAACAAGTTAACAGGGAACCTCTGAGTTTGTTTCGGCTGTTTCTTCTCAGAGTAGTCAGGTACGAAACACCGGCCCCATCTAGCTTAAAAAAAAAATGACGTGTAAAAGTGTTTGTAAAAACCTACTTGCAAAATAAACATCATTTATCATTTATCACTTTTACAGCTATCACTCTATCGCTCACTCTTTTAACATCCACCTCACATTCTTTTAACTCATTATCCAAAACTATTCCCACTCCATTGCCTCTTTCCATCGCTGCCACAGTGGTCAAACTTATATCCTTCTCCTATCTCTCTTGCCCTCTCACCCTTCCACTTAGTCTCTTGCAGACACGCTATTTTTATCCGTCGCCTTTTTAGAACATCTGCTAACTCTCTTCCTCGTCCAGCCACGGTACCTACATTCCAGCTCGCACACCTCATTCTTATTTCTTTTACAGTCCGAGCTTGCGTCTTACGTCGTACCCGCTCGTTCTAGTGCGAGAACCCTTGGCCACTTTCCGCAGTGGCCGGGTGCCTCTGCGCGTCGCCTGTGGGGTACGCCCTAGCCCTAACATGACTTTCATATACAATGAGTCATGCTGCATGGGTTTTGGCAAAGATTTTATAACCGGCCGCCTGCCCGACGTCAACCCTCCTCGGGAATGCTATTGTGCATATCTTTTAAATTGTACATATGCTAAGTGTTCCATTATTCGCCTTTTACGACACCCGCTGTATGAAATGGGGTGGTGGTATTCTTTGAGTCCGGAACCACACGGACATATTATAAAAAAAAGTGTTTATTTAAAATAAACAAGTTAAATAAAAGCTTTTAAAATAACAGTATTTACATAAACTATCTAACTAAATATAAAACATAAGAAATTAAAAAAAAAACACCACTGACTATTATAGAGCAGGCGTGTTTTTTTTTTCATCACACTTGCACGTAAACAGTGTCATAACATACAGGTTAACTTGGCTGTAATGCCCCATATAAAACCCTAGGGCGGTAAGTATTTTTTTTTTAATTTACAGCACAGCATGACAGTACACAGGTCATGCAAGTTCAAGCAAGGAGTTGAAAAATTGTCTTAAAATGTTATTTAAACAGGAATTTCATTCAATCTCGCTACATGTAATAACATGTAGCGAGATTGAATGAAATTCCTGTAATAGTTATTTTATAGTACATTATGATATAAGTACGGTAAGTTGAAAATTACAGCCGAGGCGATATTGCTAGCTCGAGCCGTAGGCGAGGGCTACAAGAAAGCAGAGGCTGTAATTATCAAAGCGCACGTATGTCATACGACGTTTTATAATATATCGATGAAATAAATAAAAGTCGGACGACATTTTCAAATAAAAACAATACAGCGAAAAGAAAAAGCGCGCGGAATCATTTTTACTTGTTTACAAATTATGAAATTAGGGATGCGCGCGCATCAGCGCTTTTTTTTTAAGGCAAAGGCACAAAAACAGCCCGTATTACTAATAAAGTAAATTAATATTTTTGTGATTTTTACAGATAAATGGTTGTAATTTAAGGCCAAAATTGATTAAATTAAAGAATTAAATATTTATTTATTATATTTTATCTCGCAAGTTAATTTTATTAATAAAATGTTGACCACTTTTCTGACATAAAAACTCTTTGCTAAGATTTAAAAAGTACCGTTCGTTTTAGACGGAGCATTTTGATAAACCGTGCGTTTTACATTACATTACCGCACTAGTGCGTAATGAGATACATTACGATACTGTAATTGGTGAAATAAGAGACCCTTTACGAGCAAATGTGTTATAAAACTATATTCTTTACCTGTGATCAACACAGATTTAAACAATACTGTAATAGTCGTTCCTAAATACGATACCTTTACCTGCCTTTAGGTAAAAGACTCATTAATACATACCAGTCGTGAAAGCCTGTGCACAGATTGTAACAGATGAAAAATTCTTATGTACCGATAATGATGTGTTGAACCTTATAGAACCATTTTGTGAAGAACAGCTGATGAAGTTCCATCTTAATACTACTGCATGCGAGCAGCACGCAGTTGACATTGAAGATTTTAAAGTTCAACGAATTGGCCGTGAAAGTTGGATTTTATATTCAAAATATAACATTATAGCAAGTAGAAAATGACGTCGACGTCGTGAGCCACGAGTCTCTACAAGGGACATACATAGTTACTCTGGACGATGCTTGTACGTTTAACGTCGGGCACATACACCTACGAAAACACCAGTTTTCTCCTACACATCTGAATTACCCAACAATTCCAATCGTTATGCTACCAGAGTTGAAGCCTGAAAAACGTATCAATAGTGTCAGTGCAGTGAATATGAAAGGTATAAATCTAGATGAGCTGAAAGAATTAGCTCAAGTGGTGTAAATGAGCAAAGTGAAATACAGTGAAAATTATAGTAATTCTATATGTAATTCTACCTTTAGGATTTATAACCATTCTTGTTTTTAGATATAAAACTAAATTGTTTAACTATCAGCGAAATGATCAGAATCTTAACAATTCTGATAATTTCGTTATTGAGGAGGGTGGAGTTATTCAACCTGAACCACGACGCGTAATCACCGTGAGAGAGTAAAACGCACCGGCGTTGCAGTTCAGGGTGGCTCCTCAGGAACATTCATGCATTTTGTCAATCTAGCAAATAAGTAGCGTTAAGTCCCGCATGTAGCGACTAGTTTCAGTATTAGAAAGTACACGAGAGCATGCGCTTCTGCTCACACGTAACTCAACTCTTTTATTTAAGACTCCCAAAAAACTTGACTCCCTACTTACAACCGTTCAGCTTTCATCACAAAGTGGCCATTATTTGACAACAAGACTTTGCAGTTCGTGGACATAGGAAACAACTTGACACTTGAATTGGTACTTGTACTTGACACTTGTATGTGGAAAAAACTTGAACTTGAATCATATATTGAAACTTTTTGTAAAAGCTTGGACTATATTTGTGTAACAGAACATTTTTTGAATGATAAATCTATTAATTTATTTCAATTAAGTAATTATAACTTAGTATCATATAACACAAGGACAAACAAAAAAAGAGGTGGTAGTCTTATTTTAGCGTTTATGAATAAAAAATGTGAAAATATTGATGCAATACAGAAGTTATACAGATCAGGGGCCCTACTATGACCTCTTAAAGCAGTCTTATTTCAACCTTACTTTGCGTTTTCGTACCATGACGTCCTTAAAACAAGCTTGTTTTATTCCCGCTAGAATTAGCGGTTTTGATGACGTCACCTCAAATAGTTCATTCAATTAGTAGGTACCACGACGTGCCTTTTGACAACCAGCAAGAATATATATTTACGTCAAAATACGAGAATGTTTGACAGTTTAAAAACAGGCCAAGTGCGAGTCTTACTCGCACACTGGGTTCCATAGCCCCAAACAATATAATAATAATAATAGTAAGTTAATGAAAAACAAATTTACTGCTGCAGTTTGGTGAAAAAGTCTCATAACTCAAAAACTAAATATCAAATCTTATTCAAACCAATTTTCGTTGAAAGTTATTTTTTATGTTCTACATTCCAATATTTTTAAAGAGTTTTTACACACGTTTTACCACTTTGGAAGTGTCTATCTTTCAAACGATTGACTTTGAAAAAAAGTGGTTTTAGAAACCTCAATGTCATTTTTAAAGACCTAGCCATAGATACCCCGCACGTATATGTTTGATGGTTTTTTTTAGCTGCAGTTCCGTGTGGGGATCCCGAGGGTATCCTTAATCTATATATTTTTTTAAATTTTTGTACAAAAAATCGTAAACTGGTTCCCAGAATACATCTACCTACCAAGTTTCAGGTGTGTAGTCCTAATAATTTCGGAATAAAGTGGCTGTGACAT
Organism: Cerastis leucographa; assembly: GCA_963082945.1. Classification (NCBI taxonomy): domain Eukaryota; kingdom Metazoa; phylum Arthropoda; class Insecta; order Lepidoptera; family Noctuidae; genus Cerastis; species Cerastis leucographa. Next base: position 4,647,330 of record OY720381.1, on the reverse strand, counting down.
ACGGACGGACAGACAGACAGACATGACGAATCTATAAGGGTTCCGTTTTTTGCAATTCGGCTACGGAACCCTAAAAAATTTGCTCCGGCACGACTTACAATTTATTGTTATGCAAATTAGAATTAAAAACTGTATTGCCGTGTCAAAAAAGGTCAGGAAAACGGATTAATTATCGTGTGAGGGGTGTAATAAACATCTCTGCACAGTCTTTCGAAGGATACAGGCGTCATGTTATAATATGGTCTCGTAAACTAGTCGACTGAATTTGTAATCCGATTTCAGTGTATTATCATCAACTTAATATCAGCAGAAGACGAGTACTACTGGACGGAGGCCTCCCCCTAAGCATCACCACATCGAACGGTCTAGTGTTTCTCGCGTCCAGCAGATACTCGCAAAGTTCCCAAAGTCATCGATTTTGTTAATAATATCTTGTATTATATGGCGAACACAGCAAACATGTTTATGCCTCATCTAGATTTATATGGAAAAGTACGGAATAAAAAACGCAATTGTAGGTGTAACTTTTATTAAATAAAATCTGTAAATAGGCTACTCTCGTTTAGCTTGTGCAGGAAAGGCTGCATTTAAAATCCTGGAGCAGAAAAGAAAATTGAGATTGATTATGCTATTTATACCTCACATATTTTTAAGTAATGATATATAGTAGTAATTTAACTTTCAGTTTATTGGGAATTACCTAAATCGAAGTAAAGATTTAAATTAATTAAAACGTTGTCTTTTCGTAGATGTTTATGAATGTAATACATATTTTAATAGTTAGATTCTTTTTTACGGATTGTTTGTGAATGTGTGAACATTGTAGGCCATGTAGATACCAATATACTCGTTAACTATTTATCTTGTTTTATGTTTTTTTGTGTAGGTACTAAGCAACAAGGCTTATTGTCGGACCCACGCCGCCAGCCGCCCATGTTTCAGTACTAAAACTGTAACATGAAAATATTGTGTGTTGTGTATTGTATGTAAAACCAAATAATTTTAAAAGAATGGTGTTTCTTGCCGGTTATTCTCCATAGGAAACGACCAATCCTTGTACCTTTTCCCATCGTTTTATAAGTGGCCATGTAGGCCTATGTGAAATGTGAGCCCCATAAAAGATTGTCGTGTCACGATGATTTTCATTTTAATTTGTAGATAAATTAATATCTTTTCATATCATGCAAACGATTTTTATTCTTTTACCCTGGTTGAAGATTCGAGAACTGATTTCTTTTAAGTTTTTTTTTTTTGTATAGTATAACGTTAAGACATGGCACCCCAATGTAAAATATTTTTTTAAGCCTTGTATTTAATAAAAGAAAAAAGTTCTGGTTGAGGGTGTTAAACCTTAGGTAGATAACAATTTTGTACTTTTCGATGCGCATGAAGATGGCAACCGCTGATTCCATAGCCGCACTGGTCCTTACTGCAGCATCTGCTTGCATTTGCGCCGCATGGACGAGGGCACGTCTTGCGGCTTCCTGCGATATGTGTGGCTCACGCCCTCGACGCCTATATGAGCACATTTGTATATATTTTATGAAATTTACTCATATTATTAGCCTTATGATAGAAATTAGCATTTTTAATGTTATTTAAAATTATATTCTGCTTCGAAACAATGACTCCACTCCTAAGGTTCGGACCGCTTTTTTGTGAAAGAGACGGCGCTATGCAGTTTATATTGCTAGTTGTGTCTTCCATGGGCCAAACAATCTTATTGCAGGAACGTTTTGTTTCAAGCTTATATTAATATTACTTTGTTTCATACCATGACCTCAACAAAACAATATTGTTTTACTCCCGCTAAAGAATGAACGATTTATAAGATTTGTCTATTCCCTGCTATAACATGGAAGACACAACTAGCAATATAAACTGCATAGCGCTGTCTCTTTCACAAATAAGCGGTCCGAATCGTACGTCGAAGTCATGGTTCTGAAGCCAAAAATAACTTTAATTAATATTAAAAAAAAAAAATTTGCATCAAAATTTTATTTTTATGATAAACATTGAATAAAAATCATAAAACCTATAAAAATCTTTGAAGATTTTTATTTAGAAAGTACTAAAATGTTTCAAATTAAGTGGTGGCCTTAATTATAAAATTACCGGAATCGGACCAGAGATTTTAAAACTGGCTGGTATTATTATTTTTTTCTTTATAAAGTGACATCCATGTCAGTTAATTATGTCATTTATACTTAAGTGGGTATCAACAAAAATCTGATAAAATATCTGCATATTTTTAAATCCTAAATTAAATAAAAGTGTTTACTTTACGTGTGTGCTGTGATTGTATGAACACTTTTTCGAAAATTTGATCCTGTTCTGTTATAATGTTGGACTTCAATATGCTACTACCTACTGCGCCATAAGAAGATGCGGTCTTATCCAAAATTTGTATTGGTATTAGCCTTACTTGCTTGCGAAGTTGGCTTGGAATAAAAACCTTAACGTGAACGTGGACTACTACGAACGTTTATGTTCCTTTTAGAGAGAAAGAACAACCAATGTGGAACCATTAAAGCTGCATCGATGAGTCTTAGAAACCACACCATGGAGGAAGCATGAGCTCGTTGAAATAATTCCAGGAAAATTGATTATGGACTGGTCTTCGAGCCATTAATCTGTTTTAAATTGTATAATAAAGAAATCTGATTATAAACTCATTGTAGCTTTATTAGTTTTATTTAATGTTAGGATCTAGGCATTTGATGGTCTAGTAGAATGGATGACTGTGTGTAAGAGTTTGTAGATGACTTGAGAATGTTCAAACGAGTTTGTGCGAGTTTTAGTGGAGTGGACGCCCTAAATGGTAAAACTATATTGATTCTCAGTAACACTGGTTATAATCTATAGCAACAATACATGACTTCTTTATGTTGTTATACAGACACACATTATTCTTATGGATGCTAATGGTTTAATTAGTTATCATTATATCATAGTATTCAGCACCGTTATGTACAAGCATGCAAACAAACAGGTATAATGGTAAAGGTTTATTGATTCTCCAGCAATACAAGTTATAGGTAATCTATAGTAACAGTACAATTTACACAACATTGTTTAAGACTTAGATACAAACTGTTAGTAGGCATCAGTTTATCACACACAATCAGGCAGTCCAATGATGTCTTGCACTTCGTCAGCCGTGACTGGAGGCAGAGAATCATCAGGGTCACCTCATCGAGATGTCGCTATGAGATCCTTTGTGCTCTTACTTTGAATATCTCTCCGTTGCGTACATTTCATCTTATTTGAAGTGGCTACATTTATTTTATAAGCCTCAAGTGACGCCACTTTCGCGTACCATTGCCATCTGCGTTGTTACCATTGCCGTCTGCATCACTTCGAAAAACCGCGACCTGGCAAACTTGGCGGGAATTCACTGAATGCGAGATTCACAAAATCAGTCGATGTAGCGATGCTTGGGAGATGTCTACGTCCAGCAGCAGAAGTTTTTTGGCTGATATTATAAGGATAATGATGCACTGATATTGCTAGAAATACTATCCGATCGACTAGTTTACGACACCATAACATCACGCCTGTACCTCTCGAATGATTGTGCAAAGGTGTTTAGTACACCCCTCACACGTAAATAAATACGTTTTTAATGCAATATATATCACGATATTTTATTTTTTAAGTATAATTTGTACAACGATAATATATAAGTCGTCTCGGATCAACTTTTTTTAACTGTCAAACATTCCCGCAATTTGACGTAAAAACATTATTGCTGGTTGTCAAAAGGCACGTAGTGGTACCAATTGAATGAACTATTTGATCAAAACCGCTAATTTTAGCAGGAATATAACAAGCTTGTTTTAAGGATGTGATGGTGCGAAAACGCAAAGTAAGGTTAAAATAAGACTGCTTTATGTGGTCTAGTAGGGCCCAGCAGGAAAATTTTCTATATGGGGGGATTCTGAATGATGTAGTACCTACTGAGTATGTCGTAAGCGTTTTCGCGTCGGTGTCCCATACACCCCGTATAGCATACCGAAACGTGGCTTAGCGGTTGAGTGATCACATTTTCAGTCATTGAAACTGAATTATTCTAAACCAGTATAAAATATTTCGTCTCTAAAAGGGGTATCAAAACTACCAGTTTTAGTGGAAAATCCACTAGGTTGGCAGCACTGCTTCAACATTTAGCGTTTTATAAAAGAGACAGCGCTATACAGTTTATATTGCTAGTTGTGTCTTCCATGTTATCGCAGGGAATAGACTCGTTCATTCTTTTAGCAGGAGTAAAACAAGATTGTTTTGTTGAGGTCATGGTACGAAACAAAGTAATATTATTATAAGCTTGAAACAAAACGTTCCTGCAACAAGATTGTTTTGTTAACGGTCATGGTACGGGCCCAGAAAGTTTTGAGGTTTGTGGAGAAGTAAAGGATCTTGAGACTGGATTAAATATCTGTTGTTGTTATAGAAGTCCAAATGACAAAAATTTTTACAGTTTCTTAGGGAGCTTGGAAAAATTGTTAGAACATTTTATTGATAGGAAGTGTGTTATATGTGGTGATTTTAATGTTGACATACTTGCAGAAAGTAAAAAATCTTTGAATTTATAAGTATTTAAAAGTCTTACAATTTTAGGCACCTTATAAATACTCCTACTTTTATTCGTAACAAATCATACTCTTGCATTGACAATGTACTGACTAATCTTTCTGACGATGATATAGAGCAGTGTTTGGTAGATCATAATGGTTTAGCAGATGGCCATGGCGGCCTTTTTTGTAATATAAATCTTGATAAAATTGATAAAAAGACTAATGAATCTGAACATACCATATTGATTAATAAAACGACATTTAACACAAAAAATAATGCTGCATTTAAAAAGAGCTTTCAAAATATAAATAATAATATCGTAGGGATCAACACATTTATCAATTATTTTAATAAAAAATTTCGTGAGTGTTACCCAAAGAAAACCAGTAAAGTAAAACTGAGGAACAATAATCAGATAAAGTGGAATACCAAGGGAATTAAGGTGTCTAGCAAAATGAAAAGAATATTATGTTCGTGCACCACCAATAATACTAGTGTTTATAACTACAAAATGAATTACATAAGAATCTATAGAAGAGTTTTAAAGCACGCACGAAAGTTAGCGATATCACGTCATCTCAACAAAGCCAAAAATATATTAAAGGAGACATGGAAAATTGTAAATGATCAGACAAAGAGAAAGCAAAACAAAGTTAGAAGAAAACTTGTACTAAACATTGACAATAAGGTGGTTATACAGATACACAAGAAATAGTAGTAATCCCTTTTAAAAACAGAAGAAAAAAGGGCGATGTCCTTCCTAAGAAACTCAACATTGAGAGTAGAAAGTGAGATGACATTCATTATGACGACACCACAGGAAATAACAAAAATTGTACGTAATATGACAAACAAAGCGTCTTGTGGACACGATGACGTGCCGATATCGGTGATCAAGAATAACATAGAAATATTAGCGTATCCTCTATCTGAATTAATTAATAAATGTATTGAAGAGTCTGTTTTTCCTGAACAACTTAAATTGGCAAAAGTCGTTCCGCTACACAAAAAGGGTACAAGAACTGATCCCAAAAACTACCGGCCAAAAAAAATAATGAAAACTAGGTTAATGGCCGACTTTAAATAAAATAATTAACCTTAGACAATTTGGATACCAAAAGGGAATAGGCACTTTAGATGCGATAGATAATCTTGTTAATGACATTATTAGTAAATTATATGATAAAATGAAGGTAGCTGGCTTATTTATTGATTTAAGTTCTGCTTTTGACACAGTAGATCATGAGCTACTTCTGGCTAAGCTTGAGCATTATGGCATTAGGGGTAAAGCGTTAAAACTTTTGACATCTTATTTAAAAAACCGTAGTATGTACGTAGAAATAAAAGACATTGATACAAACAAAGTAAAGTGTGTGAGTGAAGTAATATATAAGTCAAAAATTACCAAAATAAGTCGAGGTTTGCCTCAAGGCTCAATCCTAGGACCAATATTATATTTAATTTTTACTAATGATTTACTTAATTTTATGAATAATACCCAACCAGACGCAGGACTTGTAATGTTTGCAGATGATACAAACGCCATAATCGGGTCGCCAAACTTAAATGAGTTGACAGAAAATGTAAATATGTGTTTAAAAAATCTTTTTGTTTGGTTTACAGCAAATAATTTAATAATAAACCCTAATAAAACCCATGTTATGTTGTTTAAAACAACGTCACGTAACAACGATAGCATAGATGTCAAGCTCAATAGCGAAAATATTGGACTGGTAAACGAAGTTAAATTTTTAGGAGTTAATATAGATTCCCTATTAAATTGGAAAAAAGAGCTCACCTCCATAGATTCCTTAATATCTTCAGCTTGTTACGCGATAAGAAGCCTCAGGGACGATATTGATTTAAAGCAGCTAAAAACAATATATTATGCATTGGTAGAATCCAGGTTACGTTACAGCATTATGTTTTGGGGGAGCAGTTACGGGTATAATTGCCAAAGAGCATTCATACTACAGAAACGTGCATTAAGAACAATTGTTAGAATCTCACAACGAGAGTCATGAAAAGAATATTTAAAAAAATTAGGTATTTTAACAGTACCAAGCTTATATGTTTTAGTACTACTCAGCCACTTTGCGAAATACATACACGAGCACGAATCAAAGAAAGAACGTGAACTTAGAGAAAACACTAGAAGCAAAATTATGAAAAACAAAATTGCACCTAACCTTAATATTACTAAACATTGCTCTAAATACCAAGCAGTAGAATTATTTAATAGGTTGCCCACTGACTTGAGATCATTGATTTACAAAGGTACTCTATTTAAAGCTAAACTTAAAGCATTCCTATTAAATAAATGCTTATATTCTATATCTGAATTGGTGACAGGTAATGGTAAATAGTTTTTATATATAGTATTTTACCTTTTTGTACCTGCCTTTTACTTATGACATTAAATATATTCAAGACGTTATTAGTTTTTTTTTTTGCATTTTAGATAATTGATTTATAATAATTTGATAGGATAACATTTACAATAATTTATATATTAACTATTTACGTTCTATTGACATTATATTTATGATATGTTATTGATTTTATTTTTTGTGAATTTTACTGTTTGTTATTCATAATTTATTATTTTTAGCTGTAATTAATTAATGTACAACATAATTCAAACACAATGCAAATTGTTATGTGAATAAATAAATCTTGATACTACTTATGTATGCATATATTATTAGTCCGCGAAATATGTGAAACCTTTTTATTTATAAGACTATATTATGTACCATATTCCATGCAAATAAAGAATCTTCAATCTTACATCAGCTATCTAACAGCGAAAGTCCCGTCAAAATCGGTCCTGCTGTTTCAGAGATTAACCGGAAGAAACAGACAGACAAAAATTGTAAAAATGTTATTTAGGTATATGTACCGTATATACCTACATTCATATGCAGGTAGCAAAAAGCGGTCAATAAAAATATTAAAAAAATATTACAAACAGACACTTCAATTTTATTAATTTATTTGTATGTATGTATATGTATGTACCTATTACAAGTAGACACTTCAATTTTATTTATTTGTATTTGTATAGATGGAAAATACAAGGTTGTCTGGAAGATATCGCTGTGAGCGATAAGACCGCCATTGTAACCATAAAATTTGCAATACTGTAAAACAGTTGTGTTGATTGACAATTTTGGTGTACAAAAAGTAGGTATACTATTCCATTCTACAATATTACTGCCTTAGGGCTTTAGGGCAATAATGACTTGCTTTACTTTAGAACTGCATGGCATATTATTTAACATTTACGAGCAGGTGATGCGAAAACATACTTGAATAACCACACTTGAATGAATAATGGATACAGGAATATGGAAGAGCAAGTGTCCAACTGCAAATCTCAGTGTGTTGCGGCACTACGCGTGCTCAGATTCGCACTTTGCCGGCTTAGCCGTTTTATTGTTGAGTAGTTAAAGATAAACACAATGGTTATCGATTAAAAAAAAACCATTAACGAATGATATTGGGCGACCACAAGTAGGTAAACGTTAACGTAAATACTTAGTTCTTGTTGTTACCGGACACCTTAATTTGGTATCTCACTCACAAATTAGGAGTTATTATGATGGTGAGTCACAATCTTAATCCCCTTCATTTTGAACTTGATTCTTGAAGTCTCTTATTAAATAATCAATTGCTGCATTGTTGGTACTTTTGCCTGCTCTTCAAACTAAAACAAGATATGCGAGGATCATTTAAAAGAAAACGAAAAATCAAGCAAGTTAACCTTTGTGTTTAATACTTAGTTCTTAAATCTTCACTTGGCTTTACACTCGGCGTCACCTACATCCACATCTTATGAAATGTATGCTCTAATGGAGGAATATAGCTGATCCCAAAAGTTGTATTTGTCATCATCATTCACACTCTTCACATTTTTTACAATTTTTGTCGTTCTTTCTGTCTGTCTGTCTGTTTGTTTGTTCCGGCTAATCTCTGGAACGGCCAGACCTATTTTGACGGGACTTTCACTGGCAGATAGCTGATGTAATAAGGAGTAACTTAGGCTAATTTTATTTTAGAAATATCTTTAAATTATTTTTAAAAAAAAAGTAAAACAATATGCAAAAGCGAAAAAACCATCAATAACGTTTTTAGGGTTCCGTAGCCGAATGGCAAAAAACGGAACCCTTATAGATTCGTCATGTCTGTCTGTCTGTCTGTCTGTCCGTCCGTATCACAGCCACTTTATTCCGAAACTATTAGGACTACGCAGCTGAAACTTGGTAGGTAGATGTATTCTGCGAACCTCATTATGATTTTTGTACAAAATAAAAAAAAAAAAAATAGAAAAGGATCCATACATGAAATTGAAACTAAAAAAAAAAAAATATCAAACCTATACGTCTGGGGTGTCTATAGATAGTTCTTTAAAAATGAAATTGAGGTTCCTGAAACCATTTTTTTTCAAAGTCAATTGTTTGAAAGATAGACACTTCCAAAGTGGTAAAACGAGTGTCCCCCCCCCCACCCTCTAATTTCTAAAGTAACAGGAGAAAAAATCAGAAAAAAATATGGGGATGTAGACCGTAAAAAAAACTTTCAACGATAATTGGTTTGAATAAGATTTGATATGTAGTTTTTGAGATATGGGACTTTTTCACCAAACTGCAGCAGTAACTTTGTTTTTCATTAACTTACTATGAAAAACAAATTTAGTTTTGCGGTTAGCTGTGCCCGCGGACGAAGTCGCGGGCACAGTTAGTATAATATAAAGGTACTGTGTGCAGGGCCGGATTAACCAGAGCCAGAGTAGGCAACTGCCTAGGTGCCCCGCATGGGGGAGAGAATTTAATTGGAAAATTTGAATTCTCAATGACGATAGGTGTTATCAAATAAGTAGTGACTGAATTTATTAAATTGGAGCGTACCGTAGAATCACTGTCAAACAAAAATATTTTTAAGGCTAAAGCCTGAAATGCCAGAACGCGTTGTGGCCAAAAACCAAAACAGCCACAACCCGAATTTCACTTATTGGACGTTTTGAAATTGCCACATCGCAATTTTTTTTTTTTTTTTTTATATATCCTGCTACTTAGCAATCTGTTTCCAAGGAACAATAATCTAATATGGTGTCAGATTTTCATCGGGATTATTATCTTCAGCTGAGCTAAGCACCCATTGATGCCATACTCATCTTCTGTCCGCAAATCTCATAGCTAAATCTGGTATGCTATTTCTCTTCAGTCGAGAGAATCTCACGCTGCCCTCTCCCCTCAATTCAGCAGCCAGTTGATTAACATGTTGGTCTAGTCTATTTTGATAATTATTGCTGTATGACTCTATTTCTTCTTTCACTGTTCGCAGGTTCAAATCTAGGTTTACATATCGATTATTTATGTACGGTGGAATATTAAACATGGCTCTCATTGTTTTACTTTGAAACCTTTCCAGTATTTCAACGTTACTATGACTTGCTGTTCCCCATAACTGTATGCCATAAGTCCATACAGGCTTCAGTATAGCCTTATAGATAGCCATTTTACTGGCTTCTGTCAGTTGCGACTTACGACCAGTGAGCCAATACATGCTTCGAAACTTGTAGTCTAATTGTTTCCTTTTGGTCCATATGTGTTTGCGCCAGGTTAGGCGTCGATCAAGGTGCATAGCTAAGTACTTGGCGTCATCTGAATGTGGGATTTCAGTATTGCCAAGTTTTACAGGTGGACAGGTTTTCCTTCTGAGTGTGAAGGTTACTTGAACCGACTTATCTGTATTGGCTTTAATACGTCACTGCTGCAACCATGTTTCGATCAGAGTCAGGTGTTGTTGGAGCATTTCGGATGCAACCTCGTGATTCTCATGTGTTGATAGGATTGCGGTGTCATCTGCATATGTCGCGGTAGTGGTCGAAGCATGAGTGGGTAAATCTGCTGTGAATATAAGATAGAGAACTGGTCCCAGTATGCTACCCTGTGGTACTCCAGACTTAATTTCATGCATTTGTGATGCGTCGGAGTTATATTTTACGTCGTAGCATCTATTTTCGAGGTAAGATTTTAATAATGGGAAGAAGGAATGTGGAAGCGTTCTTTTGATTTTGAAGAGTAGCCCATTATGCCAAACTTTGTCGAATGCTTGGCTAATGTCTAGGAAGACTGCGCTACAATATTGTTTGTCTTCCAGCGCTCTACCAATAACATCAACTAGCCGATGCACTTGCTCGATTGTACCGTGGCCCTCCCTAAAGCCAAACTGGTGAGTTGGTATTATCTCTGCTAGATGTTCTCTCATTCTATTCAAAATGACCTTTTCCAGAAGTTTTCCAATTACCGGAAGGAGACTAATAGGTCTGTATGATGCTACCTCTTGAGGTGCTTTGCCTGGTTTCAGTATCATTATTACTTGGGCAATCTTCCACTGGCTTGGGTAGAAGTACAATCTCAGACACGCGTTGAAGATAATTAGTATAAGCAGTAGCCCCTTTTTTGGAAGTTGCTTCAACAAAGTAGCGTCAATAAGATCGTAACCGGGGCACTTGCCTTCCTTGAGTTTTAGGATTTCGCGCCTTAGTTCTTGTGTTGTAACATGCTTCAAAGGCAGTGACATTTGATTAGGAGAAGTCAGGTATTTGTGTATTTCATTGTCCAGCTGCTGATTGTTGCTAGGAAGTGGTTCAAAAACTTTATGTAGATGATTGGCATACGTGTTAGCTTTTTCACTGTCAGAGCGGGCCCAGGTCCCTGATTATGTTTTTAATGGTGTTACTTGTTGTTGAGGGCGCTTTAGGTTTTTTGTGGCCTTCCACAAGGAATAGTTTGTAGCACTAGTATGTGTCAGTTTTGCCAGATATGATTTCAGTTTCTCATTTTCCCATTCCTTTATTTGTGCCTTTAGTTGCTGTGAGGCTTTATTAAAGGCAGCCTTGTCTCTAGGATAATGGGTGTTTTGCCATACAGAGCGAAGTCTACGTCTTTCCGTTATACAGTCTTTGATAAATGCTGGGTACACATGTTCTTTTGCGGTTCCCGCTCTGTTTTGAGGTGTGGACCTGTTTGCCGCTTCATGAATCAATTTATTTAATCCTTCTATAGCCTGTTCTACCTCTTCTGTGGTTTTCAGAGAGATTGTAAGCTGACTCTCCGCTGTAATGATATCCTGATACTTTCTCCAGTTGGTTTTCTTATTGTGGATTTTGGTTAGTCTTTCTGTAAGTATTATCTTATGATCCAAATTAAGAATAACCGCAGAGTGGTCTGAGGTTAGATCTAAGTCTGATTCCATATTGATGTTATTAATTGATACGTTTTTTGATATGAAGAAATCTAATAGGTCAGGAGTTTTTTGTGGGTCAGTCGGCCAATATATCGCAAGACAATAATGCTACAGAAATAGCATTTAGTGCAAACGACCGTAAAAAAAACGATTGGCAACAAGATCGAATACCTCAAGCCAAAAGAAAAAGAGTGGAATCCAACTCACCACAGGCAGAAAATGAAAAGAAAAAATCCAGCACAACTGTTTATTCAGTACCTACACAAAATCAATTTGATATATTAGACAATGAGAAAGAGATCTCAGATGATAAAGAGTCAGTCAAGCCTCCAAAGCCAGAACCAATTTTTGTAACTGGAGTCCTGGATATCACTGCTCTTAGAAAGGAACTACTAAAAATTACAACAGCAGAAAACTATATTATGACAACGCTTAGATCAGGACACATTGTGAAAATAATGCCAGCAAGTATAGAAGTATACAAATCAATAAGAGAAAGCTTCATTAAGGACAACATTAGTCACTACACGTACATGTTAAAGTGTGAAAGACCCTACAGAGTTGTACTGAGAGGCCTTCATAGTTCAGAAGATACCACACAAATAAAGGAAGAACTCAAAGAACTTGGACATGAAGTAAGACAACTGATAAATGTACGTCACCGAATGTCAAAAGAATCTTTACCTTTATTCTATGTAGACCTGGAACCAAAGCCGAACAATAAAGAAATATTCAAACTGAAATTCTTAAATCATACAAAAATATCTTTTGAACCTCCATACAAAAAAAAAGAAATCCTCCAGTGTAAAAGGTGTCAAAGATTTGGACATTCCAAAAATCAATGCCACTGACCTTTCAGATGTGTCAAATGTGGAGACGACCATTCGACAACCAGTTGTACCAAAACTAGAGACACAGAAGCTACATGCGCAAACTGCGAGCAAAAACACCCGGCTAGCTATAGAGGATGTATAAAATACAAACAATATAAAGATCATATACTGAAAATCCAACCGAAACCAACACAGCCCAATGGAAACCAATACAACCGGATAACGGAAATGGACAAACCACAGCCAAAGAAACTAAATAACTACAAAAGAACCACAGCAACTTACGCTGATGTGACGAAAAATACTACACACAACATAATTTATCCAGACCAACCTCCCCAAATACAACAACTCGGTGACATCTTAGATAAAATGTTCAACAGAATTCAAACTATGATGATAAACATGGTAGACAGCATGATGGATCGGTTCCTCCAAGTTCTAAGCAGCCATAAGAAAATTTAATCATAATCTCAAAATTATAACATGGAACGCCAACGGACTAGTTGCACGTAGACTAGAGCTAGAAATCTTTTTGAACATGAAAAGAATTGATGTGGCACTCATATCCGAGACCAGATTTACAAGCAAGAGCTTTATCTCAATAAAGGGATATACTATGTACACAACTAACCATCCATCGGGAAAAGCTCATGGAAGAACTGCAATACTCATTAAATCTAACATAAAACACCACCCGCTTGAACCCTACTCAACCGACAAGCTACAAGCCACAGTAATTAATGTCAGTGACAAAAATTCAGACATTACACTTGCTGCAATATACTGCCCTCCGAAACATCAAATATTAAGAGGAGACTATGAAGTTTTCTTCTCTAAGCTTGGGCGTTGTTTTATAAGTGGAGGCGATTGGAATGCACAGCACTCTTTCTGGGGTTCTAGACTTATAACTACTAGAGGCAGACAGCTTTACCAAGTTGTGAGAGATCTTAACCTTGATTGTTTGTCCACTGGTGAACATCGCAATATGTTCGGTTTTTTCGCTCGATGTCTGTCGCTGTCAGGTGTATGTTGTTCCTAACCTGTTAGCCAGCATAATAGCGTTGATTTTGGTTAATTTACCGGACCCCATAATAAAATTCGGCAGGCCACGTGTACCTAGATGGTAATGTCAAAAATATTTTAATAAAAAATAAAACGAAAAACAAAAATTGTACTTTTTGTTTATACAAATGCAACTATTCAACAAATTAAACATTTGCTGTCGACTCTTGTAGGTAGGTTCCTACTTTGTCAGGAGTCAGTATCTAGCACAGAACATATTAAAGCCTTTTGTTGAGTGCACCTATTTGCACATTATTTTAACAAAAAATGAAGACTTTATTTGTGATGCTGATTGTAGAATTCCTCATGTAAGTAAAATATTTGTAAGTTTTTTGATCGTGAAGTCGGGAACTTACGGCAGTAGCTACCTATAAAGATATTAAATCTTTTCTTTCTGTTGAGTGGTTACTCATTCTGGATTTTCAATACTTATTATAATCTGTACGTAAGAGAGTAAGTAATCTTATTAAGTTTAACAGACAGGTAAGTACACATAAGTACTTATTGAATCTGCAAACGTGTCCCTTGATTTTTTTATTTACTTACCTATATTAATTTAGTTGATGTTTGCAGAGCCCTACAAAATGTAGCAGGTAATGAGGTTCTAGTAAAAGTCGCACAGGGTTGGTTGGCAGGAGAAAAACTGGACTGCGTTACTGGAGACTGTCAGTACAATTGTTTTAAAGGCATTCCGTACGCCCAACCACCTAATGGAACCCTGAGATTTAAGGTAACCTACCTAACTTCTAGTACCTAACTAATAAATCACAAACAAACTCAGCAAAAAATGGTATGATATTACCTTCTCGAATACAAAGGTAGATGATTCAAACATACGGCTAGCGTTTTCTTGTTATTTGGCGTAATTATATTAAATCGGTCCATAAAAACTTAATTCTCATTTCGATTTTGTAAAAAAATGAATCTATACTTGCCTACACTTATTAAACTCACTGATCGTGATTTTGTTGGAGAAAACCGATGATGATGATGATCGTTATTTTTAACCCCCGACCAAAAAAGAGGGGTGTTATAAGTGTATGTCTGTGTGGCATCATAGCTCCTGAACGGATGAACCGATTTCGATAAAGTTGGTTTCGTTTAAAAGGTGTCTTACGGTTCAACTAGTCGCGGGCTCGAATTCACTGGTGGCCGTTGCCGAAAAGCACGCTGTCTCACTTGGCATCGTGCCCGACAGAGATAGTATCAGATAGTATCAGTGATGAGCAGTTAGACGGTACCCGCACGCACATATTCTAGTTCGTACGCACACACACCGTTCCGAAACGTAAGGCGCGCGTAAAAAAATACGAAAAGGCCTTTGGAAGATAGTGTTTTATGAAAAAACCACTGCGTGTATCAATTACAAATAAAATGTATTGAATTCTTTGATAATTGTGCTGTGTCGGTACCGATTTTGTTTTGGAAATTTGACACTTCTTTTATTACTAATTTACGACCAAAGTTGCGTTAAAATTTGCAATAAAAACGAATCTTTGATAGCTCGTAACTTTTAAATGGCTTTTTATTTTACTATTCTGTTTCCGTACAGACAAAATTAATAATTAGACAATACCATATCATGTTTTACTTTGGATGTGCAGTGTCATACAGTGGAGTAAAACCCCCCCGAAGTTTCTATGGAAAAAATGTCGTAAAGTGTCACCTTAAGGCGCAGATATACGACTTTTAATGATTATAAATTGAACATCACGTCTAAACTTCTAGTTGTATTTCTTTGAAAAAAATATATATTATACTAGACAAATTTCTTTATAAATTGATATGTGAAAATGTGAAATTATATTTTCATAACATAGTGTAATTAATTTGTAAATTCATGTCTAACGCGGACAAAAAAACGATAATAACGCAAAAACTATCGGACGTATTTGCATGAAACTTTAACCATCTGAAAGACAATTTACCAATCCATATTTTAGTATACGGTTTTTATTTGTATTGTGTTTGATAAATGAAGGTGGGTTGTTTTTCCGAATAATCTTGGTGCGCGTTGAAGCGTTACGCATGCACTTTTACTCGCTCAAGGTCGCGGGCACTTATTGTCGCCTTAATCGAGACTGTTCTTAGGTATGTTTCAAGTAAACCTGCTCCGCTGTTTGAAGATCACCTCTTTTCTAGTTGGTGAAGGGATATAAACAACTGCCACAGGTCTGGTCGATTCGAAAGGAGAATGCCCACTTTTGGGCCTACGCGTTACAGTCAACTGTTTTATTGCAAAATTATTGTAATTTTATCATATTATAACGAAAATACAAAAAAGAAAAAAAAATACAGTTATGAAACTGTGAAAAATGCATTTTATTGTATTATTTACAACTCTCACTATCTAAGAATGGATACGTGGCTAAAAAGACATTGTGTCAGGTTTTAAAACATATGTCATGTATTTTTTCATTTGTCAAAAATGAACTCAAACGTCAATTCATTCGCTTTGTTCATTGTTGTGCTCAATATGTGCTGTGGTTGTGCTTGCGCCGGTGAATGTGTTCAGTTACGAAATTCTAATTTCTGTGATCTTACTTTCTAACTGTACGGTATAGATTTTTAAACTCTTAACCAGACCATTGCAAACACAATATCATAAAACTAATTAGTAAAAATGATTGCGGGCAATTAATCTTTGACATTGTTGCACAGTGTTATAATATGTATTTTTGAAAACATGATCTAGGTAGATACATACTACAAAAATATCAGGTTTCGGTTATAATCACACGTAAAACGATTACCATTAACTGTAATTGTTTAAAAAACTAGTTAAATAAGAACATTTCTGATTAAATTGTATAGTTGCTTGTCACTTAATCCATTTTCTAACCTCACTTTAGCCATAAATTCAAATTCAAAAATCTCAGAATTCAAACTGTCAATTTCATTAAAATTAAGTGACATAATACTAGGTGTGTTATCTTAAAAAATAACACCAATTTCATGGCTGTAACATGTAGGCCCCGAGATATAGGGAAGATGGGCTATCTCCTTTGAAATATTGTCTCTTCTCATCATGGGCATCGCCAGGATGGGGCGGCTGCCCCCCCTTCTGGGGCCTAAAGGCTCAGGTTTTCGTTAAGTGGCGAGAAGAAGCGCAACACCGAAAACAGTGGAAGGAATGAGGGAGGCCCAGCATGCGTAGCATGATCGCCGACGGAAGAATCGACATAATGACAGATAGACAGTGAAAATGTGTCAGTTTGTCGATTCTTCCGTAGACAAAACTAGTTTCTACAGTGGTCATGCTACGCGTGCTAGAGTGGGACAGCCAAGGCTAAGAAATAATAATGAAGTTTAAAAAGCATGAATTAAAATTAAATTAAAAATTTAAAAAACCCCTGGCACAAAAAAACCCAAAAAAAAACCAAGCGGCTCGTCGTAGCGTCGGGGGGCCGTTTAGCACATGCACAAAACAAAGTTATATCACATGCGACTCATTGGATGTAGTAGTGCGATTTCACCGGTGTTGGGCACATAATGCCGCACAAAATTTTTCTTTCGATAGCCTCGCTTCAGCGAACGCGCACTCACTTTGGTAGTCCGACCTTCATTCATCTGTTTACCGAATGTAATAGTTATTTTCACTTCAGTAGCTCAAACATGTAGGTTTTGCTGCCTGAAATCAGTGAGCAAAATGCGATTTTGCTCACTGAGTGAGACAAAGTAACTTTTTAATTATTTTTTTCAGAAAGCCCCGATTATCTTATTCAGCCTTGGGTTTGATCATACAATTCGAAACATTCACACTCTATCTCTTTCCCGCCCATTAAAAAGAGAGAGAGACAAAGACCAGCCCTTTCGAAGTTCCGTTTTTGAATTCGAACACATTCGGAATTTCGTACTAAAGAGATTTTGCAAAAATTATGACTTTTAATGTAATTTATTGGATTTTTAACTTATTGTTGTATTTAAACGAAAATAAGTATTTACTGCATATAAAACTGATATTTAACCTGTAAATATTTATTTCTAGTTTCAATAATGTTACGTAATATATTTTGAATAATAAAATATCATGGGTGCTATTTCCGAACACGCCTTAATTTAAATAAAAGAGCGGGAATAAAATTTCGTGGCTGGCGTAAAGAGTTGAATATGTTAAAAATATTAAAATACTCGTAAAATATGAGTGAAACTAGCGACGAGAACAGTATTGTAACACCGGAAGAGTTAAAACAACAAGACAGTTATTAATGCAGAATTAAGTTTCCTACCTGAGAAGTCTCGCAAGAAATATCTGAAAGCATACCATGTCTTCAACGAGACTTACAAAGGGCGCAAGCAGTTTATCGGAGACGGTGTTGGTATCTTATTTTTTAGATTTATCACAGACGAGGTGATCATCTATAATTTTAATTATTTTGATTCACAATAAATAGTTATTTCAATCAATTCCTGTTTATTATTTTATCGCTACGCTCGTGATTCAATCGTTGAATCCTAAAAAATCAGCACTCGCAGCAAAAAACGACTTTGCTCTCTTGTTGCACAAATAACTATTGTGCAACATGAGAGCAAAGTTGTTTTTTGCTGCGAGTGCTGATTTTGAATCCTGAGCAAGCGAAGGATTCGACGATTGAATCACGAGCGTAGCGAGTGTTTCTAAAGCTGAATCCTGAGTGTGGCGAGGGATTCAATGGCACGAGATGCAAAAATCTTTGCTCTCGTGTAACACACATAACTTTTCACTTCAGCAGCGAGAACACTTTACGAGATAAAATAATAAACAGGAATTGATTGAAATAACTATTTATTGTGAATCAAATATAATTAACATTATAGATGATCACCTCGTCTGTGATAATCTAAAAAATAAGACAGCAACACCTTCTCCGAAAAACTGCTTGCGCCCTTTGTAAGTCTCGTTGAAGACATGGTATGCTTTCAGATATTTCTTGCGAGACTTCTCAGGTAGGAAACTTAATTCTGCATTAATAACTGTCTTGTAATTTTAACTCTTCCGGTGTTGTAACACCGGAAGAGTTAAAATTATACTGTTCTCGTCGCTAGTTTCACTCATATTTTACGATTATTTTAATATTTTTAACTTATTCAACTCTTTACGCCAGCCACGAATTTTTTTTGCCGCTCTTTCATTTAAATTAAGGCGTGTTCAGAAATAGCACCCATGATATTTTATTATTCAAAATATATTACGTAACATTATTGAAACTAGAAATAGATATTTATAGGTTAAATATCAGTTTTATTTGCAGTAAATACTTATTTTCGTTTAAATACAACAATAAGTTAAAAATTCAATAAATTACATTAAAAGACATTTTTTCAAAATCTCTATAGTTAGTACGAAATTCCGAACGTGTTCGAATTCAAAAACGGAACTTCGAAAGGGCTGGTCTTTGTCTCTCTCTCTTTCTAATGGGCGGGAAAGAGATAGAGTGTGAATGTTTCGAATTGTATGATTAACCCAAGGCTGAATAAGAAATTCGGGGCTTTCTGAAAAAAATAATTAAAAAGTTACTTTGTCTCACTCAGTGAGCAAAATCGCATTTTGCTCACTGATTTCAGGCAGCAAAACCTACATGTTTGAGCTACTGAAATGAAAAATATTTTTCAATACACTGTCTCGAAAATTGCATGGCTCTTATCGCACTACGATTAGGTTTAACATGCCATGATTTCCACGGTTCTCTATTGTGTCACGTAACTCTTTTATCCATAATTTAAAGTGCCATAACTTTTTTTGTCCTAATCATCATTTGTCCGAATGATAATCTACCCGAACTTAAATATCACATAATATCACATGCCATAAAATTGAAATACCTAAATATAATATGTCCTAAATCAGTTTGTCATAAATATTACAATCAATAATATACAAAAGACATAAAAACGTTTTCTATAATAGTTATAAGTCCTAAATTCAAATTACATAATGGTTATTTATAATAATAATAATTCCGTACATTGTTGACGGCATATCGAATGCATCACCCACGTTCTTCGGTTATGAGACTGTATATCCCGCGGAGTTGTGGAGGCCGAGGCTTTTTAAACGCCAAGACTCTCCACAATCGCGAGATAGGCAGTCTCAGGGAATATTTCCTAGAAGCCGACGTGGGGATGCATCGAGATGTGGTCGCGATGGACAAGGCCCTCACCCCGCTCTCCTTGGCTAAAGAGAACTGGCGCAAACCTGCAGTGCTTGACACTAATGACCGCAGGGAAGTATGGCAGAGTAAGGAGCTTCACGGACGCTACTTCAGTGCCCTGCATGGACCTGATGTAGACCATGCAGCGTCCGTAGCCTGGTTACGTTCCGGGGAACTCTTTGGAGAAACTGAAGGTTTTGTTTGTGCAATTATGGATGAAGTTATGATGACAAATAACTACCGGAAATTTATTGTGAAGGATGGCACGGTTGACATATGTCGGGCATGCCACCGTGCGGGCGAATCGATCCGTCACATTATCTCCGGGTGTTCTCGTCTGGCCAACGGAGAATACTTGCATAGACACAACCTTGTAGCCAGGATTATTCATCAGCAACTTGCTCTGAAATACAGTCTTGTGGAATCGGAAGTGCCGTACTATAGGTATGTGCCCGACCCAGTTCTTGAAAATGGCAATATCACACTGTATTGGGATCAATCCATCATCACTGACAGGACTATTGTAGCCAATAAGCCTGATATAGTGGTGGTGGATCGATCAGAGCGGCGCGCAATGATTGTTGACATAACGGTTCCACATGACGGGAACCTCGTGAAGGCCGAGAAAGATAAGCAAATCAAGTATCTTGACTTGGCTCGCGAGGTTGTCGACATGTGGGATGTTGACTCAGCGATCATTGTGCCGATAGTCGTATCAGCCAATGGCCTAATTGCCAAGAACCTCGACCAACATCTGATGAGGCTCTCGTTAGGCAGCTGGATCAAGGGTTTGATTCAGAAAGCGGTACTCCTGGACACGGCTCGTATTGTTAGGAGGTTCCTTTCTTTGGAGCCCTGACCACCGGTAGCTTGGACCCTGTTCCCGATACCGGTGGGCTACAATTTTTTATATTTTTAAATGTTTTTTTTTATTTTTTTATTTATGAGAAATATTTAAAAATGTATCAAATTTGTTTATAAAAGTGAATAAAGGAAATAATAATATTCTTAGAACATTTTATTTTTATTTTTACATAAATAAATACATTATACATGTACTCCTCAATAAAGCAGTTGATTGGGGAACATGTGGTTTTTTTAAGCAAGCAAGCACGCAGCATGCAGCATGCAAGCAATCATGCAAGCATGCAACATGCAGCAGGCAAGCAATCATGCAAGCATGCAACATACCGCAGGCATGGTTTGTGTCATGGCTCCGGCGCTGCGGGGCTCCGGCGGTCCCACGCGAGTTTTGTCGTCGCAGATTGTATTAACGCTCACCGCCGCAGCTTCGGCTTGCTGGCCGGCAAGCCGGCCAGCCTCAGCCGCACCGGCGAGCGTTAGATACCACCTGCTCCTCAGCTCGCGGGCCGCCTCGCCTCTCCGCGCCTACGCGATTTTACATTACACTCTAGGGGTAGAGAGTAAACGAATCGCTGTAAATCTGACTCCACGCAGTCTTGTCTGACTGCGTGGAGTCAGATTTACAGCGATTCGTTTCTGTCACTAAAACCAAATTTTTAGAAAATGTTTTAGGACTAAAAAAAATATTTAATGAACATTCGGAATAATACACATTATTTAATACAAAACTTAGGACATATGACTTTAGGTCTTGTAAAATAAGAAGATTCAATTATTATAGTACTCGATATTATGACAGAATACTTTTAGAATTAAAGTAATTATGTTAAACTAAATTTCGGGATTTTGAACATTATGGTTACTGAAGTTTATAGCAAACGTGTTATGGATGATTTTTGGACAAACAATTTTAGGAGAAGAAAGGGAGTACCGATTTCCACACTCATAGTGCGGAAATAATAATTAACACAGATAATTAAGTAATACACTAGTACAATATGTCTAAATTGGTTCAAAATCAAAATCAAAATACTTAATTATTTCACATAGGCCTACATGGGCACTTGTAAAACGTCGACAAAAAGGTGCTCGGTTCGGGTTGGTCGTTTCCTATGGAGGAGAACCAGCAAGAAACTCCATGGTTACTCTTTTAAAATCATTTGGCTCTACAATGTTTCTATGCATGTTTCTATGCGTTACAGCGTTGGCACTTAAGTATGAGAGGACAACGTAGGCCCGACAATAAGTCGTTGCTTACTACAAAACGTAGAACAAGATAAAAAGTTACCAAGGATCTAGGAATCTATAAGGCCTACAATGTCCACACATTTACAAACAATCAGTAAATAAGAAAAAGAGTCAAAAAAAAAAAAGAAAAAAAAAGAAGATATTGCAAAAAGACTAGATTAAACAAGTGACACAAATGTTGTCATCCGTGCTGTAACTATTCTCAACAAAAGGGTGTAATGATTTAGAAATTATTAGGGTATTAGTGATAGGAGCTTGTTGTCTGGTGATGCCACGGGAGTCTTAGAACTCACTCCGGATGCTCATTTAAACTAGTTAGTAAGACAACAGAAGATACCAGTAACATTATACCTTCTCGCTATCAAATATCTAAATGTAAAAAAGGGGCTAAGCAGAATTCCTTGCAATTATTCCATCAAAACATTCAAGGTTTCTCTTCAAAGCAATTAGAGATTGAATTATTTTTAGAAAAAACAAAGTTTGAAATTGTTTGTTTCACTGAACATTGGTTAAAAGACTATGAAATGGTTCTCTATTGTGTCACCTAACTTTTTTATCCATAATTTAAAGTGCCATAACTTTTTTTGTCCTAATCATCATTTGTCCGAATGATAATTTACCCGAACTTAATATCACATAATATCACATGCCATAAAATTGAAACCCCTAAATATAATATGTCCTAAATCCGTTTGTCATAAATATTAGAATCAATAATATACCAAAGACATAAAAACCTTTTCTATAAAAGTTATAAATCCTAAATTCAAATTACATAATGTTTATTTATAATAATACTATTCTTTTTTAATTACACATAAATAAATATATTATACATGTACTCAATAAAGCAGTTGATTGTGAACATGTGGTTTTTGTAAGCAAGCAGGCAAGCAGCATGCAAGCAAGCATGCAGCATGTAAGCAAGCATTCAACATGCAAGCAAGCAAACAGCATGCAAGCAGGCACGCAGCATGCATCATGCAAGCAAGCACGCAGCATGCAGCATGCAAGCAAGAAAGCAAGCAAGCAAGCATGCAAGCATGCAACATGCAGCAGGCATGGTTTCTGTCACGGGTCCGGCTCTGCGGGGCTCCGGCGGTCCCACGCGAAATTATCGTCGCAGATGGGTTTAACGCTCACCACCGCAGCTTCGGCTTGCTGGCCGGCTTAGCCGGCCAGCCTCAGCCGCGGCGGCGAGTGTTACAACCACCTGCTCCTCAACTCGCGGGCCGCCTCGCCCCTCCGCGCCTACGCGATTTTAAATTACACTCTAGGGGTAGAGCAGACAAGACTGCGTGGAGTCGGATTTACAGCGATTCGTTTCTGTCTCTAAAACCTCATTTTTAGCAAATGTTTTAGGACTACAAAATTTATTATAAATGAATATTCGGAATAATACACATTATTTAACACAATACTTAGGACATTTGACTTTAGGTCATGTAAAATTAGGAGATTCAATTATTATAGTACTCGATATTATGACAGAATACTTTAAGAACTCAAGATAATTATGTTAAACAAAATTTCGGGATTTTGAACATTATGGTTACTGAAGTTTATTGCAAACGTGTTATAGATAATGATTTTCGGACAAACAATTTTAGGAGAAGAAAGGGAGTACCCTATGAAATGCTAATTAATTACGCAAATTACAGTGTGGGCAGTTACTTTAGCCGAAAATCTAAGATGCGTGGGGGTTCATTAATCTTAGTTAAAAATTGTATTAAATTTAAGTGTCGAAGCGATATTGTTGATCTATCGGTTGAGCATAATATTGAACTGTCTTGTGTTGAGCTGGATAAGCATATAATAGTGTGCGTATACAGACCCCCAAATAATCAAAACTACTCCTTATTTGAGTCAGTAATGGAAGATGCTTTAGCAAAACTTGCAACAGGTAAAAAATCTCTGGTTATCTGTGGTGACTTTAATATTAATATTTTAGACAAAAATTCTAATACTAGTAGATTATTACACCTTTTTAAATCATTTAATTATAATGTTTTTTGTTGTTGCGACTACTTAGATAAATCAATTGTAAATTACCTCCCTTCTGATCACAGTGGGCAAACCGTTGTTTTCGAGTCATACACACCATTACAAAAAATCCAGATAAACTCTAGACAAATAACGCCCAGCAATTTGAATAAATTTAATAATAACTTAATTAGTAATTTAGGCATTCCGGGCCATATAATTGAAAATGCAAATAAATTTTATGAGGAATTCTTTTCGGTAGTTCACGTAGAGTTCAATAATACGTGAGTGTGAGTGACTGGGCCACTAATGGTATTAGGATAATTAGGGAGCGATTGTTTGAGTTGTACGGCCTTAAGCCTTACATCAACTCGGAAACTTTTAATAAATATGTTGCAACCTATTCAAAAATCTTTAAAAACACTTGCAAAGTAGCCAAAGCCCTATTCATTAGCAACAAGATTAAGTCCGCCGATAACAAAATAAAGACGGTTTGGAAAATTATCAATAGTGAATCCTATAGAAATAAAAAATATGATAATGATATCAGACTAGAGACTTCACGTGGTCTTCTAAGCTCTAAAAACGAAGTAGCTCAAGAATTTGTAGATTTCTTTACCAATATCCCACTTAAAACTACCGAAACCTTAAATTCCTCACCCTTGCTTTCTATTGATTTATTAAAAGCGAACGTTTCAGTATGTCCGGTTGAGTTTCAATTTAAGCATATAAACCCCATAGCAGTCATTAAAGCTTTTAAGGAAATCAAAATCAAATTAACAGAAGATCTATGGGGATTGTCTATTAAAGTGTGTCAAGCTATTATTGACACTATAGCACCGTACTTGGCTTTAATTTTTAATTTGTGTGTGGACCAAGGAGTCTTCCCAGACCTTATTAAATACAGCAAGGTAATACCACTTTTCAAATCTGGGGACAGTAAAGATACGAATAATTTTAGACCCGTATCCGTGCTGCCGGTTTTCAGCAAGGTTTTTGAAAAGGTAGTGCTTAATCAAATGCTCACCCACTTTAACACCAACAAAATCTTACACGACAAACAGTATGGTTTCACCAAGGGACGTTGTACAACTGACGCCGGTGTCACTTTATTAAAACACATATATACTGCGTGGGAAGAGGCACAAGATGCCATAGGAATCTTCTGTGACTTCTCGAAGGCATTTGATTGCGTAAATCACCAAACCTTGCTCTTGAAACTTGAGCATTACGGCTTAGGTAAACTTGCGCTCAGTTTAGTAAAGTCGTATTTAAATGATAGACAGCAGCAAGTACAGGTAAATGGTGTAAATTCAATGGCTTTGAAAGTAAAAATGGGTGTACCACAAGGTTCGATATTGGGTCCTTTCCTCTTTTTAGTATATATTAATGACCTTCCCCATTTATTTAAAAACCAACCACAAATGGTGTTGTTTGCGGACGATACTTCGTTAATATTTAAGATAAACAGACGTGCCACAAACCTTGACGATGTAAATAACGCTCCAATGCAGGTCCATAAATGGTTTACCGAACATAATTTACTATTAAATGGGAAAAAAACTAAGTGCATAAGATTTTCTCTACCAAATGTCAAAAGCCGTGACTGTGACATAGTATTGAATCAAGAGAAACTTGAATTTGTCGATGAAACTGTTTTCTTGGGGATCACGCTCGACTCAAGGCTACAATGGGGTCCTCATTTAACATCTCTTGCAGGACGGCTGAGTTCAGCAGCATATGCTGTCAGAAAAATCCGTCAATTTACTGATGTAGATACCGCGAGGATAGTGTATTTTAGTTATTTTCATAGTATTATGTCATATGGTATTTTACTATGGGGACGGGCTGCAGACATCGAGTCTATATTTATTCGGCAGAAAAGAGCTATCAGAGCCATATATAATCTACGTAGGCGCGATTCTCTAAGAGAACTGTTCAAGGAAACTAACATCATGACGGTACCTTGTCAATACATCTATGAAAACATCATGTGCGTTAGATAAAATCTGCATTTATTTAGTAAAAGAGGTGACCGGCACCACTATAATACTAGAAACAGAGACCAACTAGTTCAGCCAGGTTTCAGGTTAGCTAAAGTAGACTCATCTTTCATGGGGTACTGTTTAAAATGTTACAATAAAATACCTCCCCACATTCTACAACTGAATGAAACGAAATTTAAATCTTGCATAAAACGCACACTATGTAGGCAAGCATATTATAAGTTGGGGGATTATATTGATGATAAAAATGCTTGGCTCAATGCTGGTCCTGCTCCACAACCATAGGGGCAATCGGAATCATAAAGTGAAGTTATTGTGAAAGCTGCAGAAGATTGTAAAAATATATTTGCATTGTATAGATTCAATCTCTTAGTATTATATAATTGCATAGCACATGTGTGAGTACTATGTACTGTAAAGCCACCATTTAATGAGTACCTACATCTTTCACTGACGCGAAATTACCCTGGTGGTTGAGTGAATGTCATGCTCACTTAAATGTCACGCTGATGGTGGCGGGTGTGTCGGGTCGTTTAGTTCCCTTCAAAATGGTTGAGTTGAATGATGGCTGATACATGCGTCATGTTCGTGAACGGGCGCTGTCAGTTGTGACTGGTCATCTCTTCGCTGCCACGGTTTATTTTAATTACTTTATTTTTTAATTACTGATTTAATCTTTTACTCTGGACGCTCTTAACTTGCCCGTATTTCTACATTGTTCTCACATATTTGTAATTCTTAACATGAATGATGTAACCAAGATTTTGTAACATATTTTGATTTAAAAGAGTGTCCATGGAGTTTCTTGCCCGTTCTTCTCCATAGAGATCTACGCTACGGAATGGGCAACTACAGTACTTTCACAAGTTATTATGCCTTGTGACTGGGACTGTAGCTTCGCGTTTTATTTTGTTTTTTTTTTTACTTTCAAAAGTGCCTGTAATGGTCTAATTGAAATAAATGCTTTGACTTTGACTTTGAAACTATTGTAAAAATTCTGATTAAAAATAAAGGTAAAAATAAATAAAAAAGTAACATTGAGAATAGTTAGAGACATCCACACATTTGTGCTGTTTTATGAGCTACCAGGGAAGCCGCATGTGCGAGGGGTTTCAGGCCAAACTTCTCTATCTTCAACGTAGTCCTTAATTTTGTAATACGCTTTTTTAATTAGAACACGTTTGATATAATTTTTAAACTTTCCATCGGTCAGTTCTGTAACTGACTTCGGCAACTTATTATAAAAGCGTATACTGTTTTTAAAGAAATGACTTGCTAGTTTTAGTTAATCTAAATTTGGGTATTACATTTTTGTGTTTACTGCGCGTGTTTATATTATTGAAGTCGCTTCTAATTTTGAAAGTCCTCGGTTTTTGCGGACATATAAAATACATTCTAAAATATAGAGTGAAGGCAGAGTCAGTATATCGATTTCTTTAAATTTTTCTCTGAGGGTCTCGCGAAGACCCATTTTGTAGATGGCGCGGACTGCCCTCTTTTGCAGTATTAAAATTGCGTCAACGTCTGCTGCCGATCCCCACAGCAGAATGCCATAGGATATAATACTATGGAAATAAGCGTAGTATACCCACCTAGCTGTGGCTACATCAGTTAACTGCCTTATTTTTCTAACTGCATAGGCAGCTGAGCTTAACCTTCCCGAAAGATTTCTAATGTGCGCGCCCCACTGCAGTTTTTAATCGATAGTAATCCCCAAGAATACAGTTTCCGCTATAACATCAAGTTTTTTGCCATCAAGATTTAAATTTAGGTCACGTTGTGTTACATTTGGTAAAAAAAACTTAAGACATTTTGTTTTATTCGTATTCAGTGAAAGATTGTTGGCTGCAAACCATTTTGAGAGAATAGTTAGGCTTTCATTGACGTGTAAGACGTCCGTATCTTTTCTATGAATTTAAAAAATTTGCGAAGTGTCATCAGCAAATAGGATTATATCGGAAAATTTGGTCATCATATAAGAGTGGTCATTAATATAAACCAGAAACCAGAAAGGGCCGAGAATTGAACCTTGGGGCACGCTCATCTTGACTATAGACCCGCAGGATGTCGCCTCATTTACATTTAATTTTTGCTGCCTGACCGAGAAATAAAAAGAACATGATCAGCAGCTAGTCCACGAATTCCGTAGTGGTGTAATTTACAGATCAGTGTTTTGTGGTCGACGCAGTCGAACGCTTTTGAGAGGTCACAGAAGATGCCAATGGAATCCTGGGACTTCCCCCCAGGATTCTAAACTGTAACTGATGAGTTTCACTCCCGCGTCCGCTGTGGAGCTACCCGTCGTGAAACTAAACGGCTGACTTTGCAGTATCTTATTAGAATTGAAGTGAGACAACATCTGGTCCAGCATGATTTTGTGATAGATTTTACTCAATGCTGGAAGCACATATATAGGTATATAATAGGGGATAATCCAATTTTTTTTTCTTTGTCCGTCGGGTAGTTTATTGAAAAATATTGGACACGTATTTTTTCTTTTTCACATGGTCAAAAAATTACGGAGATATATTGAGTTGAAATGGCGCATGACGTCACATGTAGGTAAGTTTTATACCTACTTGTGACGTAGTAAGCCCCCACTCTCCAACTTTAATGAGTTTTAACTAAGTAATTTTTTGATATTTTGATAAAACAAAAAATACGTGTCTAGTATTTTTGTATTACCTGCCTGACGGACAAAATAGAATGTCGTTTTCTTTACCCAGTCCGGTCCCCTATTAGAGAGATCACTCTTACAACCTGATTTAAAAATTGGTACTACTTTACTATGTTTCATCAGGTCAGGAAACTTGCCGCTGTCCAAACATTGATTGAATATGCCTGCTAAGACAAGAGCAATTGAGTCAATGATGTTTCCAAGAACCTTGACTGATATCCCCGATAAGTCTTCAGTATTTTTTATATGAAGACTTTTGAATTCGTTTTTAATTGTATCAATACAATTCAATTCCTATAGTCGGCGGTGGTTGCATTTTGTGCTGCACTTAATGTTCGCAAACAAACGTTCGCGCACAAGTTTTGGTGGAATCGCACCGTAACGCTCGTAAACCTTTTTATTAACAGCACTTATAACTCTTTTTAATTCAGGCACCTCTGCATCCTCTATCGTGGACCGGAGTAAGAAACGCCAAGCAACATGGTTCAAAATGCCCTCATTTCGACGTTCTAACAAACACATATATCTCCGGCAATGAAGACTGTTTGTTTCTCAGCGTATATTCGCCAAACATGGAGCCTTCCCATCCTCTGCCAGTCATTGTATACATTCACGGAGGGGCTTACAAAAGTGGATCCGGTAATGACGACTTTCTTGGCCCAGATTTTATGGTCAGAAAGGACCTGGTTTTAGTGACGTTGAATTATCGGTTGGATGCATTGGGTTTCCTTTGTCTTGATACTGAAGAAGTTTGTGGCAACGCGGGACTGAAGGATCAAAATGCAGCATTGAAATGGGTCCAAAAGAATATCAAATATTTCGGAGGTGATCCAAACAGAGTAACTCTCATGGGTCAGAGCGCCGGCAGCGCGTCCGTTGCGTTGCATATTGGTTCTCCGATGTCAAAAGGCTTATTCCATAGGGCGATTTTAATGAGTGGCGTACCGTTTAATGATTGGAGCTTGCCTTTTCATCCTAAAAGACGAGCCTTTGTTCTTGGTAAGCAGCTTGGCTTTGAAACTGAAGACCCCGAAAAATTACTCGAATTCCTGCAGTCCGTCCCTTCAGAAAAATTAATAAACACCAGTCCTAACATCTTATCATTTGAAGAATCGACCTATAACCTCATTAAAATGTATCCATTTGTACCTGTGGTTGAAAAGTGTTTTGGCAAAGACAATTTCCTATCACACAATATTTTTGAAGAACCTGCTCATATCAATGAAGTAGATGTTTTCTTTGGTCACACTAACGAAGAGAGTGTTGCAGTGGTTGAAGCCATCACATCAACACTTATGGAAAGCTATCACAAATACCCAGAACTGTTGGTTCCTCGGAAATTTCAGAACAAATTGGGGCCCGACCGTATTTTGGAATTATCGGATGTAATTCGTAAATATTATTTCGGAAACAAGAGTATTGATATAAACGCTACAAAAGAGTTTTTAAGTTATGCGAGTGACGCAACATTCGTATGTGATATCTTGAGGTATTTTAAGAGATTGCCTCAAAAAGAAAATACTGTGACATATGCCTACCAGTTTTCAGTCACGTCAAGTAGAAATTATTATGGTCTGCAAGGAGAAAAGTATGGCATCTTCAGAGCTGGCCATATGGATGAATTGATGTACTTGTTCGATCCAAAGTCATTAAATCTGGTTTCGGATAAAAACAGTACAGAATTCCAACTAATAGATCAATTGACTACAATCTTCACGGACTTTGCTAAACATGGGTAAGTTAACCCTACGGCGTGCTTATTTTACTATTTATGACACATTTGCTCGTAAAGGGTCTCTTATTGCACCAAGTTCAGTATCTTAATGTATCTCATTACGCACTAGTGCGGTAATGTAAAGTAAAACGCACGGCTTATCATAATGCTCCGTCTAAAACGAACGGTACTTTTTTAAATCTTAGCAAAGAGTTTTTATGTCAGAAAAGTGGTCAACATTTTATGAATAAAATTAACTTGGGAGATAGAATATAATAAATAAACATTTAATTCTTTAAATTTAATCAATTTTGACCATAAATTATAACCATTTATCTGTAACAAAACACAAAAATATTAATTTACTCTATTAGTAATACTGGCTGTTTCTGTGCCCTTGCCTTAAAAAAAAGCGCTAATGCGCGCGCATCGCTAATTTCAATTTGTGAACAAGTAAATTTATTCCGCGCGCTTTTTCTTTTCACTGTTTTGTTTTTATTTGAAAATGTCGTCCGACTTTTATTTATTTCCTCACAAATATGTTATAAAACGTCGTATGACATACGTGCGCTTTGATAATTACAGCCTCTGCTTTCTTGTTAGCCCTCGCCTACGGCTCGGGCTAGCAATATCGCCTCGGCTGTAGTTTTCAACTTACCGCACTTATATCATAATATACTATTATAACACATTTGCTCGTAAAGGGTCTCTTATTTCACCAATTTCAGTATCGTAATGTATCTCATTACGCACTAGTGCGGTAATGTAAAGTAAAACGCACGGTTTATCAAAATGCTCCGTCTAAAACGAACGGTACTTTTTTAAATCTTAGCAAAGAGTTTTTAAATATGTCAGAAAAGTGGTCAAAATTTTATGAATAAAATTAACTTGGGAGATAAAATTTAATAAATAAACATTTAATTCTTTAATTTAATTAATTTTAAAGTGAAACTTATTACATCGTCTCAAACTTTTTCGTCTGTGTGTTGCATGTCGCGGACGGTTGGCCGCGGAGTAGGGATAAAGTGAAAGGCGCTTCCAAAAATTTTTAGTTAAATGTCTATAGTGTGAAAAAAAGTTTCACTTTTACCGTGGTTTCATAAAACCACACAAATCTTTTTACTTTTTAAAATATTTATTTATTTTATTAGTAATACTGGCTGTTTTTGTGCCTTTGCCTTAAAAAAAAGCGCTGATACGCGCGCATCGCAAATTTCATGATTTGTAACAAGTAAAAATTATTCCGCGCGCTTTTTCTTTTCGCTGTATTGTTTTTATTTGAAAATGTTGCCCGAGTTTTATTTATTTCCTTGCAAATATGTTATAAAACGTCGTATGACATACGTGCGCTTTGATAATTATAGCCTCTGCTTTCTTGTAGCCCTCACCTACGGCTCGGGCTGTCAATATCGCCTCGGCTGTAATTTTCAACTTACCGCACTTATATCATATTGTACTATTATTTTGGAAAGTAAATACTTTCCTTACAATAAGGAAAGGATTCAAGTCGGGCTGTCGATTAAACGGACATGGCTGAAAACACATTTGCGAGCACGGATCAGCGGATCGCTCGAGTATTTCTATTTCTATTTTGCCATTTAAAGGCGTCATAGTTAGGTCACAAGCATTTCTGCATTCATTTGCATCGGAAGCACTTTAACGTGCGATTGGACCTCTCACTTTAGAGAGTTGAAAATTGTGAAGTGACAGAAGTGGAAAAAGATGCAAGAAAATGCTGATCTGGTCGTGTAAATGTGGCAGCCCGACGTAAATGTTTGTGCGTCGATATCCCTTCCTTCCCCATACATTAACGATAAAATTATTATTTATTTCAGCAACCCTGCACATAGTTACAACATAACGTGGCCTACGTTTAACAGCGTGACTAAGCAATACGTGGACCTATCAAACGACGGGGCGGAAGTTACAGCTACTGAATTAAGTGTGAACGATAATGAACGCTGCAACTTTTGGGAGGAGTTGTATTCTTCCCTTTAAAGATCTACGTAATTCAAATGATTTAATATCGATCAATGAATCCCTTCAATTATGGACTTAAGGCACCGCATCGTTTTCAAATTATGATTAAATTAGGGAAATTCAATTAAAATAATCCGACGTGACGCACCGAAAACGGTGTCGGTATTTTTTTATTTTTTTTCCTGTGCTTACTTTTCAGATAAATAAAATACATTTGCTTTGCTTTATGGTTCCGTTTCTTTATTTTAAACTAAGCCATGTTTATTCGCGAGTAGTGGTGAGAGAAACACATTTTGGTTAGGACCTATCAATTATTATATTGTTGACGTATAGGTAGGTACCTACTAGGGCATGCAAACCGGATACCCGGTTAACCGAAAAAACCGGTTAACCGGATTTGAAAACCGGTTTCTATAGGATAGTAAAACCGTTTTTTTCGGGTTTTTCAAGTTTTTGGTTATATATTTTTTTAATAAATAAATATTAGGGAAAACATTAATTACACACTATAAATATTGAACAACACGTTATGTTTCTCCTAGTGATCTATCTATCTTATTGATTTAATATGTAATACTTTAATTTTCCCAAAATAAATATTGAATTGAAAATATTTATTTCAGACTAAGCAAACATTAATTGTCAAAAGTCAGTCCATATTATGTTAGAAGGCAGATACTTACAGCTATGGTAGTAAAATTTTAAATAATTATTATTTTGGACATGCATAAGCGACCAATGACTCAGGATTTGGCTGTCCACTTTGTCCGATACCACGCTCAGAAGTATGTTGGTGCTACTTTTTACCCGAGACCGCAGGGACGCCGTTCTTCTGCCAAGCACCGTCTGGAAGCCGTCTGTGCTGTGATCGGCGAACATGCCGGAGACACTGTACCGCCATGGAAATCCCAACAAACCCCTGACTAGCAGAGAATTGCAGGCTTTTTTAGGTGTAATTGCTCCACAGGTTGCACGTGTATAACGTTTGGCAATAGCTTTTAAATTATGTGACAAACCTGCGAGAAAGCATATAACCCCTTACCGACAATACCCTGCGCTCACTATCCATGTCCATATCATTATTTTGTTTCTCATTGACCCAGTGTAGTAGTGTAGATCCAAGTAAAGGGCATTGTGTAAGTTTGTATGGACCAGTGGCATGTTTTTTTTTTCACAGCGGCCATAAATATAATTGTTGGTCACGTATAGTGGAATATATGATAGTAAGGACTCCTAAAATAATTTTGTCGAAAATTATATCGGAGCTGAAATATCTGATGTCAAAGTTGTGTTGTTCTTACTAGCAGTTTGTATACTGTTATGTATTCTATCAAAAAATAACTATTTCCTATCGTTAGCCGTATGCACTACTTCCCAGAATTTGATACTTAGCAGCGACACTATCGAATGGGGTAATGGGTGTGTTTTTTTCAAATTAACGGGTTCGATTCCTGGATAGGAATATTGATTTTGCACAACGCCACTGAAGCATTTTTTTAAATCGGGCTCGTGGCTCCTTTTAGCGTTTTTTTACTATTCCTAACAGTTCGGATTTGGCCTACCACCCAGTTAAAATGCATTTTGGAAATATTAATCATAGAAGAAAATTAATGTCTTAATGTTTTCTTACTAAAGAAATTTATTTAGTAGCCGTAGACTTAGAAAAATCATGCCACTTTTACTCAAACCCCTTTGGATTCTTGCTGTATATTCTGAGATTTTAGACATTTGTGTTTATCTACCAAATGTTCCTAATTTTGTATGTTAGTTTTAGTGCCCTATATTTTTAGACTATGTTGTTTTTGTTTACCTAAATATTAAGTTTTATTCTATGTTATGCATGAAGAAGAAAAATGTTTTATATTGATTTTTAGTAGTTGTAGCTTTTTGAAGTCCAAACAAATTCTCATTATTATAAACAATACATATTTTGATTAGGCTTTAGCTATTTAATTTTTTTTCTACACATTTTTTAATAAAGATTGAAAAAAAACCGAAAAAAACGATTTAACCGGTTTCATCCGGTTTTGTAAACAAGAAACCCGAAAAAACCGGTTGTTCAAAACCACCCGGTTTTTGCATGCCTAGTACCTACCTATATGTCAACAATATAATAATTGATGAATTAAACGTTTCCACTGTGCACGGAACGAATTTTTTTCGCGTGTTGGGTGGCCATTAGGGCATGCAAAAACCGGGTTGTTTTAAGTAACCGGTTTATTCGGGTTTCTTGTTTACAAAACCGGATGTAACCGGTTAAATCGTTTTTTTCGGTTTCTTTTTCAATCTTTATTAAAAAATGTGTTGAAAATATTAAAATGCTAAAGGCTAATCCAAATATGTATTTTTTTACGTTTATCTTACCTATGTTTATAATAATGACAATTGGTTTGGACTTCAAAAACGACTAAAAATCAAGATAAAATTTTAAATTAGGAACATTTGGTAGGTAAACACAAAGGTCTAAAATCTCAGAATATACAGCAAGAACCCAAAGGGGTTTGAGTCAAAGTGGCATGACTTTTCTAAGTCTACGGCCACTAAATAAATTTCTTTAGTAAGAAAACATTAAGACATTAATTTTCTTCTATGAATAATATTTCCAAAATGCATCGGAGCCGAGATAAACAGGGTGAAGGTGGTTTTTGTACTGGTAGGCCAAATCCGAAACTATGAGGAATAGTGAAAAACGCTCCAAGGAACCAGGAGCCCGATTTAATAAAAAAAAATGTATCGTTGGTTTTGTGAAAAATCAAAATTCCTAGCCAGGAATCGAACCCGTTTATTTGAAAAAAACACACCCATTACCCCATTCGATAGTGTCGCTGCTAAGTATCAAATTCTTCCATGGTGGTGCAGTGTCTCCGGCATGTTCGCCGACCACAGCACGGACGGCTTCCAGGCGGTGCTTCGCAAAAGAACGGCGTCCCTGCGGTCTCGGGTAAAAAGTAGCACCGACACACTTCTGAGCGTGGTATCGGACAGAGTGGACAGCCAAATCCTGAGGCATTGGTCGCTTATGCATGTCCAAAATAATAATTATTTTAAATTTTACTAACATAGCTGTAAGTATCTGCCTTCTAACTTATTATGGAATGACTTTTGACAATTAATGTTTGCTTAGTCTGTTGTTTGGGAAAATTAAAGTATTATTAAATCAATAAGATAGATAGATCAATAGGAGAAACATAACTTGTTGTTCAATATTTATAGTGTGTAATTTATTGTTTTCCCTAATATTTATTTGTTAACAAAAAGATATAACCGAAAAACCCGAAAAAACCGGTTTTGCTATACTAGAAAAACCGGTTTTCAAATCAGTCGGTTAACCTGTTTTTTCGGTTAACCGGGTATCCGGTTTGCATGCCCTAGCGGCCATAGCCGCTGCCCGTACACACTATGAGTTCCAAAAAGCTCATTGTTAACGAATTGCTGGCATTTCTAGTCCATGCCATCGACTACATGGACGAAGTGAGCCTCTTGCAGATAGCAGAGTCCAATTTCAAGGAGGACGAGATCAGCAGTGGTAAGCTGCTACTGTTCCAGTCACTTGGAAAAGTGGACCAGATGCCGTCTCGCCGCAGAGATGGAACAAAGAAGAGTCTTCAGGATATCATTGATATTTTGAAGAAGACGGACCCGGACGACGTGCCTGATTTCGTGGCGAAGGAGCTGAGTAAGCTGCCTCCCGTCACATTCGATCACGTCGACGTTACACGGCTGTTAAAGATCACATCACTTCCTTGAAAGCAGAGATGACCAGGATGCAGTCCAGAATTAAGGTATCAGAAAAGAACAATACTGAGTTACGTGCGGAAATAGCATTATTGCGCAACGTTGGCTCGGTAATTGGGTCAACTGAGGCCTCAAAGGTGAACACGCGTCGAGGGGCGCAAAATGACCAGTCGGCAGTTTCGAATCGGCGAACACTAGTGCGTCATCAGCTGCCGATAATGCTGAGCAAGCGCCACCCGCCGCCGCCGTCGCCCGCGCCATAACACCGTCTGCGGAAACGTCACGCGTAGGTACGTTGACCCCTAAACGTGCCTACGCTGCCGTTGTCACCACCGGCAAATCAGATGCATCGCTGCCAAAGCGGCAAATCAAAAGAGGGGAAAAACTGAAGAAGGGAACTCAACCTGCACTAACTGCGGACCGCGAGGGTTTCACTAAAGTAGAAAGGAAGAAGAAGAAGCCCTGTTCGCGTAACCAGTGTGGTACCGCACCGACTGGTCCCAACATGCTGCTGCGCCCTGCTGTGCCTACGACGCAGCTGTACATTTCGCGTCTGCATCACCTCACGACGGTTGAGGATATCGTGCAGTATGTCAAAGTGAAGACTCTGAGGGTCGAAAGGTTGGAATCACGCCACAACATCAACTTTAAGTCGTTCGTGGTACGAGTTCCAACCCAACATCTACAGATCTGCTTAAAAGAGGACTTTTGGGCGAGAGGTGTCGTATATCGACGTTTCCGAGGACGGCTACGCGACAGCACACAGCGAAACACGACGCCCGACGATGTTACGTGTATAGTTATAGTTTAATTAAAGTTTTAGATATGTATTAGTTTATTATTGTTGTTTTAATTATTTGTGTATTTTATCTATGGGCCTTAGTTGCCTGAAATAAAATGATTATTATTATTATTATATCTTCATAATTATCCACCTTGTCCGATGTTCTTCTAGAGTTGACCTAGCCAATGCTTCACATCAAAAGATTTGAACAGACATTTCAGGAAACTATAGTTTTCGTTGTCATTTACACTTAAAATACTTAAATCATTCCCAATGTCTACGTAGTTCATGGTAGTTGACTCAAACTCAGGCCAGGTCACGTTGTATGATGAATCAGGTGTAGGATTCCTGAAACCAAAAGTTCAGTTAATAATAATCGGTTAAATATACAGAACCCGGGCGTAAATTATAACTGAGACACATCGAGTTTTAAAGAAACACATGACA
This sequence comes from Cerastis leucographa, assembly GCA_963082945.1. NCBI lineage: Eukaryota > Metazoa > Arthropoda > Insecta > Lepidoptera > Noctuidae > Cerastis > Cerastis leucographa. The sequence continues at coordinate 4,610,034 of OY720381.1, read as the reverse complement.
TCGAGGTGATTTGAACGTGTTAAAGAAACGAAGCTCAACAAGCCAAGCTTTTTAAAAAACTCAATCTGCCATATTTACAGCTGGGTACTGAACTTAACTTTCCAATACTGTACGCTTGGCCCTTTCTCCTAGCTTACCCGTATTTAGCGAAATTTGTAAAGAGCGTAGTGAGTTGTTCTATGAGTTCAAATTCTCGGCTACTTTTATCCAAAGTAATTTTTAGTGCCTTCGGGTCAAACAAGTACAATAAGTCATCCGAGTGTCCAGCGCCGAAGATACCATATTGTGCTCCTTGGTTTCCAAACAGATTCCTATTTGACAAACTGGAAAATTGATATAAAAACTTTTTTGTACACCCGATGGTTGGTATCAACTCGAAATATCTGATGATGTCATAAACAAAAGATGCGTCATTCAAGTAAGATACTGTCTCCTTCATCGAGTTAATGTCAATGCTTTTGTTTCTGAAATAATAATTACGAATTTTATTTGATAGATCTAAAATTGAATATGGCGAAGAAATGCTTGAAATTTTTCTCGGAACAAAATTTTCTGGATATTTGTTGTAGTGTTCTAATAGTTTAGAGGCAATAATTTCTACTACTGTTAGTACTTCTTGATTGGTGTAACCAAACAAAATGTCTACTTTAGTAAAGCTCTCTTTATTTTGAAATGTGTCCTTGGTCAAGAAACTATCTTGACCTTCATATTTTTCAAAAACAGGTGCAAAATGATACATTTTCAATATGTTGTAGTTTGCTTCTTCAGATGCCAATAAAAACGGAGATGTGTCAACCAATTGCTTTGCAGAAACATTTTGTAAAAACTCCAGCAGTTCATCGGGGTCTCCATACTCATGACCTAGTTGCTTGCCAAGAACAAATGCACGCCTTTCGGGTTGAATCGCTAAGGCCCAATCACAAAACGGAGAACCACTCAGAGCGATGACCCTTTGAAACAATCCTTTCGACATCGGAGAACCAATATGTAACGCAACGGACGCGCTGCCGGCGCTCTGACCCATGATAGTTACTCTGTCTGCATCACCTCCGAAATGTTTAATGTTCTTTTGCACCCATTTTAAAGCTTCAACTTGATCCTTCAGACCCGCGTTTCCAGGAACTTCTTTAGTACCAAGACTAAGAAATCCTAAAGCATCTAATCTATAATTTAATGTCACGACGACCATATTCTTTTTGAGTATGAAGTCTGGTCCATAGAAGTCGACATTGCCGGATCCACTTTTATATCCCCCTCCGTGAATGAACACTAAAACTGGTAGAGGAGTATCAGGCGTCAAGTTTTCCGAATATACATTAAGAAATAAACAGTCTTCATCCCCGGGAATGAATAAGTTTGTGAGGACGTCCACTTGAGGACACACGGAACCATGTTGCGTTGCAGATTTTACACCCTTCCACGCAACAGCAGGTCGGGGCGACTGAAAGATAAGATATAAGAATATACTTTTTGAAACGTCCAGGTGACTACATCGACCCAATAGGGCGGAACTTTTAAAAACACGAGGTCTAAACGGACCCTTGACGAAGCCTTCAACCAATCATTCTTACGGTTCCCCATCCATTTGCATATTTTTTTAAGACCTAATATAACTTGGCATACTTTTTTTTTCTCCTAATAATATTTTTGCATACTTTTTTCAGGCATAATTTCTCTAATCATTTTAATGATTAAGCATAACATTCTAAAGCATGTATTGATTTACGTATAATGATATTAAAACATATTTTTATAGGCATAACAAAGAAGCATTATAATTAACTCGTTAAATGTTAGACACTAATAAACATTCTTATACAATATTGCTCTAATCATCAGAGCAATATTGTTTAGGAGAGTCTAATGACATTTGTATGTACGTAATTTACGTACGTATTTTTTTTATTAGTGGACGGTGGTGTCATAAAACTATTGAGTCACTAAGTACTCGTATTTTAATGTATACATACACCATGCATGTAGCAGGCATGCAGCATGCAACAGGCATCGTTTCTAACACGGCTCCGGCTCCGGCTCTGCGGGGCTCCGGCGGTCCCACGCGAACTTATCGCCGCAGATGTGTTTTACGCTCGCCGCCGCGGCCGAAGCTGCCTGCGGTCCACTCTTGCGAGCCTACGCGGACGTAGATTACACTCTAGGGGTAGTGCAGACAAGACTACGTGAAGTCGATTTTGCAGCGATTCGTTTCTGTCATTAACTTTTGTAGCACAACAAATTGAATTTTTAAGACAATACTTGTGTGTAAAAATAATTAAAAATTGTTTCCGTTATTTCTATTTATTGTTTGCCTAAATACTATTATGCTAATAGTAATAATGCCTAGTAGCATTATGCGAATTAAATTTTGACCAAAACAAATTAATCTTCAAGATAAGTATGCCAAAATAAACTGAAAGTATACCAACAAAAAAATGGCAATGTATTATTATGGCTAAACAAATTATATCAAAATAGTTATACCAAAGTATATTAGGAAAACTAAAATTATGCTAAAATAAGGGATCCCCATTCTAACATCATCTTTTAGGGTGAAAAAACACGGTCTACGGTAGGTAGGATCATAGATATAATATTGAAGTGAAACTTCTTATGCGACTTCCAACAAGGTTGCGTTAAACGTTTAACGCTACCATGGAGGGGGAATAGAAAGAGACAGAGCGAGAATGAATGCGTGGCACTCGAACGCATGCGTGTAGTATTACGAAGTTTCACTTTTTTTTATATGTATATTTTATACGAGTAACTATGGGTAGATAGGATTCAATGTGACGCACTAAAAACATAAAACATAAATTATTTATTTAGATTAACTTAGTAAAATTAAGAAGTTACCTTAAATCTTAGTTTTCCAATGGGGGGTTCGGCGTATGGTATGCCTTTGAAGCTGTAGTACTGCCCATCCCCAGTGATCAAGTCCAGCAGCTCGCCCTCCAACTTGCCCTGATTTACCTCCACTTGAATCACATCACATATTGCGTCTTCTATTAAACTGCGAATTATGAATTTGATAAAATGTATTAATCCCTGAGTACCCATTAAATCAAAGGGGCCCACTAGACTTCCTGATATTCATCTCGTCTAGCAACTAGTACGTGGACATGTGTCAGTGGAGGTGAGGATTGATGGACCAGTTTTAATTATAGCAATCTTCAAATCGCTTAATTTTTTTTTTTTTCGTTTCTTTTTAAAATATGTTTTAAGTCGCCTTTTAAAACTTAATGTAGAAAAAAACAGATTTCATTTATTTGATTCGGTAATATTCACTAAAATATTAATCTGTCTTGTGTGGAATGAGGGACCACAGTATAATCGTTATAAATTTTTAATCTTTGATGCTTTGTGTTCTGTTTTTCAGTCAATATCTTTACAAAATCTTTACTAAATGTCTGTAGACTAAATACCTTAATTTTTCGGGTACTTTCCGAGATCTGGCTGATGGTCTGTGACGATTAAGGGACCACGCTTTAAGGGCTGTAGTTTTTAATATATTTTATTATAAATTCCCAGTTTTATTCTACAATAGGGATGGTGACTCATTTTTTTTTATTTGTCCATCGGGTAGATTATTAAAAACTATTTGACACGTATTTTTTCTTTTTTCACGTAAGTAATCGTAAAATTACGGAGATATTTTGAGTCGAAATGGCGCATGACGTCACGGCTCAGTACATTTTAACCTAGTTGTGACGTAGTTAGCCCCCACTCTCCAACTTTAATGCGTTTTAACTAAGTATTTTTTTGTTAACTTGATAAAACAAAAAATACGTATCTAATATTTTTTATCACCGGATTGACGGACAAAATAGAATTTCGTTTTCTTTACCCAGTCATCATCCCTATTGTTTCACATCTACTACTAATTCCTATAATTTTTATTTTGCGAAATACCAGTTGGTCCCTCAGTTCACACGCACATATAATTCGGAGGACACCGACCTTAATAAGTAATATGAATTATGATTTGAAAAAACGGAAATTTTATCAGCACTAGGGTACTTAATTTAGGAACAGTCACAGGAATAACAGTAAAGATTTCTGAGAACCTACTTATCTATTACCATAATAAATCATTAATTAATATTTTTCCACTTCCAGTTTCACCTCCACCTCCGTTAACCTCTATCCGCGGAGGCGAAGCTCGTCACCTCCGCCTCTGCTAAGGAGTAGTCCTCCGTTACAACCCTAATTTAAACAGAAGAAAGAAATATTTTAGAGAAGTTATGTTTACAAGTTACTCACAGTAACAAAATAGCAAATAAAATTTTCATTTTTATATGAATACTTAAGACGCGATGTACTCAAATGGGTGGCGTGTAGAATACTAAAATAATATTTATAGGGATCACAAAAAAGTAAGTTTAAATTAAATACAAATTAAATCAGCTCGTGAGAAAATCACACGATTTGTATAATTACGAGTATCAGTATACTACCTATTGTGTTCTGTTTCTTAATACTGTTTGCGATAAAAAAAACATGTAGGTACGGTTTTTTATGTCATTCAGGTTTAACTGGCAAATCTATTTAATTTGAATTGTATGACTATTTACATATTTTTTAGGGTTCCGTACCCAAAGGGTCAAACGGGGCCCTATTACTGAGACTTGACGCTGTCCGTCCGCCCGTTTGTTACCAGGCTGTATCTCATGTAACGTGATAGGTAGCCACTTGAAATTTCTACGAGATTATGTATTTCTGTTGATGCTATAACAAAAAATACTAAAATGAGAATAAATTAATATTTAAGGGGGCTCCCATACAAAAAAGTGATTTTATTGCTCGTTTTTATAAATAATGGTACGGATTTCGTGCGCGAGTCGAACTCGCACTTGGCCGGTTTCTTTAATTTAAATTGTAATGTTGATTGTATATTTAATATATTATTATTCTTTGCAGTTGTATTTTTGAAATCTTCTTGTCTTTAGACCTGTTTGTACACCAGCCATGATCAAACGTGATGAGCCAAAAAATACGTTGTAACTTATATAATAAGCAAGCATCATACTATGTATATTATTATCTATACAATCATGTTTTTACAAATAAATGAGTCTTTATCTTTATCAAAAAGGTCCAATATAATATTATTAAAAGCGTTAACACCTTAAACTTTCAAGTCTGTATTTTCCGAAATGACTGAATCGATTTTAATGAAACTTCATACGCATATGCACGATACATTGTCTAAAAAGATACAAAAAAAAAACACTTTCGAAAAATAGTGGTACAGCTAAATTAGACAGATTATAAATTATCTATAGAAACAGAAATTTCCAATTATCTTTTTTTTTAAGATTTTTCGAAAATGTTTTTTTGTAACTTTTTTTTTAGTTTCATGAAAATAAGGACTTGAAAGTATGAATACGCTCTTAAGTGATCACCGCCATTTAGGACATTCTGCAAATACTTTAGATAGATTACCATACCTATTTACAACGAATTAAACCACTTTATTGTCTCTGGCTAGATGGCTGTCCGTTTTAAAACTTTGAAAATGGTTTTTTTTTTAATTTGTTACGGAACCCTCTGTGTGCGACTCGAACTTAGCAGGTACCTATTGTTTACAGTTTACTATTATTATATTTCAAGGTAACACCCACCTTGAGAACTAATTAATATAATGCTGCCCGCGACTTGGTTCACGTGGACTTTTTTTTTTATGGGTATGGAAAATAGATGTTGATAAATGATTCTCAGACCTACCCGATATGCACACAAAATTTCATTCAAATCGGTTCAGCCGTTTTGTAGGAGTATGGTAACTAACATTATGACACGAGAATTTTATATACGTATAAGATAATATTCCTTTGTAACTCCAATTAATAGCTATATGATGTATGTTTTATACAAAAATAGCTCTGTTTGTCTCTGACCTTTCCACCTGTAACGGCTGAACGGATTTCGGTCAGAGTGTAGCCTTAGGGGCACTATGAAAAAAATACATAGAAAAGTTTCGGGACCAATTTCGAGGTAGCGCTCGCCGGCCGCTGCCGCGGCACCGCTCGCTTCGCTCGCTCGGCTCGCGCGTAGTTGGTCACAGTTCTAACCTAACCTATGGATATCTTTGCGGGTACACAACGCTATAAATATAGGGGCACTATGAGCAGCAAAGAAAACAAAAAAAAAAAAATCGTTAAAAATTTTTTTTGCGCCTTATTGGATATTCAAAAATAAAAACTCGAAAATTAAAAAAAAAAAAATACAGTTTCGGGTTAACCTTGACCATAAAAACCATTTAGGCTCTGAGAAGTATGGACCCAAGACGCACTGTTTTCGAATTATGGGCCTCCGAATTTTATTTAATTTTTATAAAACTATCTATATTTCCTAAGTGGTAGCACAGATGAAAATCTTTTCTGGAAATAAACTGTTGCTCTGGTAGAAAACTATGAGATGGTGTACAAAAAACTAAAATAATTTGAGAAAAAAAAAATGAATTTTTTTTAAGTCCTCGCGCCATAGCGCCCCTAAAGCTACACTCCAACCCGGATTTCGATGAGATTATACACACATGTAAATCATGACCTTGAGTTATTATCTCAACATCCACTTAGGCGAAGCCGCGGGCTTGGCTTGAAAACAATTAGAATCGAAACACTCTTAGAAAGGAGGCCTCTAAGGGCCTGTCCACATCTCCACGTCACGGGGCGTCGTAAACGTGGAACGTTGAGAATGAAGCATTAACTGAGCGAGCGCTTCGAATCGACGACGTCTGACGACGCGACGTCGCCGCGCCGCCCCACGGCCGTAGCCGACGTCGCGACGCGCGATGGCGTAGCCGTACCGTGTACTAGCACGACGCGGCAACGTAAGGTAGCACGTTACCGCAACGTTCCACGTTGACGACGCCGTGACGTGGAGATGTGAACAGGCCCTATGAGCTTAAAGGCGGAAACACACATATCGGTTTCATACATCTTTGCAACACGACACGCCATGCAAATATGTCCCTAACCATATTAAATGTATGAAACCGATTTGCTTCTGACCCGTCACGACACACCACGACACGTAAGTATGTTTCCGCCTTAATACACACGGCGACACACCAAACAAGAAATTTCCAGCATAACATGGCCTCGTTTTGTATAGATTTTCCATGCAATGAGAGATCCGCATAAACTAGTTTTGTATAGCTTGATTCGTCGCCGTCCTTATCTACTTACAGTTTCATGCCTATTGAATTAGTAACATAAAGATACTTAAATGATTATTTTAATGGTATAAATTATGTTCTTTCCCCAGAATCGGAACAAAACCGGTTAAAAAAAACGTAAGTATGGGTTCTGTGTCTACCATCCCGGCAATACTACGATTTTTTGAATGCATGTTACTCTTGGATATTCATTTAGGAATGTCAAGGTCGTCTTTTGGAGCACAGTCAGGCCCGAAATAATGTAACGTAATAATTAATGTATGTTCTTGTTTTAGCATTTCAAGTAAAGGCATATTTGACAACCTATAAGTAGATACCAATGTGCTACTTAGGCCCCAGAGTTATCGCTGCTGATTTTCACTGAAATCTCCGCGAAGTCATAATAACAAACTGGCGGAATATTTTTTTTTCATGATTTTATGGAGAAAAATAACAATAAATTTATTACTACAGTGCTCTGCACACACATCATATTTATTCGAGCGTTATTATTTTAAAATAGGCGCCATGCATATTTTTCAGATTGTCGCACAGATTATACAATGACCTAAAACACCGGAAGCGTAGACAGAGAATAGTATTATTAGTAATAGTATTACTATTCTCTGTCTACGACTGGAAAGGAATATAGATCGTAAATGTTTTATGTAACCAGTTCTAATTTTTACTATTTTGATACAGAATTACAGATTGATGAAAAGAAAATATTTAAAAAAGCAGCTCATTTTGTTCTAAAACAATCATGAAGCTTTAATTAACCTCGACAATTACAGGCACTACTTGATTCTTCATAATATTATGCGCAATCTTATGAAGAGAAAGGTATCTGAAGATTCAAGATTCTTTATTTGCATGAAATATGGTACTTATGTTCATAAAAATAAAAAGGTTCTTTCACACATTTAGCCGACTTATTTCAGCATGCAAACATAAAATTAAATTAAAATACCTAAGGAAATGTAGTCGTCATTTAGGTATCAAACTTCTAGACGTAGTTACAAATTTTACATAACATTACATTTTTTTCTTGATATTCTTTTAGAATTTAATATTTTTGTGTACACACAAGTACAGTACAGGATACAGGATATAGTAATAAAATTACAAAAAAAATATAACAAGGAACACATATCAACGATAAAATTAAAAAAAAATATATATGTGAAAATAGGAACAATAGTTTTCAAAAATGGGAACTAGGAAGGTTCTGAAGTACAGATCACCTCAATGTAGCTCAATGTTTCCGCAATGATTTTATTTTGTTAGTATTTTATTTGCCTTTATTTATGCATAGGTACACCAAAAAGTAGAATACTAATTATATCAGCATAGACTATGAAACGTATTTTAGTTTTTGGCTCTAGTATGCTGGTAGTTAGACCGACCATAGACTAACATAACCTCTTTCTTTATCCGTCAAGCTTTGTAACACAAGGTGAATATCGAGTAAAATATTTCTAAATATTGCAAAAAACGAATAAAAGTTAAAACATTGTATGTAAATGCATGTTCTAAAATTTTAGTAGTGATATTAATAACAGTTCCGGTTATTTCTTGCTTTTTTCAATCGAAATCCGAAATCCACGTGTTGTGTGCCATTGGCGGTGACTGAAGACTGATTTTGTTTCAGGCCTAAAAATGACGAACTCCAAAGGTTATCGTCGCGGAACCAGGGACTTGTTTGCCCGTAGATTCCGCACCCATGGAACCATCCCGCTTTCCACGTACATGAAAGTGTACAAAGTCGGCGACATCGTTGACATCAGGGTAAGTTTCCTTGCCACTAACGAATGAGGTTCGTCTTAAAACTACTGTTGATGAAACCTAAGTACTAATTTCTAAACATCTGCAAGTAATCTAGAGATAATTCCATTAGAACATTGGTTGCTGGATGTTATCATTGTGTATTCTAAACAAGGACCTTGCTTTCAAATGGGTCGAATCAAGGAACATCTTTCTTCTATAGAAGTTTACATGTGAAGTGTTTTGGGTCATAGGGTCATCTTAGGTTGTACTTGATTGTTTCTTGTCTCTATTTCAAATGTGTCATATCTATTAGACCACTTTGTCCTACTGTTAGGCCTCGTTAACAGCTTTACTTCATTTGAAATGTATTGTTTTAGGGTAATGGTGCTGTCCAGAAGGGTATGCCCCACAAAGTCTACCACGGAAAGACCGGCCGTATCTTCAATGTCACACAACACGCTTACGGAGTCATTGTGAACAAGCGTGTCCGCGGAAGGATCCTACCCAAGCGCATCAATGTCCGCATTGAGCACATCAAGCACTCCAAGTGCAGACAGGACTTCCTTACCAGGGTGAAGGAGAATGAGAGGCTCCTGGCTGAAGCTAAGGCTGCAGGCAAGATCGCCAACCTTAAGAGACAACCTGCCGGACCTAAGCCCGCTCATATTGTCAGTGGTACTGAGAAACCAGTGTTACTGGCTCCCATCCCCTATGAGTTTGTAGCTTAAAAATGGAAATAAAAAAGTATTTTTAAGGATGTAAGAATTTTATTTATTCTTATCACTTATCTCCCATAATTGTTTATTTAGGTGCTACAGCTTAATGACTGAAAGCTTAATGAGTTAATGTAGTAAATAGTTCACTATCTTCAATAGTGTCAAATGTGTTCATCATCAGCCTATAATGTTCTCACTGCTGGGATACAGGCCTTGTCTCTATGAGAGGGAGTGGGCTGTAATCCACCACTCGGGCCCAGTGCGGGTTGGTAGATATTGCATATCTTCGAATTTTTACTCAAATTTGTTACTAATCTTGATTTGAATCTTAGACTGAAAACATATTCATAACAACATTTTTTTTTATTTTAAAAAGTTCACTTGAAGTTGACATTATATCATGGTTGGAGATGAGTCTCAGGATAAATGGTTTCAAGTAGAGAGAGTTTTGAAAGAAAGGACCTGCTTAACATTGCCATCTACTTTCTATCAAAAGTTTTAGCATTACAAACAAGTGTACACACACAACAGTCGTATGGAATACGGGGAAAAGCTAAGGGTCAGTTCACACCGAGACGCGACGATACTTGAAGAAGCCAATGATTTCGCGCTGCGTCGCTCTACGCCGCGCGGCGCAGCGCTGCATGGTGCAACGTATTCTGAATTCTACTGAAAACTACCTCACGAGGCCGGGCCGCTCGACGCAGCAGCATTCTCACAACGAAATGTGTATCTTTTCGTGTAGAAAATAAAGTTATATTTTGAATCGCTCTTTAAAAGTGTGCACGCAGCGTTGCGTCTCGGTGTGAACTGACCCTAAGATCTCATACAATCATATTCAAGTAACAGAGAGACACCTAGAGTCTAGGTGATCTTTCTAGGCACAAACGTGGATCATGGAAATCGCACTAACCGATAGTCTAGGTCCTAGACTATCAGTTAGTGCGATAAAATAGGGTGGTCTTTCGGTTTGGAAACTAGTTCGATTCCTGGGTCAGGCAAAATTTTAAAATGTGCGCGCGTATACGCCCTTGACTTTGTGGAACGCAGAGCAAAGAGGCTGATTGACGACGTAAAATTGGTGGATGCCAAGCTTCACAGCTTGGCTCATCGCCGCAAGGTTGTCTGCTTGTCGGTCTTCTATAGGCTGCACTTTGGTGAGTGTCCCCAATAGGGCATGCAAAAACCGGGTTGTTTTAAGTAACCGGTTTTTTCGGGTTTCTTGTTTACAAAACCGGATGTAACCGGTTAAATCGGTTTTTTCGTTTTTTTTTTCAATCTTTATTAAAAAATGTCTAGAAAAATATTAAAATGCTAAAGCCTAATCAAAATATGTATTTTTTTACGTTTATATTACCTATGTTTATAATAATGAAAATTGGTTTGGACTTAAAAAACGACTAAAAATCAAAATACAAAAAATTGCATTACACAGAATAAAACTTATTATTTAGGTAAACAACATAGTCTAAAAATTTAGGGCACTAAGACTAACATACAAAATTAGGAACATTTGGTAGGTAAACACAAAGGTCTAAAATCTCACAATATACAGCAAGAATCCAAAGGGGTTTGAGTCAAAGTGGCATGATTTTTCTAAGTCTACGACCACTAATTAGATTTCTTTACCTATTAGTAATAACACAGTAAGACATTAATTTTCTTCTATGAATAATATTTCCAAAATGCATCGGAGCCGAGATATACAGAGTGATTTTTTTAACTACTGGTAGGCCAAATCCGAAACTATGAGGAATAGTGAAAAACCCTCGAAGGAACCAGGAGCCCGATTTAATAAAAAAAAAATGCTTTATTGGTTTTGTGAAAAATCAATATTCCTAGCCAGGAATCGTCGAACCCTCAAATTAATGAAAAAAACACACCCATTACCCCATTCGATAGTGTCGCTGCTAAGTATCAAATTCTGGGAAGTAATAACATCGTTATTTTTTTGTTCTACACTATACCTGGGAACCTTCTAGTTACGCAGATATTAGGGGTCAAAACTCCAACTTTTTGACAAGTATTTTTTTAAATACAAGTATTTAATGTAAGATTTTTACTTTAAACACCTCCACGACCCCCGTACTATTCAATCCGTCCATCAGCACAATGTTTTGAGTGCGTTACATTGAGATCTACCACAAAACATGATTTTACACCCCCCAAAAAAAAGTCGTTTCCCAGCAATAATTTTTGCGTAAAGTTACTTAGTTTCATGTACAGAATGCTTGGTTGACGGCTTCGTGATGAGGTGATTTACACCGTACTATATTCCACTATACGTGAGCAACAATTATCTTTATGGCCGCTGTGAAAAAAAAAACATGCCACTGGTACAAACTTACCCAATGCCCTTTAAGTACTTGGATCTACACTACTACACTGGGTCAATGAGAAACAAAATGATGATATGGACATGGATAGGGAGCGCAGGGCATTGTCGGTAAGGGGTAATATTCTTTGTCGCAGGTTTGCGCGATGCTCACGTGATATTAAAGTAACACTATTTAAATACTATTGCCAAACGTTATACACGTGCAACCTGTGGAGCAATTACACCTAAAAAAGCCTGCAATTCTCTGGGCGTCAGGGGTTTGTTGGGACTTCCATGGCGGTGCAGTGTCTCCGGCATGTTCGCCGACCACAGCACGCATGGCTTCCATGGGGTGCTTCGCAGAAGAACGGCGTCCCTGTGGTCTCGGGTAAAAAGTAGCACCGACACACTTCTGAGCGTGGTATCGGACAGAGTGGACAGCCAAATCCTGAGGCATTGGTCGCTTATGTCCAAAATAATAATTATTTTAAATTTTACTAACATACGTGTAAGTATCTGCCTTCAAACATAATATGGAATAACTTTTGACAATTAATGTTTGCTTAGTCTGTTGTTTGGGAAAATTAAAGTATTATTAAATCAATAAGATAGATAGATCAATAGGAGAAACATAACTTGGTGTTCAATATTTATAGTGTGTAATTTATTGTTTTCCCTAATATTTATTTATTAAAAAAAGATATAACCAAAAACCCGAAAAAAAACGGTTTTACAATACTAAAAAAACCGGTTTTCAAATCAGTCGTTTATCCGGTTTTTTTTGGTTAACCGGGTATCCGGTTGGCATGCCCTAGTCCCCAAGCACTCCACCTCATCCCACCGGCCCCCTTCTACCATCGGACATCTAAACGCACTGCAAGTTACCATCCCTACCTTATTGCTATTCCACGTGCAACCCCACCAATTCGCACTAAGCGTTTTCAAACGTCTTTCATAATAGGTACGTACCTACAGTAAAGGAGTGGAACTCTCTGCCTGCGTCTGTGTTTCCGAACGCTTACAACCCTAACCTCTTCAAAGTTAGAGTGAACAGGCTTCTTCTTGGGTAAGCTCGTACCATCTTCGACTTCGTCTGTGTCATCTCTGACTTAAACTAGGGTCAAGAGCAAAGTGTGGTCCCCCACTTACATGCAGCTGACTGTTCTTTAGGTTGGAGGTGATCTCAAAAGGTTTCGACTAAATTCCCACAACACTTCGTTTCCTACGCTCAGCAGTCACACTTGCGAGCACGCCACCAACAGTGCAGTCGAACGTACATACATGGGTTATTGACTCCATTAATTGCAGACAAGGTAGTTGGGTTATCCTTTTTTCCTATTAGGTAATCTATATATATAAAAATGAATCCCTATTTCCCTTGGTCACGGCATCACGCGTGAACGGCTGGATCGATTTTGCTAATTCTTTTTTTGTTGTTTGTTATAGTCAGGAGAAGGTTCTTAGGTAGGTAGTAGGTAGGGTAGATAGGTAGGATCAAGTGCATTGCAACGCATGCTGGTATCAGCTAGTAATAAAATACAATTCACGCGGAGAAAGATCACAACGTTTTATTTTGAAATGAAATATATTTACAACTTTATGACCATTAAAAAGATGAATAATATATATAATCAATGATTGGAATTAAACGATTTTTCAATAATTATATGCCTTTTCAACTTTAACAAATGTGGCATGATAACATGATTTATTATAATCACTATCTTAAATAATTTAAATTACTAAAATTAATTGAATAAACTTAACAACTAGCATCTCTAGATTGATAAAATAATATATATCCTGTTTCTGAAGATTTCTGTATATCAGAAGTTAGGCCGTAGAAGTCTTCTATAGCGGAGGCATCAATTTTCTGGAAAGGAAAATAAAATTTAGATAGGATAGGATAATAAAAATACGCGTAGGATTTATCCTACCTACATTTCCATAATAATCGAAAATCGTACATCTGGATACTGTGTAACGGTATCTGTGTCCAAAGTTATGTTTTAACGAGACGTTTTTAGTGAAACTAGGCGACTCCTAAACGAGTTTCTAAACAGCGTTGGATATCTACGCTAGGCACAGTGCAAGAGTTGTTAATCCAATAGAGCAATAACATTGAGTCATAATTTTTGCTGTCGCAATATTTAAGTAAAAAGGAGAACAATTCTTTTAGTAAATTGAATTAGTCCCATCTGAAATTTTAAACATTGTCATCTATACCATAATATTTTAACCTTTTGAACGCCAGAACATAAACGGACACGCGTGTCCTGCACGCCAAGCAACCAATTCGCCGCAAATACTTTCAAATTAAAATAGGGGCCCAAAACTTTTATCACTACACTTTTATTTACTGTTTCTTGATAAAACATTTAATATTTATAATTTTTTGAGTTATTTAAATAAACACACACAAAAGTAACGATTTATTTTTTTTATTTCGTGTTATAGTGCACCCCATTTTTGTCACATATTTGTGTCGTTGGTGTACTGGACATGCGCTTGCTTGTCACGTATATATGACAATGGCGTTCAAAAGGTTAAAGCTAAAGAGTTTGTTTGTTTGGTTGAACGCGCTATTTTTGGGAACTAATGACTCGAATTTAATAATAAAAAAATATATGCTAAGGCTATAGTCTATATACCATCACGCTACAAGCAATAGGAGCTTAGGGAAAACCCCCGCTTGGCTTATGTGACGCAGACAAAGTTGGGCAGGTCAGCTATTCATAAATAAAATTCAACCCCATATCTTTCAAAATGTCTCATATTGTTCACTACAAAAAAGGCCTAGGTATACTCACATCTACCATATCATCGTCGAATAGCAACCAGAAGCCGTGGCTCTTCACAATACTGATGTAGTGTCCCCGATTGGGGCCGGAGCCACAATGCACCACGACTGCCACTAAATCGTACAGCCTGTCAGGGTTGACCGCGTCGTCGGACTGTAAGGGAAAATGCTATAACATATGTATTCAGTTGTGCTATGAGACTTGATTGAAATAAATGTAAATGAAGAAATAACAGATAAATAAATGGGCAATTGTCTTCAATACATCTAGTAAAGTACAAATTATTGTTTGGACTTTAACAATAAACTGCCGATTAGCTGCCACGGTTTATTTTAAATACGGTGTCACCTTGTTTCGCAGACAGAAGTTTCACAGAATTTCGTTTCGCAGAAAATGTTTCACATAATATTTGGTCCTCGTATTTTTATTTCGAATATTTTTGTTTCAACTACTACTTACTTGAATGAAACGTATTTTACAGAAATACACTTCAATGAATTTTATAATCACATTTTTTTATTTAACAAATTTATCAAACAGTGGAATTACTTTTTAACGAATATTGTTTGTCCGATGTATGTTTGCATGGTATGTTATTTCAACGAAATTATTAACCTTAAATTAAAATACTGTCCTTAAAAGTCAATATGTTGTACTACAAAAGTAAGTGACAAAAACGAATGGCTGCAAACCAGACTCCACGTAGTCTTGTCTGCCCTACCCCTAGAGTGTAATTTAAGCCCGCGTAGGCGCGGAGGGATGAGGCGGCCCGCGAGCTGAGGAGCAGGTGGTATCTAACGCTGGCCGCCGCGGCTGAGGCTGGCCGGTTTGCCGGCCAGCAAGCCGAAGCTGCGGTGGTGAGCGTTAATACCATCTGCGACGATAAACTCGCGTGGGGCCGCCGGAGCCCCGCAGCGCCGGAGCCGTGGCAGAAACCATGCTTGTTGTATGCTGCATGCTTGCTTGCATGCTACATGCTTGCTTGCATGCTGCGTGCAACAGGCATGGACACCATTAGTGAGAATAACAACTTTGTTTTCCTACTTGACAAGAATTTAACCGCATTATTTTTGTGAATGCTGTGTTGTAATTTTATAGGAGGGTATGTATTTTTTAAAGGTATGAGATTTAGAAACTGTCACTCGATAAAATGTTATTCTTCGGTATAAGTTTTATGTGAAACAAACAATATGTGGATAAAAAATATTTGATTTGTTATTCTATGATATGAATATTCTAACATTAAACTTTATTGGAAACAAAAATCGATGATTTAAATTTCTTCAAAGTAAGTATTCTGCGTATTGATTATTCTACGAAATGATAATATGAGAAACAATTTATGTGAAACGAAATTCGATGAAACAATTAGCGATGAAACAACGCACAACCTTTAAATACTTTATCTTGAATTGTTGATTTAATATGTTACTCTGGACGCTCTTAATAAGCAAATCAGGCTACATCGTTCTCACATCCATACTAATAATATTATAAATGCGAAAGTCACTCTGTTTGTTTGTATGTTTGTTTGTTACCTTTTCACGACTAAACGGCTGATCGGATCTTAATGAAATTTGGCAAGGAGATAGATTTCAACCTGGGGAAGGACATAGGCTATATATCATCACGCTATGACCAATAGGAGCGGGGCGGCAATGGAAAATGTTGCGAAAACGAGAAAAAATGTGACGCAGTCGAAGTTGCGCGGGACAGCTAGTATTTGTATAATCTCAAATCGTAGATGGCGCGACCATAGCTAAAAATCAATCTGAACAATGAGCCCGAGCTCTTTTGAAATGTAAAATTTTCAACCAATGACGATGCTTGTAACCCGCTATGCTAGCGCCATTCGTTTCACAGTTTCTTTCCTTTTTTAGAAAGGTGTTTCTTGCAGCGTGCAGCGGGGTGTTTAACGGAACTCACTCGTTTAACGGCGACGGCACGGTTGGCTCAGTGGTTGAGCAATCGACTGCTGCGCTGCGTGTCGCAGGTTCCATCACCGCACAGATCAAATATTTGTATGGCCTACAGATAGTTGTTCCGGGTCTGGCTGTTTGTGTATGTGAGTTTAATGTTTGTAAACGCACGCACGATACAGGAGAAGTTCCTAGTATGGGGCAATATTTTAAAACTGCGCCTATAAGGCCCCGCCATCACGCTGCTGGAAACACTTCTCCGAATTAACCAATCAAGCTACACAAAACCAGTTTATGCGGATCTCTCATTGAACCGAAAATCTATACAAAGAGGGCCATTTTATACTGGAAATGTATAGCTTGGTGTGTACATAAAAGTTACCTAACTCAATAAGGGAGAAATAATAAAATTACGATAAAACAATAATCTATCAAACTTACCGTATTAAACAATCGCAACTCCAAAGGAAAAACAACTCTATGGGACACCTTGATATGCCTATTATACTGTTCCATGTACTTGAATCTCTTAAGGTGTAGAGCTAATATGAGCGGTAGTTTCTTCACTCTCATACGTTTCTGCGCTTCTTGATAACTGCTGCAGTTGTCACATTTGAATTTGTTGTCGTTGCATAGCGTTTCTGTGTCGCTAAAGCATTTTAGACAGTGTGTTATGCTTGTGTTTTGACCAACGTCCACCTGGAATGAGGAAATAAAGAATGTCAAACTCAAAGCATTTATTCCAGTTAAACCATAAACAGGTACTTTTGAAGTCAAAAAAAAACGGCTACAGTCCCAGTCACAAGGCATAATAACTTGTGAAAGTACTGTAGTTGCCCATTCCAAAGCGTAGATCTCTATGGAGAAGAATAGGCAAGAAACTCCATGGACACTCCTTTAAATAAAAATATTGTTACAACATCTAGTTTCCATAATTCATGTTGAGATTATACATTATGTGAGAACGATTTAGAAATACGTGCAAGATAAATATTAAAAAGTCGCGTCTAGAGTAAAAGATTAAATCAATCATTCAAAAATAAATTGATGAAGTGAGCTTAATGGAATTGCTAAGGGATCCCTTAGCAATTCCATTAAGTTTGTTGCGCCACTTCTTCTCATCTAAAACACTAGGAAAGGTGAAGGGCGGGCGTTTTAGGGACTTTTATGTAATATTTCTTCTTAGTCGAAACACTCTTGTCGGAGTGGTCGTGGTTGTGCAGACGAGGTACAGGGAGAGATGTTCGGTGGGTCGTTGACTTCCTCGAGGATTGCTCTTTCAGCGATGTGCTTCCATTTCTGCCGGTTGGAGACGTTGTGAGTACACTAGACCATGGTGGACTCAGTAGCTTTCTTGATCAGGTCAGTCCAGCGAGTTGGTGATCGGCCGCGTGATATCTTGCCTTCCACCTGGCCTTGAACCACCAGCCTCTCCATCGAATTTTCGTATCTAGTGATGTGACCAAATAATTTTAATATTCGTAGTTGCACAGTAGACGAAAGCCGGCCTTAATATGAAGTTCTTTGAGGATGGAGACATTGGTGCGAAACGTTGTTTAGGAGGCGTCTCTAGCACCACATTTCCAATACGTCGACTTTACGGCCATCCTGCACTCGCAGAAACCAAGTTTCGGTAGCATTGAGAAAGATCGGAAAGACAAGGCATTTCATCAATCTGACTTTCGTCTTCTTGGTAATCCTCCTGTCCCCCGAAATCTTTCCCAGCTGTTCCACTGCCAACCGTTTTATCTCGTCACCACATCCTCCAGTATTGGAGATAGTAGAGCCGAGGTAGATATAGTTCTGTACAACTTCGCAGTTAGCTATAGTCAGTACGTTAATTCTATTTTGTTCAGCCCGGCTTACTATCATCATCGTTTTCTTCTCTCGGTTAATGGCTAGTCCGAAATTGAGGCTGGTAGTCTCGAGACGTAACAGAAGATTTGCCATATCTTCTCTAGACTATGCGAGAAGGGTTGTATCATCAGCGTATCTAAGGTTATTTATCACGCGGCCCCCAACTGATGTCCCTTTGTCCCATTTTTCCAAGACAATGCGCATGATGTATTCCGTATAGGTGTTGAATAGCAACGGCGATAAGATGCATCCTTGTCACACACCGGCATCGGTAAGTGCCCAGAAAGGTTATCGTCCACTCGTACCACTACAGTACCGTTTTTATATAGTCACTTCAAAAGAAGTATAAGATGAGGCGGCACACCCATTTCTGCGAGTATCTTTCAGAGGTGTTTCTAAATGACAGTGTCAAATGCTTTTCGGAATTCCACAAAGCAGATGTAGAGGGTTGAATTAAACTCTCTGGCATTCTCAATAATCGCACGCAATATGAGAGTTTGTTCGCGAGTGCCTCTTCTCTTTATGAATCCGGCTTGCTCGGGTGCAATTCGCTTTAAGAGGTAGGCCAAGTCTTATAATTATTATGTGGAGCATCACCTTACTTGCATGCGATATTAGGGATATGAGTCGGTAGGTCCAGTATTATAGTAGTATTACAGTAGTATTTTGGCGTCTAGGATGGTGTTTGAACACCGTGTTCATTATGGTCATGTTAATGTCCGCAGCGAACACTATCCGAATTTCTAAAGACATATTTTATTCAAATTAGTCTAAGAAACAGTTTTTGAACTTCAAAATTCATTACATAAGACAGTCTCATAAAACGCCCACCACTTCTTAGTAGATTAGCTGGGGAGAAGGGATGAAACAGAGGAGCTTAAAATATGTTCCGCAAAAAGTTAAACATTTTATTCAAACTTTTTATCTTCACGCAGAAGATGAAACTGTAGCTCAACTTTACTAATTGAAAACATATCAAAGGCGGGTGCTAATTTTAGCAATGTGTGAGCTAAAGATTCCCGAGCTCCCCTTGATGTAATCCTGTCGGTGTCCATGTTAATCAAGGACTTTATGGTCCCTGCTAACAATAAAGACATCATAGCGGTCCCTTGTCCAAGAAAGGCTGGGAACCACTGGGTTAGAAAAATCGGATTTAGTCATACCTGTAAATCAAAAAAATGCTCGTCCTTGCTGCTAACAGTCTCACAGTTGAGGCACCGCGTCTCGCTGGTGAGCGTACCCTGGAATATCTCGTGCACCCACGTCGGCTCGGCGTTCTGTGGCGCGGTACCGTTGCACGTAACGTTCTCGCCAGACGCATTCTTTTGTACTTTGAGAGTGCTTTGATTGCGTTCAGCTGGAAGGGTAACAAAGTTTTTGATTGATGATGTTTATTGTACATTGCGATCTTCGTCTGAATGAAATCTGAATGAATCGGATTTTGTTGACAATTTCTTTTAATTTTATTTAGTTTTTTTTTGGAAATCTCTAATTGATTTTAAAAAAGATACTCCTTATAACATCAGCTATCCGCCAGTAAAAGTCCCGACAAAATCAGTGAAGCTGTTTCAGAGATTAGCCGGAACAAACAGTCAAACTACATACTTTCATAAGCACTCAGTAAAAAGCTGTAATTTAGAACTTCAAACAGACACATCAATTTTATTTATTTGTATAGATTTGCAAAATTGAATGAAACGCCCGCGAAAGATATCCTATGCATCTAACAAATGATATTGGTTACTAAATGCGCATTGGACCGTACGTAGATCTTGGATATGCTGTAATTACGCGAGACTTCGCTTTTGAATTCAGTTCCATGTCTATCACCTCAGATGGTTAAGACAAGGTCTTCAGTTTTAATCAACATATTATGTCATTAACAACATTGACATTGATGCACATTGTTTCCTAACAGGGAGAAAGCTTAAAACACCTACCACATAAAAATGCAAGAGCTACATTCCTCCCTAAACCTATTATGCAAATGAGTTTATTGAAAACCTTTTTCTTTTAGTGAAACCAGATTCTAATTAGACAAAATGATGTCAGATAATAATATGTGCACAATAAACGTAAATCCTGCCAACACACCAGTACAAATAACTTCTATTTAATTTTATCATTACCTTGAGGAAATTAAAAATGTTAAATAAGTAAAAGCTGGTTAGTAAGTTAACACTTTCAGTGATAAGCACCCAGCATATGGGTCGAGCAATAATTTAGTTTGTGCTCAAAACCTACGTCCAAGTTGTTGTTGAGAGCAGCGGTGGCCCAGTGGTGGCAGCCCCGACTTACGAGCAGTAAGCCGTGGCCGTTCGAACCCAGGCAGGTGCATTACTTTGTGTAATTTATTTTATCACCGCTGCTCTCAAAACGGTGAAAGAAAACATCGTGAGGAAACCGGCATTTTTGGTTCTAGGCCAAGACATGTGACATCTGCCAACCCGCACTGGGCCCGCGTGGTGGATTACAGCCCATTCCCTCTCATAGGAGAGGAGGCCTGTGTCCCAGCAGTGGGAACATTATAGGCTTATGATGAAGTTGTTGTTATACATAGCTATAGGTGCATTGTGCTCATACCTAGGACCCAACTAGCGGGAAGCTTTAATGGTTGTCGAAACGAAATTATATTCTATGAAGTTTTTTTTTTTTTGTTAATGTATCAGTATAAAATTTTAGCTAACTAAATTGGACAACCTAAGCCCAACTGGTCTGTCACAAAGTGTACTCGGATCCGGGTGCTTGGATATAGGGTTCCCGTAGCGTAAGCATTGCGCCGATATAGTCGAATGTCCGGTTGTTATGAATATTTGCCAAACAATTTTGGGCATACAAGTAAAATGGATTATTTGAACTTGGCAGTGAGTGTCAAGTTTGAATGTACTCAGTTTTACTAAGTATTGAATTGTTACTTACCTAAAATAATTTCATTTATATGGTTGATTAGAAAGTTTAGGAATTCATGGGCATCTTGTTGCATATAATTATCAAACTCCTCTGTAACATAAATAAACAATACACACTTTTAGTGCAGACAGAATTTTTTAGCTGAAAAAAACAAAATAATTTATAGATTGTTTGGTCACTCCAGATTTTGATGATGATTAACCTTTTGAACGCCATTGTCACATATAGGTGACAAGCAAGCGCGTGCCCTGTACGCCAACAACACAAATATTTGAAGAATGTGGTGCACTATAACACAACATTGTTACTTTAAAATCATTACTTTTGTGTTTATTGATGTATCTTAAAATGTGATTTAAATGTCTGAAATATTAAATGTCTTAACAAGAAATAAGTTAATAACAGTTTTGAATTTTAACTTGTTTGTATTTGCGGTGAATTTGTAGCTTGGCATGGAGAGCGCACGCATGCATTTATGCTCTGGCATTCAAAAGCTTAACAAATGAAGAATGGTAGGAATAAACATATAATGACCACCACCCTCCATCTTTTACAAGGAAGACAAAAAGTGAATTTCTACAAATATGCACATATAATGTGAGATAAAGCATATTAGGCTTAAGGAAAATACAAAAAGTAAAAAGTGCAAACATCAGAAAAATGACAAAGCTGACAGATGCTCTTACAAAAGCACTAACTCTAAAATGGCGTAGGGCTGGTCATGTTGCACATCTCGGTGATGACAGATGGACTATTCTAGCCACGAGATGGACAGGACCACCAAACAAAAGAAAGGTCGGGAGACCACCCAAAAGATGGGCTGATGATATTGCAAAGTCTGCTGGCTCAAACTGGCTAAATCTTGCCAAGGACCGCAAAAAGTGTAAAAAGATGGAGGAGGCCTTTACCCGTAATGGGGCTACATCTCCAACCCTTACTTATAAAAACTAACACTAACCAACTAGGATAAGTTAAGGACTAACAAAACTAACACCCAATTATTAATAAGTACCAAGTGTCAGTGTGCTTTTTATTATTTATTTTATATTATAAACATATAAAGCCAAGCCCACGTAAAATAACATGGGAGAAGGGGCAGGTAGATGATGATGATGATGTTGAGAGGATCTGTGGGGCTACCATGACGGCTAAAAGCAGTATTATTTAACTTTTATTCCAGTGTGGGAAAGAGACGGAGCTATACAGGATGTCTAGCACCATCGCTTTCCCAAACTGAAAAAGGAGTAAGACATATGTTTTAAGACGTCATGGTAGGCACCCTGAAGGCATTTTTTGTCTGTTATGAAACCAATATCATATAATTTCTTACCTTTTTCTTTTCTCAACCTAGCAATAAACTTCTTAGGCGCTATGGAACCTACTTTCTTCTTCTGTGTAGCAATACTATAAAACAAGTCTGCCAGGCATGTCAGGAGGGTTTCTTTTGTTCTCTTGTTCTTGGCCTTATACTCTAGCACCTTCTCTCTGAATGGGCGGCAAAAATACAATGCTTGCAACACTGAGTTACTATAACAAGTATTGCCAAACTGAAAAAAAAAAAGACTTTCAGTCTAAGCTACTCTACTTTCAAACTAAACAGTCTTTTAACATTATTAATATCAAATTGTGTAGGTTTATTCACAGTTTATACTGATATATCCAATTCTACACTTGGCAATTAAAGTGGCTTTTACAGTAATTGAGTTTTCAAGTGTCCCTTGCAAAACACTTGAAAACTCAACCTGAAAAGATCCCCTTTTTTATTAAATTCTCATAGCAACTGGACATCTGCTACTGTATCAATTTAATCATTGTAGGAAAATGATAATATAATAATGATAAGAACTTATCTTATTAACATTCATCATATTCCTTTTTACTCACCAAAAAGATTAGAAATCTGCTCAGAAAAATATTTGAGTACCAAAATAAATCCCATTGAAGGTCTATGTACAGATGATATTATGTTTTTGCAATGTTGACTTATCTTTATAAACCCGGAAATGTGATTACTTACTAACTTCTTCTATAAATAAAGTAATATTACTTTCTATTAACACTATTTGCTTGAAAAATATTAATTACATGAAGACCAACTTACATTAACTAAACCAAAATAATGTTCATTCGGTGGGAACTGCTCTGACCCGATATCTCTTTCTAGCTGTGATATATTTGCGCCCTGAAATGAAGATGAATGCACCACTTAATACAAATCCAAAAAATGCCGACATTATTCGACGTTGCAATACTATTAGTTTTACTTTCATCTTTGCGCACTTTGAAAGCATGTTCTCAAAACCAATACCTTAATCCATTCTTCAACTTTTGATCGTAATTAGCCGATTAATTAACATACAATTAAACATGCATTTCTCTCACCATTCTATGTTGGAAATTAAGGCCGAGATCCTGACATATTGACATTTGCAATTCTGTTTTAGCAACTTATAGACTGAATATACGGTTGTCACGGCCGATTATTGTTAATTCACCAATGCGCTGCACTTATTTCTAGAAACATAATTGGAATTTCTTTTGGAAATGGGCAAAATAAGCACAACAGTTACGATTATGACATAACCACAGACAAGCAAAGATTAGAGAGTACAAAAGAACAGAAATCAAAATCAAAGAGTTATATTGAGGTAGAGGAATCGAGATTATGATCATTTGCAAAGAGTATAGTAATTATAACTTGACACTGGCTAAATGCACAAACCGTGCGAAGCCAGAAAAAAAAAAAAAAAAAAAAAAAAAAAAAAAGTAATATAGATGATCATTTGATTTTCACTAGCCAAAAATATCATGTTTTTGTAAATGTCTCGTTATTTCCCTTCTCATACAAGTTTGATAGAAACACAATTGAGGATTCGCCGCCAATTCACTATCAAGTGAAACGAATGACATACTGGCCAAACTACTCGATTTGATAAATTAAAACACAAGGGTCAAGGTCTTGAGCCTGTGGACGGTGAGTGACGGCGCGTACGTGTTCCACGCGCGCCTCAAGGAGATGTCAGCAAACCGGAAGGGGTCCGAAAGGGCCGATGCCTGCCAGGGCTGCGGGTTGTTCGAAAGAGATACCGCGGCCCTGGAACACAAAGGGCGAAGAAGGAACATGGGTGGGTTTTAGTCAGTACAAGTCTGGCACTCCCTTCCGCTCCACCCAAAGCGGAAAGGGTCAATTGATGATTTCCCTGATACGTAAAAAAATACCAATACGTATAGCCTAATGAGACCCAGCTAGACCGATTATCTATCACCCATAAACCCGAGAGTTTTCGAGAACGTGGTTATAAATGTGAAATGTTCATTTTTTAAAGAATGGGATAGGGTAAAATTTAATAACAGGAAACACAAAACAACAGTACCACTACTTGGGAAAAGAAGTTATGTGTCCACTGCATACATAACATGATTGAGAAAGCAGTACTTCTGGACACGGCACGTGTTGTTAGGAGGGAACCTCCAAGAACTCTCTCAAGAGCACTGAACACTGGTAGCTCGGCTATTGGCTATCTTTTTCATGGTCAGTGACTATTTCTTTTTTTTTTATAAATATAATTATTTATAAATTTAAATAATGTGTGAAAAAATAAATAAAGGAACTAAACGCAATTTTTTTACATATTTAAAATAAATAATCTACGACACACATTTGGTATACAAGGCTGGATTTTGAACCGGTTCCCGTCCGGTATGAAGAATATATAGCGTCGAGCTAGATATCACCAAAGAGTGGCTGAATACTTATACTAAACGGGTGATATCAATTTCAAGCTGAACAGAATGCAAATAAAACTGTACTATTTTGCTGTTGACTTATGCTGATTATTCGAGTCACGTTCGAGTTTGGCATCATCGTTTCACAGTACTCCGACTAGTATAGCAGGAGTTTTATCACAGGCAACATTCTTTTTTCGTTTTCAATCTTGACACTTCCGTCCTAAAACTAAATAAAATATCTATCTATCAGCATTAGTTATTAACTAAAGTGTTGAAATTGTCATTTACCGTTATATTCCTTTTTGAAAGGTGAAATAAACAAGATATTATAAATGTTTTTCAGCTAAAGATTTGGCTAAAATACACCGACTATTTGGTAAGAAACTGTTTTAAAACAGTTTTGACATTGACAGTTTCATAGGTTTTGGAACGCACACGCGAACCACAGCATCCTCGCCCTCGCTCGCTCGCGTTTTGTGCCTCCCTCCTCCGCCGGCGTCGCTCCCGCGATTCAGATTTCAGTTCCGATTCATCCCGATTCTGTTTATCTGTTATCGTTCCGGGAACGAGGAAGTTTACGTGGTTGTGTTGACGTGGCCGTATCCAACGGGTAACTATTTAAACGCTCAGTTATTGCAGAATTGTTTATTAAAGTAGGTAATTTAATTAATTCACTGATTACTTTGTAAATAAGGAAACAGTGTTTTAATTAAAGAACGTAAGTTTACGGTAGAGGTGTGTCGATCATTCGTTTTTCGTGACCCGGGTCGATCGCGACCCATAGGGTAGGTGATCGAGTCAAAATGATTCAATCATATGGGTCGCAGCCAGAATCTCAGTCATGCAATCATATTAGATCGAACGATCGAGCTTCAAACTTCGACTCGTGACCCATCTTACGGGGTCACGATTAGTGGGAATTTGATCGAATCGAAACCGCGAGCCGTGCATTATCACGCCCGCCCTTTTTATAACAAAAACGTCTTTAGTTGTTTACTTATAATAGCTACCGTAATATTAAAAATAGGTACTCATAAATAATAGATAAGGTCACAACACGAACGATTAAAAGAAGAAAGTATTGATTGAATCATTTCGATCGCGATCCACGCCCGGCGGTGGCTCACGACCCATAGTAGAGTGAGAAAGTAATACATTTATAGCGCGCCATCTCGTTTTTGGGTCCCCGTTAGAAAGTGACAAACACATCCGTGGTAGCGTTTGATAGAAAGTGATAAACATATTTGTTGTTGGGTCATTGTGTAAGCAAACAAATGTGTGTTCTAAATCTTACTGCGTAGAGTTCAATATTCTTTTCGATTTCGAGTACCCAAATGATCGAATCTTTTAATGCTTAAAGACTCGATCACTCGCGTTCGGGTAGTGATCGAGTCAAAGTGATTCTATCAATCGTGATCGACTCACCTCTAGTTTACGGCATTGTATTATTTTTTTAGATTGAAAATGTTGAGGTTGCTTTTCGTTGCATTGGCCGTATCGGCCGTATTTGCCGGGGTGCCGACTCCAGAAGAAACAAAGCGGCTTATGGACCGCCTCTCGGAGTCCGAACATTTTAAAAACGAGCATCACAACAAGCAGTTTGATCACGATGCGTTTTTGGGTGAAGATCAGGCCAAGACATTTGATCAGCTGCCTCCCGAAGAGAGTAAAAGGAGATTAGGGTGAGTATAATTAAGTTAATTTATTTACCTTTATTCTAGAATATTCACTTGAACCAAAAGATTCTGTATTTTCCTTTCTCACTAAAACCATCACACAAGAACAGCTATTTGGCCTGCTCTAGACACCGGCTAGTAAAAAAGCTAATCATAATAACTTAAGAAAACCAAATTATATTTTTTTAGTAAATGGGTCTAGCAAAGTGTGGGTGTACAAGCATGACGTTTGTATTAATATTCCAGTAAGTTCTAGTTAAACAGCAGATCTTCCAATTTCCTGCATCTTGAGATAATCTCAGTGTGTCAATGATCTCACCCACACAAAGTGGGTTAGTTTAACTAGCAGATAACAGCTCAGACAATCTGATCTGTGTGTACAGTTTAGTTATTTTTATAACAAATAATTGGGATTCATGTATGCCTATGTAAAAGTTCATAATATATTTTATTAATTTTGGAGTAAGATAGAAACAAAAGATGGATTGGTTGTGTGAGACAAGTGCTAGCTTCCTTGTTTATTAAACTTGAACACTATTGTATAGAATCTGGTTCTTCTAACCTAACAGACAGATGTGTTGCTGGGGAGTTTGTTCCGCCACTTCTTCTTCCCAGCTAAAACACTAGGAAGTGGCGAAGGGCAGGCGTTTTGGGGGACTGTCTCTTGTAATTTTGACATTCAAAAAGTGCTGATTATCAGCCTAGTTTGAATAAATGATTTTTGATTTTGATTTTTGTGAGAAATGATATGAAGGATAAAGGGGTAAATGATAGCGCGATAAATGATAGAGGAGAATGGAAGAATAAAACGTGTTGAGCTGACCTTAAATAACAAGGGACAAGGGTAGGAAGATGATGATTGGTGTATCATGTTATCTTGTGTAACGGAAAGGGTATATACATACTCAAGGGTGTGCAACTGACCCTCAAATTGAACATGTTTCTGCATCGGACAAACATTGTTGTAGCGAAAAAATAACAGCTGCCCCATACATTGGGTCGAATAGGTATTGAAATTTTATATGGGGAGCAGATAATTTTTTCGTTATTACGATGTTTGTCCGATGGAGAAACATGTTTAGTTTGATGGTCTGTAGCACACCCTTAAGTATGTATATACCCTTTCCGTTACACCCTGTATATATGTTAGGAATAAGGAGAGATCAAGTCTCTATAGGATTTTTTATATGTATTTGTTTAGGGTTTTATTTACAGCAAAAATGTTTCAATGTTCCTTGTAACTGGTTTGTGTACTAATTACATGTGACTTAAAAGATAACTGGGGAAACGTGTGAGAAAGGTACGCCGCTGCATAATAATGATGTTACGTTAAATGTTTCATTGCATGGGCAGATGTCATTGTTGCTATAGTGGATAAAACATGGATTATGGGAACAGGAACATGAAGGTTGGCACAAGCAAAGAAAGGCTATACTCAGCAGAGCATGTCTTTCAAGTCTTTTGTATTTTCATTTAAATTTTCATGAACATCTCAAGTAATTAATATTGTAGAATTGATTAGCTTATAATGTGTGTGTAATTTTCAATCGGTCAAACATTCCATTCTCAGATTTCAATTAACAGGATAGCATTTCAATTTCACAGAACAACTGAGTAAGACTTGACAATTGACGATTTGTTTTTTATAGTTTTTGTGTAAGTACACATGGAAAAACATCCAGCTATAAATTTCCAGTGTAACATAGCCTCACTTTGTATAAATTCCCCGTACAATGAGAGATCTGCATAATCTGGTTTTTGTGTAGCTTGATTGGTTACAGTGCGTAGATACATTATTCGATTCTATTAACAATTTAATTTGAATGTAGGTATGTTCCATGTAGAAATAGTCAGAAATGACTTAGGAATGTGCATACATTCACAATAATGAGTCTATATACATACCTAAAGTATCTTATGTTATAATAAAGTATAAAAACTTCGTCTATCACAGTTCACTGACCCCATTATCAAGCACGACAGTGAATAATTTGATTAATTCCTTCTAGAATAATCGTGGACAAGATCGACGGAGACAAGGATGGCTTCGTGACGCTAGTAGAACTGAAGGATTGGATCAGGTACACTCAGAAACGGTACATCGGTGAGGATGTGGACCGACACTGGAGACAACACAACCCTAACAATGATGAGACTATTCCTTGGGAGGTGAGGAAATTGATAAACATTTTTTTTACCAGCCATGGTTG
The DNA here is from genome assembly GCA_963082945.1 of Cerastis leucographa. NCBI lineage: Eukaryota > Metazoa > Arthropoda > Insecta > Lepidoptera > Noctuidae > Cerastis > Cerastis leucographa. Next base: position 4,580,973 of record OY720381.1, on the reverse strand, counting down.
TTCAATTCAAGGTCAGCTTCAGAGAACAATTTTTTTGGAAGCAATTAAACTTGTGTAAACTCTAGTGGCTCTTGACGAAGACTGATATACTATAAAACCACGCGGCGCATCGAGGGTTAAGCAGTTACTGCAGCTCTGGTGTTGATAACAGTTTAAATGAGATAACGAGAGAGCAATCGCGTTATCAACCACCAGTTTTATCAATGTAGCCATTTATCGTGTCGCTTTTTAGTATAGTTAGCTAGTCAATACGCCCATTATTTATCTCTCAACGCCATACGCCACACATTAAGTTGATGTATTCAAGTTCGCATATCAAGGGCGATTTTTAAAGTGAAACTTTTATTACATCGTCTCAAACTTTTTCGTCTGTGTGTTGCATGTCGCGTGACGCTCGGCCGCGTAGTAGGGATAAAGTTCACATTATCCCTACTACGCGTTTTATACCCTTAATGGAATATTATTCCAAAAATTTTTAGTTAAATGTCAAAAAAAGAAAAAAGTTTCACTTTTACAGTGGTTTCATAAAACCACACAAACCTTTTTTTTTTAATTACAAGTCTTACGTGTATTATTTATTTATTTCTTATTTTTTAATAAAACGTTCCCCCCACACAGACTTTTTCCTGTATCGTGGGTGCGTTTACAAACATTTATAATCACATACACAAACAGCCAGACCCGGAACAACTATCTGTAGGCCATACAAATATTTGTTCCGTGCGGGGATCGAACCCGCGACACGCAGCAGATGTATGACCAGATACGTGAATGACGATGTAGCAAAGCGAAGGAAAGAAGGAAGTATTTAAGGATCCTAGCAAGTGGTACTCTGCAGTTCCCTACCTACCCCCATGCGAAAAAGGTGTGAACTTATATGTTTGTACTAGCTGTCCCGCGCAACTTCGTCTGCGTCACATTTTCCCCGGTTTATCAACAATTTTCATTGCTACTCCGCCATTATTGTTCGTAGCGTGATGATATATAGCCTATAGCCTTGCTCGATAAATGGGCTCAAATCGGATCAGTAGTTCCTGAGATTAGCGCGTTTAAGCAAACAAACAAACTCTTCAGCTTTATAATATTAGTATAGATTAGATTAGATAAATTAATGTTCATAAACGAAACTTTTTTGTAGGCATACAGAAAGAATGTATACGGATTTATGGACGAGATGGATCCCAACGAACTCAAGACACCCAACAGCGAAGGTTTCACATACACCAACCTGCTGAAGAGGGACCGTAGGAGATGGACTTATGCTGGTAAGCAGTCATTTTATGTTTAGACTAGCTGACCCACGTGCCTTCATCTGCGTCACATTTTCACCGTTTTCGCAACATTTTTCATTGATGCTCCGCTCCTGTTTGTCGTAGCATGATGTTATACAAAGTGTAAACCAACCCTCGGGCGTCGGGGGGCAACCAGTGGCCCCCGGCCACCGTAGGCGCGAGCATGTGGACGGTGAGTAATGGGCTAGCTCACCGTCCGTCCGTCTCACGACGACAGGCCGTGGCGACGGCGCGTTCGTGTTCCACGCGCGCCTCAAGGCGGGCCGATGCCTGCCAGGGCTGCGGGACTGTTCGAAAGAGATACCGTGGCCCTGGAACACAAAGGGCGAAGAAGGAACATGGGTGGGTTTTAGTCAGTACAAGTCTGACACTCCCTCCCGCTCCGCCCAGGGCGGGAGAAGTCATTTGATGATTTCCCATCCTTAAAAAAAAAAGTGTAAACCAACACTTCACGAAGCCGTCAACCAAGCATTCTGTACATCGAACTAACTAACCCTGAGCAAAAATTAATGATGGGAAAGGACTTTTTTTTGGGTTGAATAATAATCACGTTTTACGGTAAAACTCAATGTAACGCACTCAAAACATTGTGCTGATAAGATGCCTTGAATAGTAAATAAGTCATTGAAGTATTTAAAGTAAAGCTATAACCTTAAAAACTAGTTTTTGAAGCGAAACTTCTTATGCGACTTCTAACAAGTTTAACCCTACCATGGAGGGGGAGTATTTTCTATAACTCACTAAGAGATGGCAGTATTACAAGATTTGTGACTACGTAGTTCTACTAGGTACTCAAGATGGCGTGCAAACAGTCATGCATTCGACTCTTCGATATGACCAGCCTTCGCTCAATTTCCATGAGTAGAATGACCTCGATAAACTTATGTAAAAATTATGTAATAAAAATAATACAACAAGAAAACAACAAAATATTATTTAGAAACTCAATAAAATAACAAGAGTGAATGCGTGGCACTCGAACGCATGCGTGTAGTATTAAGAAGTTTCACTTCTTCTGCGCGAAGGGACTCCACGCACAATTTTTTTTTTTAAACTTGTGAAAATGATGGAACTTTGACTCCAATATCTAACTAACTAAAAGGTTCCCTGGTATGGTCTTAAAGAAAAATATGATCGAAATGACGGGAGGCACAAGTACCTTCCGGCTTCGTTAAGAGTCTATTTACACCCTTTATAGCCTTCCTCGACAAATGGATTATCCAACACTAAAATAATTTTTCAATTCGAACCAGAAGTTCCCGAGATTACCGTGTGCAACCAACCAAACAAACAAACTCTTCAGCTTTTAATATTAGTATAGACGACCTTGATAAAAATACTCGTGGGTCTAGCACGAACGCGGGAAGCAAATGAACCGTAAATAGATACAAAGATTCAAACTTATTATTTATTTAGTTTACGGAATATGGATGATACTCATTGTAATTGTCATAAAAATTCTAAAGAAAATACGGTCTACTATAGTTGTATTTTAGGATCAATATAAATTGAATTAAAAATTTAAAAAACCCCTACAAATAAACCTCTAAAAACCAAAAATAAATGAATCCAAGCGTCGAAGCATCGGGGGTCCGCTTTGTTATGTGCTTGTGCTAAGCGGTCTAATTAGCGGTCCCTTGACGCCGACGCTTCGGCGCTTGGATTATTAAGAGGGAATCGTTTGAATTTACGGTACGTTTGCTTCCCGCGTTCGTGCTAGACCCACGAGTATTTTTATCAAGGACATCTATACTAATATTAAAAGCTGAAGAGTTTGTTTGTTTAAAGAGTTTTAAGATAGAGTCGGTTTTAAGATAGACTGCGGATATTTTCACTGCCTTAACTCACAAAATCCAACATCTTATAGCTGCGAACTTAGGGTTAGGTTTGAGTTCAAAGTTACTACTTTACGTAAGTGGCAAACATACATGAGTAGTGAGTATTATATGACCTGCTCATTGTTCTATTGAACGTTATACATAAGTCGATTGAAGAAAATGGGTCATTGTTGGCACCGGAGGCGGTAAACTAGGAATCGCAATTGTGATTGAAACAGTGCTATAAATTATAGGTAATCAAAAGTTTTTGCGACTATTACTCAGTCGCTAATATTATCTTCGCAAGGTCTGTAGGTCGAGATTATCAGTATATACTTACTATACCTGTATAGTAAGTATACTACTACTATACCTGAATTTTTCGAAAAAATGAGGAATAGCGAAAAATACTCAAAAGGAGTCTCAAACCTTATTTTGATGAAAACTAAAACGGTATCTTTCGATTTTTGGAAAATTAATATTCCTAGCCAGGAAACGAACCCGTTGATTTTGATAAAAAAAAAACATACACACATTGCATTATTATTGCTCAATAACGATAGTGTGGCTAATAGGGTTCAAATATTGGGAAGTAGTTAAGGGAAGAATGACATGCGGCAAATGTAAGGAAAAGGTTAAAGCTTTATTCTTTTGGATACATAAGTTTGTTTATATCTTCAGATGCCGACGAGAATGATGCATTGAACCGCACGGAGTTCGCTGCGTTCCTTCACCCCGAGGATCATTCTGAGATGAGGGACGTCGTCGTGCTTGAGACCATGGAAGACATCGATAAAGATCAGGTACACTATCAGTTATATCTTGAAAGACAATGAAGATACAACAAATATCTTGTATTAAATTCTATGCAAAATATTTAGTCTTAATTCCGCGAAAGAGATCAACGCTCGCATCCAAATATGTGTTACGGGCAACGTGATTAACTGGGCATTATTAATAAGGACCGGCCATTATTAATAATGCCCAAGAGCGATGGGCAAAGTGATTAATTAAATACTTTGACCGGCCATTATTAATAATGCCCAACGGCCCGTGGTCCATGTAATAAGTCAGTGTTTGAGATAGCTTGAATTTATCACTTGGACTGGGCAGTATGAATAATCTCCTACTTGTAGCCGGGCAATTGGGTTAGGTTAGGTTAGGTTATTTTTTGTTCAATTTTCATGAAAATTTTGTAAGTTTAATTTCATTTAATAAACAAAAACACTACAGTTCACCTATTTTATTACTTTGCCCAAGATAGGCTGGGCATTATTCATAATGGCCGGGAAAAGTGATTAATCATGCTATTTTAATCACATCCCCCAATTGAGTCGGGCATTATGAACACAGACCGGCCATTATTAATAGTGCCCGGACTTATCAAATTGCCCGTAACATATGTACTTAATATGTATTTAAGTATAGGTTTTAGGTGCATGGCATGCTAGTTATTGCTTTTCTTGCGTGTACGCACTATGACCAATCAAGCTAGCTATGCGAAACCAAATCGCGCTGTTCTCTCATTGTACGGGAAGCTCATACAGAGCGAGTTTAAGTTATACTGGATTTGTGTGGCTTGATGTGTCGCTGTGTTTACATATTTTTTGCTGGATCTTTTTTGCGGAATTAAAACTAAAATATTTCGGCATAACATGTCATGGATTGCCGCAAGGTAGCGCCTGATTCTATAACTTAGATATCTTGCATCTAAATTGGCTGGTGTTATATAGATTTGAATTTCAACCAATGTGATTGATCGATTTCACCTTAAAACTTACGGTGCTAAGCACCAAACATAAGTGTCGAACAATAATTGGTTTGTGTGCTCACAACACGCCTACCGAGTTCTCGCTGGTACACGTATGCACTGGTAGTAGACTTGCATACTAGTAAAAAATAATGGATTATTTCAACTTAGCACTGAAAGTAATAAATTTTAGTAACCTTTTCTCAGAAAATACCTAACTTGTTTACTTTACTTATGTTCTTTGATCATATCAAACTAAAACATTTAACTCAATATTACAGGACGGCAAGGTGTCCCTGGACGAGTACATCGGGGACATGTACAAGCCTGAGGACGGTGAGGACGAAGATGAGCCGGACTGGGTTAGCCAGGAGAGGGAGCAGTTCCATGGGTACAGGTAAGCTATTATCACTGTTTCGTCTTTGCTAATATTGTTAGGCCGCTTGTGGACATATGGAAAGTTGGACATAGCACACATATCAATTCTGAAAGGGATCGTCACCGGATCTTCGTTTGACGGTGAGGCGATTATTTTACGATTCAGATTAGCGCACGTCACATGGAGTTACATACATAGAATACTAAATGGCTCGAGTTGATACGATAACAATCAGATTCCGAGTTGATAAGTGTGCTGTTTCCTTTTAACTGACTATTATTCACACTAACACTATTATTGACGCTGAAAACGGGATATTTACCATGTCCTGATCTGTTGCTATGCCAGTTTATTCGTGATCATGGTGCTTGTAACGGCGCCGTAATATCGGGAACTCAAAACAAATAGTAACATGTTAAATATCCCGTTTTCAGTTGTAATTATAATAGGGGAAGTTACCGTCGGTTTTATTTGCAAGCAAGGTTTTACTCAGATGTAAAATCTTGCTCCCTAGTACAGAGGCATGAAGTAAATTTAACGTAATTTCTAACTATTTTTGAATCGAAAATATAAATCAATCAAGGTATTAAGTCTGCCTTTATACGGTTATTTTTACCTGTGCATTAAGTTTTAATAAAATTAAATAAACTATCCTATAGCGTTTCTCGAATAGAAAACTCGTTTAATTCTTCGTCCTCGGAGTCGTTAAAGCACCAACTCGCAAAATATCTGAGAAAATTTCCCATTCCTAGTTCATTGCTCTTTCGCATTAACCCAGTCATTCACTTCGGTACACAAATCACGTCAATAAACAAGCGTCACTCGGCGACCGCTATCACAATAATATCAATTTAGTTCCATTGAATGTGTTGACACTGAATAATGTGACCGGCTGGTTAGTTGACATGCATTTTTGTTGCTCTAGTTATTAAAGAAAAGAAAGAAAAAATACTCATTCGTCCATGCGGGGCCAGTGCGGGTTTGTAGGACGTTACATGTCTTCGAATAGGATTAGGTATTCGAATAATGTAGGTATATAGGAAAACGTAATAAAAGCTTTTAGCGCAGCGTAGGTAACAAAATACATAATTAATTATTCAATTTACTATGGTTTAACAGCTACACGATAAGCGTTCGGATAAGATTTAAATCGGTGGCTTTGTTGCCCACAGTAACGAAGCATGAATATTATAACTGGAATGTCCTCGTTTTCTTCTGAAATGACTATGACTTAGGTTATTAAAATATCTTTCATGACGACACTGCCCCGTTAAACAATCCCATACGTCACAACTAAACACATTAATATTTCAACAGAGACACTAACAAGGACGGCTTCATGGATGAGAACGAGGTCAAAGACTGGATCGCCCCTCCCGAGTTCGACCACGCCGAGGCCGAAGCAAGGCACCTAGTCTTCGAAGCCGACACGGACGCCGACGAAAAACTCACTAAACAAGAGGTTTTGGAGAAATATGACCTCTTCGTCGGCTCTCAAGCGACTGACTTCGGCGAAGCACTCGCCCGCCATGACGAGTTTTAAATTAAGTTGCGTTACTCAGAAACGTTGTTTAAAGTTAAGTGTTGAAGTAAATCTCAGCTATAGTTCGAAGTCTTCCATTCTACGAGGAAAAAGTATTGAGAAAAACAAAACTTCGGGATATTACGATAATGCACTGAGTTGCCGAATGCCTGCTTTTGTCAATATAAAATTTATTTTGGCCTCTATTTAAATTAGAACTGCAAGGTACATCTGGATTAGCTCGATAAGTCCCTTTCTCTCTAAAAGACACAAACCAGTCATTAAATAAAACAATTGAAAATACTGCTAAAATAAATAGTAAGGAAAAATCAAAAAACAATCTTTTCTAACTCCAATTAAAAAAACAAATAAAAACTCTATTTTACAAGATAGAAGAAGTAGATATGTGATACAAACATTTTGAGGCTGGTCACACTTCAACACAGATTAAGAATTTGTAAAAAATAAAACCTGTACTATTTATCCATAGATTCAAATTGCTTTTGCAATCGGTCTAACTTTTTATATGAAAAGATTTTTTCGGCATTTATAATATAGAATCTCTGTGTGGCATTAATACTTTTATCAAATAACTTAGAATAAGTATCTTAGTTTCTAATAACAAAACCAAAGTTCCCAGTGAAAATACAAATTTCTTCATGATGTTTTTAAAATTTTATTCCATTTAAATATTTTATAAATGTTTCTTATTTAGTTTATTTACGTATATTGCATTTATTAAACAGTTTTTGATATAGGTATTTCTAGATATTGGGTAGAAGAAATGCAGAAAACTCGAATCGCATTTAAATGATCGAACATTCTAGATTGAACCGTCTTTTATGCATGTATTCTGAATGAATCTCTCAACCAACGATAAGCGTTAGATTTTTTTTTAAATTTTGGAGTTGACACTAATTTTGTAGCAAAAAGTGTGTATTTCGGCTGAAATGATGATAATGATAAATTGTGTTGAATTTCTTCTACCCTTTATAATAAGTGATTGGTACTTACTAAACATTATAAGAGAATATAGCTATGTATGTTGTTCACTAGGTGTAAAAGCAATACTATTAATTTTAACTTTATCGTGTCCATAAAGTTGATCTGCCAAGTACAATAATGTATTAACTATGTAACGACAGCTTATATTTTAATGAAATAAATATTTTTTTTGACTACTCTTAATTTTAATCGTCTCTGGTGTGGCCCTGTCTTGCTACAGATGAAGCAGTCTACCCACTGCACCGCATCATCCCATATGCGTTTGTCATGTCCGAACCCACTAGTTCGTTCCGTACTGTAGCGTGCCATGCCGTTGGTCTAGTAGGCACAGTCTTATACTTTTCGATACAAAGGATATTTTTTGCGTGACACGTTCAAGGCACGGTCATGATATGGTACGGTGTATTGGTCAGACACTACACTTCATTGTGTCAAGGAAAAGTAATCAGCATGACGGGAATCTTCACTCATTACTGCAAGGGGCGATCTCTTTACCATACGCTCGCACTAGCGAAACGTGCACATAAAAACTGTGAGATAACATTTCAGAGATAACATATTGCAAGGAACGCTTACCTACAATAAACGGCAGTGAGTGCAATAACGATGACATCATTTTTTTTAAACGTTGCCCCACACTAGGAATTTCTCCTGTATCGTGGGTGCATTTTACAAACATTTAACTCACATACACAAACAGCCAGACGCGGCACAACTATTTATTTATTTTACTATTTATGTACACACAGTAGAGAACACAGGAAAAAAAAAACAAAACATTTGAGTACAAAGGTACTGCTTATTTCATACAAAATTTCTGCCAGCAGACCTGCGAAAGGAAAAATGAAAAAGAAATGTAGACGATAGTGTGTGAGAGAATGAAAAGAAAAATATGTTTATGTGCATAACCTAACTTAACCTATACTATTACCTAAATATAAATACACATATAACTAAATGTAAATACATAATGCTAAGATATTTATAAACAAATAAAAATACATCTATACAACTATCTGTAGGCCATACCAATATTTGTTCCGTGCGGGGATCGAACCCGCGACACGCAGCGTAGCAGTCCATCGTTCAACCAGCGCCACGGTTGGCGCTGGTTGAGCCGTGCTTTGTTCCGTTTTGTAAATTGACTGGTATTCCCCGGGTGTCGCGAACTCTTTATACTCCGCAAACAAAGATAAATTAACTCCAATTTTTCCTACAGGTTACATGACCCGCTATCAAATGTTGTAAAATGGATTTTCGTACATATACCGTGCATAACATCACGCCTGTTGGGTTTGGCAAATAGTACGGCTGCATTTCGCCACTATCCAGAATCCACTATCCGTGGCAGCTACTGTGAAAATCCTGATGAAAAAACCCCATAACACTTATCCATACTTACCAGAATCTTATGCTCAGCAGTTGCAATTTAGACCACTAACCGAACGAGTCAGGCAATCAGGATATAATATACTTATTGGCACAGTTGGATGCTGGTACCGATTATTGACTCACGTTGATAATTCTTAGCTTTCTGTTAATCATTCATCAGCAGTATCTATCGAACGTGTGCGTAGTCGCAGCGGAAAAATGTCGAATTTCTTAATTTCAGTTAAGCAGATATTTAGTGTATGACCTCGTGTAATTGTGTATGGTAAGTACAAATTTGTGTATCCAGCCATTGGGGAGCTATTCAACAAAAACTGTTTCCGCTGGAACTACGTCATCCTAGCGGCACTTTTTTTATCCTATGCACGTACATGAAAAAAAATACATTCAATAATTAGTGTGTAAGGAGAGGTAAATGTGTATGCTTGAATGAAATTTGTGTGTCATAAAACTGCGAAGATAATCAAGTTTCCGCTGCGCTGACGTTTGGCTATTTGATGAAAATCATATAAAACAGCTTAGTGCAGAGTTGAATTTTTTTACGCACCTTGCTTTGAATTTGTGTGTAATGTTTGTGAAAACAGAATTTGAAAAAAACATAGCGTTCAGAAGATATACACGTAAAAGTAAAATAAGGTTATTAGCTCCAATTACTTAAAATAGGAACTCTAGAGCCTAACTTATTACGTTTACTTGTATCTTGTAAGGGTCTACAATGCCTTGCCAAGTTTCATTTATGTAGTCTTAGTAATTAATGAGCAATGGCATAATTTACTACGACTGGACCACTATATTGTATGACATCGGATTGCAGGACTTTTTATAGATAAAGCAGACTAAACTTATTCCGATAGTTAGTGTATTAATGCAACTATTCACATGTAAAATTTCAGGTCATTTCACTAAATAATTAAAGAGATGGAATAAAAATACCAGAACAACTGCAATTCATGAAAAAACCGACCAAGTTTGAATGGCTACAAAAAAGCGGCCGTGCAGTATATAGAGCCAACGTTCTAAAATTTCCAGTATAGTATCGTTATTGTGTGTAATAGTTTTGTACAGGTGCGTACACAATTGTTTAGCAGAAAATAAAACAACTTTATTAAATTTATTCCTACTCTTAAAAATAATTATTGGTTAATGACTAATAAAAATGAATAAAAGCCACATTATTAATTAACAAAGTAGGTAATAATAACATTGATAAAGAATCAGTTTTTTACTAAACATAAATAACTAATATATTGCCTACTGTAAAAGCCTACATGTTTAAGTAAATCTTAGGTTTTTTGTACTAGCACCTAACTTTTCGGGAGTTAGTCTTCTCGTTCGAGCTTTCACGCACACAGAAACAATGTGCATGTGCACTCACACACGACTAAAACCAACCCACCATCGTAGTGAGTTAGAATAACCTTCTTTAGATTATTCATTAATAAACCGATCAGTTTTTAAATTCAACATCTGAAATAACTACTGGTGTTAATGATTTTTTATAATTATTATTAGTATTTCATTTAAACAAATTATACCGAGTATCATCAAAATATTTGTACGCTGGAAGCAGCAGAATATTAAGGAAGGACCTAATAATTACCAAGTGTAACAATTTTTTGTATTATTGTGATACAGAAGCTATTCTTATTAAAGTGAAACTTCTTATGCGACTTCCTCCAACAAGTTTTACGCTACCATGGAGGGGAAATAGTTTAAACTTAAACTCACTGGCAGTATTACAAGATTTGTGACTACGTACTACGTAGTTCTACTAGGTACGCAAGATGACGTGCAAACAGTCATGCATTCGACTCTTCGGTGTGACCAGTTCTCGCTCAATTACCTCGATAAACTTATGTAATAATTATGTAATAAAAATAATACAACAATAAAACAACAAAATATTATTTAGAAGCTCAATAAAATAACGAGAGTTAATGCGTGGCGCTCGCACGCATCCGTTCGAGTATTACGAAGTTTCACTTCTTCCGCGCGGAGGGACTCCACGCACTGAATTTTTTGTAATATTTTTTTTAAGTTTGAGAAACAAACAAGAGACCCTCTATTTTTATTACCATAATTATTTGTTACTTGTTTAAGAATTGTGTGCCCACCTGTACCAATCCAATAATGGTACAACACTGGAAATTTTAGAACGTTGGCTCTATATACTGCACGGCCGCTTTTTTGTAGCCATTCAAACTTGGTCGGTTTTTTCATGAATTGCGGTTGTTCTGGTATTTTTATTCCATCTCTTTAATTATTTAGTGAAATGACCTGAAATTTTACATGTGAATAGTTGCATTAATACACTAACTATCGGAATAAGTTTAGTCTGCTTTATCTATAAAAAGTCCTGCAATCCGATGTCATACAATATAGTGGTCCAGTCGTAGTAAATTATGCCATTGCTCATTAATTACTAAGACCACATAAATGAAACTTGGCAAGGCATTGTAGATCCTTACAAGATACAAGTAAACGTAATAAGTTAGGCTCTAGAGTTCCTATTTTAAGTAATTGTAGCTAATAACCTTATTTTACTTTTACGTGTATATCTTCTGATCGGTATGTTTTTTTCATATTCTGTTTTCACAAACATTACACACAAATTCAAAGCAAGGTGCGTGAAAAATTCAACTCTGCACTAAGCTGTTTTATATGATTTTCATCAAATAGCCAAACGTCAGCGCAGCGGAAACTTGATTATCTTCGCAGTTTTATGACACACAAATTTCATTCAAGCATACACATTTACCTCTCCTTACACACTAATTATTGAATGTATTTTTTTTCATGTACGTGCATAGGATAAAAAAAGTGCCGCTAGGATGACGTAGTTCCAGCGGAAACAGTTTTTGTTGAATAGCTCCCCAATGGCTGGATACACAAATTTGTACTTACCATACACAATTACACGAGGTCATACACTAAATATCTGTTTAACTGAAATTAAGAAATTCGACATTTTTCCGCTGCGACTACGCACACCTATCGAACTGCCTCAATTCGCTGGTTGCTGGTGTTAAAAGTAACGCGTTTATTAAACCATCTATGTTGGTAGGTGCGTAATGGTGGAAGCGACAGTGTGGCCCGAGAAATTCAAATTTTCTCACGTTTTTTGCTATTTGCTGGTTAGTGTCAGGTTTTACTTTGAATAATATATGGTACGCGGCGCTTAAAACGTACGTATTTACATAATTGTAGTAATTAAAATCATCAATCCAACCCCTTTTTTTTTTTTTTAGAATTGGATATCATCAATCAAATGACTTCAGCCGCTCTGGGCGGAGCGGGAGGGAGTGTCAGACTTGTACTGACTAAAATCCATACATGTTCCTTCTTAGCCCTTTGTGTTCCAGGGCCACGGTATCTCTTTCGAAAAACCCGCAGATCAATCCAACCACTTCAATGTCATTTAACCTTTTGACCGCCATAGTCGTGTGTAGACGACAAACCAAAATGTGCCCAGCACGCCACGGTCGCGAATGGTTGACAGAATTTTAAACGTAAATAAATGTCATTAAACAGCATTGATTTGTGTTTTTCCCTTGTTAATTATTTACCTTGACTCTTCTTCATTTATTTGAAGTGAACTGCTTTCATTAGATTTCATCTGTAGTAACATAAGATGACAAAAAAGAAAACCAGTTAAAAAGTTCGTGCCCTCAAAGCCACAGTCACCTCAACAGGACACGTAGTGATGTAGGCAGCAGTCAATATAACAAGAATATCGACCTCGACGGCAACCCAAGTTATATTTGATTTACTCTGAATTCTGCATTATTAAACAAATAAAACATTTGATATTGAACTTTCATGTTTGAGAAATCAAGAAACTTTTATAATACTGAACTATGCGCTCTTTAAAAGTCGAGTGTTAATAGATTATCGATTGATTGTAATGACTGCAATGCCCATCCCTATCACCCACTGTATTGTCTGTGCCGGGAACGCCACAGTCGTCTATGATTGACAGTCTCATGACGTCAAACGAGGAAAATTTTTGAATAGAGTAGTTCTTTTGCTGTTATTATTATTGTTTACTGTATACATGATTAATAATGGATAACTATAATATGAGTAGTGAAGACTTATTAAGTATATTGCAAGGAGTCGATACTGACACGTTTATAATGGTTTTTTTTTTAATACTATCCTACCTAAAAATACATACGTATATCGATATAAATCAATATGCGAACTTCATGTTTGTGACACTTAAGAAACTTTGTCCAGGTAGGTACCATTATTCCTCATTATTTCCTATTCATTACAGTGTTGTAAATTGTCTACATTCGAAAGTAAACAACACTAACACAGTAAACGGTATTTACTTCTGCACTGATGTCATCAGTGACTGGCGTTATACTAAAGCATTAATATTGCTTGTTCTTCCAAAGAAACTTAAATTTTATTAGTTGACAATGTTAAAAGTACAAAACGAACAAAATAAAATATTTCGATATTATTAATAAGTATCGGTGTCGCACCTCTAGAGAAGAAGCGAGCAATTTCAAGAAATACCTTCCAACTGCGCCACTGTCGTCCTATGGTGACAAAAAATTACGTCATGATGGACAATAGTGCTGTAATACTATTGACTTGGTTTTATCGATTGTTGTTTCTATTTGTGGAATAAACGCCGTAACTGTGACACAGATTATTACATTTATGTCATAAAGTACAAAGCGCGATGAAATAAAACTCAACACAAGGATGGTATAATAATCTTTATTGAAATTAAAACCCATGTAAAAAAATGTTGTCAGGTTTCTATGAGCTTTATCGATATAATTTCGCCCTCACTATTATTTTGTAGGTATTAAATTATGAATTCGGAGCTTGGCGCTGAGGGCACGCTTTTTCTTTTTTGACGTGGCGGTCAAAAGGTTAATCCCAATCAATGACTATTTCATGAAAAAGTCATTCTAACGGGTTCAATGAACATAAAAAGTTGTATTAATGACTTTAATGATTATAACTCAGTAAAGCCAAGTTATTTACGGCCGCGTATCATTTTTTTCAACATAAAAACTGACACTGACCGACAAATTGCAAAAAAGCGTAAGAAAATTTGAATTTCGCAGCTATAAACATACAACTTTTCAATCCGTTGCTGCAAGCTTTACCAACTTAACCGTACTGCAACATTACAAAAACCGTTACAACCTCAAGCACACTTTTCACTCGAGACACCCTATTAAACTCCAACAACAAACATTCTCATACATTAATGAGTTGTTCTAAAATAGGCAGGCGTACCAGGATCCTGTTTAAAATCATTTAGTATTTTATCAAGCGTACATCGGCTGCCGTTAGTTAATTAATTGATCAGAACGGCGCGGCGGAAGCAACCGTGCGAATAGCCGATGTTATTTTAAATTTAGTGTTGGCCCCATGAGTACTGAGCTACGTTATCCTGACTATTTTAGCAGAAGGTTGGGGATCACCTATTATTTAGGCAGGTAATTAAAACGTTATTTAAAGTAGCCAAGCTAAATTGGGAGTGTGTAGTCGATCGTGGGCTAAATCAATCTTAATGGGTCCTGGAAAATGTCCGTCGATATCGCGGCAGATCCAGGTGAAGATGGCGGGATGAGCTTGACACCTATAGGCAGGATTGGTTCATAATAGCTTGGGACACAGAGTATTGGAAGGGAAAAAGGTATAAAAATGTTGAATCGATGAATATTTCGAGACAACTGCTATACCAAAGATACGTACGGATATTAAGATTTTTTAAAACGGCTTTGGAATGCCAGCCGGGACCCGCAATTTAACGTGCTTTCGGAGGCACAAAGAAGTCTCGATGTGTAATGGATTTCATCCACCTATTGACTTCGGCAAACTTAGCATAATGTTATCCTACGCTAGGCTGATTATATATTATTGTAGTTATGAATATGCATGCTGTCATGTTCTCCTGCTTTCACACAGGCTTTCCCTCTGTGAGAGGGATTGGGCCGCTCCTCATCCACCACACGGACACTGCGCGGGTTGATGGATGTTAAATATCAAATAATACTTAGATTTTTTTGGTTCTAGCTAGGACATGTCGGTTTCCTCGCGATGCTTTCCTTCCGTTTTGAAAGCAGTATTGATATGCACTCAAAGTCAACTATAGTTTGTTCCTCAAAATAATGTGCCTATGTATTCGCGAAGCCAAATATTACGTTTGCTGTGTTCAGCGGGCTGGGAATTATCGATCTTTTCTGCTCATTTCCCTCACACGGCGACAAGAGACTGCGTCGCCGCACTTGACCTCATCGCTTATTCGATGCACAAGTAGGTATTTGCACAAGCGCGCGACGAAAGTATACATTTTTTTTTCTTTTTTAAACTTGCGATAAGTCTTTTAGACTGTGAGCAGATGAGATTGTTCGACTGCCGAATCAAAACCTACATTGTGCAACATGAGAACTTTTCAACAGGCCAAAGTCAGACACAAATGTTTACCAACCCCTTCTGAAAATGTCAGACAAGCGACAAAAAGAACTCCGCTGCTTTATATCCTAGCATTTTGTTACTTTCTTTTTGTGGCAAAAAATTAGTTCACTCCGCGCGTTTGTGGTAGGCCCACTGTTCAACGCACACTTGCGCTTACCTGTGCTAACTTATTGGCTATAATAAGGGTGCTCCGACTTTATTAACTTGTAGGTATGTTTAATTCATATTTTTGTTCAAGTAGATTTTGCAAAGTGGTTTTGAACTAAATTAAACTACCGCTTATAACTAGTACTTAGGAACTGGATGCCGTGGAGGTCTGTAGGAAGTGGGTAGGTATAGGATAACCTTGTGTAGGATAAACAAAGGTGTAAAAAACCCTTCATGAAGCTGTCAACCAAGCATTCTGTAAATCTAAGTAACTCTACGCAAAAATAATTGCTGGGAAACGACTTTGTTTTGGGTGAAAAATCACGGTTTACTCCACACATATTAGCGCACTCAAAATATTGTGCTAATAGATGCATTGAATAGCACAGGGATCGTGGAAGTATTTAAAGTTATAAAATTAACTAAATGTATTTCAAAAACTTGTGAAAAAGTTGGAAATTGGACCTCTAATATCTCCCGTACCTAACAAGAAGGTTCCCAAGTATGGTCCGGAACAAATAAATGATTGTAATGACGCATAATGGGGAGAGCAATAGACTTTTGGCTTGGATAAAGGTCTTTTTACAGCCCTTAAATAATAAAATATGATACGTTATGTATGTCGTCTAATATTAACCAAGCATCCATGTAGGTAGATAGACATCGTCAAACATTTTAATATATGTTGCTATCTTTACCATCCTTGAGAAATCTCCATTTATTATTGTCGCTTCAAATGCGTAAAGCCTTCAAACAAACCCAACGCTTACAAGGACACAAAAAAATATTCAACGCAATTTCCATACATCAGCCGACGATTCCGCGACAAACGTCACAATGCCCGGGATACATCGACGCCCCAACAAAAGACGTCCCATAATTATTTATTTTACAGATGCAAATTACAAGTACTGAAAATTTACGCGCGCGAATATGTAGCCAATATTCAGTCGCGTATTTTCGCCACCCCGTAAAGGCAACCTCGTTCTCCTTACATATTTTTGCATACTTATACTGTCACAGTAATACCTCGGTTCATATAAGATGGCGAATTTGTATGATAATTTTCATTTTGCATTCACTCCAGTTATTCTTCTTCGCTGTATGTTGTGGATAGTGCTCCTGGGAAATTCAGCGGTTTTGTCGTGAGCCATAGATATATCGCAGCTAGAAAGGGCCACCATTAATGTCGTTTACTTTATTTAATAGCTGATGCGGTTTGTTAAACTGCTATGTTCGCACACAAATTAGTGTTTGGTTCAAACCTCTAAATAACTTTTTCGCACCCCAAACAGTTTCGCGCCAGCGGGTGATTTAGGCTTAACTGACTTTTAATCTACCATCTAAATGAGTTTCTAACTAAATTCGGTAACTGTTTTTCACACCATAAATATTGCCATTATGTTCCAATGAGTATACTTAGCGCAGACATTACATGAGTGTGAAAGTTGTTAACACTTGTAAATGTTAACAACTTTCACACGTTGAATGCTGAAAGTATTTTATACACAGGTGATTGTACAATTCTAACGTAGCGTGAAGCTTTCGTAGCGTGTAGTTTTCGTAGCGTTTAGCTTTCGTAGCGATTAGGTTTCGTAGCGAGTAGCTTTCGTAGCATGTACTACGATTCTACGGAGCGTAGAGGGTACGACCCTCTACGCTCCGGCGGGCTCGTAGGCGAAAGATCGTAGCCGCAAATCTTTTGGTATTGGAATTGCTATGATATCAGGACCCATATTTATGAACCGCGAAAGATAATGTTAATTAAATATCAAAGCTGTGTTGAAGAGTTTCAGATATCTGAGAAGCATTTAAGGTCGGTAGGTCTATAATAGGTTGGAATCGTGGTTTAAAGTAATATTTATTTGTAGAGATTGCAGGAACATAAATATGATATTAATGTCGATGTCAATGAACCTTGTGTTAGGCATTTTATTGGATTTCCTATCATTCACCAACCAAAATGTTTAATTGAACAAAAATATTGAATCTCTACAAATAAGCCACTTTTGAATAAAGCAATAGTTTTGGATAAAAAAAAACTTGTACAGTGTGCACGAAATAAATAAAAAACGTGTCATATCCAGTAAACTTTGACTCAACCATCGAGCCGAGTAATTGTCATCTTGGCGGGTTGTTCCCTGTATCAATATCAGTAAATATGTGAGGCTTAACTAGACAAGCCTGTCGAAGATGCCCTGCGAGGGTACGTGAGGATATGTCCCCGGTAAAGTATTATTTGTACTGGGATCTACGGCATTTCGGGACAATATCTCGCCACCGTACGAAATAGAGCTCTTTTGGTATTGTTTGCTCAGTTTCTGTTACATCATTCGTTCACCTTCCCTCGTGAACGGTGATCGCATCGTAAAAACCGAACGAGCCAAATACGGGTTTATCTAGACGTTTTATAACCCTATTGCTTTATTAAGAACCCCAGAACTGGAAGTTGGGTGCGGTTTTTCATTAAAATTGATTGATTAGCAAAGTTCAACCACTTCATTAGAAAGTTAGCTTGTAATAAATGATTATCCCAAGTTTACTACTTAATAATCATATAAGAAGCTCGATTTATTCTTATTAGAACGGATAATTTTCCCGCTAATTCGCAACAATATCTGAACATGTTTCATGTATATGATAACTAGCAGATATAATTTGTACAAGCCACATTTACGTTTTGCCGCCGAATTTTCAGCCACAATACTGCTCTTTAATTAGCATCAGCTTAATGAAATTTCCCAGTTACGTTAAATATTTTCCTCGCTTGAAGGATTTTAAAACATTCTGTTGTAATTTTGTTAATCTCATTTCTGATTTATATTAAAACAAAGCTTGCTGCTCGATGTATTTTGCCTTGGTGTTTAATTAAGTAAACATTGACTTCGCAGTTGTCATCTGCAGGGAATGTTTCCATATTTATTTGTGGCAGCGTCCGTGCAATAAATTTTGTCAGTTTAAGCGTATTTTCAAAGTTATTGTACCAACAATATTGAGCGCAGCAGACACAGTTTTGGTTCAATGAGTTTCTCTCAGCTAGAATAATTGATAAAAGGATTGACTGGAAATTACAAATCGAGAACCTTTGCAAAAAAATCTGTGGTTCTGCATTTGCATTGCACTCTCTAGCTGGAGTCGTGAATGTAGATACCTTAATTGCGGCTTACCATGGCTTAGTTGCGTCTCACCTAAGATACGGCATCATATTTTGGGGTAATTCTACTGACACTAACACGGCATTTAAGGCCCAAAAGAGATGCATTAGATCTATGTTTGGGCTAAAAACGGTCGATTCTTGCATACCATATTTTAAAAAGTACAAACTATTAACTCTTCCTAGTATGTATATCCTCGAAGCCGCAATATTTGTTCAAATAAACGCCAATTTGTTTCCACGTCTACAGGACGTGGTACCGCGTAACAGACGGGATATGACTATTCTTCAAGTCTATCCAGCAAAAACGGCACTCATGCGCAAAAGTATCGTCTGCATGGCACCTACTATATTTAATAGATTGCCTAAATGTTGGAAGGAGCTAGGTGGTGAGGCATTCAAGCGTCAATTGAAAATGTTTCTTTTGCAAAAAGCATATTATAGTGTCTCCGAATTTCTGGCTGAAAAAGATTTTTTTGTGTGACTGAATAATTGTATCTTTTCCCTGACAGTAATATTGTAATATAATAATTTTATCTTTTCCCTGACTTTAATATTGTGACAGAATAATTGAATATTTCTTCTAAGATTGATTGATGTGATTGAATATTATATCGTTTCCGGGACATTTAATATTGTGATTGAATAATTTTATCTTTTCCCTGACATTAATACTAAAATATGAATACGGTTTTAATTTATTTTATTTTTTATAATTTACTTAATAACATAATAATCATTTTAATTTACAGAGTTTCTAAATTGTAAACTTTTAAGTGTCTATTCTAAGTATTTTTTTGATTATTTTTATTGATTATTCTTTATAATGTTATGTGAAATATTTGTACGCCGATACTTACGGCTAAACATGATTGGACTCAAACAATGTAATATCTTGCATGCTTTTGTATGTATACAATGTTTAAGCAAATAAAGAAATCTTATCTTATCTTATCTTATCTTATCTAGAAATGAATATTTCGCAGAATACGTGTGACAAAATTGCGGTATTGTAATTTTTCAGGTTCGGGTACTAAGTATATAATGTGCTTAAAAAACCCTGTCCGATTCGAAAGGGCATATAGGTATCCCAAACACATAACCAAATAAAATAAAGACAATGAAATATTCATGAAAGTTAAATTGATAATAAATTTTAATACCACGATTTTCTTGCCCATATTAGCACTAATTCCCCGAGATATAGACAATAAACTACACCATCTTTGAATTAGTTAAAGAGTTCGTAATAAAAACCGAAACTTTTCTAAAAACAAGATCGTAACAAAAAAAAATAAAAAGACGAGATAAAAAGTGACAGCATTTGTTTTGTAATTTAAAAATGATGTCACTACCCCGCCACCGCTCTCACCGCCTTTGTATTGCCATGTAAGTTTCCTAGTTTTATTAAACCACTTGACCGTTATTCGAAGCATAAACAATTGAGAGATAGGCTGTATCTTGTTTCCTGTGCCATTTTTCCTTACGCTTCTAGCCAAATAGCTCCGTCTCGCTCTCGTGACGTCACCAGGTCAGAGAGGGGAGTGCACTTGCGAGTGCGCGAGTCTCTGTCTTGTTCATTGGCGTTCTTTTCCTTGCCGAAGACGGTTGTACCTTACAGGTGAGTTTTTTAAAATTATAACCGTCATTATTTTTTCCTTACGATCGAAAACTGACAATCAGCTTTCGATATTGTACTAAACTATTCCTAGTGTTTAACTGTTTTTAAGTGTTTAGTAAATCAGTTTGGTGATATATGTATTTAAATTAACGGTTTTTCCGTTCGCGTGTTGATATTCACTTTTTTCCAGTGTTTTGGTGTGCGATTGTTTAATTAAAACACGTACATAATGGATAAAGAAATAACGTTGATTTCACAAAATGAACCGGTCGCAGGCCCGTCTCACGCTGTTAATAATAAGGAATCTAGTACAAAACGGAAGCGTTCACATTCCAGCAGCAGTAGTAGTAGCTCTGATAGTACCAGTTCCAGTTCATCTAGCTCTTCTGACCATAGGTCAAAACATAAAAGTGTGCGTCGCCGCCGTCATAAAAAAAGGGGAGGCAAGCACAAGCGTCGCCACCCAGATAAAGTGAAACAAATCGGTGATTTACCTAATCAGTATATAAATAACAGTGTACCAATGGCCGATGATGCCATTTCCCTCTTCGCCGAGGATGAATTCGAACAGGAAGGTAGTAATTTTCTTAATAATTTGGGTGTTGAGATAAAACTTAAAGAACCGGCTATTCCTAAGACTGACGTGCGTTACGTAAACATATTAAAAGAAATTCAGTTTTTCAATAAACCGGACTGGAGTGAGGTACGTTACGCGGAAACCCAAAAGTCTTATAGCCATAGCCCGGGTTTCGTTGAACTTGAGGCAAACGAGGAGGTCAGGCCCTATGACACACTTAAGCACTTAAGCTACTCAGAGAGAGCCTATGCTTCGTTAACTTACGGTTTGTTAAAGCAAAAAGAGTCCTTAAAGAAGGAACTGTGTTCTTTTATGACATGGGTCCGAGACCAGAAAGAAGAAATTAGCTTCGAGGCTATAAACCAAAAGCTTGATGATATTTTTACTTCTGGTTAATTTAGCAAGGTTTCGGCAGACCTTTTGCAAATGGTTTGTGGACATAGGGCTGAAACCATACAAATGCGCAGAGATAGCATAACTAATGCAGTTCGCGATCCGTTAGTTAAAGCATCAATTAGGAAAATACCTCCGTCTGAGGTCAACTTATTTAATTCTGAGCAGTTTGTTGTTGCTTTAGAAAAAGTTGGTGGTATCAAAAAGGCCTTTTGGCCTGCTTCTAAATCGACTAGCTCATCTAAATCGACTTATGGTTCGGCCTCAACTTCGCAAGTTGGAAAATGGCTAATCCGTCCCTCGCAGGGGCAGCATTCGGTCCCGCCCTCGCAGGGTAAGAACTATAATACTAACATGCCCTCACACGGCTGTCAGAACTGCAATGTCCCCTCACACGGTGACTTTTTGCAGCATAATATACAATGTCCTTCGCAGGGACCGGCGCATGCGTACTACAATTATCCTCAGCAGGGTAGTGGCACAGTGAATAGAGGTTCCTTTCGCTCTCACGGGGCAAGACAGAACCAAAGATACCACGCTCACAGACGTGGCAGCCATAAGCGAAGGTCATCACCTTCAGGCTTCAATGCCAAGAGAACTAAATATAGACATGAATATATTTCAAGCCGGTCAGTTATCAAATTTCGTCGATCGTTGGAGGGAAATGCAAGCACCAGAATTTCTAGTTCGAATAATTCAAGGGTACCGTATACCGTTTCAGCAAAAACCTCCGTTAATTATGCCCAACTTAAACTACAAAGCGTTTCACACACCCGTGTCGACAGAAATGACTTTAATCATTCAAAAAATGTTGAATCAAGGAATTCTAGAAATTGTAAGTCCAACTCCAAGTTACTTATCCACCCTCTTCCTGGTGCCAAAGAGCGATGGATCGGCCCGACCGATTTTCAATTTAAAGGCTTTAAACGAATTCGTACTGACCACCCCTTTCAGTCTGATAAATGTATTCAGAGTCCCAGATTTCATTCAGCCCAACGATTGGATGTGCAAGCTGGACATTTCCCAGGCATACTTTCACCTAAGCATAGCAAAGCCCCACAGGCGCTTCCTACGCCTTATTTACAACAAACAACTTCTGCAAATGACCTGCCTTCCATTTGGTCTCAGCACAGCCCCAAAAACTTTTGCCAGTTTGACAAATTGGATTGCCCAAGTAATGAGAAGCAAAGGTGTGAGAATATTGGTATTTCTCGACGATTTTCTCTTGGCCCACCAAGACCCACAAATTCTCGCAAGTCATGTGAGCCTTCTAGTAAAAACATTACAATATCTGGGGTGGCAAATAAATTTCCAAAAATCCATCTTAACACCAAAGAAATCTCTGGTTTATCTGGGCGTGCTGTGGGACCCTTGGCTAAACCTCAAATGTTTACCAAAGGAAAAAGTAAATTCGTTGATGGCGAAAATTCGCCACATCATAGATTTTGGAAAAACAGACTTGAAAAAGTTGCAGAGCGTGATAGGAGCACTAAACTTTGCGAGTTTTGTCGTTCAAAGAGGGAGATTGCATTATCGAGCTCTATTGAAATTCGTAAACTCCCTAGAACTAAACAATTCTGTCAAGGTATACTCTGTACCTGCAGATGCAATGGGCGACCTACAGTGGTGGGCCCTGAATTTGCAACATCCATCAATTCTACACCACGCACCAGTGACTCATTTTATCACAACGGATGCCTCCGACTTAGGCTGGGGCGCCCAGATAGACAACCAGTCTCTAAGCGGAACTTGGTCTCAGAACGAAAAAAATGGGCACTGCAACGTAAAAGAGATGTTGGCAATATTGAAGGTTTTTCAAAGTCATTCCATGTATCTGAGCCAATCTACAGTCACCATACAATGCGACAATCGCACGGTAGTAGCGTATCTGCGTCACGAAGGAGGAACCAAATCCACGCAATTGATGGACATAACTTACGACTTGTTTTGCCTGATATACCAGTACCAAATTCAAATCAACGTACACTACATTCCGGGGAGGTACAACAACCATGCTGACCACTTATCACGGTTTCGCCAGGTCCCCGAATGGCATCTGTTGCCACAAAAACGGTATTCCTAAGATGGGGCATTCCCCAAGTGGACCTGTTTGCCTCCAGCAACGCCCACGTAGTCCCTCATTACGTATCGAAGGATCAGAACGACAAACAAGCTGTAGCCCACGACGCATTCTCGGTTGCTTGGAAATTCAATCTGGCATGGGTGTTCCCGCCCCCGTTTCTGATACCCAAAGTGCTGAGCTACCTCAATCAGGCATCGGGAATTTTCTTACTGGTAGCACCGAGGTGGGAAAAAGTTTTCTGGCGCAGCGATCTCAAAGCTCGGGCGTTAGCCCCACCTTTCACAATACAGAACCTGGACAAAGTATTAATCGATGTGACTACAGGTCTACCACCACCTCGCGTCCAGGATCTTGTACTGGAAATATGGAAATGTGGGGGTGGACGCATCATTTAGGTGATTGGGATAATAAAATTCTCAAATAGACCTATTAAAGAGTTCTTGGCGCGCTTCCACCCTGAGAACTTATAAGCCTGCATGGGACCGCTGGGTCTCATGGTGTAGAGCTAAGTGTGTTAACCCTAAGAACCCCTCAGGTTCTGACTTGGCTCGTTTTCTAGCTGATCTGCACATAAAATATAAACTGTCTTATAATACAATAATGTTACATAAGTCCGTGGTCTCTACCCTTTGCAATGTAAACAATTCAGGTGTTCTAAGTAATCATGTTTTGGTAAAACACATTTTGAAATCGATTTCAATTAAAAAACCTATTGATTCCAAGTTACCCATTTGGAATATTGATGATTTTTTTTTCCTTCCTTGGTAATAGAACGATAAATACTAATAATATTTTCGATGTATCGAGTCAAACTGCTGCCCTTTTAGTACTGTGTTCTGGTAGACGTATTCATGACTTGACCCTCCTTATGACTGATAAAGATAATTATTTAAAATCACCAGAGCACGATTTTATAACTTTATGGCCTGCTTTTGGGTCGAAGACTGATTCATCTGACCATAGGCAATCAGGATGGAGATTATTTAAAAATAATAATGATAAGAATTTGGATCCGGTATACTGGGTTGAACAGACTGTATCGCTGCTTTCCATTAGACGGCAGGAAGCAAAATGTCATAACTTGTTTATCACAACAAGAGGTGCAGCTCGTGCGGCCTCACGAACGGTTATTGCAGGTTGGATAAAAACCCTGATGCGTCAGGCAGGCATTGTTGCTACTCCTGGAAGCATCCGGTCCGCTGTTGCTTCTAAGAATTGGTTGGACAATTTTCCCATAGAAGATATTATGGCTCGGGGAAATTGGAGGTCGTCTAATACTTTTATTCGATTTTATAAGCGACAAGTTTTGGATTCCTCTGGGAGTAACAGCATAACTGGTCTATTTAACCCAGTGAGATAAATAGCTAGTTGATTTAATATTTCATTTTGTTTTTGTAATACAATGCATTTTCTATTACATTCTCTTTTTCTTGATCTATCCCTACACATTGGCGTTCGTCGTGAGCGTCACCAGGCGATAACAGACACATCTCAATTGTTTATGCTTCGAATAACGGTCAAGTGGTTTAATATCGGCGTTTTACCTGAAATAAAACGCTTATTAAACTACTTACCTTATTCGAAGCATAATAGTAATTTCTGCCTGGTGACAAAGTCAATCATCCAATGAACAAGACAGAGACTCGCGCACTCGCAAGTGCACTCCCCTCTCTGACCTGGTGACGTCACGAGAGCGAGACGGAGCTATTTGGCTAGAAGCGTAAGGAAAAATGGCACAGGAAACAAGATACAGCCTATCTCTCAATTGTTTATGCTTCGAATAAGGTAAGTAGTTTAATAAGCGTTTTATTTCAGGTAAAACGCCGATATTAAATTTTACTAAGTTTTTGTCCGGCTGTTTTTTTACTTATTATACAAAACGAATTACATAAATATAGTCTTATATGGACACCTAATAATACCCTCACGGATCGGACAGGGTTATTTTAACATATTGTATATTAAACGAAAATATATATTTTTCAACACACTTGCTCATAAAGTGGCTTTATGGTCACTGCAATTAGGCACAGAATGACACCCATTATCAAACTGTGACTTTTTCTTTGCTATAACTCACTAGTGAGTTATAGTTTTTTTTTTTAATTTTATTGGTTGAGGTGCTTTGTTCTTAAAAAAGTTTTTATTCAAAAAAAGATCGTTTCAATCTATTGCTTGCTCATTTCATGCAACTTCTTATTTAAATAGATAATATTAACTCGTTCGTGTTTAATAAATAAAACTTTCACTCGAATATAACTTTTGTTTTCTCTGTAATAAAAGAAAACTTTAAAATTCCCCATTTTGTACGTGGCAGAATAAGCGCAAACCCTATGCGCGGAAAAAAAAAACCTCATCCCTTTAGTTTGTGGCTGATCGTAATGCGCGCGCATAGGAAAACTGATAAATTCTTCCCGCCATAGCGAATCATTTTTCACAACTCGTTTTCATTTCACTGTTGAAATTATAGTTATTTATTCATAAAAATGTCTACAAGTAGGTACTAGTTACGAAGAAAATGATTTATGTTGTACACCGCCCAATATAAACCCGATATGTGAAGCCCTTAACGTTATGGAAAGTTTACTACCTGAAAACTCCAAGGAAAAATATCTATTATCTACTAAATAAAATGAGTTTTTATTGTTATTTTATTCACAAGTGTGTTGAAAAACGTCGTATGATACACGTGTGTATTGGTGATTACCGTCCTCGGCTCTCTTAAGACCCTCACCTAACCGCTCGGGTCTCAATGGCGCCTCAGCGGTAATCACCAACATTACACACTAGTACCATAATGTACTATTGTATATTACAAAGTTGCTCACCGAAACAAAAAGCAGTAAATATTTTATGAGAACAAAACACACCGCCTCTATCTATAAATTCTAAAAAAAACGTTCGTTGCGTGAGTTGAGGAAATCACTTCAGCTAAACAACTTTCTTCGAAGTTTTAATTCCACCGAGCATACTTAAGTAAACAGCTGTAGAAAGTACGTAAAACTTGTCGGGGGCAGGCAAGGACGCCAGATATTATGTATGTCAAACAACATCCGCCATGGGACCGGACGACGCTCAAGTTTTTCACAATTTTTGGGCTTAATCTTACAAAGGGGGAAAGTTGGGAACTCATTAGAGCGAGAGGGGGGAACACCTCGCGCGACAAATTAAATTTAATTCAGCCGTAATCAAGACGTTTTTCCATGATCCCCTGTAACCCTGATTTAGATTCTCCACCACGTTTCGGCTGTTTCTCGCAATGGTCAAGTGATGCCAATTAGATTCCGTGTTCGTTAACAACTTTGACAAAATAAATGATTCAATTATTTTCAGTTGATTTAAAACTTTTTGTTTATTTATTTTCATATATGTGTCCTGCTCGCTTGGTGGCATTACAAATAATGATGAGGCAACATGAAATTACTTTGTACATTTATTAAACAGCAATATTATAGTTTTGATGAATTAAACCGTGACTGTTGATTAAACTTTCATTCAACTCAGTTGCATGTTAATCAGCGTTTAAGTATATATTTTCACCAATATTTCTCGAAACTCATCATCAATATGTTAATAAAAGATACGATGAAGCTACCATTAATTTCAGCCGGTTTTATGGTGAGTATTGCTCGTTACGTTCTGAAATGGAGATAGGATCTGAAAGCTTTAACTATTCAAAAACTTTAATTGGAAAGTAAAATTAGAAATGTAATCCCTTTTATATAACAGGGCTCTGACTTTTAAAATTGATCATTTTTTATCAAACAATGAAATTGATTGGTGAAACTTTCCCAATCAGATATCTATCAAAACCGCGGGTTTTCGTTTGTTTTGTGTAGAAAAACAAATGATGGCCATGTCATGTAGTCGTTACTACTCTCTGTTGACGCACATATAGAATTCAGTGAATACACGCAGTTACATGGTGCGTGTTTTTGACTATTATCAACGAAAACTATAGTCAGTAGTTCCAGATTTCTTGTTGTCTTTGTATTTTTCAAGTTTAAGTGTTGTTTGTGGTGTGAGTGTCCTAAATTAATGTTTTTTTTCAATGTCGGGTTTAGGATTCTAGTATAGAAAAAATACGTCATGTCATTATCGAATTTTACACATCTTGATTTTAATCGCGAACGATAAACTGGTGAATACAGGTTGTTCTCTCTTCGTATGAGAAGAGCTAAACCCCGTATAGCTTAATTTTTTGGGACCGCAATCGCCATCACGCAGAAGAAGGAGCTCGTGGCATAATAGCGGCTGCTCTGGTCAAATAGGTTGGTCCATGGTGACCACCTATTACATACCGAGTTTTCTCCCCTCGAAAAGCATGTGTTCCAGGCTGTCAATAGTAATCTTTGACATTCGTTAGCTGTCAGTGGCCTGAAAGTCTGACAACCAGTCCTACCAAGGGGTATCGTATTGTTATGTCGTCTGCATTACGAGATCATTCTAGGATTTCGTTCGAGTCTGAGACCGAGTTCGAGTTCGAGAATGTTTCATTTTATATGGAACAGTCTAGAAGATTCGAGAATAATCCTAGAATGTTCCTATATGGAAATGTCTAGAAAGTTCTGAAACTTTCTAGAAGGATTGGTTCCACTATGGAGCTATCTAGAAGGTTCAAGAAAGTTGTGGAAGTTTCTCGAATAGGCTGGGTTTCCCTAAGGAACTGCCTCGACATTCACGGAAGCTGTGGAAGTTTCTCGAAGATGGGTCGGTCATATAACTAGCTGACAGGTTAGCGGGAGATGCAGTCTGATTTCGAGTACAAAACGAAGCGACCGAAGTGAACTACTAGTGCGATATCTAAGTGAATAGTGATCAGTTGTGTATTTGTGAAAGCGGCCGTGTTTAGTGTTGAATAAAGATTTTTAGTGTTTAATTGGTAGTGTGTTAATTTATCCTATACCCAGCTCGTAAGTATTACCAAGTACCAACCGCGTGTTGGAGGTCAGACCTGCAGTCGCTCCATGTAAAATAAAACCTCCTGCCTTCTTTAGGTTATTTACGCTACTCACTATTTTTTGGTATATTCATAGGTTAAATCGATCCTGTGTTAATTTGAAGGCTCGATACTATGTCAGAGAGCAGGGTGATCAGAACTACCGAAGTAGATTATCCAAGATGGCCGTACGTAGTCAGTCGTTATGAAGCTAATTGGTCATTCATTTAATTAGTAGACGGTCCAGCTAGCAGCGTTAATTGAACGATCTCTACGTTTGGGAGTTCTAGCTCATGTTCTAGTCTGTATTTGGAACTGGAGAATTGAATGTGCTTGTGTATGATTGGTCAGTGGGAAATCGAACGGGTTAATTGTTGAACTCGATAAACGTTATCAATAATAGGCGAGACAATAAAAAAATAAATCAGGTATCGTGTCATACAACTATAACAACTGTTTATAATAAATTGCCAAGTGCTTGGAAAGATTTGAAAACGGTGCAATTCAAAAGTACACTTCGAAAATTCTTGATAGATAAAATGTACTACAGTGTAACTGAGTTTTTAACGGACAAAACATTTTTCAAAAACCTGTAATTTTTAATTAATTAATTAGTGATTTGCTTAAGAAATGTTACATATTATCTATGACCTGGAATTTTAATATTTGTTTGTTTATTTATGTACGACCACGACTTTTATTGTTATAATATGATTATACCATTAATGGCAATTTGAATTTTAATAATTTTATTTACTGAATGTAACAATTAATGTGACGAGAATCGAATACTGAATACCCTCCCTCAATATGTCCCTCGTTTAACCTAACATACTGTATTATTGATATGAGTGTTAAACAGTTATAAATGACTATAATACCCAAAATTTTCACATTCCAACTCCAATTTGAACTACAGGAGTAGTTTAAATTGGAGTTGGAATGCGTGCAAACATTTTCATGATGACTCATTCGCGGATGCAATATTTTTTCGCGTGTGAGTTTTGAAAACGCGTGCGTAAGTTAATTATTCAATCTATTGGAGCGTATTGCTTCGCCTGTGTGCTCTGTGCAGTCACCTGAGGGCGCTTGGCACAAACATACACAGGACGCTGGCGTATGAAATAAAATGAATAAAACGTTTGGTAGTTACATTTTGTTTCGCTGTTCGATTTAATTGGATGGATTGCTACTGCTCCTTCTCGGATTGAAATGTCTTAGTTGTTTCCGCTTGTAAATCCGTCGACAATAAGTGCCGCAATTTTCGTAGAAATATGCTTATGGAATTACGTACGGCTCTGTCTATTTGTAGTTTAAAATAAGAAATGTTATCCTACTAATATTATAAATGCGAAAGTTTTTGAGGATGGATGGATGGATGGATGTTGTTACTCTTTCACGCAAAAACTACTGAATGGACTACTACTACTGATTTGGATGAAATTTGGCACATGGGTAGTTTATAACCTGGATTAACACATAGAATACTTTTTATCCCGATAATATGTTCCCGTAGGATAATTATCAAACTCCACGCGGGCCACGCCGCGGGCATAAGCTTGTTAAGAAATAATTTATGGTCGATTTCTGTTAGCATCTTTTAACAAAATTATTGAATTCGCACTAAGCGTTTACAAGCGACATTCATAATGCGCACAGCAAAGGAATGGAAATCTCTGCCTGCGTCTGTTTCCGAACGCTTACAACCCTAATCTCTTCAAAGGTAGAGTGAACAGGCTTCTTCGGGTAAGCTCGACCATCATCGACTTTGTCTCTTTTATCTCTGATTTAGACTCGAGTCAAGAGCAAACACATCTCCAAAAAAAAAATGTATTCTGTTAATTTAGTGTTTATATGTTTACGCCGTTGACAGCAAAAGCAGAACGGAGATCTCTGAACTAAACCTCCACAGCTTTTTACTCCTGTAACACCTTTGTACAGTTAATAAAAAAGTTCGACTTTGGTTTCGTAGTGTTGATCGATTTACAAAAGTTCATGACATCTTTCCGACAAGCATTTTCGTCTCAACAGCTTCTCCACAATATAAAAAGAACTCATCTCTCAATCTGCTCAGCTTACCTTAAGATCTATAAAACGTGTTCGTTGAAGTGCGCAAACATTTCGTAGGTAAAGCTGTGCTTTACATTCACTTAAGCAGATTCTTCTACTCGAGATGAGCACTGAGAGTTACAAAACTAAACAACATGTCTCCTCGAACGACACCCTAAGTAGGTTTTTTCTCGGAACTTAATACTTAGACGGTGAACAAATTAAGATGTTTTACTTCCTTTCTCAAAGTCAAACTGTCAATTAATGAGTTTGTTTTAAAGGACATTGTTCGAGATTGTGCTTTAATTGGTGAACGGAGATTATTTTTTGTTTTTGAAGTTTAAAGGATTATGGCGCCAAGTCGGTGTTTACAGCAATTGGTCGTGAGTTGAGGTGGGGTTAATGTTGCACAAATAGTAAAGTTATTGTTTAAGGTTTTTAAAGCTTTTTTCTTAAGAGATTAGTGCTCTTTGGCAGCAATGTACTTGTATATATGCCTATCCCGGATCCAACACAGAAAAAAAAGAAGGTATTTCATAATGTTTTGTTCTGTACTTATTGTCCGGGTCCTATTTATGAAAACCAAGGTAACTTTTCAGGTGGAAAACCTTCGTCCTTAAACATTTTTTTCTTAATATTCGAACAATATTGTTTCTAATATATCGCAGGCCCAGCAAACTTTTATAACTTTCCCCAACCCAAATAGTTTCACCGAAAATCATCCTTAATCCCTTCTAAAATTTTATTAGTTTGTCTTATAAGGAGTAGGCATTTTCCCCGAAGGCCTTTGCCCAATTTCTTTAAAGTGTTCCTGGTTATTCGTGTGGAATAAATTCTTATCCAGTATAATGTAGGCAATACGTAGCCCATGAGGGTGGGCCAATTTCTTGCGGCAGTACAAAGGGTGGGCTTGGATGGAATTTAGATTAAAAATGATCCTAACACAAGTGCAATGTTTCGTGAAATGTTACGTGGATCGATCTAATTTATTCGCGTAGATGGTAAACACGATGAAATTTTAATAGATTTTGTGCCGTGTGGTGTGTTCGCTGCCTTATTAAGAGTTTTTATTAATGTTTGTGGTTATGAAGAAGGAAGTTTTCACTGTCTTGAATTTTTTTATTTAACGGAAATTAGCTTTTTCTATCTGATATTTAACATGAGTTTTTTTGTGAGTTTTGACAGGTGATAAACACACACGTCCTTTTCATTTTTCATCATCTTAATTCTGGCTGTACCTACATCATTATTTCATTTGAAATCACAAATAAAAAAAAAAGTTTTTTAAATTTTTTCTTATGTTTACTTTCGTATACAATTTTACTAGTACATACTTTTTAGGGTTCCGTAGTCACAAGGAACCCTTATAGTGTCGGTATGTCCGTCTGTCTGTCTGTCCGCGGTTTAGCTCAAAAACTATTGGTACTAGAAAGTTGTAATTCGGCATAAATATACATGTTCATGACGCCGAAAAAGTAGTAAAATAAATTGTGAAAAAAACCATTATTCCATAAATAATGGTTTAACCTCCCCTACATGTAAAGTGGGGATAATATTTTTTTTTTCGTCCTTCCCATAGTGTGGGATATCATTGAATAGGTCTTTCAAAAATATTAGGGGTTTGGGAAGACTGTTTTTGGATTAAGTAAACCGTTCGTGACTTATCAAGCTTTAAAGTACCAATTTTCGTTAGAGTCAA
Source organism: Cerastis leucographa (assembly GCA_963082945.1). Taxonomy (NCBI): domain Eukaryota; kingdom Metazoa; phylum Arthropoda; class Insecta; order Lepidoptera; family Noctuidae; genus Cerastis; species Cerastis leucographa. The sequence goes on along the minus strand of OY720381.1, from coordinate 4,548,707 downwards.
GTGTCCCCTCCTGTAGCGACTAAACGGTTGTAGTTAGAAATTCAAATGTCACGGCAGTAGTACCTATATATAACGAAGTGTAAAGAAAACTATCACACATAAGTGGGCTGTACAAGTAAACGTGTAATAGTCGACCAATTGTATTTGACTCGAAAATTTTGAAAAACTACATAGAGATATCGATAGATAGCGCTAAGCGTCAGTTGTACTAAAAACGAGTCTCATTTGCAGATCATATATGGTGGTTTTTTTAAATATTGGTACGGAACCCTTCGTGCGCGAGTCCAACTCGCACTTGGCCGGTTTTTTTCTTTCTTTCATCACACACATTGCTGCACGCGTAGTATGAACACTGTAGAAACGAGTTTTCTCTACGAAAGAATCGATATAATGAAAGAAAGAAAATACGTTTAGCACATACAGCACAAGTGGCACAAGCCACAAGTACACACAGCATTAAAAAATAAAATAAAACTTAAACCTCAACACAGCAAAAACAAAAGATTTTTTATGTGTGTCTCACGACTGTGCCAAATAGGCCCACTCCAGCAAAATGCCCGATAGACAATGACAATGTGTCAGTTTGTCGATTCTTCCGTCGACACAGCCCGTTTCTACGGCAGTCATGCTACGCGTGTTGGGTAATTGGGCTTTTTTTTTTACGCTTCGCACAGGCCCATGGGTAACCTTCTTTTCTGCCATATTTCCCGGTTCCATCTGTCGCTCATCCAGGTGTACCCTGCGACTTCGAGGTCGTCAACCTTACAGGTCTAGCCATTTACACTAGTAGCCCTGTTTGTTTAAAAATTTACATATAAACGCCTTCTTTTCATCTGTCAAATTTGAAGTAACGGAAACCTATTAATTATAACATTGAATGACATCTTTAGCATTGATTGAAGCAGAATGCAACTATGGGTTTGACACAGATAGATAGCTAGAGGAGGTACATGGCGCTTCCAGCCTAAATCACTATCTCCTTTTAAAATCAAAGCAGATTTCCCCACCTTTTTTCAACCGGGTTCCGCGAAAAATCACCTCCTACAAAAACTGATACTACGAAAGCCACTACTAACGGGTGCGGTATGCAATTTGTTAATCATTTATATTAATTAGTGAGGATAACGTTAAGTGGACGAAGCAATCGTGTAATGGAGTTTCGATGTAGCTTGCTATCGGGTGTCATCGTGTACCTTCGGGAGCTGTCGGGATCTGTCGGGCTGGGTGTCGGAGATGAATACATGGACGGTGTCACCGTATCACCGGTGATGCCATTAGTTACATTACAATACACTTAAATAGTACATTTTGATACAAGTGGGCAAACTTTGCTATTGTAGCCTAGGCGGATTCACACCAGACCCGGAGGCGAGGGTTTCAAGTCCTACTAAATAATGCCAAAAAATCTTTTCGATCTAAAAATTTTATGTCTTCGTAAGTGTATTGAAAAACGTCGTTTGATACACAACCTGACACAATTTATGCCATATAAGTTTTTAAACTGACATGGTCACTAACACTATTAATAACACTTACAACGGGATATTTACCATGTGTATTATTTGTTTCCAAATTTAATTTAAAGTTTATCCGTGATCATGGCGTTTGCAACAGCGCCGAAATATCGGGAACTCGAAACAAATAATACACATGGTAAATATCCCGTTGTAAGTGTTATTAATACATGATGATGATGTTTTATCCTAGCTAAACATGCTTGTGCCTCAATTTGTATTTAACACCCTTGTATACCATGTTTTACGCAAATAAAGATTCTATTCTATTCTATACAATTAATGTCATCACTACTTATAGTATCACCATCATTTATCATTCTCCTGTTCGTATCTCAATTCATTTGTGGTCGGCGCAGCAAGTTTCCTTCTTCCATACTTCTCTTTTACTTGTCATCTCATCAGACACCTCCTTTCTTGCCATATTATCCTTCATCCTTTATTTCGTCACAGGAAAATTTGTTGGAAAAAAGGTATCTTTCAAAAATACTAAAAGGCATTTTCCCAAAATCCTTCGACATACCTGCTCATTTTTTTAAAATTCAGTGTCTTTTAACTAAATGCCAGTAATCTTCAACAGTCACAGAAAATCTCGAAATAAGTTTTTGAACCCGCCTGCTGGTCCATACAGTCCCATCTAAACATCAAACAATCTCGTCGGACGCTTTATGTGCAAACTTGACATAAACATTACAGCCTGCACTTTGTCACCTGCATTGTGTTTTTTATTTACCACAGGGAGATAAAGTTTATAGTATTGTTTTTTTAATGATCTGAGACCCAAACCAGTCCTTAGAGTGTTACCACAAGAATCGATCGTCGATCGATGATAGAATGGATTATTCTACCTCGATCGCTTCCACCCTGAGAACTTATAAGCCTGCATGGGACCGCTGGGTCTCATGGTGTAGAGCTAAGTGTGTTAACCCTAAGAACCCCTCAGGTTCTGACTTGGCTCGTTTTCTAGCTGATCTGCACATAAAATATAAACTGTCTTATAATACAATAATGTTACATAAGTCCGTGGTCTCTACCCTTTGCAATGTAAACAATTCAGGTGTTCTAAGTAATCATGTTTTGGTAAAACACATTTTGAAATCGATTTCAATTAAAAAACCTATTGATTCCAAGTTACCCATTTGGAATATTGATGATTTTTTTTTCCTTCCTTGGTAATAGAACGATAAATACTAATAATATTTTCGATGTATCGAGTCAAACTGCTGCCCTTTTAGTACTGTGTTCTGGTAGACGTATTCATGACTTGACCCTCCTTATGACTGATAAAGATAATTATTTAAAATCACCAGAGCACGATTTTATAACTTTATGGCCTGCTTTTGGGTCGAAGACTGATTCATCTGACCATAGGCAATCAGGATGGAGATTATTTAAAAATAATAATGATAAGAATTTGGATCCGGTATACTGGGTTGAACAGACTGTATCGCTGCTTTCCATTAGACGGCAGGAAGCAAAATGTCATAACTTGTTTATCACAACAAGAGGTGCAGCTCGTGCGGCCTCACGAACGGTTATTGCAGGTTGGATAAAAACCCTGATGCGTCAGGCAGGCATTGTTGCTACTCCTGGAAGCATCCGGTCCGCTGTTGCTTCTAAGAATTGGTTGGACAATTTTCCCATAGAAGATATTATGGCTCGGGGAAATTGGAGGTCGTCTAATACTTTTATTCGATTTTATAAGCGACAAGTTTTGGATTCCTCTGGGAGTAACAGCATAACTGGTCTATTTAACCCAGTGAGATAAATAGCTAGTTGATTTAATATTTCATTTTGTTTTTGTAATACAATGCATTTTCTATTACATTCTCTTTTTCTTGATCTATCCCTACACATTGGCGTTCGTCGTGAGCGTCACCAGGCGATAACAGACACATCTCAATTGTTTATGCTTCGAATAACGGTCAAGTGGTTTAATATCGGCGTTTTACCTGAAATAAAACGCTTATTAAACTACTTACCTTATTCGAAGCATAATAGTAATTTCTGCCTGGTGACAAAGTCAATCATCCAATGAACAAGACAGAGACTCGCGCACTCGCAAGTGCACTCCCCTCTCTGACCTGGTGACGTCACGAGAGCGAGACGGAGCTATTTGGCTAGAAGCGTAAGGAAAAATGGCACAGGAAACAAGATACAGCCTATCTCTCAATTGTTTATGCTTCGAATAAGGTAAGTAGTTTAATAAGCGTTTTATTTCAGGTAAAACGCCGATATTAAATTTTACTAAGTTTTTGTCCGGCTGTTTTTTTACTTATTATACAAAACGAATTACATAAATATAGTCTTATATGGACACCTAATAATACCCTCACGGATCGGACAGGGTTATTTTAACATATTGTATATTAAACGAAAATATATATTTTTCAACACACTTGCTCATAAAGTGGCTTTATGGTCACTGCAATTAGGCACAGAATGACACCCATTATCAAACTGTGACTTTTTCTTTGCTATAACTCACTAGTGAGTTATAGTTTTTTTTTTTAATTTTATTGGTTGAGGTGCTTTGTTCTTAAAAAAGTTTTTATTCAAAAAAAGATCGTTTCAATCTATTGCTTGCTCATTTCATGCAACTTCTTATTTAAATAGATAATATTAACTCGTTCGTGTTTAATAAATAAAACTTTCACTCGAATATAACTTTTGTTTTCTCTGTAATAAAAGAAAACTTTAAAATTCCCCATTTTGTACGTGGCAGAATAAGCGCAAACCCTATGCGCGGAAAAAAAAAACCTCATCCCTTTAGTTTGTGGCTGATCGTAATGCGCGCGCATAGGAAAACTGATAAATTCTTCCCGCCATAGCGAATCATTTTTCACAACTCGTTTTCATTTCACTGTTGAAATTATAGTTATTTATTCATAAAAATGTCTACAAGTAGGTACTAGTTACGAAGAAAATGATTTATGTTGTACACCGCCCAATATAAACCCGATATGTGAAGCCCTTAACGTTATGGAGAGTTTACTACCTGAAAACTCCAAGGAAAAATATCTATTATCTACTAAATAAAATGAGTTTTTATTGTTATTTTATTCACAAGTGTGTTGAAAAACGTCGTATGATACACGTGTGTATTGGTGATTACCGTCCTCGGCTCTCTTAAGACCCTCACCTAACCGCTCGGGTCTCAATGGCGCCTCAGCGGTAATCACCAACATTACACACTAGTACCATAATGTACTATTGTATATTACAAAGTTGCTCACCGAAACAAAAAGCAGTAAATATTTTATGAGAACAAAACACACCGCCTCTATCTATAAATTCTAAAAAAAACGTTCGTTGCGTGAGTTGAGGAAATCACTTCAGCTAAACAACTTTCTTCGAAGTTTTAATTCCACCGAGCATACTTAAGTAAACAGCTGTAGAAAGTACGTAAAACTTGTCGGGGGCAGGCAAGGACGCCAGATATTATGTATGTCAAACAACATCCGCCATGGGACCGGACGACGCTCAAGTTTTTCACAATTTTTGGGCTTAATCTTACAAAGGGGGAAAGTTGGGAACTCATTAGAGCGAGAGGGGGGAACACCTCGCGCGACAAATTAAATTTAATTCAGCCGTAATCAAGACGTTTTTCCATGATCCCCTGTAACCCTGATTTAGATTCTCCACCACGTTTCGGCTGTTTCTCGCAATGGTCAAGTGATGCCAATTAGATTCCGTGTTCGTTAACAACTTTGACAAAATAAATGATTCAATTATTTTCAGTTGATTTAAAACTTTTTGTTTATTTATTTTCATATATGTGTCCTGCTCGCTTGGTGGCATTACAAATAATGATGAGGCAACATGAAATTACTTTGTACATTTATTAAACAGCAATATTATAGTTTTGATGAATTAAACCGTGACTGTTGATTAAACTTTCATTCAACTCAGTTGCATGTTAATCAGCGTTTAAGTATATATTTTCACCAATATTTCTCGAAACTCATCATCAATATGTTAATAAAAGATACGATGAAGCTACCATTAATTTCAGCCGGTTTTATGGTGAGTATTGCTCGTTACGTTCTGAAATGGAGATAGGATCTGAAAGCTTTAACTATTCAAAAACTTTAATTGGAAAGTAAAATTAGAAATGTAATCCCTTTTATATAACAGGGCTCTGACTTTTAAAATTGATCATTTTTTATCAAACAATGAAATTGATTGGTGAAACTTTCCCAATCAGATATCTATCAAAACCGCGGGTTTTCGTTTGTTTTGTGTAGAAAAACAAATGATGGCCATGTCATGTAGTCGTTACTACTCTCTGTTGACGCACATATAGAATTCAGTGAATACACGCAGTTACATGGTGCGTGTTTTTGACTATTATCAACGAAAACTATAGTCAGTAGTTCCAGATTTCTTGTTGTCTTTGTATTTTTCAAGTTTAAGTGTTGTTTGTGGTGTGAGTGTCCTAAATTAATGTTTTTTTTCAATGTCGGGTTTAGGATTCTAGTATAGAAAAAATACGTCATGTCATTATCGAATTTTACACATCTTGATTTTAATCGCGAACGATAAACTGGTGAATACAGGTTGTTCTCTCTTCGTATGAGAAGAGCTAAACCCCGTATAGCTTAATTTTTTGGGACCGCAATCGCCATCACGCAGAAGAAGGAGCTCGTGGCATAATAGCGGCTGCTCTGGTCAAATAGGTTGGTCCATGGTGACCACCTATTACATACCGAGTTTTCTCCCCTCGAAAAGCATGTGTTCCAGGCTGTCAATAGTAATCTTTGACATTCGTTAGCTGTCAGTGGCCTGAAAGTCTGACAACCAGTCCTACCAAGGGGTATCGTATTGTTATGTCGTCTGCATTACGAGATCATTCTAGGATTTCGTTCGAGTCTGAGACCGAGTTCGAGTTCGAGAATGTTTCATTTTATATGGAACAGTCTAGAAGATTCGAGAATAATCCTAGAATGTTCCTATATGGAAATGTCTAGAAAGTTCTGAAACTTTCTAGAAGGATTGGTTCCACTATGGAGCTATCTAGAAGGTTCAAGAAAGTTGTGGAAGTTTCTCGAATAGGCTGGGTTTCCCTAAGGAACTGCCTCGACATTCACGGAAGCTGTGGAAGTTTCTCGAAGATGGGTCGGTCATATAACTAGCTGACAGGTTAGCGGGAGATGCAGTCTGATTTCGAGTACAAAACGAAGCGACCGAAGTGAACTACTAGTGCGATATCTAAGTGAATAGTGATCAGTTGTGTATTTGTGAAAGCGGCCGTGTTTAGTGTTGAATAAAGATTTTTAGTGTTTAATTGGTAGTGTGTTAATTTATCCTATACCCAGCTCGTAAGTATTACCAAGTACCAACCGCGTGTTGGAGGTCAGACCTGCAGTCGCTCCATGTAAAATAAAACCTCCTGCCTTCTTTAGGTTATTTACGCTACTCACTATTTTTTGGTATATTCATAGGTTAAATCGATCCTGTGTTAATTTGAAGGCTCGATACTATGTCAGAGAGCAGGGTGATCAGAACTACCGAAGTAGATTATCCAAGATGGCCGTACGTAGTCAGTCGTTATGAAGCTAATTGGTCATTCATTTAATTAGTAGACGGTCCAGCTAGCAGCGTTAATTGAACGATCTCTACGTTTGGGAGTTCTAGCTCATGTTCTAGTCTGTATTTGGAACTGGAGAATTGAATGTGCTTGTGTATGATTGGTCAGTGGGAAATCGAACGGGTTAATTGTTGAACTCGATAAACGTTATCAATAATAGGCGAGACAATAAAAAAATAAATCAGGTATCGTGTCATACAACTATAACAACTGTTTATAATAAATTGCCAAGTGCTTGGAAAGATTTGAAAACGGTGCAATTCAAAAGTACACTTCGAAAATTCTTGATAGATAAAATGTACTACAGTGTAACTGAGTTTTTAACGGACAAAACATTTTTCAAAAACCTGTAATTTTTAATTAATTAATTAGTGATTTGCTTAAGAAATGTTACATATTATCTATGACCTGGAATTTTAATATTTGTTTGTTTATTTATGTACGACCACGACTTTTATTGTTATAATATGATTATACCATTAATGGCAATTTGAATTTTAATAATTTTATTTACTGAATGTAACAATTAATGTGACGAGAATCGAATACTGAATACCCTCCCTCAATATGTCCCTCGTTTAACCTAACATACTGTATTATTGATATGAGTGTTAAACAGTTATAAATGACTATAATACCCAAAATTTTCACATTCCAACTCCAATTTGAACTACAGGAGTAGTTTAAATTGGAGTTGGAATGCGTGCAAACATTTTCATGATGACTCATTCGCGGATGCAATATTTTTTCGCGTGTGAGTTTTGAAAACGCGTGCGTAAGTTAATTATTCAATCTATTGGAGCGTATTGCTTCGCCTGTGTGCTCTGTGCAGTCACCTGAGGGCGCTTGGCACAAACATACACAGGACGCTGGCGTATGAAATAAAATGAATAAAACGTTTGGTAGTTACATTTTGTTTCGCTGTTCGATTTAATTGGATGGATTGCTACTGCTCCTTCTCGGATTGAAATGTCTTAGTTGTTTCCGCTTGTAAATCCGTCGACAATAAGTGCCGCAATTTTCGTAGAAATATGCTTATGGAATTACGTACGGCTCTGTCTATTTGTAGTTTAAAATAAGAAATGTTATCCTACTAATATTATAAATGCGAAAGTTTTTGAGGATGGATGGATGGATGGATGTTGTTACTCTTTCACGCAAAAACTACTGAATGGACTACTACTACTGATTTGGATGAAATTTGGCACATGGGTAGTTTATAACCTGGATTAACACATAGAATACTTTTTATCCCGATAATATGTTCCCGTAGGATAATTATCAAACTCCACGCGGGCCACGCCGCGGGCATAAGCTTGTTAAGAAATAATTTATGGTCGATTTCTGTTAGCATCTTTTAACAAAATTATTGAATTCGCACTAAGCGTTTACAAGCGACATTCATAATGCGCACAGCAAAGGAATGGAAATCTCTGCCTGCGTCTGTTTCCGAACGCTTACAACCCTAATCTCTTCAAAGGTAGAGTGAACAGGCTTCTTCGGGTAAGCTCGACCATCATCGACTTTGTCTCTTTTATCTCTGATTTAGACTCGAGTCAAGAGCAAACACATCTCCAAAAAAAAAATGTATTCTGTTAATTTAGTGTTTATATGTTTACGCCGTTGACAGCAAAAGCAGAACGGAGATCTCTGAACTAAACCTCCACAGCTTTTTACTCCTGTAACACCTTTGTACAGTTAATAAAAAAGTTCGACTTTGGTTTCGTAGTGTTGATCGATTTACAAAAGTTCATGACATCTTTCCGACAAGCATTTTCGTCTCAACAGCTTCTCCACAATATAAAAAGAACTCATCTCTCAATCTGCTCAGCTTACCTTAAGATCTATAAAACGTGTTCGTTGAAGTGCGCAAACATTTCGTAGGTAAAGCTGTGCTTTACATTCACTTAAGCAGATTCTTCTACTCGAGATGAGCACTGAGAGTTACAAAACTAAACAACATGTCTCCTCGAACGACACCCTAAGTAGGTTTTTTCTCGGAACTTAATACTTAGACGGTGAACAAATTAAGATGTTTTACTTCCTTTCTCAAAGTCAAACTGTCAATTAATGAGTTTGTTTTAAAGGACATTGTTCGAGATTGTGCTTTAATTGGTGAACGGAGATTATTTTTTGTTTTTGAAGTTTAAAGGATTATGGCGCCAAGTCGGTGTTTACAGCAATTGGTCGTGAGTTGAGGTGGGGTTAATGTTGCACAAATAGTAAAGTTATTGTTTAAGGTTTTTAAAGCTTTTTTCTTAAGAGATTAGTGCTCTTTGGCAGCAATGTACTTGTATATATGCCTATCCCGGATCCAACACAGAAAAAAAAGAAGGTATTTCATAATGTTTTGTTCTGTACTTATTGTCCGGGTCCTATTTATGAAAACCAAGGTAACTTTTCAGGTGGAAAACCTTCGTCCTTAAACATTTTTTTCTTAATATTCGAACAATATTGTTTCTAATATATCGCAGGCCCAGCAAACTTTTATAACTTTCCCCAACCCAAATAGTTTCACCGAAAATCATCCTTAATCCCTTCTAAAATTTTATTAGTTTGTCTTATAAGGAGTAGGCATTTTCCCCGAAGGCCTTTGCCCAATTTCTTTAAAGTGTTCCTGGTTATTCGTGTGGAATAAATTCTTATCCAGTATAATGTAGGCAATACGTAGCCCATGAGGGTGGGCCAATTTCTTGCGGCAGTACAAAGGGTGGGCTTGGATGGAATTTAGATTAAAAATGATCCTAACACAAGTGCAATGTTTCGTGAAATGTTACGTGGATCGATCTAATTTATTCGCGTAGATGGTAAACACGATGAAATTTTAATAGATTTTGTGCCGTGTGGTGTGTTCGCTGCCTTATTAAGAGTTTTTATTAATGTTTGTGGTTATGAAGAAGGAAGTTTTCACTGTCTTGAATTTTTTTATTTAACGGAAATTAGCTTTTTCTATCTGATATTTAACATGAGTTTTTTTGTGAGTTTTGACAGGTGATAAACACACACGTCCTTTTCATTTTTCATCATCTTAATTCTGGCTGTACCTACATCATTATTTCATTTGAAATCACAAATAAAAAAAAAAGTTTTTTAAATTTTTTCTTATGTTTACTTTCGTATACAATTTTACTAGTACATACTTTTTAGGGTTCCGTAGTCACAAGGAACCCTTATAGTGTCGGTATGTCCGTCTGTCTGTCTGTCCGCGGTTTAGCTCAAAAACTATTGGTACTAGAAAGTTGTAATTCGGCATAAATATACATGTTCATGACGCCGAAAAAGTAGTAAAATAAATTGTGAAAAAAACCATTATTCCATAAATAATGGTTTAACCTCCCCTACATGTAAAGTGGGGATAATATTTTTTTTTTCGTCCTTCCCATAGTGTGGGATATCATTGAATAGGTCTTTCAAAAATATTAGGGGTTTGGGAAGACTGTTTTTGGATTAAGTAAACCGTTCGTGACTTATCAAGCTTTAAAGTACCAATTTTCGTTAGAGTCAAGTGTCCCCTCCTGTAGCGACTAAACGGTTGTAGTTAGAAATTCAAATGTCACGGCAGTAGTACCTATATATAACGAAGTGTAAAGAAAACTATCACACATAAGTGGGCTGTACAAGTAAACGTGTAATAGTCGACCAATTGTATTTGACTCGAAAATTTTGAAAAACTACATAGAGATATCGATAGATAGCGCTAAGCGTCAGTTGTACTAAAAACGAGTCTCATTTGCAGATCATATATGGTGGTTTTTTTAAATATTGGTACGGAACCCTTCGTGCGCGAGTCCAACTCGCACTTGGCCGGTTTTTTTCTTTCTTTCATCACACACATTGCTGCACGCGTAGTATGAACACTGTAGAAACGAGTTTTCTCTACGAAAGAATCGATATAATGAAAGAAAGAAAATACGTTTAGCACATACAGCACAAGTGGCACAAGCCACAAGTACACACAGCATTAAAAAATAAAATAAAACTTAAACCTCAACACAGCAAAAACAAAAGATTTTTTATGTGTGTCTCACGACTGTGCCAAATAGGCCCACTCCAGCAAAATGCCCGATAGACAATGACAATGTGTCAGTTTGTCGATTCTTCCGTCGACACAGCCCGTTTCTACGGCAGTCATGCTACGCGTGTTGGGTAATTGGGCTTTTTTTTTTACGCTTCGCACAGGCCCATGGGTAACCTTCTTTTCTGCCATATTTCCCGGTTCCATCTGTCGCTCATCCAGGTGTACCCTGCGACTTCGAGGTCGTCAACCTTACAGGTCTAGCCATTTACACTAGTAGCCCTGTTTGTTTAAAAATTTACATATAAACGCCTTCTTTTCATCTGTCAAATTTGAAGTAACGGAAACCTATTAATTATAACATTGAATGACATCTTTAGCATTGATTGAAGCAGAATGCAACTATGGGTTTGACACAGATAGATAGCTAGAGGAGGTACATGGCGCTTCCAGCCTAAATCACTATCTCCTTTTAAAATCAAAGCAGATTTCCCCACCTTTTTTCAACCGGGTTCCGCGAAAAATCACCTCCTACAAAAACTGATACTACGAAAGCCACTACTAACGGGTGCGGTATGCAATTTGTTAATCATTTATATTAATTAGTGAGGATAACGTTAAGTGGACGAAGCAATCGTGTAATGGAGTTTCGATGTAGCTTGCTATCGGGTGTCATCGTGTACCTTCGGGAGCTGTCGGGATCTGTCGGGCTGGGTGTCGGAGATGAATACATGGACGGTGTCACCGTATCACCGGTGATGCCATTAGTTACATTACAATACACTTAAATAGTACATTTTGATACAAGTGGGCAAACTTTGCTATTGTAGCCTAGGCGGATTCACACCAGACCCGGAGGCGAGGGTTTCAAGTCCTACTAAATAATGCCAAAAAATCTTTTCGATCTAAAAATTTTATGTCTTCGTAAGTGTATTGAAAAACGTCGTTTGATACACAACCTGACACAATTTATGCCATATAAGTTTTTAAACTGACATGGTCACTAACACTATTAATAACACTTACAACGGGATATTTACCATGTGTATTATTTGTTTCCAAATTTAATTTAAAGTTTATCCGTGATCATGGCGTTTGCAACAGCGCCGAAATATCGGGAACTCGAAACAAATAATACACATGGTAAATATCCCGTTGTAAGTGTTATTAATACATGATGATGATGTTTTATCCTAGCTAAACATGCTTGTGCCTCAATTTGTATTTAACACCCTTGTATACCATGTTTTACGCAAATAAAGATTCTATTCTATTCTATACAATTAATGTCATCACTACTTATAGTATCACCATCATTTATCATTCTCCTGTTCGTATCTCAATTCATTTGTGGTCGGCGCAGCAAGTTTCCTTCTTCCATACTTCTCTTTTACTTGTCATCTCATCAGACACCTCCTTTCTTGCCATATTATCCTTCATCCTTTATTTCGTCACAGGAAAATTTGTTGGAAAAAAGGTATCTTTCAAAAATACTAAAAGGCATTTTCCCAAAATCCTTCGACATACCTGCTCATTTTTTTAAAATTCAGTGTCTTTTAACTAAATGCCAGTAATCTTCAACAGTCACAGAAAATCTCGAAATAAGTTTTTGAACCCGCCTGCTGGTCCATACAGTCCCATCTAAACATCAAACAATCTCGTCGGACGCTTTATGTGCAAACTTGACATAAACATTACAGCCTGCACTTTGTCACCTGCATTGTGTTTTTTATTTACCACAGGGAGATAAAGTTTATAGTATTGTTTTTTTAATGATCTGAGACCCAAACCAGTCCTTAGAGTGTTACCACAAGAATCGATCGTCGATCGATGATAGAATGGATTATTCTACCTCGATCCTTAGTAACTTCTAGGTAAACCTATCCATCGATCGTCGATTAATCCATTCTAGATGGATGGGATCGATCGACGATCGATTGTTTGGTGTGTTAACATCATTAGCGATGTCTTTTTGTTAGCTACAAGTCTATCAGAAATGTTTTCTATTGGGGTCGACTTTCAGTCTTACTTAGGATGGTGCTGAATACCAGTATTTTACATGGAGCGACTGCCTATCTGACCTCTACAACCCAGTACTAACTTGTTTAGGTTCGAAATTCTGGCCACCTACCCCTTGGTAAAACTGGTTGTCAGAATTTTGGGTCAGTGACTTCCTGTAACGACTGTAAAAGATCTACAAATAACAGTCAGAACTAATGACTTAACGCGCTTTCCGATGCACGGAGGAAACTCCACCATCACCCGGTTGGTGAATTTCTTTCATCATCATCATCATCATTTCAGCCGACAGACGTCCTCTGCTGGACATAGGCCTCCCCCAAGTGACGCCACATTGGCCGGTCCCGTGCGCCTCGCATCCAGCGGATCCCCGCAACCTTCACCAGGTCATCAGTCCACCTAGTGGGAGGCCTTCCAACGCTTCGTCTTCCAGTTCGCGGGCGCTTTTCCAGAACTTTCCGGCTTTTGGACTTTCTTTACATACAGAGTTTCCACCCACCTATCCCTAGACTGCAAACACTTCACACATTGTAGGGCGACCCTTAAAAATATTTTCACACTTTATTTACAGTTTCCCTAAACGGCCGCAGGGGCGCGTCCTATTTCTATTTCGACACAAATGGCGGCGTATACCCATATTAAATAGTAGGGCTTCGAAATCGTAAGGTATTTTATGAAAGGGGTTTGTGTTACGCATGTGAGTTTCTTCTGCCACTTCGAAGTAGGAGAATTTCTTATTCTAAAAAAATCTCCCTGAAAAAGTGAATTAGTGTCGTTTACATAGAGACTTTTTGAAGAAGCTCGAAATAATCACCTCAAAATAAACACCATATAATACCATCTAAAGGTAAATATATCTCTAAGAAGTCTTCTTCTTCTTCATCCCTCTCAGTTTTCCAGTCCCACCTCCCGGTTTCTAAATTGGTGAGAAATAAAGGCTGTCAAAAAAAATATTGACAGCTTTTATTTCCCACCGCTTTAGTTGGGCAGACTGCCTCGTTGGTCGGGTGATCGGAAACGCGACTGCTAAGCATGAGGACCCGGGTTCGATTCCCGGCTCCAGTGTTATTGTTTTTTTCCATCAGAATTTTCTCAGCTACGGACCATGGATTTGAGCCCGGTTGATAGCAATAGTCTCGCCTCTATTTCATGGGACTTAAAACATAACTGTCAAAATGTTGGTTTACAAATAAGTACATCTCTGCCTAACACTTCGGGGATTACAGGCGTGATGTTATGTGTAAATTTTAGCTGTACCCATTATAGTCTCCAGCTGTATGCTTAGTATCATTAGCACTAATCAAAATCTAGTTTGCCCTACTTACTAAAACAACTACGACTGTAATCATAATCTACTAAACATTTACTAACGCACTTACTACCAACTACTCTCATTTGGGAGATACGCCAGAGAACATACGACATTATGTTCTAATGACCGCTCACTATCGCATGTAATACCGGCCAACTATGTCCTTAATATGTATTAATAGAGCCAATAATCTTTATGAAGCAACTATACGGAAAGTTAGGAATCCAATCAAACTAGAAGATCTTCTGGTCGCAACGATTAGCAGTGGCTCGATTATACCTACATTATGCTAGTTAGTTTGAATTTGTTGTTGGATGTTTTTAGTTTTTACTGGATGCGTGACTATGTTACACAAGATTGTTACTGTTTTAGATGGTTCGGTTCACAAATGTGTTGTTAACAGCTTTTTAATTTGCAACGTTATTGAACCACATGCAAAGGCATTTGAAAAAACTAAAACAGTGCAAAAACTAAAGAGCTTTTTGATTTTTTTGGTTGCACCCCCCAAATCACATAAAACGTACCTTTAAAAAAAAAAACAAAAAAACAAATCTCGATGCTTATTAATTAGTAAACATATTAACAAAACAAACAACTTAAATTGGGTAATAGGTGTACTCAATTTATTTCTTACATCTCAAATCTAAACAGACAACCAATTTTCATAGCCTGTCTATTTTTTCCGATAATAAGTTGGTATTCCTCATAGACATATAAATTATATGGACTTGAAATGTTTGACTATAGAAAAAACAGTTATACAAATACGAGGCATATCGACGCCAAAATCAGAAAAATACTGCTATCTCTTTTTAACTTTCATAATTTTGCGTAAGTGAAAAAGGATAACAGTGTTTTTGACAGTTACTATAATGGCAACCCTACATTTCTAAGTCATTGAAATACCTATTTGCGGCCGGGTCGCCATTTTATCCGCTCGCTGTTTGATACCTAAGTTGGGTACGTCAACTGTCAAATGCTCTTTAGCTGTGGTTAAAATTTGTGAATTCAAGATGATAAACAAAGGATTCTGAATTTATTGAAGAGTTTCAACAGTAAAGCATTCATATTTTCCCTTTTGCCTCTATTTTCAACAGTTTTACTACATGAAATCATTTTCTTGTTATTGAAGGGATAGAGTAGTGCATTCAGACATTTTTATATTTATCGATAATGCAATTTTATGGTTCTTTATTGGTTTTATGTTTTACTTTTAAGGCTATAAACAATCGGTGTGGAAAATATAAAAATTCTAACAAAAACAATAATTATTTGTTCTCTTCACTTTGAAGAATCGTCTTTCAACTGAACACTCAATAAAGTAACATTGCGTGACGATGCTTTACCTTCACGAACCTTATTGGTACGTACGTTTGATACGGTCGCAAATCATATTTTTATCAAGATACAACCTGACACTGACCTGCAAATTGCAAAAAAACGTAAGAAAATTTGAATTTCGCGGGCTACCTTGGCGCATCCCCCTTATGATAACAGTATAAAGAAACCGTGGGGACAGCAAGTGAAGCAAAAAGGTCGATTAAAAAATTATTCGATGTAAGTAGGTATTTAACCCGTGCGCAATAAGTTGAGACCTGACTACCCCCGCCCGCTTCCCCCGCACTTCCCGATGGCGCCCGTATTGTACCGTGGCGGTACAAACACGCCCCTGTTACGTCACCGCGCTCAGGGTCTCAACTTATCGCGCACGGGTAGTACAAGTCGTGCCATTAAAGTTGAGACTTGACGCACCACGTGGTTTTAGCGGTATCTTTATAGATACCGCTGAGGTGATCCTCATGGATAATGGATACCCGCGAAAAAGCGGCGGGAGGCGTGGTCAAGTCTCAACTTTAATGGCACGACCTGTACTTACTGCTTTTCATTTCTTGTAATTGCTAAAAGAATAAATTCCAAGAGCATAAAATTAAAAAACCGACTTCAAAAAAGGAGGAGGTTCTCAACGGGCCGGCAACTAGATAAACTTGTTGCTTAAATTATACAATGGAGTGAAATCAGTTACAGAATACTAGGTCGATAAAAAACAGCATAATATATCTGTCCTCCAAGTTTCAACCTGTCTTAATAGGAAACATCAAAATAAGTTCTACGGTTTAACCGTGAAAGAAGGACGAAACTTTCAAACAACAACAAATGAAAGGTTTATTATTATGTTAGAAAACTTGGGGTATTTTCACCCGTAGATATTGTACCGTAACATTATGAAAACATTCTCACAATCTTTTATCGATGTTATTATATAGAAATATCGATAAGGGCTGCCCTATTAGCCGCCATTTTATCAGCTCACTTAAGTGTAGGTATGCACGTTTTTCTTGTAGGTATGCCAAGTCCATATGATTTATATGTCTATGGTATTCCTATAAATATCCAGGTACAGCTAGTAGGACGGGAGCTTATCTACGGCACCGCTTCATAATATAGGCCAAGGGTTGCGCACACACATAAATAACTAAATTGCTGTTTCGACATCTGTGACTGACATAACATGGAGAATACGCATTTTTTTTTTTTGTCAAAATATTCAATTTATATACATACTGTCATGTGTTTGTTATGACTTTTATATGAAAAAGTGTAGGAGTATGGTTTGATCGTAGTAAAGGTTGTGATACTGTTTCTTATTATTGATTTTGTCTAGGTGGAAGTTTTGGGAGTGAGAATAGGGGATGATCACATTTTTTTTTCTTTGTCCGTCGGGTAGTTTATTGAAAAGTATTGGACACGTATTTTTTCTTTTTTCACGTGTTCATAAAATTACGGAGATATATTGAGTTGAAATGGCGCATGACATGTAGGTAAGTTTTATACCTACTTGTGACGTAGTAAGCCCCCACTCTCCAACTTTAATGAGTTTTAACTAAGTTATTTTTTGATATTTTGATAAAACAAAAAATACGTGTCTAATATTTTTGTATTACCTGTCTGACGGACAAAATAGAATGTCGATTTCTTTACCCAGTCCGCACCCCTATTCCGTTAGTTTGACAGCCAGTCTTCGATGACCCTCGATGCTAGGCAGCTGATGATTGGAATCCGGTGGATATCTGTAGTGACTTATACCAAATTTTGATTCCTTATTGTGACATAAGCACAAACATACAGCTATATGCCTCTAAATAAAAAAAACATTTGAGGTTTACTCTCTCAGGACACCTTTTTGAACGTTCCCAAAATGTAAATCTGTAATCTTCCCCCGAGGTCCAAAAACAAATAATATTCACATCAAAAATTTTAATAGAAATTCCTCCGAATTCAACTTTTATATTGGCTATACGAACTCGGAACCTTACGTTGAGAAGCAATCAAATACTAATTTCGCTCAAACAATGACGGAAAATTAGAAATGAATTCGTGCGTTAAATGTCAACCATTTTGAATGAGTTTCAGGGAACGATCGATGGTAATAAAACTAAATGGTTTGATAATCGCTTGCGGGGCTAAGGGAGAAGATTTTTCGCGGGGTTTTATCTCTTCGATTCGGCTTTTGATATAAAATCGACATTGCTGAGTTTGAGGAAAGCTATTTCGATTTGTGATTGGGTATTGCCACGATTGGGTTTGGCGTAACAAGGAACGGGTATTGAGGCGTAATATGTGTGTATCAAATTAGATACAGCGAGAGTTTTAGACGATCTATTTTCTGCTGATGTTTATTTTACTTTGGTAAAAAATATTAGGTATTTTATTGTGTGATTCGCTGCTCATTAAAGGATACTTGCCTCAAGTCATTTCAAAGCACTTAGATCTTTATCGCCGTAAACTCTCGTCTTCATTTTACCCTGTGAAATCAGCAGTTTGTTTAGGGGTATATATAAATTTAGCAGCTTGTAATATCTGTACACGGAGCGCCCTCACAATATTCATGGATGTCTGATGATGTTTGTCATGGCTATCGACCGGTCTAGGCTTTTGTTGGGTAGCTGTTGGGCCGGTACGTTTACTGTCTTTGTGAATGCCAAATAACGTTTGGCGTTGTTTGTGCTCCTACTATGTCGACTTTGCTATTGTCTTTGGTGTGTTCCATGTTAGGTTCTAGTGAAATAATTGTCACATATGTAAGATTAAACCAACTTTTCATTCCAAGCAAATTTATTGAAAAATCATCAGTCAGTAATGATTGATTTTTCTTTATATGTTTATCTGTGTTTCAAGTTTTAGCAGGCAACACTCAAATCCCTCCCACAAATTGCATTTAGTTATGTTTATTAATATAAAAATTCCTGCTTCCAATTTGGTGTTTAGAGTAAGATGGAAGGCATGAAAATTACAATCAAAATGGCGTAGTTCAAATACTAAACACTACTAGCACTAAACTTAGTCCTATCAATCACTACATGAAGTGAAGTTTCATTTAGTTGGTAAGCCAGTCGAACAGATAAATAAATGTTAGATCCTCTTTCTTGACATAGATTACAAAAAGGCTCTTCAATGCACCTATGTCGAATGAAGGTGCCCTTGTGGTTGTTGTTGTTGGGATGAATTTGGAGTCTCGCTATGATTTCGCGTGATGATTAAACACATCGTTCATATAATGCATTACAATACTTACCCGGTGATATTGTGCCGAGTTGAAGATGGTCATCATTTTTTATCAAGATGGTCAGTACCCAGTACGTAGCAATGTTGTTACTCTTTTTTAACCGACTTAAAAAGGGAGGAACTTTTCAGTTCAAGTTTATGTTTTTTTTATGACTCATCTGAATATCTGGAATACGTGCACTGACTTTAAAGTATTTTTTTTATCTCAAAGGTCAATTTGAACATTAGAGAAATGTTTCAAAACCGTCTCCATCAATGAACTGTATTAATTTGCGAGGGCAGGGGTATTAGAGACTGTCCTACAGTCGAAAACTAAATTTAGAATATTAGCGCCCATAATAGCATTTCCAGCGAATCATGCAGCCTCGTTACGTTACGTGGATAGGTAAATGTATTTACGTCACTAGCAATGAAGGTGTAAGGTTGAACGTAACTTACATTTGCTTGTCGGCTCTGATTAAACTTTATTGAGCAACGTTCTACCGGTGACAACCCTTTGTTCTAATTTCGGATATCAGCACCAACTTTATCTTTGCACTCACAAGCACCTCTAACACAGATGAACAAAGTTGAGAGTTGTTTGTCGGGATGGTGTTCAGCAGTTGGTAACAAGCGTACGTTCGCTTCAAACAATTACGGGCCACGCTCTAATTTTACTATCTGACGCCCCTGCCGAGTCCAATCTAAAAAATTTGCTCTTGGAAAAAACTGTAATTCGATTTGGAGAAATGACCCTTTTCGAATTTGGCTTTGTTACTTATGTGCTCGCGTCAGCGTGATGTGATGTCACTTTTTGTTGGAGAGTAAACTACTCACTGTGTTCCCGTGTTAGTTGCTTTGACGTTGATTTTGTGTTTGTGTATGCTCTGTAGTTCATTTTGAATGAAGGCTTGTATTTGAGCTACGAATACACAGGGATAAAATAAATCGCACTTCGTGTAAAGGTAGACAATAACGTCCATCCTTTTTTTTTTTTTTTTTGCGGATGGGAAATCATCAAATGACTTCGCGGGAGGGAGTGTCAGACTTGTACTGACTAAAACCCACCCATGTTCCTTCTTCGCCCTTTGTGTTCCAGGGCCGCGGTATCTCTTTCGAACAACCCGCAGCCCTGGCAGGCATCGGCCCTTTCGGACCCCTTCCGGTTTGCTGACATCTCCTTGAGGCGCGCGTGGGACACGTACGCGCCGTCGACACGGCCTTTCGTCATGAGACGGACGGACGGTGAGCTAGCCCATTACTCACCGTCCACAGGCTCGCGCCTACGGTGGCCACTGATTGCCCCCCGACGCCTGGGGCGTCTCCCGCGGCGGCTGGGACGTGAGGTTCTCTCCCTCTCACGTTCCGCCACCTCCTTCGCTAGCATGACTGCTTCGCAGAAGGAGGCGACGGCTTCCCATTCCCTCTCGATCCGGACTATGGATTGAACCAGGGCCGGACGCGAGAGGTCACCGCCGCCAATCGCCGCTACGAGGACACGGCGGTGCTCAGCCCAAGCGGGGCAGAGCTCCACGGTGTGCTCCACCGTGTCCTCCGGCCGATCCTCACAATGGTAACACCCGGGCGTTTCCTCCCGCCCGATTCGGTGCAGGAACCTCCCGAAACAACCGTGTCCGGTGAGGACCTGCGTCAGGGGGAAGGTGAGGGCGCCGTGCCGCCTCTCTAGCCACTCCTCAAAGAGGGGACTTATCGCCACTATTGTGGCGTGCCCTGCACGTGGTTGCGACAGTCGCTGTCTCCATGTCGCCATGAGATCGTGCCGGAGGTCTGTCCGCTGAGCGACAATTTGCCGCGGCAGCGAAGTTTCCCCCTGCGTAGTGCCTCCGCGCGCCATTCATGCAGGCGCGCGAGGACCATCGCCTCCAGATCCCATGGCGGCAATCCGGCCAAGAGGCTCGCCGCCTCGCCGGAGATCGTGCGGTACCCCCGGATCAGCCTTACGGCTACCACCTTCTGGGGCGCGTTTAGGTAATGGGCGGCTCGCCGCCTCAAAGAACGCGCCCACACCGGGGCCCCATAAAGGGCCATGGACCGCACGACCCCCGCGTAGAGCCTCCGGCAGGAGGCGTTTGGACCCCCCAGGTTGGGCAAGAGCCGCTTGAATGCAGCCCCTGCCCGTTCCAGTTTTGGGGCCAAACGTCGGAAGTGCTCAATAACGTCCATCCTTCCATATTGTCCAGTTGAAAATCAGCGTCGCGCACTAGCTGTTCGGCAGTTTGCTGAACTGGGCCTTTTTGGCGCAGCCGTGAGACACACAATATTATTTATTTTTTGCAGTTTAGGTTTAAGTTTTAACTATTTTTTTTGTTGTGTGCGCTTGTGGCATGTGCCAAGTAAATATGTTTTCTTTATTTCTTCTTTCTTTCTAATTCGGGCACTTTTTAGGCGGCTATCTTATAGTGAATCTTGAATCTTAAGCCCAAGAAACTTGGTGTGATGGTCCGCGCATGCACCAGGTTATGGCTGCGTGGTGATTGTTCATGCCTTCACTGTATAAGAAGAGAGAGGCCTTTGCTCTGCAATGGGACAGTAAAATGCTGGTATTAATATTACTAAGGAAAAATATACAAGGTGTTGTTTTGCATCCTCGTCAAATTCAAGGAGGTAACTATGCTAATGATTCTCATCCCGAATCAATATTAAAACAGGTTGGTAATTTCTTTTGTTTTCTTGTTTACCGAAATCGCTAAGTTTTAACTACCCGTGTAAATGCGGCCCGACTGATCCTCGCCCTTTACCCGCGGTTTCACACATACGAACAATCTCAAATGTTTTTCGATAATTTCTTATTCCTTAATCCACGTTAAGGGGGTTAATCTGAAATACTGACAAACGTACACAACCAAAAAAAACCAACGTTTGATAATATTTAACTAGGTTAATTTTAATAGATTACTAATGTATTTTGTGACAACCTCATGAATTTTGACGAGGATGCAAAACAACATCTTGTATACTTCGTGTAGTTCATTGATTTTCATGTTCAAACCCTTGCTACAAAGTCCACAGTCACATAAATTATCCCAGCAAAACAGTGAAAAAGATGGGCAAGCTTTTATCTTGGCTAAGAACAATGTAAGTGGGGTATAGTGCTCGTGCCACTGTAACTACTTATGCACCATTTCTTTTTAGACTAAAACTTTAGTTGTTCCCTAACTTTTAAGCGGCACTTTACATCCTAGCTTACAAACCCATTTCAAAAATGTCTTTTCTATTTTAAAAGTGCGAACTAACCGACTTGTGAATGTTCAGGACGCGTTGTTTTAACGCAGTGTAATGTTATACAGACATTATCTTTAATATAAATAAGAGAACGCACGTAAAGTAGTTCGCACATAACTATAGAGAGTAATGTGGAACATTCTTTAGATATTCAGACTCAAGGGACTATACAGAAGGTTCACTTCAGACGTGGTCTAGCACTTTTGTTCGACACTCAATACTAACGGAAAGATTTTTGGCTAATATCTAGCAACATAACATCACGCCTGTAATCCCCCCAGGGTTAGGCAGAGGTGTTAATTTTAGGATACCCATATTTCACCAGTTATGTTTAAGTCCCATGTAATAGGGGACGGGCGAGCCTATTGCCATCAACCGGGCATAAATCTAGACTCCATGGCAGCTACTGAGAAAATTCCTGATGGAAAAACACATTAACACTTTGCCCGGCCCTAGAATCGAACCAGGACCACATGATCAGTAGTCGCACTTGGAACACGTCGAGTGTTCCAAGTGCGACTTAAATTGTACATTGTTGCTATATCAACAGCCCATGCATACAGCCATACATATTCGTCTTTTTAAAACACTCCCTGACTTACATCTTAGAGATTTATTGCTGGTATTCTGGTCTGTGAAAGATTGACCTTCGACATTCTACACCGTGTAAATCACCTCATCACGAAGCCGTCAACAGTGGCATTCTGTACATGAAACTAAGTAACTTTACGCAAAAATTATTGCTGGGTAACTACTTTTTTTTGGGGGGTGTAAAATCATGTTTTGTGGTAGAACTCAATGTAACGCACTCAAAACATTGTGCTGATGGACGGATTGAATAGTACGGGGGTCGTGGAGGTGTTTAAAGTAAAAACCTTACATTAAAAACTTGTATTTAAAAAAATACCTGTCAAAAAGTTGGAGCTTTGACCCCTAATATCTCCGTAACTAGAAGGTTCCCAGGTATGGTGTAAAACAAAAAAAATATCGCAAGGACAGGGAGAACCAGTGCCTTTCGGCTTCGTTAAGAGGTGTTTTACACCCTTTATGTATCAATTACTAGCTGTCCCACGGAACTTCGTCTGCGTCACATTTTCCCCGATTTCGCAACATTTTTCATTGCTGCCGTTTTAACCAATATTTTACATAGTACCACTGCCTTCAAAAACAGTTCCCATGTTATACTGTGGACAAACGCATTGGTAAAAGCAAAAGTTATCAGAAGGTTCTCTTTAAATTACCTTCCAGGCCAACTCTATGCATGTCTGGAGTAGTTGACGTTCTTCTTTATACTTTTCTGTGGTAATGGCCCCAGTTCCCAGATGGCAAGTTTCATCTCAGCCCGTCACATAAGTATGGCGGATAATAGGCTGTATCTTACTCCACAGATAAAAATGTTTCCCCAAAAGTCTGAGTGTAATCTGTGCGCATATTATATGCGAACTTTGTGTGTGGTCCCTTATTTTACTTGTAGTGTAATAAGAAGGATATTATACATGTGGTATAAGGTTCCCTAATGGTTGGTTGAGTTTTGATTACAGAAATGTATACGCTTTTTTAGGGTTACGAGACAAAATATTTACAAGGTTGATAGACACATAATGATAAGCGCGTGGCACTCAAATTGAGTATAACAGTGTCTATGGCAAGCGAAGGAGCTCTTGGCTAAATAGTAACAGTTGCTTAGGTTTATACGCGCTTGCCTAGACTGGTCCGTAGATGTGTGTCCATTACATACCGAGTTTCCTCCGTGCCTCGGAAAGCACGTTGAGCCGTTGGTCCCGGCCGTCATTTGCAGATCTTTGACAGTCGCAACGAAAAGCCTGAAACCAATCTCACCAAGAGGTGTCTTATTATCCAGTAGGTACTAACTGGGTTGTGGTGGACAGATAGGCAGTAGTTCCATGTAAAATACTGGTATTCCGCTGCTCCCGGTAATAGACCCTGTGTATCTATATACATATATATATAGATATAATATATATCTGACCCCAACATTCTTGGGAAAAAGCTAGGCAGATGATTAGTTTCTGTGGCGATCTGAAGGATTTAGAAAGAAAAGTGTATTCCACTGCTTCTTACGTTTGAAAAGTACGTCTGTTTGTCAATCTAAATGATGCAATGAATGTTGTGGAAAAATGAAAGCCATTGTGAATGTGGTACGCAATAACCCTTCAGGTTTACTATCTGCATACATCTGACTTCACATTTTTTTAATTATTTCGCTTTGAAGCATGAAAGTATACGTGTACTACCTGCTATAAATGAGAGAAATCATCTGACTACGTGCTATTTATTTTGGAATACAATTTCATTTAAAAAATTGGACAACAGGGTAATTTTAAAATATCTACTGCATAGTAATTTAAAAGAAAATTGAGCTGTACATTTTTACTTAAATTAATAAAGTTGAAGTTTTCAAGACAATGAAAGTTAGATAAATATTAAATTTCAGACGATGAGTAAGAATTTGATGGTTTTAGGATAAGGTTTCTTTTGCCTGAGTAGTCTATAATTTTTTAAGGAATATTGCCCTTAAGTTTCTTTTTTTCAAGTCACCTAATTTTCATAAAATAATTTCAAAGAACTACAAGCTTTTAGTTAATTTGTAAAATCTTATTTTTGAACTTATGATGTGTTCTTTTTGTAATTCGTAAAATTTTGTAAAATACTAATGCTGAATGACCGACTCATACGTTATGTAAATCGAAGGATGTATATTGAAGTTCCAGTAACTAATACTGACCATAAACTACTTTAGGGGTTAGAGGAACAGGGTGTAAAGTTCCTCAATACTCAATAGAAAAGGGAGGATCCTCGACCAGCAGTATGATTCTGTAAGACCTCACTTAGAACTTCGAATCTGAATCCGCTGTGAGTTTCTTAATTGGCATTCTAAAAACCCGGTTGATAATTCGAATTTACACTAGCGCCACCACTACGAGCATGTCAACGAGTTGAACTAAATTAACGGGGAGATTTTGACAGATAAAGTATGAGATGACGTAAGAAGTGGCATTCTGTAAGGTATTTCCCACGTCACTTCGACGCTCCCTTGGCTACAAAATCAAGGTCATTTTGAACCTTACGCGAAGTGACAGTGGATAGCGATGTGAGATGTGAGTTGTCGTCCGGATTTTACATAATCGACGTACTTACAGGTGTTATGTCTGGTGGGCAACTGCCCGACAGTTGTTGCCGGGTTTCTCTATATAGTCCAAAGTCGATGTAAACTTTGCTTGCGAGATGTAGGAATTAGATGTTAGTTCTTCCGTCGTGTCATAGATGGCGCTGTAGTAATTTTTGTAGTGAGTTGCTTTTTTGTACGTCGCTACATTACTGTTTCCAACAAATACATATAATAACCATTACTTTGTTACGCATTCGCTGCCGTCCTGTGGAACCAATTTACTACGATATGATGACTAGTGATATGATGTAGTTGCAAACAAAAGGTTCACCAACCAAAGACGCTCAAGAAGCATCACCATTTTCCTGTCCTTACCCCATTTTATTTGGGGTCGGCACTGCATGTCTTCTTCTCCCATACCTCTATTACTTGTCATATTGCCAGATGTAGTGAGTAGGCAAGTAAACTCGCACACTAGAACGCAGCACCAAACATTACGCCACCTTTGCCACTTCACCAGACAAAAAGTCGTCCGCCTACGTAGGTACCACTATTGTACATGAAGTTTAAATAAAGAAGCTCAAAGATGATGGCCGTTTATTGGTCATTCTATCCATAAACGACTTCAAACATGAGTCTTGTATATCAAATTAATTGGGTTTAAATAACTTCTAGTATTAAGACGTAAATTATAAACAAATTACAAATAGATAAAAGTAAGTATACCTACAAGTATTATTTCTATACAACGACAACATTAGCTCACTTAAGCGTAAAAGTACTCCCCCGAAACGCTGACGTGCCACGTTGAATGGCAATGCTAATTCTTTGGCCAAAAAAAAACCTATCCCGCTAAGTCACGCTAAGTGTCGACCAGTCGGCAAGAGAAAAAGAGATCTTAAAATTAGATTTAATATCTAAGTTTTCAAATCGAATCTTATGATGCTGAAACAGGTATAGCATTAAATCAAAACATACTTTCCCATTATTTTAGAATCTAGAACACAAGCTTAACGACCACAATACAGCAGCAGTTTAGTTTAATACGAACATCAAAAACAAAGTAAAACAACAAGTTACCAATAAATTCACAATAACATCGAACAATTACAGCACTGCAATCGAAAAAGACAGTTTGATAGTCGAAAGCTCACAATATTAACAAACTTTTCCCATACTTTAATAATTGCGAAGCTATGGCAGTTGTTCAATTAGTTTTCAAGTCGATAGGGCATTCCGACACTGGATAAACTTCTCACAAATCGCCATTATAAAGTCTTTAAGAATTGCTATCAGATAAAATTAATTTTCAATATCTTATCTGACATTATAGAGATTTACTCTAAGATCGTATTCGTGAGATCTCTCATGCAAATTGTGGATTAATATGCCTCATCAATCTTGGTTTAGAGGCGTGTGTTTTTAGAATATTTTTAATAATGATTTTCTTGTGGATGCTTTGAAATGTAATATTTATTATTATATGTAGGTATTACGTTGTGTCTCTCGATCTTTCGATGTTTGAGGGGAGAACGTTTTGGCTAATTTACCAAAAGATTAAGTTAGTAGTAGATCGTTAGCTATATCGATTCCATAAAAGCGACTGTCAAAGAAAATGTGTTTGTTTCAACATAATTTTACACTACTGATGTTATCTCACCAATCTTGGTTTAAATGCGTATGTTTTTAAAATGTTTTAAGAACGATTTTGGGTCAGAGGATTTGCATATTAAGTAAGTATAGTACTTAAGTTAGTTTTAAATAAGATTTTAGGGGGAGACAGCTTTAGTTAATTTACTAAAATATATGGTAGTTTACGTTACCAAACTCATGATGAAAATGCAAAAAACTGACTCCAAATAATCCAGACTTCTAATACAGAAATACAGTTTAGCTGGTTCCAATCGATAACATAAATCCTGTTTGTAGAAGCCCTATATTCCCCAAAGGGATCAAGACATAGCCCGTACCTGGTTTAGTGTAAGCTTGATATAGGACCAAATACAGGTGATGACGACACCATTGAGACCTACCTAGCCATATGTGTGCGAATTAAGAGACAGCTTACTCTCATCATCTGCTTAGCCTTTTAACGATTGTCAAAGATCTACAAATGACAGCCGGGACCAACGTCTTAACGTGCTTTACGAGGCCCGGAGGAAACTCGGTATGTAATGATGATCACCCATCCCCAGACTGACCTTGGCATGCGCGGCTTAACCTTGAATATCGACCCCATGCGGCTGTTATTATATAGCCACGAGCTCCTTTAGAGACAGCTTACATTATAAAACATAAGCACAATAATTAGCCTAGAATATTCCCATTGCAGGGACAGGGGCTTCAATCTACCACGTGAACCAAGTTTGGGTAATTGGATGTCACATGAAGACTACTGACTATTAAGGATCACAAGCTTTCCACCCACCAAAGAGAAGACCCATTAAAAACTCACAAAAAAAGCTCAGAAAAGAACAAACAAGCCGCCACGAGAGACGTCAGGGATTGAAATTATCAAGTAATTTAATAAAAGTGTGCGATAAGTCGGGGCGGCCCACGTCGGCCACTCGTAGATAAAAAGGAATAAGTTTAAACGAGAAAAGTTGGCAAGATAGCGCCGTGGACAGTCGCGGGCGAGCCGCGCGGGCCCTTGACGGCAGTGTCGCAATATCATTTCGACAATTGCCCGCGGTTTTACTGACAGCGCGATGATTGCTCTGTTTGGTAGGAGTTTAGTAGCTTTGCAGTATTTTTGGAGTGTAAAAGTACCCCGTTGCTAGAAGTAAAAGGGTGTATCCTCTGGTATTGTGCACATCAGTTAAAAACATTTACCTATAATATTCCCAATGATGCGACAGGCTGCGTCCTCGCAGTGGGAAAGTCCTCTCTATTTGAAGGAGTAGTCTGCAACGGGTGCCTAGAGCAGGTTGGTAGGTTGTACTGGAAAATGGTCAAGTGATCTAATAGAGTAATTAGAGATGTTTACAATGCTGAAAGAAAAACTTAGATTGAAGGATGATGGCAGTAGATTATCTGTTCAGTATATTGATTCTTATGTCAATGAGCAACGAAGATCCTAATCCCAACTAATATCCTGGGTGTGGGTAAGCACATAGCAGAGTAAGTACATAGGCTAGTTTTTGTCTCAGTAGTACGGTCTTGTTGGACCATTTATACTCGGGTGATTCCGCGGGCAAAATGTAGTATGCAAATAATCTACGAAACTTTATAGTTCATAAAATATTCGTTCTATTGTTTCAGTATTTAAATAACTATTTAATTTGAATAACGAAGACCTAAAAATATCTACGTAGATTTTTTGAATATAAAACTTTTATGTCTACTGTATACGAAATATTCTTCGATCTACATAATTATCTACCAAAGAACAACCAATTTTGTTAAGCAGTCAATTAACTAACTCTGTGTATGCACGTCATGACACAAATAAAATTTTATTTCTTCTTTCATCAGATTATAAGTTTGAAAATATGCAATTAATTTGAGCTGATTATTTTTTTGTGAGATATGAGAAAAATGTCGTGAGGAAAGTTTTGAGTATGAATGTGGATGGGTCTAAGAGTAGAGGAAGACCAAAACAACGATGGGTGGACTGGGTGAGGGATGATATGGCAAGAAAGGAGGTGTCTGATGAGTAATAGGGAAGTATTAAAGAAGAAGACATGCTGCGCCGACCCAAAAGCACTTGGGCTAAGAGCACGGAAATGATGATTTTGTTTGTAATACAATTTCTTCATCGAACATTATACT
Source organism: Cerastis leucographa (assembly GCA_963082945.1). NCBI lineage: Eukaryota > Metazoa > Arthropoda > Insecta > Lepidoptera > Noctuidae > Cerastis > Cerastis leucographa. Next base: position 4,519,571 of record OY720381.1, on the reverse strand, counting down.
TCCATGTAATAAGTTTGCGTTCATGATGAGAAAAACGAACGCCGAACTGTGTGGAGTGTGGAGTTGTTGAAGACTTACACCACTTATTGATGGACTGTGTTCGGTATGAGTCTGGGAGAAATAATTTGTTTAGGGTCTTGAGGTCGAACAGACTTGAAGTAGGCACATTCCATAAGTGGCGATGTCTCAAGTGAGTCCGGACATCGCCAAAGGAGTTTGTGCCCAGAGGCTGGCTGCGCTGGATGGGTCGCGAATGTCATGCGTAGCAGTTCTCGTGGCCCATCCAACAAGGCGACAGTAGGCTCACGGTGGAGTTTTTAGTGGGTGCAAACCCCATAATAATATAACCAAACCGTATCCCCAGACGGCGCGGTATGCGTTGAGCATTTTTCACCAATAAAACAAAAGGCAAACATAAAATCTTGGCTCAATCAAATGGCGATGATGCGCAGAGATACGAGAAATGTGTATTTAGGGTATCATTATGATGGGACTGACATACGCATTGCGATTACTAATGCCACTAATTATAAAAAAAAAACTTACTATACTTCAAAACCTCAGCAGAAACTAACACACCCAACTTCCAACACCAGTAAACATTTACACTTTTAACCCCTCCAACGATACTTCAACCCTTTAAACAAATTAAAGTTAAAACATCACGAAAATTATAAACTTACACCACTTATTAAGTAGAGACCGGTAATTAAGTGTGTCTAAGTTGAAGCGATCGGATCGAGGCGCCTCAAGACGAGGTGCCTCGACGGCTGCCTCTAGGGAGTTAAGTTGAATACTTGCTAAGATGAGGCAAAGTTGCTGATAAGTGACGTGATGATCAATCCGGTGGGAGGTTGGGATTGTGAGGAAAAAATGTGTTACGAAGGTTAATTATGTCCGTCTTTGGGGGTCCTCTTTTTATCTTCTTTCTTAGCGTGTCGATAGCAATCTAACTTTCAAAGTTTGGCACTTTTAGTAGCGACCTGTAATGTGTAAATAGTAGGAGAGGCAGGACAAAAAATAAGGAAATAAAGTAATAGTATGATGATATTTCTTCGTTGATTAACTTGAAACTTTGTTCCTTTATTTATTTCTACAAAGTACAGGTATTTGGCTGCATCCGGTAAGACTAAGCCGACCCCAATAAATATGGGAAAAGGCTAGACAGATGATGATTTATTTCTATACAAAATAACATACATTTTTAAATTGTAGCCCACCGGTATCTGGAATAGGGTCCACAAATCCTGACACCGTGGCTGCTACTTAGAAATTCCTGATGGAAAAACCCAATATCACTTTGCATGACTAGGAAATCGAACCTAGGAACTCATGCTTAGCTGCCGCGCTTGCGACCAGTAGACCACAGGTTATTTAAACTAAAGTCGCTTCTAAAGTAGTACCTGAAATTAGATCAATCTAACAATCTATCAAGTCCAACTAAATCTAGAACAAATAACAGCCATCGACTCATCGTCGAATTTCACAGATCCATATCGGCCACCTCTCAATCTTTCATGGCAATATCGTTCCACAATTTGAAATCGATACATGCACACTGCAATGCAATTCCGTACGTTAGATTTTTCCCAGCGATCCAATTCAGGATGTTCCCGGCGATAGATTGGAAGGCCTTTACTGGGATTTAGCAGCTTTTATCTTTTCCACCACTGAATTACTAGTAGCCCGTAGATTGTAGATATCGGTATATAGCTCTGAGGGCTGTGTTTGATGTTCGATTCGAAAAGGTGGACGGGATTCTGACTAGAGAGTAGCATTATTTTAAAAAATTCGAGAATTACAAAAACTTGTAATTCTCGAAGTGTGTGGTACACTCACATTTCGCAGTTTTTTTTTTTCAATCTTATGATATAAAGGGTGTAAAACACCTCTTAACGAAGCTGAAAGGCACTGGTTCTCCCTGTCCTTACAATCATTTTTTTGTTCTACACCATACCTGGGAACCTTCTAGTTTCGGAGATATTAGGGGTCAAAGTTCTAACTTTTTGACAAGTATTTTTTTAAATACAAGTTTTTAATGTAATATTTCTACTTCAAACACCTCCACGACCCCCGTACTATTCAATCCGTCCATCAGCACAATGTTTTGAGTGCGTTACATTGAGTTCTACCACAAAACATGATTTTACAACCCCCAAAAAAAAGTCGTTTCCCAGCAATAATTTTTGCGTAAAGTTACTTGGTTTCATGTACAGAATGCTTGGTTGACGGTTTCGTAATGAGGTAATTTACACGGTGTATAGGGCGACCCTTTTACCGTCAACCAGGCGCTAATCCTGTCTCTGGACTGATACTGGGAATTTCTTGATGGAAACACCCAATAAGAGTCAGCTCACACGGAGACGCGACGCGACGCGACGCTGCGCGCACCTTGAGAATTCAAAATACGTTGCGCAACGTATTCTGAATTCTCACAACGAAATGTGTATCTTTTCGTGTAGTAAATAAAATTATATTTTGAATCGCTCTTTTGAAATGTGCGCGCAGCGTCGCGTTCCGTCACGTCTCGGTGTGAGCCAAAGACTACATTCAGTTTTCGTAAAGTTGATAGAAGCGCTCACATTTGCTTTCATATCAACAAAATATTTTACACACACGAACCAACAAACCGTACACAACAACCGTCCCGCTTTACGCAACATTATTCAATTTGAATGCAAAAAAACAATCCTCTTTATTTATCTCAAGTTGATTCGTTCCCACCTCTTCTATTTGTACAGCTCCCGAGTTTTCTTTGACAAATCTCATGCGATGGCTCGGTAAATACGTTCCGAAGAAAGGGTTCCTCCTTTCGCACTTTAGAAGTTTGCTCAATGAACGTCGTGGACCTCTCTAGCTTAGTGCGTGTCGAAACTGCCTCAACATCGCGAGTCCCTAATGGAACAAAGCAGTTATTTATTATTTAGCTTTCGAAATTATGTTTGCTTATTCAACTTTGAGCAACTTTTGTTTGAAATTAGACTTTGTTGGTTGGTGGTAGAGTTCCTTTTGTAGTGCTGGGATTGCTTGTTTATTCTATGGGGTAGTGACGCGTAATTTTGAGTTACTTGGGCGAGTCCATCAGTGAGGCAAAATATGCGAAATATAATATTTTAGGTCACAAGATTTTTTGACGTTACGTAAAAATTTTCGTGTATTAAGTCTTGGTTCAGATGCATACATGCTTTTAGCTACTGTTGTCAAAGTGAAAAAGCAAACACATATGAATACATGAAGGTATAATTTAAGCATCTGTATGATTGATCGTTTAACATTCAAATGACCTACCTATTGTGATGGTTATAGTTATCTATTACCTAAATTATCAATTAAGCTTGTTTAATCTTAGTTCATAACGAAATGCAGTAACTTTTCATTGTGATCAGCATAATCTAAACCAAGTCTAAACTGCATTCAAGAAGCTGTCAGAGCCATAGGTATTTGTCCTTCAGCTTTCACACTGACAGTTCTTGATCGCGTTCAATTCGATTGGTGAAATTAGTCCTAACTTCTACACTGAACAAACATTACGTTCAAAATAAGCTAAACACAGGCAATAAAATCTCTTTGCTCTCACATAATATGAAACATTAAAAGCGGTGTAATTAGGGTGTCGGCTACCAATGCCATGATCGTTAATACAAGCGAGCTGTTTGCCGAATGTGTTTATCTAATGTCTATTTAATTTTGAACACAGTTTAGGGGAAAATTCTTGAGGAAATATGGGTTTTATTCGTATTCATAAATTTGTAGGTTGGAGAAATGTGTACAAATATGAGAGTAGAGAAAGACCAAAGACACGATGGATGGACTGTGTGATGAAAGAAGAAGAAGGAAGGAAAGAAAGAAGGTATCTGATGAGATGACAAGTAAAAGAGAAGTAGTAGAAGAAGTCTCCTTCCAGAAGAAGACATTATTACTAAAACTTTTATTGAAAAACGCAGAAGGCTATTGATGATTATTCCGTGTAATGTAAGGGTCAGCTCAAACCGAGACGCGACGCTGCGCGCACATTTTAAAGAGCGATTCAAAATTCATCTTTATTTTCGTTGTTTGTCGTTGTGAGAATACGTTGCGCCACGCAGCGCTGCGCCGCATGGCGCTAGTAAGAAATGTGTATCTTTTCGTGTAGAAAATAAAGTTATATTTTGAATCGCTCTTTAAATGTGTGCGCGCAGCGTCGCGTCGCGTCGCGTCTCGGTGTGAGCTGACGCTAACATCAGCCACCAACAGGAGCTCACGGCTAAACAAAAACAGCCGCTCAGATAGATTTTTGGGTTAAACCGTGCTTACCTAGGTTAGTCCGCGGATGGGTGACTCCTTACATACCGAGTTTCTTCCGTGCCTCGTAAATTACTTTAACCGTTGGTCTTGGCTGTCATTTGTAGATCTTTGACAGTCGTTACAGGTAGCCATGCAGTCAGTGCAGTGGCCCAAAAGTCTGACAAGCAGTCTTACCAAGGGGTATCGTATTACCCAATAATAAGTGGGTTGTGGAGTTCAGATACGCAGTAAAATACTGGTACTGAGCTAAAAACGGTTAGACTGTAAGTCGATCCCAACATATATTAGAAAAATGCTAGGCAGATGATGATGTAACATCAGCCTGTCCTATTACACACAATTTAACGGAGGAGTATTTCAGCCTTGAATTTATATGAGAGAGAAAAAAATCTAGAATATTTTCTTTAGTATCGGCATCACATCCCATCTACATTATACATGGAGCGTACCCAAGAGCGAATTAGACATAATTTGTCCATGTTACTATGGACGGGTAACGCGAACAAAGGGCCAAACAAATGAGAATTTAGGTCAATAAATTTTAATCAAAGTACGTCGAGCCGACTCCGGCAAATGAAGTTATGGTCTGCTGTTTACATGCCATCCTTGATAGATAAATGAAGCTATGCTCGGTTTGTTCATGCTATTGTTATGTGTATCTTTATCCCGAGTGCGGTGGAAGAACCGGCAGAACTCTAAAGGCAAATAGATCAGGGTATATACCGGCAGCATAAATATAAATATATAAATGTAATATATAAATGTAATTCCCGAAGGGCTAGGCAGAGGTGTACTTAATGGTAGACCAACATTTCGCCGGTTATATTTAAGTCCCATGTAATATGGGGCGAGCCTATTGCCATCAACCGGGCACAAATACAGACTCCGTGGCTGCTACTGAGAGTTTCCTGATGGAAAACCCAATAAGAAAGAAAGAAAGAAAAAAAACTTGAGAGGTGTCAAGGGACACCCGGATGGAACGAAGTTCCTTTCACGTACCTAATATCAATACATTTTAGATTTAAGTTAGTGTGCGAAAAATAAAATATTTAATTTAAGGAAGATTAATCCTAAATTCGAAGCAATACGTCTTACTTAACTGCACAACCGAATTTGTACTTTGTAGTTCGGTCACTCAAAATAATAATCATATCTATCCTTACTCACATACACTCCCCAATTGTACGTAATTTAAGGAAATTTCAACTTTATTTTAAAGAAATAAAGCTTACAATAGCTTACTATAGCAAAAAGTGTCGTGAAATTTTCGTAAGAATTTTTTCCGTCTAGCCCCCTTTCACAACGCGCGATAAGGAACTTCGTTCCAAAACGTTTATTGGTCCATGCCACAAGTAGGTACACACAATACATATGATTAAAAAAAAAACTTAAAACTAAACATTTCTATATTGTGTTCACACTTTGGCCGACCCGGGAATCGAACCCAAGACCTAATGCTCCGCAGTCGCGCTTACTACCACTAGACCATTGAGGCAGTAACCAGGATATACCGGTAATTTGGTAAAAATGATGATGAGTATGGAGTCAAACCAACCCGCACTGGGCCCGCGTGGTGGATTATAGCCCACTCCCTCTCATAGAGAGGAGGCCTGTGCCCCAGCAGTGGGAACATTATAGGCTGATGATGATGGAGTAAAAGACCGCCCGTCGTCATCTGCTTATCATCATCTTCCCCCACTCCTGGGTATAGGCCTCTTTTTACCTGTGCCAAGCTCCGTGTTCTTGTACCAGCCTCATCCATCATCATCGGCTTAGTCTTTTCCCAATTATCCTGCGGTCAGCTTCCAGTTAGCTAGATGCAGCTGAATACCAGTATTTTATAATTATAGAGCGGCTGTCTATCTGACCACCACAATTCGGGTACTGGGTAATACGATAGCCCTCGGTAAGACTGATTGTCAGACTTTCGAATTGCTGAATATCCTTAGAAACCCTAAAATCCGTAAGGACTGTCAAAGATCTTCTAATGACAGCCAGGCCCAGTGACTTAACGACTTTCCGAGACACGGAGGGTATGTTTCGTATGTTTCGGTATGTAATAGGTGGTCAACCGTCCTCGGACCGACTTTGGAAAGCATTTCTTGACCTTGAAGACGTAGACCCATTTGGCTGTTATCATTTAGTCACGAGACCCGTTAAAGATACACGGTTAAATTGTAAAAATAGAGCTTGACATCATCCTCCACTATCCTACCACCTTATTAACTCCGTGCCTAAAAGATGTCATTAAAAATCAAACAAAATTAAAAAGTGAACAAAGTAATAACGCAAAATTACAGCAGCAGTTTGCTAGGAAATTCAATAAATCTGGGAATATTGCAGTGTAAAATGTATTGCATATTGCATCCTTTTGCCGTAAGTGAGGTTGTGCGAACATGCGGGGTATTAAGTTTGCGAGGAGGGAAACCATTACGACGGAGTGTCGTGTTACTTAGCAGTGGAGTTGTTTTCATTAGACTAGATTTTGAGTATAGGCTTTCAGATGGAAAATTGTGTTACAATAACATACATTCTCATAAACTCACGACTTTTTCTAAGGGGGTATTTTTATACCAACCCTTTTGTAAACCACGGAACACCTGCTACGATATTTAGATACTCTTTTCGCCTCGTTCACGGTCATACACGCAGAATAGCGTTATGAAAGAGAATCAGTCTAAATTAAATGATCGAGGAGTTACGGCTGTGCGTTATCTGTCAGTAAAATCCTTGCTGCGTTTAAATTATTTAGTAAAAATCTTTAATTTTTTATTAAACTATCTGTTCCGCGCAACTTCGTCTGCGTCAAATTTTCCCCGTATTCGCAACATTTTTCATTGCTGCTCCGCTCCTATTGGTCGTAGCGTGATGATATATAGCCTATGTCCTTCCCAAGGTTGAAATCTATCTTCTTGCCAAATTTCATTAAGATCCGATTAGCCGTTTAGTCGTGAAAAGGTAACAAACATACAAACAAACAAACAGAGTGACATTCGCATTTATAATATTAGTATGGAGTATGGATGATGTGTTCTGCAAAGTCGTGGAACATTACTATATTCTATCATCAATAGTTTTCGCAGCGCACGCGATATAAAGAATATTTTAGGTAATTTTTGTACACCTTGGGTTACATTATTGGAGTTTTAGTAAGGATCCCTAATTTTTTTGAAAATATTATATAGCCTATGTCACCCGGGGATAGTGTAGCTTTCCAACAGTGAAAGAATTTTTCAAATCGGTTCAGTAGTTTCGGAGCCTATTCAATGCAAACAAACAAACAAACAATCAAATCTTTCCTCTTTATAATATTAGTTTGGATTTAGATAAAGCAGATGCAATGTCTGCCTGTCAAAAAATATTTTCTAATAGGCCAGGCCGAAACTTAACACAAGGCATCCCAAAAGAAGCTAAATACCGGGCTACTTAATTTTCCAGACCCTTTTTTTAGAAATCACCTAATTATTATCTTACTCAAATAATCCGCGAAGTCTCGAGTCTAGCAAATACTCGCGTTTATAAAACACGGACGCCTAGAGAGCTGAGTAATTCACGTCTTAGAATGTTCGAGAGTTGCACTTGCTTCACAATTTATACACTAAAGGAAATCCGGCTGTAAGGATGACTAAATGGTTCAACTTTATAGCTCAAGTTCCCTCAGCTTGTGCACTTAATGGTTTATGTATGAAAAGCTTAGACTGATACAAGTACTATAAGAACGTTTAGAGAATACGTTAGGGATAACCTAAGTAATATTATAACAGGGAGTTTGCTCATAAAATTTGTTATACGGATAAACCATGATCTAGGTTAACGTTACATCACCGTAGCATGCTTCTATGGAATAATTTTTTATCTATGCTGAGCTGGAGCTCGTGACTAAATAATAACAGCCGCACGGGTCGATCTTTAAGCCGAGGTTGCCGAGGTTGGTCCGTGGATGGGTGACCATTATTACATACCGACTTTCCTCCGTGCCTCGGAAAGCACGTTGGTCCTGGCTGTCATTTGTAGATTTTTGACAGTCGTTACGAGTAGTCAGAAGCGAAAAGTCTGACATCCAGTCTTACCAAGGGGTATCTATTTCCCAGTTACTTGGTTGTGGAGGTTAGATAGGCAGTCGCTTCATGTAAAATACTGATACTCAGCTGCATCCGGTGAGACTGGAAGCCGACCCCAAGATAGTTTGGGAAAAGGCTAGGCAGATGATGATAATGAATTTTCGATCTCTGCGTTTATGTTACTTAGGTCATTACTGCCTTATTTTATCAATCCTGAGCATAAGGTCCTGGGTAAGATTCCCAGATCGGGCAAAGACTTATTAGGTTTTTCATCAGAAATTTCTCAGTGGCAGCTGCAGAGTCTTGATTTGCTGGCAATAAGCTCGCCCTCTACCACATGGGGCTTAAAAACATCACTGGCGAAACGTAGGTGTAATGTTAGGCACGTTATGTGTGTGTCTCTGATTGACATGGAAATGAGTATCGTTAAAATTGTATCTGAAACCGATATTTTCACAATCCAATAACGTTCTTGGGCAATCAGTGAGTTCGGTTGCGTTGCGTTCGGACTGTGGGACCACTGCATAGTCCATTGCACTGTGTGTTTACACGTAGTGATGTGATCGTTTGTTGCTTTTGTATCTAGAACAGAGGTGTTTATTTATAAATAATCTTTGTTTAATAATTACACAAAAACGACTCATAGTATAACAATAAGCATAATTTTATTTATTTTTTAAACTTCATGTACTAGAGTGGTACATAGGTGGAATTAATGTGACAAGACATTCTACACCAATTAACCTTTGGGTAAATAAAAAAGGATAGAATTGTGATAATCATAATCAGCCTATAGTGTTCCCACAGCCACGTCACCGGCCACCTTTTTATGACAGGGATTGGGATAAAATCCTACAGGCTAGCCCAGTGCGGGTTGGTTAAAAACGACTCTGTAGGTACAGTTCAAATTTTGGAAACTTTCATTGTCAAATTCAGAACTTATTACGCTAATGTAAGCAAAGTTTCCGCTGTTACAAATATAAATGTCGAATAGGTAGCAAATTCTGACCCACACAAGGAAAATGTATTTCAAATTCGTTCAACCCATATTTTCAACTACGCAAGATAACTTTAAAATAACATCCACCAACCGATAGGGTAGGAATATTTGAATTTCGAATGTATTTTCTCCTACGCCTACTTACGCCCACACAGGATTCGACACAATAGTGTTGGACAAAGCTTTCATCACATCACTATCGATAAACAGAGCGTGTCGTAGGTCCCGATCGACGAGTGGAATCGAATCGGCACAGTACATTTGGCAAACATTGAATTAGCATATTGTTTCCACGCCCGGCGTGCGTTCCATCCGATTATATTATCCGACCCTCGATTATAACCTGTTCACAGACAGATTGAATGTTCGATTACTGTTTGACAGATTCGTGTTTGTTTTATCGATTTTATGAAACTATCAAATCGGTTCGCGGTTTGTTGGCGTAGTGATGTGGATTTAAAAAACGAATGTGTCGTTAAAATCTGTTGGACGGTTGTTTGAACTGAAACCACATTTTAGTGAGGTATACTACCAGAGATTTTAGGCCTGAAACATTTATTGTTTTTTACAGTCGCTTCAACTTAAATGTAAAATCAACTTTCAAATATAAATCACTCTCTAAAAATCTTTATTACATCTTTATGTTACAGAATTAGTGCTAATCTAAGCGCCAAGCTTTAATCCTCAAACAGCTCTTTTATAAACTAAGACAGTAACAGGAGCTTAGCTCAGTAAAGCTATTAGTTTTACTTGCATTAGATGTAAACTGAATGCCGTAAAAGTACTGAAAAGCAATCTTTCTAAGCAACTCTTAACTGAAAGAGATTATTGAAATGACTTTTAAGAATGTTTTTCTAATTGCATTTTCTCTGCTGATACTTATATTGACTGCCCATTTAAACATAGATAATCTCACGCGTTTTCCCCATAGGGGTAGGCAGACATTGTAGAAAGGTGGCGTTCTAAGGTTTCTTGCTACGATTCTTACATACTCTTTTGCCTCGCCTACATTCATACATCCAGTCCATGTACGCATTTTTCTGGCTGGTCATGGTAAATAAAAAAATTGTGCGTGGTGTCCCTCCGCGCAGAAGAAGTGAAACAAAAAAAGAAAAAAAAAAAAAAAAAAACTTCGTAATACTACACGCATGCGTTCGAGTGCCACGCATTCACTCTTGTTATTTTATTGAGCTTCTAAATAATATTGTTTTCTTGTTGTATTATTTTTATTACATATTATAAGTTTATCGAGTTTAAGTTTATTCTACTCATGTAAATTGAGCGAAGGCTGGTCACACCGAAGAGTCGAATGCATGACTGTTTGCACGCCATCTTGCGTACCTAGTAGAACTACGTAGTCACAAATCTTGTAATACTGCCATCTCTTAGTGAATTATAGAAAATATTCCCCCTCCATGATAGCGTTAAAATGTTCGAAGTCGCATAAGAAGTTTCACTTCAATAATTATTTAATGTCGTGAGAAACGACAGCCACTTTCTGACCTGTTAGAATTATGTTTCAAATGTATTCGCGACACAGAAACATAAAAATAGCAACCAAAATTTTCAAAATTATCATCTCTTATGAAAAATCCGTGTACGGTTTTACATATTTGCTAAAATTACGAGCTTTAAAATTCTTTTCTGCGGCAGGTTATTACTAGTTTTTCCTATCAATTGAACATACATAGATTTTTGGGAAATTCCGGAGACTAAATTTTGTTCACCGGAAAACACGGGGAATTGCAAAAAGGAGAGAGGGAGGAAAAATTCACACTCTCAATCTACCGTCCAAAAGTATTCGTGGAATGTGGAAGACTCGAAATACCTTTCAGTTTAGAAACGTTGCTTTCTATTTGGTATTTCTTTTTAGCACCAAAGCACTGGTGAGTTACGTAGTATGTCAAACTCTTTGTACTTTGCGCACTGTGAAATGACTTATGAAGACAGTAAGGGCGAATTTCGCCAAAGTAACAGTTCCTGAACTGCAGAAATAACCGACTCCGTGAGATGCCACCACTAAAAAGCGTACAATATACTTTTTTTGCAAAATAACTTTACTTTTGGAAGTCGGCGTCCGTATCCCTGGTAAGAACAATTTTGGCATTACTTGCGTATTTAAAGTCTTTTTCGCACCAGATAGTAACTAACACTCTTCCAAAAAAAAACAGTTTATATTTCCTATCAAAAACGTTATCTAACGCCACTGCATTCCCAGCCTAACCCCCGAATGCGACGTACATAATGTTTGGTGAATTAACTCAAAAATGCCAGGCGCACAGTTCACCCGTAAATTCCGTCGCCACGACTTTATATGACTGCAAGTGGGAAGAGTAAGCCCCTACAAATAACCAGTTATAATAACTTCAGACTGTACTTACGTAAGGGTGTATTTTACGGCGAGTCTTTATTTCTGAACAGAATTACGGGAAATATTTACATGAGAAAAGTCTTCTTCTGTTAGAAAGAAAGAAAGAAAATGTTTTTAGGGTTATGAGGAACAGGGTGTAAGGTTCTTCATACCCTATAGAAAAGGGAGGATCCTCCGACCAGACAGGTGTTATGTCTGGCGGGCATCTGCCCGATAGTTGTTATCGGGTTTCTCTATATATACTGAAGTCGATGTAAACTTTGCTTGCGAATTGTAGGAAATTGATGTTAGTTCCTCCATCGTGTTATAGATGGCGCTGTAGTACTTTTTGTAGTATGTTGCTTTTTGTGGTCGCTACATGTTATTTGAGCAAGGTTGAGAAGGTTTGGTATTCTGTTTGTTAGAGTATTTAATGAACAGTTCCGAGTTTTGTTTTGAGTCGAGACTGCCTCGTAGGTCGAGTGGGACTGCTTAGTATGGTACTGTTAGAGTCCCGGGTCAGGCAAAGTGTTATTGGTTTTTTTTCCATCAGAAATCTCTCAGAGCAGCCTCCGAGTATAAATTTATGCCTGGATGATGGTAATAGGCTCGCCCCCTATTACATGAGACTAAAACATAACTGGCAAAATGGGGGCGTACTAATAGATACACCTCTGCCTGACTCTTCGGGGATTACAGGCGTGATGTTTAGTTATTTGTGTTCAGAGTATAAGACAGAATGGAGCCTTATGTCTGTGTGAGTTTGAGGACTTGAAAATTGCTCTATAGTAACGATTTGTAACTTGCTAGCTATGCGGGAAAGTCAGGGTCTGTCTGTTTAAAGTAGGTATGTAAGGTAAGGTTAGGTTATTTTCTCATTTGACGATTTTTGACTTTGTGTGTGTACTTTTTTGTAAATAGCTAACTGTTGTATTTTACGGTAACGGTACATATACACTGTGTAAATCACCTCATCACGAAGCCGTCAACCAAGCATTCTGTACATGAAACTAAGTAACTTTACGCAAAAATTATTGCTGGGAAACGACTTTTTTTTAGGAGGTGTAAAATCATGTTTTGTGGTAGAACTCAATGTAACGCACTCAAAACATTGTGCTGATGGACGGATTGAATAGTACGGGGGTCGTGGAGGTGTTTAAAGTAAAAATCTTACATTAAAAACTTGTATTTAAAAAAATACTTGTCAAAAAGTTGGAACTGTGACCCCTAATATCTCCGTAACTAGAAGGTTCCCAGGTATGGTGTAGAACAAAAAAAATATCGCAATGACAGGGAGAACCAGTGCCTTTCGGCTTCGTTAAGATGTGTTTTACACCCTTTATAATATTTGTTTTTGAAATGAAACAATAAATTCCCCTCTTTATTCACGAGGATTTATTTTATAGATTGTATTGTGTTCCGATAATATTTTCATTGTCCTGCATTTAACCTAACACAATTAAAACCAGAATTTCCTACGCGTTACCGTTTTTTTTTTGCTATCGTGTAGAAAATGTGTTTGACACGCGCCTCCCATAAATTCCTTTGCAGCGTGAGCGACGGTAGCGCCCCCCGCTGGTTTGCGGTAATTGCGCGAAGCACCGCCCCAGCTCCATCGACAAACCTCATTTGCAGGAGTGCTACTAAACATCACTACTTGCGGTTCTCGATTTTAGGAGGTTTCAGAAAGACGGAAATGTATGGAATTGGACGAAATAAAAGGCTCAGGCGCAAAATGTCTCTTTCGGTTCAGAGGATTTTTTTTCTAAATTTTGGTTAAAAATGTGTTTAGCTAATATGATGTGCGGCAACATTACCTACAAATAAATATAAAACGCAAATGGATCTCTACTCGGTAGTAAATGGGTAGAAATGTTTTCCAATATGCCTTAATGGCAAGAAAATTGTGAGTATCTATTTCCCACAGACCAATCATCGATAAACGAAATCCCCAAATTCGAGATATCTTAGTTAGACCGCGAGCCCTTCCTACTGCCGGTAACACACTCAGCCAATTTATATAGCGAGAGGGCAATTACTGACGTTTTCCGACGTTTTCGGCGCCTAAACGTCATTTGCCGAAATTATTTCTTCGGAGGCCGAATCGCCTCGGGCAAGTGATAAACACTAGCGATAGGAATGTAATCCGACGATTTGATTCGACGCAATTGGTAGGGGACCTTCGGCCGCATTTTTCGTTTGTGTAGTGTGTGAATTTTGGTTTAAGGTAGTCATGTGTAGCATTGAGTTAGGGGTGTAATCCTAAATGGCAGTTAATTAGTGAGTGATAACTTGTGATGTAGTAATTTAATTTAGTAATAAGATTTATACTTCTCTAGCCGCCGTCTGTCGTTTGAAGGCTTGATATTCCTCTTTTATGATTGGATTGAAGTTAAATTCTGTCAAACACTTAACATAGTGATGTGGGGTGGCTTCGTCTTATAGGACTTTCATTCTTATACGACTTATATGAATTATTCCTATCAATTTGTGGCGTAAATAGGGGTTTTATAAAATAATCTAATATGAAACTTGTATAAGAGTAGAGGAAAACCAAAGAAACGAATGATGGACTGTGTGAAGGATGATATGGTTAGAAAGGAGTGACTCGTGCTATAACGAGTAATAGAGAGGTAGGAACGGATGAAGACGACTTGATGCACCGATCCCATGATCCCAAATGAATTGGAATAAAAGCAGGAGAATTAAGAAAATAATATTGCACTAATCTATTAGAGTAATCATAAACGTAGAAAGAAGACATGTTGCCCCAAATAGATTGGTGCAACATGAATCATGATATATATGATAGGTGTACTAACGTACCAATAACGTTTCCTGTCAGTCCTCTAATGACTTCATGTAAATTACATATTTTCTTCTATACAAATAAATAAAATTGAAGTGTCTGTTTGTGATATTAAAATAACCGCCTTTTACTACATGCATGTGAATGTATATACGGTACATATACCAAAATAACATTTTTTTAAATTTTTGTCTGTCTGTTTGTTCCGGCTAATCTCTGGAACGGCCTGACCGATTTTGACGGGACTTTCACTGGCAGATAGCTGATGTAATTATGAGTAACTTAGGATACTTCCATTTAATTCTAAAAATCTTATTCCACGCGGACGAAGTCGTGGGCACCGCTAGTACAGAATATGATTTCATGGTTTGCTTGGTATTGTAACAAACTCTGTTTCCAACGTAAACTGTTACCTACAATTTAATAGATCAATATTTAACCAATGTTTTAAACACGTTACAGTGTTAGTAACAAGTTAATTAAGCTGTAACAACTTAAAGTTTACTTAACACTTCGCAGACGAAGTCTTACTTAAGTTAAAGTAAAGATTTAGTATAAAACCCAGACCAGTTCGTCGTAAAGCGAAATTTTTATGAAACACGTGTCTTCCATTTTTTACATCTGAGATTTTTAGTAAATGAATATTTATTTTAGTTATAAGAAGTAAACTAATTTTGTGAGCAGACAGCTTTTTCTTATTACAGTTGTTCCAAGAAAGAGCAGTACCTAAGAAAACCTTACTTTGCAAATAAATAAGAAAGCCCAGACACGTTTTATACTTCTTCATAAGTATCCTACACTGAAAGGTATTTTTTTTGTTTATTCACATTTATTCAAAAAGTTTTCCCTAATCAATAACAAACTATGTATATTAAAGTATATTTAATTGAAAAGAAGAAATCCTTATTACTTCTACAGCTAACAATACCTACTGATTAATTAATCACTATTTTTAATGATTGTATACACTTGTACAGACGTCACAAGTGCAATCACACATAGTATAAAACAGTTTTGTCGTTGGTACCTAACATTCCACACATTATTAATAACAGAGATTACCTAATCTCATCAACCCTACACATACCCAATAATAAATTAGCCCATCAATAATAAACCCACAAATTCAAACTAACAGCTCATTTGATAAATTAACAACAACATGTATAATGAAATAGGATGCGCCTTCGATTTCTCTAATGGTTATTAACTATATAACACCCTGAGAACCAAAGTAACCTAACACGAAATTTGATTTTTGTGGGAAATAAAGAAAAAAATATTTACTTGTCGCTGGGACATTACGTGCATACAAAAATTGTAAAAAAAAAAACAATAAACATACAACGCATAACAAATATGTATAAGTACAAAATGTCGGAACAAACAAAAAAAAAATGATAGACAAGCAGATTACTTCTCAGCATGATGCAAAACAAAATTGTGTTTCGTGTTTCATGGAGTTTCCAATAAAATGTGATGTTTTTTTTTTTATTTATCCTTTTCCAGCACTTTTTGATTCACTAGACGACAGCCCATGTTATTAGTCGTAGTTTTAGGTATTTAACGCAATTTATCATAATTTTGAGTTCAGTCACTTTGTTCTGACTGTGCGATATAGCAATTTGTAATTCATAAAGGCGGCTGCACACCTGCGATCTACAAATTAGC
Organism: Cerastis leucographa; assembly: GCA_963082945.1. Classification (NCBI taxonomy): domain Eukaryota; kingdom Metazoa; phylum Arthropoda; class Insecta; order Lepidoptera; family Noctuidae; genus Cerastis; species Cerastis leucographa. The sequence goes on along the minus strand of OY720381.1, from coordinate 4,503,396 downwards.
TGATCAATTAGTCGCGCCGCGTTCGTCGTACGCCGCGCAGATTCTATTTGCCTGAGGTAACGAGGAGTTAGTTAATACTATTTGAGCATGTACCTACTGATTATGTGATATGTATGCCGTAATATGATTTGTGGCTTCAAATCTTATATTCTCCTTTATAGAGAAAAGGGGGATTTTTATTTTCCCTTAGCGGAACAAGCTGGACAAGATCAGAGACCACTCGACCGTTTGTCCACATTGGCCCTGGATCGAAACAATTTGAAGCAATGAGGTTGTCCTCATTAGCCTGCGTCAGTTTTTTTTTTATTTTTTATTACAAGGCTTCTCAACAATGAGTATACTGTTACATAATAATTTGCACATTGTAAACTTAAGTCTAAGCGCCTCATCACTTACAGAAAAGCATCGCATGCACTACATTATGCGCAGAATACACAATTGAATAAATATATCAAGAAATACACTGTTTGAAAAACTTAAACAAAAAACTTAAAAATAAAATACTTTTGAAAGCTATATAAATTGATTACACTGAGTTAAATTAAATAACATAGATTAAATTAGATTAGATTAAAAAAAATAGATTAAATTAATTAAATTCAAATTGATACAATTATTTTATATAAAAAAATGTAAATTATTGATGAACTAGAGATCACTAAATTGCAAGGATGATTTTTTTTAGAACGTGTACTGAACAGTTAAAAAGATCAATGTCCACTTCGTGCTCTGTGTATGCAGCATACATTCTTGATAGTGGACAGTACTGCCTCAGGTTGGACATCTTGGCATGCAGAAAAGTCTCCTGTTAGAACTTCTTGGCAGATTACGTGGCATATGGAATAAGACCCTACTGAGCAAATCGGGACAGTTCAGAGAGCCCGTAACTAACTTCTTAAGGAAAACCAAATCCAACATGGTTCTGCGCTTCTCCAGCGACACCATCCCAAAATACTTCAGTCGCTCTTGGTACGAGTTGAGCTTTTTCCCCATATTATTGAAATAGGTCAAATGCCACAAGAAACGTTTTTGCAACCGTTCAATGCGCTTGATGTGGACCTTATACTCAGGTGACCAGACCACACTGCAATACTCGAGATGGCTTCTAACTAGCGAGTTGTACATAACTTTTTTAATGTTGGGTTTTTTGAAATTTTTACACTCTCTCATAACGAACGTATCTCTTTGTTAGAATTGAAAGTAATTACGATCGCTAATGCAATCAAGAATGTGGCAAAACATTTCTTCTATCGGATAATCAAGGTAAAGGCATCGTTCAGACGCTTATCGAGAATAAAAGTGAACATATTATCAGGGATTATAAAATACTATATATAACAAGACCAGACTCAAGAACGAAATATGTCTTGTCAGACTGAAGCAACATGGCTAAGACATTATCAAAAACCGACAATGTTATCATAATGACATGAAGTAATGATGTAAATCCAATAGAGGTTATGTCAGAAATATCTATAGCGTTATATTTTCTTAAAAATTGCAATGTATTTGTAGTAAATATATTTAATAATCTTTTCCTTAACGAATGTAAACTAAATAATCAGCTAAAGCTGCTTATCCGAAACTATGAAAACTGTACATTTATTGAAACAGCCAATATAACATAATTATGTTGACGACAAATAATTCACCAGAAAAATGTTATCCAGTACGGCAACAAATTCCTCTCTTATTACGAATATTATCAGAAAAATAAAATTAAATAAATTGCAGTTGAATGTCAGTCACTAATGAAGTGTTTTCATGTGATTTACTTTTTGATTTCGTCTTTTGATATTTTTAGATGTTGTCATTCCACATCACAGAGTTTAGCTGTAATTATAATATCATTCCAGTGCGGCACTGGTATCACTGACACATATTGCTTCTATCGTTTCATTCGACAAGCATATTGATTCGAGTAAGATTTCCAAACATACCTTATTTATAAGTTGGACAAAATTCGATTATCTTGCTTTGTTTGTTCCATTGCTAGATATATGCTTTGTTTTACACTATTTTTATCATTATTCTTAATTAACAATTTTTCGCAATAATAAAAAAATATAATATAAAATCAATAATATAGTGCATGTGGTGTTAGCCTGTAAGTAATTGTTGCACTTATGTAAGTATGCTTATGTTAATGTATATCGTGTACCTTAAATGAAATGTGACGTGTAAACAATTGCATGAGTTAAATAAAAAAAATATTACTACTTCACGGTCCATCAATCGTTTCATTGGACTTCCTCTACTCTTATAGCCACATTCTTACATTCATATTCAAAACATTCCTATTCTTTTCCTTCATATCATTTTTCACGCAATCCATTATTTTCTACATCTTCCTCATTTATGCAATTGTTATATCCGGAGGTTAAAACGTCACAAGTGTACGACAAAATCTACTATGAAGAGAAATTCAATTATTAAAGTCAAGCGATAGTAGGGTAGTTTCAATTAAAATACGTGCAAGCTCCTACTCATAAAACGACATTGTTGCTGTAGTTAAAACTATTTTGATTTGATCTCTAGTTACAGTGAAGAGTTTACTTTTTAACAATGTATAATAAAATTAAACTTTGCCTGATGTACTAGGTATTTCTATTATTATTTACTGCCCCTTTGGTGTTGTGGTCGCAAGTGCTACTGGTGAGCTTGAGGTCCTGTGTTTGATTCCCGTGTCGGGCAAAATGCAATTGGATTTTTCATAAGAATTTTTTAAGTAGTAGCCACGGATTGGTGCCCGGTTGATTGAAATAGGCTCGGCCCTGTTACATGGGACTTAAAGAAAACATAATAGGGGTGTGGACTGGGTAAAGAAAACGACATTCTATTTTGTCCGTCAGACAGGTAATTCAAAAATATTAGACACGTATTTTTTGTTTTATCAAAATATCAAAAAATTACTTAGTTAAAACTCATTAAAGTGGGAGAGTGGGGGCTCACTACGTCACAAGTAGGTATAAAACTTACCTACAGGTGACGTCATGCGCCATTTCAACTCAATATATCTCAGTAATTTTATGACCACGTGAAAAAAGAAAAAAAATACGTGTCCAATATTTTTCAATAAAATACCCGAAGGACAAAGAAAAAAAAATTTGATCATCCCTTATTGGCGAAAAATGGGTGTACTATTAGGTACGCCTCTGCCTTTTCTTTTCGGATGGGAAATCATCAAATGACTTCTCCCGGTCTGGGCGGAGCGGAATCCCGAGTGTCAGACTTGAATGACTAAAACCCATCCATGTTCCTTCTTAGCCCTTTGTGTTTCAGGGCCACGGTATCTCTTTCGAACAGTCCCGCAGCCCTGGCAGGTACGCCTCTGCCTAACCCTTCGTGGTTTACAGCCGTGACGTTGTATTATTATTAAATCTGTGTATGTCATGTTATCGACTCACACGTCATCGTATCAGGAAAATCGCTGTACCTGTAAGCACAGTTTTTGAATTTGTTTTAAGAATGGATATGTCTCTGATATTATTTAAATTATGATTTGTCGATAAAAGATTTTGGAAGTAAAAGGAACGAATATTGTCATGGTTGAAATTGTTCAATATCGATAAGAAAATAGACATATTTATCCAAACTGGTGTATGCATTGAAAAAGAAATTCAATTTCGAAATAAATTAAGTTCAAACCCACTTGGAAATATGTATAATGTTAACACAAGTTAGTCTGCCAATGAGCTTGTTTATATTTACAAGGTCTTAATTAGCAGTTGTTACGAAGTACTAAACTTCAAGGTCGCTCCACCGTCCATTCGTCCTTTACAATGACCTCAGCAACAAACATTGTAAACTTTGTTTACTTGTAAACATTCGACTTAATTAAATTTTATTTCAGAACAAACAAAAAATACTAATGCATTAAGTTCCACGAAGTGTTCTGTAAACAAAAAAAGAGTTACCAAGTGTTTACAATAAAAATGAGACAGATCCATTAAGTTGGAGTTTCAATAAATCTTCAAATATGAAAGCAGTATTTGCATATTTTTTCTATTATCAACATGCTCTAATAAATCCAGACAGTAGTGCTATTAAACTGTCAAATCTGTTTCAATATACAAATACGTGATTCTTAATATAAAAACCTAACAATTCTTTGCCCTATCTAGGAACCGGACCCAAGAACTCATGCTTTGCAGTTGGTGCTTACGACTCTTACCCCAACGAGGCAGTATTTTTATTCAAAAGTAATAACGGACTACTTCACCACAAAAGGTGCACAACAAAACTAAAATAGATAAACGTGCCGTCAGTCCACACTTGCGGCGCGTTTCCGATATGTAGTAACGATTCATTTATCGTTGGACGACTATCGTCTCTAGCTGTCGTCACTGGAAAAAAAGTCGTGGACGACAGTTAATCGTGTCGTCCTGTATGTTAACACCTCAATTTAAATACACAAGGCACGACGCTTTAAACGAGATGATTTATCACACATGATCATTATCTCGGGTCCAGTTGAAAATCAGCGTCGGGCACTAGCTGTTCGGCAGTTTGCTGAACTGGGCCTTTTTGGTGCAGCCGTGAGATACACAATATTATCTTTTTCTGTTTAGTTTTAAGTTTTTATATTCTTTTTTTTTGTGTGCACTTGTGGCATGTGCCAAATAAATATGTTTTCTTTCTATGTTTCTTCTTTTCTATTACTGTCGGCACGACATAGTGGCAACGCGCCCGTACATAAAAACGTACTTAATGACCAGACGCTTTCTCCTCTCGTAAGGCAATGAGCGGTATCTCAGGAAAATCGTAAGTTTGTTTTATTATTATTTTTTGCGACATCTGACAACTCCAAACATCTGGCTATACTAATCAAAATAACCGAGTATTTATTATATCTGAATATACTAATCAAAATAACCGAGTATTTATTGAAACAATACAACGAAATAAATATTTCATAAATAAATATAATAATGCAGGAAAAATGTGCATGTATCATTTTATACTAAAAAAAGAGAAATTTGGTACCGTTAACGTTTGCTAGACTGCCTCGTTGGTCTGAGCATGAGTTCGATTCCGGGGTCGACAGTCTTTTTTTTTTTTCCACCAGGAGTTTTCATAAGCAGCCCGGAGTTGGGAATTGGGCCTCGTTTGTGGCAATAGGCTTGCCCCCTATTACATGGGATTTTAACATAGCTGGCAAAATGTCGGTGTACTATACTATACTCTACCTAACCTTTTGGGAAAAACAGGTGTGATGCAATGATGATTTTCAAATATGCCATTTTTTTACAAAACATATAGTTGTTGACTTATGCTACTCGGCGTACGGAGGCAGCTGTAGTCTACCAGCTACGTACAACAGTCGCACTTTCTGCCAGTGGTGACAGTAATTAGTTTAAAACGTTTTCTCCGTCGCCTTAATTCTGTCACTTTGTTTCAAGAAGTGCATCCGGAGAGCATCTGTCTCTCAAACAGATGAAGCGAGCTGGAAGTGCTAGGACCAAAAAGTTAAGAGTGCATATCACTTAGCGAACAAGCCGTACTGAATTCGGAACTAAGTTTTAAGTTTCGAGTGAAGTACGAGTTTATTTATACTTGAAAGTGAAGCGTAATTTAGATGCTTTTGTTGGCTGTTGTTTGAGCTTTTGGCTGATTTGAAGCAGGTTGTTAAAATTTACTGACTGTCATGTGATAAATTTTGTTTTGTTTTTTTTTTCTCTGCTGTTCAACATAGCTACAAGCCGTAGAAGCAATATAAAAATGGACAAAGCGGGAATAAAACAATTGAAATTATATTTTGGGACGAAGGAAGCAAACTGTTTGGGACAAACGAAGAAATTTGTGAAAGTGGGACAAAACTTTAGGACCAACCAAGAATAAATCCTTTTTTTTCTTTTAGGGACCCACTCTTGCTTGTGTGAAGCAGAGGCGTTGTATGCATAAACCTTCCTATCGTGGCAAAAAACGTTTTAAAATCGGTTGACACAAAACGTGACTTTAGTACTTAACATCAATGAGTACCTATGTACATATGTATTTCATTACAGTTACATCCATTACCCATGTAAAACCCAAATAAATACCCAAACAAATTCAGTAAAAGCGGAACAATAGCCATAAGATTTTTTAGTACTAAGAGCATTAAAGGAGGCTTCTCATTTTGGGCTCCGTTGCAGTCGAGTTACAGTTTTTGTGTCCATTGTTTTTGTTTATTTGTATCTCAGTCACACCTAAAACAGTTGCCTTCTACAGGACACCAGCTTTATTATAACCCATTACTCAAATCTAGATTCGTGCCTGACCATTCATTTGGCCGAAGGGCCGAGGGCCAATAACAGTTTATCATGGCGTTCGCAGCGCCCTCTTGCGGTCGCTGGCGTAGTTGTATCTTAGCAAGGAGGTGGCGTATATCAACCCTGCGCGGTATTCCGTGAATCATTGTTGATGACTGCACATTTATTGTTAGTGGTTTAGGGTTGAACCGTATATTGTTTTAACGGTTGATGTCTGAAATTTTGATGTTAAGATTTGCTGGTTTGGGTATGTTTAGTTGATGGCTGTTGTATGAAACTTGACGGGGTTGAAGTTAGGGTTTTGATTCAATTTTTATTTGGCACTTAACGGGACATAAGACGCCATAGACGTCATATGGTACAGCAGCAGTGATCCAGTGGTGGCAGCCCCGACTTACGAGAAGTAAGCCGGTGGGTTCGAACCCAGGCAGGCGCGAGATTAAAACTGCGGTACTCGAGGCAATAAACAGGCTTTTTGAGCTTGTTAAGGAGTCAGAGCGCGACAAAGCCCCTGCCGCACCGGAAGCCGTACCAGCACCCGCGCCCACTGCTGACTGTCATCCCCAGTCCAACCCTGAGATTCTCGCTAGCCAGACTGAGCTCGTAGAGACTATGAAGGAGCACATAACCTTATTAAAGGAAAACTCTGAAGAGTTGCTCAAACAACGGGACAGTCTGGCTAGCAGGGAAAGTGTTGGGGAGAACACCTACGCAAGTGTAGCGGCCGTCAGTAAAAGCCACACCGGGGCACAAGCCCTGGAGCGAACGACGCTGCACTCCGTGGTGGTTTCCTCAACCCAGGAGATGGACACGGGGGATGAAGTCCTCGAAAGAGTGCGAAAAGCAGTGGATGCGAAGGAGGGCTGGGTGCGCGTCGAGCGGGTCAGGAAGGCCAAGGACCAAAAGATCATCATGGGGTGCGCAACACAGGAGGAGAGACGCAAACTAAAAACAAGACTGGAAGCCGCCGGAAAGAACCTCGTCGTCGAGGACGTGAAAAATCGGGACCCGCTTCTGATCCTTAAGGACGTCTTATTGATTCACAGTGATGAGGAATTGAAGAGAGCCCTTAAGAATCAGAACCGGGAGATATTTCACGGGCTCGACGATGAGGAACACAGGATTGTTGTTAAGTACAGGCGAAAAACACGCAATCCGCACGTGAATCACGTTGTGCTTGGTGTGTCCCCTACGGTCTGGAGGAGGTCGATTGAGGTAGGAAAACTCCGCATCGACCTCCAAAGAGTTCGCGTCGAGGACCAGACGCCTCTGGTGCAGTGCATCCGCTGTTTGGCTTTCGGGCATGGCAAGCGCCTATGCACGGAACCAGCCGATCTGTGTAGCCACTGCGTGGGGTCTCACCTCAGGGCGGACTGCTCGGATATACAGATCGGCAAAGCAGCGGCTTGCGTGAACTGCACCAGAGCAAAACTAGGGGCCACCGAGCACAACGCATTCAGTAACGAATGCCCTGTGCGTAGGAAGTGGGACGCATTCGCAAGAGCTTCGATAGCATATTGCTAAAGTTGGCGATGCGACCACTTCCACGCACAGAAACAAAACCATTTTGGCAAAGGCTAGGTGCGTTGAGCAGACCACTGGGACTGGCAAGAAGCAAAATTATAATTTGAGTGTGTTTTATGGAAAACTGGCGCAGATTATGCTGGAGCGGTTGCCAGCCCTAGTAGGTATGTCAATCTGTCCCGAATTGGCCGAAAAATTCTCCCCTTTTGCAAAATTCAAATTATTATAACACAGACATTTAAATATATACTAAGTATATAGCTTGAATATCAGAAGTATTTTGAAAAGTTACCATAACATAAATAAATAAAACAAAATTTAATAGAATTTAAAAAGGGAAAAACAGTAAATAATTACTGTCTTTTAATGTTTTTTCTTACTGTTTTTTTTTTATTTTTTTTATTTTTTGTAATTTTTCTATAAAGTTCAATTCGTATAAATAGTTAAAGTACATTTATGTGCCATAAATATAAGTGCATTCGTATAGTATACATAAATACTTTTAATAATAAGTACAATCTAAACAAATTATAAAGGAAATCATTTAGTGGTAGTCAAAACACGAATATTAAAAATTAATCAAAAGTAAATACAAACTAATATATTACAAAATGAAGCGTGTGAAATAGATGAAAAAATAGAAATATGTAAATTATAATGCAACAAATGTGGGCTCTCCGGCCTATCACGAAAAGTTCAAAAGGCAAAAATACGTTGAAAGGGCTCTGATCCCCATGTCAGAGGGACACTGAGTAATAAAAAAAAAAAAAAAAAACCCAGGCAGGCGCATTACTTTGTGTATTATATTTCATCACCGCTGCTCTCAATGCGTCTGAAGTTCTGGAGACACTAAATTATCACTGTCAACGTCAAATCTGACGTGTGTGCAGATTTTTCAGACATAAGACAATCGTATCAAAGCGATGTCAAAAGAGAGAGGGTTTTAGGAATTGTCAGTACTATCACCCATTTACTAATCTGCCGCATCATGTGCCGCTTAACTACAAAACCCGATCAGTTCGCGTGGTTCCGATTAAACCACAAGCTGCATAATTAATGAGTTATTAACTGACGTCACATTTAAAAATTGTATATTTATTTAACTTTAACCAAACTCATGTAGGTTAATTGCCACGGTTCCAATTATTTCATTACTTTTAAAAGCTAGCAATTATGTATATCTGATAAGAACAAAATCAACGCTGATAAGCGTATTGTAGTTAGACACACGAAACCTTTGCATACTTTTTGTTGTTAACTAAAAGCTTAGAGTTTATAATTATTAAGGGTTTATTGTTACGAAAATATAGTCATTTACGGTCACTTAGATATTTTTTAAGGAAGACCTTGATTTTAATGATTATATATGGTTTTAATGATAATTATCCTTTCAATATATTGTTCTACTATTAGATTACCATTATATTTTTCTATGTTATATGCTATTGTTGGTTCATATTTACCCTTATAATGAAGGCCAGTTAAAGTCACATTTTAAATAACATGCCAAAATAACCCTTAGATCTTCGTTAAAGCAAGCTGCCATAACTCTCATTCTATTTGTGAGCTACAGCGTAATATATTTGTCTATCCGTACCCCTAGCTCAGTTGAGAGGTCGTCTCAATGTCGGACGGAACCTACAGCACTTCAGTTCACGTAACCTTTAAGATACGGCTACGGCGTAGAGGCGTAGCGCTTGGCTACGGACTACGGCGTAGAGGCGTAGACATGATGTAGCAGCCACTCTATACCATGTTGAAGTCTTGCTGGGATTGTAATTTCTCTAACGTATTGAGACTAGATTTTGGTTGTTAGATATCCATTTCGTGTGAGGATTCAATGTTTTTGAGGAAGTAGTGCCCCAATATCTTCGCGGGAATGGTTAAAAGAGGTCGCTAAGAATCGCATTGGGTTAAGCTTATGAAAGGAATTGAAAATTATTGATTACAATTAAAATATTATTTTATGATTAATTTGATTTTATTGATTGATGATGAAGTTTGGTATTGTTTTTAACATACCTTGAAATCATACTCATGATTTCAAGGCCATGGCAAGACTATTATTTTCAGTAAATTAGTCTCTAAAGCCGAAAAAAAAACAATAAAAGAGTTTCACTATCGAGTATTAGTTAAAAAGGGTACATGATCGGGAAACACACGCTGAGTCATCAGATAAAATATGTGCCGGCACTGTGTACAAATAAATCCAACGCGTGAAGTGAAACGCTGCCTTTATTGCTCCGAATCATGCGACGCCATTTAATGTTGAGTTTTCAACAAGCTATATTTAACATACATACATGGCAAATAAATTACATATTTGAGTTGAAAACTTACTTTGGTAGTTACAGGCAATGGGCGGTTCTGGTTTGTTTTTGAGTCCTTGTGCATTTTGTAGATTTATTTACTTAGAGTGATTTTCACAAGTTTTTATAAAAAACCGATGCACCATAGGGTGAAGCACGCTTGCCTAGAAGAAACCGATTCACACGAACTTTAAAGAGATTCATATTATAATGATCAGGGAACAAGGGCAGCCCGCACTGAATTTCACCGATTTTTTTACAAAACGCGCTTTCAAGAACTAAACTCTCCATGCTATGGAGCTCGTGGCTAAATAATAACAGCCGCACGGGTCGATCTTTAAGGTTAAGCCGTGCTTGCCGAGGTTGGTCCGTGGATGGGTGACCATAATTACATAACGAGTTTCCTCCGTGCCTCGGAAAGCACGTTAAGCCGTTGGTCCCGGCTGTCATTTGTAGATCTTTGACAGTCGTTACGAGTAGTCAGAGTCAAAAGCCAAAAGTCTGACATCCAGTCTTATCAAGGGGTATCGTATTACCCAGTTACTGGGTTGTGGAGGTCAGATAGGCAGTCACTTCATGTAAAATACTGGTACTCAGCTGCATCCGGTTAGACTGGAAACCGACCCCAAGTTAGTTTGGGAAAAGGCTAGGCAGATGATGATATCTGGATATATTGTCAAACTGATTTTACGGTAAAAAATACCGTTTGCAAAAATATCAAATAATTTAAATAAATGATATAAACTTAATATTAGATTTGTACCGTCCCAAAGAAGCACCAATAAAATAATTTATAACACAACATAAAATAAATTAATTCCTAAAAATGGACATAGAAAATAAAAGTGATATTTATGTTTTTTACGATTAATAGGCTGGTTATAAATATAAAATTAACGCAATATAACTATCATTTCAATTGAAACACATTCACTGTTCAAAAGAATGATCTGAACCATCATCGTCTGCCTAGTCTTGTCCAAACTATGTTAGGATCGGCTTCCAGTCTAACCGGATGCAGCTGGACCCCGTATTTTACATGGAGGGACTGTCCTTCTGACCTCCACAACCCAGTTAGTACTGGGTAATCCCCTTGGTAAGACTGGTTCTCAGACTTTCGGCTGACTGCCTGTAACGACTACCAAAGATCTATAAATGACAGCCGGGACCAATCGCTTAACGAAGAATGATCTGAATGTGATCGTCAGAAAAAAAAACAGTACCGTATCATAGCATAGCACGTGTACATACGCAGGTTACATAAAATTTTAATTGAACACGAAGACCGGGCGCTTTTAATTTTTTTCGTGATGCAAAATATTCTGAGCGCGTCCAAAACGACGAGAACCAACGATACGTTTTACCTACATACGTTCGTAGGTACGAAGAACGCCCGGATTTTGTGCGTTATGACATTTTTGTCTAAATGACATTCTTGGCATTTGTTTTTGTTATTGTTGCAAATTAAAAATGTCTCCTTGTAATATGGCTACGTGAAATTTTTGCCAATAGTGTTCTGATTTGTGAAATATTTTTGTTGGATCGATTTTTTTTATTACTTTTGTATTTAGTTCTAGTTTTTTTTTAGATATGATAGTGCCAGCCTGTTACCGTCCCATTTTAGAGCAATACCTCGTCTCATTTATAGAAGGCACGAGCAGTAATCACCAGGATTGCTCAAGGCGGATTGGCGATTTCAGTTTTTTTTTTTAATTTCTAGATTCCTCACGAGCGATGGTTTCCTTTACAGACGTCAGTGATGTTAAAAAAAAATACACACACATTTACAAATCTATATATATAAAAGAAAGTCGTGTTAGTTACTTCACTTATAACTCAAGAACGGCTGAACCGATTTAGCTGAAAATTGGCAGGGAGGTAGTTTAGAGCCAGGAGAAGGACATAGGATACGGTAGGGTAGGGTAGGGTAGGGTAGGTAGGTAGGATAGGGTAGGTAGGTAGGGTAGGGTAGGTAGGTAGGGTAGGGTAGGTAGGTAGGGTAGGTTAGGTAGGGTAGGTAGGTAGGGTAGGGTAGGTAGGTAGGGTAGGGTAGGTAGGTAGGTAGGGTAGGTAGGTAGGGTAGGGTAGGTAGGTGGGTAGGGTAGGTAGGTAGGGTAGGGTAGGTAGGTAGGGTAGGGTAGGTAGGTAGGGTAGGGTAGGGTAGGTAGGTAGGGTAGGGTAGGTAGGTAGGGTAGGTAGGTAGTAAGGGTAGGGTAGGGTAGGGTAGAGTAGGTAGGTAGGGTAGGGTAGAGTAGGTAGGTAGGTAGCGTCGGGTAGGGTAGGTAGGATAGGGTAGGTAGGTCGGATAGGGTAGGTGGGTAGTAAAAAGTGCATTGCAACGCATGCTGGGTACAGCTAGTATATTTATAAAGTCACATTGATTTGAATTTTGTTTCTTTTTTCTCTCTTTGATTTCAAAGAAAGAGTTTATTTCTAATTACTATTTTTCATCAACCTATTCCCAACAACAAGAGACTTTCTTCATCCAAAAAGCCTCGACTATGTTCTTTATTTCACGTGTGTGTATGCAGTAAAACAATTTGTAAAGCGAACGAGGGCCCGGGGACTAATACAGAGTGAAAAGTTTCCACTAATAAAGATTACACCGTATGACTCGCTCGCTAGAGATGTAATTTTACTTGATTTATGAATGTTGTGCAGTTCTCGTCTGTTTTAGTATGTTTGTTGATGTTAGAGTAGTTCACAGTAAATAGTAATAAAGTATTCGACATGTTCGTTAGTTTTTAAGCCCAAGTATTAAGGTGAAAAGTATAAAACACTGCGGGTTGTTGTTGTTGTTGTTTGTGGTTTCATCTTGATCAAAACTAATATGAGCTTTAGTATGAAGTAATTAAACAATATGCTTAGCATACCTAAAAAAGTTTGGGTAAAAGTGGCATGAATTTTGGAAGTCTGCGGTCACTTATGAATAATATTTCATTAGTAAGAACACAATAAGACATTTATGTTCTTCTATTAACAATTATTTCTAAGGGTAAGTTCACACCGAGACGCGACGCTGCGCGCACACTTCTAAAGAGCGATTCAAAATATAACTTTATTTTCTACACGAAAAGATACACATTTCGTTGTGAGAATTCAGAATACGTTGCGCCACGCAGCGCGACGCCGCGCTGCGTCGAGCGGCCTCGTGAGGTAGATTTCAGTAGAAATCAGAATACGTTGGGCCATGCAGCGCTGCGCCGTGCTGCGCCGCGCGGCGCCTCGCGGCGTAGAGCGACGCAGCGCGAAATCACTGGCCTTCTCAGGTATCGTCGCGTCGCGTCGCGTCTCGGTGTGAACTGACCCTTACTCACGAGGCCGCTCGACGCAGCGCGACGGCGCGCTGCGTAGCTCTACGCCGCGAGGCGTCGCGCGGCGCAGCGCTGCGTGGCGCAACGTATTCTGAATTCTCACAACGAAATGTGTATCTTTTCGTGCAGAAAATAAAGTTATATTTTGAATCGCTCTTTAAAAGTGTGCGCGCAGCGTCACGTCGCGTCGCGTCTCGGTGTGAACTGACCCTAAGATGCATCGCAGCCGTGATATACAGGCTGAATTTTTCAAGTGGGTGGAAGGCCATATCCGCAATACGAGGAATAGTGAAAAACACTCAAAGGAGTCTAGAGCCCGATTTTGATAAAAACTAAAACTGCTTCAAAAGTTTTTGGAAAAATCAATATTCCTAGCACTATGGAAAGTAACTTGTAAATTGGTATATTCGAAATAAAACGTCCTAGCACGTCTTCGTCGTATTCTCCGTCTTCCGCCATCTTTTTTACGTTCCCTCTCTTCCGATACATTCATCCTTTTCACTCACTCTTACGTTCCGTTTCCTACATGAATCGAAACCGTTGATTTTGAAAAAAAAAACACATCCTGCATTATTACACCATTCGATAGTGTCGCTGTTAAAGATCTAATTCTGGGAAGTAATGACATACGGCAAACGATAGGAAAGAGTTAATTTATGATAAAATATGGCCTCTGATGTGAAAAAATACAATGTTACCCAAACTCCATTCATTAGCCGTAGGCACTTTTGATTATATTTGATACGAGACTAGTTCTCGTTGGGCATGTCCAGGAAACTTTATCCTTTAAAATTAATTCGTCAATTCAATCACGATTTGAGCCAAAAGAAGTTCGCTGCTGGATATCTAGACCACCGCCAAGAGCCACCATCGGATTTCCTTGAACTTCTATAGGCCATTGGATCTCCTGTGGGTCTGTTTCTGTTTAGATTATGAACGAAAACTACAAGCATAGCCTTATCCTCTCTCTTTCGTTTCCAGTGGCTACTGAAAAGCTTCTTGAAGCCACAAGAAGCTGCCGGTAGAGAATTTTTTAGAAAGATTTAAATCGATTGCATACCCAAGTAGGCCGCTGTAAACATAAACTGGCAAAATAGACCACCTGCTTGAGTATTCCAGGTGTCCGTTTATCTGCACCTTCAACGATCTTAATCATGCCTCTGACTTTGCAATAAACGTGGCCATCTACTGGGTCCAAACATTATAATCTGGAATTATCATCAACACAAAAACACGAATTGAAAGGCTAATTATGCAGCATAGCAGCTGCCGGTTGAAGCAACGTCCACTATCCACTCCATACACATCATGTCTCTGTCATTGCAAGTTAATAAACGCAGCAATGACATCACACAGTGGGAAACAAACACAAAAGCACAGCGTAGTTTCGGACATTAATGTCGCGTGCGTTGCTAATGCGCCACAGTATAAATCTGATCAGTAACACAGTTACACGCACAAAAGCACAGCTCAGTTTCAGGCACTTGTGTTGATCCAAAAGCCCTGACTTACTCACAAGTAAACCGTTACTTGAAGCATGCTTCTGTGTGTGCCGATTTCTGAAATACTGTATGTTAATAACATAACATCATTTATTTCAAGCCACAATGGCCCATAGATATATACCTTATAAACTAACATATTTAGAGATAAATATAAAACTCATGTTAATAAATATGACTTAAAACTATGCTAGTAGCACTTCACTTGTTCAAACATCACTTGTGCCGACTGACCAGTGGAACTAATACTTAATACTTATATGTCTACTGTCACATAGTTTGGAAATTGTGGTCGCGTGCACCGTGACTGGTGTATAAAAGTTTGAAGACAACCCGTGTTTCAGTATTATCTCAGCAGGAGGAAGGGGCCGTAAGTTGAGTTAAATCTGCCCCTACGTAAGCCGCTACGTTGTGACCTCGACCACACTGCCAAGAGTGTTACGAAGAAGAAGATCTCAGCTTTGCGCTTTTTGTGAAATCATACGCTGATGTTAGGGTTGTCAAATCATCATCTGCCTAGCCTTTTCCCAAACTATCTTGGGTTCGGCTTCCAGTCTAGCCTGATGGAGCTGAGTACCAGTATTTTACATGAAGCGACTGCCTATATGACCTCCACAACCCAGTAACTGGGTAATACGATACCCCTTGGTAAGACTGGATGTCAGACTTTCTGGCTTCTGACTACTCGTAACGACTGTCAAAGATCTTCAAATGACAGCCGGGACCAACGGCTTAACGTGCTTTCCGAGGCACGGAGGAAACTCGGTATGTAATTATAGTCACCCATCCACGGACCAACCTCGGCAAGCACGGCTTAACCTTAAAGATCGACCCGTGCGGCTGTCTTTATTTAGCCACGAGCTCCTCATGAATTACTTGTTTTAATTGCTATATTGTTTTAATTGTGCTTGAATTACTGTACCTATGTTAATATTAATGTCTACTGTGGCACAGTTTTGGACTTTGTCGTCGTATGCATGTTGTGACTGCTACTTTGACGTCATGCATATTTCATTGGCGTCAACGATATAATGGAATGTTTTTAATATTTTTTGTTACAGATTAAAAATGTGAAGGGTGTCAGCTGCCTGTGGGAATTGTGTTAAAATTGAATAGGTATTTGTTGTGTTTGGTTTGGTCATTGTTTACGTAGGTAGCAAAGTGAGCTATAGTTCAAAAGTCGGTTCAGCGATATGTTACTAGTCGGTAACCGTCATCACATGACTAGGTAAAAACTACAAAACAAGCCGCGGAATATAAAAAGCACAAAAACGGTGGATCCGTTTTTGTGCTTTTTACATTCCGCGGCTTCCTGAGCTCTTCATCAGGTCATCGGTTAACATTGTGGAAGGCTTTTCAACGCTGCTTCTTGAAGGGGCTTGTTACTGTTAAATGAGACACGGCTTTCGGTTATAAAGCTGTTTATTGCACTGACGTATGGCCGGCGCTTACGCGCGACGCACAGGTCGCACTATATCAATGTAGCTATCTATAACTAACTTAACAGTTACTAAGTAGGAGAACATATTTATTTATCACTTCAAGTACAATGTACGAAGGCGGACTTAATGCCATAGGCATTTTCTACCTGTCAACCTTTGTGTGATGCAAAGACAAACAGTGGTAGGTGTCTAACTGTAAAAACATAATAATTTAATAAGACATACTAAAAAGATATATAAAATATTAAAAAGATGTATAAAATACTATAAATTTATAACAAAATATTATAAATATATATATCAATATATAAATTATGAAATAAAAGGACAAACTATGAGGAAAATATCAACGTTGTGACGATACTGCTAGCTTCTTCCGAATGTGCTCGCGAACTTTTATTTTAAAAGATAGACGATTTGTTACCGTCCTGATTTCCTGGGGAAGCGCATTCCACAGAGAAATAGACTGGACGAAGAATAATCGGTGAATGAAGTCGGTGCGGTGAGAGGGACATTGAAGAACACGGTTTTGCGAAGCGCGCAGACTCCTGTTGTGGTTGGAACACAAGTATTGAAAGAGGGGAGCAAGGTAACTATTTACTGTTTTTTTGAATAAAATACACTTTTCTTCTTTTCTTAAACTAAAATCCGGTGTTATTCGGAGAAAAAGGTTTTTACTCAAGGTGCAAGGCAAAACTAAAGGACATAAATTGACGGCACGGTTGGCGCAGTGGTTGAGCGATCGATTGCTGCGCTGCGTGTCGCGGGTTCGATCCCCGCACAGAACAAATATTTGTATGGCCTACAGTTAGTTGTTCCGGGTCTGGCTGTTTGTGTATGTGAGTTTAAATGTTTGTAAACGCACTCACGATACAGGAGAAATTCCTAGTGTGGGGCAACGTTTTTTTTAAGAAATATTAGGTTTGTCTTGGCTTCCGTACTTTTTTCACGGATGACCACTGAGAACCAGGGCTGTGTTGTTGGCTTCCCAAAGCAACGCATCATGTCAGTGGTTACCTGCTTGTCGCAGTCACGACGTGCAAGCCATGCTTTTTGTTGCATCCTATTGTATTTATAAGTGTTTGTTATGCGTTGTTTATTAATTATTTTTTGTTTATTTGCTGTGCACGTCATGTCCCTTCGACAAATATTTTTTTCTATCATTCCTCTTTTTAATAAAATGCGAATTTGTAATAACAATAGTATGTTCGAATTTCCAGTAATAAGTCTGACTAGTCATATAAAATTGTCTTTAAAGCTCTAATAAGCACGACTCGTCGCAACTTAGGAAATAAATGTAATGAAGCATCTAATAGCCGGTTTTGAGAAAACAAATCATAATTTCTTCTTTCTCCATCTTAATTCAAATAAGTTTTAATATTCACAACACTCGCGTGTGCCATAATTTGAGGTTATTAATTGTTATAAAGTTTAAACAGAATATACGCCATTGTGTGGGTAAACCCAGTAAGATAACTCTATCCTAACATTCAGTAGACATGATAATTATTGCAAGATTTCAAGATACATGATATGTATAGAAAAGTACCCTATATAAACTCCTATGTTCTTGAAAAATTAATTGTAATATTAAAAATATTTCGCTTTATGTAAAATAGTGGTACTCAGCTGCATCCGGTTAGACTGGAAGCTGACCCCAAGATAGTTTGGGAAAAGGCTAGGCAGATGATGATGTTCTTGAAAAACCACGTTTTCCAAAAAGTCCATCTAATTCTTCTTTGTACTTACTGGCTTCATGCTTAAATAAAATAATTGTAATATCTTTTTGATTAAGGCAACTCGTGCATTTTTTTACTGTAAGATTTGCCATTAAATCGAGTTTCGTTGATATTCTATTTTTTGGATCCAGCCCACACCGTTTTAGAACAGTGATGATGAGAGGAGTTACAAAAAGTAAGCACTCTGTATTTACGTACAAATTTTTTAAACTTAAAATCTTACATGAAAGCCAAACGAGTGAAGATAAAACTTCAAAGTTGTCTCCACTTCCGTTTCGTAAACAGTTTTGTATCAAATGCTGTTTCAAGCGATTGCGTTTCCGTGCTTCTCCGTTTCAATTGCAATCCGTTCACTGAGTTTATATATAGCTCTCTTCGTCTGCTTGAACACTGCAATGTTGCGGATATCTCGAGTATTTTTATTTACGTATTTTTTATGTAATGTTTGGTAACAAATTATCTTTCTTGACTAGTGTCAAATACGATTAAATTGACAGAAAGTCAGAAACAGAACTGACAGAGTGAGGAGGAGAGCATCTGACATAAAATATACGCATACAGTCATTTGAATGCAGCTTAATGGAAACGCCCTTCTCTAAGTCAAAAGTCAAAGTCAAAGCATTTATTTCAATTAGACCATTACAGGCACTTTTGAAAGTCAAAAAAATAAAATAAAAAAAAAACGCGAAGCTACAGTCCCAGTCACAAGGCATAATAACTTATGAAAGTACTGTAGTTGCTCATTCCGTAGCGTAGATCTCTATGGAGAAGAACGGGCAAGAAACTCCATGGACACACTCTAACATTTCTAAGTTAATAGTATTACAATCGGAGCCTGTGGGAAGTAACACGACTGACGGTTTTATATAAAATCTCTTTACAATTAAACGCATGTACTTTTTATAGCAAGTGGATTTTTTTTTTGTTTCTGGCGCATCGATCCGTCAGGTTCCTTAGATTGACAAACGGAAATCATTTCCTTTAAAATTAATAACCATTATTTCTTGATATAAGAAACAGTGGGTACTGTTCCTGAATCCCATGTTAGAAATTTAACGTGCCAATGCTGCCAGTCTTCTGGGCGGCACGTTTTCTGATGACAGCGATGTGGAGGAGTACTTTAGAAGCCTAAGCGACCTGTTGTTTATTAAGTCAGTTTTTATTTAGTTAGTTACTTTATTTTATAAATACTAGTATTATTTTTTGTTGTAAATATTAAACTTTATTTATTCTCTAAGTAGCTTGAATTCATATTCATATTTCATATTTATTTATTTGCGTAAAACATTCATTCATCGATGTATTTATGATATCAATATATTAATGTAGTACCTATCCCATGTTATACTTCTGTTATTAATTTGTTGTATACCATAGCCCCCTAAGTGCAACGAGTAATATCACATTACTGCAGACACAAGTTAGTTACATAAATTAATTAATAGAACGTGCGGTTGCATAATTAAAGTAAACTGTATTTATTTCCATCGTATATTGCATTTATCTTGCGAGACTACACTGCGATTACTGTTGTGGCTATTTTAGAACTCATTAGTGTAAATAATCTACGTTATATGCTTAGTTTTGTTTAGTTGAAGGGTAAGAGGGTAGGAGAATGTTACATAGAAAGTACCTTATATAACTTTATTATAAACCAAACGAAACATAAAAGTTGTGTTATACATAATCGGTGAACCACAAACTGCGTATCGCTTGTTAAAGTTGGTAATGAGTTAGTTTTAGATATATTCTGTTGCACTTTGGGTGAATTTACAATAACAGCTACCTTTAGAATTTGCTATGTTAATGACATTTGAATTATTTAAATTTTAAGTGTGCTACAATATCGCATTGGGTTTAACCTGTAAGGATATTTGTATGTTTGGTGTAAATAAATAAATAATAAATAAAATACTGCTGTGGTGAATAAAATAATGAGAAATGGCTAAGCGAAGTTCTACCTATAATACGTCCACATATCGCGTGTTTTATTTAAGGTCTTAGTAATAGTTGGTGAGCCTATTACCATCAACTGGGCACAAAAAGCCAGGCTGCAGGCTGCTACAAAAAATTTCAGATGAAAAATACAATAACACTTTCTTAAACCTAATAATCCACTAAACCATCACTAGACCGACGAGCAGTAAATTACACCGGTGAACACACCATTACTTAAATCATTTTCTCCGTTTTAGCAACATTTTTCATTGCTGCTCCGTTCCTATAGGTCGTAGCGTGATGATATATAGCCTATAGTCTTCTTCAATAAATGGGCTATCTAACACTGAAAGAATTTTTTTATAAAAATAAAATTTCAAATCGGATCTGTAGTTCCTGAAATTAGCGCATTCAAGCAAACAAACAAACTGTTCAGCTTTATAATATTAGTATAGATTTCCTCAGTTATTAAAAGAATTTGGTAGAACACTAAAATGCATATTACCCAAATCTCGGTGAAGCATAACACCATCACGATACCAAACGTACTCACAATATTTTACTACAATTTTCATAATTAGTAGTGCACGTTTCAGTGCCTTAACTAACGAAACTTTAGAACATGATACAGCTACAAATTCTGCCACAAAATTCGACGTTTTACTATATTTACTGCATATTTAGCTTGAACAGAACTTTCCGCCCATTTATTTTATACGAATGCAAAGTGAATTGGCTAAAAACACTGCAGTACTCGTAGTTCTGTAGTTTAAAATTTTGTTGCATTCCGTCCCAGTGGGTCTTGTTCCTTGTTATTTACAAAAATTAGCGTAACTACGAATGTATGAATATGTTTCGTGAGTACTTTTTGTTTGTTTTTATTGGCTGTATGTAACTGCAATTTCGCTTACTTGTACTTGTATATCATATTAATAAATATCAACGAATCATGACGTGCCCAGCTTTTTCCCAAGTATGTTGCTTTCCAGTCTCACCGGATGCAGCTAAATCCCAGTATTGCAGATGAAACAACAACCAATTCGACCCCCAAAACCCAGTTACTGGGTATTAGGATGCATCTTGGTAAGACTAGTTGTCAGATTTTCGAACATCTGTCTACCCAAACCACCTGTCAAAAATCTACAAATGACAGCTGGAACCAACAGGTTAACGTGCTTTTCGAGGCATCAAGGGAACTGGCTATGTAATGAATGGTCAACCGTCTACGGACCAGCCTTGGCCAGGACGGCTTAACCTTGAAGATCAACCCGTGCGGCTGTTATAGTTTAGCCGCAAAGCTCCTCAAAAAAAGTCAGATAATCTCTTTTAGAACATACAACTGCACTCTGTCTAGCTGTAAGTATCTACTGCTTTAAGCGTGTTGTCTGTCTGGTTTCCTGAGAATGAACCTTCCAACCACTGGTTCTTGGTATCAAAATGGGCAGCAGAATTCCCTTACCCAATGAACTACGTATTTTGTGAGTCACAATGTTTTTTTACGATTATTTACTGTGTTCAGCCGGACTGTTTAAAAAGCTTTTAATTTTGGATTGCAACAAGTGTTGAGAGCAGCAGTGGCCCAGTGGTGGCAGCCCTGACTTACGAGCAGTAAGCCGTAGGTTCGAACCCGGGCAGGCGCATTACTTTGTGTAATTTATTTCATCATCGCTGCTCTCAAAAACGGTGAAGGAAAACATTGTGAGGAAACTGGCATGTCCTAGAACTAAAAATTCGAAGATATGTGACATCTACCAACCCGCACTGGGCCCGCGTGGTGGATTACAGCCCACTCCCTCTCATAGAGAGGAAGCCTGTGTCCCAGCAGTGCGAAAATTATAGGCTGATGATGATGACAATAAGTGAATAACAGTGTAAGCAGGAACAGGAAGAGTACAGGGAGCTACGTACCTACCTAACCTTCGGTGATTACAGGCGTGATGTTATCTTCACAACAAAACCTCAATGAACTAATTTCACTAACAGTATTGATTAAGCCCTAAAGCAAACTAACTATATATGCGGTTGCCAAATACGTAAACACTATTTATTTTGTCTTAAATCTATCGTATTAATCCCAAAATAGACGAGCAGCCGACATAATATTACGTTCTCATCTCCTCTCTATATTCCGAGACACTTACAATAATCTTAGACAACTGTAGCATATATTAATACACATGATCGTATTATGTACGCCATCGGGTCGTATCGGCATAACCCTCCAACTGCCATGTCCGTACGTCAGAGTAATCTGTATTTAGTGTGGCGATACTAATCCACTCGTATCGAATTATCTCTTATCTCTGTCCTGTAAGCCTGCCATGCGAATAGAGACGTAAGCTCGGGTTAATGTCAGACGCAGTAACTTACGTCCTTACGTCTGAATGGCGTATGTGTGGGAAAGAAATGGCTGGTGTCTCTTCACGGTTATTTTATCTCTTGGTATAAAGTTAGCAGCGGTGGCCCAATGGTGGCAGCCCTGACTTACGAGCAGTAAGCCGTTGCTCCGCTACTCTAAAACTGGTAAAGGAAAACATCAGGAGGAAACCGGCATGTCCTAGAACTAAAAATTCAAAGACATGTGACATCTACCAACCCGCACTGGGCCCGCGTGGTATATTACAGCCCACTCTCATAGAGAGTAGGCCTGTGTCCCAGCAGTGGGAACATTATAGGCTGATGATGATAATAAAGTTAGCATAACAGTCGAACGGGTCGATCTTCAAGGTTATGCCGCCATTGCTAAGGTCGGTTCGTGGATGGGTGACCATCCATTACATACCGACTTTCCTCCGTGTCTCGGAAAGCACGTTAAGCCGTTGCTCCCGGTTTTCATTTGTCTTAGACAGTTGTTACAGGCAGGCAGTGGCCCGAAACTCTGCCAACCAGGGGTATCGAAAGCCCAAGGGGTGTCTTATTACCCGGTACTAAGTGGGTTGTGGAGGTCAAATTGCTCCATGTAAAATACTAGTATATAACTGCATCATGGATACTGGAAGCCGACCCCAACATAATTATATGTGAAAAGGCAAGGCAGATGATGGCATTAAGTTGCATAACCTAAGGTTTGTGCCATATGAGGATTGCGAATGATTCCTCGTAGAGTATATTCAGGTATATCAAGCTACCTGAATATATTCTGCAAGCGGGAAAATGAACGTAGAAGGGCTTCAGTATCGTATGAATGGATTGCATCATAATGATAGACTCTAGCTCCTGATTTCTTTAACTAAAGGGGTTATTTATGGGGGTAACTGAATAAGAATACCCTTGACCCTTGTCGCGTGTTTGGTTATTTCGGGAACGTTACCCCAGTGACCCAATTTAATTGAAGAGGTTCTATCGATGACACGAGTTTACCGAGTCGTAAATAGGTAAGTGATGACAGTCAGTAATGGTGGATTGGAGATTCTATATTTCAGTTGACAAACCATCGCAATACTTTCTATTATTCTATTCATCATCATCTGCCTAGCCTTTTCCCAAACTATCTTGGGGTCGGCTTCCAGTTTAATCGGATCCAGCTCAGTACCAGTATTTTACATGAAGTGACTGCCTATCTGACCTCCACAGCCCAGTAACAGGGTAATACGATACCCCTTGGTAAGACTGGATGTCTGACTTTTTGGCTTTTGACTATTCGTAATGACTGTCTAAGATCTACAAATGACAGCCGGGACCAACGAATTATCGTGTTTTTCGAGGCACTACTCTGTTCCCATTGAGAATTAAATAAGTTTTCGTTAACAATAAATATTTCTTTCCATTTTTTATTCTTAGAACAGGGTTTCGTAGAACCTAAACAGAGCTATACTAATATAATAAACTGAAGACTTTGTTTGGTTGAACGCGCTAATCTCGGGGCCAACTTGTCCAAATTAAAAAAGTATTTTATTGTTGGATAGCACATTTATCTAAAAAGGCTATAGAGCATATAACATCAGGCTTCCACCAATAGAAGCGCAGAATCAATGATAAATTTGGTAAAAACGGGGTAAATGTGACGCAGACAAAGTAGCGCGCGTCTAGTTTTGTTATAATATTGAATCATCATCATCAGCCAATAATGTTCCCACTGCTGGGACACAGGCCTCCTCTCTATGAGAGGGATTGGGCTGTAATCCACCACGCGGGCCCAGTGCGGGTTGGTAGATGTCACATGTCTTCCAATTTTTAGTTCTAGGTCATGCCGGTTTCCCCACGATGTTTTCCTTCACGTTTTTTGAGTGCAGCGGTGATGAAATAAATTACACGAAGTAACGCGCCTACCTGGGTTCGAACCCACGGCTTACTGCTTGTAAGTCAGGGCTGCCACCACTGGGCCACCGCTGCTCTAAAATTGAGTAAGCCAGGTTTATTGATGTTCGAGTCTTTTCTCTATTTACGAAAATGCCTACCGTTAAAATTTTAATAGGTTTAGTGAAGCGCGCTGTACCTAAAATTTCCTAGAATAGGATAGTGGATATCGATGTACCTGCCAATTCTAATCATTACGATAATTTGCGACCACTACTCGACCACGACGACTAAATATAGCAAGGTTCGAAATGATCATGATTTGATCTCTTATTTATTTTTTGACCTCCAAATCTTAATTTCATTTTAAGCACTTTAAGCCGTTGGTCCCGGCTGTCATTTGTAGATCTCTGACAGTCGTGACGAGTAGTCAGAAGCCAAAAGTCTGACATTCAGTCTTACAAAGGGGTATCGTATTACCCAGTTACTGGGTTGTGGAGGTCAGATAGGCAGTCGCTTCATGTAAAATACTGGTACTTAGCTGCATCCGGTTAGACTGGGAGCCAACCCCAAGATAGTTTGGGAAAAGGCTAGGCTGATGATGATGAAATCTTTATTTCTTTACTAAAATACTATCGGAAGACAAATATAGTTACTCATTTTCTTATTCTTTAGTTTTAGTGCAAAAAAATATGTTTGTCTATTAATCAAACACAATTTTTGTTATCGTTTTTTTTTTATAATAGGTCCTTAACGTGTTTGATACCACGTACAGTTTATTATTATTAATTTATTGTTTTTATGGTTTTCGTCAAAATAATTTCAAGATAACTATTACTTTGAGACCTTAAATATAGATTAATTTGTTGTTTTCCTATAATAGGGGATAATCCTGTTTTTTTTTCTTGGTCCGTCGGGTAGTTTATTGAAAAGTATTGGACACGTATTTTTTCTTTTTTCAAGTGGTCATAAAATTACGGAGATATATTGAGTTGAAATGGCGCATGACGTCACATATAGGTAAGTTTTATACCTACATGTGACGTAGTAAGCCCCCACTCTCCAACTTTAATGAGTTCTAACTAAGTAATTTTTTGATATTTTGATAAAACAAAAAATACGTGTCTAATATTTTTGTACTATCTGCCTGACGGACAAAATAGAATGTCGTTTTCTTTACCCAGTCCGATCCCCTATTGTACTCCATCCACATCTCTCATGCAGAGGATCTGGACATCATATATCAATGCAATTAATTGCGTGTGTGCGTGTATTATCTAAGTTAAACCGCTAACTTGTACTCTAATTGACCATAACAAACTACATTTGAAGAAGTAATTTGCAAAGTCAACCAATCCTGACGACTTGACGTAAGTACCTACTCATGAGAGACGGAAGGGTCTCAATACATTATTTTAATTTCGCCGAATTCGAGGGTACGTACCATATACGAGTGCCGTCGCAATAAAAGTAAATATGCCGAGTACCGAGAGATAGTATAACGTGATCGTAAAAGAGAACAGGGTACCGCGTGCTGTGCTGGTATTCCGAATGCGTAAATATAAACGAGCAGTTTTATTGTCGTGACGGAACGTAAGGCTGTTGCAAATTTGTTTTTTAGTCTTAAATCCTTGCCTGTTTCTGGAATTAAATAAGTCAAAGATGTTTTAATGTCAATTCGGGTGATGAGTGAAATTTTCCTATGGCCTTTTTGAGAGAATTGAAGTGAAATTGTAAATATCTCTATAATAAGACTGGCTGTCGACTTGCAATAGACTACAAGAACCTACATGAAATTCCTAAATCGTGCAGTTAAAGTAATCCACGACTTAAAACTATATTGGCTGACTGATTTTAATTAGTGACCGATACTTAAACACATGATTGGACTCATGAAAATAAACAACTTTCCAAAAGAAACTATTTTTTATACTCATTCTCTTTTATCACAATAACGTAACAGCTGTATGAAATTCACGCGCGCGTGAGCCTGTGACCTATCAGCTGTAAGCCGAGTGTGCCGTTCTGTCTCATTACTATCGTACCGTGCTACTGTATGGAAGAAGGCAGAGCACCCGCACGTCTCGCCACCCCGAATTTCATATGGCTGTTATGTTAACCACGTGTTTAAGTATCGGTCACTAGTAACCAGTCACCCTATATAAAAGAACCAGATAATAACTGTCGGAGGATACTCCCTTTTCTATGGAGTATTGAGGAACTTTACACCCTCCTCTTCATACTCCT
Organism: Cerastis leucographa; assembly: GCA_963082945.1. Taxonomy (NCBI): domain Eukaryota; kingdom Metazoa; phylum Arthropoda; class Insecta; order Lepidoptera; family Noctuidae; genus Cerastis; species Cerastis leucographa. The sequence continues at coordinate 4,476,891 of OY720381.1, read as the reverse complement.
ATAAACTTGACAGCGATAGCACTTAACATAGGTTCGTCTTCAGATTTCGACATTTGGAACTCTGTGTACCGTGTACTAACGTAATGCCGACCATCTGGTAATGCTTTAAGACAAACTTAGTGTTTAAGTTATATTATCACTCCTCTTGAACTAATATAAGCCGTACATTCAGTGTGCCGAGTTTAAATTACTCAGCGGGTCACGTATTCACTAGGATTGCGTGGTTTACATAAAGTTATAGACTTAAACATGCTCTGTTTGATAGTTTGTGCGTGCGAAGAGACACTTGTACTATAGCTGTGGAAGTATATTGATGAAATTTTGTATAACTGTCGCTACTTGATTATGATAACTTTATGTCAATAACATTCAGTACCTACAGCTTTACTTGACATATAAGTGGAGATCGGATATTCGGATGTATATTTACTTTAAGTTTGAGTGTTAGCGCGAGCTCTATACTGGTCATAGAGCTCGCGACAGTACGGAAAAAAACCCCGGTTTATTTAAATAACTAGGTTTTGTTTTTTTTTTATTCAAATGAATTATTAAGCATTTGAGGAGGTCGCGGCTAAATAATAACAGACGCACGGGTCGATCTTTAAGGTTAAAGCCGAGGTTGGTCCGTGGATGGGTGACCATAATTACATAACGAGTTTCCTCCGTGCCTCGGAAATCACGTAAAGACGTTGGTCCCGGCTGTCATTTGTAGATCCTTGGCAGTTGTTACGGGTAGTCAGAAGCTAAAAGTCTGACATCCAGTCTTACTAAGGGGTATCGTATTACCCAGTAAGTTACTGGGTTGTACAGATAGGTAGACGCTTCATGTAAAACACTGGTACTCAGCTGCATCCGGTTAGACTGGAAGCCGACCATAAGATAGTTTGGGAAAAGACTAGACAGATGGTGATAGTTCAAATGTATTATGCCCAGTCATATCTACCATTTTGTCTTTCGCTTCGCCGCAGTCAGGTACTTAAGTATCTGTCTTGAACGACACAAAAGTTGGGCCCGTTACAAAGAATCCTCCACTACTCCAACAAAATAACGCTGACAAAAGCTTAATTGGAAGCCATGACTCGCCAGCAATTAGAAAAGTTATGTAAAATACGCAATGTATGGTAAAATGACTCTTAATACCACTGCATATAAACTAAGCTCTGAAAATGAAATAGGAAAACGTATTTTCACGTATTTAACATCTGATTTATAATAATCCATCACCAAATCTTTAACCTTCATCCCAACAATTCAAAACATTTAAAATTTAAATCAAGAAACCGTCGTCGAAACATCGTGAAGCTTCCACAAATAATCCCACACTTTGTCGTTAACGGCACTGGAGTGTAATGCGACGTAATTCCCTTAAAACCTAACGTTTGGTACCGCCGGCACCAGTCGGTACCAGAAACCGGGCGTCAACGTTTACGGCCCTCTGTTTATGCTAATACTCGACTGATTCGAATACTTCCCATGAAATATATACGACATATTAATCGTTGCGTGAGACTTTAAATTTTTTACATAACAATGTTAACTTGAGTGGAGTAATAAAATCTGAATTAGATTTTTTGGATTGTTTGTTTAATAGACATTCTAGTTTTGAGGGTTATTTGGAGAATGGATAATACTTATTCATGAATTCTCTTATAGTTTTACTGTTAGTAGACAGTAGTCACAAACATTTGAAAGGTTTCTAAATCTTATATTTATGGAATAGATATGTTCTAATAGTCGCTTTGTTTGGTAAGCTGGATTGGACTGGTAGGCAACCTTAAGTAAAATAAAAATGACTGTAGATAATAAATCTCACCTCACAAAACTAAAGTTTGAAATAGAAAACAACAACTTGTAAGAGTCAAAAGATCAGGGAATGAGTCAAACAACATGACACAAGTTAACTGTTACTTCAACTCTTAAGACTGTGTGCACCACAGCGCCTGCTGAAAAGTGTTGAACTTTTGGCAATTTAAAAAAAAACTGTGGAAGTTATTTACTGTTACTTACTACAGTCTCCGGTATGATTTTAAGGTTCCTGGCCTAAGTGGCCTATGAACTTTTGACTTGCAATATTTTTTGTAATACTTTCGTCAACGAAAGAGAAAAGAAACAAATAGGCTTGCTTCAAGAAGGAAAGACGTTTGTTAGATGATGTTTCACAATTCGTTTCCCAATTCATACACGGTGTAAATAACCTCATCACGAAGCCGTCAACCAAGCATTCTGTACATGAAACTAAGTAACTTTACGCAAAAATTATTGCTGTAAAATCATGTTTTGTGGTAGAACTCAATGTAACGCACTCAAATCATTATGCTGATGGACGGATTGAATAGTACGGGGGTCGTGGAGGTGTTTAAGTAAAAATCTTACATTAAAAACTTGTATTTAAAAAAAAAACTTGTCAAAAAGTTGGAACTTTGACCCCTAATATCTCCGTAACTAAAAGGTTCCCAGGTATGGTGTAGAACAAAAAAATGATCGCAAGGACAGGGAGAACCGGTGCCTTTCGGCTTCGTTAAGAGGTGTTTTACACTCTTTATAGTTCACCACCTTGCCGTATAATTGGTTATTACATCTTTACGAACCGTCGTTTTTTTTTTAATCTAAATACTATGTTAAAAATATGAATTCAATCAGAGTTATTTAATATTTCCACAAATATAACCCTGCCAACTAGAAGCACCCGCGCCATTGATCAGGGGTGTCGCGCGCACCGGCAAGCTCCGCGGCACCGCCTCACTTGCAGGTGTAGCTGACATGAGCGCGATAAATAACGCACCAACCTAAAAATTAAGCCGCCTCAGATCATGATTTAGTGGATATAAAAATTTTAGGTACCTATTCATTTTTTGTCGATCAAATCTGTCCACGTTGATCTACATCTACAAAAAAATAAAGTATACGAAATGGTAGATATAGTTTTGAATAAATATCAAGGATAGAAGTCCTAGATAGTGACTTAATTTATCTACGACGCTGTAAATTAGACATTTTCACACGGATATATTAAAATTACTGTTCGCTGAAAAATATTTGTTCAGGAATCTGAGCAGGCAACAACACAATAATAATGTTACTTATGCCTTTCATTTTCCAATATTACCTTTATTTAGTGAGTCGTGAACTGTCAAATTTGAAAATTTTTATTTGCGTTTTCATTTGTAACTGCCATTCAATTATGAACCTTTTACGTTAACCTTATGGGTTGTTGTGTATTTTGTGTGGTAAAAGTGGTTAGATGAAATGAAATTGGTTGTGGAGTAAACTTGAAACAATAGCATCAAGTTTGAGAGCAACAGATGTTAAGAGACTAATGAAATAACGACAGATCTCGCTGACCTTATTGTTGGGAACTACCCTTTGAATAATAATAATAAATAAACCTGTTTTTTATATTTTTAAATGTTTTTTTTTACCTTTTTTTGTTTTTTAAGAAATATTTAAAAATTTATAAAATAATATGTAAAACGAATAAAGGAGATAATAATAAATCACTTTATTTCGGACAACTATGAGATCCATAAATTGTTAGTAACAGATTTGAACTGCTGCACTATTGCTATTAACTTAACTACAGACAAATTAATGAGAGAAACATCAGCTTTAACGAGATACTAAGGTATATGTCTTCTCACCAATTGCCTTACTATGGTGGAGGAAGTATCGGCCGCCACAGTTTTCAGGATGCTATTGTGACTGCCTCTTATTCTACTCAGGGGCGAGGCTGTTTTCTTGCGGATGATAGCATGAAAGCCATCCGTATGGGCTACCGCAAACATTTCTGAGGCACTGCAAAAACGAGGCAATCGCATAAGCATCCTAAAAACATTATTGCATTGGACGCGCAGAACATCCAGCGATCTTTTCGAATAGTTGACCCAAAGATTACCGGTGTAAAAACTCTAACAATAATGATGAGAAGAATAAATTAAGAATTCGTGTAGACATTTATAATTTTGTGGTCTTTTGTACAAGTTAGTTTTACAAGTCTTCCGTATATTAGAAAGAAAGTGTTAAATCTGAAGTTTTAATCACAAAAATACAAATGTACGGCACTGTAGCGGTACAAAATGTACTATAGCAATACAGTCCAAAAAGAATGTCAGCACCATCTATGACACGAATGAAGAACTAACATAAAACTTCTGAATCTCGCTATTAAAATATACAAAATAAAAATAAAAAACCTGACAACTCCTGTCGGGCAGTAGCTCACCAGTCACAACACAGGTCCGGTCGGTGGATCCTCCCTTTGTGCTAAAATATAGCCTTCTGTATCACTACTAACTGCTGCCCGCGACTTCCTTTGCGTGGAAATTTTGATGAGTTTTAGGGGTATGGATAAGAGATGTTGGCCGATTCTCAGTCCTACCCGATATGCACACAAAATGTCATACAAATCTGTTCAGCCGTTTCGGACGAGTTTGGTAACAAACACCGCGACACGAGAATTTTATGTATTAGATATTTTGTAACCATTTATATGTGACCTAATTGACCATAGTGTGAAAACAATATTTTGTGTAAATAAAACAGAAAGATTGTATCTCGAAAAGCCCAAACTTGTTCTGTTGTACCCGCTTGTAAATTCGGGTCGTCTACAGTTAAAACCTAGCTATCTTAATCACAAAACAGTTGAAAGTCGCCTTTAATACTTGGTAGTTAAGGTCGTTGTGAGCAGCATGTTAAACGTTGCAGTTATCTAAGCAAACATTCAGTGTAGCCCCAAATTGTTGCGGTTTCCGACGCTCCGTTCGTGTGTTTGTTTGTCTATAGTAAACATAACACACAATTGTCGCTGATTTGTTTGTTCCTCGATAGTTGTGGTAATTGTTTTGACCCAACAATACACTGCCAATATGTTATATAATATTATGTTATGTGTTCTCTCCAATACAGTTTATGTTTGTAGTGGAATTAATTAATATGGATGATGGTAAATTAATAAGGTGGTGGTTTATCTAGTGCAACATTAGCTCAGAATATTTATCCAGCTTTGGACAATTTAATGATGGCATCATATAATATATCATATATACCTTCATGCCATACACTATTATTTACAGACAAATTAATAAAGACCATCCAAAAAAATCTTCTGGTTTTTGTACCTTACAAAATGCTCTTCATGTCATTTGTCGTACATGTCCCACTCCTCTTTAAGTACTGGCTCGTTTGATTACCTTCATTGCGGTGTTAATCCCGACCTACGAGTCATCCATTCGACCCGCTCCTAACGTGTCAAGTGGTAACTGGGGGAGGTGTATGATTAGTACTGAGAATACTTGAATCGAGTCCCTCAGATTGGCATTCGATAGTGCCTGAATTCCAATATTGGATATTCGATAGGAATCGTTTTTCCAAATAGTAAATTACAGGTTCAATTTCAAAAGCCAATTGATAAAAATTTTAGAGAACTTCACGATAGACCTCCATACTACCAAATTTCTGAATAAGTCATTTGGTGTACCACAAGGGAACACTTTCAGCCTAACACTATTTTGCACGCTTTAAACATAATCTTTATACATAATTTATACGCTGTGTAGATAATCTACAAACTCAATTCTTTAACAATGCCGCTGAAATTATAGTCTTTGGTCAACTGACTTTGCTTACAAGTTTACCCTCAGTTTTATTAGCCAATTCATTGTCATATGACTTTTAGGAAACTTCAATCAATTTTACTACTTTGTTGGTTTTGTCTTGTCCTCCCCTCCTCTTTACCGGAGAGGTGGCCTGTAAAGATAAGTAAATTTCTGCTCAGCACACACTATAAACCTTTAAATCGGTTTACCCTTCATGAATTTTAAATGCGCAAATTGGGACATAATTGACGCGGTTTACCGTTCCGCCATATTAGTAACGGTTAACGCTGCCGTAGACCACAACATTGTTGTGTGTTTGAATCGCCCCAATTCTATATATAAATAATTTGCCGCAAAAGTCACCTGTTTTTGTTAATTTCTACGGTGTATTTGAGTGTGGTTTGAAGATGTTGAATGTAGTTGATTATCGAATGAGAGTTGGTGTATGCGGTTTTGGGACTAACATTCTATAACTCGTTAAATATAGAATTAAATAAAGTATCTTTGTTTGATGCTTGTTATCGAGTGTTTTTTTTTTTTTTTTTTTTTTTTTTCCCCTTATTAGTAAGAACCAAGTTCTTACTAGATAATTGCAATCTAGCCTAAGAAGACTAATAAACAATTTAAATCTAACTTATTATGCTACGTTATAAATTATGTTAATGCTAAGAATAGTGTCCATAATTAGGTATGCACTTTTACACACGTTCGTAACACTTCCTTAGAGTCTGGTAAAATTGATAAAACACTTTGTTCATGTGTTATATAAATAGCACAACATTGTTACTATTATTGATTCACTTACACTACACTAATTCAAATGGTTTAGTTCTCTTTAGTCTACGCACTATGCCTGTGTTGTCTAACAGCTGGATTGCCTCAACATTCACGTGTCGATGGAGTCTGTGTTCGTGGGCTTCAGCAAATTTTTGTATGATGGTGGTGACGAATTCCATGTCGAGGTCACGGTGGAGGTCATCGTTTCTTATGTACCAGGGTGCATTTACAGCAGCCCTGAGTACTTTATTTTGGAACTGTTGAATTATTTTGACGTTGGTTGGCTTAGTACAGCCCCAAAGTTGGATACCATACGTCCAAATTGGCATCAGGATATGCTTGTATATTATCAGCTTATTATGTATTGATAAACAGGATTTCCTTCCCAGTAACCAATGCAAACGTTTATAACGAATATCGAGTTCCTGTTTTTTCTTTTTGATATGGGCTTTCCAACGCAGCTTGGCGTCGAGAGTTATGCCAAGGTATTTGGCTGTATTAGCATAAGGTATTTGCATACCATTTATGTAGAGTGGGTGGTAGTCACTGTGTTTGTTTGTGAAGTTAATGTGAACTGATTTTGACTCATTCAGATTGATCTTCCACTTTTGTGTCCAGTCGTAAACTTTGTTCACAGCTAGTTGAACTTTCTCTACTGCTTCTCTGTGGCTTGATCCGGTGGCCATAATAGCAGTATCATCTGCAAAGGTCGCTATGGTGCTGTTTTCCAGCTCTGGGATGTCACAAGTGTATAACAAGTACAAAATTGGGCCAAGCACACTTCCTTGAGGCACCCCAGCTTTTATGGTTTTTAGCTCGGAATATGCGTCCTCTTGGCGTATTCTAAACATTCTTTTAGTTAAATACGACTCTAGGATATCTACAAATTCTGGTAGCATGCGTCTGAGCTTAAATATGAGACCCTCATGCCAAACTTTGTCAAAAGCTTGCGCGACGTCTAAGAACACGGTAGCACAGACTTCTTTATTTTCTAGCGTTTTTTCAATAACATTAGTTATTCTATGTACCTGGTCTAACGTTGAGTGTTTTTCTCTGAAGCCAAACTGGTGATCTGGAACTAGGTTTTTATCTTCTATTACTGGTTTTATCCGTTTTAATAACAGTTTTTCAAATAACTTTGATAGTACGGGTAACAGAGAAATGGGTCTGTATGATGATGCTTCGTGGGGAGGTTTCCCAGGCTTCGCAATCATAATGACTTCAGCAACCTTCCATGGCTCAGGTACATATTTTAAGATAAATGAAGCATTTATTAGTTTGGTCAGCTTTACTATGGCTTTGCGTGGGAGGCGTTTTAGAATTTCCCCTGTGATGAGGTCGTAACCGGGAGACTTTTTTGAGCTAATGTTGTTTTGAATTTCTCTCATTACTTCCTTAGGAGTCACAAGCTTGATTCTTTGGTTTTGTGATAAATTTACACTCTCATGTATTTCTACAGAGCTTTCGTTGGGTTGAAAGGTTTCTTCTAAATGTTGAGCAAATCGGAACGCCTTTTGGTCATTGCTTATTGCCCATTTTCCGTTGCTATCTCTGATGGGCGGTATTTGTATAATCTGCCTTTTTAGATTTCTCGTTGCTTTCCAAAGTGAGTAATCCGTTGATTTGTCATTGGTAAGCTGAAGAAGGTTGGTATTCAGAGATTCATCCTCAAATTGTAGAATTTTTCTCTTTAGTCGTTTGGTTAGGTTATTTAGTGTTGTTTTATGACGCGGGCACCTTGTTTGCTGCCACAACTTCCTTTGTTTTCTTTTCTCTGATAGTAAATCCACAATTTCTTTAGGATAGATAAATCCCTTATATTTGCGTTTTAGCTGAGGTGTATTGCTCCACGCACATTGTTGAATATTAATAATAAATTTGTTTACTTCTGAGTCAAGCTGATCTTGCGATTTTATCGGAGTTTTAAGGTCGATAATATTATCTAGATCAAGAGCAAAACTGTCCCAATCTGTGGACTTATTAACCAAGGTTAAGTGGCTTTCTTTTAATAGGATTTTTTGACTTAGCATTAGTATAATCGGAGAATGGTCAGAGTTCATAGTAAAACTTTCCTCCAAACTGATGTAATTGGTGGATATATTTTTGCAGATGAAAAAATCTATAAGATCCGGTATTTTCTGGTGGTCAGTGGGCCAGTATGTAGGTTTGCCTGTACTCATTACTTCACAATGTGTTTCTTTAACTGCACTTAAGAGCTGTCTTCCTTTAGTTGTAGTAAGTCTTGAACCCCAATGCGTATGCTTAGCATTAAAATCGCCGCCTAGGATGAATCGCTGGCCTAATAATTCAAAAAGATGTAAGTATCGCTCTTTTCTTATCATGTGCCTAGGAGGCGAGTATATGGCTGCAATGGACACTTGACAAAACTTAGTTTTAACAGATACTGCCACTGCTTGAATGTCTTCTTCTTCATATTTACACTGCACGTAGTGACTAATGTTTTCTTTAATTATAACCGCACTACCCCCCCTGGCAGAGTTGCTAGGGTGGAGGGAATTATATATCATGTATCCTCTAAATTTGATAAAAGATTGCTTTGTGAAATGCGTTTCGGAGATTAAACACACGTCTATATTTTCTGTATCTAGGACCGCCTGCAACTCATGCTGATGTTTGAGGAGTCCATTGGAGTTCCACGCCATTATTTTGAGTGTGTTATTCATTTTTGATTATTCAAGACAGCTGTTTTAGTGCTGGATTCTAGCTTCTCTAATCTCTTATCAAATGAGGTAATGCACTTCAAGATCTGGTTAATCTTATCCTCTAAGTTCAGAGGTTGAGATCCTTGTTTTGCAGCTTGAGCGTAAGTACCAATGTTGGTTACTTGCATGGCTGGTTGTTTTGCAGTTGACTGGACACTTGCTTTCTGCGCCTGTTTACCAGGGTGTGTTATAGGAGGAAACTGTTGGGTATTAGGCACCGTAGGTTTCTTTTTTAAAACTTTATTTTTCATAATTTGCATCTGTTTGGCTACTTCACACCCTCTATAATTGGCAGGGTGAGGTAGGCCGCAGTGGATACATTTTGGTTTCTCTTGCGGAGATTTGGTACAATTGGCTGTAAGATGCTTGCCAGTGCATTTCACACACCTTGGCTCTTTTTGACAATATTTATGTGTATGCCCATAAGCTTGGCATCTCTTGCATTGGGGAATGAGTGCTGGATTTTTGAGTGGATGTATTTCAATTTTACACCCTAATATGTACTTAATGCCGTAGATTTTGTTGACATCTTCATCGTTATAAAATGATAAAACGAACATGTTGAGTGGTTCTTTGGTTTTCCAGCTCAATTTACTATCTACCTTTTCTATTTTTAGGCCTTGGGTTGTTAAATCTTCCTTAATTCGATCTGGTTGGCAAGAAGAGTGTAGTTTCTTTACCACAACTCTAATTGGTCTAGCCTGCTTGTTTTCGTATGAATGCCAGTGGTAGTCTTTTTCAGACAAGAACCTGGCAATTACTCTATATGAGTCTTCTGATTTGGCGTTAACCTTCACACAATCCCCATTCATCATTTTTGCTGTAAATGATTCCGCTGGTTGGCTTTCAATTAACGAATCGTAGAACGTTTGATAGTTCTTGATTCCGTCTATTATGATTGGCGGTGGTAAGGGCACTTTTTTGACCGAAGTCACTTTCTCATTTTTTTGATGATTTTGATGATTGTCTTGTTGGGCGCTTCCGGGTTGTTGTTTTGGAGAGAGGGAGGTGTTAAGCTTCCTTTTCTTCCTGCTCTTGGCCCTAATCCACTCAGTCTCTTTAGCAAGGTCATCCTCGTCTGTACAGTATTCCACGTCGTTTTTTGTAGTCTGAGCAGGTTCTGTAGTCCCTTTTGTTTCTTTGATGCAGTTCAATTCTCCTTGAAGTGTCTGAACTTGTTCCTGCAGGGCATCAATTTGTACATTCAATTTACGTACCATGACTTGCAGGTTTTCTCTATCTGTTTTCTCTTGGAGATAACAGTCATATAACTGCCTTTCTAGGTCAGTTTTAATAGTAATAGACTTTTTTGTAGCCATTATTAAGTTGTAAGGCGAGTTTAACACCTATACAATAAGTTATTGTAAACACTTCATGATTTCCGCACTTGTAACTAGGTCATGACACTGACCCCGATATATTGACGTAGGTACGCCGCGACGCGACGTTGTTGTGATCCGTCAGCAGAAAACTCTCGCGAAAGAGCTCGCGCGCGCGATCGTACGTCCGTGCACTATACTAGGTAGACAACAACTGAGTGTTTTTATTGAATAACAAAATCAAGCTATTGATGGGTTGGAAGATACCACGTCTATCTTTAAATTAACTCTACATTATTTCTTGTGATCCCATTTACATGAAAATCCAATTAAACTATCGCGTCATATAGACTAACCAAATAGAATTCCTAATTCTGAACGTCTCGATTAAAAGGTGGGGTATAGCCAGGTACGGAGAGTCACTAAAGGTTATGTTTATTCAATATTCGACGGCCGTCCCATTGGTCGAATCCTTGATGCCTACTCGACGGCAATTAAACGCTTTTCCTGTGCCCGAGGCTAGCAACAAATCACATTTTAGACACCCCTAAACGCGATGTTAAACCGCCACAGAGTAGCAAAAAGTTCATAAAAAAGTTAAACATAAATCAGTGTGTAAATTTTTATTGTTGTATGTTTTTAGTCTGGATTGTCGTTGGTAGGGTGTCCAAACTAGATAAGGCACAGCCCAGGGTGTAACATCCATAAAATTACATATAGGAGGGGTCGGACACGACGGGCCAGTTATCGAATCACTTCGGAATGCATAGGATATTTTGCGCTTGTATAACGTTTGTTATGACTAAATCAATTTCACGGAAACTGCCTGAGGTTGTTAAAAAAAACTTTATGTTGCGGTTTAAATTTAAACCTTTTCCTTGTAAAAAGGTCAAATTCGATTAATTTTCTCATAAACGAACCAAAAATTATGAAACTCTTGCCAGCAGAATTTAAATGAGTAAAATAAACATTCATGCAAACTTTTTCCTGTCTGCGCTTCTCACCTTTTTATTCCAGACATTTTCTGATGTAGATTTACCATAGCTTTTTATCCCCATCAACAACCATTGTTTTGCTGGCACAACCAAAAATAAAAACAAACAAGACAGTACTATAAACAAAATAAAAAGAAAATACTCGTTAAGCATAATGCTTTTAAACCCGTCCGAGTCGTCCATTTACAGTCTGAGTTTACAAATAAAGTGAAATCAAAATGAATAGTTTATGCAAATTCCATGAGCAGTTCTTGAGTGAACAACAATAAAGACAAACGTGTATTTGTTGAGAAAACCAATATTCTAGAAACTGCAGGCTTAGCAGACAGGAGTGCAACTTGACATTAAGCTGAGATTACGAGAAACGTACCTTGCCAGTTTTTTTATTGTATTTCTTATGTGATTTTCCACTTTGTTTAAATTAAATGAAATCAAATGAAATAATTCTAATCTACACGCATATTATGAAGAAGTAAAGTTTGTGATTTTGGATGTGGAAGGTAAACTCCGAAACAATTCAACTGATAAAAAAAAAACACTCGTAGAAAGCGATAGGTACTATGGCAGTGTCATAGGATAAGTTTCATCTACGGGGACTAGATGTCTTCAAAATATTGCTTTTTGAAACAGACAATTAAACGTAACGTGTATCAGAACTCGCATTTGAAAGTGGCAGATAATGGTAAGGAAAGAATTTAGGCATGAAATCAGCAACTATTGTATTTTTTTTTTAATATTCTTTAAGGCCTCATACTGTACTTTTTTTAACGTTACCTATCTAGTGAATCGAATCTGATACAATGCTTCCAGACAGACAGGGTGGCGGAAAGTCACGTAAACTTATAACTTCAATTTTTTTAATGGCGCGCGATCCAATATCTTGGTGCGGCCATATTGTTGTTCGCTGAGACGACTCTGATGATATTTGTTTCGTTTTTCATCCGATGACAATGGAGATCGATTTCTTTATCTAGATTTAATTTAGTGATATGTCTTGCTGGAAGATTTTGTTCTTTTATGACGAATCTCGAAGAGAAAATCAATTAAAAGAACATATGAACGTCATTTTATTAAAAGATTGGTTGTGTGACAAAGGCGCTCATTTACGAAGACAGTTTAGATATCGGTTACTTCATGGCCACTTAATTTTCTTTTCTATATCTGGAATCTTCCTTTCCACTATCTACCTACATCATAAGAAAATAAACCAGTTCTTTATGAATATACCTCTTGTTCTTTTCTCCAGCCTTTCGTCCCTATCATTTGCTCTTTCTCGTTATTTATTCCTGTAGTGGACTACGGTTCTTGAATTGGTCTTTGTTCTGATTCAGGTGTCACCGTTTTGGCTACTTTTTCTTTCTTCATATTTGGTAACGCAATACAGGTCAAGCCGTTCACTGTAATAAAAAAAATATTGTCAGTGACAATGATCACACGTTTCCTATTGTATGTATATGTTACCGGCCAAACCCGATTTCCGGCTAAACTAGTTTGTCCTAGGCCAAACTAGGGCTCATCATAACCGGATCATATAGAGCTACTGGCTTAGGTTAGGGTAGAACTGTGTTCATAAACACGCGAGCCGAGCTAGCGGTAACGAGCGTTGCCGCATCCAAGTTGGGCGCATTGTAGATGTTTTGTTCGGGTCAGTATATGTTGACACGATAAGCCAGTAAACCGGTTTGGCCTAGGACAAAGTAGTTTGGCCTAAAATCGGGTTCACTGGTAATATATATATAAAATAAATTATTCTTCAAATCATTATTGTAGTCCGTTAAGAAAAAAGCTTACCAACAAGAAGAATTCCAAAAAGATAAAATCCAGCACCACAATTGACATCAAGGAACCACCCGATCAGATTTGATCCCACCATGGAACCTGTGCGTCCCAACATCATTGACAAGCAAACTGCCATTGCCCTGAGTGAAAAAAAAGCATAAATAACTTGAAAGTTTTGATAGATGATAGCTCATTATTACACTTTAACCAACTTATCTGTGCAGGCGGGAAAACACAGAACTAAAAAAAATGTACCAAGACATATCGATGCAAATTTTCATGACAAGCATTCCTTAAGCTGCACACTTAAAGTGGTCATACTATAATTAGGTATCAAAAGTGATAGATGTAACCAGCCATTTTGCATCACTATGAAAGTCATAGTGATCCTTATTCTCCTTAAAACTCAGTTGCTATTGGGTTGCCTCTGCCAGTGGTAAACTAAAAGTGTGCGGCTTTAATTAAGGGTTCCTAGAATAGGATGACATTCTTCTACAAAAATGAAATGATTAAGAAGCAAAAACATACCTATACTTAGTAGGAAACAACTCCACAGTAACGGCATTCGTCAGACCAATACAAGCTCCAGACATTTGGAATATAGCAAACAGTACCACTGCAACCTGCTGGTTATAGGTAAGATTGGCTCCAACAGCACACAGCCCAGTGACACAGAGGGTCACTACTAGGATCGTTTTCTTGCCCACATAGTCCACGAGGACTCCTACGATGATATACATGGAACAGAAGACCAGACCAACGTAGATGGACCGTTCAAAGGTGGAGGTGTAGATTGTGTCGTCGCAAATTATCTGTAATGAAAAAGACATAAAAAATGCTTACTGGCCGCACACTTTATTTTTACGAAGAAATCTTTGTTGCGTTAGGGATCAGTTACGGACTAAATGCGGTCATATACCAGTCACCGACTTGAGTTGCCCATACAGTAAGCTCGCGTGACGTACGTATTGAAAAAAAAATCACGAAGGGAATGTTCGGAATGTATACACGCATACTCAATAGTTGGCAATACGAGATCCACACTCGTATTCTAAAAGCCTTCCTAAATCCATTTTTGAACTAATTCGATCGTTGTTGCCATGACAACAGGTGCAAAACATCAATCAAATCGTATTCTTAGAATTTATTGGCCGCAATTGGCGGATCTTCGAATAAGGTACCTCCTCTAGCTATCTATCTTTGTCAAACCCATAGTTGCATTCTGCTTCAATCAATGCTAAAGATGTCATATGTCACGTTAATCAATGTTAAATACAAGGTGTTGTTTTGCATCCTCGTCAAATTCAAGGAGGTTACTATGCTACTGATTCTCGTCCCGAATAAATAATAAACTGGGTAGGTAATTTTTCTTTTTTTTCTTTTTTACGGAAATCGGTAAGTGTGGACCACCCTTGTTTTAAACGCGGCCCGTCTGGTTCTTGCCTTATAACCTCGCTTACACACATACAAACTATCTCAAACGTTTATTCGACAATTTATTAGTCCCTAAACCACGTTAAGGGGGTTATTCTGAAATACTGACAAACTTAAACAACCAAAAAAAACAGCGTTTCTTAATAATTAACTAGGTACCGTAATTTTAATTGATTATTTATGTCTTTCGTGACCATCTCCTGAAATTTGACGAGGTTGCAAAACAACACCTTGTATGTATATAATTAATGGTTTTCCGGTAATTGATACATTAAAAGTAGGCGTTTATATGTCAATTTATAAACAAATAGGGCGGAATGTAGGCGTAGTTAGTCCGACTTAAGTTCAGTTCATGACTAAGAATACCAGTGTATTTACACTGGTATTCTTAGTCATTAGTATGAAATTCAAAATATGTTGTTATGAAACGGCACTTTTGTCATGTCATTTTGTTAAGTTGGCGAATCGGTAAAAATACCAGACGGCATGTAGCCGTTTTGTGAACGTCGTCGTCCTGAAAACTAAAAAAGACAAGGAAAACAAACTACATAGTTCAAATCAAATCAAAATCATTTATTTCAAGTAGGCCAGTTACAGGCACTTTTGAATGGTCAAACAACAATACAAATGAAGCTACAGTCCAGTTAAGAATGGACCTGTAGGTAGGGTAGGGTAGGGAAGAAAAAAGAAAGCTTTACTAACCGTGGTGCTATTCAAAGCATCCGCAGCAGCATTATTTCTTGTCAATTCGATAACGTCACAGATTTTCATGCCAACTCCATCCTGGCTAGCTAAGGAATTAAGGATGGTCGGGAACCAGATGTAGAAGCCATTTGTCCTGAAACATCAAACATTGTTATTGCAAGCTTATTTTTACTAAAGATCTAAAAAGACCAGCCTGATTCGTTGGTCTAGTGGTCGTAAGTGCTACAGCAGAGGCCGAGGTAGAGAAGGTGCTAGGTTCCATTACATGGTCATGCAAAGTGTTACTGATTTCTTCTATTTGTTAAGAATATCTTAGTGGCAGACCGTCAACAAAATTTGAGTTTGATGGCAAAATGCTCGTCAGTAACGTGGAAAAAATGTGGATGTACTAAAAGTATGTAGGTTGGTAACCCCTCTGCCTGGCCCTTCGGGCATATTTTGTTTTCAAAATATGTAGAAGTGATGTAAAGATCAAGTTATACATACGCAGCAAATATCCCAAATTGTACGAAGCAGGTGAGACAAATCCAGGGAAATAGAGGCGGTCTGAAGATTGGTAAAGTTTGTTCTTTCATGGAGGCAAAGATAGCAGTTATACCTTTCCCGCTATTCAACTTTGTAATTTGGCTTTCGACAATCAGCGATTTCACCTGTAACGCAAAAGAGACTCATCGGTTTGTTTGCAAAAAGTCTAAGTTCAAGTAAATAAATGTGTTTTTGTAAAGGTGCAGTTAAATCGACCCGCCAGAATCCGGACTTGCTGGGGAAACCGAAGTTTGACGTACATATATTTCAGTACATTCTCTGTCAAAGTCCGATGTCCGGAGACAAGTCCGGTAGGTTTGACCACAACTTAAAGTGTATTTAATCATCTCCAACACTTACTGAAAAGCTGTCTTTCGGCTTGAAAGTGTTTATAGCGTAAATTATTTTCACAACTTCCAAAGTCTCCTCGTAGCGACCATTAGCATACAAGAATTTAGGGCTTTCTGGTGCAAAGAAGAGAAACAATGTGGCTAAGCTAAATGGTATCGTACAAGCTACGATGAGTAGACGCCAAGGACAGTAGGAAATATCCAAGAAGTCAATGCGGTAGGAGAAATTAAGAGGTAGAATCAACCAGGCGAATGCTGAAACAAAATTATAAAAAACATCGATCAAAAGGAAAAAACACACAAATCCCATTTGATTATTTCTTAGCAAGTCAGTCAGGCTTCGTTCTTGACGGTAGCGTAGGGACGCTAGAGTACCGCGCGAGGTTGTGTAAATCGCAGTGACTCGCAGCAGTCGTGGCCATGGACTTAGTTTACCAGTCCATGCTCGTGGCATCGTTAAAAAAACTTATTTAATTGTTTTTCTTCGCTTTCTGTAGTTCGTGGTCATAGGTATGGGTTTGGCTTCAATAAACATGTTGTATGTAAACTTACATGGTAAAACTACAGTTCCGATTCCAATGAAAGACGATCCGAATGTGACCATCTTGTCTCTATGTCGAAGGTTGTTGAACTCTCCAAGATATGTGTAGACTACGGCAGAAGGGCCCGTCATACTGCATACAACACAAAATAAAAACAGTTTAGTTACACCTGAGAGTCTGAATTAGTGTCAGGTTATTAGCAAAAATTTCGCCCTCTATTATACAGGGTGGACACTTTCAGCGGGGCAGTAAGGGGAACTACCTTGAACATTGCGGAAATACGTAAATAGTCTTAGGAGATTATCCATAATTTTTCGGAGAAATTTGATCCCCATTCACAGATTTTTTTAAAAAATGTAAAAACAGATAGCAAGAAAATGGTCATCTCACACAAAAACAAAAAGTGCTAATCCACCTGTTTCTAATACAGATAAAAAACTTCAATAGGACCAACCCAGGTCGGAGTACTAAAAAAAATACTCAAATGTTAATTTCTTATGAACAAGAATGGTAACTTACAAAACAGCAGAGATGAACTGCAGTACAGCAAACGACGCAAGATTTGGAGCAAAACTTGATGCCACCGATACTATAATAGAAATGAACATAGCAACCAGCATGGCTGGTCTCCTGCCTTTTGTGTCAGCTAACCACCCCCAGAAGTATGACGTAAGTATTATAGCTGAAACAGATAAATGTGTTAAGTAAAATGATCAAGAATTACTTAGCAATGTAAGTAAGCGAGCTTTAAGCCCGGATATCCTCTCCGCTCTGCTCGTCTCCACTTTGGTGGAGTCTGGGCCCTATAGAGCCGACGAGGTAAGGTGCATTACTTAATGAGTGTTTCTTTTTAACTTTAGTGTGCTTTGCAGTATAGGTTTCCATAGAAAAACATTTGTATGGTTTGAGTTGAAGTCCGCCTGACCTTCTTTTTTTCCGATCCAGCTTGTCCTTTGGTGTAATTTATCTTTCAGCGATGCCATAAACCTACGTTTGTACTCGGGGCACAGGGGCTGCCGGATAAACGTGAAGTCGCTTCGTTTCTGTGCTCCTGGCTGAAGGCCTTAGACGACAACCTCCTTGGTTGACCAGAGAAATGTGAGTTACAAAAAAAAACGATTCTAGTGACCTCGTGCAGTGCTTATACTTGTGTGTTGAGCTCAATTCAATGTTATTAAACAACAGTCTACTAACTTAATTAGATACAAAGTTTTATCTTATGGTTATCCAAAATATTAATATCAACACCCGTCAGTTAACTTTGCTGCGCTTAACGATGAATGGACTGTGTGTGTGAAGGATGATATGGTAAGAAAGGAGGTGTCTGATGAGATGACAAGTAATAGAGAAGTATGGAAGAAGAAGACATGCTGCACCGACCACAAATAACCTTCAGTAAACTTATATATAGACTTAAAGCGATATTGACCTGTAAACGGCAAAGCAGACAGCCATCCTTTCTGTTGCGTCGTGAGTTCCAGGTCACATTGTGCTGCGGGTATAACATATCCCAATACTAGCGCTTGCATGATCATTCCCATCAACGTCAGACCAGACATCACCATGTGAAATATGTTGTAGAATCCAAATCCTGAAAATAATAAACAGTAGATTTTTTGAGCTTTGTCAATGAAAACTGGGTCTTATGGATACGTTTCAGTTCGCAGCTTCGCCCTACGTGAATTCAACTTTATACGGCAAATTTTTATAAATTACAGTGTGTGTAAAATTATTAACTGGCTTAATAGCAATAACCTAGTCATTAATTTAAATAAAACAAAAGTAATGTACTTTCATCAAAGGTGTGAAAAACCTTCAGTTCACGTTGAATATGATAAGTACAAAATAGAAGCAACAAGTGAGGCTAGATTTTTAGGTATAAAAATTACATCCATACACCACATATCGAAGAAATTTGTCTAAAATTAAATAAATCTGCATATGCACTTTATCAGCTTTCAAAAAAAGTTAATACACAAACACTTTTAATAGCGTATCACGGATTGGTTGCATCAGTTCTGAGGTTTGGTGTTATTTTTTGGGGGCAATCTACTGATAGAGAGACTGTTTTTAAAGCGCAAAAACGATGTATTCGATCCATGTGTGGCTTAAAAGCTACCGAAACTTGTGCTCCCCATTTTAAATCTTTAAAATTACTCACTATGCCATCGATGTACATCTACGAGACTGCTTTGTTTGTTAAAACTTCCGATGTAAAAAAAACTCCAATGCGTTCTTATTAAATAAATCAATTTTGCGCCATTAAATGCAGAACCACTTTGATGAAAAAGAGTTTTTTGGTATGGCTTTAAAAATTTATAATAAAATACCCGATAGTGTAAGAACATTGCCCCTTTCAAAATTTAAGAAAGCTCTCTCCTCTATTATTGTTGTTTGTTTTATTTAGTTTTTTAATTGTATTTTATTTAAAATTTGTATGCTTTCGCGGCAAAACATAGCGCTCAAATAAGTTAACCTAACACCTTTATGTAAATACCTATGTTTAACAAATAAAGATTCTGATTCTAATTCTGTGTTATTCTGATGTATAGACTCCAGCAGGTCAAGCTACCCCAAACTGTAAAATTTTCCCAATCAACCTTGAACCGTATTCTTTAACGATAAGGTTAAAAATCCATTAAGGAAATTTGACAGATTTTTGTAGCTTCATGTGCTGCAGCAATAATATTTTACTATAAAGTTTCATCAAAATCCGTTCTGTAGTTTTTGCGAGTAAGAGAAACAAACATACATTCATCTTCACAATTTTCGCATTTTTAATACTAAGTAGAATATAGATAAAGATATTTTTTAAGGCCAAACTACTTAGCGCGCGTAAAGATTTGTAATTAAATAAATAATTACGTCACCTAAACTCAATACAATACTTTTATTCTCATTATCTCCAACGAAATCGCAATCATACTAAAAAAAATAAGTTTTATGATTTCTTTAGTATTTATTTGTTGCAACAGTTCTTGTGTTGACCTAAAAAAATCTCACTAAGCACCGTTTAATTTTTTGCATCATTGTGATCTAATTGAGTTTTATTTTCTGAAAAGGATACGGAAAGCAAATGTCAAGTTTGATTATTTTCACTAATAAAGATATGCAAGGATCTTTTAGCGCGTGGGAAAAATCAGGACTAACGTTGCTATCTTATTTGTTTAATGCATTTCACAAAATCACTTCAGGAATTCTAACCAGTAGCGTCCTCAGTTAAAGTCAACGTCATTCGAAGAAAAGGCTTTACATGGCATCTCTCTAGTTAGGGCACGTGAAACCAGATTTCGGCCCTATAGTAAAACCCGGGAAAAACGGGTTTTGCCATGGGACCGAAACCGGATTCTGCATGCCCTATGACTGTAGTGTGTATTGGTACGTCCATTACCTGACAACGACATGGCTTCGTCCAGTGTCGCTGTTATCTTTTCTTTACTCCCGCTGTTTTTATCCATTGCACCGGTAGCTCCCATTTCTTGTATCTAAAAACATCAAACTTATAAAATACAACATGGAAACCTCTTGCGGTTAAGTTGTGTCAATATGGTCCAACAGCTAAAAACATATCTCCCGGCCCAGTATGACAGCATTTTATATGCTTATAGTTTCACGCTTTATTTGCTGGGTTCTCTTTAAAGTTTTATTTACAAAACTAAGCAAATTAACGCACATAAAAAAGTAACATGTCGTAAAAATAGGTTCAATAGAAAACCCTCTAAAAATCATTGTGAAAATACAAACATCAATGTGCAACAGCGTTTTAAAATACCAACATGATTGACATTTTAAAGTAATCATGAAAAACAGTTCAACCAACTGATCAGTGCAGGCGGGGAAATATAGAACTAAAATAAATGTCCCAAGTTTGACATATTCATGCATTTTTTGAAGTGAAACTTCATATGCGACTTCTAACAAGTTTAACGTTTTCATGGAGGGGGAATATTTTCTATTACTCACTAAGAGATGGCGCTATTACAAGATTTGTGACAACGTAGTTCTACTAGGTACGCAAGATGGCGTGAAACACCGAAGAGTCGAATGCATGACGCAATCGACTCTTCGGTGTGACCAGCCTTCGCTCAATTTCCATGAGTAGAATAACCTCGATAAACTTATGTAATAAAAATTGTGCAACAATAAAACAATAAAATATTATTTAGAAGCTCGATAAAATAACGAGAGTGAATGCGTGGCACTCGAACGCATGCGTGTAGTATTACGAAGTTTCACTTCTTCCGCGCGGAGGGAATCCACGCACAATTTTTTTCATGACAAGCAGCGCCACCTTAAACTGCAGACTTAAAGTGGTCATACTGTACCAGAGGGCCTAGATATAGTGTCATTCTATCAGCGATAACGGTAATGGAAAAGTCAAAAATGTATTAAATTGACTTATGCTTCGAAACTTGAAAGCCTTTTTATAAAAACAACTGTTTGAAAGCAACTACCTACCACTTATTTAGGCACTCAGTACCTTTTAAATAACTTACAAAAATATATTTTTTGTAGTAGTTACATTAATGATTATAATTTTGTTGAAATACAACATAGTGTTGAGATAAGGGCTGGCGATAGCGAATCACGCAACTCGTAATGTAAACACTTTTGGTTACATATTCAAATAATTTGATTATTAATATAACATTACGCTTGACATCCCGGAAGGGTTAGGCAGAGGTGTATAGTGTACTTAATAGTAGAACCCTATTTCGCCAGATACGTTTAAGTCCCATTTAGTAGGGGTCTAGCATAATGCCATCAAAACGGGCCCAAATCCAGATTCCGTGACTGCTATTGATGATATTCCTGATTCGAAAACCGAATAACACTTTGCTCGACCTGGGGCTCGAACCCAGAACCTTATGTTGAGCAGTCGCGCCTGCGAGCTAGTCTAGTGAGACCAACGAGGGGCAGGTTCTAGTAATTACTTTATAAAAAACTCACAGGCATAGCAGAGTTTATTTTAGAAAGCTCTGTGCTAAACAACGGCCCTTAGAAAATTTTATTCTAAGGGCGAAACATTTCATAGTCTTATTACGGGAATCGAAGCAGCTACGATCTCTAAGTACATACAACTCAGCATTGACATTACACTGTCAGCCATTTAGATCGACAGTAACTAATTGAAGTGAAACTTCTTATGCGATTTCCAACAAGTTTAACGCTACCATGGAGGGCGAATATTTTCTAAAACTCACTAAGAGATGGCAGTATTACAAGATTTGTGAATACTAGGTACACAAGATGGCGTGCAAACAGTCATGCATTCGACTCTTCGGTGTGACCAGCCTTCGCTCAATTTCCATGAGTAGAATAACCTCGATAAACTTATGTAATAATTATGTAATAAAAATAATACAATAAGAAAACAACAAAATATTATTTAGGAGCTCAATAAAATAACGAGAGTGAATGCGTGGCACTCGAACGCATGCATGTAGTATTACGAAGTTTCACTTCTTCCGCGCGGAGGGACTCCACGCACAATTTTTTTATTACCAGTGCAATGCAGTGCAGTGTGCATTAACCTTTAGTTAGTGTGAATGTGCTCATATGTGATGTGCAAAGACCAGGGCCCCTATTCACAAACGCTCGGATTCGATTTCGATTCGATAAGTCGTATGTCTATCTTGTTTTGGCATTACGAAAGCGAGCGAGATAGACATACGACTTTCCGAATCGAAATCGAATCCGAGCGTTTGTGAATATGGGTGCTGATAGCCTGGTTTGACCACATTCCAGGGCAGGTATTGTGGGTAACATGAATAGCCCTAGTGGAGCCTGAACTTGGTGTTATTTTAAAAAAGTTGGTACTATCTTAATTTATAAACCCTTGGCACGTTCTGTACTAAATAGTCCAAAAAGTGACGTCATAAAAAATATAGTCGTCGACGTCCCGTATTTCCCGAAAATATCCCATGTATGTTCCGCAATTCTTGATAGTTTTCGAGTTATAGCTTCTTGAAAATTGTATGGGAACCGCTTTAAAGAAAATATATTATAATAATGATTATAATATGGTATAATATGGCTAAATAATAACAGATGCACTGGTTGCCGAGGTTGGTCCGTGGATGGGTGACCATAATTACATACCGAGTTTCCTCCGTGCCTCGGAAACCACGTTAAGCCGGTGGTCCCGGCTGTCATTTGTAGATCTTTGACAGTCGTTACGAGTAGTCAGAAGACAAAAGTCTGATATCCAGTCTTACCAAGGTGTATCGTATTACCCAGTTACTGGGTTGTGGAGGTCAGATTAGCAGTCGCTTCATCTACATTACTGGTACTCTGCTGCAACCGGTTAGACTGGAAGCGGACCCCAAGATAGTTTAGGAAAAGGCTAGGCAGATGATGATGGATTTTTAACATTAAAAAAAATAAACAAGCCTTCTTCAATGTTTTTTAATGTTACCCGGAGGCATTTTTTAATCTCATTAATATCCAGAGTAACAAAAAAAACTTGTAAAAAAACTTGACTACGTAGTATGATTTGATATCTAATATATAAAATTCTAATGTTGCGGTGTTTGTTAGTATGATTTGATATCTAATATATAAAATTCTAATGTTGCAAACTCCTGCGATACGGCTGAACCGATTTGTATGAAATTTTGTTTGTAGATCGAGTAGGTCTGATAATCAGCCAATATCTATTTTTCATACCCCTAAAACCCATCAAAATTTCCACGCGAATGAAGTCGCGGGCAGCAACTAGTTATCTCTGTATATCTATCGTATAGTAACCAAAAGTAAAATGTTACAATTCAGAGGAAAAATACGATAAGATAGTGGAATATTTATTTAATATAATATAATGTTCAGTTCGAAAAGACACTGGGACAATAACAATACTAGCAATGTTTAATCGCTTCTTCTTCATCATTGATAGTCGTTTACCAATTCTAATTGGTAGACAATAGACCAAATAATATTGAATAAATGTACTAACTTTTTAATTGCTGATTACACCTTCGAACGTCATCAATAATTTTATTCTATCCGCGTTATAGATTAAATTACACACACTGAAAACTTTTGAGCGCAGCTGTACTGATCATGTTCAATAGGGGATCGGACTGGGTAAAGAAAACGACATTCTATTTTGTCCGTCAGACAGGTAATACAAAAATATTAGACATGTATTTTTTGTTTTATCAAAATATCAAAAAATTACTTAGTTAGAACTCATTAAAGTTGGAGAGTGGGGGATTACTACGTCACAAGTAGGTATAAAACTTACCTACATGTGACGTCATGCGCCATTTCAACTCAATATATCTCCGTAATTTTATGATCACGTGAAAAAAGAAAAAATACGTGTCCAATACTTTTCAATAAACTACCCGACGGACAAAGTAAAAAAAATAGGATTATCCCCTATTTCAATGAATGAGCACCTTAAATAATCAACAAAGCAAACTTTAAGTTCATTGACTATGTGTAAATAATTTGTTATCGACATTAAGGTATAAAAAAACACAAATAAATATGTAAAACACATACTTTTTTATTTTTAAAGTCTTTAACCCTGGCCTTTTTTTCGTCTAATTCAGTCATACGAGTAAACAACATTCTAAATAAACATGTTTATTTATAATATAATACTTGATTAGGTCTAGGCACGCATGAAGACTTAGTTGACTGACTGATTTCTAGAATTAGTCGTGCAAGTAATAATAATTTGACTGCTAACATATTTTAAGAGCTTTTGTAAGTTACTTTATTTCATGTTTTTTTGACAAACCCCCTTTTACGCTACCTAGGCATGTATTTATTTTAATACCTATTTTTTTTTTAATAAAATTGAAATTAAATTCGCTCTTCTGTAAAGTTTTCAATGCTTACGTTGACAGTCAATCATTGTACTGAGGCTGATTTTTATTCTTCAAGGTTTAAGGACAAATTTCACCAAAGTAACTGAATGCCACTACATTTAAACTGAGTTCAACACTAGTCAGTTGATTCTGTCAGTAACAATATTCATATCAACTCTAAATAATAATAGTAACTCTTAAGTGCGGTTTATATTTACTGATCGTGTTTAGTGTCTTTATTAAAACCGGTTCTAAGTTTCATGCGTGCCTAGTTCAATGTGCAACTGATATATTAAGCACTAGTACTATGTCTAAAAATATACAATCACCTCATTGACACTTGCTTGGGCTCAAATGTACACCTTGTACCAGCTGCGTCTGATCCCTCACAAGCACTACGAGTATTACTCGTAAACATCATCATTATCTGAGGAAAATAAAACTTAAACTATGTTAATGTAAGGCATTTGGAAGTGTGTTTGCCATGAGCGATAGTCTTGCTTTGAGACTTAAAGATATTTATACTGCGAAAAGAGAGAGAACATATTTAGTATCCATTTAAATTATATTAGTCAATTAATAACTAAATGCGTTTCACGTTAAACGTACGCGTATTTATGACAGCATTCAGTTTTTGTCAATCGTTTAAAGATGGTGAACGAATGAAGGTGAAAGAATGCTGGTTTAAATAAGTATAGCGCTAAACGCGTTTAGCGCTTGTGGTGCAAGCGGGCCTGAATATCTTTTAAATTGAATTTAATAATGTATGATGCATGATTTACATAACAACTCGGGTTATCTTTCTGCATGTATCACTATCAGTAAGTACAAACTTAAAAGGTATCCAAGTCAAAATCCTTTAAAAACCCAAAACAAAATATCGCTAATGGCTATAAAATAAATATAAAAAAAATGTGTGATATTAATACAATTAATAGTTTTTTGACTTACATGTTTTTATTACTTTTATGACAGGTGACTTCATTAAGTAATGCACTATCCTCTGATACTGAGTTCAGGCTCGCGGTTGACAACGTTTATATCGACGTCGGATATCAGCCAGTGACGTTGGCGCCCGCGTCACTAGAGCATTCAAGTTTGTAAAGAGGTTATCTGTTTATTCTGAGTAATAATGTGATTTATTTGCTAGTTATGCTGTTACTGTGGAGTTTGTGGTTTTGATGTTAGGTACCTATGTTGACTTAAGTGTGATATTCATGCTTGAGGAACTCGTGCCTAACAGCCACTCATGTCGATCTTCGGGATAAGCCGCAATTGCCTAGGTTGGTCTATGGATGGGTGACCGCCCATTAAATATTGTGTTTACTCCGTTTCTCGGAAAGCACGTTAAATTGTTGGTCCTGGCTGTCATTTGTAGGTGTTTGACAGTCGTTACAGGTAGCCAGTGCAGTGGCCTGAAAGTCTGACAACCAATTTTACCAAGGGGTATCGTATTACCCAGTACTAACTGGGTTGCGAAGGTCAGATAGGCAGTCGCTCCATGTAATATACATGTATTCGGCTGCTTCAGGTTAGACTGGATGCCGACCCCAACAGAGTCGATTATTCCCAATAGTCTCCTCTAGCCCTGTCCTCCGGGGTGACAGCTGAGTCGGGAAAAGGCTTGGCAGATGATGAAGTTAGGTATTCATAGGTATCAAGTTTCAAATAATTAATTTACTGCTGGAAATATATGGTATCTCTCACCAAGTCGGCCGTATACCCTTTTCTTCGCCTACAAAGACACATCAAAATACAGTTATTGGAAGAGTTATTATGTCGCTGCAGCATCCGTTTAAGTTTGTCTCACAATACCTACATACATTTACCTATACACTATATTATTTTATTTATTATACATGGTATTTGCATAAAGCATTGCGGTGCGTTTTGATGTATTGCGGAGAGTAAGAAAAAACATACATGATATAACACTCACTCAAGCTCACGCCGTTGTTTTCATGGAGGTAGGCAGAAACTACACAACGCCACCTCCAACTTTTATTTCACACTCCTTTGGCCGCCACGTTCATTCTAACCAAGAATAAATAGAACGATTATGCTCCTCCATTTACCACTCGAAAAAAATAAAGATCGCACCTCTATAATGATAAAAGAATACTACAATTATAATTATTGAATAATTTATAATACCGTTTATGGAGATTAAAATTCTAATTGAAGGTTCCTTGAGAAAACGCTATTATTCAATCAAACACGGTAGGTCAGACAAATCAGTGCTTAATTTTCCTCTTCAGTAATTATTGTTTACTTTATAGTATTTATTTAACTAGTACAGCTTTTATTAATTGTTTTTATTTTACATTTTTACATTATTTACAAACTACAAATATATCTAAAATAATAATAAAATATGTACAAATATCAAAATTACAGGGCGTCAAAAAATTCGTCCACATCGCTGTCAACAGGAAAAGTGCCCAGAACGCTGGCCGCATTGCCACGTTGGATGGGCAAAAAAAAGGCCAGCCTTCTGGTCACGTGAAGAGTCGAACAAACGTTTAGCGATATCTCGATACACAAGGTGGGCACTCGGACCCCATGGCCCTAGTGTTTCAACCCCAAACGGCTTAATTAATTAATTATTTACAAGGAAGGAAACATCATTACCTACCTTGTCATCTGCCTAGCCTTTTAACAACTATGCTGGGGTCGACTTTCAACCTAACCAAATGCAGCTGAATTCTAGTTTTGGTGTTTAGTGTTACATGGAGCGACTGCCTATCTTACTTCCATGACCCGGTTAGTATGTACTGGGTAATACCCCCGTGGTAAGACTTGTTGTCAGACTTTAGGGCCACTGACTACCTGTAACACGGTCACCCATCCAAGGACCGACCTCAGCAAGCATGGTTTAACCTAGTATAACAACTCGTGCTACTGTTATTGTT
Organism: Cerastis leucographa; assembly: GCA_963082945.1. NCBI lineage: Eukaryota > Metazoa > Arthropoda > Insecta > Lepidoptera > Noctuidae > Cerastis > Cerastis leucographa. The sequence goes on along the minus strand of OY720381.1, from coordinate 4,449,419 downwards.
TAGTCACGGCCCGTCTAACAAAGAACGGAAAGAAAATTATTAACCTGTCAATAACAATTAACGATTTGTTTCTAAGTAGTGTGGCCTTTATTACTGACTAGCCTATGCCCGCGGCTTCGCACGCGTGGAGTTCGATCACTGTCCCTAGGGATTGTACTATCAGGATAAAAATTATTACATGTGTTAATCCAGGTTATAAACTACCCCTGTGCCAAATTTCATCCAAATCGGTTCAGTAGTTTTCGCGTGAAAGAACAAACAAACATCCATCCATCTATACTTACAAACTTTCGCGTTTATAATATTAGTAGGATTTTTATGCTGGAGATAATACCATCATTCATTATTTTAATTGTGCGATATTAATTTTATTTTATGAAGCACTAGGGCAGTTGTGACCTAGGGGAAATGGCTGACTTCCATATTGTAAGTCCGGTTCAAACCCAGAGATACTTTTCTTTGCGTAGCATTTTTCAACAACACTGCCTCTCAAAACGTTGAGAGAAACATCGTGAAGAAACCGACTTGACCTAAATGACGAAATGTGACGTCCACCAGCTTATACTGGGTCAGCCTGGTGAATTCTGGCCTATTGCCTTTTTATACAGAGAACATTATATGCTGATTATTCTTATGCTATGACGTAAGAGGCTCTTTAAGGGAAACTTCAGTATGCTCTTAGATAAACAGACTTATTCTGAGATAGGCATGATATCTATTTGTTTAGATACTCGTGTAAAATCAACGGAGCATCCGTCTACATATTATTATCTTAACATTTCATCACACTCACATGCCATGTCAATAGATTTCATCTGTTAACTGATAAGAATAACAAATGAAATAGATCTGAAGGGTTATGTGAAGATCAAAGTGATTACGAATGGTTTTTTTTTAGGCTGCGAATCGGCCAGTTTCCAATTCCCGTACTTTTAGTAACCTCTGCAATAGGGGATAATCCTATTTTTTTTTCTTTGTCCTTCGGGTAGTCTATTGAAAAGTATTGGACACGTATTTTTTCTTTTTTCACGTGGTCATAAACTTACGGAGATATATTGAGTTGAAATGGCGCATGACGTCACATGTAGGTAAGTTTTATACCTACTTCTGACGTTGTAAGCCCGCACTCTCCAACTTTAATGAGTTCTAACTAAGTAATTTTTTGATATTTTGATAAAACAAAAAATACGTGTCTAATATTTTTGTATTACCTGTCTGACGGACAAAATAGAATGTCGTTTTCTTTACCCAGTCCGATCCCCTATTCTATCATCATCTGAATTAGTCAAAAACTCCTTGTAAAATGAAGTTATAATCTAACCGATTATTAAGCTTTTTTTTCTTGTTAGCCTATTTGTGCCCTAAGTCCTGTGGTATAAGGCTTCCCTTTGTCTTTCCAAACTTCTTTATATTGTGTAATGCAATACTAAAATATCATCTTACTCTCTACAGTTAAAAGTATGGCACCCGCCATATTGTTGCAAAACTCTTCACATTTTCCAATACACCTCGTATTGAAATTGTTCCTAACTCTCACGGAAAGGTAACATGTTCATGACAGACCAGATAAAGGCTAGCACACGTGACCGGAACGAAACAAAGCACTACAGTTACCCTATGTTTTGTATTCTGCAAGTGCACACCCGCCGTGTATCGTTCGAAATTCGAGAACATTGTAATCGCGTGTAATCGATGGATGGGTCCTGATGTTCTGTTCTAAAGATGTTTTATGCATAGAGTACAATTAGTTTGAAGTCAATTCCACTTTTGGCGTGTTTTGAAAACTTGAGTACATGTCTAAACTTACGTGTTTGCATTTAATCAATAAGGACTTGCAACGTGCCGAAATCAGTATGTCGGTTGAAATTATCAATTCAAATCTTAAAGTGAGAGTATGAGACATGGAGAGCAATATATAAGGCAAGCCATTTGGAATTGTAGTAAAATAATATCTTGCTTCTCCGATGGTAACCTATCACAAAAAAAAAACATCATAATGTGCCCAGCCTTTTCCCAACTGTGTTGAGTTCGGCTTACAGTCTAACCGGATACAGCTCTGAAGCCGGATTCCAGCATGTTACATGGTTCGATTGTCTGTCTGACCGCCACAACCCAGTTTGTATTGGGTAAAACGATATCCCTTGGTAAGACTGGTTGTCAGCCTTTCGGGCCACACTACCTGTAAGAATCCTGGTCTACTAAAAACCGTGTGAAAAAACCAAGTAACATCTTGAGTCTTAAATCGAATACTGTAACAGAATCGAAGTAGCCGTGAAGACGGTAAACATCGGACTAGATAATACGTGTGCCATCGCTTCTTCACAATAATCAAACCTAATCCGGAATTCACGGGCACATCCGAGTGTTGTATATATTGCTCCGAATTGCTCGGCTATATGTATTGCTCAACTGTATGTATTGCTCGACTGCTCGATATTTCGCGTCACGCTCGCAATATGTGTCGCGGGACTTAAGTTCTGTGCCCACTGGAGGTTGATGTCGCTGCTGTTTTTGAAGTGGGCAGAATTGTGGATTGTTTTTGGCAAGAGCGGGAATGTTCGATGTTTCTTCTATATGAACCTGAATGTGCACCTGGTTTGTTTTTTTTTACTAAGAAGACTAAGCAGTCAGTTGACTTGAGCAAAAGGTACAGGGCATGTTTTTTTTTTTTTTGGATGGCATCTCTCAGTTCAACCTATGAGGTTGTAGTCTGCTTAACCGGAGTATCCTGTGGGTGCCTTTAGAGTAAGGCCTCCAGCCAGGGCATAAAAACTTACAAACTAAGCGACTAGCGACTGCACGCTAAGGGCACCCCCTGTGGGGTACAAACCTCGGCTTAGGGCGTCGCTGGGAGAGGACTGCATGGGGACAGGCTGGATCTGAATGGTATCATTACTTAGGGGCTGATTTAAAACTACTGGCAGAGCATCGCGGGCTGGCTCGAGCGAGGGTCGGGGAGGGCATGGACCGGGACGTCGCGGCGGACCTCGACGGCGAGGTCGGAAAGACGGCGGTTTGAGTCGGAACTTTTTAAGAGTGCTAGTCTCTTTGCTACTCTCCTGGAGGAGGGTGATAGCATTATCTGGAGTGACGAGGGTATGCCTAGGACGGCGTACTGTACTAATGCGCGAGGGTTCGTAACGGGCGGCCACTGCGATCAGGGGATGACGGTGTTTAATGGCGTTATCGAAGAAACGCTTTGAAAGACGTTTCATAAACTGAAGGACGGTGGGCATTCTAAGGTCTACGTGTAGACGGTCATTACGGACATAAAAAGGGGCTCCCGTGACTCTACGTTAGAACCGGTTCTGGAATAGAATCGTCTTCTTATAAATACCTTTATTGCGTCGCTTACTTTCTATCAGACGTGATGCCTCTTCAGCACGTTTTCCTCTGATCACAAAATTAAATCAACATTCCTGGAACTGAATGTGTTGAGCACTTCGGTGCGTACGTAACTCAAGACAACCTTGATCGAAGATCGTGGGCGACACACGGAACATTGAATATCCGCCACGCGTTTGGGTACCTATTACGTGAAACGCGTATGGCGATAGTCTCCCATCTCTAGATATACGAACTACGGAAAATACTCGTAAATTGTACCTATCTTTGTATGAAAAAATTGTATACATCTCGCGGCGACGCTATTGAAAGCTTGAGGTTTCGAAGATAGGTGCCCCGGGAAATAGGGTGTCGGGTGTTAGGAATATATGATGCGGTTTTTAAAGGGAAGATACGAAAATTGTTTCTAGGCACTCGTTTTTACTTCGGCGCCCCAGTTTACCTCGGTTTATTGTGGATTCTGATGAAAATTCGAGAGGTTTTTTGCGGGGAGGTATTTTATTCAACGATAACAGTGTTCCGGGAAATTGTGAATTTTAGAAAGAATGTGGTGGAGGTCGCTTTGTGTTTAGGCGGAAATAGCAGGTAACCAGATTGTAATGTAGAAAAAAAAATGGTAAATCCAACTACGAACGTGAGTACACTCCTGTTTCTAAGCAGGAGTGTACTCATTCACTAAGAAGATCTAATCTTAAAGAGTTTTCAACCAATAGAATAGTTTCATCACTCTTAAACTCTGTAGATAGCCTAACCACTTATCATCACTTTCTACCAGGGGGCCTAAAATGGCCGCTTTAGCAGAATAATTAAAGGATAAGTAGCCTATGCCCGCTGCTTCGCACGCGTGGTGTTCGGTCACTGTCCCACGGGATTGTGCTACCGGGATAAAAAGTGTGTTAATCCAGGTTATAAACTACCCGTGTTCCAAATTTCAATAAAATCCATTCAGTAGTTTTTGCTTGAAAGAGTAACAAACATACATTCCTAACTATCGAGTTTATTTGAGTCACTTTAAAATACTTAAAATTGTCAATGAGTTCTCACTTGGTGATCGTTATGATTTTGCTAAAGTGTTTTAGACCCCCAGATTCTTTATGACTCTGAACAACTGAGACTATAGAAATCTTAACCAACTCGTACAGCCAAATTCCTTTAGAGACAAAGCTTTAAAAACACTTCTACAGAACAAACTTTTCCAACAAAACAGAACCCTGCTTCGACGCAAGTATCAAATACACACGAAGTGAAGCAATAAGTCAATTGCTGCAGCATTCGCCTCACGTAGCTAATATTGTTTAGGGGATAATACTTTTACCTGGCCGGCATTACGTTGTGTCCCCCATCGAATTAACGGCCGTCCGTCTGTTGCGAGGTTGCGAGCCTTGGACGCTAATTGAGGTAAGTTTTGGGAGCCTGCTGGTCCGTTATGTCAGGACTTGGTCTTGGTGGTTGGTCGTTTTCATTTTGTTACACCAAGATGTAAATGAAGTCAATGACTAATATTGTGTCTCTAGCGTATTCGTTTGTACCTAAAACAAGTTATAAAGTTAGCGTTCACTATTTGCAGATAGATAGAATATAATATACTCACTTTCTTCTGACACGTTTCAAGGCGAGACAGTCAGTCCATGCATTGGACCGACCAGATCAAGTCTGCTGTGGGCGGTTTCGTGCACGAATGTACCCGGATGACATCTAATCGGGCGTGGTGGCGGGACATTGTGAGACGCATTACATCTGCCACAAATAGTAGCAACACTTCATGACGACCACGACCGCTCTGTCAAGAGCGCAACGACTAAGAAGATAAATATAAAACCTATATGAAAATTACGTAGAAATGTTCAAGTATAAGCAATACTATTTCAAAGGAATAAATTGTGTAACAATCAGCAAACGTGAAATCTGTAGTTTTGTAAATTCTCTGTACTACCTATTTCCGCTAAAATCTAACTCTAAAACCGCAACAGCCAACCTCTAACCTAACCATAACTAGATTTTCGAGGAAGTTATTTTCGGTACGTAATCGTGGCCTTAACCTTTATTACGCCCACGGTAAAATTCCGTTCTATTTCCAACAAAATTGCACTGAAAATCCTCACTTATTTCTAAACAACAGATTTTCATCAGATTGACGGATTCAAAATCAAATTTCTCTCAGTCCGTACCAATTATAGCAAACAGAAGATGCTCTGATTTAATTATAGAACACCTTTAAATGGATCTCGTCGTTATTTGCCTTACCCGGGAACGAACTACCCAGTACCCGGGATATTAGTATTCTGCTCGCTCTCTCCTGTTACGGTGGTAAACAATACGACACTCGCCTGTTTGTCCTCAATAATGTTTAATTTATTGGCACTGTTTTGGATTTTAAATTAGCTGGTTATGATTTGGTCGTGACTTTTGTTTGAATAAGCTGAGATTGTTTTGAAGATTCTTCAATCCAGAAGGGATGTTAAGGCTTAAGTGCGTTTACACGACATTTGATACTAACTTTCAAGTCCTTTTTCCGAAATGACTGAACCGATTTTAATGAAATTTCATAAGCAGGATACATAGGTCTAAAAAGTTGCTAAAAATTCGAAAGATAGTGTTACTGCTAAATTAGACCGATTATAAATTATCTATAGAAGCAGAAATGAGCAATTATCTTTTTTTTTAAAGACGATTCGAAAATGTTTTTAGTAACCTTATTATGCTTAGATTTAGGTTTTCTTGTTGTTTTTTGTTTAATTATGTGTGCACTTATGCAAATGCATTTTCCATTTTCCATTTTTTTCTTCTTTCTTTCTTTATTTTAAATATCAGTTGGCCTGTAGCTAGTCCAAACTTTTCACTAACATATAGAATCAAAACGAGTATTAATCACATTGTTCACTATAATATCTTTGTGTATAAAATCATATTAAAAAAATACCAAAAAGGTTTCATTTGAAAAAAAAAACAAAGTTTAAACTAGTGTTCGCATTTTAAAAATCGAATATCGCTTCAAAACAGCACTGAATCAATCCACCATATAGTTGTTGATATATTAATTTTTATTTTTCACATAGAACGTGCAAGGGGAATAGTGCCGGGATTTTCACAGTATAGATTGCCGTTTTAATAAACAAAGAGGATAGCACGTTTTCGATTTCAGAGGTATTATTGCTCGATACAAATATTAGTTGAGATTTTCGGTACTTCAGTTTGCTGCAAGGGGGCGAAGTTTGCGTAGGTAAACATTGTTTTGAGTGTTTTACGTCTAGAGGGCTTTAGTACTTAGTGGAGCTTTGATAAATAATAAAATATGGCTTCTTTTCTGAAATGATTACTAGACTATATGTACTGAATGAGTGAGGCCCACATCATTATTATATTTTCATAATTTATTTACGAAAATTTTGCTTAAAACTAATCTCTATGACAGATGATCTGGCAGTCTGGCAGTCTGGCAGAGCAAGAATGGCTGATATGACTTGATCATGAGAGATTTGACTTTGTTGACTGATCACCAGTGATCAGAATAGGTAGAGCTAATTTACCTAAAGCTCGAGGAAGGAAGTAATATAGAGCTGATAATACTAATAGTTGAGTCTAAAATCCCGTAATTATAAACATGACAATGAAACCCGGGATGATGAAAACATGAACCTCGAGTAGGTACATGTAATCTAGGTATAAATTGAATTGAAGAATCATATTCCTATTTTTAGGATTCTGTACTAAAATTGTGTCAGATTCAAATTGTTTGAAATAGGTAAATTAAAACTAAGTTGGTTTTCTTTACGTGGATATCAGATAGTTTTAAGTTATAGAATAGAATTCAATTATTTATTCAAGTATCATAACTCATAGTGTTAGCAACAATTTCACTTATATCTATGTTAGTAAAGTAAATTATACAAAAATCATGAAATTAACCTAATAATGGGGCACATCGTTACTATGCTTCAGGTCCAGCTGAAATTTTGCAGCACCGGTTAACGATGCCGCAATCCAGTCGTCCTGAGATCATTTTTAGGATGCTGTTGATCACACCTTTAAACTTAACTAAATGCATGGATTGCTCTTTAGTGAAAACCAAAAATATTGTACAAAATCGGATTAAAAAGAAAATTCGTAAAATCACTAGCAACACTTTTTTTCAAACATCACGTAAGATAAATATTGAAATATTTATGTCACGAGAAACCCCAAACCTTTACAAAAAATTGACCTAATGTCCCAAAAATGCTAAAAACCTCAAACATACGTACAAATGTGCGTGTCGCGGGTTCGATCCCCGCACGGAACAAATATTTGTATGGCCTACAGATAGTTGTTCCGGGTCTGGCTGTTTGTGTATGTGAGTTTAAATGTTTGTAAACGCACCCACGATACAGGAGAAATTCCTAGTGTGGGGCAACGTTTTTTTTAAAAAAAAAAAAAAAACCATCCCTAGTGATTAGTTCACTGCCAGCTTCTCAGTTCCCTGATTATTATAATCTGGATCACTTCAAAGGTCCAGTGGATAAGTTTCTTATAAGCAAGCTTGCTCCACCCTAGGCCGCATCATCGCTTCACATCGGGCGAGTTTCCTATTTAGTATTAAAAGTTACATGTTCAGCAAACACAAAATGTTAGTCAAGTCACAGTTACAGTTAGAATTTGCCGAAATTCGCTAGTATTCAAAATCGAATAGCATATAAATCTGTACCAAAAATTTACTGACCCAAAACATACTGAAACCTTGAACATACGCACAAACACATCCCACATTTGTATCACGTATTCAATATTTAGCTGAGATGTATTCCAAGATCAAAGGGCCACGCACGACCGTCTGCACTTGTCGGAATGAACGCGTTTTCATATCAATTCTTATTCATACGTACAACGTTTGCCTTCGGAAAGTTAATGTGGAGAAGGTACCTGTTCTTGTAGATGTTATGTTTTGAAATTGGATTAGGGATTGCTTTGAAGGTAGATCTAGAGTCATATTTATAACTAGCTGTGCCCGCGACTTCGTACGCGTGGAATTTGAGAAGTAACCTGAGTTACCCCCTTATTATATCAGCTATCTGCTAGTGAAAGTCCCGTCAAAATTGGTCCAGCCTTTCCAGAGATTAGCCGGAACAAACAGACACACAGACAGACAAAAATCGTAAAAAAATTTTATTTGGTATATGTACCGTATATACATTCATATGCATATAGTAAAAAGCGATTATTTAAATATTACAAACAGACACTTCAATTTTATTTATTTTTGTAGATAGATGTGTAGATGTATAGATTTTGCAGGTAGGTACGTGTCGCGTCCCTCCCCTTCGATCCTTGCTCGAGCCAGCCTGCAATGCTGAGCCTGTAGTTTTAAGTGAGCCCCACAAATAATGAAATCATTCAGATCCAGGCTGTCCCTTTGCTGCGGTCCTCCAGCGACGCCCAACCAAGGCTCGTACCCCGCAGGGGGCGCTCTTAGCATGTTGTCGCCTAGTTAATAAGTTTTGCCCTGGATGGCGGCCTTATATTTAAGGCACCCACGGGATAGTCCAGTTAAGCAGAAGCCAGTCTCATAGGTGGACCTGCGACATGCCAATTACCAAAAAAAGGTGTCACGTCACCTATTTTTGTCGCAGTAACGGTGCTGGCATCTATCACAAACTGTGGTGTGCTTTGTATGTAATAACTGCAATTCCTCAGAGCTTCACTAGTCATGTTATTATCATTCTCTGTATTTAGCCAGTAAATCGGAGACAAATACTACCCTATATATTTAAGTCTATGACTACCCCTCGAAACGCATCTACTGGCAGAAAATCGCTACTACAAATCCCGAACAATAACGACATCTGGTGTCCAATTCAAGGAAACCACCTGGTTCTTTACAGACACGGAACCCATCTACAGTTAACACAGTTAAGTGACTTCCAGCAACACAAATAACAGTTAGTACTACCCTCAAACAAATAACACAGGCTTCACGGTAGGCTTCACAAACGCAACACGTTCCAGCGAAGCGTACTATACTAACGTTGTTGCAATACAACACAACATACGTTGTACATACACAGTCGAATGTACTCCGAAATTAATTCGCGTGAACTCGGCAGCCTCCTGAAATCCGTTTATTTGATATGATATATTACTAGCGTTAGTGCTGCTATGTGTGTTTGTTCGTAGGTATATTAAGCATGCCAAGATTGTGCTCGGCAATTGAAACTAATTTTGAACCAGATTAGTTGGCTTATAGCTACGTGGTGTCAAGATAAAGGCAATTCAAGTTTCGAATGGGACTATTCGTGGGTTTTGTCCATTTTAAGCATTTAATAGGCGTTCCCCTTTATAATCTCTACCTTGGCAGCCTAAAAAAATATTACAGTACTTTGGTTTTTTATGGTTTGGTTAACTTTGGATTTGCGTTTTTTTTGTCAAAAAGGAGCAAATTTTATTCAATTTCTCATGAACCCTAAGTATCGTGACATTGTTATTATAAAAAGATACATAAAAATACCTCGACTGTCTCGTTGGTAGTGGTCGCAATCGTGACTGCTGAGCATGAGGTCCTGGGTTCGATCTCCGGGTCCGGCAAATTATCAGCCAGTAGTGTATAGTAGGATAGTAGCAGCCACAGAGTCTGAATTTGTGCCCGGTTGATGGCAATAGGCTGGCTCCCTAATTACTTGGGATTTAAACATAACTGGCAACATGTGGGTGTACTATTGTTACGAGTATTAGGTTTACCTCTGCCATAACCTTTCGGGGATTACTGGTGTGATGCTATGATGTTACATAAACACCCGAACAGTCTTCATAAACATGATAAATATCTTTTCGAACACATAAATACACTAGAATAAGGTCCATTATCTATACTTCAGGGTCATTGTCCGCCTTGATATACCCATCTCGTGGGAAATTCATTCTGTCTTCACCATACCACAGAGAAAATAAGCACAGAAGTTCAGTTCCTTACATCAAGTGAAAACGCGCGCAAACAAACACACACCTAAATTAGGTTTTACCTACTCCGCCGATATTCTTTTCGTTGTCAATCCAACTGGCCAGGACTTCGTCGTTTCATTATCTCGGCACTTTTCTAGTGGTCTCCGGCACTCCGCTATTGATTCGGGCTCTCAAGATTGGAAACAGTGTGGTGGGCTTGGCCTAATAAAAAACACACATCTCTTATACAGTGAGTGCACGTGCACTCGCCTCTGACATTCGAACTGAATCAGAAAAAAGGATATTTTAAAAAGAATATTTCTATATGAATGTCCTTCGGTAATCTTCGTGTTTTTAACACGATCGCTAAGATACAGAGTAACCAGTTTTTTTTTGTTTTTTTTTTCGGATGGGAAATCAACGAATGACTCCTCCCGCTCTGGGCGGAGCGGAAAGGAGTGTCAGACTTGTACTGACTAAAACCCATCCATGTTCCTTCTTAGTCTTTTGTGTTCCAGGGCCGCGGTATCTCTATTGAACAGTCCCGCAGTCCCGGTAGTCATCGGCCCTCTCGGACACCTTCCGGTTTGCTGACATCTCCTTGAGGCGCGCGTGGAACACGAACGCGCCGTCGACACGGTCTGTCGTCATGAGACGGATGGACAGTGAGCTAGCCCAATACTCACCGTCCACAGGCCCGCGCCTACGGTGGCCGGGGGCCAGTGGGTGGCCCACGACGCCCGGGGCGTCTCCCGCGGCGGCAGAGTAACCATCTACGGCAGAGGCGAAGCTTCTAAGTTTTGTCCTGCCGCGCTTTGTTGAAGTTATTGTTGTCTTGTCATTTGGAATTTGTATGAAGTTATCTTTCCATCAGGTTACTCACTCCGGTCGTAGATTGTCACCCAAATTCAAGTTATAGAACTTAATTTTTTTTTTGGAATTACGTTAATTGTTGATCTATATTATTTGGTGATCATGTAAATAGAAATTAGGTATGTACTTCCTTGGCTGAAACAACTCTATATTTTACTCAATACCTATCGTTCGGATTTCTGAAGGAAGAAAATGATTACTGAATACTTTTTCTAGGAGGTCTGGTACGCCCAACGACGAATTTAATGAAGCTATACAAAACCAGTTTGTGCATATCTCTTATTGTATTGTATGTTTTACTGGAGATGTATAGCTTCATGTGTCGCAGCGTGTACGCATCTAGGTGTGCGTCTTGTAGTGTGGAGTTTACTTTCTGTATTCCTCTTCTTTGTCACTTAGGTTTTATACTGTAACAATTGTTGCAGAATCAAGAGTGTCTCTGATGATTTTCAATTTGTTATTAGTATTAATATTTTGAATAACTCGTATGTAAGTACTGTTAAACTTTTGAGACGTTGTAAGTATGTAGTAGTAAGTTTGTAAGTTTATAATCCTCGGGAGTATAGGTGTCACGTGTTGTTAATGTTTGTGTACTGATATCATTAAAGTTTATGCTATATGATTCGGGCTTTGCTTTCAATAATGATATACTGTAATATCACGCTTGTATTCTGCGAAGGGAGTCCGTAGGTAAGTCACAGCTATACTATTGGTAAATTCATGAACATTGTGCCATGCAATGGGGGCGAGCCTTTTACCGTCATTATCGGTACGAGCCTCGGCTTAGGGCATCGCTGGGGGAGAACAGCATGGAGACAGGCTGGATCTGAATGATATCTGATTTAAAACTACTGGCAAAGCATCGCGGGCTGGCTCGAGCGAGGGTCGGGGAGGGCGTGTACCGGTACGTCGCGACGGACCTCGACGGCGAGGTCGGCAAACGGCGGGTTGTGTCTGAACGTTTTAAGAGTACTAGTCTCTTTGCTACTCTCCTGGAGGAGGGTTATAGCATCATCAGGAGAGACGAGGGTATGCCTCGGACGGCGTACTGAACTAATGCGCGAGGATTCTTAACTGGCGGCCTCTGCGATCAGGGGATTACGATGCTTGATGGCATTATCGAAGAAACGCTTCGAAAGACTTCATAGACTTCAGGCCGACGTATCGTTAGTTAGAAACCCTGAAAGCATAGTCGACGTAGCCCCGCTACGCGGGGCTCCTATTTCTGTCTGCAGGGTTTACAGTAAAGGCTCGCTTCGCTCGGTCTTGAAAAATTATGCTTTCTAACTTTCTAACTTTTTTCTAACAGGTTCACCTTGATTCTCCATTTCCGGAACCAAGCGCCTAAGACGTTGGTTGAGGTTTGGAGGGTGCTATAGATAGCGTCGTGACTGCGGCCTCTGTAATAAATGGCCGTGTCGTCCGCGAACAAGGCTAACTGAGCCTTTTTGCTCTTGGGGATATTGCTGGTGAACAAAGCAAATGCAACGGGAGAGACGACGGAGCCCTGAGGGACTCCGGTTCGATTGGAGTGAGGGGAAAATAAAACTGAGGACTTTCTCCTGACAGACGGCAAACGGTACGTTTCAACGGTATTTCTGAAAAAGAAATAGACGAACAGAAGCTTACTTGAAAAAGACAGCAATTGTTTGGGGTGAAGTCGAGGGACTTTTGATGACCTCACGACACTGGGCTGCGACGAACCAATGACCATAGCGAGCGGGAGGGTGCGAGCAGGTAGCGGCACGTCCGCACGCAGCGGTCAGGCGGTGAGTATGTAAGCCAGACAATACTCTACTTACTCTTCTAAAAACTCGACAAATCACATGCCTCATTACATTTTTAGCTAACACCTGGTTACCATTTTTTCTCAGTAATCATTAAAATATTCGAATTCGAATATAGGCACATTTCAAGACCCAAAGGTTACGATAACACAGAAAGTCATTTACAAAATCCAATAGCAGAAAGGTCTGTCCCAAGATTAACAAAAAATATGACGTCAAAAAGTCAAAGAAGGGAAAAATAGGTCGTGTAACACAATATGTAAGTACACACAAAGGTGTACATTTTCCTTTGACTATTTATTCGTTTAGTTTTTCTTTTCGTTTGACGGGGGCTCAGATAATGGGTCTTTAAAAGACCAAAAAGCGGATTAGGCATTACCGCTCCCGAGCCGCGTTCCGGGCTTTATATACGGACAAATCGTTTCATCTGTCTGTTCATCTTTTTTGTCTTGTATTTACGGTGAGTTGTGTCTAGAGACGGCAGTACTTTAAATAAGCGTGTCGAAAGTTATGACTGACATGAACTGATCATGAAGCCAGGATGGTCTTCTCACGACAGAACTCCTTAACGGTTCGAAAAGTTTTCATATATCTGACCTACACAACCAAGTTAGTATGTACAAGGTTATACGATACCCCTTGGTAAGATTGGTTGTCAGACTATCGGGCCCGTTTTTAGTGGCCCGAAAGTCTGACAACCTGTCACACATCTACAAATGACAGCCGGACCAACTACTTAACGTACTTCCAAGGCTCGGAAGAAAGTCGGTATGTAATAAGAGATCACCGATCCACGGACCAACCTAGGTAAGCACGGCTTAACTTAAAGGTCGACGAGATCGATTATTGAGCCACGAGCTCCAACAAACACGAAACTTTGTAAGCGCAATAAACTTATTAATACAATCTAGTTTTTTTTTTAAATATATTCAATTTATTTTTCTTCTAAAACACATCGGTTTCTTTACGATCGATATTTATACAACAGTTAAACACTATGTCATACAAATAATTTCCTCTCATTGCAAAAAGTCACAAGCATCTCCGCCGCAAAAGAGCATACCATGACATTATGTTTTATGACTTTTATTTGATATTATCCTTCTGAGCCGGAGGTCGGCTCACTAATGCTGCTTTTCATGTTGCTAACGAACCCCGCACGACTTTATAGACTTGCTGCCCTTGTAAGCCGAAAGAGGTATCTCTGAAAAGTCGGAAATTCATCTGATTTGAATAGAAAATCTGAGGAAAGTTTTGAGTATGAATGTGAAGTATAAGAGTAGAGGGAGACCAAAGAAACGATGGATGAACTGTGTGAAGGAAGGAGCTTGAAAGGAGATGTCTGTTGAGATGACGAGTAATAGAGAAGTATGGAAGAAGAAGACATGCTGCAAAGACCCCAAATAAATTGGGATAAGGGCCAGAAAATGATGATAGATTGGTAAATCTCGCATCATATTTTCTTATTAATACAACCGAGTATTAGAAATTTGAAGAAAAATTAGTGTTTAACACTAAACTAGCTTCTGTCCGCTATTTGGCACATACTCGTGAATTTATTCATTTATCTCAACTAGTGTTTTATTTCACAGAAAACTATAAACAATTGTTCAATTCCTATAAATAAAAAATCTTTATTGAAAAAAGAGGAAATATGTACATTTAACACTTATCACAATATTGATACAAGTACAGTAAGTAAATAAACAGATCAAAATGAACCCTAACGTCTAAACTAGGCAGAGCTACTATCTTAGACGTTAGTCGCTTCCAATGTTGTTACAATCCGAGTTATGCTTATTGTGATTAAACATTACAATGCAAATATTTTATATTACTAAATAATAACTAAAAATACTATAGTTGGCGGTGTTTCTTTTTTTTAATCTCAGTATAGAGGCGCATTTTTTGAAGGTCTTATGTCGTTATATTTGTCTTGAATTTATAAACAGGATATAATAAACAAACATTATTTTAATAAAAAAAATAATTTTTTAAACATTTATTTGTGTAATCGGCTGCAATGACTAGGTTTCAAAAAGGTACACGTGAGGACACTTGTATCGAAATATACTATTTTGTTATCGGATGAGTAGCTTCGAACATTATTTCCTACAACTAAACTGTAGAGAAATTCATTTTCACATATTCTCATATTTCTCGAAACATACATTTACAGAGTTACCACTTCTTGGCATACAGACGCAGCATGTACGAGTAATAAAAGGAAACTATCCTGCCTCGGACAGGCCTGTTTGAGGATTTCAATCTTTTTGTTCGAAACTAATTTTCATGGGACTTTGTAAGTTTGATGTTGACTTTAAAACTGAAGCTTTTGTTGGAGCGATGAATAGGCTGTGTGGGGAACTACTTTTAAGTTTGACTTATCGCTTGGTCTTTGGGTTTGTTTTGTAATAATGGACCTTATTGCCTTGCTGTTAATTCGGCTTTAGAGAATTCCAAGTTAATAAAAGCTCTTATTTGATGTGAAGTCTGTGACATTAAATTGACTGGCTTGGCGACATCTAATGAGAGTTATACAGTAAGATGTCGTCATATCTTAAGGTGTGGTACAAACCATCGAACTGATCGGAGAGCTGATTTTTTCTTCGCAATTACGATGTTGGTCCCATGCAAAAAAAAATCTATTTATTGGCTCATAAATATGACCACACCTTTCTGATACAAGCTTTTGAATAAAATATTAAGATCAACTGACCTTAGTTTATTATGCTCGAGGCTTAATAAAGGCTTCAGCGGTGAGTGAGATCAAGTTTAAATACCTAATCTTTTGATATTATAAGCTGAAGATTAAAGTAAATCATATAGCGAAAAAAAAACACATTTATATTTTGGTTACCTACAACTGAAGTCGCCAACAAATCTCATTTGTTACGTAATAATATAATAGAATTAGGTTTTGTATCAAAATAAAGACTTACTGTAATCTTTAGTACATGTTGTCTACCATATGTTTGGATTGGTAATCCTACTTGTCCCACGCACAGGTGGTCAAGCTTAAAGGACAAGTAATACGGTGTGATATCGTCGGATAAATCGGTACGTCTGCAGCTGTGTTCTGCTTCAAGCTATGAGATTTCTTGTATTTAAGTTATTGTCTTTGTGAAAATGTAGATATTTTGTCTTTAAAAATAGTTTGTTTTCGATTTTTGAGTTAGGGTTTCTTCAGTCTAAATAAAAGTGAAGTGAAACTGTTTTGAATAAAGAACCCATTTTGGAGATTTGCTGACGTTTATTTACGAGTACGACTAGATAGTTTATGTTGCTATGAATAGTTCAATGTTCTTAGCCATGTGCTGGAGTAAAAAATAAAAAGTAAACATCAGCGGCTTTTTACAATATCAGCATTGCATTTTAACTTAATTCACAGCCAAAGAAAGGGTGTTGGAATATTACCAAGACCGCTTAAAGAGCGAGATTTTCTCACTTTTTTGCTGAAAATCGTAATAAGTTTTCGTATGCATAAATGGACTTCATTCGGGAGTGTTGTAACAATGGGAATTTCTCATCCGACCGGGGATCCTTTATTTTCTCGTCTCCCGGCTTTCATTTCACTTGCAAATGTTTCATTCTTTATGAATTTACCGCGACTCTAAGGAAGAAAAAGGTTTTCCGGAATCAAACTTGTACAAATATTTAAAGTTAAAACTTTTGTAACCGATTTTTCTCTTGTCATCTCAATTTCTTATTGGAGAATGATCAAATAGCGTTTGAAATAACGGTTTAGAAGATGGTTTGGCTTGTAATTCGGGGGATGTAATGCTGGGTTCATAGAGTGAGTAAATCCACTTATTCAGCTCAATTACACAGTACCGTTATTTCGTGTCACAGTCAGCTTTAGGGTTGAATGAGCTCGCAATGTGAAACAGTTAACATATTTCATCGTGATAAATTTGATTAGTATTTATATGGAGCGAGTAAATTTTGCGTGTAAAGTGAAATACGAATAAATTGCTTAATGGTGTAATAAAATTGTGGATGACACTTTTTGATCGGATAATAACAATACGGAATGGAAATTATCGTAGCGTAAATTATGATTTCCACGCGAGGGAATTTAGATATAGATGTCAATGGTTCACGTTAATTTTCAGGTTTTGACAGCTCAATAAGGTACCTACTTATTTTTTATTATTTATAAACTAAGTCCTGTCATTTGTAGATCTTTGACAGTCGTTACGAGTAGTCAGAAGCCAAAAGTCTGACATCCGGTCTTACTAAGGAGTATCGTATTACCCAGTTACTGGGGTGTGGCGGTCAGATATGCAGTCGCTTCATGTAAAATACTGGTACTCATTGCATCCGGTTAGACTGGAAGTCGACCCCAAGATAGTTTGGGAAAAGGCTAGACAGATGATGATAAACTAAGTCCAGTATTTTCACTTATGATCAACAAACTCAGAACATAGAAAATTAAACCTTATCGAAATTTATTTTGGTGAAAGTTCCTAAGACATACAGCCCTGTTCCTAATACATCTATCTTTTGGCGATTCGCTTTTCTCAAGAAACTCAAAAATGCCTTTACTCGCAACAATCTCTTGAAAGAGACCAACAACTAACACACAACCCCTAAATCCTTAAAAAAATACTATAAGTATGATCATGATTCTTCTCCCTTACCCCAATTTATTTGTGGACCTCGTAGCATATCTTCCTCTTCTATTCTTCTCCACTAGTTATCACGTCAGTAGTCACCCCCTTTCTAAACATAACACTAGAGACCGGATTATATGCATTTGCATATTTAAGCCATTCTCAGCGGTAATAGCATATTTTACCTAAGATCTAGTTATGATGCAAATTATCGGTACATTTACAATATTTTTCCAAGTGCACAGTATAGTCCGAAATGCGATAAAAGTTATCACTGATCATTTTTATCGCATTTCGGACCGTAGGGTAACATAAGTGCTAACATAGCACCCACGCTCAAATTCTGCCCAGTTACCTCAGTGCATTTGGAGCGAACCTTATCCACTTACAAAAATATTTTAAATGATCGAAGACACAATATTCTTACCACTGAACATTTGGAACAATAGGTACATCATTGTTTACGTTTACAAAAATATTAAACAATTTTAATATCATGTTACTGTAGATATTATAGCCTATCAAAAAAAAAAAAAACTTATTGTATGCTAATTCTGAAATAAAAAAATGAAAATTTACTTTTTTCTTTTCTTTAGGGTTTTTATTATTTTTCATTTAATTTGTCATATTCTGCCAATTTTCATGCACATTTCAAGCATTTTTCATGCATATTTGCATGCATAAAACAAGCTTTTTATGTTGCATATAAACCGGTCTCTACATATCACCTATTAACCACTCACCACACACAATATAATAAGACTAACTAAATCCCAGAGCACACAATTTCATAAAACCCATTGTGCAACGATACTTTAAAGCGTCTCCTTGTTCAGTAAGGTCGATCGACAAGATAGTGTAGACAACGCTTTAGGAAATTAGATTCGCGTGGCAGTCGGGGCACGTGGCCACCGATCTTGCTGGACGGCTAGATGTAGTCCCACCGCTGGGACGAGGGAGTTGTGACAGTTTGCTGTATGATTAGTAGAGGTGATGACAAAAGACGGTAAATAAAATCATCGTTTAGAAACCGGCAGGTCCTAGAACTTATAACAGCAATTTCGAAGGCTTGTGAGATCCACCTACTCAAATTAGGCCCTCGTTGTTTATCATAGCCCAGTTCCTCCCACAAAGAGGAGACACGGGTTATTGCAGTAGGAGCATTAAAGACTTATGATTATGTTGAGTGTGTCAAGTTTTTAGTCACACATTTTGTGATATTGAAAGAGATCTTCAAATACTCTGTATCACGTATTAAGCCGGGTTTTACGCCCGTGTCAATGTATTCAGAAATTATTTCATAAACAAAATAATAATTAATTAAAAATTAAATTAAATTAATAATTTTATTATATTTTAATTTTCCACTTTTTTATACTGAATTATAATTAAATAAAAATGTGCCAATAGTCGCGATTATTTTGTTCCCATCACGGTTTCTTACATCTGTTACATACACAACCACAATTATCACGATTCACGATCTACGATTTCAGAAATTAAGTTGCGTTTCAGAAATATTAGTCTTGTTCTTGGTCATCATCAAATATTGCAGTGCAGCCGCCTAGCATGACCGCCGTAGAAACGGGCTATGTCTACGGAAGAATCGACAATTTGACAGATATTTCTATCGTCCCAAGCATGGCGATATTAAGAATGTAGAAAAGAAATGTTTCTTTTCTTCAGTCGACACAAGTCTACAACGTCGAGCATGACGACCGTATTTTCTCTTCTTTTGACATTTGGGGGTAGAAACATTACTTCTGACTAATGTCAAATGTTATGTAAAATATTTAGGTTTAATTTCGCGAAAAAGATCCAGGCCTGGATCCAGGATGCAGCAACACCATCCTGCCCACGAAAAATGAAAAACTCATGCAATTGGCAACTTTTTTTGTTAACTAAACGTAATAATATTCAGGGAATATAAACATCACGTGATACGTCCCCGTTGCTATGGAAAGAATTTCTGTATAAGTCTTCGTAGAAACGCGAGTCGACAGGGCGCGCCATGCTCGGCCAGAAGAAATGACAAGTTGTATAGAAAAGATTTCTTGTCGTTTCTTGGTAGAATAGAGATAGAACGGTCATGCTAGGGGGGCAGTTGTCTGGAAGATATCGCTAATAAGCGATAAGACCGCCGTTGTAACCATAAAATTATAAGTTTTGTAAACCCGTTATGTTTGATTTTTGGTGTACAATAAAGTATTATTCTATTCTATTCTACATACATTGCAGTCAGGCAATTTCCAAATAAAATTTCTTAAATAAATCATCAAACACATTTCCCTAAGTCCAAAGTTTAACAGTAGCTAATACGTTACAAGTTGGCTATTTGCGCGCGCGAGGCGACCTGGAAACTTAAACAAGCTCTTTGTCCCGTCTTTGTCCAGTTCCAGCTGCTAATACTTCACTTTAGTAACAAATCACACGTAGAATATGTGAACAAAAGAACACTTTAACAGTGTTTGCTCCCAATCAGTTCGAAAACGGAAATGTTCCGACATTATCTAACGTACTGTTTCTAGTGCCTAGGGAATGAGATAACGAGTAGGTCAGGTTTTATTGGCAAGTTGTTCGAATAAAATGCTCCTTGTGGACGACAGTTCTGCCTTAAAGGACAATTATTTTGAGTCTGATTGCTTCGTTGGTCGAGTCGCAAGTGTGACTGCTGACCATGAGGTCCTGGGTTCGATTCCCAGATAGCCTACCATGACGTCTTAAAATATTATTGTTTAACTCCTTTTCCAGTGTGGGAAAGAGATGGCGCTAGACATCCTATATAGCTCCGTCTCTTTCCCACACTGAAATAAGAGTAAAACAATACTGTGGCAGGCATTTCTATCAGAAATTTCTCAGTAGCAGGTATGGAGTAAAGTATTTGGAGTCTTTGAATGTTTCTCATGTACTTTTTTAGGAAAACATGATGGTACTGAAAAAAGCCTTAATCACTTGTATACTTGGAGAATGTGGCTGAGATGTCCTTTTTATCAAATATGATTTTGATGGTGTGCTAGTCGTACTTGCTGCTAGCATTGTCTACGATCTGAGGCCCTAGAAGCCTGGATCGAGTTTTCGATGTAAACGTAACGTAAAAACGTTGTTTTTTTTTATAGAAAGTACAATAATTCTTAACCCTAAATTGGTCGTGCCTAAATAGTTACGTTAAAGATCGCGTGGGGTGCGTTTGCCATTCAGGGGTTAAGCATTTTAGTTAAATTGTTTGCAACAAGCCAGTAATCACTTCCACAAATATGAATACTACATTCTTAAAAAATATTATCGTATTGAAACGGTTTTTTTTTTTTTTAATTGACCTATGTTCCTTACGTTTAGACCGCGCGCTCTTGCTAGGGCCTCTGAACTTTTAAAGGTCACATTGTAAATCTAGAAGATAATAAATATCCTGGACTAGAATCTGGCCCTTGACACATTTTTGTTCAAACACTTTGCGCCAAATTCTTGTACCAAAGCTCAAAGGACCGGGGACGATGTCAGTCAGTTTGTGACCAACAAAGAGTCTCTCTTCTATACTTACATACTCTTTGCGCTAAGAATGCCTATGAATAGAACAGAAGGGTCGGTATAACGAACCTTTCGATTGAATTCACAATTATTTTGAGATGCGGTCACCCTGGCAGCTGTCTGTCTAAATTAAGACTATCTTGAGAACATTGCCATATGAAAATCAGTTATTTGGAAATATAGAATATGATTTTCTCAACATTTAAATATTTTACAATACAATAAGCCTATGTTTATTGTAGCTGTGAGTCCAATAGCATTCATGTAATCCAGATTTAGGAGTCTTGGAATCCTTTTAAACATAGGAGCCCGAATATGGTGCTCAAGCATGCTAATTAAACTATTTAAATAAATATGCATGTACATTTTTCTATGAATATTAAAGTATGAATACAAGAACCGACCAACTAATTTAAATGCATGCATATTTCGGTTACGTCCGAAGAGTTGGCTTCATTAGAGACTTCGGGCGGCTGAAGAGAATTCCCGAATTTTGTGCTTTTTATTTTCTACTAATGGGCAAAATCGCTCCTTTCCTCTTGTTCCGATCTCTAACAATTACTTTGCCTGGGTCATAATCTAGGAGGAATCGTGGCCTAGATCCACGATTCCTTCGATATGCGGCATAGAAAAATTATAATAAAAAATATATATATTCTTAAAACATAAAAGCAATAATTGCCTTACTATCTGAGCAGTCTTAACAGCACTTTAACCAACTTCTGTCATACTGCGAACAACCAAACACTTAGCTCAATAAATTCAACGGATAAGATTTTCATATTCATGAAGTGTAACGAAATCTTTTATGAGTAAAGTTTAAAAATCTCACTCCGGGTAACTTTGCCTCTTGAGCTTCTTAACTTTACACGGTGCCTAGACAGTTTTGCACACTATTAGTTTTATACTTTAAAACTTAATGCATAATCCTTGTGTATTTTATGGCAGTAATCAGGATGAAAACAGGTGCTGCTTTATGGGAAATTGTGAGTATTATGGAGCTTATTATTTTATTGCTTTAGAAAAGGTTCTCTTTTTATGAAAAATTTTTGAATGACTTTGAGGTTTGCAAGTATATGAGAATGACAAAAAGAGGAGCAGGCCTGTAGGGGGTGGAACATGGCTGTCAACGATGTTGATAATGAAATACACGAGTTCTTCAGAAATGATTACGAAGTGTGGGCCAAGTAATCGTGATATATCTTTTGACCCATGCCAGCTATTTTAAAAATCTATCATGTCATGAGTTATAAGTATGAATTAACCCACTTGTTACTAGCGTCTTTTTACTCGTGGTTAAATAATAACAGTCGCACGGCGGCCCGTGCGACTGTTATTATTTAACGATCGGCAATTTAAGGTTAAGGTGGTTGATGACATTTCAAAGTTGAGATGTGTGGCAGTACAATATAAGTATATTGAGTGAGGTAATTTAATATTGTTACAAAGTTTAGGAGAATTTTCCTGACGTTAAATTTATCATGATTATTATGACGTGAGTTATTTTATTATTACTTAATTTCCAACGTCATACGCGCGAATTAAAAAAAAATTAAGTAATTGATATTTATTCCTTTTATGAAGCGATTTTATTTGGTGTTCTTTATTAAACCCAGTAGTAATACCGATCAACAAAAGATAATATTTGATTGATGGAATCTCAAGTCCATGAAATGATTGAAGAGTTGGAAATTGATGAGGACGCACCTATACTTGACATAATTACATTTTTACCACCCGATAATTGTAGTGCTGACGACGCGGAGAGCGCGGAATCAAAAAAAAAAGTCCCAAGTTCAAAATTTACCTGGTAGGTACTCAATTAAGGAGTTTTGTACACGTTCATTATAACCATTCTTCATTAGACGATAGCGACAGTGATGAGGATTTTATGTGGTAATTGCCATAAAAAGCAAGTTTTTTTCGCGTAACAGTCGAGTTACCTTGGATGCTCAAAGGAATGTTTTGAATCATATACCATACAATATTATGTTTGTTTTTTAAAGGATTTTTATTACTTTTTCCATTTGGTGTATAAATAAAAACCGGCCAAGTGCTAGTCGGACTCGCGCACCAAGGCTTCCGTATCATTATTTATCTCTAAAAGAATTGAAAATTATTTATCTCTCTCTCTCTCTCTCTCCCTAGTAAAAAAATCATTCTTGTATAGGAGCCCACTTAAACATTTATTTTTTTCTGTTTTTAGTATTCGTTGTTATAGCGACATATATCTTTATATACATAATCTATGGAAATTTCAACTGGCTAACTATCACGGTTCATGAGATACAGCCTGGTGACAGACGGACGGATGGACACCGAAGTCTCAGTAATCGTTCGACCCTTTAGGTACGGAACCCAATAAAAACACAATAGAGGTCTTTTTTTTTCATAAACACTACACTAGTAGCATATATTACTAGCGTCCTTTTAAAGAACACCATTTTCCGGATTTTCCAATAGCCATATATGACTTTCATTACATTCGGACAAAAAAAGTACATTCAGTATACAGAAGTGGCCTGGGTAAATGGTCATTTCTAATCACAGAGCTAGCCAGTTGTACATGTACATCTTGTACGTGTGTATATTTGAAACAGAAATCATATTAGTGCCCATTTACGCAGGCGCGGCGCGTGGAGCGGGGCGGTGCGCGGCGCGTTCCGCTTTAAATTCAAACATAAGGCGATGTATGAGAGCGTTTACGGAGAAGCGGTCTGACGCCCGTTTGCTTGAGATATAGGCGGCCGACGCGGCGTTATGTCAAACAGACAATACAAGCAAACGGCAGTGCCCGGGTTCGATTCCCATACGGAACGAATTTACAACGTCGTAGTTTTATCCGAAAATAATCATTTTGTTTTTATTTTAAATTTTGTAGTGATTTTTTTTTGTAAATTGTTCAGTTTTTACTAGCTTTTATTTAACTTGCAATGTATGTATGTATGTTTGTTTGGGTAGAATCTTGGAAGCTAAATTAGAACCACTTTCCGATGTCCGATTGAGCTGAAATTTTGCACACACCTTTGGTTGTAAGAACAGAATATTAATATGACAGACATAACTTAATCCTGCAGCCTGGATCGTCTCTTCACGAGAGAACTCCTCAACGGTTAATAGCACAGACATGAAACTTTGCATACAAGTTTATATTTGATGGATAATCACGATTTGTATAATGAACTCATCCTGCGGCCAGGATCGTTTTCTCACGAGGGCACTCCTCAACGGTTAATAGCACAAACATGAAACTTTGTATAGATACGTGTTCCATTTTGTTGGATAAACATAATTCCTGTCGTTTCCACGACCAGGATTTTTTCTCAAAAGTCCTCAACGGTTAATAGCACGGATATGAAAAAAGTGTTGCGATAATGATGTGACAGAAACGATTACAGCAAATATCAAAAAAGTTTAAAACAAACTTTTATAATGATGCACAGAAAAGAAGATATCTAATCTTGGAGTAAATGGAAACGATAAAAGATAGTTTTTATAGCATTTACCATTCACGCGACCAGCTTATGTGAAAACTATTCTTTATCGTTTATGTAATGTTTAATTTAAGTAATGTTACAACAACAAAAAACACAAAAAATATATTCTTAATGCCTGTGATTTCTGATTTTCAGTCCAATCGCAGTGCCACCAGGCCATTTACTACGTTCTATTCTAATACATGATAATTATGACGATTGTCAGTTTTCAAACAGTTGATGAATATGGTCCCACGTTGGGCTACAAGCGTTCGACGCCGCGTCCGCCGCGGCGTTATGTCAAACGCTCAAATACAAGGAAGTGGTCCCACGTTGGGCTGCAAGCGGTTGACGCGGCGTTATGTCACTCGACAATACAAGCATACGGCAGTGCCCGGGTTCGATTCCCATATAAAACAAATTTACAATGTCGTAGTTTTATCCAAAAATAATCATTTTGTTTTTATCTTAATTTTATTTGTGTTTTTTTTTCGTAAATTTTGTTCGATTTTTATTTGTTATTCATGATTATCTAACTGTTTTTTGAATGGTTCAAAAACTAAAAGTATATATTTTTAAACTAGATATTTTATAATGATTTGAAAACCCTACATAATGCATTAAAATAAAACAGTGTCCTAGTTTTAAAAAGTAATATTTAACATGATAAAAAAAAAACACAAAAAGAAAATCCTTACTTGTTAGGATTTGATCCTGCACCTTCTGATTCACAGTCCGGTCACAGTACCGTTAGACTATATACTTCATTGACACTTGAGCCGAAATAGACATTCTATTCTAATGCATGATATGAAAATTGACAGTTTTCAAACAGTTGAAGAATTTGGTCCCACGTTGGGCTACAAGCGTGCGACGCGGCGTCCGCCGCGGCGTTATGTCAAACGCTCAAATACAAGAAAATGGTTCCACGTTGGGCTGCAAGCGGTCCACGCGGCGGTAGGTCACACGGACAAGTTTCCAGCATACGGCAGTGCCCGGGTTCGATTCCCATCCGGAACAAATTTATAATGTCTTAGTTTTATACAATAATAATCATTTCATTTTTATTAAAAAAAAAAAAAAAAGTTTTTTTTTTTTTGAGCGTTTGTATATCTGACCTCCACAACCCAGTTGGTACTGGGTAATACGATACCCCTTGGTAGGACTGGTTGTCAGACTTTCGGGCCACTGAAATTATTAACTAGTGATTGCTGATGATATAAACGTAAAGTACGAACGAAACTTTTTTTCGAGAATTTAGCTAATATGGCAACATTCATCGTCAATCAAAACAAAAAATACCATATTTGTCATAAATATTGTCACTTCTCTGTCTTGATCAATTAAAATCGTAATGTTTGGTTTTGTTGTGAATAGTTTTGCATATTATTTATTTACCCGTCTTATTTGTTTCGTGGTGAAGTAGACAACACGAGAATGTTAAGGTGTGCAGAGATGATGGCGACTAAAACAATGCCAAAGATTACAGTTGTGGCTAGCATGTGTGGGGAACATCGTAATACGATGTTCCCATACTATGGGGAATATGGTAATGCCGATGCTGATAGAATGCCCGCGACGCCGGGCTCTCTCTTATTTGAAGAAGTTCTAATAAGTTCACAATGATATGCTGCTTAAAATAAATGTTTATTCAACTTCGTAATTCATGTTTTATTTTTGCCTAGTCCATGGCGCAATTATACTTGGTCGTTGCCCGAATTCGATTGCCTTTGGAATTCATCAAACGACCAAGTGTAAATGAACGCGGCCGAGTACGCGAACACACTCGTCCAACTACATTTTTTTTTCCACTATTGTAAGCTTCTATGTATTCCATTGCGATGACTAGTGTAATTACGCCATAGAAGAATCACCGCTATATGGCGGTGATTCTTCTAGGCTAGGCAGACGCCTAGCCTTTTCCCAGCTATGTTGGTGTAGTGACCCACACGGTCGATTTTCAGTCTATGCAGATGCAGCTGAATACCAGTATTTTACATGGAGCGACTGCCTAACTGATCATTAAAGAGTAAGCGACCCAAAATCATTAAATATCGTGATGAGTTGTGCAAATGCTCCGCAGCATGGATAACAAGACAGGCCTGAAATTTTACGTAATTAGGTTACATTGGATTGTAAATTAAGATGAAATTATCATTCATCTTCTATTAACAATTATAAATTGTCCAATTTACGATAAAAAATAAACACCATTTTTTTTTTTTTTTAAATAAAAATAAAATATTATTATTGGATAAAACTACGACATTATAAATTTGTTCCGTATGGGAATCGAACCCGGGCACTGCCTTTTGCTTGTATTGTCCGTGTGACATAACGCCGCGTCAACCGCTTGCAGCCCAACGTGGGACCACTTCTTTCAAGTATTTGAGCGTTTGACATAACGCCGCGGCGGACGCGGCGTCGCACGCTTGTAGCCCAACGTGGGACCGTTTTCTTCAATTGTTTGAAAACTGACAACCGTCAATTATCATGTATTAGAATAGAACGTCTATTTTACACAAGTGTCAGTGAAGTAATTGGCCTTGTGGTATTGCGGCCGGACTGTGAATAAGATGATGCAGGATCAAATCACAGATGTTTAAATAATTGTTTTGGTATTTTTTCTTTTTGTTCTTTTTTTTTTATGCTGTAAAATATTACTTTTTGTAACTAGGTGTACTGTTTTATTTATATGCATCTGTATGATTTTCAAATCATTATAAAATATGTAGTTTAATAATATATACTTTTAGTTTGTGAACCATTCAAAGAACAGTTAGGTAATCGTGAATAACAAATAAAAAAAGAACCAAATTTACGGAAAAAAAAACACTAAGAAAATTAAAATAAATACAAAATGAGTATTTTGGATAAAAGTACGACATTGTCATTTTGTTTCGTATGGGAATCGAACCTGGGCACTGCTTTAGGCTTGTATTGTCAGTGTGACATAACAAATCAAATGGTCCCACGTTGGGCTTCAAGCGTTCGACGCGTCTCCGTAAACGGCAAAAACGCCAGACGCGCCGCGCGACGCCTATTGCAACGCCCCGCGCCACGCGCCGCGCCTGCGTAAATGAGCCCTTAGGTTAGAGCCACGTTGAAATATAGATGATTCCTCGAATCGTAACCGACGAATCGAATTGCAGTCCAGCTATTTACGCGATCCTGAGCCATTTCAAAGTAACCATTTGCTCAACTATTCGGGGTTTACAGGTATGCCTATATTCGTATTAGGCATAGATATTATTAAAGCAATAATATGGCATCGAGCCAAAGCAATTCCCGTCGCATTGGTACCATTTATAGCTCCGTTTATTCAGTAAGTAAGGCAATTGTTAGCAATACATAAAATATGGGCACCTATTGCCAAGTGGTTCTCGTTGAGAATAGGCCACTTCGAACTATGGATGAGGAGAGAGAATGCCGTAAGAGGCGTATGCAAGACTGTGTAGGTTATTATGTAACACGATAGTTACTGGAAAGTCGTGCGGACTTGAATTCAATCTATACTAATAATGTACAAGGTGTTGTTTTGCATCCTCGTCAAAATTCAGAATGTTGTCACAACAAACATAAATAATCAATATAAATTACGGTACCTAGTTAATTATGAACAACACTGCTTTTTTTTGTAGCTTAAAATTGACAGTATTTCTGAATAATCCCTAAAACTAGTTTAGGGAATTAGAAATTATTGCATTAACGTTTGAAATTTTTTGTATGTGTGTAAACGAGGTTATAAGGCGCGGATCAGACGGGCGTTTATAACACGGGTGGTTCACACTTACCGATTGCCGTAAAAAGGAAAAAAAAACCTACCCATTTTATTATTGATTCGGGTCGATAATCACTAGCATAGCTACCTCCTTGAATTTGACGAGGATGTAAAACAACACCTTGTATAGAGGTAGGTAGGTTTGTATGTTTATGAGTTTGTATGTAGGGGGTTTCTTCGGAAATACAGAACCGATCCCGGAAATTCTTTCACTATCCGGAAGCTATATTATCCCCGAGTGTACATTTAAAAAGTTCGCGTGGATTAATTTCCGTACATAAAGGGAGCGAAGCCGCGGACAAAAGCTAGATATGAATATATTGAAAACTTTTGCTTTGGGTCCACATACCTGATGGTACACCTCTGCCTAACGCTTCTGGGATGACAGGCTTGATGTTATTTTATGTTATTATGAAAGCTTTTACATAAAGTTAGTGCAGTAATGTAGCTGAAGGAAAACTTTGAAGCTTACTTGAGAATAGTTTTTAGGGTTCCGTACCAGAAGGGTCAAACCGCGACCCTCGTGAGACTTCGCTGTCCGTCCGTCCGTCCGTCTGTCACCAGGCTGTATCTCATGAACCGTGATAGTTAGCCAGTTGAAATTTTATTATGGATTTCTGTAGCCGCTCTATCAATAAATACAAAAAACAGAATAAATTAAATATTTAACGGGGCTTCCATACAAAAAAGTGCTGCTTTTTATAAATAATGGTACGGAACCCTTCGTGCGCGAGTCCGACTTGCACTTGGCTGATTTTAATAATATACCAACGTCAGCAAGCGTTTTTGGCATAAAGTCATGAAGAAGACAAAATAATTTGATAAACGCCTGTTTGCTGAAGTGGATATTTTTTGGGTAATGTTGCCAACTTAGATTTTTTTTTTCCTGCTTCGTACAGGAGCAATGGGCATCAATGGATAGGGATTTAAGTGCTATTTATTTAAGGTAAATGTTAATGTATTTTACAGTAAATCTACCGGAATAAGTTCTCTAACTAATAATGAAAACCGCTTAAGGAATGTACAAACAGAAAATAGATAAACATAACGAGGTCTAATTCCAGCCTCCTCTTTATCATCATCTTCTTGCCCTCGTTCCATGTAGGAGCTGGCACAACACGTTATTTTCTGTCTTCTTCTTTTGTTACATTAATTACTAGCTTCTGCCCGCGGCTTCGCCCGCCTTTTTTCGGTAATTGTCCCGCGGGATCACAGTACCGGGATAAAAGTATCCTATATGCTATTCCAGACTATTTTCTATTTTTACTAACTACCTCCTATTCTACCAACTTACCCTACCTACCTACCTACTCTACCCAACCCTACCTACCCTATCCAACCCTACCTACCTTTCTACCCAACCATACCTACCTACCCTACCCTACCCAACCCTACCTATCTACCCTGCCCTAGCCTACCTACCCCACCCTATCCAACCTACCTACTACCTCCTACCCTACCAACTTACCCTACCTACCTACCTACTCTACCCAACCCTACCTACCCTACCCAACCCTACCTAACTACTCTACCCAACCCTACCTACCTACCCTACCCTACCCAACCCTACCTACCTACCCTACCCAACCTACCTAACTACCCTACCCAACCCTACCTACCCCTACCCTACCCTATTCCTTCATTTTTCTGATATTATAATGTAGGTAGGTAAGGTTACCACGCTCAACTATCTCCGGGTAAACTATGTTCTCCTAGTACCTCAATCCCGACCACGCCACCCCAGACACGCTCGCCAAGAACATAACGCGCCAGGGCATCAATCATCAACTCCACGCTCAACTATCTCCTTGTAAGCTATGTTCTCCTAGTACCTCAATCCCGAACACGCCGCCCCAGACGCGCTTGCCAAGAGACCTTATATCAAACTTTTTCGGATAAAAACTAGCCTATGTGTTAATCCAGGGTATAACCTATCTACATACCAAATTTCAACCAAATCGGTCCAGCCGTTTATGCGTGAAAGAGTAACAAACATCCACACATCCATTCTCACAAACTTTCACATTTATAATATTATATATATATATTATAAGTAGGATTACTCTTTCAACCGTCACGCAATCGTATACTCTTCCCGTGTGGGAAAGAGACGGAGCTATACAGAATGTCTAGCGCCATCTCTTTCCCACTAGGGTAGGTAGGTAGGGTAGGGTAGGTAGGTAGGGTAGGTAGGTAGTAAGGGTAGGGTAGGGTAGGGTAGAGTAGGTAGGTAGGGTAGGGTAGAGTAGGTAGGTAGGTAGCGACGGGTAGGGTAGGTAGGATAGGGTAGGTAGGTCGGATAGGGTAGGTGGGTAGTAAAAAGTGCATTGCAACGCATGCTGGGTACAGCTAGTATATATTATAAGTAGGATTCTCCTCTTTCAACCGTCACGCAATCGTATACTCCTTTTTCTTTCACAATTATCATTCCTTACAAAATCCATCCATCGTTTCCTCGGTCTTCCTCTCCTTTACATCCACCAACACATATTTAGCATTCTTTTAGTCACATGCGATTCGTCCCTCCTCATCACATGCTCATACCAAGACAGTCGATTCTCTTTCAACTTTTCTGAAACTGGCGCCACTCTCAAACTTCCTCTAACTATTATACTCTATCCCTCTTCACAATTCTCCTGCCCTCTATCCCAACTTATTTGGGGTCCTCTTTTAAACAAAAAAGAAGATTAAAATAGTTATGAAAAGGCACTTTTTCCCACTTGATTTGCAATTTTTGTTTAGCGAATCGGGATTTTACCAAACGGTATGCAGACAATTATACCAGCTCAAATAAACAACCAAATCACAATATGACGGAATGGCATGAACGAAAATTGTCAATGGATTTTAACTCATGATTGCAATATACTCGGTACGATAATCCATCATAGAGATAGCGAACAAAAAGTGATTTATTACAGAGCGTCGTTGGCCGTTTTAAATTTTAAACAGGGTAGCTCAGCTTCGTCCTGCTGGTTTGCTTGTCTTTCTGCAGTTTTGTTTAGTTGTTATTTTTGTAATAAAATATATTAAGGATAGTTTCAATATTTACAAATAGTTTAAACAATAGCCCAAGATGACTTACGACTTACTTATGTATGCGATAACCGGACGGGCTCAAATTTGTGTGGTACTGAATACGGATATTAAATATTATTGTTCTCATGTGACGGTCAGACCAATTTTTTTTATTTTTTTTTTTGAATGGCATCTCGCAGTTCAACCTATGAGGTTGTCGTCTGCTTAACCGGACTATCCTGTGGGTGCCTTTAGAGTAAGGCCTCCAGCCAGGGCATAAAAACTTACAAACTAAGCGACTGCACGCTAAGGGCACCCCCTGTGGGGTACGAACCTCGGCTTAGGGCGTCGCTGGGGGAGGACTGCATGGGGACAGGCTGGATCTGGATGGTATCATTATTTACGGGCTGATTTAAAACTACTGGCACAGCATCGCGGGCTGGCTCGAGCGAGGGTCGGGGAGGGCATGGACCGGGACGTCGCGACGGACCTCGACGGCGAGGTCGGAAAGACGGCGGTTTGAGTCGGAACTTTTTAAGAGTGCTAGTCTCTTTGCTACTCTCCTGGAGGAGGGTGATAGCATCATCTGGAGTGACAAGGGTATGCCTAGGACGGCGTACTGTACTAATGCGCGAGGGTTCGTAACGGGCGGCCGCTGCGATCAGGGGATTACGGTGTTTAATGGCGTTATCGAAGAAACGCTTCGAAAGACGTTTCATAAACTGAAGGACGGTGGGCATTCTAAGGTCTACGTGTAGACGGTCATTACGGACATAAAAAGGGGCTCCCGTGACTCTACGTAAGAACCGGTTCTGTAAAACTTGCATCCTATGGATGTACTTAGGCTTGGTGTGAGCGTACACGACGCAAGCGTACGTCATAATGGGGCGGATCACCGCGGTATAAAGGCGCAACTTGCACTTGAGTGACAACTTGCTTTTTGCCGAAATCATGAAATGAAGCCTACCCATAGCAAACGCAGCTCGGTCGCGAGCTGCTTTGATGTGCGCCGCGAAAGACAAGTGGTTGTCAAGTATGACTCCTAAGTACTTGGCTTGCTTCTCCCAAGGGATAGGCTTACCGTACATAGTGATCGGGCTGAGCGCGGGTGGCTTATTTTTACGCTTTTTAGAGAAAAGAACTGCCTGGCTCTTGTCGGGGTTCACCTCGATTCTCCATTTCCGGAACCAAGCGCCTAAGACGTTGGCTGAGGTTTGGAGGGTGCTATAGATAGCGTCGTGACTGCGGCCAGTGTAATAAATGGCCGTGTCGTCCGCGAACAGGGCTAACTGAGCCTTCTTGCTCTTGGGGATGTCACTGGTGAACAGAGTAAAGATAAGGGGAGAGACGACGGAGCCCTGAGGGACTCCGGCTCTAATGGGCTGGGGGGAAGACAGTGCCTTCCCGATGCGATAGCGGAAGGTGCGATCCGACAGAAAGTCTCGTAAGATGAGCACGAGACGGTCCGGCACTCCCAGTTTGTACAGCTTATATAATAAGCCGTTGTGCCAGACTTTGTCGAAAGCCTTTGCTATGTCGAAGTACAACACACCCGTCATCGCTCCACGCTGGAAGCCAGCGCTCAAGTGTTCTACGATGCGATGGGCCTGTTGAATGCAGGAGTGTCCGGTCCTGAAGCCGAACTGCTCGTTGGGGATGAGACTCTTAGCCTCGGCGAAGTCTTTGAGTCGCTTATAAATAAGTCTCTCGTAGATTTTGCCGAGTGCGTTCAGGAGACTGATAGGTCTATAGCTTGAGGGCTCAGACTTGGGTTTGCCTGGCTTGGCGAAACCGATGACAGTGGCCTCTTTCCATATTTGGGGAAAGGCGTTGTTGCTCAGGGCGCCATTGAAGATGGCCGCCATTAACACGACGAGCTGAGCGGGGAGGAGTTTTAACACCCTATTGGTGATTCCGTCGGAGCCGGGTGCTTTCCGCGGTTGAAGCTTATTAATGATGTCTTGCACTTCGTCAGCTGTGACCGAAGGCAGAGGATCATCAGGGTCTTCTACGGGAGGGAGGGCGGCTTTACGTTCGACGAATGCGTTCACCTCATCGAGATGTCGCTTGTCTACTGGTTGAGAGCTGGGGGAGCACTGGGACTCCAGGCTGTCGGCTAGGCATTCGGCCTTCTCAGAGTCGTCGAATGCGACGCTCTTATCGGGTCGGGTGAGGGGAGGCATCGAAGCCTCTTCGGTGGAGCGCAACTTGCGTTGGAGCTGCCAGAAGGCTAGGTGGGTAGGCTCGAGCTCGCTAAGCGTCTTGTCCCATTGATCTGAACGATGCTCACTAGTGCGCTTCTTTACAGCACGCTGTAAATAACGCATGTGAGCTTTGTTTCTCGTCGCAGGGAAAGTTGCTGTAGGCACGGATGGCCGCGTTCTTCTCGGTTATTAGTTCACGTACGTCAGCGGGTAGAATCCAGCGTTGATCGCTCATTGCTGGAACTTCCCGTGAGCAATCCTTTAGTACGGATTGCACGTGTTCTGTAAACGAGTTGATGGCGGCCGTCGTGTCTGCGACTGAGACAATGTGGTCGGGGATGGCCTCCAGGTGAGGCGACGTGGTGGATTTCAGCTTTTCGCTGACTTTCCTCCAGTCGGTTATCACTTGGGTCGGCGGGGGCTGGCTGGGGTCAGAGGGACCCGAGCGGGGAACTAAGTGCATGAGCACTGGTCGATGGTCTGAGTTAAGGTCATGTAAAGTCTCGATGGAATGCAACTTAAGGTTGACATTCTTGAGTAGCGCTATGTCGAGAACGTCCGGACGTTGGTCGGGGTCGTGGGGATAGTGAGTGTGCTCCATAGGAGCGATGGGATCGAAGTTGAGGGACTCACCCAGGTTATACACGTGACGTCCTCTGGCAGAGGTCGTCGTGCTGTTCCAGGCGGGGTGTTTGGCGTTGAGGTCGCCCGCTATGATAACGGAGTCACTCAAGCCGAAGAGGACGGCAAGGTCTTTGGTGAACAGAGTGTGCTCCTCGGACGTGCCGCCGGGAGGGATGTACGCGGAGGCGATAGTGATCGATTGATGACCGGTCATGCCTAGTCGACAAACTGAAGTCTCGAGCAGAGACTCCATGGGAGGGGGATCTAAGGGGATGCAGTGCAGTTCCTTTCTATAATAGATTAGAGTACCGCCCTTGTGGCAACGTGACCGATCGTTGCGAACTATGCGATAGTTGGCAATTCTCGGATCGCGGTGACTGGGCTTGAGGAAGGTCTCCTGTATGAGGAGGATATCAATTTGATGGTCACGGAGGAAGGTGGCGATTTCATCACGCTGGCCTCTAATGCCATTGGCATTAAAGTACCCTAATTTAAGGGATCGGGGTTTGGTACACGTTAATCTCGTATTATCCATTGAAATTAAATATTAATGCCGCTGAAGGCTTCGCCTAACTTGATTAGGGATTTGAGGATAATTTTAAGCTTATCACCGTCAGTGTTAGCCTCCCTGAGATCTGCCGCCATGCGGTCTGCTTCGGGGGTGACTAACTTTGCTAACGTTTCTAAAGTTACGTTAGGAGAGGAGACCGCGGCCGCGGGGCCGGGAGGCGCGGGACGAGCGGGCGCCGGTGCGCTCGCTTGGGCCACGGGAGTGGGGACAGGGGCATCTAATAGCCCGGGAATGGGGCTGGACTTTGCTTTGCCGAGTGCCGGGAAGGCTCTCTGGTGGTTCAGCGAGGTCCAGGGAGAGGGCCTCTGAGGGCTGAGTCTCTCCGGCATCTGTGCAGTTGGTAGCCTCACCGATGGGCTTTCTCTCTGCTGGCGGGCGTTTGCACGCTTCGCCAGTTTAGAGGAGGAGCCTTTGGGGGCTTTCGGGCAGCCGCGGTAGTTAGCCGGGTGGCCCGACTGGCCGCAAAGCACACAGCTCGGTGGCTCCGTGCATAGCGATTTGTCTTTGGGACGGGGGCAGTCTGCCGTACCATGGTCGCCTAGACACTTTACGCATCTGTGCGGCGCATGGCAGTTGGCTTGGCTGTGTCCGTACAGCTGGCAGCGGTGGCACTGCCCTACTACGGTTGAGCGGTAAGGCTTCTCTATTGAGATGCCTGTAAGGGAGCATACCGACTTCACTTTGAAGATCGGGTGGTGTCCTTCTACTGGGTCACAGATGACCAGTACCATATCGTACTGGTCTCCACCTCTCGCCTTATGAAGGCGGTGGACGGCTGCGACCGGGATGTCCTGGCCTTGGAGGTCGTTTAGGATGTCCTCCGTGGGGATTTCCTTCGGGATCCGCCTGATCACCACGCGGGTGGGCTTCTCCTCTGGAAGGGAGTATGTATGGAAGGCTATGTGCCTTCCGATCAGCTGACGGGTTAGTTCCCTGAAGTCGGTGGTCGTAGGGACTACCACTTTGATACCCTGCTGGGTGCTTTTTGCGCTAGTGTATTGAATGCGGCGCTCAACACACATTTTGGACACGTCTGTCCATTTCCCTTTGTCCTGAATGAACAACGGGGGAGGGGGCTTCAGCTTCTTTGAAGAAGCGGCTGAAGAGTTAGCCTTAGGGTTGGATGGTCTGCTGGTATGAGCAGCGGCGGACTTTGGTGCGGGGACCGGGGAGGTGGGGCGGGAGGCCTCGGGAGAGGGGATGAGAGGGAGCGCGACTAATTTTTTGGCCATGGTGGCCTGAGAGTTTTTGCCCTTTTTCCTCTTGCCCTTTCCGACGACTTGATAGTCGTCTACAGAGGACGAGGAAGCAGAGCAGGAATCTATAACCGATTCCGAGTCGGAGACTGGCACAGTTGTGTCCATTTTCTCCGAAATGGGAACAATGGACGCAGGTGCGGACTGATCCATTGTTTGCTTAACAATGGGTCCGGGGTTAGCCGGAATCGCGGCGGCGACGGCTGGCGGTGAGCCTTTGTCCATGTTCTCAGAAACGGGAACAATGGACGCAGGTGCGGACTGGACCTTTGTTTGCGAAACAATGGGTTTCACTACAATGGGTCTTGGAGTTGCCTTAATCGCGGCGGCGACGGCTGGCGGTAAGCCTCTGTCGGCAGGTGGCGGTGACAACGGGCTCTCGAGCGCGTCACTGAAGTCAGTGACGGTATCGGTGGTTTGCTGAATGGCAGCAATTTCTGACCCATATTTTTGTAAATATGGGTCGGTCGTGAAGACGCGCAAGAAAAAGCGCAAAAGCGCTTTATCTGTGTCGTCGAGGGACGACATTTTATCGGCTAAAAGTTAGCGGACATTTGAGTGAAGCTCAGCGCGCCCAAACAACCTAATTCCTTGACCAATTATTTAGGGAATTTACTGAATCAGTGACTCACCCGCTTCAACCTTCCCGCAGGCACAGTCCGAGGGTCCTGGCTTGGTAGCAACTCCAACTCCAGTCCAGGGAACTTTGCTTTCAGGAACTTGTTCAAACGGGAAACACTAGCACAGTATATCGGCGGCGCATGCGAACGCGACGGAGCCCAATTTTTCACCTAGACCCTGAAGGGGTTAGGCGGGCGGGTTGGGTCACCACCCTCTCTCGGTTTCGTTGGCACCGTTAGGTTTCCCACCAAGAACCTCGAAATTGAGGATTTTTCCCTGATGGGGCAAAGGAAGTTAAATCGGAATAATATCCGAAGCAAATGAGCAAGTGCTGTCTTAATAAAAAGACAGCAATTGTTCGGGGGTGTAGTCGAAAGACAACTGATGACGTCACGACACTGGGAAGCGACGAACCGATGACACACACTGATAGCGAGCGGGAATGCGAGCAGGTAGCGGCACGTCCGTACGCGACGGCGGTCAGGCGGCGAGTGGTCAGACCAAGGGTCATAAAAGCTTTTTATTAAAAATGATTTTTTACATATTTTTTTATTTCAAAATAGAAACATCTCTAAACGATGTAATTGTACAAGTCATACACATTGGCGTTGGTTGAAACATCGCCAATGTGTGTTGGTTTTTGTCAAACAATTACCGAAAAGTATTCGTCATTTATATTTTCAGGGATAATCGTGAATCATTGAAGCCGTTACACTTGTTATATTTTTCGGTCGATGTCAGCAGGTGGGCTTCTCTTGTGTCCATATTTTGTCAAATGATTTTCTTGTAATTTTAGCTAAGGACGAATTGCACCAATACAACTGAACATGATCAGCAGATTTCATCATCGTTTAAACGGAATTATAACACAGCTCATGAACGCTGTTTAAATTTGCTGATCGCGTAAACGTGATTTCAGCAGTGAAACTGAGTTTGCACTACTGAAATTCGTTCTACGGAGGTGTCAATGAGAAATATTTCTTTAGAACTATTTTATTATTTTTGAAGTACTTTGATAAGTTGTCCTTTTCAAGAGCTTGGCGAAAAACATTATTTGTCGAGATTCTTTGAAATAGTACATAAACAATCATTTACGAGTGTTTGTTTGATGATCATTACTATACATTAACGAGTGCTCGGCCCATTAAAACAAGCCTCTAAAATACTTCAACAAGAACTTAATACCATGGAAATTGGCAAACAACTCCGACAAGAATTCATTTTCTTCCAACAAATTGTAAGTCTTGTACTAGACCGACTTCGTTTCTTGAATAAAGGGATCTAAGCAAAAGGAACCCAACTTAATTATGAATAAATACTGCGTAGAACTAAACTTTTTAAGTTGGTTTGTGTTGTTTTGTTGTCCCGTTCTCGTAAGTTGATTTAAAAGCTTCCAAAAATATATATAATGTTTTATACAAGACCAGACAGAAAAATTTATTTAACTATGTGTACTTCTTTTTCTGGCGTGTGAAAAAACGCTGTTAATGTACGCAAAACATTGTGTTTCTGGGTATATGCGACTGCACCGACGCCAATATTGAACTACACACTACAAGCTGCAAACAATACAAACAACAAAACAAAACCAATATTCAATACTGTCCACACTGCTGACGTTCGGAATGAACCCATCCATTTATATCTTTCAAAGTTTTCCAGAACAAATAGTCCCACAAGGAACGCACCATTGGGACGGCTATATGCAATAATTCAGCGTAAATTGCTGAACATTGTACATTACTGGTCGACATCCAGTGACGGGCCGTTGTGCGCTCAGCTATTGTTTGAATGCTCACGGTTCGAATGACCGACGAATTGCGCTTTTCGAGCTCGCCCCTTTTGTAAGTCGATGGCATTTAAAACAATTTTCGGTTAAGTTTGTTTTTGTTCGGTGTGAGTAGCTGATAACGTGAAAGAGGGGTTCTTAATGTTTACTTACATTAGAGGGGTTGTGTCTTGTGAATGGATAGCATCACTTTTGTGTTACTACCTATAGCACTACTTATTCCGATACCTGGTGATTTCTTAATGTTTTGGTATGGACATGTGACGAGGAGGAATAAGGAAAATGTGACTGTGGATAGGTATAATAGTAGCAGAAGACCAAAGAAACAAGTGGACTGTGAAAGAATGATATGGCAAGAAAGGAGGTGTCTGATGAGATAAGGAGTAATAGAGAATTATGGAAGAAGAAGATATGCTGCGCCGACCCCAAATATAGCGGATAACAAAAAGAAAAAGAGTAACAAGTTAACAGAGAACCTCTGAGTTTGTTTCGGCTGTTTCTTCTCAGAGTAGTCAGGTACGAAACAGGGGCCCCATCTAGTTTAAAAAAAAAATGATGTGTAAAAGTGTTTGTAAAAACCTATTTGCAAAATAAACATCATTTATTATTTAACGGCAAGAGAATGACGATGAATTAAAAGAGTGTGAGATAAAAATTAACACTATGTGTCTGTGTGCCTAAGCCTTTAGGTACTCCCCCCTCCTTATGGCTAGGCCTAATGTTTATAAATCCATAGAAGGTAGTAACAGCCAAAGGTTTACCTGTGTGCTAACAACATTATAACACGTTTAATACGTTTGTGAGCGTTCGTGTTTGCGTCTATGCTAGTAGAGCTACTAGTACGTTCACTAGTCGAGTATTCTGGTTAGCAGATCCAATTAGATCTTCAGGCTGGTTTCAGAGTTGATGAGCAACGCTAAATGTATTAGGTCGTTATGTTCATGCATAGGGAGAGTGGGTAAATTTCGTGATAAAGTTGGAATTTGAAGGTAAATGCTGTAATTAATGTGATGATGTGCTAGGTTAGTCCACTGGTTTTTTTACTAATTGACTACATTTCCAACTAATTGACCACCCAATACATACCGAGTTTCATCCGTGCCCCGGAAAGCACGTTAACACTAGAAAGACCAAAGTCGTTAAATTGACGATTTTGTGAAGTAAAATGATAATATTTTTAAAGTTACGGCTTGTTGCAACATGACACTCTGTGAATTTTAATATTTTGTGGTTTTAAACACCCTATTGATATATAACGTTGTTATCTTAATTAGTTCTGGAATTACAATGAGTAATACCTACAAAGACCACTATCGTCAAAATGACTCAATACAAAGGGCTCGGTTAAGTTTGATACTTGAGGGTATTTAGAAATATTTTGTTTACATTACCA
Organism: Cerastis leucographa; assembly: GCA_963082945.1. Lineage (NCBI taxonomy): Eukaryota > Metazoa > Arthropoda > Insecta > Lepidoptera > Noctuidae > Cerastis > Cerastis leucographa. Next base: position 4,409,631 of record OY720381.1, on the reverse strand, counting down.
CTCAATATATTGTTGTGTTAGCTTATTGTTCGACCCGTGTTGAATAGATTCGTTTTGAATAAAATCGATATGAGTGCTCGTAGAAATAAAATCTGAGTTTGAAATACAGAGACAACTGCAAAATCTTCGAATTTGCGTAGCTGAGAGTCTAAATCGGGTGGAAAAGACATCCAAATAGAATCACCTTCCACAATTGACGTGGGTCCTAATCGTCGCAGTATCGCATTGAGAAGCAGGCGTAGAGGAGGCCGAGGCCGACGCGGTGGGAATTCTTCCAATCGACAATCGGAACTACCTGCTACAGATGATACTTTGATCGCAAGTGATGGCACTGAATGGAAGTGTGTTACACATACTCAGAGTAGAAGCCAGACCGGACGGCGTAGTTGTCAAAACGTGATTCGGGAAATTCAAGGCCCAGCCCCCTACGCAAAACGATTCGTTGAAAATGGTAAGGTGATTACTGCTTAGCGTCTATTCCTTGTTGACACAACTCTTCGACTCATAAAGTCGTGCATAGAAACGGAAGAGAACCGTGACAGCTGATGGTACTCGTAGTTGGCCCATGCACATATTTCATAATATTTTAGATATAGCTGTTATCAACTCGTGGGTTATTTACAGAAATATTACTCAAAATAATATTTCTCGGCACAGTTTCATACTCCAGCTCGTTTCTGAGTTACAAGCCGAACATATAAAAAATCGCCCAGGCCCAGCTCGTCTAATAACTGATCCTGAAAATGTTAGCATGGAAGTAGAAGACACGGAGTCGAATAAAAGACGAACTTGTCAAATAAATGTAAAAGAAATAATACGTCTTACTTTTGTGACACATGCACGAAACCCGTTTGAGGAAAATGTATAGAACATATATAAAAAAAAACATAATTTGTACAAAATGTGTCTCTGGTTAAAATAATTAAATCCTTGTAAATGATAACTGTGTTTTCTTTAATATATTTAACAATAATTTGACATCAACGTCAATGGATATCCTAACGTCAATATGACGATCTTGGTCTTTCTAGGTAGGGCACGAATGCCGGTCTTTCTAGTGTTAAGCCTTTGGTCCCGGCTGTCATTAGTAGATCTTTGACAGTCGTTACAGGTAGTCAGTGGCCCAAAAGTCTGACAACCAGTCTTACCAAGGGGTATCGTATTACCCAGTACTGACTGGTTTTGTGGAGGTCAGATAGGCCGTTGCTCCATTTAAAATAGTGGTATTCAGCTGCATCCGGTTAGACTGGTAGCCGACCCAAACACAATTGGGAAACGGCTAGGCAGATCATGATAATCAAGTCAGTTGTTTTTTATACTAAATGACTAAGGGCCTTTTCGTATGTATACAAAAACGGGACCTGAAATACCGAACAAAGCTTTTAATCTCATCCCAAATGGTTTTGAAGGCAATTGTTAATCCGTTGCATGTTTTCTTCATATGTGCGAAAAAATTATCTGCTCAGCTGACTGACTGAGCAGATAATTAGTTAATGAACGACATTGCTATTGTTAGTGTGTTAGGTAAGTAATGACTTCGTTACTTCAATACATTTAAGACATCAAAGTTTTCATTTCCCAGTATTTGGTTTAATGCCATTCATTATTGTGACTGATTGAGTAGACAAATAATAGTGTGCTCTTATTTTTGATGTAGCATACTGAATTTCAAATCACGGAAAATAATAATGGTAATATTTCCAAAGAACTACTAGACAGGATCTAGAAACTAAACCGAATCGCAAACTAAACAAAGCCAGCAAGAGAAAACTATTGTTTCTTTTATTGCGGGCTGGCATTGTATTGAGACGTGAGCTGTCCTCTGACTCCGCACCAAAAGATTTATTCTCGTAAACCGTGTCCCAACACTCCAAATTCTTCACCTGATTTACCTAAACCGTTTACGACGTGTCCGTGGAAGCACCCCGAACGGCACATAAAAGACTGTAATAAATTCAATTGAACGAGTGTCGCCCACAGACATAACTTGCCGTCCGGCCCCGCCCGATTCCCTTGCAACAGATTTCTTTAAAGAAGATTGCTAAAGGAACTTTAAAATGGCGGTAGTCGTTTGTATAAAACTTTACTTTCTCGTTTCCTTGCGGGCGGTAAATCTATCTGCGATGTGTTGTTGACAGGCTATCTGTTCATGGGGTTTATTTTTAATAACTGCTTGGGTATTTGGTTGTTTTTGTTTACGTTTGCGTTGACGACGGTGACAACTCTAGGTAGTTGTTTGGGTCGTTTTTAGGGTTCCGTTCCCAAAGGGTCAAATCAGGAGTCAGGACCCTATTACTGAGACTTCGATGTCCGTCCGTCCGTCTGTCACCAGGCTGTATCTCATGAACCGTGATAGTTAGCCGGTTAAAATTTCTACAGATTATGTATTTCTGTTGCCGCTTTAACAAAAAATATTAAAAACAGAATAAAATAAATATTTAAGGGGGCTCCCACACAAAAAAGTGATATTTTTGCTCGTTTTTATGAATGATAGTACGGAACCCTTCGTGCGCGAGTCCGACTAGCGCTTGGCCAGTTTTTTTTTTCATAATCAGAATCAGAATGCTTTATTTGTAAACATAGGTCAAATTACAACGGTGTGCGAGATGTTACAGATAAGTAGATCCTCTATGTTTTTCCCAGAGGCGTACAAATGAATTTAATCAACATTGTCGAGCTTTCCTACTTTTTAACAACATAAAAAAATTCATATCATTAAGTGGTTCTGAATTATGGTTTTTCTGTCCGCGTCTGAATTATTGCTAACAGACAAGGTTTAACGCTATATCTACGAACTCCAGCGAAGCGACTTGCGACACGCGCGTGTGTTACGAGTTAGTTCTCGCGTGAGTACTGTCGCGTTGACTGCTTCGGTTGCTCTAGTTGTCACAACTGCATCAGCTGAGTATGAGGTCCTGGGTTCGATTCCCCAGTTAAGCAAAGTGATTTTTGAAGTGAAACTTCTTATGCGACTTCCAATAAGTTTAACGCTACCGAGCGCCGGCGAACGGAGTAGCGGAGGGGGAATATTTTCTAAAACTCACTAAGAGATGGCAGTATTATAAGATTTGTGACTACGTAGTTCTACTAGGTACGCAAGATGGCGTGCAAACAGTCATGCATTCGACTCTTCGATGAGACCAGCCTTCGCTCAATTTCCATGAGTAGAATAACCTCGATAAACTTATGTTATAAAAATAATACAACAAGAAAACAACAACATATTATTTGGACGCTCAATAAAATGACGGGTCCGTAACTTAACTTCGAGAGTCATATGTTCGATTAATGGAAAGGCGACTGAACGATTGACGAAAGTGAATGCGTGGCACTCAAAAGCATGCGTGTAGTATTACGAAGTTTCACTTCTTCCGCGCGGAGGAACTCCACGCACTATTTTTTCATCAGGAATTTTTCAGTAGCAGTCACGAAGCCTGGATTCATGCCAGGTTGAAAGCAATAGGCTCGCCCCCTATTATATGGGAATGAAACATATGTAGCCGGTGAAATGAGGGTGTAGTATTAGTTACATCTCTTCCTGCCTCTGGGTCATCGCTTCAGCGGAGTTCATGGCGAAGCGTTTAGTCGGTAGGAGTTGAAAATTATCCTTCACCGTTTGGACAACACTGCAAATCATGACTGGTGCCTCACTAGATCAGTTGAGCTTTTCCCTATTTTTCTCTCTTACGAAATGTTGGGCTTACGTCTTTGTTTCCTACGTCCAGCAATATTCCGTTACCTGAAACAAAGAAACACGTTAACAAGAAACAAGAGGACCATTCACAGGCACCCAATAACCCAGAACCACACACAACAGTGCATACAAGACTCAAGTCTACTCAAATAAGCACCCGGCTCCGCTTGTTCTCTCCAACTACGAGAGAAGCTAATTGTTAGGCACATTTCACGTAAGCGCTCCAATTGTTCCTTACAACTATTTCAGATCTCGAGAACCCCTAAGAGACTAGCGCCGTGTAGTAAAATTTGCATTTTCTAATACGTGTAATTTTGCTCAACGTATTTATTTTCGCGCGCAGTTTCCTGGAGGGTGTGTTCAGAGTTGCGTAGCGTATTTAAAGAGTGACTATCAACTCAAATCTTTGATATGTCGGAGAAAAAATCATATAGACTGCCTCCTTGGTTTAGGAGCTACTGCTGAGCATGACAGACTGGTGTGATGTTATGTTATGTGCACCTTAGATGTGGAAACAAGCTCTCCGTTTAGTGAAAAAAAAAACGTCTTTTATTTTAAGCTTTGCCCCACACTAGGAAGTTTTCCTGTATCGTGGGTGCGTTTACAAACATTAAACTTCACATACACAAACAGCCAGACCCGGAACAACTATCTGTAGGCCATACAAATATATGTTCCGTGCGGGGATGGAACCCGCGACACGCAGCGCAGCAGTTGATCGCTAAGCCACAGCGCCAACCGTGCTGTCAAATTAATTATTAATAATTATTAATTACGTAGGTATAGGTACTGGCAAAATATCGGCGTACTATTAGGAATAGATCTCTACCTAATCCTACGACTATTACAGTTGTTATATTATGTTCTAGGTCGCTTCTATGAAAACCAGCCACCTCACCACAACAAACAAACATCAACAGACCAACAGCCAACCAAACATTTGTACCACTCAGCCAACATTCAAATTGGATCAACTCTCTCAGAGATGTAGCTAGAGATAGGTACAGACGCCAGCATTAAGCTGCCTGAAATTGTCAAATTTTCCTAATCGAACTCAAACTCAAACCAAAAGCATTTATTTCAATTAGAACATTACAGGCACTTTTGAAAGTCAAAAAACAAAAAAAAACGCGAAGCCACAGTCCCCGTCACAAGGCATAATAACTTGTGAAAGTACTGTAGTTGCCCATTCAAAAGCGTAGATCTCTATGGAGAAGAATGGGCAAGAAACTCCATGGACAGTCTTTTATATCGGTACTCACGGTGGCTCTACAGTACATAGTGCTCATACATGTGCTATGCGATTATCAACCTTGAACCTAATTCTTTAACGATAAAGTTGAAAATCTATTCAAGAAATTTGACGGATTGTTGTAGCTTAATGTGCTGGAGTCTGTACTTCCTCAAATTACCCGTGGGCAACGGAAGACCTTAACCGCAAATCAAACTAACTGCTGTTCTCTTGCTTAAACTTAGCTTAACGTTTAGTTTTAAGTTTATCTTTTGGTTATGTTTATTATTGTTGCTATAATCTATTGGAACACGTGTTTTTGTTTGACTTAGGTTTTGAGTTGGTCAGTTCAATCAATGTTGGTTTAATAAATATTTGTTATACTAGATTTGCTCAAGACATACCTTAGGAGTTGAAAAGCCGTACCTATATACTCTTCAACTCGAGAGATTACTTTTTTTGGCGAACTATTCGGCTTTTCTGGATATGTAAATTAGCGACTTAAGATGAATTGCTCCTAATCAAATACCTAGTAGAGGTTAGTTACTGCCCTTAATTTAAACGAACAATGATTGATTATAGAAAACGGAACCTGAAAAGGAAAATCTTCTTATCTAGACATAGTATCTATGTTTCTAGCTTAATGTATCATCATCATCAGCCTATAATGTTTACACTGCTGGGACACAGGCCTCATCTCTATGAGGGTGGCCTGTAATCCACCACGCAGGCCCAGTGCGGGTTAGTATATGTCAAATGTCTTTGAATTTTTAGTTCTAGAACATGCCGGTTTCCTCACGATGTTTTTCTTCACCATTTTTGAGGGCAGCGGTGATGAAATAAATTACGCAAAGTAATGCGCCTGCCTGGGTTCGAACCCATCGCTTACTGTTCGTAAGTCGGTTGCTACACCACTGGGCCACCGCTGCTCTCGACTTGCTCACTCGCGCAATGAATAGGACTCGCTTAATGTATAGGTTCTTCGTGTTTTACAGATTCCCAAGACTTTGCTTATTTTCCTTAATTCATAAAAAATAATCAGCTAATCATAAACAATATCAACGCAACCTCATTAGCTACCTCCGCCACCGGTAGCGACGGCGTCAACATTTGCCAGTGATCGATTGGCGTCACGTGTGCCCGAACCGGCCATAAACGGTAATTAGTCGCCTAATTAGTTATTTTATGAGTGGGTAATGTTTGGCATTGATCCAGAAGATATTTATGTAGAAATCTTGGTTTTTGGCCGACACTTTGGGCCGACCTCATTTCCTGTAGTTACAGGAAAGTGTCGGCAAAACTGCTACTAAGAAATTCCTATTGGAATAATCCAATTTCACTTTGCCCGACCCTGTACCTCATGCACAATAGCCGTGGTGGCACAAGACCAACGAAGCAGTTTAGGTTATATCCTGCAAAAAACAAATGAGTTTGTTTTTTTGAATGCCTACAGTTTAAACATTAGCAAGTATTTTAGCCGCTGCAACAAATAAAATAAATTTATTGTCAGGCGCTTAAACTAATGAATTAATTGAATTATTTATTCAATACACGTTGAATAACTAAACGAGGATTATTAATTATGGATACCAATAATTAAGGCCTATTAATAGGGTAAGCTATTACTGTAATTGGATATCAAACGTTATGAATCAAATACATACTTACCTGTATGCAGAGATATACAGCATGTAATAGATATGATGTCTAATGATCTTTAAGGATTGACCAGTAAGGTAGGTAACATATATGCCATAAAAAATTTCAATACCTACCCTACCCTAATGTACTATCGCGGACACTTCCGCCTGACCACCACTAGATTCATTTTTGCTTGCACTTAATAAATAGAAGCGCTCTCTAGCCCCGCCCCTTGACCTTGACTGACGAAAAGTTTATTAGTTTTATTAACTTAATAAAATAAACAAAGATATTAAAAAAATATGGGGTATAGTAATTGCGATAGCGCTTTCCTAATAGGCGAAAAGTTTAAGGGAGCGTGGCTTGCCGCTGCCGCAGGATTTAAGCGAAAACATTTTTAAATGGTCAGGCGGCAATGGCCGCGATAGTACATAGATTATATTAGAGGGACTTTGAATGTTGTGCCAGTTATAAAAAAGTTGAAAGGGAATCGACTGTCTTGGTATAGACATGTGATGAGGAGGGAATAATCACATGTGATTAAAACAGGGATGAATGTAAATGTTGATGGATGGAGAGGGAGACGACGACCAAAGAAAAGATGGATGGATTGTGTGAGGAATGATATGAAAGAAACAGGAGTAAATGATAGCGTGACGAATGACAGAGGAGTATGGAAGAAAAAAACGTGTTGCTCTGACCATAAGTAACACGGGACAAGGACACGAAGATAATGATTACTCTAAGCAAATGTATGGGACACCATTTTTTTTTTTCGATATCGGTGTTCGTCCCGTGGAGAAAGTTGACAGCTTAATGTCTCATCATCATCATCAGCCTATAATGTTCCAGCTGCTGGGACACGGGCCTCCTCTCTATGAGAGGGAATGGGTTTGATGGTCTGTAGCACCCCAATAAATATTGCTACACCCTTTCTGTCGCACACTGTATATGGGCTCAACGTCTGTCTTTCTGTCAAGGCATGAGCAATTCAATCTCGTAATTAGTACTAAGACAATGGATCAGCTCGTGGCTCGTGGCCTCGTGGCACTCGGGTCGATATTCCGGTTAAGGTACTTGCCTGGGTTGCTCCGTAGATGGGTGACCACCCATTACGAACTGAGTTTCCTTCGTGCCTTGGATAGCACACTTAGACGTTGGTCCCGACTGCCAAATCTAAATCTTAGACAATTATTGCAGGTAGTCTGTGGCCTGAAATTCTACCTATAACTATCAACATCGGATGAAAATAAACAGATTTAGATATGCGGTGTTTTATGTAACTATTCCAGTGTGATATTATCTAACCCAGGATCATAATCATCATCATCAGCCTATAATGTTCCCACTCCTGGGACACAGGCCTCCTCTCTATGAGAGGGAGTGGGCTGTCATCCACCACGTGGGCCCAGTGCGGGTTGGTAGGTGTCACATGTCTTCGAATTTTTAGTTCTAGGACATGCCGGTTTCCTCACGATGTTTTCCTTCACCGTGTTTAAGGGCAGCGGTGAAGAAATCAATTACACAAAGTAATGCGCCTGCCTGGATTCGAACTCACGGCTTACCGCTCGTCGGGGCTGCCACCACTGGGCCACCGCTGCTCTCATCTATCCTAGAATGAAATACTGAAATGCCAATTTATTGCAATAATTTGGAGAAAAAAAAACATTTTGTATACAACTATTTTAGATTTTCTAAGTTGTTAGGTAGGTGACAGTCTTACCAAGGGGTACGTACTTATTATTACCCAGAACTAATTGGGTTATGGAGGTCAGATAGGCAGTCGCTCCATGTAGAATTCTGGTTTTCAGCTGCATCCCGTTAGACTGGAATCCGACCCAACGTCGTTGGAGAAGGCTAGGCTGATGATGAAGTGTTTGGTAAGCTGTAGTATGGCTGATTTTCTCCTATAACAATCGTGTGCTATATCACTGCAGGCTCCACTTGAGTTATTAAGTAGCTGTCACTCATTTGTCCCGGAGCTAAAGTCATTTGTAATTGATACTGCACTATTAATTCACTACATTATAAATGCGTCAAGATCAGCTTTGAGCTATTACAGATCATAAATGATAGCAACAACGTAGTATGTGTTTGTATTGAATGTGGTTTATCAACTTGAACAATGAGAAAAATACTGGTTATTTATTCAGATTAAGGCAATTTTATTTAACAAAATTGAGATTCATTCATAAAATTAACAGAAATATTTTCAAGCTTTGAAGCTGTACCAAACCAGATTATGTGGATCTCTTATTGTACGGAAATCTATACATAGCGAGGCCATTTTATACTGGGAATGTTAAGCTTGAAAAAATGTGTTGTATGGCGATGAGCTGTGCGGTGTTCTTTGGTACCCTTGTATTGGCTGGCATTATTCCATCACCAATTGTTTTTGATGTATTTACCCTGCCCACAAACCTGAAAAAAATATATTCAGGTTATTTTTAAGGGTTACCTTAAAACTAGGTCAAACTGAAATCAGTTCTACGTCAACGCAATACTCACAAACCCACCCAAAAATAACATAACTCCTCACAGCACCCCGAATGTAGAGACAGCGGGGATTATGCAGGAATTCTCCGCACGCCACGGGATCGCACAGTTGAGCGGGATTAATATTCCCGGAGCGCTCAACTATCATAATTCCGAAACAGGAATATCAAGAGGCCGCACCACAAATCTTGAGGTGGCGCGGTGCGGCTGCTGGCTGCATTTACATAATTGCTGCGTTGCACTGCGTTTGTTCTGTGTGATGCGAGCTTAGTTAATTAACCATCAGATAACTGAATCACTGTTTTGTTATCCGACGCTGTTTAGAGGAGCCTTAGGATGCCGTTGTGTTTATGATTGTGGATTCGCCTTTTTGGGGGTGAGAAGTAAATTAACATAAAGTGTTCTGCAGGGAATGTTAAGTGTTTTTAAGATATGTTATGTATGGAGAGCAGCAGTGGCTCAGTGGTGGCAGCCGCGACTTACGAGCAGTAAGCCATAGGTTCGAACCCAGGCAAAGGCATTACTTTGTGTAATTTATTTCATCACAGCTGCTCTCAAAAACGGTGAAACAAAACATCGTGAGGAAATCGCCATGTCCTAGAACTAAAAAATCGAAGACATGTGACATCTACCAACCCGCACTGAGCCCACGTGTTGAATGAATGCCCACTCCCTCTCATAGAGAGGAGGCCTGTGTCCCAGCAGTGGGGTAATTATAGGCTGATGATGATGAAGATAATTATGTTAGTGATTAGAATAAACTGCTTCGTCAGTCAAGTGTTTGCAAGCGGGTCAGGCAAATTGTTATTTAGTTTTTTCATCAGGAATTTCTCAGTTGTATCCACGGAGTCTGGATTTGTGCCCAGTTGATGGCAATAGGTTCGCTCCCTATTACATGGGACTTAAACATAACTGGCGAAATGTGGGTGTGCCATTAGGAGCACCTCTGCCTATCCCTTTAAGGGTTACAGGCGTGATGTTATGTTATTCAAAGGGTACCTTCACTGTGTTTCATTTGGATCCACAGGTACAGGAGGCAGATAGGATAATTATGATGACAATTCAAAATATACCCCCTCATCCCCGATTACCATAAATTTCATAAAACAAAGGGATTGATGATCCCACCTTTATGTGTCTTGTTAATTTTAATCCAAAATTATCATACTGTGTGATTAGAGAACAACAAAAAATTGCCGAGGGTCATGATTCGGGTTTAATCAGAGGACAGCGGTGTCCCCGTGGGCCCTATTGACCCCTGGAACCTAATGAAGGATCGCTTCCGTGGCCTCGAGCGTCTTTGTCACTGTACTGTGGGGTTTGAAGGGGGTCAGATGCAAGCTATGGATGGTAGCGTGATTTGTTTTTTTTTTGGGTTGTGTTTTTGAATGATTACTTACATGTTTTATTGCCAGCAAATTAAGGTATCTACTTCAAAGGGAGGTTTCATCAACAATACCGAAATCTAACCAAAAAAAAAAAAAAATTTTTTCGAATAATTTCAAATTAATGCTATACACCCCATCACTAAAAGCTACCGCACCGTAGGTGCTCAAAAGGGAATAAAGTTTTATATTTTTTATTGTTCTCCATTGAGCACTAAGCTATTTTAAATAGACTGGTGCTCAAATGGGAATACGTTCGGTGCTCAATGCATTGGTGCTCAAAAAATTGGTGCTTAAAAAATTGGTGCTCAAACGGGAATACTACAGAATGAGGAGGAAATTTATTGATTATTCTTTTCATCGTCCTTTTGTTATATAAGTATTGTTTGGGCACCGGTTTCTTATACGAGAGGTGGCGCCGACTGTAGGACATTAAATGGGTGTCACCTTGTTTCGCAGACAGAAATTTGACAGAATTTCGTTTCCCAGAAAATGTTTCACATAATATTTAGTCCCCGTATTTTTATTTCGAATATTTTTGTTTCGACTACTATTTACTTGAATGAAAAATATTTTACAGAAACACAATTCAAAGAATTTTACAATCACATTTTTTTATTTGACCAACTTATCAAACAGCAGAATTATTTTTCAACGAATATTGTTTGTTCCATGTATGTTTCCATGGTATTTTATTTCAACGAAATTATTAACCTTAAATTAAAATATTGTCTTTAAAAACAATATGTTGTACTACTAAAGTTAGTGACAGAAACAAATGGCTGCAAAACAGACTCCACGTAGTCTTGTTTGCCCTACCCCTAGAGTGTAATTTAAGCCCGCGTAGGCGCGGAGGGATGAGGCGGCCCGCGAGTTGAGGAGCAGGTGGTTTCTAAAGATCGCCGCCGCGGCTGAGGCTGGCCGGCTTGCTGGCCAGCAAGCCGAAGCTGCGGTGGTGAGCGTTAATACCATCTGCGACGATGAACTCGCGTGGGGCCGCCGAAGCCCCGCAGCACCGGAGCCGTGACAGAAACCATGCTTGTTGCATGCTGCATGCTTGCTTGCACGCTGCATGCTTGCTTGCATGCTACATGCTTGCTTGCATGCTGCGTGCAACAGGCATGGACACCATTAGTGAGAATAACAAGATTGTTTTCCTCCTTGATAAGAATTTACCTACATTATTTTTGTGAATGCGGTGTTGTAATTTTATAGGAGGGTATGTTTTTTTCAAAGGTATGAGTTTTAGAAACTATCACTCGATAAAACGTTATTCTTCGTAATAAGTTTTATGTGAAACAAACAATATGTGGATAAAGAATATTTGATTTGTTATTCTATGATATGAATATTCTAACATTAAACTTTAATTGAAACAAAAATTGATGATTTAAATTTCTTCAAAGTAAGTATTCTGCGTATTGATTATTCTATGAAATGATAATATGAGAAACAATTTATGTGAAAAAAAATTCGATGAAACAATTAGCGACGAAACAACGCACAACCCATTAAATGAAATCACGGTCAATATTTTTTTTCTATTACTACCTTCTGTAGTAAGCAATCGACTTATTGTCGGGCCTACGCTGTCCTCCCATACATTATATATATTAAGTACTAACGCTGTAACTTCAAATATTGTAAAACCAAATGATTTTAAAAGAGTAACCATGGAGTTTCTTGCCGGTTCTTCTCCATAGGAAACGACCAACCCGAACCGTGCACCTTTTGTTAACGTTTTATAAGTGCCCATGTAGGCCTATGTAAAATAAAATATTTTGATTTGATTTGATTGATTTGAAAAACTATTATATTTTATTATAGCATTTTCTTAACGAAATACAACACCATTTCAAAATATTGGTTGACTAACATTATGTCTAACTAGCTGATCCCAGCATGCGTTGCAATGCACTTGTTCCTACCCACTACTTACCTACCTACTACCTACCTCCCTACTACCTACCTCCTACCTACATACCTACTACCTGCCTACATACATTAAAACGAAAAAAAAAAAAAAAACAAATCGGTTAAGTCGTTCTTAAGTTACTAACTGGCGTGACTAAGGAAAATAGGAATTCACTTTTATATATAATATAGATTTTCAATAATTAGCATCGAAAAAAACGCATAAGGAACGCATATTCTACTGCATATATTCGAATGAATATTTGTATTCAGATTGGGAACGTCATGAGGTATACGCAGTTTCATTTTATTGTCGTATTGTCCTGTATAAGATTTTCGTTCGCACTTCTACTTGATACAACCGTATTTTGACAACTTCTACGCAATAATGAAACATACAAAGAACAAAGTACCAAGGATTGTCATGCTTTATGCCTTAATCACCGCACATGGTAAATCGACTGTGAAAAGCAGGCGAAGGCCGTGTCCACATGACAGACTATGAACCAACATGAAGTTTCTACATTTCTAAGCCATTGGAGTATACACTTTGTCGCTAATTACTAGTGCTCGGAGTAGGTAGATTGATTTTTGGTACTTGTATCATAAATGCACTCAGAAAGAATAACATGGATAAGCCATTTTTCCGGAATGTAATTCCGGTATTTCCGGATTCAATTAAATGTTGTTAATGTTGGTAGTGATATTATTACTGCTCAATTACGACTTTTTTTTGTGGTGAAAAATCACGTTAATTAATTTAACGCTCTCAAAACATTTTGGTGATGGATGCATTGAATAGCGAACGGGTCATTGAGCTATTTCAAGTAAACTTGTAACCTTAAAAACAATTATTTAAAAAAAAGTTGCGAAAAAGTTGGTACTTTGACCCCTCATATCTCCTTAACTAGAAGGTTCCCAGGTATAATTCAGAGCAAAAAAAATAACGCAATGATTGGGAGAACAAGTGCCTTTCGGATTCATTAAAGGTCTATTTACACCCTTATTCGAAACTACTCTCTGCCGAAGATTCAAACCTGCGAACTCTGGTACAAAAACCAGTCAGTTCCAGCAGTTAGACACACTTCATACAATTAAACTCGTTGAATGTAGATTGAAAAAAAAACCCCGCAGTTAGTAAACGCTACGTAATCCTGGACGAAATTCATCTTTCTAAGAATAAGTTTTCATTAAACCAGTTTTTCTAAGCGATCACTGTGCGGTTGAAGTTTTATAATTAGATTTCCATTATTATACTTTTATTCAGGAGGAGTACTAGAAAAACTAAAGAGTAATTTGACCAGCACCGGGATTGGGTTAATTGCACGTTCGAGTTCGCTAACTGTTATTGGTTGATACTTGAAAACTATTATAATTATGTTAATTTAAGAACGGCAATTATTCATTAGCACTTCAAAATTAACCACTCCATAAATTACGTTATAACTTCATCTGCTCACACTCTGCTTAATTAACAAGAAATTCCAATATTATCTTCGGAGGAACTTCCAAATGACATTCTGACACTTGCGACTTTTCAATTAAAATTAAACTGTCATACAAATCATGTTTACATCGCGCTGTGCATAACAAAACGCTATATTTAATCAACTTTGTTCACCACCAAAAGTTTCTTTAATTAAATCTTCAGCGATTTCAAAACATCTGGTCCATGGAGGCAGAGGGGCGCACGAATTTTCCTTCCGCGGTCTTTTCGGGCAGGACCAAAATTAGGGTTAATTTGCGAAATCTTAATGACAAATTCGTTTGCAATGTTGACTTTGCAATTGATACAGCTAAATTGAGTTCGGATTTTCTAAACTGAGATCTGTAATCAAGTGCGGTTGGGGCTAAGCCAGTGATTGCCCCAATTAACAATTTTGCTGACAATTTTGGAGACCGCTGCGAGAAAGTTGTTGCTAGGCGGATTATTGGTGCTTTATCAGGGAGCGGGATTACTGAAGCTGTGGCTTTTGTTAGCCACCTTCATCAATTTAATTGTTACAAAAGTCTTTGAGTGTTTTCTTATCCACAAAGCGATGCAAAGTTAAGACCAGTTGGCGTTAGCTAACTGATAAAATAATACAGTTACAGTACGTTGACGGGAATACAGTAAACCTAATCTATTGTTATATGTTCCTAGATCTAAAGTTGATAGAGTCTAGCTGATACGGTCTTCAAAAAGAGAATTTTCTAATCGAATTTTTCATAAAAGGGTAATTTATGAACAGGTACGTAATCTAACATCACAGTGGAACATGCAGCGTGTTTAGGAAAGATGTTATCATTTCACAAAATGTCAAAGTACTCTATACTGAGATTATGCACCAACATATGAGATTATATTAGCATCCAAAAGGCAGCCTTATGAATATTGAAATAAAGACTATTAGGAATGCAAATGAAAGTAAGTTTTAGATTCAAGTTTGCGAGCAAATATCGTGAGGCGTTACGGTCCTTTCCGAGTGTAATGGTTAGAAAGTCATAGAGTTTTAGAATACAGAAGTGCAGACTGACGTGGGAAGTTGGTAAAATGCATTTAATGAAAGAGCCTCACAATAGACTCGAAGACGACTTGATGGGTTCATTCGTAAACGTTACTTAAAGTTGAAAAATGTGTGCTTAAGCGGACGTAATAGAGTTTCATTTAAATAGTTTTTATGATATGTTTTGTTACTGTGTTCAATTAGTTAAAATAACCTTGAAAGAGAAGAATGGTTTTAATACAGAGCACATTTCCCTATGACCTCTCTACAACTACCTGATCTATACTAATGACTGAGTCAAAGGATTGCAACGTTTGTGAACGTTCTCAAGTTGCACCAACATTCCGCTTATTGCGACTGTTAGTTGGCAGTACTGCGCTGTGATCGCTTATGTCGCGTTCAACAGTTTTGTGAACTGTTTTCCTAGTAGCATAAACGTTTGGTGAATGAGTTATTATAGGATTTTCAAATTAGGGTATGAATGAGCCCATGATTGTTAGAAATTTTCGTAATGAGACGAATGAATTCTTTGTTGTAAGGTGTCTGTTTTACTTATAATAACTTAACATGACGCCTACGTAATCCCTGAACGGTTATGAGGTGTACCTTATAGTACACCCAAATTTCGCCAGTTATGTTAAAGTCTCTAGTAATGGGGGCGAGCCTGAAAGAGATGAGAGATGATTAGATGGAAAAATCCATTAACAATTTGCCCGACCCGGGTATTGAACCCAGAACCCGGGGTTGAGCAGTCGCGCTTGCAATCACTAGACTTGCTTTCTCATACTCAACTTTCCCGACAAAATTTTCCTAAGTGTCTTCTATATCTAAGGAGTACTGCACATTTTTTTTTTTTTTTTTTTTTTATGCTTGTCTTGTTTCTTTATTAAGTTTTTTTTTTCTACTGTATGCCATAGACGAGACTTCTCCTTTCATTTTTGTAGCTCCCCTGTTGTGACTTCTTTTGTTATTTTTTTCATGATAACTATGGCTTATAGACCGCCGCTGAGGAGCTCGTGGCTAAATAATAACAGCCGCCCGGGTCGATCTTTAAGGTAAGCCGTGCTTGCCGAGGTTGGTCCGTGGATGGGTGACCATAATTACATACCGAGTTTCCTCCGTGCCTCGGAAAGCACGTTAAGCCGTTGGTCCCGGCTGTTATTTGTAGATCTTTGACAGTCGTTACGAGTAATCAGAAGCTAAAAAGTCTGACATCCAGTCTTACCAAGGGGTATCGTATTACCCGGTTACTGGGTTGTGGAGGTCAGATAGGCAGTCACTTCATGTAAAATACTGGTACTCAGCTGCATCCGGTTAGACTGGAAGCCGACCCCAAGATAGTTTGGGAAAAAGGCTAGGCAGATGATGATGATGGAACTATGGCTTATAGACCATGCTCGTTGGAAGACGATCTTCGCAGGGTGGCTGGTAGCAACTGGATGAGAGATGCCGAGAATCGAGTTAAGTGGCGTGCAATTGAAGAGGCCTATGTTCAGGTAGATGATAATGGAATATTCTCAAGGATCCCAGGGCCAGGAGCAGGGACCACTCAGAAACAAAGCCATACAGGTCAAGCTGGTGAGGCTCGGCAAAAAGCTACATACAACATGACTTTTTTGCTGGTATGTTTAAAAGTTCATAAGGACTACAAGAGTCGGAGTATATTCAGTCGATATTTAAGATAACAGACTCGACAATGTTCATAATTTTGTAACAAACCGTTATTAAAATAACTTGAAGGTAAAAATTTGCAATAAATATCTCCGCGACGTGGACGATTTCATTTCAATTTTAATAAAACCCGTCATTAGCGGGATTGTTTGCCATATTATAATGGGTTTTCAGTTAACTATTAACATTCCTTCCATTCCATTTTCAACTCTATTTTCTGTTGCAAAGATCTGAAGTTTAAAGCTGTGTTATTAATTGTAAATTTTCACAATGAGAATTAAATTCGTAACAGGCAGATTGCAAAATGGAAATTTTTGACGTTCACACTGTCTGATGTGTTGGTGTGAATCTGCGACAGTATTAATTAACGTATTTTATCTGTGTTTCAACATACTGGAAGATGATTAGTAAATAATACTGTCCTTAAACATAAGCGTCGATGATCTATAATCGGACCTATCTATTCATCGGTTAAAAAACCTCTAATTCGTGCCCAATATGAAAATTCGTTGTGTCCGATCCAGTGCAAAACTGCACTATTGACGAAGAGCTTATTTGCTGTTGCTACCAAAAATTTATAATAACCTATCAGACAGAATTAAATGTATGTCTTTAAATAGATTTCAAAAGTCCCTTCAGGGGAGACTATTAAATAAATGTTACTACAGTGTGGATCAATATTTAAGTGATATTTTTTTTTGTTTGAATTATTCGGATTTTTTTTCTCTATTCAAACTTGTATGTCAGTAACGACAAAACATAGCTTTTACTATCTATAAGATCCTTAATGTTTATGTTTAATAAATAAATGATTCTGATTCTCTAACCATATGTCAACGTTATATTAATTTAATTGCTGTTGATATTCAAAACGGACACTTTAACAGAATTTAACATCCTGAATTAGGTTTATTCATGTGAAAGTTATCACATGTTCTTGGTTCAAACTGACATTATTTACCTTCAAAGATTGGGTTGTTGTTCCTAAAGTATGGGTATATTTATAACAAAACCACGTAGGAGGAGACATATAAAAATTGATATTCACCTGAGACCAAACGCAGTGGTTCCATCGCAGTTATCATACATGATTCAAAAAGGGTGAACACGTTCTCACTCATACCTGCATTATAAATAACGCCACACTTCTGGCCATACTCACCTACCACTTTTTCTGGCTCGCCAATCGAGAAAAAAAACTACACTGCCAGTTTATCACGACCATTGGAACTCGATACATCACACCTCTTTGCCCTAAAGCTGTCGAAGCGTTAGGGGAGGTCAGCTTAAAATAGCCGCAAGTGTATAAGACGAGGAATTCGAAAAATTCAATTTACTAACTGTGAATTTAGTAGAGAATCTAAGAAATAACCGGCTGTGTGTCGGAAGGCTCCCCGGAGACACAGGGGGAATGTAAAACATAGAAAGGAGAGAAATTACACGTGCTTCAACCGGTATGTGCCTATCTTTATTTTCTTAGGGATACTTATACTCTGCGATCGGGGTTGATACTTTAATCCTACCAGACGTATGTTATCATCATAAAAGCAGGCGAAAAATCGGCCGAGTGACGGTATCGTGTGCATCAACATGTGAGCGTCTTTGAAGAGAGAAGGTCTCAGTTAGATTTTAAGTGAGGACCTTAAAGCGAGACCACCTACTGTTGTTACAGTAACTTGCTCGTTCCAAAAGATAGAAAATAAGCAGACTTGTATACATTAAAAAAGTTAGAAGGGGAAAATGAATTTAATAAATGATGATATGAAAAATACAATAAATTATTAAAAAAAAGTGAAGGGCAGGTTAACCGAGAACGTTTTGAATGTATCCGCAAATCTCTTAACGTGATAGTAACTGAAGACAAACATCCAAATGTAGAAAGCTGGCTTAATCAAGATGAGCTTGACCACGACGAACTTGATGCAGGGCGACTTGGCAGGACCCACCAGCAGACACGTACCGCCCCAGTGCCAGGCTCGTCAGCTCGCAGAGCAGCTTCCAGCAGACACGTACCGAGTCCCAGTGCCAGGCTCGTCAGTTCACAGAGTAGCTTCCAGCAGACACGTACCGAGCCCCAGTGCCAGGCTCGTCAATTCGCGGAGCAGCTCCCTCACAGCAGCTAGCAGCAGCCACGGCAGCACCAAACGAAGACCGCTCCTTGACTCCACTAGGCTGTGCTCAAAACTCAAGATATGACTGAGATCTCGACTCCAAACTCTAGACTTTGCTGATTTCTTAACTTCAGACTGAACTGATTTCTTGTCTCCAGACTGAACCAGGGCATCCGTCAGAAATCCCTTTTATACCCTGATCCTCCGTTCTTTCTTCAAATTTCTTTCGCAGATTCAAAACTGCTGTGCTATAGTATACGCTCTAGTAAGACGCAACCTGCCAGTATTCAAAGCAGCCAGTAACAATTGGTCAAAAACCTTGCGCATAATATTTTTATAACTCAGAATTTCTTTACACAGCAAATCTTAAAAATACAACAATTGAACTGACGAATTGATGATAATAATTTTTAGTAATATATAATCTAAATGAAACCTTCATAGAGAGTTTGGCTGGTAAGAATAAAAATTAAAAGTAAATGACATCTGACAAATTTCACATCAAAAGTAAACATGTCACAACAAAGGATATAAAGAAAATATTTATAAAAATGAATCGATTGGTAAAATGCCAATGTAAAACCAATAAAAGTATGAATATGGATGATAAGTGTGAGTATAAAGTGTCTGTAGTAGGCAGATACTATACTACAGTGACCCTACAATGTCAATATTATATAAGCCAAAGTTGGATATGCTAGCCACTTGAGAGCACATGAAAGACCAGCACACCAAAGCTCTCGACAACCACCCTAGAAACTCATCGAATGCAGACGCCTTGGTTGAAATCGGCTAGACGGCATCATCATCATCATCAATGCTTGTAGAACTTCTGAATATTAGGTTTCCTAAGCATTTGCACATGTTAGCATGCTGTGCATGAATTGGCACCTGCAGAGCTGCAATACCTGCCTATTCATGTATATATATTAGGTAGTAACCTAGCTGCCACCAATGATTTCAACCCTAAACTAGCACGCCTAACAAACGCAAATACACATATATTAGGTAAGTTAGGCCACGTTTAGGAATTGTAAAAGACATGGTTTACTAAAACTGTTTAATTATGAAAGCAGTTTTGAGGAAACCAGACTTATGAAACTCTTCATAAACCCTAAATTCCTTAATCTATTATCCCAATCTTCTCTGGGATACTATCGCATCGCAATCGTGTCGTAAGTGCTAAACGTTCCCTTCAGAGTACGAAGTTGGGTGTCGCCTTCAATACAACGAAACCGATCAGATGTTCAAAAGATAAAAGGGGGGAAACGTTAAACCATTCTCATAGTCCTAAAAATAAAATGAAATTTCGATATTGAATATGTATCAAATTACATTTGGTGTACTTGTCGAAGAATAGGCAGCATCTGGATATGAAGTGAGGTTCTTGTTTGAATTGAATTAAATCTCAGCTCACCTTTGATGATTTCACATCCGTAACAAAAAGAAAGAAAGGTCACCCTTCTCTAATACTAAGAATACTTACACGTGTCATATTTGGCACGAGCATGGAGTAAAACAAAACAATGTGAAGGTCACAGAAATTGACTAGATGCAGGAAGCTTGTGAGCGGTTGCTTTAGGGATGCATGGACGAAGTAAAGTCTTTCCGCTGATACAATTTATTTATTTTGTATTTAATTTTTCGTATCTGACCGTGGCATCACTTGGGCTTTTGGGCTTTCATACATTTTTGTTGTTCTCTTTTAATTTAATTTTGTTTTATTGTTTTGTCATGTGCGGGTCTAATGAATACCGTTTTTTTTAAATATGATGTCAATGAAGACTGTTGACTTCGATTTGATACTTAAAATATTGAAACAGCAATTTAGCCATTAAAAGAAGTTTTTAACTGTGTCACCATTTGTGCAGCTCATTGTGGAAAAGTACTTTTCAGCCATTTCTTTAAACGATTCGTTCAGTATCAACTGTAGCATTCCATGTATGTATTTATATTATGTGTACCCACATTTTTCTGAAGCAAACGAGCCTTTGATCCTTTGATAAATTTACGCGTATGTGGCAAAGGAGTTTTACATAGAACCTGGTGTTTGGAGACAAATTCTAATTGAATACGTGATGGGCATTCAAATCGGTACAGTAAAGTAAAGTACTTTGTTCCTGAGGAATGGCTCTTGGCTTTGAAAATCAATTGCTTCAAAGATATTAGAATAGGCTGTGAAGTCTCTGGGAATTTGATATGTCTAAAGACACTCAATTTCTCTAATACTGTAGCTAGCCTGTTTCAAGAATAGCTTAGTACTGTTCTTCTTCTACCCGGATTGGTCCTTTGGTATGCTGGACAGCGAGGCTGTCCGTCTAGATACTAGAAGAGGCTCTCATGACGCACCAGAAAGCAGGGATGTTTATGCTGCTGCTTCCAGATTGCAGTTTTTCAAGAATAGCTTAGTACTGGTCTTCTTCTACCAGGATTGCTCCTTTGGTAAGGTGGACAGCGAGGCTGACTGTCTAGATCCTAGAGGAGCCTCTCATGGCGCACCAGAAACCACGAATGTTGATGCTGTTGCTTTCAGATTGCAGTTTAACGGTTTCCATCAGTATTTTGCAATCATGGCATAACTGTCCTTTTTGAGATTTCGATGGAGAAATGACCACAACTGGCTGAAGGGCCATAGGAACATGAATAACAGTGTTTCAAGTTCTTCATCCTCATAGAAAAGGGTGGATCCTCCGACCAGCAAATGGTGGGCTACTGCCTGACAGTTCTTGTCGGGTTTTTTAATATGGTCTTTAAAATTGCCATTTAGTGATTTGATGTTAGCATAGATGGCGCTGTACTTCTTGTTGTACTAAGTTGCTGTAAATCGTTTTGGAGTGCCGATGCCGCTACAGTCGATGAGTCGATGCTTATGTTCATTACTCGACGTCTTCTCGCTGATATTACGATTATCATGCTTAGAAAGTATTCGGCGTTTACTATTATACGTTATCAACAATAATATGTAATAATACAGTAATCAGTACGTTACGGTTGAGCAGCTCAAATTATTGATGTTAGGTAAGATATATTGTACACAGGTGTTACGTCCATCAATGTATAACGCTGATTGGTTTGTGTAACTAACCACAAATGCTTGGTGTCTAATCGTAAATTACTTACTTACAATGATAGCAATGTGTGATGTAAGAGGAGTTAACATAAATGAACATTAGCTTAAGTACATCTTGATTGCAAATAATAGGGGTGATCACATTTTTTTTTCCGTCGGGTAGTTTATTAAAAAGTATTGGACACGTATTTTTTCTTTTTTCACGTGGTCATAAAATTACGGAGATATGAGTTGAAATGGCGCATGACGTCACATGTAGGTAAGTTTTATACCTACTTGTGACGTAATAAGCCCCCACTCTCCAACTTTAATGAGTTCTAACTAAGTATTTTTTTGATATTTTGATAAAACAAAAAATACGTGTCTAATATTTTTGTATTACCTGTCTGACGGACAAAATAGAATGTCGTTTTCTTTACCCAGTCCGCACCCCTATTGTTTTGCTCTACGGAGAGGCTTGGTTTTAGATATCTAAGTGATAAGTAAGAGTTACGATTACTTCTTGTACCTATACTCTTAACAATAATATCATTACCATTATCATCTGCTAAAATTTGATAGTCCAGTCCCTAATCACCTTAACTCCACGGCACCCTTTTTTGTAACCACTAAAACCCACCTTTCCACCCTTTTTTGCAACCATAACCAATTATATAAAAAGCAAGCTCAATCTTTAAAAAGTAATCATCACCAATTAAACACAATAAACTCTATAGCGTATACATAATCCGTACGGCACCCAATTCCCGGGGTAGTGTTTGAATTAAACATAAAATATAATAGTCCATTAAGACATGGTGCGAGGGCACTATCGCGCGACGTTACTGTTATGTCCACATTAGCCGAGCTCACTCTTAGGGTGAGGTCTTAGTAGGAGCGGGGAGGATTGGTAACTTACGCAAGAATGTTGAGTGACAGGAACAAAGAGCAGAGAATGCTTAAAAAACCTGCTTGTAGAAATTCTGGGCTAAAGTTTGCAATCGATAAGGATGGATTAATGTATACCTTATTATTTTGTTTTTATTAAATTTCAATTAATTTACTTAGCCTGTCGCAGGTCACAGATGTATAATGGGTGTAAAAATACCCATTACGAAGCCGAAAGTTACTTGTTCTCTGTCATTGCGATATTTTTTTTTGTTCTAGAGTCTACACCATACCTGGGAAGTTCTAGTTACAGAAAATTTGGAGGTATGAATTCTAAAAATAAAACTTTATTTTAAATACCTTCACGACCCCCATACTATTCAATGCATCCACCAGCACAATGTTTTGAGTGCGTTACATTGAGTCCTATCGTAAAACGAAATATTTTACCCCAAAAAAAGTTCGTTTCCCAGCAATAACTTTTGTGTAGAGTAACTTACTTTAATAACATTCTAGCAAAGTAATAGTCGTAATATAATATTCAAATACCCAAAATTAATTTATATAAGTCTTGAACCCTCATGTCACAGAAATCACGCATGCTTTAAGTAATATAATATACGACACTAAGCACGTCTTCATTATTTAATGAAACATTTGTATCTGAATAATCCTTTAATCGTCGCTAGCAATGACACCTCGTCCCAATGTTTGTACGGTAGCTGAGAACTGCTTTATGCACTTAACAGGTAATACGGTCGAAAATAAAGACACCTATGGATAATATCAGAAGCATTATATTAATACGCTATGAAAGCGCATATGGCACTTTTTAAACACTAAAAATTCCATTTTGTCAAAATGATATTTTGTTAGTTTATTTGTTAAGTTTTAAAATATTTTACTTGGAAAATCAGGGTATCAGAGATGTTAGCCTTAATAGCTGCGAGGTGAGGTTAATTTTAGCAAGGTCTAGTTTCATGTAACTAGAGGGCTAAGGCAAATGGAAAACTCTTTCAAAGCATTTCATATTTCTGCTTTCGAAGAGATGGACATTTTCAATAGGCACAATATATTATTGGTTTAACCATCACCGTTTTCTCTGTTTTCTATAAGAATTCTTGTCGCTGTAGCAGCACTACAAAAACACTGCAGCAACATAGTACATAGATGGCACTGTAGTACAAAAAGTACTACAGTGCCATCTATGCCACAAATTGAGTACTAACATCAAATTCTTAAATGGTGATATTAAAGTTACTAGCGACTTTTTTCTTTTTTTTTATTAAATCTTATTATATATAATAAATACCAACCCGCACTGGGCCCGCGTGGTGGATTACAGCCCACTCCCTCTCATAGAGAGGAGGCCTGTGTCCCAGTAGTGAGAACATGCTGATGATGATGATATAAAATACAAGACACCGTTATACTTAAAACCCGACAACAACTGTCCGTAAGGAACAAACAAAAGGATATCCTAGTGTGCTCTAAAAGCGTTCCGTTTTCTTTATTTTTCCAGTATAAAATAACTCTCTCTGGAGTTTTATAACAAGTAATAAATCTGTTCTATTCAGAAAAAGAAGGAAGACTGATACTGTAAATAATAATGATTATTGATATGGAACCATATTAAAAATGACTGTTCTGGAACGGATTATATACATTTTGCTGATCGAGTTCAGTTTTATCGGTTGTGTTGTAAAACAGGCTGGCCACGAAAAGTACGCTAAGCCGTTAGTTTCATCATTGATGCAGTAATTTGTAGATATTTGACAGTCGTTACAGATTGTCAGTAGCCCGAAAGTCTGACAACCAGTCTTACCAAAGGGTATCGTATTATTTTATTTACTTATTAAAACTTTATACACAAGTATTAAAAACACTGTACAAAGGCGGACTTAATGCCTTGGGCATTTTCTACCAGTCTACCTTATTATCCAGTATTATCCAGTACTAACGGAGTTTTAGAGATCAGATAGGCAGTCGCTCCATGTAAAATACTGGTTTTCAGCTGCATCCGGTTAGGTTAGGCCTAACAGATAATGATTGGATAGCGTCCAAAGCGCGTATTTTGCGTTATCGGTTATATTTACTTTAAGACCAAAATCGATTATAGACGCGCGTTACTTAGAACTCGCTTTGGCTTAGACATGTTCCCGTCTCTATTTTGCACTTGCACTTAGAAAGTTATAATAATAATTATAAACATTTATTTCAGACTATGTCCTTATTTTGTTAGTAACAATGTTCTTAAAACTATTGTTAGTAATTAAGCAAAAAAAAAGTTATGTGACAACGTTTGACCAAACAACAACAACAATGTACAGTTATTTTCATGCAACTTTGGCCCATAGATATATGGCCTACCTATACTTATGGCTTACCTTACAGACTAACATACGGTGTCACCTTGTTTCGCAGACAGAAGTTTCACAGAATTTCGTTTCCCAGAAAATGTTTCACATAATATTTGGTCCTCGTATTTTTATTTCGAATATTTTTTTATCAACTACTATTTACTTGAATGAAACATATTTTACAGAAACACACTTCAATGAATTTTATAATCTCATTTTTTTATTTGACAAACTTATCAAACAGCAGAATTATTTTTCAACGAATATTGTTTGTTCGATGTATTTTTCCATGGTATTTTATTTCAACGCAATTATTAACCTTAAATTAAAACATTGTCTTTAAAAGTCAACATGTTGTACTACAAAAGTTAGTGACAAAAACGAATGGCTGCAAAACAGACTCCACGCAGTCATGTTTGCCCTACCCCTAGAGTGTAATTTAAGCCCGCGTAGGCGCGGAGGGATGAGGCGGCCCGCGAGCTGAGGAGCAGGTGGTATCTATCGGTTGCCACCGCGGCTGAGGCTGGCCGGCTAGCCGGCCAGCAAGCCGAAGCTGCGGTGGTGAGCGTTAATACCATCTGCGACGATGAACTCGCGTGGGCCCGCCGAAGCCCCGCAGCGCCGGAGCCGTGACAGAAACCATGCTTGTTGCATGCTGTATGCTTGCTTGCACGCTGCATGTTGCATGCATGCTTGCATGCTACATGCTTGCTTGCATGCTGCGTGCAACAGGCATGAACACCATTAGTGAGAATAAAAAGACTTTTCCTGCTTGACAAGAATTTAACCGCATTATTTTTGTGAATGCGGTGTTGTAATTTTATAGGAGAGTATGTATTTTTCAAAGGTATGAGTTTTAGAAACTGTCACTCGATAAAATGTAATTCTTCGTAATAAGTTTTATGTGAAACAAACAATATGTGGATAAAGAATATTTGATTTGTTATTCTATGATATGAATATTCTAACATTAAACTTTATTTGAAACAAAAATTGATGATTTAAAATTCTTCAAAGTAAGTATTCTGCGTATTGATTATTCTATGAAATGATAATATGAGAAACAATTTATGTGAAACGAAATTCGAGGAAACAATTAGCGACGAAACAACGCACAACCACTAACATACATATGGTAAAATATAATTTATGTTAGTTAATAAAACCTTAAAACTATATATAAGTAGCACTTCACTTGCGCACTATGTCACTGTGCGTTCATTTGGTACCAAAGTAACGATAGCTAAGTTAAGTAACATCAAGGCAAGTAACGTTTAAGATCAAGGCCTTATAACTTATCAACGAATACTCTGATCAATAATATCATAATTCCCCCAGGCGCCATCAGATATATTTTGTCATTGACCAAGTTAACCTTTCGATTCCATTTTCCTCGTTAAAGGGACTGAACCACGGAACATAGCTGTCGTCCAATTTGTTCCAATGGAGTGATCGGAAATCTAGGCATTTGTGATTACTCCTCAGATATTGTGCTAGGATCAAGTATGCCATGTACGTTAGATGTGATTGGTTAATTTTAAAATGTTTAAGAGCGTTTACATCCTTACGACAATTCATACAAACTTTCAAGTCGTTATTTTCCGAAATGAAAATGTGTTTTAAAAAAAGAGATACTTGGAATTTTCTGTTTCTATAGAAAATTTATAATCATTCTAATTTAACTGTAACACTATTTTTCGAAAATGTTTTTAGTAACTTTTTAGATCTGTGTATCCTGCTTATGTGTACGAAGTTTCATTAAAATCAGTTCAGTAATTTCGGAAAAAAAAACGACTTGAAAGTTTATATGAAAAGCGGTAAGGTCTCTTAATACAATAGTAACTTTTGTCCCTGGCTTTGGCCGAGTGGTGGTGAGAAGTTATACCACTTCTGAGTGTGTTCTAACTTAGGTCATGGTCCAGGCTATCCTCGTATTAACAAAACATAACATCACGCCTGTAATCCCCGAAGGGTTAGGCAGAGGTGTACCTAATAGTATACCCACATTTCGCCAGTTATGTTTAAGTCCCATGTATTAGGGGCGAGTCTATTGCCATCAACCCGGCTCGAATCCACACTCCGTGACAGCTACTTAAAAAAATACTTATGGTAAATTGGGTTTTACCATAAGTATTTTTTAAATATATATATAATACTTTGTCCGAACCGGGAATCAAATCCAGGACCATCATGTTCAACAGTCGCGCTGGCGACCACTAGACTAGACCAATACTAATATATATCATATTATTTATTTATTATTATATATCATACAATACCACTTTGAATACACGGGTGTTTCACACTTACCGATTTCCGTAAATAAGAAAAAAAAAACCTACCCATTTTATCTCGGGTCGAGAATCATTAGCATAGTTACCTCCTTGAATTTGACGAGGATGCAAAAAACACCTTGTATATCATACACAAAAGAAAGACCATTTCAGATACTAATTTGCATAGTCCTCATGTAAATTGAGCAATGTCTGGACTTTAAAAGAATAACAAGTTAACAGAGAACCTCTGAGTTTGTTTCGGCTGTTTCTTCTCAGAGTAGTCAGGTACGAAACACCGGCCCCATCTAGCTTAAAAAAAAAATGACGTGTAAAAGTGTTTGTAAAAACCTACTTGCAAAATAAACATCATTTATCATTTATCACATATATTATATTATTATTTTATATCATATAAAGGGTGTAAAACACCTCTTAACGAAGCCGACAGGCACTGGTTCTCCCTGTAATTGCGATCATTTTTTTGTTCTACACCATACCTGGGAACCTTCTAGTTACAGAGATATTTGGGGTCAAAGTTCCAACTTTTTGACAAGTCTTTTTTTAAATACAAGTTTTTAATGTAAGATTTTTACTTTAAACACCTCCACGACCCCCTTACTATACAATCCGCACAATGTTTTGAGTGCGTTACATTGAGTTCTACCACAAAACATGATTTTACATCCCCTAAAAAAACCTTTTATGTATTATCTAGCTAGTATAAAAATGGATTATAAAATAACATGCAGGCTTACAGTCAAATTACTGTTAAAAAGGACGTTCTACCTAAAAACACGACCAAAAGAACACTCGCAATGAATCTTTACGAAAGGGTTTAAAAATGGCCGGCTTATTAGCATATATCACGCGTATACCAGCCCTTTGCAGGCCCACCACCCTTAGTGAACATCCTGTTTGAATACAAATTCGCAAAACTCTTATCTCATAATACCAATGCATTTGTTGTATCACCCTGTTGAATTTTAAATCCTGTATAATGAAGCCTGGATCAATGTGGTTTTTAGTGTGTCTTTGTGTGCTTAGGTCTTCTGAATTTTGTAATGTATTTTCTTAAATGTTGATGAAATGTATCAAAATCTGATGCATTTCATCAACATTTTAAGAAAATCGATTGCGGAAAAAGTTTTTAAACTGACACTACTAGACCGACCTACTAACTGTTTTTAGGGTTCCGTACACAAAGGCTCAAACGGGACTCTATCACTGAGACTTCGCTGTCCGTCTGTCACCGGGCTGGGTCTCATGACCCGTGATAGAAAGCCAGTTGAAATTTTTACAGATTATGTATTTTTGTTGATGCTATATCAAAAAATACTAAAAATAGAATAAAATAAATATTTAAGGGGGCTCCGTCTGAGATACCGCGGCCGTGGAACACAAAGGGCGAAGAAGGAACATCGGTGGGTTTTAGTCAGTACAAGTCTGACACTCCCTCCCGCTCCGCCCAGAGCGGGAGAAGTCATTTGATGATTTCCCATCCGCAAAAAAAAGGGGGCTCCGTCTTTTTTATAAGAATGGCACGGATTAATAGTGATTGCGGAAAGTAAGTTACAGGTAAAAATAGTCTAACTTTGATTAATACCACAATGGAATTTGCCGTGGTTTTCATGGGAAAAAAGGTCTATCTCCATCACGAATGACTTGATTGAAGGATTCTTGGATATAATTCATATTAATTCATATTGCCTCGTTGGTCTACGGCCGTAAGGGGCACATGAGTATGAGCTCCTGAGCTTAACTATTAGGTCGGAGAAAATGTTATTAGGTTATTCCATCAGGAATTTTTCAGTAGCAGCCAAGGAGTCTGGATTTGTGGCCAATTGAAGGCTCGTCCCCTATTTTTTTTTTGTGAGTGGCATCTCGCATTTCAACCTATGAGGTTGTCGTCGTAGTTTTTTGACGGTCTTTTATAGTTTATTGTTATTTTAGTTATTTAATTTATAAAAGTGAAACTTTTATTACATCGTCTCAAACTTTTTCGTCTGTGTGTTGCATGTCGCGTGACGGTCGGCCGCGGAGTAGGGATAAAGTGAAAGGCGCTCGTCAGAGCAGCCAAGGCCAATATGGCGGCGCCTATAGTTTGCAGCAGCTAAGTTACACTTTTTTAGTTTGTTAATCGTTGTAATGTATATATTTAGGTCCATATTTATCTTAGATATAACACAAAAATCTCCATATTTTGCCGAGTCCCCACAACAGTTGATGGAACCCGTACGAAGCAGGGGCGGGAAGCTAGTACCTAATGTATAATTATTATGCAAACTAGGTGCCCGCGGCTTCGCTTCATTTTATGGCGTGATGGTTGATTGAAGGTTATTCAATTGGCCCTTGTGATGAGTATCTAATTGGTTTATGATTTGGTCCCTCATCCATCTTAATGTAGGTAATTATGTATGTTTGGGGAGTATGTGAATGGGGGAGTGGTTTTTGCGGAGTAAAAGTACGTGTGGTTTAAAGTATTTACAAAGTTTTGGAAGCAGCTGTGGGTCGACCTAGTTAGCAAGCCAAAGAAAACATGCTGTGTCTTGTCTTTAAGGTGTTATAAGTGAGTCTAAAGTCCATTATTTTATTTACTAAAGGCCATTCTTCTTTCCAACCTTTGTATCTGTCTGATGGATAGACCAGACGTACAAGTCTGCCTATCGTATTCTGAAGTATTACTTGAAGCATACTTTATTTTGAGGAATGAAGTAGTTTTTTTTTCACGTTTTACACGTTGCTTAAGAAAAACTAGCTTCTCTAAAATTACATAGCTACTCTGACCTCATTAGTTATTCCTCAGGAAGGTCAGGCGCGTAGTATTCGCAACCAGTAATGATCATATGTGTGAACGAGGACGAAGCTAAGGGTCCGAGCAGGTAGCGTTCTGTTGTTTCTGCCTACCTCCATGGTCCAGCTCCAATCCGTTTATTTATAAACAAACATATATATTTGTGCCAAACCGTAGACCACATAACTACAACAACTATGAATCTATACTATATCTATACTAATATTATAAAGCTGAAGAGTTTGTTTGTTTGGTTGAACGCGCTAATCTCACGAACTACTGGTTCGAATTGAAAAAATCTTTTATTTTGGATAGCCCATTTATCGAAAAAGGCTATAGGATATAAACATCACGCTATGACCAAAAGGAGCGGAACATAAATGAAAAATGTTGCAAAAACGAGAAAAACAAAAGATGGCGCTGACGAAGTTGCGCGGGTCAACTAGTACCTATATAAAATCCTTTCCCTTCCACTCAAGGCCTCCACATGACATGTATGATTACGATTAAGTTCATGTGCACATAAAAAGCAATATCGGACGTAGATTATTAGATACGTTTAGTGCTAGGTCCGAGCGGGGAGTGTCGTATGAATGCTATAGTATGTGGCTATGATGTTTGTGAAGTAAAATGAGACTTTTTTGATTACTGCAACATCCAAATGGACACAATATCAGCGTATAATGTTCTCACTTTTAGGACTCACGAAATCTACAACCAGCATAAAAAAAAATATTAAGGAGGATGTGATAATCTTGCGAAATTATATTTTTTTATTGACATGATAAAGTTATGCACTGTCATTACATAATTCTGTAAATACAAACGTGTTTCGGCCGCGAATTATATTTTTTTCACCATACAGCCTAAAACTCTCCGACAAATCGAAAAATCGCGGGCTACTTTAAAGGTTTTCCTTTTCCTTTTTTTTTTCGGATGCCAAATCTTCAAATGACTCCTCCCGCTCTGGGCGGAGCGGAAGGGAGTGTCAGACTTGTACTGACTAAAACCCATACATGTTCCTTCTCAGCCCTTTGTGTTCCAGGGTCACGGTATCTCTTTCGAAGAGTCCCGCAGCCCTGGCAGGCATCGGCCCTCTCGGACCCCTTCCGGTTTGCTAACATCTCCTTGAGGCGTACGTGGAACACGAACGCGCCGTCGAAACGGCCTGCCGTCATAAGACGGACGGACGGTGAGCTAGTCCACTACTCACCGTCCACAGGCCCTCACCTACGGTGGCCGGGGGCCATAGAGCATCTTCCTTAATATAGAAATACAAAATCGTCGTATTTAACTAATTAAACAGGTTGATTAACAAAACCGACTTGATCCAATTACAGGCAGCGTAACATAATTGACACAACCTATTCCTTTTTATAAGCCCTATCGTGAGAACGGAGAATAACCCAACCGAGACATACCAATTAGACAAAGCAGCGATCAATCACCAAATGACACGACGTTGTTCAACCAAATCAACAAAATTCAAAGGGATTTTTTAATAGTACTCGATTAATAGTACTCGTCATCAGCTGCCTAGGCATAATGGCTAGCCGCTTCCCAACTCTGTTGGCTTCTGCTTCCAGTCTAACCGGATGCAGCTGAAATACTAGTATTTTGCACGGAGTGACTGCCTATCTGGCCTACACAACCAAGTTACGATACCGCTTTTTTATTTCGGCTTGGAAATCATCAAATGACTCCTCCCGCTCTGAGTTGAGCGGAAAGCAGTGTCTGACTTGTAGGTACTGACTAAAACCCACCCATG
Organism: Cerastis leucographa; assembly: GCA_963082945.1. Lineage (NCBI taxonomy): Eukaryota > Metazoa > Arthropoda > Insecta > Lepidoptera > Noctuidae > Cerastis > Cerastis leucographa. The sequence continues at coordinate 4,377,870 of OY720381.1, read as the reverse complement.
TTCCTTCTTAACCCTTTGTGTTCCAGGGCCACGGTATCTTTTTCGAACAACCCGCAGCCCTGGCAGGCATCGGCCCTCTCGGACCCCTTCCAATGTGCTGGCATCTCTACGATACGATACTCCTTGAAGATTGGTTATCAGACTTGCGGTCTTTGACTGCTCGTAACGACAGCTTCACGGCTAGTGCGTGAGGAACTCTGTATGTAATGATGGTCACCTATCCCCGGACCGACATTGACAAGCGCACCTTGAAGATCAATCCGGGCGGCTGTTATTATTTAGCCACGAGCTCCTCAGTTTAAAAAAAAATTTCATCCATAAACAATGACATTCACGAATAACACCAAGCCATGACGTCACGACCTAATAATGTAATACGGTGTAGTTGGTGACAAATTCTGAACGCGTGTAGTCATTACGTATTCCCCTAAGTAAACATTGCTTGTTCAATATTAGGCTCAGAACATATGGCTCGGTGTAAGACGAGTTTTATTAAACGGGGAGCATAAGTAAGCATGGTTCACGCATTTTAAGCATTACCACACACGGCCGAAACTCCTCAAGCGTTTCCTTGCTTATTTTATATTGTGTGCGGTTATAAATTAATGTTGTTTACGGTTTTTCGCTTTTCTCGTATAGCTGTAATAAAATGTTTATAAGGGTGCTTGTTTTTACAGCGATTATTAACTTTATGTTTTCTTAAGAGTTTCTGCTTTGCGTTAACTGCATTTCTACAGTATTAGTTATTAAACGTCTCATATTAGGCCACCCCGAAATTACTATTGAATACAAATGTGACATCACAAAATTTAGGAACCCTCCCACTCCTTGTCACATAATGTCTCTCTTGGTCGACCCCCCCCCCCCCCCCTTAACGTGCGACGTAATTTATGTATGGCCCCTTTGTAAATATTCTTTTCTCTATTTAGATAAAAAAACATTAAAATAACTAGATAATGTTCTTCTTCGATTCCCTTTGAGTGAGTTTGATTTCGTAAATAAATTAGTGAACACTCTATCACTAAACGTTCTTTTACCTTGGGTAAAATTCGCCTTGAATAAAGTTAAATGTTGTTAAGTAAAATGACAATAAAGTCAAGGGTTAGCAGTATGATGTAAATTAGGATATAAACTTGGGTTTACCACAAGATTGACTGACTTGACTTTGATTGACTTAAGATGGTGTTTGACGACCGCTTCCCCGATAGTTCGGAACTTGGGAACTTGTCATATAGTTAGGTTCTACCGGTTGTACGGTTTGGCATTCGACTTACTATGTCGTATTAAACGGAGTCATGTAAGAAGAAAGAAAGGAATCGATTCAAGGTTTTCCATTGACTAATGATTTTGTCAAAATTCTGATTCCTACACTGAATTAATCTAAAGATAAACGTTTGTAACAGGCGATCGTGAAACTGAGTTTGTACAGATCTTATAATTTTATTTCATTGATTGATAATATTGATTAAAACTTTATGGACAAGTTAAAACTGTGAAAAACAAAGGCGGATTTAATTATTTGGGCCTTTTTTACCAGTTTACCTGAGGGTGATGCAGAGACAAAATAAAGTAGGTGGTGCAATAAGAGAAAAAAAACACTAGTAAATATTTATATTTTATTGTTTGGCAGTGGTCAGAAGCCTAAAAAATATTTTTGTAACATTTATAGGTATCTAAGTATTCACTAAATTTTTTAGCAATTATTGTTTTGGCGAATTGATTAAATATGTTATATATATGTATTAATAAGGGGCTCGTGGCATAATAATAGCCACACAGTTTCGGCCGATTAAGGTTAAGCTGTGCTTGCCGCGGTCGTTCAGTGGATGGATGGCCGCCATAGAGATGTAATATCGTAGACGTTGCAGATCGCATCCTCTAAAAGAATTGGCAATACACTTTGGCTAAACTTTTAATCTCCGACACAACATAATTTTCATCCAGACATCTATAGTTTCAGCAGTCTAGAATAACGTACACCATAAAACAGTCTCCAATTACGTGATACTGCAGTTGGCATACATTCAGAACCGTCCATTTTGGAGCAAAAAGCATGGTGACGCTAGTTCTAACCATAAAAGTGTCAAACGTTTTTAGAAACCAGATTAATGGTATGTACCCTAGTAGTGCGGGCGGTGTGTTTAACCTTTTAGAATGTGTTATTGTAGGTACTTTATGTGCACTTTGATCTTAGCTGCACTCGGTCTTATAGAGAGAATGGTAAAACTTTTTAACCAAACGCAAAATACGACTGTCATTAACACTGAAATCTGGGTAGGTATTTACCAGGTTTACTATATTTGTTTACGTCTCGTTTTCAGAGTGAGTGGCCATGACAGTTTTAAAAGTTATATCGCAAATTCGGATAGGTTCGGAAAAAATGTTTAGTATTAATTCCGAGAAAAAGATGCGTCATCGAGTCAATACCTTCTTAGGATGCCCCGTGGAGGGCCGAAACACATGTCGAGTATAGGTTTGTGTGCATGGGATGCTAATTATTATTGCTTTTTCAGCATATGCATATTTTTGCGGGCGGGAAGGCGGCGCTGCATCCTGCATCTTGGCCTGGATCTTTTGCGCGGAATTGACGGCACAGTTGGCGCAGTTGTGGAGCGATCGACTGCTGCGCTGCGTGTCGTGGGTTCGATCCCCGCACGTAACAAATATTTGTATGGCCTACAGATACTTGTTCAGGGTCTGACTATTTGTGTATGTGAGTTTGAATGTTTGTAAACACACCCACGATACAGGAGAAATTCCTAGTGTGGGGCAACGTTTAATTTAAAAAAAAAAAAATTAATGCCATATGTTTTCGCAAAGTATACGTCTAATTCTAAAACGTACCTTCTGCTATACAACTGATGAATAAAGAAAACGGGTGCCAAGAGTAGTTTTTTTTTTAATAAAACGCCTCTTCACTAAACGATTAAATACTCTTTAGCTGCATTCTACTTCCTTAATATTTATGAATTAATTGAAGTATCGATATCGTGTAACATTATGACATTGATATAACGCAATACATTGCGATCATCGTAAGCATCAATTATCGTAATAGGCGAACGTTTTTCCACAAAAGAACGTGAAAGTCATCCGCCATAATTGTTTAATTGAAAGTGAATCGTAATTACTACCGCATGAATGCCAACGATTATGAGGATTATATAAAGTGATACTTTGTATGGTAATGTGTATGAAAGTGAGTTATTTAATTGTGTTATTGATCGTGTGATTATGTTTATTCCCCATTGGCAAGCATATAGTTATTTGCTTCTGCTACTGAAGGTAGGACGAACGAACGAAGAATAAATCATGGCTGATTATATTTTTAAGAAAAGTCAAGGCATGCACAGGATAGTCCAGCTAAGCAGACGCTCTTAGGTTAATAAGTTCTTAGGTTGAACTGTGCGAAGCCATAACCTTAACATATCATCCCGCCGGCATGGAGTCCTGACTCTGAGAGGGAGTTGGTCATCATTTCAAGATAACCCACCACGCTGGCCCAGTGTCCAGCCAAGACCAGTTAGTTGCCTTTGAATTTTCAGTTCTTGGATGCGTCGTTTGCTTCGCCACGAGATTTTCCTTCAGCATTCAGAGATCAGCGGTGATGATGTAATTTACATATTTTATTTTATGCTGTTCGGTAAACTTACAGCTAATTAAAACAAAGTTCCCAAACGATACGGATTTTAAGGTCGTTTACAATTTCCCGCAGTTAACAAAAACACGCAACAAACGTAAAAGGTAGGCACAAAATAACTACCAAAACAGAACAACGAGACAGAACAAACTAAAAAAAAAAAAAAAAAAACTACTTTCAAACACAAAAAAATCACTTATCAGTAAATAAGCTTTTTACTAATGTCGGTATTGAAATTGTCCAAATCATGTTGAAATTGTTCACCAATAAGTATATTAAAACTTCTGCTCGCACGGATCAGAAATGAATTCTGTAATCTGCTGACTATAGTAAAATTACTGTTTTAGTTAAAATCGCCAGCCGTCACCACCGGACCACCAGTCTTCTATCGATTGATGTACCAAATGCAAATCAAGTCCCAAAATGATATACCGAAAATACCACCTTAAACTTAATATTTTACATGCAAGTCTTTCAAAACAATCTTGAACAGTTTTTTTCCAAACAGTCTTACTTTAAACTTTATAAGGTGATCCGACTCAAAACTTTCGCTTACATTTCTAAAGGAGAAACTACATTCATTTTTAATTACATTTGTAGTGTATAGGAGAATAGGGGAGCGGACTGGGTAAAGAAAACGACATTCTATTTTGTCCGTCAGACAGGTAATACAAATATATTAGACACGTATTTTTTGTTTTATCAAAATATCAAAAAAATACTTGGTTAAAACTCATAAAAGTTGGAGAGTGGGGGCTTACTACGTCACAAGTCGGTATAAAACTTACCTACATGTGACGTCATGCGCCATTTCAACTCAATATATCTCCGTAATTTTATGACCACGTGAAAAAAGAAAAAAAACGTGTCCAATACTTTTCAATAAACTACCCGACGGACAAAGAAAAAAAAAATTGGATTGTCCCCTATTATGAGATACTATGTAATATTATCAAGGGCGAAGATACCGGAGTCTGCCTCCTGACCGGTGGTCGATATTGTTAGCAACTATTAAACTGAGAGAAATAGCCTTCACTAACTTACTCTATCTAGTACCCTTCTGCCAAGTTCCTGTATACGACAGAGATGTAGGCACTCTAGATGGGACACGAGATTTAACATGTAACAGTAAGTAAGATCGGCAAAGGAGACCTTTTTTCCTGCAAATCTGAGTGAATCTTTGAGATTTCAAATCTTGTCAGGATAGGCTCTAGCATTTTTAATGTAAAATATACGATTATTATGAATATTCTCATTGTATTGCGGTGACTTCGCACATAATCCACAGTCCAGTCCTCGTATTTATGTCTCTTTTATCTAGCGCAAAAGCCTGACAGCCTGTCTTATAAAAGCGTATCATATTATCCACTGAGATGTAAAGGTCAGATACGCAGTTGTTCCATGTGAAATATTACTATTAAGCTGAATCCTGTTAGACTGGACACCGACCCCAACATGGTTATGAAAAGGCAGGAAAGAATATGATGCCTTTTTTATAGTTCCAGGGTGGAAAATCCCCATGGATGTCTTCTAACCGGGGGAAAGCGGAGGGGTCTGTCAAAACCCAACTGACCAAAAACCTCCCTGTGTGTGAAGGGAACACTCTCTTCACACACTTTCACCCAGGATCGAGAAATCCAGTGTGAGACAATGATGCCTCTTCTATCCTCTCAACATCCCTTTACCTCTCTTCTCCGTGAACCTACGTTGTTCCAGTAGTTAGTCGGTACTCCAGTCTTTACTGCGAGAGTTTGTTGCGAAGCCGGTCCATTCGTGTGATCCGACCGGCGACGTAATGCCTCCAATTGAGTTACACCTTCCTGAGTTCAATGTTCTGTTAGTTTGACCCTTGAGAGTGCAGCCTGCTGATAGTACACCTATTAGTGTTAACATACAGTATTTCAGCTTGGAACAATGGTTGAAATTGGCTCAGACACACATGCGTTTACAGACGCAGATGAGTTTGTTCCGCCGCTTATTCTTGCCTAGTAAAATACTAAGAAGCGAGCGTTTGGGGGAGTCTCTCATGTAGTTCATACGTTCTAAAAGTTGGTACTGATTATAAAATAATTATCATGACTTTTCGTTTTGGTAACTCATGAGGAAGTCGGAGCTATTGTATCGAGACAAGTGGTTGCGTATTTTTTGTGTGTGGTGCAATATAATAAAAAGTTAAGTTGACAACACTAAAACGTATAATTTCACAATAAGTAATATTTTGTTTAATAAATAATATAATTTTGTAAAAATATTTAAAAATGTAAATTGTATGTTTGTAAAATGAATAAAGGGAAAATTAAATAATATAATAATAAATAATATATTAATAAATAATATTTTGATTACTGTTTATCTTTAAACTGTGGCCTGGTCGATGTAAACAATTAGTCGAAAACTGGTGTGCTTCGGTGCAAATAACACGGGAAGAGGCTCATTGGCAATGAGGCACTGGTCAAATCTAAGCTCCAGAGCCTTGAACATCGTCGCCGAGTTGCCAGCCTATCGGTTTTTTACCGGTTACATTTCGGGGAGTGTGCGATGGAATTGCATGACCTAATTCCAGCTAGCCCGTTTCATCATCGGACTACCAGACGTACGGCGATGCGCCATCGGTACATGGTGGACATCCCACCTATACGCACTAAGCGCTTTGGGAATACTTTTATTATGCGTACCGCTAAGGAGTGGAATTCCCTGCCGGAGTCTGTGTTTCCCGATAGCTACAATCTGGGGGTCTTCAAGTCAAGAGTGAATAGGTTTCTTCTAGGCAAGCGTGCTTCACCGTCGACCACATCATCGCTTACCATCAGGTGAGATAGTGGTCAAACGCGAGCCTATTTATAATAAAAAAAAAAAAAATAAAAAAAAAAAGATTGTTTCAAAAGGCTCCTGTTAACGATAGTTCTGTTAGTACAAACTTGGGCAGTAGATGTGCGGGTATAGTTGTATCAATTAGCATGAAGTCTAAAGATATCATGGACTAAATATAAAACACTGGCGTATTGTTATACGTTGAACTGAAGTTGTTGCACTTAACACTTATATTTAACTGAGCATTATGAGCATCCTCCTTATTTTTCATTGCTAGCTAGTTAATACTTAATAGGATGATATCTACTGCTGACTTACTAGAAACTGCTGGTAATAAAAGACGGAAAACTGGTAGTTGGGAACTGGACTCGATTTAGGAAAGTTCCTTCCCAACAGTTTATCTCAATAGGCTGATTTGATTGATTTACATTGTACTACCTGAAATTGCTATCTGATGTAAATAGTTAATCCACAATTACGTCTGTCTTTACCGTTAGGCATACCGTGCAAAATGGCTACTGCGCAACGCAATAAGAAAGACAGATATTTGCAATCCCTTCCGCCTAACCTGAATTTCATAGACACATTTATTTCATAGACACGACATTTGTCGTGTAAATATTGCTCGAAAAAGCAGCAAATACATTACAGGTTTTACATGGCAGATACTCTACAATGAGCACTATAAAACAGGTTACAAAATAAGAATTGGCTATACTCAACTTCTTGAACAAAATTAACTACATCTAAAAGAGATAAACATTATGCATAACACAGAGATTTACGTAATTCATGTCACGTGTACCCCCTCGTTTAATTCTCATCAGAACTAATTAAAACTCAACTTAACTAATAAATAGTAAACATGGAAGTGTGATCATTGTTTCACCACGTGCAACTTTGGAACAAGTTTCCGAAGGCCCTCGCTGCAAGTTATCTACACTTTCGCAACTGACCAGTAATTCTGGCCCATAGGGATCTATTCCGAACTACTAACTATCGCAGCTATGTGTAACAGAGATAACGATATACATTATAAATAGCTCTGTCACTTTCTTTGAAGGGAATAGTGATAGTTTCAGAATTACAAAGTTGTCTTAGGTCTTTGACTCGAAGTTATTATAAATAAGAGATTTATTAGGAAATTGAGCGAGGTTTTATTGCACGTGGAAATACTATAATATTTGTCGAGTTAAGTTTTGTTAAGTTTCCATGTCAAATACCTAGGTATTATTATGAAATTAATTCTTATTATCAACTTGACTTAATTGACCTATAACTTTAAATTAAGGCTTCACCTATACATCATTTATCTTACCACCATCATTATATCAGCCGAAAGACGCCTCCATTGGACAAATGCTTTTTTCATCTCGATATGTAAAACCTCAATGGATGTCCACCTCCCTGGCCTGGGGAAAGCGGGTCGGTCTCTCAGACTCGTACTGACTAAAGCCACACCGGTATTCCCTCCGAAACTTGCGTCGGAAGGCAGCGAAATCTAATGCGACTTCCTTAAAGACCTCCTCCAAGAGTCGCCACCTCGAGCAGCCCTGAATTCGTTGGCTACAAGAAGCATCTTGTAGCCAACGGATTCCTGTGACCTTCACCAGGTAATCGGTCTACCTTGTGTCTTCCTGTACGTTGTTGCTTCTATGGAACCTTTTTGGCCTCATCGGTTATCAGTTCTGGAAGCAATGTGCTATGCTGTGTCATTTAACTTTGGCAGATCTTTGTGCGATATCAATTACCTTGGTTACTTTTTTGCTAATATTTACTTGTGAGCGTAAAAGTTTTTAATGAGAATATTGCTTTAAGTAAAATCCAATTAGTCCTTATTCATACTGAAATTAAGTTCGAAACTATAAAATGTAAATGCAATAAGAGCTTGCACAATTACTAAGTCCTTTAGCTCACATGTTCTCTCAATTCATATTAAGCCAAATTGATATTTAGTAAATACGTTCCCTTTACAACTTTAGTACTTAACTAAACTAAATTATTCCTAAGCGATTTTGTTAACATAAGTTTGTGTTTTAGCTCCAAATTAATGTTAAAAACTTATGTCCCTTGTGGTTGAATACTCTTGATTTAGGTTCAAAGACTTGGAACAGAAGTGCATGAAGTTTGGTTTGTGACAACTGAATGTTTTAGAACATTAAAATTACCCCTAAACGATAATAATTCACATTAGTTCTAAAAACAGAGATGTTTTCCAGTTACAGTAATGGGCAGATCAAAATATAATTCTCTTTTGTGGAGTTCTATGTCGTCTTTGTAAAGTGTTTAGCAGGCATCATTTATTTGTGACGTTTCCCGAAGTGTCATCACTTCAAGTATGCGAATAAAAGGCTCACAAAAAACCGTACGTGCATGAATTTTAATTTATAATTGAAAATCCTTTTCGTAGCTATAGGGTTTTGCAGTTTCAATCAATTTGTTTCCTCGTTAGTAATTTGCTTGTTCAAACCCTCCTGCCATGTAGAAACTCCCTTGTACTAGGCAGATGATAAATCCAGTAAATACTGGATTTATCATCTGCCTCGTCTTTTCCTAACTATGTTGGGGTGCAGTCCAGTAAATACTGGATCTATCACCTGCCTAGTCTGATGGGATGCAGCTGAATACCAGTACTTCACATGGAGCGACACTCTGTACATGTAACCTTCACTACCCAATGGAGTAATACGATACCCCTTGATAAGACTGGCTGTCAGACTTTTGGGACACTGACACAAGTACATACCTACATACCAATTAAGTACATAAAATAAGTATCCCATGTAATATTTTAACCAACCCATCCTCAAGGGGACTATGTATTCAAGCGAGATAAAAGTAATGTATGTTTTCAGAATAACGGCTAACTTTCAGCGATTTTTTTTCCATCTGTCCTTTGAGGGTAATAAACATCCACGATTAATTTTGTGAAATTATTTTGGATGAATAAAACGGTTGAGAGAGGAACCAGTTCGGAAATATTAAATAAAATGTGGCTTTTATTTACACTGTACTAACGACCCGCCCCAGCTTCGCACGAGTGCAAGATACTAACATGGTGTCAGTGCGGAGTGATCAATTACTATAATGCATGTATTTATTCAAATAAACCTACGTCTTGAATCATTCTGTCTTTAAATGAAAACCGCATCAAAATCCGTTGAGTAGTTTCAAAGATCAAGCGTACAGACGCGGCGGGACGGGAAGCGACTTTTTTTTTTTTGCAGTGGGTTTGCTCTTGATTCTAGTCTAGGTCAGAGATGACAGAGACAAAGTCGACGATGGTACGAGCTTACCCAGAAGAAGCCTGTTCACTGTTTGTTTTATACTATGCTGAGATTGACGCTCTTGTGCTGTCTTGGTATGATGGTCACAAGTGCGACTGCTGAGCATGTAGTACTGTGTTCTAATTCCCAGGTCGGGAAAATTGTTATTTGGTTTTTCCATTAAGAACTTGGCAGTAGTAGCTCGGAGTTTGGATTAGTATCTGATTGATGGCAAAAGGCTGGTCCACTTTTAAGAGCGTTTACACCTTACGGCATTTCATACAAACTTTCAAGTCGTTATTTTCCGAAATTACTGAACAGATTTTAATGAAACTTCCTACGCATAAGCAGTATACTTAGGTCTAAAAAGTTACTAAAAACATTTTCGGAAAATAATGTTACCGCTAAATTAGACCGATTATTAATTATCTATAGAAACAGAAATTTCCAATTGCCTTCATTTTTAAAAGACATTTCGAAAATGTTTTTTAGTAACTTTTTAGACCTATGTATACCTACTGCTTATGCGTAGGAAGTTTCATTAAAATCTCTTCAGTCATTTCGGAAAATAACGACTTGAAAGTTTGTATGAAAAGCCTGGAACATGACTGGCAAAATGTGGGAGTATTATAGAACATCTTTGCTTAACTCTCCCGGCTAACAAAGGCGTGATATTTTGAATTAAATATGAATTTATTCTTCTTTGGCTAAGTGATTTTGAACTCTCCATGTAGACGGTCCAGCCCTAATCCGGTTAGAATCCTAATCCCAACATAGTTGTGGAAAGGCTAGGCTGATGATGTGATTTTCGGAACAATAAACAAGTATTTTAGGGTCTGTTTCTTAAGAGCGTTTGTACCTTACCGCATTTCATACAAACTTTCAAGTCCTTGTTTTCCGAAATGACTATACCGATTTTAATGAAACATACGCATAAGCAGGATACATAATAATATGATAGATCTAAAAAGTTACTAAAAAACATTTTCAAAATGTCGTTTAAAAAAAAGATAGTTGGAAATGTCTGTTTCTATACACGGTGTAAATCACCTCATCACGAAGCTAAGTAACTTTACGCAAAAATTATTGCTGGGAATGACTTTTTTTTGGGGGGTGTAAAATCAAGTTTTGTGGTAGAACTCAATGTAACGCACTCAAAACATTGTGCTGATGGACGGATTGAATAGTACGGGGGTCGTGGAGGTGTTTAAAGTAAAAATCTTACATTAAAAACTTGCATTTAAAAAAATACTTGTCAAAAAGTTGGAACTTTGACCCCTAATATCTCCGTAACTAGAAGGTTCCCAGGTATGGTGTAGAACAAAAAAATGATCGCAATGACAGGGAGAACCAGTACCTTTCGGCTTCGTTAAGAGGTGTTTACACCCTTTATAATCGGTCTAATTTAGCTGTAACACTATTTTTCTAAAATAATTTATCCTGCTTATGCGTATTAAGTTTCATTAAAATCAGTTCAGTCATTTCGGAAAATAAGGAATTGAAAGTTTGTATGAAATGCGGTAAGATGTAAACGCTCTTAACAGATATTCGAAGAATTTTTCGACGTCTTTTATTGCGTTAGTTATAAGCAGTGTTTTAACTAATATAACGTAAGTATATTTTCAGTAATTAAAACATTACGAACAATTAAGTCGGAACGTCGAGAAACCCGCGGCCGGCGCTCGCGCAGCGGCCCATGAAAACTGAAAGTGATTGTTATCAAATGATTTTCTAATGCGCTAATATTATGTTATGGTCTTTATGTTATTGTTGGACGTACTTCAATTTTTGTTACAGAAATGAAGTCAAAGAAATAACAGTTGAAAAAGACTTGGTATTACTGACTGCCTCATTGGTTGTGGCCGCAATTGCAAATTTTTTAAATGAAGTTTCGTTTCGATACCCAGATCGGGCCTACGCTGTTCTCTCATACTTAAGTATTAACACTTACTGTAACACAATAACACTGTTAAACTTAATATTGTTCAAAGTAACCATGGAGTTGGATGGAGCTTACCGGTTTTCACCGGTTTCCAATCCGATCCGTGCATCTATTCTTCGACTTATGTATGTGCCCATGTGAAATAAGGTATTTTGATCGATTGATTGTTTTTTTTTTTTTAAACGTTGCCCCACACTAGGAATTTCTCCTGTATCGTGGGTGCGTTTACAAACATTTAAACTCACATACACAAACAGCCAGACCCGGAACAACTATCTGTAGGCGATACAAATATTTGTTCCGTGCGGGGATCGAACCCGCGACACGCAGCGCAGCAGTCGATCGCTCAGCCACTGCGCCAACCGTGTCAATTGAGCAAACCAAATACCACTTGTATTTGGTTTTCCGTCAGGGATTGTTCAGGCCAGAATTCTTTGTTTCTGCACTCAACTAAATAGGAGTTAGTAAGAAGGTATCAGTTTTGCAGAAAAATTATGATTGAGATTCTCACTGTAATCCTTCGAAAATAAGCTAAATATCAAAACGCAGTTCTACTCAGCTAATTTTGATTAATTGTTATATTTAATTGCAGGTGCATGGAGAATCGTCGACTGACTTGGACTAATCTTTTTTTTTTTATACGTTACACTAGGAATTTCTCCTGTATCGTGGGTGCGTTTACAAACATTTAAACTCACATAAACAAACAGCCAGACCCGGAACAATTATCTGTAGGCCATACAAATATTTGTTCCGTGCGGGGATCGAACCCGCGACACGCAGCGCAGCAGTCGATCGCTCAACCACTGCGCCAACCGTGCTGTCAATCTGATTATGATTAACATCGTAGAGTGTCAGGTGCATTTATAGGGCCAAACCAAAAAAAAAAGATCGTATACATGATTAATAACCGATTGTCGAATCAATGTTATTACAAAGGATTTTACGGATAGTATTTGTCAGGATGTTTCGTAAGTCGTCGAGAATTATGTTCCATCGACGGTTGCGCAAAGGTTACCGATAGCCTTTGATAAAGAGCTATTTTCTACACATTACTTGATTATGCATCAACCGGGGTTATCATTGGATTTTTTAAAATCTTTATTTATTTAAGTAAGTTAACAGCCAAAGTGTACAACATATTATTATCTGAAATAGTTTTGGATATACTCAGTCGCCATTTAAACTCAACCAGCATTCACAAATAGAGTTACCAACGTTAACATAAGAAAAAAAAAACATTCGTTTGAAATTTTTCAGCTTAAAAAGTATAAAATGAAAAAAAAAAAACAGTTATACTATTATGGAACTAACTAATTACGAGTTCGATTTTTTAATAGACATAAAACATTTATGTTTTCATAAATTTGTTATAAATTACCTGCCTACATGACACTGCCTTTAGTTGGCTAAAGGCTTATTCAGCTATGGTGGGCAGTGTCGTGGCGCATATAAGGTGAGTAGTTTGTTTAGAAACCCTAAAATCATGAGGAGTAGTGGGTTAAATTTTACAGCACCATGTTGAGATAGGCCTTTTGGCCTCGTAAATGAACAATTTTAGTTTTATGGATGTCTTATTTTTTCATTTTTGTTATGTTTACATTTTTTTTTCCCATTTTGAATCATTTTGTTTTATTCTGTGCGAGACAAAAGAAATACTTTTACTTTATTTTATCTTTCTAGTTTGTATGGGCAAGCCAACTTTTAGGCTTGTATGAAAGAACCACCACTACGTGGGATCGACCTCCAGTCAAACTGGAGTATTTAATGTTTGCTAGTAACACGATGCCTGTTTGAGTGACTTACTTGTAAATAGTCATAAAAAGGTGATGGCCTCATACGGCCATTAAAGCAGTTATAAAAGTGTCCAAAAAGCTAACAACAAAACACAAGCAAGACGCGTTGTGTCACTTTTTCGAAAAGAGGCGCAAGATCCAGAAAAGTGGAAGGAATGGTCCTCGCAGGGCCCCCCGAGTAGCCCCCCATTAGGTACATAGGATTTTAGCATACCTGGCGAAATATGGTTGTAGTACATAGATGCTAACCCCTTGAGAGTTACAAGCTTGATATTAAGTTATCCGAGACAAACTCCACCAAAATTCACGTGACTACAAGAACTGTTATACAATTCATACACACTCAACAATCAAACAAAACCACTGGAATATTCATCCGACATATTCGCTATCACATGCATTAGATTCGACCGACACTCCGATCCAGCATTCATATTGACCGCTTTTACAGATAGAATAAACATTTTTTTCTTAATCCAATAAAAGTTATTTTTTGTGAACAAAAAGTCAACCACAAAGTGGAGTTCATTTGTAGAGTAGTACAGTCACCGGCACTAATATGTTTACACTTAGGACTATAGCGATTTACTCGTGGAACTTTTTGATAACATTTCATTCAGATGCAGACTGAGAACTTATATCAACAGAATGTCATACCCCGTTTATAAAGGGTTTAGAACGACCATCATACGCGGTTATAACTGGTGTTGAACTTTCCGTCACCGTCGCGTGCCATGGTCGATACGCTACGTGCATTGCACGCGACGTTGTTGGTCGGTGACGGAACGGTCTCGTGCCTACGAGACCGTTCCGTCACCGTCCGTGATATGAACGTAACAGCCAAAATTTTTTTTTTTGTATTTGTTTATGCCTATAAACAAATCCAAAAAAAAATTTTTGGCTATTACGTTCATATCACTGTACGGTCATAGTACGATACGGTGTAGTGGGAGAATCCTTTATCATGGATGAGGTTGGCACAGGAATATGGAGCTTGGCACAAGCAATGACAGGCTTATACCCAGCAGTCGGTTAATTTGGGCTGTAGATGATGATGAACAGCATATAATTACAATCAAAACATAAGGAGAAAAAACATTTTTAAAATTGGAACGTGGATACATTAGTGTGCGTAACTGTACTCGTTGGCACACCAGTTTTCAACGGCCCGTCAGAAAAAATGCTTTTATCGATAGCATAATTCCGTTTATGTGTGCCGAATATCCGTGTAGCACTGCTGATATTACTTTCTGAAAGTAATTTTATGAAAAAGGATGACCGTGGAGCGACGATCTTCGCATGGTGGATGGTAGCAACCATCCACCATGCGAAGATCGTCGCTCCACCGAGCCTGATGGCGTCCCACCTTACGCTTGCCGATTCGTGGTTCCACTAAAGAATACGTCTACCCCAACGGCCATCGGTTCTACGGCTAATATGGCCGACTCATTGCCACTTTAGCTTACTTATTCTGTTAGCTATGTTGACTACTCTGGTTCTCTGTCAGATTACCTTGTTCCAGATGCGATCACTCAGAGAGACTCCAAGAATAACCCGCTCCATAGCACACAGAGCAACCTCGTGTTTATTCGTATTCGTCATTACATTCATGACGCACTGATTGAAGACCTTGGTCTTTAGGCTCTGTGGAATACGCGTCGAAAAATCCCGACGAAGCTTTCCAAATGATGCCCAGCCTAGCTGAATTCTTCTGTTAGCCTCCCCCTCAAAGTTGTCCATACCAAACTGCATAGTTTGCCCGAGGTAAACATATTCTTGAACAACCTTGTGAGGACCACCCAATGGCGGTCCTCACAAGGTTGTTCAAGAATATGTGGAAATGTGGTGTAAGTATATGGTTATTTTCAACGATTGTTGTCAATGACAACAATCGTTGAAAATAACCTACGTTTTGTCCAATTTCACCCTGAGACCAATGCGCATTGAAGAATCAACTAGTCCATCCAGCATCTGCTGCATGTCGTGCAACGATTCAGCCAGTATGACGATGTCATCTGCAAATCTCAAGTGTGAGATGCACTCGCTGTTGATGTTAATACGTCCTTTCCAGTTCAGCGACTAAAACACATCCTCCAGTGCGTTGGTGAACAATTTCGGGGGTCACCTTGCTTCACCCCCCGACGCAATGGCGCGAAAATCGCGATATTTTAGGAATGGCGGTTCTTAAGGAAAAAGTATAGGACTATTTTTGTACATAATTTTAGCGCTGATTTGAGTGCAGCTCACCGTGCTGGGAAGATGAGATGGCGCAAGGGTGTCGACGCAAGTCGTATCCCACACCAAAGGTCTACCCAACTCCCAAGCCATTGGGTTTTAAGACAGCTGGCACCCCGGCGGTGGCTACAGCACGATGGATGAAATCATTAATGCTAGCGTGCCGCGCTATCCGACCTGCGCTCTTACTGTGTCCGAAGCCGTCGACTGCTTCACCAAATTGACAGCGATGTGAAGCCCCGCAACGAACGCCCAATCGCGGTCATGTAGCGAGCTGGAATATTGTGTCACCTCGCATAGTGCCTATGTTAGGTGACGGTAGTACCTGAAGCCAGAGAACCGACTCCCAGTCACCCAAAACCAGCAGGCGGGCACGCTCAGCAATATTGGTAGACGTATTAATAAGGTCATTCCGTACCAACCTGCAGAGCGGCTCATCTCAGTGTCATTGGGAAAATGGGTTCTCGGACCGATCCGTATCTGGGCAAGCCACTTTCCAAGCATCCTGTGCGCCCACCAAGCACGGCACTTCTGAATCAACCAGGGAGAGAGTTAAAATATTCCTGGTTCGCTTTTGAGTGCTGTGGACAGAGGACTGGAACTCCGTAAATTTACAGCAGAAATTTTGAGGACGTCTAGGCCACAAAAACGAATTAGTAGGGTGGCTTGCAGCCACGCTCGATCGCCCAAGGCCACATTAAGAATGGATGTTAATGTGTAGCGTATAATTTGGTAAATTTTGTCCAAAAGTTCTGGTTTCGTCCAAAGAAGAGAAGAACGAAGAAAATACATAAAAATTGGACCAAAACAGCAATATAAGGGTGAAAGCCGAATGTTAATTAATTTTGGAGAGTCTATCCGAAATATCAATAAAACGTTTGATTTTGTCTTCGGTGAAAGATGAAAAACTTTCTTCTAAAACAGGGGAACCTAGGAGGTGCAGGGAACGCCGGTTTTTCTAAAATTCTTATTTATTGGGCTATTGCATTAAGTTTATCTATGGTCGATTGTCTGTCGGGTCAGGTCCAGGCAATATATTTACTGTTTGAGGAGTTGTAGGTCATGCAAAACGGTGTCAACATCACCTCCTAGCATTTCATTATCTAAATCCCATACATTAAATTTTAAATTTAGTTGTTCGATAGTGGGATGAATAGCTAAACTAAAAGTGACAGGCCCGAGAGGGTCACCTTGTTGGCAACCAACTGCAGATTCTAAAACGTTGTCCTTGTATAATAATTTTGTTGGATGCCTCTAACATTGCCAGATAAAACCATAAATTTCAACATTCATATATACACTGTTTCAATGTTTTTATTAACCTGGCGAGTTATTAAAATTGGTGTTCTACAAAACTATACCACTTTCTGTTATTTCAAATAACAGAAACTTAATAACATAACATTTTCACGCATGAAATATTGCACGCGAACACGATATAATATTATTTGATAGAAATATATTTTATTGTTTAGATACTTAAATAAGTTCTTCATTTTTTGCATGAAAAATAATTATCAGTTTTTTTTTTTTAATTTTCCTCCTATATGAAATTCACCTGTATTGAAAATATTGTCAGGAATATTGATAACATCGTGATAAAACAATTTTTATGAGAGATTGAATCTGCTCAAAACAGCTGTATATGATGCATAATCAGATCGAATAATGGAATTCCTTCGTTTTCAGCCTTAGGTTAGGTTACTCTTGCTTGTAACTGACGAGATGACGAGTAATACATAGTTGTAGTATGGAAGAAGAAGACATGCTGCGCCGACCCCAAATTAATTGGGGTAGCAGCAAAAATTATGATGATCATAACTGACATCGTTAAAATATACACAAATGAAGCCAGAAACTCTTTCAATTTGCTTTTGAAACATGTCACCTTCAACCAAACATGTTACACACAAGACCCGCTAGTCAAATTCGCAATACAAACAAGATTATTCGACAAGTCTTTGGTCGTTCAACTGTTTCATAAAGTTCTACCCTACCACGGCACGCCACTGCTTTTTAGTGGGGCGACCACCTATGCACCTTACTTCATTTAGTTATCCAGTAACAGCTACACTTGCGTTCAGTCACTTCATTTTATTTGTCAGTTTTTATTTTGTCAAAATGTGTGGGGAAATGGGTAAAGCGGTTTTGAGAGCACTCACTGGAGCGCTTCTATGTGGGCTCGTGTCTGATGCCGCATACTTGCAAGTAAGTGTACTTCATTCTTGTGACATAACCTTTACATTGTGCGGTAATTGTTTGATAAAGTGAGTGTGGGAAAGTTTTTTTTATTAAGAACGAAGGTCGTTCATTCTTTGAGTGCGATATGGTAAGCGGGTTTGATTCCCACGTTGACACAGATCGTTAAGGTTTGTTAGTTTTGTAGTTATAATATAATAATAATAATAACGATTTATTTTCTCCCACAAAGTACAAATACAATATACAGATGTTACAAATACTGGAGGTACACAGGTTTGTGGGAGTCAGGAATCCAAACTAGGATACCCTGTGCTATGGACTCCTGGCCCCCCTCGCCGAGATTGGAATTATCAAATTTTTTTTTTTTTTTTTGTATACTTTAGTTACAGGTATTGTACGAGAAGAATTAAAGAGAGAGTACTAATAAAATAAAATAAAATCAAATATAAAAATGTGAGTGTGTGTCATTGTTAGTGTGTGGACTGTGAGTGTAATGTGAAAGGTGTTGTGTGTGGTGTGGTGTTGGGTATGTGGTGTTGTGTGTGTGTGGGAGAGAGTAAGATGTTGTATGCGTGTGTGTGATTAATTATATTTATGTATATGAATGTGTGTGTGAGGGGGTGGCGTACATATTTATGAAAAACGCTATGCTAGGATAAGATAGTGAGCAATTTTTCCGTTTCTTCGTAATCAAGTTCTAAAAGCCACTGTGTGAGCTTTTTTTTACATTCTACCCTAGACAAATTACTAATTGCAAGAATCTTGTTAGTTTTATTATAAAGTCTGCTTGCTCTGAAATTGAAAAAGTTTTGGGCGAAAGATGTTTTTACCGGAGTTGTTTCACAGATTTCATAGTATCGCCTAGCGTTTACCTTATGCTTGGCTGTAGAAACGTCTATTGAGGAATGTTTCTGTAAAAGTGTTTGTAATATATAAAGCTGCCTAATCGTTAATACATTTGCTTCTTTATAGAGCGTTTTTGTAGCAAATAAACGTGGTTTGAAGAGAGCAACTTTCAGAAGAAGTCTTTGAGCTCTTTCAACGTTTATGATATTCGTTTTATAGGAACCGCCCCAGGTGGAAATACCATACGATAGGATTGATTGGCAGAGGGATACGTAAACATTTTTGACCAGCTTCCAAGTCGCAACATGCCTCAGATTTTTAAATATATGAACGAGTTTTCTAGTTATTAACTTCTAGCGTAATTATATTGAGGTTTATTGCAAGGTATTGAAGAGGTTACGATCAGCAGTAGTAATTAAACAGCTAAAGTTTATTTATAATACAATATGCCTAGTCAATAAGCGTCTAGTTATTTTAACCGTCGTATTTGTAAATAAAAGCCACCCATATTCGGTTAAAATTGTCTTGGGGCTATTAAATCACCTATAAACAGACAAAATGTCCTAAAGCGACACGTGTGTCCCCAAAGACATTGCGATTACGGCACATGGCCTTCCTACAAACAAATATTATTGCCTAGTATTTGTGGACCAATATTTGGTGGAGTCAATAGAAGGTACTGTTTGTTAAGGCCTACTGCTGGGATCCTATTTGATTTTCGGCCATCTCTCCTGTTGTTCGGGTGACGTTTTGTTATTTTTTATTTAGGGGACAGTGTCTTGATATTGACAGGGTAATTTTGGACGCTTAAAATGTTTTTACTTTAAAAAAAACTACTGCAAGAAAACAATAACTTCATTACTTGAATCTGTCTATCATGTCAAGTGGGAATTGCTTATTTTTAGTATTTATATAACAGTAGTTTGAAGCAATCAACCTTCCTTTTCCTAACAAATAATCGCGTCAAAAGCGAAGTCAATTGGGGGCAAAGGCTTAACTAATTTAATTTCAACACCATCAACAATATTTCACATTAACATGCAAATAGAACCGTAATAACATTTCAAACTTCCAAATAGCTGCATAGTTCAAAGGCGAATTTAGTTTCAAAGGTTTAAAGCATAGATTTTACAATAAAAGGGTGGACCAGGACCGACCTTACAATATCTAGTTGCTATAACTCGGTCTCTCATAAGGGAACGCTAACTTTTGCAATTTTCCTTTCAACTGGGTTCCCAGAAGGCCTTCAAAGGCGAATTACTGTTGGTCAAATTTACTCTCATTTTCATCGGCAAGTTTGAGGAAAGGCCTGTTTTTTAGTTTTATTTCTTTGATCAAGCCTCTCAAAGTGAAAATTGTTTGTAACTTAGTCCGGTCCAAGAATTGGTATTCAGAAGTAATTTTGCAAATTCGCACCTTCTAGTGTTAGTAAGATATTTTTTTTCTCTTAGCTTAAGAGGTTTATTAAGATTTAACTAAGTAGGTAATGAGGCTTATTACGCTAGTGTGGCGACTTAGAGGCGTTTTTGAGAAATTGGCTGGAGAAAACTGAATTAACAGAAGATTGGAAGGTTATAAGGGGACCTTTGCTTAGCAGGGGGACCATATAAAGGGAGTAAAACACCTCTTAACGAAGCCGAAAGGCACTGGTTCTCCCTGTCATTGAGATCATTTTTTTGTTCTACACCATACCTGGGAACCTTCTAGTTACGGAGATATTAGGGGTCAAAGTTCCAACTTTTTGACAAGTATTTTTTTAAATACAAGTTTTTAATGTAAGATTTTTACTTTAAACACCTCCACGACCCCCATACTATTCAATCCGTCCATCAGCACAATGTTTTGAGTGCGTTACATTGAGTTCTACCACAAAACATGATTTTACACCCCCCAAAAAAAAGTCGTTTCCCAGCAATAATTTTTGCGTAAAGTTACTTAGTTTCATGTACAGAATGCTTTTTTGCTTTGATTTACACCGTGTATTTAGGAAAAAAAAACATTAGTTGTGTCGATTTAATAAGTTGTCAAAGATAGAGCAGCGTCCTCCAGTTTGCTCATAACGTCAATTTGCAATTATTGCCTACAAAGGTGAGTAAGGCAATATAAAATAATTCTTGGTATAAGTGTCGAATGTAAATTAGTTTTCTGACTTTCATTAAAGTTAGTCGTACATTTTGCTTAAAAAAACTTCTATTTCGTTAAATTTTAGCTTTGTAGTGCACGAAAAAGGTTATATTATGCATGAAACTAAATAAAGTTGGTGTGAAAAAGTACGACGAGTGCGTGTCAGATTATGTGTAAATATGTTGGGTTCTGCAGGGTCTTTTTGGCTCATAATACGCAGTTGCCTCGAACCATCATAATATGCTAGTCTTTTCCCACCTATCTTGCAGGTGCTTCGAACCATGAACTATTAACGCAACATATTATCATGAAAATATCATAAATTTCATGTCCCTCGCCCAATTAACTACGTGAGGTAGATAGTTGGGTATTTAACAGTGCGAAGATATTATTTTCAGTTATTTCAACATGTATTAAAATTAAACTTACTTAATTCATTGGACATAAGGCTAAAGTAAAGTTTCTTTTGGTAACTACGGCACCCTAAAGAATGGATTAAAATCTGATATAAGAATTCATAGTAATAAAATCTTTAAGATGAAAGTTTTTAGTCTCACAAGTTTCAAATTAAACGCTGGATGGCGAGCACGTTTTAAAATATCTGAATAAGTTATAAAAAATAGCGAACTCCTCGGTCAAGTCCTAAGGGACTCGGCTGCCGTCAGAGAATGAAATCACTTTTATAATTGTTACATTTTTTCTTTTCATTCATTTCATTTCTTTTGATATACTTTTTAATAATGTTGTACTGGATCTTTGTAGGTATATTTCATTTTAATGTGACTTTATGAAGTTGGATTGTGAAGTTTTTTAAGTAGAGCATAGGGACAGACGTTTTTCGAGATGTTGGCATTTACTATTGTTTGCAGAAAGTTAAAAAAAATACCGTGTAATTAATAAGGGCGAGTTCTACCACAGAAACTGAACACGATCAACACATCTAAACCGCCATTAAGGCTGTCAGTGTCAATATATCAAAGCTATTGAACGCAGATTAACTGTGTTGATCACGATCCTTAGTAGTATGCGCCCTTATTGAATACACGATATTTTGAAACTCTCTGCGATTCTGCGATCACTCTAGTAATTCGCCCTAAAATATTCAGATCTTATAAAGTTCGATTATTAATATCCAGTCTTAAGATGTTTTATGTAGATATTATTTTATTATAAAGCTTAATTATGTAGAAGTATATAGTTTGCAAACATATACGTCATGAGTATAATCACGTGTTTAAGTATATGTCACTAATTGATAAATGATGTTTATTTTGCAAATAGGTTTTTACACCGGCCACATCTAGTCTTAAAAAAAAAATGACGTGTAAAAGTTTACACGTCATTTTTTTTTTAAACTAGTTGTGGCCAGTGTTTCGTACCTGACTACTCTGAGAAGAAACAGCCGAAACAAACTCAGAGGTTCTCTGTTAAATAACCAGACACCCTATATAATTAACATCACTAATCGTCAGATCAAAAATCTACCCTCTAGCGAACTAATAAGACCTGGCGGACAATATTATATTAAATAAGGCTTCTAGGTTACTATTAAAGTCTTTATTAGAGTCTTGTACAGAAACCAGCATATCAAGCTACAACGATCATTGAAATTTCTTTAATAGATTTTCAAATTTATCGTTAAAGAAAATTTGACAGTTTCGAGTAGCGCGATGACCACTCGCGCTCGTGATGCGGCGGGGTCTACTCTCTAAGCCCGACATCCATAGTTTCGGCCGAAGTTACGGTCGTTTCCTACTCCGTATCACTCACGGGCATAAGATTCGTTAGGGGCTCGAACTAAAAATGAATGATATCAAGATTGGACAGTCGTCCTTACTCCCGTTGTGTTTACAAAACTCATGAATCCGGAAATATTAGGTAGTAGGGTTCATTTCGAAGAATAAAGCTAGTGACGGACGGATCCGTATATTCGTTGACAGACTTAGAGAGTAGACCCCCTTGCCCATGTAATAGCTCAAACGAATGAAGCAGTTACGACGTAATTTCTGTCTAATACCAGAATTTGTTGCCTAGGAAACGCTGGGGACTGAGCATTGCAAAATGTCCTACTTTTAGAGGCTGTTCGTGGTATTTCAGACCTATATTGCAACCTTTCTCTTTTATTTTGAAGGCATAATAAGGTTGATTTAATTAACTTTTTCTGTAGGTGCTTTTGTTTTAAAATCATGATGGTAGTCTTATAATAAGAGTTATTTGAGGTGGAAATGTAGTTAATTTCTATTTTTCCTGTAACTTTATAAGTTACAGGAAAAACGGTAATCGATCGTTGCAATAGGGATGGTGACTCATTTTTTTTATTTGTCCATCGGGTAGATTATTAAAAACTATTTGACACGTATTTTTTCTTTTTTCACTTAATCGTAAAATTATGGAGATATTTTGAGTTGAAATGGCGCATGACGTCACGGCTCAGTACATTTTATACCTAGTTGTGACGTAGTTAGCAACTCTCCAACTTTAATGCGTTTTAACTAAGTATTTTTTTGTTAACTTGATAAAACAAAAAATACGTATCTAATATTTTTTTATTACCTGATTGACGGACAAAATAGAATTTGGTTTTCTTTACCCTGTCATCATCCCTATTGCTGTTAGCCTGCATCATTCCACAGGTGGGCAAAGTCATCTCCTAGCTTCAAGCTGCACTAAATAAAGATAAGAATGTTCCAAAGAGTTCACATAACAACTATTAATGGTGCCAAAAACATGTTTTTAAGTTTCCATTTACTCCTCAAGCTCAAGTATCACAGTAATCCTTTACATAAATGGGGTATAGTGGACAATCCCCCATTTTTTACCACTTATGCGGTCTCGAAAAATAACAAGACGACAAGAAAAGTTCCTAAACCACCGTCCTTCACCAGCAAAAACTTCTAACCCTTTTTAAAGAAAAAAATCTCCATACAAAAACATTAATGACTTTTTTACTCCCTTCATTACAGTTAATTAACATAGTACACATACTATTAAGCTCAGTAATAAAAATAAAAACAATGTCTGCTTCACAAATGGGGCTATTTAGCCGGGCTATTTAGTCGGGTTATTTATTCTTTAAGTGTACAAGGGCAATAATATGGCGATCAGATAACCGTAGCCTTTTGCAGGTCCTTACTCGTTACGGTCGTGTGAAAAATAATTACGATGAGTTTTATGCAGATTGAGCAGCAGTATTTTGAGGGTTATGTGGAGCAAGCAACATGTGAGTTTGGTGTTCTATGGGGTTAATAGATAGATGCAGGATAAAGATTTTCCCTTTTCAAGATAATTGGTTGGACTTTATTTGTGTGAGGGGTGAGTTTATGTATCTGAATCAATATTATGCCCTTATCCTGTGTATATTGTAATTAATTATAACATTATCAATAACACTGGAAACGGGATATTAACCATGTTCACTATTTGTTATGAGTTCCCGATATTTTAAATCCCGTATTAATATCCCATTTCCAATGTTATTGATGGTGACCATGCCAGTCTAAAAAATATAACATTACCATTATTTAATTCTTAGTGTCCTAATACAAATCTTTTCCTAATTCCAGTGACATAGCAAATTTCAAAGGCAAGAAAAAACAATCTGTTTTAGAAACTATCGAACATTTAAATAAACATTTAAGTATATTTTCCTGTTAGGTCTTTAACTTTAGCAAAATGACACTTCGACTAACTAATACCTAGATCATTCGAGCAAGTCGGTTGCACTTTCGGCGCTACTGCGCAACTCCGGGCGTCCGTGACAAGACGGCGCACGCATGTGTCCCTCTCACTCGCCAGCCTGCGCCGGCGCGGAACTGTGGCGAAATTATCGCAGGTCTACTTATATCATAATTTATTTGAAGTCGGTAATGATAATTGTTAGGTATTCGGTTGATCGTGATAGTCGGTAATTGATGTTGAGTTTTAATTGGTTTTGTTATGCAATTTGATCTAATTAGCAGTTTTTGTGTTGAAGATGATTTTGATAATATAACAAAATCTATAATCAGTAGTTACCATAAATGCGAAAATAATTTTGTCAGTCTAACAGTCGCTCTGGTACTTTTTCACGTCTAAATGGCTGAACGAACGAATGAATGGATTTAAAATGACACACAGGTATTATATGATCTGGGTTCGGATAAATTAATTATTTTTATGCTAGTTTACGTTCCCGTGGAATAATTCCCGACTTCCACGTGCCTCCAACGTATATTATTAAAACATAAACATTCTTCTTCGTTCTTAGCGTGTCAAGTCCAAAAATGTTTAAACATGTTTAGCCCAAAATTCAGATATGCGAACTGTGCTTGCTGATGCAGCAGAATCAAGGGGCTAGCTGTCAAGGCATAACTATTCGTAATACTATGTAAACAAAGTACATATATTTTAGCAGCGCAATCTTTGCTAATCTGTGAAGAACGCAGGTTAACACTAGTGCACTAATGGTGGTAACGTAGTGTCAGTTGGTTAGTACATACATATATTGTATAGTTGCTGCCATTTAGCATGGCAATAGCGGTCATTGACCCACCTGCCTTTATTGACATCCTTATTTGCAATCATGGAAATAAAGACTTTAAACGCCCTGAATTGACATCTATCGTGATCCTCAACATATCAACCAATGAAAACTAAGAAAAAAAACCTTGGTTTTGGTTCGTGCAAAGAGATATTAAGGGAAGGGCAGTGACCGATATTGCCATGCTAAATGGCAGCAACTATAGTTGTCGAGTATTTTCTCTTTAATGAACCCAAGACTGCCTTGTTGGTCTAGTGGTGGTAAACGCGACTGCTAAACACGAGGTTCTGGGTTCCATTCCCAGGTCTTACAAAGTGTTATTAGGTTTTTTAACCAAGATTTTATCAGTAGCAAACACGGAGTCACACCGTTGGGGTAGACGAGTTCTTGAGTGGAGACCACGGATCGGTAAACGTAGCGTAGGACGTCCACAAACTCGGTGGAGCGATAATCTTCGCAAGGCGGCTAGCAAAAGCTGAATGAGAGTGGCCGAGGATCGTGCTCAGTGGCGTGTCATGGGAGAGGCCTATGTCCAGCAGTGGACGTACAGGCTGATAATAATGATGATGATGAACACGGAGTCTAGATTTGTGATCGGTTGAAGGCACTAGAGTCGCCTCCTAGTACATGAGACTTAAATATCGGTGTTCTATTAGTTATGCCACTGCCTAACCCTTCAAGGATTAAAACCGTGATATTATGTTATATAAATCCAATACAGTATTTCCTACTTCTTATTTAACATCGCAAGCAAATATCATAACGAAAAGTATTTACCAAAAACTTTCGCCGACGGCCTCAATAACACCAGTTAGTTAACAATTAAAAAATATATCACTAGAGTTACCCCGAACTCCTTATGTAAGATATCACGTTACACAAACGCACATACATGTGTGTCGAAAGGTGTGCGTAAAAAAAACTGTAACGGTGTCATGGCCGGCCATTGAAACAGCTCTTGACTTATTGCTTTATGTAATGTGACTTTTGCTCTCGGTAATTAATCTTGATGAGTTGTTGAAAGTAGTGTATGGAAGAGTGGTTTAATTTTGAGTGTATTTTTTGCTAGAGAAGAACATAGATTTGGGTACAAAAAAACTTTATTGGAGTTAACATAGGAGGAAAAAAAACGGTCCGAGTTATCTATAACTCCTTCTAATTTGGTAGTATTAATAAATTAATGACCTATCTTTACTTATATTATAAAGGGGTAAAGTTTTGAAAGAAGGGGGTTATTATCGGAACTATCGATCCGATTACGAGAATTCTTTTACTAATAAACGTTGCTGTGGGATGATTTTCAACAAGAACGCGACCGATACGGCAGGAAAAAGTTAGTACTTAATAAAATTTTTGGTCCACTTAGTTCGAAAGGTGATTTAACAGTTGAATAAATAAATCTATGAATTAAAATTAAAAAAAATACCAAACAATATCCTGAAATCAAAGTGTCAAGGTCGGTCATTGGTCGGGTCTAAATATAGCATACTTATCTATGCATGCAGTATTTTGCACAGTTGTTTTACCAAGCAACCTTAACAACCTTAAGTCAACGAAAATAAAGATCAGTCTGTTTTTAGTATTTGTTGTTAGAGCCGCAACAGAAATACATTATCTGTAGAAATTTTAACTGGCTAACTATCAAGGTTCATGAGATACAGCCTGGTGACAGACGGACGGACAGACGGACAGCGAAGTCTCAGTAATAGGGTCCCGTTTGACCTTTTGGGTACGGAACCCTAAATAACAGATTATTAAAAAGTGTGAGAACAATATGGTGACGCCACAATAAAAACAAAAAATACGACAACATCAAACCATAAACTGAAACACATATCTCAATACTACCGATATAGATATATAAAATAGCTATACCTATCTGCATTAAAAAAAGCTAAGGCTCTTTAAATAAATCTACTCTATATAAGATCTTTCTAGCCCTTAGTCTTTTATTTCGTTTGATACTAACATAGCTTATAAGTAACTTATATTAGGGATCAAGGTCTGAAATAAAGTTTAATTGTAAGTCTTACTTCTATAAATACCTATTTACTTTTCTAAGCGAAGTTTAAAAAATGTTACATTTTACACTCTTTCCAAGTAACGTGCCACTGTGCACTTTAATAAAGTCGAAGTCGTTAAAGTGATTAACAGTGTAATAGTGCAGTCAGACGATGGAGTCGTGTGCTGTGTACTTTATGTCAACAATAAAAGAAACTGACTAATAAAGTAGCTATAGGAGGTATTAGTTCATCCTGAGCATTGTAACTACGGAGAGCAGCGGTGGTCCACTGGTGGCAGCCCCGATTTACGAGCAGGAAGCCATGGGTTCGAACCAGGCAGGCGCATTACTTTGTGTAGTTTATTTCATCACCGCTGCACTCAAAACCGGTTAAGAAAAACATCGTGAGGGAACTAAAAATGAATGTCCTAGAACTAAAAATTCGAAGAAATTTTTTGTACAGCTTGATTGGTTGTCGTGCGTACTGCTCTGGATGAGGTTCTTGGGTTGTTGGTTTTCCATTAGAAATTTTCAAAAAAAAATTGTCTTGAAGATATCGTTTATC
Source organism: Cerastis leucographa (assembly GCA_963082945.1). NCBI lineage: Eukaryota > Metazoa > Arthropoda > Insecta > Lepidoptera > Noctuidae > Cerastis > Cerastis leucographa. The sequence goes on along the minus strand of OY720381.1, from coordinate 4,349,922 downwards.
GACGATAAGACCACCGTTTTAACCATAGAATTAGCAATATTGTGAAACGGTTGTGTTTTAATTTTGGTGTACAATAAAGTTTAAGTACTCAATTCTATTATATCCTCTGTAGCCGGATGGAGTCTCAATCTGTGCCCAATTTTATCATCATATTTCATCCCACCGGCCCCCTTCAACCATTGGACCTCTACGCACGGCAAGTTACCATCCCTACCTTGTTGCTATTCCACCAATTCGCACTAAACGTTTTCAAACTTCTTTCATAATGCGCACAGCAAAGGAGTGGAACTCTTTGCCTGCATCTGTGTTTCCGAACACTTACAACCCTAATCTCTTCAAAGTTAGAGTGAACAGGTTTCTTCTGGGTAAGCTCGTACCATCGCATCGTCGAGTTTCTCTTAGTCATCTCTGACCTAGACTAGTGTCTTAACCGGCGAAATGTACTCTTCTGACAAACCCTGTGTTTTTGCAAAGGGTTTTGCAGTGTGCAAGTGTAGTTAGGTGTGTTTTTATATTATGTGTTGATTTCGAGGAGTGTCCATGGAGTTTCTATATCATTCTTCTCCGTTGGAATCTATGCTTCGGAAAGGCGACCTTCAACTTTATGACTAACTGATCGACTCTTTGGCAATTCCTAAGAATGCTTGTGAGAAAATGGTTTAAATTAGACCTTGAGTATTTTGATGAAAGTTATTCGATTAAACGCTGTTCAACGTAATTCTGAAAGCATTGAAAGTAGTCTCCACTTTGTAATTTCAAATCGAAGCAAATTACTGAATTCTACGAAACTTTAATGATTTTCGTAAAGCTATTTTAGTTCTGTGCTCTTAACTACCAACAAAAAACTTCTAGGAAACTAAAATAGTACACCATTGCAGTGTACAGTATTGATCACATACCCAGCTAGAGTTATTTTCTTTAAACTATTCGCGAGTATTTTTGTGAGTATTTTCACAATGAAATTAGTTTCTAATTGATATTACAGATAGCACATTACATTGGAATTTATTTGCACCTTTAAATTATATCCTGGCTTAGTACTAGATTACTATATCACCTCTAAACATTTTCTTTTAAATTCAACACATGCTGTTCCTCTGGGAGCATTACTGGAATAGTGATGACGGTTTTAGTAACATATCGCATGTCGTGGATTTGGTACATGGGCAGAAACATCACTTTTATTTCTAATAGTCAAACCAACTTGCACAGGGTCCACGTGTTGGATTACGGCCTTTTCCATATCACAGAGAAGATGTCTATTGATGCCTGTGTCCTAGCTGTAGAAACGTTAAAGGGTTGTTTGCTGGGCCTTCTTCAATTTCTCCCAACATACTTATCTGCTGTCATTTGTTTCAGCAATACGACCCTTATGAAACCCAGTACGAGCAAGCCGTGGTCCGCCCCAAGCCTCTTCGTGAACACGAGAAGCCACAGGACCTGCGCAACGTTCCCGGCACGCCAGGAGTTGACTTCCCGATTTACCACAGCGTGCCAGAAACAGGCTTCTCGTGCCATCATGTGCCAGTGAGACCTGGCATGTATGCCAATGTGGAGACTGGCTGCCAGGTAAATTAAATTGTATTATTTTATAATTATCACGTGAACCAAACGGTAGAAGGGTGTATGCACATCCAGTATAACTTGACCTCGATTTCAATGAAATTCCAGTACAATAAGATTAGCTTAATTTGGTTTTGCGTAGCTTGATTCGTCGTGCGTACTATATTGGATTGTAGAGCCTGATGACTGCATGTTGAAATCGAAATTTGCATCATGGTCAGTCTACACAAGAGAATCTGAGATCCTATGCAAGTGGCATTCACTTCCAAAACGTTTTAGTATACCTACTACAACTTTGAACACTATCAACTTAATTATGATGTTCGGTCATTGATGTAATTCATACTCATTTTTGACTTTTAATCAAATGTCATATTGAATCTGGATATTTTGATCCAGACAATAGTATACAGAAAATTGTTAAAACACCAATATTTTGCTGCAAAAATAGCCTATCCATAACAATTCCAGGGATTAGTTCAAAACTCCCAGTTTTCAAAAACACGGAAAGTTGTTGTTGCCATAACAAATCCCAAGGTAAACTTTCAGACGAATTCCGAATAAGACAATAACCATTGAAGAACTTTTATCCGTAACTTAGAACATCATTATAAACAATGAACTGAGGCCGAAATTAACGCTGCCTAAAATTATAACAATGATAAATAATACACTCGGAACATCAGTCAATAAAGCCTTAATTGGCGCCTGCAGGCAATGTATCGGAACAATTGATGATAGTTTGATTATGATTGCCGAGCAATAATCGCATTATTCTGGCACGGACACAAAGAGAATAAATACAGTAATTTACCATTTTCATTCCATTCTTTGTCACGGTAAAAAAATAATTTTAATTCACTTTTTTATGGTATAAAGCTTACAGAGCTGGGAATTAAAATGCGCTTCACATTTGCGACCCCATATTTCTTCTGTAAATTCATTAAAGCGATGTTGCAGTTCCGTGCCTGTGAGTGGCGATCACAAAGCGCATTAAAGAATATATTTGTCGCACCGTGTCGGGAATATTTAGCTGACTGCCTGACACTATCTGTAAAATGTAATTAACTTCCATATTGTCAATAGCTCCTGTCATTTGTAGATCTTTAAAAACCGGCCAAGTGCAAGTCGGACGTGCGCACGAAGGGTTCTTTACCATTACTTATTAAAACTTACCCTTAAATATTTATTGTATTCTGTTTTTAGTATTTGTTGTAACGGTAACAGAAATACATAATCTGTAGAAATTTCAACTGGCTAACTATCACGGTTCATGAGATATAACCAGGTGACAGACGGACGGATGGACGGACGGACGGGCGGACGGATGGGTGGACGGACGGACGGGCGGACGGACGGGGGGACAGACAGCGAAGTCTCAGTAATAGGGTCCCGTTTGACCCTTTGGGTCCGTTGGAACCCTAAAAAGTAGTTACAGGTAGCGAGTGGCCTGAAATTCAGACAACCAATTTTATCAAGGAATATCGTATTACTCAGTACTAACTGCGTTGTGGAGGTCAGATAGGCAGTCGCTCCATGTAAAATACTGGTATTCAGCTGCATCCAGTAAAACTGGGAGCTGACCCTAACATAGTTGAGAATAGACTAGGCAGATAATTATTGTCAATAAGTCCTTTTACATGTATTACCGCGAGCCGAGTCAACAACGTCCATAGGCCCTTTGCTTTCACCAAATGTATTCCATCGGAGATCCTGGTGCCTCTCCATAATTGAGGACGACTACCGACATGTGGTTATAGAATCACCGATCCCTCCATCTTTCTTAGTTAGGTTAGGTTATGCGCGACGGTTTCTTTACGATAAGAAAGGCCCTCTGCCTCTTAGATATATGCATAGCTGCAGTGTCAACCATCGGATAGTGGACTGGTAGGAAATGTATATAGCTAAAATCTTTTGTTACACATTCAAAAGTCACTTTCGAATTCCCTTTAATAGAGAGGAGGCCTATGTCCCAGCAGTGGGAATATTATAGGCTGATTATGCTTACGCAGAAATCAGTAATAGAAGCCAAAGTCAGAAACTAAAGTCAAAATTTCCCCGGCTTATTGAAGAGGCGCTTGAATATATGACATTAACCCCCGTTTAGATGACAGTAAATCTAATGATAGATGGGGTAACGTAGAGATTGAAGCTCCGAATCCTGCGGATAATAGTTCCACTGATTTATGGTATGGACTGGGATATCAGGAATATTGCACACTGGAGACTTATTTAGGCTTACCTATACGTGTGATTTTAGGCCTCAAAAGTTATCGCTTGAAATTCGTGGAAAATTTCTATAGTCAGTTACAGTACTTAGTAGATTTAAGTAAATCTATTACTGTTAGACTGTGCCAGGCCAGGGCCAAGTAAATCTATTAGGGTTTGACCAATGCTAAGTGCTATTTTTTGTTATCTATTTTCACGGTTGCGTTATGCCACGACACACATAACACCAAAAGGAGATCAAACGTAGCAGCCAAATAATTTGCAATACGCCTAAAATTCGTTTGTAATGTGTCAATACTAACTTTTCATAAAAGGAACAGTTGCTTGCAATTTCAAACATTAAACAAAATAGATTTTGAAACCGGACTATGTAACAGACTATGTTATCATATTAAAATAACATCAGCTGTGTCACCATCATTCCTATTCTCAAAGCATATCATATATTATGAACCAAAGCTATAACTAATCGAATGTCAATCTACTACTTGACAGCACAAAGCTATCACCTGTGTCGCTTCCATCGCTTGAATAGCTGGAAGTGCTCATAGCGGTTAGATTGTGTGCGGTATAGCTCGGAAATAGAATGCGATGGACTTGGATATAGATATTACTAGCTTACTAGCTTTAATCTGTGGTAATTTTAATTAAGAATTTGAATGGTAGTAATACCCGTACGCAAAATACGCGCTTTAGACGTGGAGTTGCGGAAATCAGCCCGCTATACAATGGTACGAATATAATCATCGAACGAAGATATTACAGATGCATGGATTGTGAGAAGAATGATATGAAAAAAGGAGTAAATGAAAACGATACGGTTGACGTTGACATTCGTGTTGTATCGATCGCGAGTGGCTTTGGACGAGCAAAGAAAGATGTTGTTGGCATGAAATGAAGAGATTTGTAGCTCTGTTTAAGATAGGCCCAGGTCAAGTACTTGGTTATTCAATAGTCCAATTGAACTCTTATTACATAACATAACATCACGCCTCCAATCCCCGAAGGGTTAGCCAGAGATGTGCCTAAATAGCACAGCCACATTTCACCAGTTATGTTTAAGTTTCATGTTAAAGGAAGCGAGCCTATTGGCCATCAACCGGGCATAAATTCAGACTACGAGGTTGCTCCTGGGAAATATCTGATGGTTTTTTTTTTGTTACGGTACAAATAATAAAAAAATGCCCCGAATTCCTAAGCATACTATGAATAAAATATTATGTGAGCTACTGATTAAATATTTTCAGTGGAAAACAAAGCTAAGTTACTTAAATATTTCAAAGGAAATATTTGAACATGCAAGTCAAACATACTCACTAATTAATAGGGATACCATTGAAAAACAAAAACGGGTCACGAAAGGGTACAGCGACATGAACATAAGGGTAAAGTTATTTACTCTAACATCTTTTGTTAAGGCCGTGCCTTAGAGCGTAGAAGCAAGGGAGACTCGCGAAGAAAGCTGCCTCTAAAAAAGGATTGGTAAATATGGTCAATGCCAAATTCATCGCTGCGGCTATATCATGTGGCGCTCCTCAAGCAGACCCGAATACAGCCCTGGCTATGCTTCTGGAAGATATTTATTGTTTTTGTTAAACTTGACATCAATAAATAATAATAAATAAATAATAATGTGGCGGTGGCCCAGTGGTGGCAGCCCCGACTTACGAGCAGTAAGCCGTGGGTTCAAACCCAGGCAGGCGCATTACTTTGTGTAATTTATTTCATCATCGCTGCTCTCAAAAACGGTGAAGGAAAACATCGTGAGGAAACCGGCATGTCCTAGAACCAAAAATTCGAAGACATGTCACATCTACCAAGCCGCACTGGGCCCGCGTGGTGGATTACAGCCCACTCCCTCTCATAGGAGAGGAGGCCTGTGTCCCAGCAGTGGGAACATTATAGGCTAATGATGAAATAAATAAATAAGCTTTAATATACCAGTTTACAAACTTGTGCCAGGCTTGTAAAAGGCGTTTATATCGTTGATTGAAAATTATTGGTAAGAAATCATATGCAGGGTGACGCCGACAATACGACAATAAATGAAAACGCTGGCAATACTAGTTCACAGGAATATTTTAAAACTATTAAATTAAACATAAAAAATATTCTTTTATGGGATCACAGTGCGAGCTTCCTCTACTAAAAAAAAAAAACACTTGAATCGGACCAGTAATCACGACGAAATCGGCGAACATACATAAAAAAATTACAGTGGAACGTAGAACTCCTTCTTTTTTTAAAGTCGGTTAAAAATGGTATCACATCTATTAAATCTATTTTGATTCCAAGCTCGTTGGCAGCTACCTTTACTTAAAGGTCTTAACATCATACATTTGTGTGTATAATATGTCAACGCATTGTTTCCTGTGGGCCATTCTTATGAGAATTTCAATAGTTACCGAGATTTGTACAAAGTCTATTCAAAGTGATTCTGGGAAAACATCCTACTAATATTATAAATGCGAAAGTTTGGAGTATGGATTATGGATGGATGGATGTTTGTTACTCTTTCACGCAAAAACTATTGGATTTGGATAAAATTTAGAACACAGATAGCTTATAACCTGGATTAACACATAAGATTAAAGACTTTTTATCCCGATACCGTGCACCTTTTGTTGACGTTTTATAAGTGCCCATGAAGGCCTATGTAAAATAAAATATTTTGATTTTGATGATAGTATGTTCCCGTGGGGAAATTAATTATCGAACTCCACGCGGGTGACGCCACGGGCATAAACTACTTGTTAATAGATTAAAGTAACTTATTTTTCTTCAGTGAACACAAAAATCAAAGAGTGATGAATATAAATATTGTTGAATGGAGAGGGAGAGGAAGACCAAGGAAACGATGGATGGAACCTATGAATGATGTATGGAATCTATATGTAAGAAAAATGAGTAATGATATATAAGAAAAAGGAGTAAATGATGGTGTACGGTTGACAGAGGAGGATGGAAGAAAAAAAAGACGTGTTTCGCTGATCCCAAGTAACATGGACAAAGACAGGAAGATGATGGTGACACAAAATATTAACAATGCATCATCTAGATACGAATCTCATTATTTATTTTATACTGATAGAATATTGTGTTAATGTGCTAAAAACGACGTCAAATTAAATTAACTAAAGACTTTTATTTATCTAAAGAAACTGCAGACATTGGTTGCAAAATTAAAAATATAACAGATATTATAAACTCACTCTTCAAACAATAGGGGTGAAGACTGGGTAAAGAAAACGAAATTCTATTTTGTCAGTCAGACAGGTTATAAAAAAAAATTAAACACGTATTTTTTTTTTTATCAAAATATAAAAAAAAAATACTTAGTTAAAACACATTAAAGTTGGAGAGTGGGAGCTCACTACGTCACAAGTAGGCATAAAAGTTACCCACATGTGACGTCATGCGCCATTTCAACTCAATATATCTCCGTAATTTTATGATCACGTGAAAAAAGAAAAAAATCGTGTCCAATACTTTTCAATAATCTACCCGACGGGAAAGGAAAAAAAAATAGTGATCATCCCCTATTATGCTACGTGCGTTCGTTGACCCCAAAATCAAATCACCAAATGATTTTTGTTTAGTTTCGCTAGGTAATTTATTTTGACCTGAAATATTCAAAAAACAATCTCAATTTCAGAAATTACTCGACTGCAAAATTCAACTGCCCTACTAGTTTTTTTTTTAAAGAATCAAACATGCAAATAAAATCATATTGCAAAAAAAAAACCGTAACAGGGTCAACATGAAAATATAAAACTAAAACAGTATTAAGCAACACACTCGATCCACATATTCGATCAAGAATGTATGTTCACTTTATTCGATCTGAACTTTTCTCATTGAGACCATGTGCTGTCGTCCGATTTATGATGCAAGCGAGATACAGTAGCTATCGGTTCTGCAATCTATGTGTGCAACTCCGTATCTCAGTTTGCTGGAGCCCCAATAACATTCCATAACCTTCTAACTTGTACTGGGATACGTTTTGATCTTCGTTGATTGAGAATCTGTTCGTGTATTGCTTTGAGAATGTGAGTGCGAGGTTCGCAAATTTTACGTTCGCAGTTGTAAATATTATACATTAGTATTGAGAGGATAGTATCCGTAGCCAGATGATAAAAAAGGAACCATTACACTTACGTCATTTCCGTTTGTTCTTTATTTAATTTCTTTACTTTTTTATTTTCATTGCGATATACAGGGTGTAAGGCACAGCGACGCGAAAACGCTTACCACACATCTACCTACTTAGTAAATCATCCTGAACCCTCGCACATTAGAGAATTTTTCGTCGGTAATTAAAAAAAAACAGCTGTTTCATACAAAAATGCAATACCTACACGCTCAAATGTATGGAACAGCTGATTTTTTAATAATCGATGAAAAATTTCATCGTGGAGGGGTTTTGAATGATGTACTGAGTACGTTTTAGCAGAATCATAATAATAAGAATCACGATTTTCGCCAAATTCTTAAATTATGATTCTGTAAAAGCGACCGTTTTAAGTCCCCTGGTAGATAAACTACCAATATTCGATGTTGACAATAATATTCCAAATCAATCTCTTTAAACACGCAACGTAGGTAAAACTTGGGATACTAGTTTTACCTCTAATTACGTAAATTATTGTTTTACCAAGGAAACCCCTAATTTTTACCCGATTAAAAAACTCCAAACTTCAAATTATATAGTTACTTCAGCCCAGTCTAATCGTAATGGTCGTCCAATTTCACCAAATTGAATAAGTTTCGAGATATTGTCGTAGTAGCCCGGAATAACCTCAAAGGCTTCAGGGGCCGGTAATTCCAAGTTATTACAAGAATCACGTTATAATTCTCCTAAAATTAATATTACTTTCCAAACAAAAGTTTCCTTGAAAAATAGCCGTCCGTTTCGACAGTGTTTGCCCAAATAATAACTTCAGAATCTTGGCTAGTTTCGTTGAGTTGTTTAAGTAAACCACCTGTGCTTCATAAAAAATATTAATTAAGCCTTTCTAAACATATCAAATTATTTTTCTACGAAATGCGAATGCTATCTCTGGACCAATTATACTTGCCTAGCTTTTGTATGAAAAGTACAGGCGTCGTCGTTACAATTTTTATTTCACTCATTCATAAGGTTTTTTTTTCTAAATACGTCTCGCGTCTTCGTAGATAATGATGATTGATAGAGAGGCAGAGGAAGGCCAAGTTAAAGATGGATGGACGATGTGACGAATGATATGAAAGAGAAAGGAGTAAATGGTGCTGCGACGTCTGAACATCATCCTGGTATCATCATTTTCCCTTGAGAATGGAAGAAGAAAAGGCATTGCGCCGATCCAAGTTGACATCTGCTGGGGGTCTACTCTCTAAGTTCGTCAACGAAGATACAGATCCGTCCGTAACTAGCTTTATACTTCGAAATGTTCCCTACTCCCTTATATTTTCGGATTCATGAGTTTTGAAAACACATCGGGAGTAAGGACAACTGTCCAATCGTGTTGTCATTCATTTTTAGTTCGGGCGCCTAACGAATCTTATGTCCGTAAGTGATACGGAGTAAGAAACGACCGTAACTTCGGCCGAAACTACGGATTTCGTGCTTAGAGAGTAGATAGACCCCCTGGCCCGTAGGACAGTTTTTACGTGGGCTACATGTCCCTTAACCCGGTAGAATAGGACAAAGATAAAGGCATAAAGATGATGATGATCTCGTGCTTTTGTAAAATACCTTTACCTTTTTCATCCTTATAATATACATTGAGTGCTAAGAGAAATATTTAATCTAATCGCCTATATATTTCTTCCAGGCCTACCACGTGTGCCACGATGGTCGCGAGGGTGAGCAGGGAGCTTCGTTCCTCTGCACCAACGGCACGCTCTTCGACCAGGCCAAGTTCGCATGTGATTGGTGGTACAACGTCGACTGCGCTAAGGCCATCACGCTTTACAAGTTTGTATTTTTTTCTTGTTTTTAAAACTTATTGTGTACAGGGTGATATGAGTAGCAAGGAAGTTTTATGTCTGTGATCTCTGTCAAGATGAGTGGCAGAAAAATACATCCAAGTGCAGAGCCCAAATATGAGATAAGGTCTGAAGGAGTTACCGTCTTAATTGGACGCATGACACGTCAGATCGCGAAAGGTGGAAGGAGTGTAGCTCTTTGCCTAGGAGTGGGACTGAGTTGACTGCAAAAATAAGGGCAGATGGACGATGAAGATCCGTCTGAAATGTAAATCTTTTTAAAAGCCACTTTAGCCTTGCTTAGCAGAGGGACTGAAACAGTTGGTGAATTAAAAAAGTGGTAAATTTTTAATGATATTATCCTACTAATATTATATACGCAAAAGTTTTTAAGAATGTATGTTTGTCACTCTTTCACGTAAAAACTACTCAATGGATCTGGATGAAATTTGGCACAGGGCCATAATAGTCTGGAATAGCACATAGGATACTTTTTATTCCGGTAGTATTATCCCGTGGGACAGTTACCGAAAAAAACGCGGGCGAAGCCGGGGGCATAAGCTAGTTAACAATACTGTCGACATAATTATTTGAACCTGCAAGTTCTCTGTATGTAGGAAAGAAAGGGAGACAGAGGTCCTATTCTTACAGCATTACCAACAATTATAGACCACCCAGTTTACACACATTAATACAATCAAACTAAATCATACCAGTCAGCAATTTGGATCAGAACCTCAAGGATCATTCACTGGGCTCCATAGCCTACGTCAGTTTGGCGAAATACGCTCAAAATCAATTATGGACGTATTTCAGCTAGCTTAAGGCTGTTGGACTAAAAAGCTTCGTTGTGTCAATCGGGATACGTTTGCAGTTTGATGACGTGTTTGCGTATTGGAGCTATATTGGATTTTCGGCCAAATTAAAGGTATTTTGGTATTTTTGGCGGGATTATTTTGAAAATGCTTTCAAGGTGGTTCAAGTTTTTGAAAAGGGATATACAGCGCTGCAAAGACTATGAATAACGGGATATTTATCATGTTTCCTATTTGTTTTGAGTTCACGATATTCAAAAGATATTACACACTACACTCCTGTACTGTACTTATTTTGGTATTATTTATTAATATCCCGTTTCCACTGTTAGTGACCACGTCAGCTTAAAAACTTATGGTGCTGCTAAGATCTTTTGGTCCTTTTATATCATTGTCAGAAGCCGCTCTTAGAAATATGAATTTGTCTTTAGACAATGTTTTCAAAACATCTTTTTTGGTTACGATTTGACAAAAAGATCAATTTCCTTTGCATACATTTAGTATACTTAAATTCGGCATATATATATACTCCCACCCATGAAAATACCCAATAACCCTATACCCGACCAGGGAATTGAACCAAGGAGTTCATGCTCAACAATCGTGCTTGCGACCACTCGACCGAAAAGGCAGTCGATCATACATGAAGTAAAAGTTATTTATGTGATCTACTATAACGCATAATAGTATGTGATCGCCAGCCCAATTTTGTATTTTGCCACTAACTATTGTGAAAGTCGGGTCCATATTGGCTCACCTAAAGTTCTTTACCCGAAATTGTTCTTCCTAATTATTTGTAATCCGAATGATCACTCTTCCTAAAATTTTTTATCCTAAAGTTTTCAATTCATACTATTTGTAGTGCTACCGGCGATGTTCATAGCACTCATATTTCCGAAAATTGTAATTAATAATATCATTAATGTAGATATATTTAAACTCCTACTGTTTTTTATCATAACGCTATTATCCCTAAACATAATTACCATAATATTTTCACTCATACTCAGAAAGAAACATTTACCAAGTGTAATAAAAAATATATGTGGGTAGAAGATGATAGTTATAGTGCCCCCACTATGAAGAAAATACATAGAAAAATTTCGCGACCAATTTCGAGGTAGCGTAGTTGGTCACAGTTCTAACCTAACCTAACCTATAAAATTAAGGATTTTGTATGAATTAAAGCGTCTTGCTTTAATTCATACAAAAGAAATGTAGACAAAAAAGATATGACTTTGAATAATAGTGTAAAAGATGGTTATGTTGAGAAAATATAGGAAAACAAATAAAAGTATAATAGATGTTTATTGCTACTGACATTATGAAGTTGAATGCTTCGGAATTATGAACATTATAGACAGAGTAGTTAGGAATTGTGGTTGCTAGGATGAAAAATGTTAGGAAGAACATTTTCGGATTTCCAATTATCGGAGTTGAAAATTTAGGTGAACTTTGGCGCACCCGTGAAAGTCTAATAAAAGCCCGGGCTGTAGCCGAATAAACTAATAAATTTTATAAATGTTTTAGGTTAAACGCAGATCCTCACCACAACCCATTCGTACCAAAACCGAAACCTGAGGAAGAAGAGTACCATGGGCCAGCTCACGTCCAATCTCACGTCCCAGACCACGTTCAATCTCACGTCCCAGACCACGTCCAATCTCACGTCCCATCCCATGGCATATTTTACAGGAAGCTCTAGACATAAGCCGAGAAGAGACACTAAAACTCGCCATTATTGTAGAAAATATCATTCAAGTAATTTGATCAAATAGGAAACCCCATCGAGAATATAAAATAAGACAATCATGAAAAATGAAGGTTCTCACAAATCCCATTAAATCTTCAACTTTGTTTAAAAATTAATAGAGCTCTCTTTCCTTAAATGCAATACCACATACATTTTCGTACTAACATTCGGTACTAGAAGTAAATTATTTTATTTAAATAATAAAATGCTTTTTCATAAACATCATTCATTCTCACATCATTATATTATTTGGAAGTATTTTTGTACTGAAAAATATATTTTTATCACGCTATGTGGAGTTTTTTGTTATGGAAATATGTATTTGCGTGCGATAAGGTAGGTTTCGGGTAGCCATATAATTTAGAAAAATATTTAAATTCTTTAAACAGCTTTCATAAAGTTATATATATTTTAGCTTTCACCTATTTTCAAAGAAATTTCAGTTATGACAGGTTGGGAATAACCCTCTTACTTGTGACTTTCTATAAATATCAAGGAGGCATTTAAACCTGTAAATAGTACCCGTAGCAGTTAAAACTGAGTTCTATCAAACTTTAATTTTACCTATGATACGAGTATATGGCTTCCCTGTCCTTCCTTATCTAGAAATAAGAGTGATTAAAAAACGAAAAATATGAATAGAAAAAGGTACAAAATATAACACCGTCAATTTCACAATTCCATAATCTCACAATTTCATCATCGTAACCAATCATTATGTATTTTTCATTAGTTAATAGATCATCAAACTTTTGGTAGCTAAGAATAATTTTGTAACATATTTTTCTAGAATTAAAATATCTATTTTCTTACTGAAAGGTGTGTTTTCTTTTAATTATGGCCTCAATAAGGAACCGAAACGATGCAGTCGGCAAAAAAATCGAAACGGTTATCTAAAAGATGTTATGGTTGATTGGAAAATTCAAGAAAAATAGTACGAATTCTTTCTTTTCAAAACTATTTTACTTTTGACCGCATTAAAGGTAAAAAGAAGTTTAAATATCGCTGTGATTTTGGCAGCGATGTAAAGGCTTTTTTTTTTTTTTTTCTGGGTGGGAAATCATCAAATGACTTCTCCCGCTCTGGGCGGAGCGGGAGGGAGTGTCAGACTTGTACTGACTAAAACCCACCCATGTTCCTTCTTCGCCCTTTGTGTTCCAGGGCCGCGGTATCTCTTTCGAACAACCCGCAGCCCAGCGATGTAAAGGCTGAGGTAAACTTAAAAAGGACTGCGTTTATGTAGCTGACCTACATTATGTATAATTTGAAAAAATAATCCTTCACTGTATTGCTTGCTCCAAGGAACTCCTATCCGTGATGTTAGTTCCTACAAGCAGCCCAAGATACTGGCATCACGAATTGGAAGAATCTATAACATATTTAATCCAAAGGTTTTAATTGTAAGGTTTGCCCTCACAATACTGCTTAACAAAAAAACGTTTCCATACTTAACGGAGGGAGCTCAAACAATAAAATATCTGGCGTTTAAATAACTGTAAACTTACTGCGACATTGTGTGAGTCAGATGTTTCAATAAAAAACAAAAACGCGGCCATCATTTGTCGCGGTACGGCGAATAATATCTTAATTCTTTTAACAGTATTTTTTCCTTAGTTAACAAAACACTAAGACTAGACGAACAAATACATAACCAAAACAAATAATTCCCTCTCTCCTATTGAAAAAGAAAAAAAAAAGGAAAAGGCGATATTTGCCCAAAGAACTGGCAACATCAGTCGTTCGTTCGGTAATTGACAGCGAAACAATGGACCGATAACGTTCGGTACCGGTAAATATGAAAAGCCTCGCTCCTGTCCAGACGAGCGCAAATTATGGATGATTGATTGATTGATTGTCCTGCTTAAGAGTATGATAAGCGATATTTACATACCAATGAGGGAAGAACGGGGCAGTGGTGTGCCTAGAGACCAACAATACGGCAAGCCCATTAGGTAAGCAGACTATTCAGAAACCGTAAACCTAACATCATAAAAAAATAAAAAACAGAGAGAGCCGAACTTTTAGGTTTGTATGAAAGTATCGCCACTAGACAAAGGAGGTTTGGATAGTTAAAATAGGGCTCAGAGTCTAGAGTATCCGCGATAGAAACAAAACGTACAATTTGGAAGGAAATCACAATGACAGACCACAACGAAACAACTGATTTATATGCCACATTTCCGAAACGTGTTCATAGAGTTACATAGAAACCATTCCAGTCGCTGTAACATGACATATCATTACGCCTTTTAATCCCAGAAGGGTTAGGAAGAGTTGTACCTAAAAAGTACGCCCAGATTTCGTCAGGTAATTTTATGTCCCATGTAATAGGGGGCGAGCCTATTGCCATCAACCGGGCACAAATCCAAATTCCGTAGCTGCTACTGAGAAATTCCTGATGGAAAAACACAATAACACTTTGCCCGACCTGGAAATCGAACCCAGAACACCATGCTCAGCAGTCGCACACTGTTCACTGTCGCTGAACTCAATTTAATTAGGTATAGTCTTTTCATGGCTCCGAAATTTAAGAGAAATGTCTTTTTATGAGCTTCTCAAAAGATCGAATAGATAGTCCTATCTATTCGATCTTTTTCGATGATTCGACAATGTCCAAAATAAGTAAAAACAGGTAAAAATAAGATAAAAACGAGCAATAGATAAAATTCTAAAAGAACTTCCTTAATGGTAACTTATTGTTTAATTTTTTTCGCTGGAGATAACTTGACTCCTCTTTCACGCCAAGTTTTTCGGGATCCTCAAATTATATGCTATCAACTCCATAATTTTTTCAATTTTCCAAGACCGTTTGGAGTATAAATTATTCGTAATTTAACAACTTCCTTGTAAAGAAAAGTCGGGGCTTCTAAGCAAAATAATATTAAGGGTTTTCGAGAAAGCATGAACACTTTTGGATGAAAGCATAAAAGCAGCGTAAGATCGGGAACTGTGCGAGAATAAGGGTTTTAGCGGAAAATAGGGGAAATGGAAACGTTAAAATGTATCCCCATTACATTAGGGTAATCTGTGTAGGATGCAATTTGAAATGGGGTACTTAAGTATAAAGAGGTATTTATTCGCTGTAATTATTTTGTGTTGGTTTTAGATCAACATTAAGTTGGTGAATTTAAAACATTAACAAGTCTAATACGATGTTTCCATGGTCTGGACCTAAAAATGTAAAATAAAAGTATAATATTTGTATCGCATATATCGTAGCCCTATCTCTCAGGTTTTTTTTGCATTCTACACCAAATTATACATAAATTATTCAATTAACCGGCTGAAGTCACAATACTGCCCACATTGGTTAAAAAAGTACATCCACAAACAAAAATTGAAACATTGTTTTAAACACAGAGCTCATTAGCAGTGCTATGTCCCCCCTGCAGGCAAAGCGCCGTACCTGCTTTTGGAGATTTAATTTAATTCAATTTATTATCATTTCGACTGCTCTTGTTTGGCTGCAATTGTACGGTAACAAGCGAATTTTAATGGAATGCCTAGGGCGTCATGTTCTGTGGCGAAATTCAACAGATGAATGCTGTTGCAACCTGTGAAATAATGAGAAATGCCAACGACAAATTTATTATTCTTTGTTTTTTTTAAGTGCACCTGTCTTTAAACGGGAGGAAGATAATGGGGCGCCTTCTCTAACTTACCCTACGGGCGCAAGTTAATCATTGTTTTAAAATTTTTGTTATACAAATTATTTCCTAAAGTCGGTATCATATAGTAGAAGCAAAATCAGCTTTTAATGTTCTTACCGTTACCCAGAGTCCCTCTCTGTGAAAGGCTGTGGACCATAATTCGTACGAGTCAAATTTTGATTGGACCGATGACCTGGTGAAGGTTGCGGGGATCTGTTGGATGCAAGTTGTGCCATCAAACTGTAAAGTCTGGCGAGTAAAAACTGGAGAAAAAATAACTTGTATTTTAAATAATAAGGTTAATAAAGAAAAAAAAAGCCCTATAGCCCCTAGGCCTATGTCCAGCAGTGGACGTCTTTCAGCTGAAATGATGATATTTTGATTTTGTCACGCTTTCTTCACTACTTTGAGGGTTAGTGGTGATGAACCCAGCTTGGGTTCGAATCCATCGCCATAAGTCGGAGCCAATACTCCTGACCCACCACTGTACTTATTTCAGAGCACGACGTTCGGACGATTTGTCGGTGTTAGTGAACGCGGTAGTACACACAGCTCCATTTAGTAGTTACCCTCCGGCCTTATTATTAGCATAATGACGCTGTCTGTCCTCCTCGCCTGTGTGCCTGTGGCCTCCTCGGCCGGAGTGTTCAGTCCAGCCGAGGAGCCGAGGGGATACTTAGGCTGTTTTCTTAGAATAAGCTAGCTCTTGTGAGGCAGTTAACAAATAGTGTAACAAAACTACTCATGAAGTAAACTTTATCTACCAGCATCACATTGATTAAAAGTGTCACTTTCTATGCAAAACTTCACTTTGTATTCAGTCAATCGCTATCACTGATACTTACTTACACCGTACGTGCAACCTGCCTCTTCGAACTTTGTCGTATCGACGCGACCGATGTACTGTGACACTTTATGTTGTCTTGGTGACTGAGATAATAAGCAAAGATCCTAAGGGTTATGGGGGGTTGTTCCTAATGTATTATTGTACGGGACTGGTGCCGTGGTGTCTTTGGCGACAGATGGTGTTTTTTTTCAGTGCCTCCACTAGTACAATTTCTCAGAGAGAAAGTGGTCAGCATTTTTTCATAAGTTACTAAACTGTTGTTTTCATCGGACATGACATTCGAAAGTACTTACGTTAATTTAGCCACATGTTAATGATCACTTAAAGATCAGCGATGATGCGTATCTTTAATTTTTAAAGACTGTTAAAAACAGCACAGAGTGCAAGCTAGCTTAACAGTCATGTTATGGTTTTTTAATCGTAGTTCCGTTCTACAAATTTATTTTGTTTTGTGGGTGCGTTCACAAACAGTTAAAAACACGAACAGTCAGACCCCGTAGACCATATAAAATTTTGTTTCCGTGTAGGGGTCGAACCCGCAAAGCACAGCTAATCAGCCAATCGCTCAGCCACTGCGCCAAACGTGTTGTACTACTACAACACGTTTGGCGCAGTACAACTAACTACACAACAACAACTTGTGACTGACCCTTGTAGATTCCCAGGTTAGTAATATCTTTAACCTATTCGTATTAAGACTGATTCATAATATCTAGCAAGGGGGAAAAGGGAGGGGTCTAAGTAAACTGGTAACTTGAGCACACGTCAGACACATGTCCCATGCGCTCGCTACGGAGCTTTATTGCAAAATCATAAGAGTACCGCTGGCGCTGTGGCTTGGTATGGACAGATCCTGTTTACCGTCAATAGACATGTTGTCACGAAGAAATAATAAAAGTTGCTGTAATATCACATTTGTGGCGACATTATTAACTATTTGCACGACGGTATAAAACATGTATGTCTTTACATGTATTTGTGATGTTGCGTCTTTTATTTTTGATCTTTGTAACTGTTACAGTCAAAACCGTTAATAGGTCAAAACTATTTTAACAATAACTAACATCCTAACTATTCTAACTTCCTTACTAATGTTATAAATGCGTTAGTAAGTTTGTTTGTTTGTTACCTTTTCACGAATAAAACACTGAACCGATTATCCTGAAATTTTGCATATACGTTGTCAGAACAATTTCTATCAAAACGCGCGCGACTGTTCAAATAGGTGCGACGCGGCGCGACGCGACACGTTTTCTGGTTTTTTCGAGAGCGCGACAATAAACAATAGATTCGTATGACATGTTTTATGCAGCCGAGCCTGCCGCGCTATGTTGTGCGGCTCCGCGCTGCGGCATCAACTCGTTGATCACCCAAAACCATAACTCGTGATCGATTTCTCGATCCTAACGTGAACTTAAAAATTTGAATAGATTATTTTTTATTTTAATGTAGATATTTGATTTATTTATGTCCTGTGAACCTAAAATATTATCCAAATAATTTGAGTCCATAGGACAACTCAATTCTAAGATATCCTAATCTATCACTTTTCGGCCGCTTTTCAATACGTTAGGATCGAGTAATCGATCCCATGCCACGCCGCACCGCGTTGCGCCTGTTTGCGAGGCTTCACAACACGGCAACACCGCATATGCCGCGTCGCGCCTGTCTGAAGGAGCCTTTAAACAGTTGATTTTCTAGAGATACTAGAAAAACATCCCACAAACATCTGAAAGCTATCGACGGAAACCTCTCAAAAAATGATCAACCATATTATAATTTACCCAAACAAGCCACAAAAATTAACGTTAATGAAATGAAAAATGTATATTGGAAAAACTGTAGTCGTACTCTTCACTGTTAAAGAGTAGAATACTCTACGGGAAAGACTTTCATTTAATTAAATTAAAATTTTTGCCACGCATCGGTGGACATCTTTTCAATTGTGAATTTTCGATAGAGATTCGTTCAAAGTTGAAGGAATGAATTTATTTTAATCATTGAATCGTGAACGTGATAGTTTTTTTGCGTGTTTTTGAGTTAGGTACTTGTTTTTTAAATATTTTTATTGGATGAAATTTTCTGGTTTGTTCATTATGTTTCGTAGACTTAGTGATGTTTATAATGAGCTGATTGTATTTAAAGAGTGATTATTTAACTGAGAACTTCATTTGTTTCTAAATTTCCATAAACAATTTGTTTTTATTTTCTATAACCAAAAAAAAAGACGAAAACTTAAAAAATGCCGTGGGAAAAGGAAAAAGAGTAGTGGAAGACTAAAGATACGATGAATGGACTGTGTAAAAGATGCTATGGATTAAAAGAAGGTGACTATTGAGATAACGGGAACTAAAAAAGAAGAATATAATAAAGGGTGTAAAACACCTCTTACCGAAGCCGAAAAGCACTGGTTCTCCCTGTCATTGCGATCATTTTTTTGTTCTACACCATACCTGGGAACCTTCTAGTTACGGAGATATTAGGGGTCAAAGTTCCAACTTTTTGACAAGTTTTTAATGTAAGATTTTTACTTTAAACACCTCCACGACCCCCGTACTATTCAATCCGTCCATCAGCACAATGTTTTGAGTGCGTTACATTGAGTTCTACAACAAAACATGATTTTACACCCCCCAAAAAAAAGTCGTTTCCCATCTATAATTTTTGCGTAAAGTTACTTAGTTTCATGTACAGAATGCTTAGTTGACAGCTTCGTGATGAGGTGATTTACACCTTGTATGTTACATTAACCTCCATAAATTGGGATAACGGTGATGGAAACACGGATTCTTTAGCCTTCTTTCTGACTCCTCTCTCTACATGCAGAAAAATACCGCAAAAATCTGAATTTATTTTTACCTTCTTATTTTATTCCTCCTTTTCCTACTCAAATAAACAAACACCCAAAACCATAACTCGTTTTACGCCATACTTCAATACAATTTTTAATGCATCAATACTTAATGTCTACAGCAAATTAGACATAAATGAAACGCTGTATAACCCCAAGTCTCGCCAGAACGACCCTACAGGGTGTTGTAAAACAACAGTTATGGGGCCTCAACAAATCCCGCCACGGATTCATAACGCTCTTGTAAATTAAATATGAAACCAGGTATTATGTTGTGTGGTTGAACAGCTGCTCATTATAAACAGATGGATTTACCTTTTTTTCGGATGTATTAGGTGTGACTTTGTAAAGGGAAATGAGAAAAATAAATTAGGTTTTTTATGGCTTTGGGATTTAGAATTTATTAAAATGTTTTTGCAAGATTTTTTTTATTTCTAAATACCGATTCTATAACCGTCTGCTGAATGATTTAAACTACTATGTATTGTTTTACTTTACAGGACGGTGAGATATGGCACCGTTCTAAATACTTAAGCTGTGTCCTCATTAGGCAAACAGTGAGCAGCTGACATCCGCTGACTGACTCTGAGCGGCGAATCGGTCGCAATTGTTAAGTTAACGGCGAACAGTAGCAAATTTCCCGCGAAGCGTTGACGAACTCTTGGCAATGAAGATAAACTTAGCTTGGAGCGCAATTCGCCGCCGATTGGAGCTTCCCGGCCGGTCACTGAATGAGTTTGTCTGCGAAATACCACAAACTGCGTACAAGTACGTGTTGTATGGACATTCTATTAAAACATATAGGGAGGTGAATTTGAAGCAAACAGTCAACCCTTTCTACCTAGTGAGGATACAGCCCTTGTGTTACTAGATTCAAAGTAAATTTATGGATCAACTATATGCTGTCCCACGTAACGTCGTCTGCATCACATTTTCCCCGTTTTCGCTACATTTTTCATTGCTGCTCCGCTCCTATTGGTCGTAGCGTGATGATATATAACCTATAGCCTTCCTCAATAAATGGGCTAACAACACTGAAATAATTTTCCAAATCGGACCAGTAGTTCCTGAAATTAGCACGTTCAAGCAAACAAACTCTTCAGCTTTATTATTAGTATTAGATAAAAAACAGAGTCTTCAAAAAGTCGTATGCAATTGAAAGCACTTTGGTGAGGTTTATTTTACTAATATATTAGCCTTTTGTGTCCCACAGCAGGACAAATGACTTCCCTATTTATTCGGGGTTTATTTTGGGAAAAAATAAAATAAAGAATCTAGCAAACAAAGGTCAGGTTGAAACGAATGGGTATTTTTATGTCCCGAGACGTCCTCGCACATCCCCAACACTACAAACAGACCCGCAAAATAGAAACATACGTTAACCAATATCTTTCGGCCAATTGATTATTTCCTGCTCCCCCAAACCTCGGGGGGCTTCGGCTATTGTCGGGAAACTACGCTACCACACAGTTTATCTTACGAAGGCCCATAAAAATAGGGGATGAACCAAACAACTCTATAACGTCTTACTAAATGAATAGTCTGTGGAGACTCATAAATAAGGCCGGCGGTACACTAGCACCAGATAAACGGGGATCTATTGAGCTTATATAGCACTTAGTGCGCGTTGAGGTATAGTCCTGCCCTTATAGTCAGGATTTATGATACACCTGTGGGTACCTTGCTTAGTTTGCCATTTGATTGTGTTTAGTTTAAGGCGCTAAATCTAGAAGAATGCGGAGAAGTTGCTTTCTTGCAGCTTGAATCGCATAAACAGCAATTGCTTGAAAATGTGCACGGTTTTCATTATACTGGTGAAGTTTCCGCAATATTGTAGTCAAAAAGAATGCTTCAAACTATTCTATAGCACGGACTCAATTAAATTCATCAATAAAATAAATCGTCTCAAAAACAAGTGCTGTTATTCTATACATACCTGAGCATTTTTTTTTATAGAATTAAGCATTTGACGCCTGATGTATTTAAAACATAATTTTGCCATGTCAAACAATTGACTGATAAGTTTACATTAAAAAATAATTCACTTGCTTCATAACAACTGTTTTATTATAATCTAAATGGCTACTTTATTACGTGTAACTCAATATTTTTTGGGTTTTCTGTGAATGAGTGTGCAATTTGTAGACGTTTCATTAAATTAATTAAATGTAAAGTGTCAGTCATTCCCAAAAATAAAAACCCTTGATTACAAGGTGTTTTCTATAAGCCGTGTGTAACCCACTTTACTAAAGTCTCAACAGACGACGAACATGTATTGCCGTGGACGAGTCAAGTATACAGTATGTTAGTTTAAACGAGGGACATATTCAAACCCACAATAGTACATGCTAACATGATAGTAATAAAAATATAAACAAAAAAAAAACACTGATTAATAACAGACAGAACCATACCAAAATTTTCGCAAATGTCACGCAACGTGTATACACCCTTGCGCTAGCGACTTAATACTATCGCAGAACATGTGAGCAGGTCAATGTCTCTTACTAGGTATAATCCATTTTCCCTTCATACTTTAAACTTACCTGGCTTAGGACAGTCCAAAATATCTAGGCACTAAACAAAACATTAAAAATTCTTCTATATACGTTATAGGTTTTTTACATATTTGGGACGAGAATCGAATACTGAATACCCTCCCTCAATATGTCCCTCGTTTAACCTAACATACTGTATAAAGTGACTGGTCATTGGCGACCGATACTTAAACACGTGGTTATGTTATGATATGAAACAGCTTTCCCGAAGAAACTTTTTTTTTATACTCATTTACTTTTATAATAATAACACAACAACCATATGAAATTAGGGGTTGCGAGCCGTGCGGGTGCTCTGTCTTCCCCCACACTGTGGCACGGTACGATGGTTAAGTAATGAGACACAACGGCATCACTCGGCTAACAGCTGATAGGTCACAGGCGCACGCGCGCACGAATTTCATATGGCTGTTGTATTATTGTGATAAAAGTGAATGAAGATAAAAAAAAAGTTTATTTGGGAAAGTAGTTTGTTATCAAGAGTACAACCACGTGTTTAAGTATCAGTCACTAATAACCAGTCACCCTATATAAGGATTGTAGCAGGTGGCGTTTTGTACTTTCTTCCTGCCTTCATAGAAAAAAGGCAAGAGTGTGCCTATGTTTCCTAAATATTGTTTTAAAAAAGGTTGAATGTAACTACATTGAATGCTGTAAGTAATGTTAAAGTCCTATTCAAATCATACAAAACCTGCTCTTGCCATTCCTACAGTAGTCTACAAGAACTAGGTATATCCATAACGTGGAATTAAGCGATTATTTCAAATGAAGCACAATATACGGTGGTGAATTGAAGAGGCTTCATTCCGTACAATACGTATATTAATAGAGGCGCTTAATCCTCCCGCATTACGATGTGGCTTAATTGTGAAGATAGTAGCGTTGTGTGCGACGTGTGAGGGGCTCGTGGCCAAATAAATAGTATAACATCAAGCCTGTAATCCTAGAAGGGTAAGCAGAGGTGTATCTTACCATACACCCTAATTTCGCCAGTTATGTTTAAGTTCCATGTAATATGGGGCGAGCCTATTGCCATCAGCCGGGCATAAATCGAGACTCCGTAGCTCTTACTGAATTTCTCAAGGGCAGCAAACTACGTATGGTCAAAAAATGAAACAGTTAAGCAACTTCCGAACGATTTCATATTTTACAAAATCTGCAGGTACCTTTAATTGGAAGTGACATGTATGACTCCGACATTTCCCTGACGTGGATCAAACCCAGGACCATATCCTCAGCAGTCGCACTTGCGACCAATACACCAACGAGGCAATCCCAAGCTAAATACCAAGATAGACACACCTTGTTTTAATGTGCACAGAGCATTCAGTCCGTTACGGTAACGCAAGGTGTGCCAGGCGCTGTCAATCGATTGGTTTCAGATATTAATTAGAAATAAAAGCCAGATGTCTGACATACTCACGTAGACGTCAAAATAAATCAGTTTAAATTTACGTAAAAATATCTATCGCGAAGTTCAGCAGTTCCACTGACTTTTCACCAGTGCTGAATCTTTCGTTTCAGTATCTATCTGAAAACATTTCGCTTTGATGAACTTTTTCACATCACATTGCACTGTATCACAAATTTGACACAATGAAACCAGATCAGAGGCCTATGGACGGTATAAAAACTCTGTCACCTGGTAAGACGCTAACCACGCGACAATTTCTAAAACCATGGAAAACCGTACAATTTAGTTATACACACATCAAAAGTGTCTAGGGATCAACATATATTTTTGCAATAACTTTTCTCCTGATTGATATTAATTAAAATTTTCTTTAAGGATTCATCAAATAAAGTGTTTTCGTTTGTCACAGTAACGATAAACCAAGTCACCTTTGCATTAATAAAGAAATTTGCCATTTTCTAATAAAGGGATTTTTGACATTTGAACCACTAACATTAAAGTTCGAAAAAAAGACTGAAATAACAGTTTTCTTTAAAATTTTATTGGAAAACCTATACAATTAATAATCCGTGTTTCTACCGCGAACACTAACAATACAAGAACATCGGTTTGGCATACTCAAAATGAGTTCATCCAAATCACGCTGTGGAATGGCCGCCCATGTTCGTTGCAACAACAAAAAAAGGTCTTCTTGCGACTGGATACCCTCCATATTCGGCAGAGCTCTTCTCTGTAGCATATCCCATGCATGCTCAATCGGGTTCTAGTCTGGCGACTGAGCAGGCCAGGGCAGGACATTGATGTTAGCTGCGGCGAGAGTCTGTCTTACAACTCTTGCGGTGTGCGGTCGTGCATTATCATGCATTAACTGAAATAAGGGACCGATTTGCACTTGTAGAGGAACGATGACGTCTGATACAATCGTCTCAGCATAAATTTGAGCGTTGAGGTTGCCTCTGATCCAAATCAACTCAGTTCTTCCGCCGATCCAAATACCCGCCCATACCATGATGGTTCCACCACTATAAGGATGGACTTCCTGGCAGGATTTTAATCGCTGTTCCAGGGGTTCTCCAGTGTCGTATACGTCTTGTATCCGGTCTCATACCAAAACGAGACTCATCAGAAAAGCACACGAAACGCCATTGTTCTTCTGCCCAATTTCTGTGTTCAAGAGCCCATTGATATCGAATCCTACGATTGTGCATTGCCCTAGGTGGTACCCGTAGCGGTCTTCGGGAATGAAGGTTCACTTCATGCAAGCGGTTTCTGACTGTTTGGTCGCTAATTAAGTTCCCTGAAGAGTGATGAAGCCTCACGGCTAACATCATGGCGGTTATTGTTGGAGCTCTTCGAGTTAAGATTTGAATGTATCGGTCTTGTCTCCGTGTGGTGCAGCGATACCGTCCTCCATGGCGCTCAGCCACGGTACCAGTGCTTCGGTAACGTGTCCAAAGTCGACTGATAACACTCTGACTTGTATTCAGAGCTAAAGCCACAGTACGTTGCCGGGAACCAGCTTCTATCATTCCCACGGCTCTGAGCATTTCTTCCCTGCTTAAATGACGTCGCCGCTCCATAATAACGTTGGTTTTAATCAGTAGTAGGGAAACAGTAGCACTAATAATGTCTTCAATGCGTTGTATGTTTTTATAGGGAAAATATTGATAGCTGATTTTCATCTTTTACTCGAATTTGATTCACAGTTCCTGATTCAAATTATGAAATGCACCAAAAAGGATCCATATAAATTTATAAAATCATAAATTTATTACAAAGCCACATCTCAATCTCAAGAAATCTGCTTAAAAATGCTTGATCCCTAGACACTTTTGATGTGTGTATATATATATACAAGGACTCAATAACATGGTTACCGTCGGGCAGTACCGCGCTAGATAAAACACCAGTCTGATAAGAAGCCCCACTCTTTTAAAAATGAGCATGACCAACTTTCGTCACCCATACTTCTAGAAGCTCAAATCGCTAAGTCTCATGGTCTGTACTCCAAAGTTACAAGAGTAAAGCGTATTAATTTAGCAGAATGCCGCTAAGAGGATGATCTGCGGTAATTAGGGCTGCACATTGAGAACAGACTGGGTGTCAGGAACTGTTACCGTAAGATGTGGTTACATTGTACACAAGACTAAGGGCGCTTTATTGTAATATCCATTGTTCTTAGAGTTTCATTTTGAGAAAATAATGTGAAATCTTCAACGTTCTTTTCTACTCTTACATCATGGATGAATTTCTCCAAAGAATAAGGGTTATGTGTAATTGTCCACTGCCAATTCTTCGGGTTGTAGCCGTGGTTATCTTAGTTCTCAAGCTCTGCTCCCTGTGATGAAATTTTACAAAACAATATCTTTTATTTCAGGCAACTAAGATACCACTAACTATAATTCACAATACATAATTATAAGTATAAAAACAATAACTGTAAACTAATAAATACTTTACACGAAAATAACTTAATAACTACTGCACACGAAGTGACGGCGTCGTGTTACGCTGCGAGGTGTCACGTAGCTGGCCGTGAAAACGCCGATACAGCACACCTTTCGGCCAAAACTCTTCCTTGAGGAAGGTTACCAAATGGTGAGTCGGAACGCGCTCCACAAACGAATTGAAATTGGGGTTATGGCGCACCACCAGCTTCTCCACCCTCAAGGTCCAGTTGGTCTTCACCCGTATGTACTCTACGATGTCCTGTCTTCGTAGAGTGGTGCAATTTTGTCTGCTTATGTACGCAGGCCGTTGGTGGTTTGTTGGTGTTGTTGCTAACTGATAAATATGTACTTTTAAAGCAATTGATAATTACACCATTTTAGTCTTTGAAAAAGTTCATTTGTGTTAAAGTTTTCAACTCAGTTCAAATAACTGCTTAGACTTACTTCCTAGAACTAGAATCTCTCAGAATCGTTTCAAATGTTTTATTTATTCATATTTGAAAGGCATTTGTTCAACATAATTCGAAAGTAGCATCTAAAGTTCTTAATAGAATTCCAGATATTCTAACAATCAATCAACTCTACTATATCAGTGTACTTCTGAACATAGGTACGCACAGGGACCCAATCTAGCTATACAAAACTAGTTTATGTGGATCTCTCATTGTAGGTACAGGAAATAAATGGTGTAAAAAACCCTTAACGAAGCCGAAAGGCTCTTGTCCCCATTTTCAATGTAATCATTCTTTTGTTCTTGACCCTTCTAGTTACTGTGATATTGGACGTCAAAGTTCCAACTACACAAGTTTTTTTTGTTTAATTACTAGTTTTTAATTTTTTATCTGTAAAGTTACCTCCATGACCTGTTTACTATTCAATGCATCCATCAGCACAATGTTATAAGTGCGTGACATTAAGTTTGATCGTAAAATGTGATTTTCTCCCCAAAAAAAGTCGTTTCCCAGCAATGATTTTTACGTAGGGTTACTTAGTTTGATGTACAGAATGCTTGGTTGACGGCTTCGTGAAGGGTATGTTTACACCTTGTATACAAGGTGTTGTTTTGCATCCTCGTCAAATTCAAGGAGGTAACTATGCTAATGATTCTCGTCCCGAATCAATAATAAAATGGGTAGGATTTTTTTTTTTTTTTTCTTATTTTCGGAAATCGGTAAATGTGAACCACCCGTGTTTTAAACGCGGCCCGTCTGGTTCTTGCCTGATAACCTCGCTTACACAAATACAAACTATCTCAAGCGTTTAATTGATAATTTTTTATTTCCTGAACCACGTTAAGGGGGTTATTCTGAAATATTGACAAACTAAAACAACCAAAATAATCAGTGTTTATGAATAATTAACTAGGTACCGTAATTTTAATTGATTATTTATATCTTTTGTGACCACCTCCTGAAATTTGACGAGGATGCAAAACAACAACTTGTATACAAAGTGAAGCCTCATTATGCTGATAACTAATGACTTGATGTGTGGCCGTGTGTTCCTCCCAAGGTGCGTCACAACACTCTCCACCACTTTCTGCTTTCAATCTTTAGGGTATGAAAGAAGAAACAGAGTGGAAAGTTCCTCGATAGAAAAGGGAGGATCCTCCGACCAGACAAGTGTTATGTCTGGTAGGCAACTGCCCGACAGTTATTGTCGGGTTTCTCTATATACTCTTAAGTCGATGTAAACTTTGCTTGCGAGATGTAGGAAATTGATTTTAGTTCATGCGTCGTGTCATAGATGGCGCTTAAGCACTTTTTGTAGTAAGTTGCTTTTTGTAGGTCGCTACAAATCTGTCCTAGCCAACTTTTTTAAGGTCATCGGTTCAGCATAACATTGTGGAATGCGGAAACTCCCATAGAAAGCCCGTTTCCCAGCAATGGATACACCGGGCTTCCTATTTATGAGAGCGAAACGAGGTAAAACACGCCACAGGCCCAGTCTGGGCTGGGGATGTCACATAATAATCTTCGATTGGTTCTAGGCCATTTTGCCACGAACTACGACTTACTGCTCGTAAGTCGGGGCTGCTACCACTGGGCCACCGCTGCTCTCCCCTTAAAAACCCTTAACGAAGCCGAAAGGCTCTTGTAATCATTTTAATCAATCAATTATCAATGTAATAATTTTTTTGTTCTGGACCCTTCTAGTTACTGTGATATTGGACGTCAAAGTTCCAACTACACAATTTTTTTTTTAATTACTAGTTTTTAATTTTTTATCTGTAAACTTACCTCCATGACTCGTTTACTATTCAATGCATCCATCAGCACAATGTTTTAATTGCGTGACATTGAGTTTTATCGTAAAATGTGATTTTCTCCCCAAAAAAAGTCGTTTCCCAGCAATGATTTTTGCGTAGGGTTACTTAGTTTGATGTACAGAATGCTTGGTTGACGGCTGCGTGAAGGGTCTGTTTACACCTTGTATACAAGGTGTTGTTTTGCATCCTCGTCAAATTCAAGAAGGTAACTATGCTAATGATTCTCGTCCCGAATCAATAATAAAATGGGCAGGTATTTTTTTTTTTTCTTATTTTCGGAAATCGGTAAATGTGAACCACCCGTGTTTTAAACGCGGCCCGTCTGGTTCTTGCCTGATAACCTCGCTTACACAAATACAAACTATCTCAAGCGTTTAATTGATAATTTTTTATTTCCTAAACCACGTTAAGGGGGCTATTCTGAAATATTGACAAACTTAAACAACCAAAAAAAATCAGTGTTTATGAATAATTAACTAGGTACCGTAATTTTAATTGATTATTTATGTCTTTTGTGACCACCTCCTGAAATTTGACGAGGATGCAAAACAACACCTTGTATACAAAGTGAGGCCTCATTATGCTGATAACTAATGACTTGATGTGTGGCCGTGTGTTCCTCCCAAGGTGCGTCACAACACTCTCCACCACTTTCTGCTTTCAATCTTTAGGGTATGAAAGAAGAAACAGAGTGGAAAGTTCCTCGATAGAAAAGGGAGGATCCTCTGACCAGACAAGTGTTATGTCTAGTGGGCAACTGCCCGACAGTTATTGTCGGGTTTCTCTATATACTCTTAAGTCGATGTAAACTTTGCTTGCGAGATGTAGGAAATTGATGTTAGTTCTTGCGTCGTGTCATTGTATTGTATTGTATTTTTATTGTAAAACATGAGTATACATCAAATAATATGTGCAAGGTCTTAAAATAACAGGTAGATCTGCATGTTCTGCCACTTATGGCGTACAATTTTTTTCTTTTTTGTTTTAGATTAAACCATAAAAAAGAATAGAAAAACTTGAGTCTACACGCCAAACTTTGAAGTTAATAAAAAAAAATACTACTAATGTTGATTAAAAAAAACAAACAAAGTATTGTTTTTACAGATTTGAGTCAAATTGTAAAAATGTCGTAATTATAGGAATCTATTTAATTAAATGCGTTCATTTAAAAATTCTGAAATGGTGTAATAGCACTTGGTTATGAGATTTTTTTTTAAAAATGAATTTTAAAAAGAGCAGTTGGCATTTGTCTAATAGGTTTAGGGATTTTATTATAAATGATTGGCGCTAAACAAAAAATACTTTTCGCATCAATGCCGTGGTTGATCTTGGTACGCATAGTTTATTATTATCCCGTCGATTACGAATATAAACGTCTGATAGTTTCTTAAATAGGTTAGGTTTGGTTTGTATAAAATTAGCTATTTCATAAATAAATAAGAAAGGCAGAATTAAAATGTTATATTTAATAAAATACTGTTTGTAACTATCAGTCATTTTCAAACCAAACATAGCCCTAATACATCTTTTTTGTGACTTAAAAATGATTTCTTTATTAGTAGAGTTTCCCCAAAATATAACTTCAAACCTCAATAAGAAGCCGACAATACCATGGTAAGCAGTTATAAGGGCATTGGTACTTACAATAGGTTTTAATTTATAGAGGGCATAGGCAGAAGAACGTCATAGATGGCGCTTAAGCACTTTTTGTAGTAAGTTGCTTTTTGTAGGTCGCTACAAATCTGTCCTAGCTAACTTTTGTAAGGTCATCAGTTCAGCATGACATTGCGTAATAAGCCTTAAATGCGGAAACCCCCATAGAAAGCCCGTTTCCCAGTAATGGGTACCCCGGGCTTCCTTTTTATGAGAGCGAAACGAGGTAATCCACGTCACAGGCCCAGACTGGGCTGGGGATGTCACATAATAATCTTCGATTGGTTCTAGGCCATTTTGCCACGATGTTTTTCTTCAAGGTGGAAGTGCTAGTGAAGTGCCGCCGTGACCTAATTTGCAAAAAAAAACTCTAGTCTTAGTGCAACGAACCCAATATATTTCGGGAAAAGGCTAGGCAGATTGATTGATTTTATTGGCCCATCAAAAGAAAGACGACAGTTGACGACAATCTGCCAATTTAAAAATACCTATCTAGAAAACTTTATATTCCGAGAGCAGTGGTTTGCCATTGGTTTGCCAAAGAGTCTGCCACACGAAAATTGAGGCCGTTACTATTGAGCCAACAATACTCTGTCTGATGCTGTAATGGAATGAATTTAAATAAAATTCAAACCGAAATTACAGACGTAAGATAACACAATTACAAGTAGAAGGTTCCATGATTACAATTGACACAGAAATCACGATTTCGTACCGATTACTTCATTATTCCGTCCGTTTCGTTTCGACGCTTCAATTTATTCAATTATACCAATTTTAATTAAGAAAATTAAGGCGCAGATCGTAATAAAATTGTATTTTAATTACTTGAATCGCAAACGCGAATCTCTATAACGATGGCTCTCATTTAAGTGTA
The DNA here is from genome assembly GCA_963082945.1 of Cerastis leucographa. NCBI lineage: Eukaryota > Metazoa > Arthropoda > Insecta > Lepidoptera > Noctuidae > Cerastis > Cerastis leucographa. The sequence goes on along the minus strand of OY720381.1, from coordinate 4,319,026 downwards.
TGAATTATCAAATATTTTCTGTTAATTGAATTATAATTTTGTACATTTCAAGCCGTCGTTTCTATGGAATCGTTGGTAGATTGAATTTTCTTGTCGATTTTTCATTACTTTCAAATAAATTATAAATTTTCCTTTGAAATCCTGGAGGACATTGTAAGAATAATTACTTCCTATGTAAATTGATTGGATGGCACCTGTCTGCGACTATTTTAGGTAATTTGCTACGAAACATATTTAAATTTATTAATATGAGTACTTAAATAATTCATTTATATTATGTACAAATACGATGTAAAAACACACAGATCACATAATATTAAGAGAGCATCGCATAAAGTTATGCAAGCATAACTGCATAAAAATCTGCAGTGCATTCTATCCATGGAATTCCGCAAACAAAACACACAGCGAACAATATTTTCAAATTAATTCACCCAAAATTGGTTATAACTTGGACAGGAAACTGTATTTAAAATTAATTTCAACTGTAAGTTTAGCCGGCTTCACGAAACTGAAAGGCTCAAAATGCTGGACAGAAATTAAACTAGCAATAATGGAGACGCCATTACTATGGGAAAAAGTAAAGGAACAGAAGTTTCATTTTATTCTTAGTTTGAAGTTCGCTTACAGTCATATAGATGTTGAACACTGGCACGCGGTTAATTACTAGTAATGCTGCCATCTTTAAACTGGAGGAGCTCGTGGCTATATAATAAAAGCCGCACGGGTCGATCTTTAAGGTTAAGCCGTGCTTGCCGAGGTTGGTCCGTGGATGAGTGACCATAATTACATACCGAGTTTCCTCCGTGCCTTGGAAAGCACGTTAAGCCGTTGGTCCCGGCTGTCATTTATATATCTTTGACTGTCGTTATGAGTAGTCAGAAGCCAAAAGTCTGACATCCAGTCTTGCCAAGGGGTATTGTAACAAACGTGCTTGCTCCTCGTGATAAAAAGAAGTAAACAGATTTGTACATTAAAAAAGTAATTAGGGGAAAATGAATTTAATAAATGATGATATGAAAAATACAATAAATTAATAAAAAAGTGAAGGGCAGGTTAACCGGGAATGATTTGAATGTCTCAGCAAATCTCTGAGCGTGATAATAACTGAAGACAAACATCCAAATGTAGAAAGCTGGCTTGATCAAGATGAGCTTGACCACGACGAACTTGATGCAGGGTGGCTTGGAAGGACCCACCAGCAGACACGTACCGTCCCAGTGCCAGGCTCGTCAGCTCGCAGAGCAGCTTCCAGCAGACACGTACTGAGCCCCAGTGCCAGGCTCGTCAGTTCAGAGTAGCTTCCAGCAGACACGTACCGAGCCCCAGTGTCAGGCTCGTCAATTCGCGGAGTAGCTTCCTCACAGCAGCTAGCAGCAGCCACGACAGCACCAAACGAAGACCGCTTCTTGACTCCACTTAGGCTGTGCTCAAAACTCAAGATATTACTGAGATCTTGACTTCAAACTCTAAACTTAGCTGATTTCTTGACTTCAGGCTAAACTGATTTCTTGTATCCAGACTGAACCGAACTCTTAACTCCAGACTAGAGCCAGGGCATCCGTCAGAAATCCCTTTTATACCCTGATCCTCCGTTTCTTTCTTCAAATTTCTTTCTCAGATTCAAAACTGCTGCGCTCTAGTAAGACGCAACCTGCCAGTATTCAAAGCAGCCAGTAACAATTGGTCCAAAACCTTGCGCATAATATTTTTATAAATATAACTCAGAATTTCTTTATACAGCAAATCTTAAAAATACAACAATTGAACTGACGAATTGATGATAATAATTCTTAGTTATATATAATCTAAATGAAACCTTCATAGAGAGTTTGGCTGGTAAGAATCAAAAATAAAAGTTAATGACATCTGACAAATTTGAAGTTAACATGTCACAACAAAGGATATAAAGCAAATATTTATAAAAACGAAATGATTGGTAATATGCTAATGTAAAACCAATAAAAGTATGAATATGGATGATAAGTGTGAGTATAAAGTATCTGTATTAAGCAGATACTATAGTATCGTATTACCCACTTACTGGGTTGTGGAGGTCAGATAGGCAGTCGCTTCATGTAAAATACTTAGTTGCATCCGGTTAGACTGGAAGCCGATCCCAAGATAGTTTGGGAAAAGGCTAGGGAGATGATGCTGCCATGCCACGTCATTATCATCACCGGCCTAGCCTTTTCATGACTATGTTGGGGTCGGCTTCAAGTCGAACCGGATGCAGCTGAATACCAGTATTTTAAATAGAGCAACTGCCTATCTGACCTCCACAACCCAAAGTACTGGGTACTACGATACCCCTTGGTAAGACTGGTTGTCAGAATTTTGAGCCAGTGACCTGTAACGACTGTCAAATATCTACAAAATAATGACAGCCAGGCTCAACGGCTTAACATGCTTTCCAAGGCACAGACGAAACTCGGAATGTAATGAGGGGACACCCATCCACGGACCAACCTAGGCAAGCCCGGCTTAACATAAATAAGGACCCGAGCAGCTGTTATTATTCCGCCACGAGAGCTCCTCAAGGGTTTAACGACGTCTACCGTATAATGTATATATATATATTCATTATCTATGTGAGCAGCCGTGTTCCACCTATTGCAATTATCACATGTCTCCGCTCGTCCGCGCGGTCGCATGGTAAAGCGGATTGCATTGGCTTGTATGGTATCTGTTGATGCCACACACGTAGGTACACCACCTCCCCGAGCGGTGCACTGCCGACCGCGCGGACGAGCGGTGTCATTATGAGAATCACCTTATTAGACCTCTAGTCTTCTTTTCTTTATTTTATGTTTAACCATTTAACAAAAATGACACGGGCGAGACTACATGTATTTTGGGACCCACTCTTAGAGGTAGCGTTCACTATAGCAACTTATACATAGTTATAAAACGACTAAAGACTATCAGAAAAGTAAATGGAAAGTAAGACTGAAAGTTGGGAGAAAAGAGATATACGTCTATTTACAAGATAACCTAAAAACCTTACGACTAAGGTTTTTAACAGTGGAATGTCTCCGTAATTAAGATTAATCAAAATATAATAATACTTAAGACGACTCATAAAGGAAGATTCGAACTACTGTATTTCCCTCGCAGTTTTAGTTCTGACTTTACGTGTTTTGCTTCTTGTCATAAGCCAAAACCAGAATTTTTACTTCATTGCCTGTACCTAATTGATGAATCATAAAACTGCTAGACTGCAGCTAGAGACTAAACTGATTACCAACCCTGTAATTAGTTCAATCACTATTAAAACTATGTCGTTACGATTTTGATCTATAAGCGAATTATAGTCAAGTAAAACGATTCTTATTACGCTGAGACAAGATAATATTGTTTTACATAAATTATAACAGCCAGAGCTGACTAGCTATGTACAGCTATTGAAAAGCAGGGTTTGTTGAATAAAAAAAGTATGAGTAATAAATCTTATTTTTTGGTATTTTTACATAGTTTTTATTTTATGAAACACAGACGTTACGATGGCCAAGTTGCTGTCTGGTTTCATTTTCAGGGTCGCAGCTTATCAGTCCCCAGCATGAGTGACAAAGGCAGTCGTCGCCTGTTATCTGGAATTAATTAATTATGTTAAAATAAATAAATTCACCTATAATGTAATAAACATAAAGAGTTCCATAAGTAACAAAAGAAAAACAGAAATGTCTAAAGATAATATAGAGGTCGAAGACCTCTGATACCAGTGGAGGGGTATATAAATATAAGGTATAAATATTTCATGACAAAATGCGACAGCCACCCATCTTCTATTTTGATGACTGAAAGATCTCAGTAAAATACACTACTGCTACCTCAGCCAGTCTTTACTACTGTTTTAGTCCGATAAAGTATAGGGCAACAGTAAGAATGAGCCTAATATAAGATTACAACAGTATGTATTTATACATATAAAAGCTAAACGAATCTCAGTTTGTTGTTCAGATAGATATCTTAAATAAGTTCTTAACTTATGATATAAATACATGTTTTTTTACAAATATACTTACATCACGTGGATACACCCATCTCTGAACTTTTTCAAAGCCCTGAGCACCTCCATCAAAGAGACGACACCTTTGTAAGAGCGTAAGTCGTAAGAGAAGAAGAAATTAACGCAACGCATGTTTGTGGTTAAAATCAAAGTCCAAATAAAAAACAACTCATTGTCCAATATCCAGAGAAGAATGCGGTAGGTAGTCTATGACAGGGTGCATTATCTTCAGTTCAAGATGTTAAGGCCAAGTCGTCGAGAATCTACAAAATCGCAATGATAAACATAAAATCCCAGACAAAAATACAAACATAACGATGGACTAGATCATCACAGATCTGACAATGACAGTAGTGACGGGACTCAATCGATCATCATTGATACCGTTCCTTTATAAGAAATACTATAAAATCGCCATTGTTCCATTTTTATTAAATGCTTTTGCATTGTTAATTGGCGTTGCAATATCAGGTTTGCATGTTATTTTTTATGAATTTTTGACATAATAGAATGTATAAAAACTAAGAGAAAGAGCCATTTGTAGTAAGAAAACCCTTGAGCAAAAACACATGTCATTGGATTGGAACGTAATCGGAAAAAAGTTGCGTTTTGTAATTGCACGATTACTTAATTTTAGTAAATTGAAAATATTTATAACTTTTGATTCCCGAGTCCTAAAAATTCAATATTTTAAAAATAAATATCTCATAAAACTGTTGTTATAATTATTTTATATTTACACTGGAACGGAGTTTAGTTAATTTTTAGATTCTTTGGGTCCATTTTCGCCAGCCTCCTTTGCTTGTCCATACAAAGGTTTCTACGCAGAAAACGATGAGTTTGTCACAAAATATTAGTGAAGGCAATAAAAAAATCGAAATCGTGGAAAAGTATTTTTTCGAAAAATGTAAGTATATAGATAGATAGATAGATAAATCATTTATTCAGTGCACACAAAAGACATAGCACAACACACAGAAGCACAATTAATGACTAAATATACCTATATAAAAACAAGGTGCCAATATACAAAGAGAAAAACAAAAAAAAAACATATTTATAAAACAGTTAAAGTAACACCATGACATTCAAATAAAATAACGAGTTTACAAGGTGCGGTGCGTCTCAAGGTTGCACCAAATGAGAGTCCAGCTCAGCATGTGTCAGGCATGCACCTGACGCTGATATTCTGCTGGATCCCTGTAGTGACATACGGACGTCGAGCAGACGAGATAAATTGATGTTGTGTGTGGAAGTGAAAGAATTACTACGCGGAGTGAAATTATGTAAGTATACCCTTTTTTTTTTCGGATGGGAAATCATCAAATGACTTCTTCCGCTCTAGGCGGAGCGGGAGGGAGTGTCAGACTTGTACTGACTAAAACCCACCCATGTTCCTTCTTCGCCCTTTGTGTTCCAGGGCCGCGGTATCTCTTTCGAACAACCCGCAGCCCTGGCAGGCATCGGCCCTCTCGGACCCCTTCCGGTTTGCTGACATCTCCTTGAGGCGCGCGTGGAACACGTACGCGCCGTCGACACGGCCTGATGTAAGTATACCCTCAACTTAAATTTAGTGTTCTACAGTAAGTTTAGTTTACTGTATTGTAAGCGTTCTTGTTCTTTGGTGAGTGTATGATTACTTGAGCATTTATTAGGTTAGGGTAATATGATTCCATATTATTTTTTCTCTTGTTGGAATGCGAGAGATATGCAATTATGCATCTTGTATGACTTTCGTTTGTGCTCTCCGTCCTATTATGGGCCTTCTTCTCTTTCTTTTTCTGTGTCGCTATGGTGAACGAACTGCGAGTTAATTTCGGCCCCTTTTAGAATTTTTCTCTGGCTGTATTTTTTTTGTACTGGACATAGCATGGGCGTCTATGAAAGTTTAAATTCTCTGCCAATCTGTTCATTGTGCGCCACAATCCAGGGCTTTCGAGAAGAAAGGATTGATGTCCGATTTATATAATGAAGGGTTTAGAGTAAGTTCTTTATTAAATGCTTGAGCTATTAGTAGCGGCAGTGCCACTGCCGCAGTGGCCTGAATGAAATATCTGTTATCGATGAACGCATTGTACACGTTGATAGTCATGATAAAATCTAATTTCCGAATGCTACATAAAACTCGATCTTAGCAGTTTGAGAGCCAAAGTAAATTAAGAAGTTGCTTATGATCACTTTGACTCTTTTAGAAGCATGCCACTTCCTATCAATAAATATCCAATTTTCTTTCAAAAATCTATTTAAAAATTACAATACTCAACACGAAAAAAGTTCGACAAACAAACAACAAAACGATCCAATCAACGATATACATTCCAAACGACTCGCAATCAGACACTTTACTTGGCGTACAACAGGAAATGGAACTTTTGAAAGAAATCAAGTAGCCTGCCAACTTCCCACTTTAGCGCTAACAAGAAAACTATTAGCAATTATCAGTTGCCGGGCGTTTCAATCAATTTACAAGTCGAAAACAAGGCGCTTCAGTAAATACCAGAGCAACAATACATTTGCACACAGCAACACCTTATGAAACCTCACACAAGGTCTAATTTTCCTAAGATGTGTGTGTGGACTAAGTTTGTTACCACAACGATATGGTTAAAGACATGACAGGGCTGCAATTTCATCCTTTTGTGTGTTCCGTTTGATTCTAAAATTGGAATTATGAGGTTGGCTCTACACGCTTTAAAATCATTGGTATTCCTTTTAGCGTGGTTGCCAAAGACCTAGTTTTCGGCCGGACTGAATTGAAAACGTTTTGTTTTTTTTTCCTTTACTTGGAATTTTTTTTGCGTAGCTGACACTGCTTAGCATTATGTTATGTACGATTTCAACATTAGTAAAAGTTGGCATAATTATGACAAAATTACATTTCTTAAACTAAAAACCATATTTTTTTAATGATTTACAATATTGCCATTCTGTGTTAACAGTATGGAGCTAGTGGTTCAGGTATCGCAGTTTGTTCTGACTTGAGTTAAGGCGACACAGAGGACACTTTTGATGTCTTTTTTTCTTTTGTTATTTTTACTTAACTTGCTTTGTGCAGTCTTCTTCTTTATCGTGTGGTTGTTGCCTGACTTGTTGTCAAAGTTTGTATGCCACCCATGGGCCTCTGACTTGGCTTTAAATGCTGCTGAGAAATATCTCCCAGGCATGCTGATTTCCTCACCAAAACAAGTTTTCTTTCACCGAAACATGCAATAATTATACAATATGCCGAGAAATCCAAAAAATCTGAGGTGACTTAGGTATTTGTACGTATAGTTTTTAAAATACTAACTAACTAGTGAAATAAAAATCTAATTTAAACATGGTTAGCTTTTCGATATTCCACTACAAAGAGCACAAAGGCTATTTAATTGTATTAGAACCCTTTAAGGAACCAATACAAGTTTGTAAAGGCGATCTTTTCACTAGAAATTATTCCTGTTCAGTAAGCAGAGGATAATGCTTACACCAATAGAATCAACTTTCACCATAGCAATGAGTAAAACCAGGGAAATAGCAAAGCTTAAAGCTGCAATTATTTGCTTTTAAAAAATTGTGGTTTTTGCAACTAGCTAAGAGCCTTCAAGTCCACAGAACCTGGGTACATACACATGTGCACACGTATCTTAATAGGGCTAGACCCTAGGCACCCTTATGTTTCAGCCCTAAAAAACCAGATAAACACAATAGGGTCGCGTTAGAGACCGGAGGCATGTTAGTATAGCCATGTTCCGCCAAATTAGGGTTCCGTCAACCACATTAACTCCGATATTGGCTTCAGCCACTCCCCTACCGTTTACCTTCTTGCTGATGGTGCCCTGGTATTAGATTAGGCAACATGCCGCGAACCCTCGTGTTTTTCCTGTCGGTTAGACTTCTGATTGGGCTGTCATGAACGATCGATGCTGACGCGACTCCGTGACGAATGAGTGACGGAATGCTACGGGTGCTAACAGACGTGCGACTGGTAGGTAGTTTGAAGTTTTTTGTTTGGTGTTTTTGTGATTGGGGGTCGCAGTCGAGCAGGCAACTCTATGGTTTTGCGAAATAAGTAACACTGGGTTAAATACTTTTTGTTGTTTTGGCTGTCAATCTATATTTGGTAATGGAGCCTACACACCAAACCTTACAACATGTCAGCGACTTGTCACCTGAACCTGTATGAAAGTTAACGACATGCTACCAATAAGGCGGTTATTTTAATGTGTAGACTGCATAACACGGTATTCATCATCATTCTCTTCTCCTTATACCAATTAATTTGGGGACGGCACAGAATGTCGATTTCTTCCATACTTCTCTGTTACTCGTCATCCCATTAGATACCTCCTTGCTTGCTATATCATCCTTCACAGAGCGTTTCGTACTCTTATGCCCATCCATTTCATACTCAAAACTTTAATCAGCACATTTCTCCTCATTTCTCCGCTCCATAACACGTCTTGAACTACGAAAATGACCTCTACTGCAACGAAATAAAAGCTGTCAGTGTCAAATTGCCACCACCGACTGTGCTTTGTTTTTCATGGCTTGATATACTTATGTAAAAAGGATTGAAAGAATTGAGAAAACTACTAATAAACTATTCGTATATGTATGGCAAATAAAAATATGTATTTGAATTAAGTTTACATTTTTTATTAGATCTAATATAAAAATATGTCAAAGTATCACAATGGGGAAAGAATTACAGGGCGTCAAAAATTCGTCCACATTGTCAGTCGAAAAAAGTGCCAAATGGCTGGCAGCATTGCCACTTTGGATGGCAATACTTTCGGTTACCTCATCATCACCCATCATCCTAGACGTAGTATAATAAATTATAATCATCAACATCTACGTACGAGAGCAAATACAAGATGTAATCTGCTTACGTAAGACGCAATCAGCGTATTCAGGTCATTTGCAACCTGCAACCTAATGACATTTGGCCAGATATTAATCAAGCTAGAACTAAACGTTCGCGTTGTTTGTCCGAATTATCTGCGAACTGAACGAATTTCTCCTTGATGAAATTGATTTTTCTCGTGAATGTTACATAATATGAACATGTGATGTTGGAAGTGGAAGTTTTTTGAAGTAAAAACTTCTTAAGCGGCGTTGTGCACTTTATATACTGATGGGTAAAAAATGTTAAACTCGCGTCAGGTCTCTCGAGAGGACACGTGACCTGACGAGAGACCTGACGCAAGTCGAAGGTTGCGAAGGCATTTGAACTTTATGACATCTGCCATTGAGTTTGGGTTTCCAAAACTGAAAAATCGTAAGACGAATTGACATTAGGTTACGAAGAAATTTGAACTTTATGACATCTGCCATTGAGTTTGGGTATCCAAAACTGGATAATTATCTTATGCACCTTCGGTTTCTCCAAAGAGGTAAAATTCGTAAGACGGATTGTAATAGTTCTGAAGCCTTAGTTTTTTTAAAGCAATTTAAATTGTCATGTTTGTGTACGATTGCGCAATAAATGAATATTGTATTTTATCACATAAATTATAGTACTTTTAAAATGATAATTAAAGCAATTCGTGCAAAATTATTTAGGGAATAATTTTGCACGAATTACTTTAATTATCAGTACAGTTACCATTCCAAAATATCAAAAATGCATAACGTAAATATAATAACGTTTTCGCTTCTGCCGGCACTCCCGGAGTGCAACCCGTTTTTTAAAACTCCCGTCTGCACAGTTCAGTTATGCGTCACACACGACAGGGGATTCGATTCATTCCCGGATATTGAGGAGTGACAGAATTTTGAAGGAATGGAAATCAAATTTTGGAGTTTAAGTTAGTTGATACATGTAATAAGTGATCAGACAGTGGGAAATGACAAGAGTAATTTGTTTAGGTGACGGGCCTGGTGTAACTTTGTTACCCTTTTCAAGTTTGAAATTGAATGCAAGAGACATTTTTAATGGAAGGAGAAACCTGTTTATGTAATTTCTGTTTGGTATATGGGGATTTAAAAAAAAAAAAAACAAAAAACTGGCAGGTCGCAATTTGTTTTCAACGTAGTTGTTGGTCAATTCATTGAATAATATCAAGGAAAATCTTATAAGGCTATTTTCACGTGATGATTGGAGATATCTTAAAGTCGCGGGAAACAGTTGGATACGGGACGCACAGAACCGGGAAGTTTGGCAAAAAAATAGGTGGGCCTATCCCCAGCAATGCGTAATTGTGAGCCGATATTATGATGATCGAAGATTTCATCCTTATAATATGATGGAAGCAGCTTTATATGCGTTTATTGCAGAATCCATCTTTAGCACTACACATATAAAGACTGAAATTCAATAAAACATTTAATCATCGTTCACATTCGTTCCACGTCTGACGTTTGCAGGTAGTTCAGTTATTGAAACTAGTACAAACAATGGCACCGCATTGTATCGGGTCCCCACGTACATATTAATTTGAGCTACATATCAATATAAACAAGTGATGGCGAACAGTTGAATGAGTGTGCATGGTCGCGGGTGAGGTCTTGACTTTGTAACGTAGCTCAAGTTAGGAGCTGTACATGAGGGCTGGTGAATGCAGATGAAAGATGTGTAGCAGATTTAACAAAAAAGTAACTTTATAATTTTCTTCGCCATATCCTAATTTCTTCCTGCGTCTGTTAAACCATTATCTCTTCAAAGTTGGAGTGAACAGGCTTCTTTTGGGTTAGCTCGTACCATCGTCGACTTTGTCTCTGTCATCTATGACTTAGACTAGAGTCAAGAGCAAATCCATCGCAAATAAAAAATAAAATGAAACTTTTTATGCTGTACTGTCTCACTGCTGGGCAAAGGCCGCCTCTAATTTATTCCTTTCTAATATACTAATTGATTTAAGGTCACGGCATAATCTATCATATCTTCGATACTTCTCTTTTTGATTCTTCTGCGTAGGAAACGACCAACCCGAACCGAGCACCTTTTTGTCGACGTTTTATAAGTGCCCATGTAGACTTATGTGAAATAAAAATATTTTGATTTATTTTGATTTCATATCAGTAGTCATAATCATTATCATCATTCTGTTGCCGTTATCCAAATTTATTTGGTGTCGGCGCCGCATGTCTTCTTCTTCTATACTTCTCTATTACTCGTTGTCGTATATAATACCTGTTTTCTTGCTATTTTATCCTTCACACAGTCCATCTATAGTTTCTTTGGTTTTGCTCTGTTCTTATAATCTATCTCACTAGTCATCCACTATAATGTTTTCTTTATATGTCATTATTCACGTCCTTAACTCTTAAAAAGGTAGGAAGGAAAATAGTTTAAACTACTTAATTCTGAAGGTAGTGTAGGTCTATATTATTCGAAATACCACGATAGAGTGCTATCATCAGTCTTAGAAAACTTGACGACTTTAGCAATTTCTCCTTCAAAAGTTAATCGCTGCGGATACAGTGATGGGAATAATAATCGTTTTAGTTAAAGTTTCAAAGTAGCAAAAATCTTCTGGCTGTGAACTGCCCGATGGTCGATATAGCGATACTTTTCCAGTATAACAAGTCTTTCGACAGATGTGTCTACTGTCTCATCACTAGACACTACCTACTCTTTATAATTGTGTACATCATAATTGTGTACATCATAACTGTGTACATCATAATTGTACACATCATTATTGTGTATATCATAATTGTGTACATCGTAACTGTGTACATCATAATAGTCTACATCATAATTGTGTACATCATACTTGTACTTAACGATGTTGACTGTAAAACTGATGCTGGGATCTTAAAAATTATGCAGACGGATGCATTTTAAATTATCTATTTTGATTTATACAACCGTAAATGTAATGAAATTAAATATTCTGTATACCTAAAGGATAGGCTGGTATCGAAGTCACATTTTGTCTTTTAGTTTTCCCAAGCTTTTGTTTGTCTTGCAATATTTTTATGTTTGTTTAATTCAAATCTTGCAATTGAATTTTAAAACAGTCATCGTCAACCCATTGAGCTGAAATTCTGCATACACGTTTGGTTTGGATGATGACGTCACTTAGCTAATCTTGCGCTGGCATGGCTAGCTAAGTGACATCATTAGAACTCCAATATGGCGCACCAGTTATTTTTTAAGCACCCCTTCATATGGGTAAGCTGTGAAGAATATGAAGAAAAAATGACGTCAACCTGTTTTTAAAAGCTTGTTTTTCCAATGTTTTGCTTACGATAAACATTGTTTTTTTTTTTTTAAAAAAAAAGCAACGAATACGTCTTCCTCATTCGCCTACCTTCGAAAACAAAGAAAGAAATAAAGTAGGAAGTGAAAAAAGTCATTAATTAAAAAATCGCGTGCTCTCCTAAATTAAACTAGCCCAAGTTCGACAGGTAGTGAGTCTGGCGCAGGCGGCTTCAATAATTTTATGCATGAAATTTGCTTCACGCGGCGTGTATTTAGTTTAAACAGACAGGCGACGTGTGTTGGCTTTACTTCGCCGTTACTCCGCCTTTGATATTTGCACTTACATCTTGAGTTTTGCTTGCAACATGAAATTAATATGTTTGTTGTTTGTAAGCTGAGATGGGGGAAATTTAAAGTAGCAATTCACTGTCTTTTGGTATGATCAGTTTTAATGGCGACCTGGCAAAAATTTACAATTGATTTTCTAGTCCATTATTCCAAGACATCTGATGACAATATAAAGGGATATTATAAGGTCTACATGACTATATACCTTCTCATATGTGCTAAAAAGGCGTTTTAATAAAGGTTTACAAAGGTCTAAGAATCTATCATTTTGCGGTTAGCCTGGACTGTGAAACTTCGCGGTTTTTTTTTTTCGAGACTGTAATCTGCTTATTGAATGAAAATCCGTATGTGTGTGCACTTGCATAATACCGTAGATAAAAAAAAAATGAACAATAAAAATTGAAACGAAAATTTCAACTGACTTTTTTTCACGTGCTTGATTTGTTTCACCTGCATTAGCTTTTTGCTAGAGACTTAGTTCCATCATTATTTTAAACTGTAATGAATAAACTGTCTATTATTTATTTATAATCACGCTCCACCATTATCACTTCATGCTGATTGCATAATCCATTTGAAACCTAAAGTCGGTAACTTTTTTTTCGATTCGCTGATAAATCGGGAAATCGAGTGGCGAGTTCAAGAACTTCATACCGATGAAATTTTTCTATAATCTAAGCGGAAATGGAAAAGCTCGTGCAAAATGACTTTATGTTCAAACGGATTGAGGACACAAACTAAGATTTCTTGTGAAGTACTCGTGCACTCGAGAAAACGAAAAAAACGAGTGGTTTTATGATTGAATTTTTTAGGGTTGTAGCTTTACCTACTGTATGATTTACATAGGTATGTGTGAACTCAGAATTGACTGTGTTTTGTAATACCAATCAATACGTATCACAAGCGTGGTGAATACTATTTTCGAGGCTTCTTTTAGTTTAAATTATGAGAGTGTTCTCACGACTATGGTACGAAGGCATTTGCGATAAGTGAGCGTTTGTTTTTCGCATAAAGGCCCTCACTCGACCAGCCCGCGATACTGAGCCTGTAGTTTTAAATCAGCCCCTAAATATAATTCACTCAAACCAGCCTGTCCCTTTTCTGCCCTCCCCAGCGAGGCCCTAAGCCGAGGCGCGTACTCCAGAAGCGATACCCTTAGCGTGTTGTCGCTTATTTTATAAGTTTTTTCCCCTGGCCGGAGGCCTTACTCCGAAAGCTCTCATAGGATAGTCTGGATAAGCAGAAGCCTACCTCATAGGTTGACTGCACGAAGACATTACCAAAAAAAAATAGAGGGACCTCTGAAATTATTTAATACTTTACTGTGAGACCTTTACTTTATAACAAGAGATAAAGTTGTATCCATCTAAAAATAACATGAGTTTTTCTTCGTGTAAATCACAGAATTTTCTAACATTTCACGAGAACTATTCGCGTTTCACGTTTTATAAGATTCTACATTTAAAATTCTTGTGAAACCCATTAATCCTTTTTCGAACGTAACTATTTTCTAATGCTCCATGCTTGTGTTTTCTATTTGAGCATGCATTTATCGGATGTCTTTAATTCTTAATTTGTTTTAAGTTGGAATTTTTTTTCAATCTCACCTTTTTGGTTTTACGGACATGTCCGTAAAGGTGTGAGAGAGAGAACTTACTCGTACTTTAACATTAAGAGTATAAGTATTTTTATTTGACAGTATAGTATAGCATAGTAATTTAATGTAGTATCATTATAATGGTGTCACCTTGTTTCGCAGAATTTCGTTTTTGCAGAAAATGTTTCACATAATATTTGGTCCACGTATTTTTAATTCGAATATTTTTGTTTAATAGTAGTTCTATTTACTTGAATGAAACATATTTTACAGAGACACATTTCAATGAATTTTATAATCACATTTTTTTATTTAACAAATTTATCAAACAGTAGCATTACTTTTTAACGAATATTGTTTGTTCGATGTATGTTTCCATGGTATTTTATTTCAACGAAATTATTAACCTTAAATTAAAATATTGTCCTTAAAATTCATATGTTGTACTACAAAACTTAAGAGACAAAAACGAATAGCTGCAAACCAGACTCCACGTAGTCTTGTCTGCCCTACCCCTAGAGTGTAATTTAAGCCCGCGTAGGCGTGGAGGGATGAGGCGGCCCGCGAGCTGAGGAGCAGGTGGTGAGCGTTAATACCATCTGCGACGATAAACTCGCGTGGGGCCGCCGGAGACCCGCAGCGCCGGAGCCGTGACAGAAACTATGCTTGTTGTATGCTGCATGCTTGCTTGCACGCTGCATGTTGCATGCTTGCTTGCATACTACATGCTTGCTTGCATGCTGCGTGCAACAGGCATGGACACCATTAGTGAGAAAAATAAGACTGTTTTCCTGCTTGACAAGAATTTAACCGCATTATTTTTGTGAATGCGGTATTGTAATTTTATAGGAGGCTATGTATTTTTTAAAGGTATGAGTTTTAGAAACTGTCACTCGATAAAATGTTTTTCTTCGTAATAAGTTTTATGTGAAACAAACAATATGTGGATAAAGAATATTTGATTTGTTATTCTATGATATGAATGTTCTAACATTAAACTTTATTTGAAACAAAAATCGATGATTTAAATTTCTTCAAAATAAGTATTCTGCGTATTGATTATTCTATGAAATGATAATATGAGAAACAATTTAAGTGAAACGAAATTCGATGAAACAATTAGCGATGAAACAAGACTGGAGGTGGCTGCTGACGTGACGAATAATAGATACATAAAGAAGAAGTAGACCCCAAGTAGAATGGGACAAGGGTAGGAAGATGATGATGAAGGAAGAAGAAGAAGACATGCTTCGCTGACTCCAAATAAATTAAGAAAAGGTGATACCAGTTTCAATTGAAAGTATACTTTAATAGCAGAGTTTTTTGTGTTGTTAATATCCAACACAGAAAGGCCGATAATTTAATAATTTCCTAATAATTATGTAGTTTATTCAAGTCTCATCTAAGGAAAATTGAATAGAGTAATCAGAGACATAACAAGCTTAACCATAGGTTATTCCCCTTTCTAAAGCTTGCTCTTCAAAGTGAGGGCGCTTGAGGCTGCGACCATGTACATGCAAATATGTCATTAGCATCTATATGTTACTTTGTGAACTTCTGACTCGACATACATGTTGGGGGAATATGGCGACTAATTTGTGTTACAATAGGGCTTTTGATTAAGCAGAAATACAGCGACCTTTCTTCTTTCTGTATCGTGAGGTTAGTACCAATTCTAATGTCAGAGTTTTAATGGCCTATGGGCCTCTGACTTGTCTTTATATGCCGGTATCCTCACGATGTTTTCCTTCACTGAAGCAAGTGATAATTATACGATAAGCACTTGAATCCGAAAAATCAGAGGTGCAATGTCTTTGTTTTTTTCAGATGGGAAATCATCAAATGACTCTTCCCGCTCTGGACGGAGCGGAAAGGAGTGTCAGTCTTGTACTAACTAAAACCCATCTATGTTCCTTCTCAGCCAAAGGGTTAAGAAAGAACATGGATGGGTTTGGCCCTGGAACACCTTTGTGCCAAACCTATCTATGTTCGTTCGAAAGAGATACCGTGGCCCTGTAATATCTTTGTGTTCCAGGGCCACGGTATCTCTTTCGAACAGTCCCGCAGCCCTGGCAGGCAGGCCTGGCCTCTCGGACCCCTTCCGATGGGCTGCGGGTTGTTCGAAAGAGATACCGCGGCCCTGGAACACAAAGGGCTAAGAAGGAACATGGGTGGGTTTTAGTCAGTCAAGTCTGACACTCTCTCCCGCTCCGCCCAGAGCGGGAGATGTCATTTGATGATTTCACATCAGCAAAAAAAAAAAAAACCTTTCCGATTCGCTGACATCTCCTTGAGGCGCGCGTGGAACTCGAACGCGCCGTCGACACGGCCTGTCGTCATAAGACGGACGGACGGTGAGCTAGCCCATTACTCACCGTCCGCAGGTGCAATGTCTTAGGTTCAACTTTGAGATATAAGAATTATAGTCATTCACATTTACACCCCAAACTTCCTTGCGATATTTTTCTTATTTCTTCCCATATGTTACAGGTACTTATCTACATTAATGCTTTTTTCATAATTGAAGAAACTGTTGAAGGGATTTATGCAAACCAACAAAAAGAGCAAACAAAAGCAGTGTAAATAAGACTCTGCATTGTGAAGATTATGCAGTCAACGACTGTTCGAGCTTTCTCCAAAAATTAAAGCAATGTGCAATTTTTTAAGTGTCGTTGAGTATATGAATACCTTAGTATGATCTGATCTTTTTGTTAGCGATTTGAAGTATGCAATGCAATAGGTATTTAAAGTTGTATAAGTTTCTTTTAGCATGTGGTCAAAGAAGTAACTATCGCGGCCATATTATTTTTTCCACATATCGTATCATCACTCCTGTAATCTCCGAAGAGTTTAAGTCCAATGTAATAGAGGGCTAGTCTATTGCCATCAATTGGGCTCAAATCCAGGCTCAGTGGCTGCTATTGAAAACTTCCTGATGGAAAACTTAATATCAGTGCCCTAGCCGGGAATCCAACCCAGGACCTCATGCTCATGCTCATGCATGCATAGAGAGCGGCGGTGGCCCAGTGGTGGCAGCCCCGACTTACGAGCAGTAAGCTGTGGGTTCGAACCCAGGCAGGCGCATTACTTTGTGTAATTTATTTCATCATCGCTGCTCTCAAAAACGGTGAAGGAAAACATCGTGAGGAAACCGGCATGTCCTAGAACCAAAAATTCGAAGACATGTGACATCTACCAACCCGCACTGGGCCCGCGTGGTGGATTATAGCCCACTCCCTCTCATAGGAGAGGAGGCCTGTGTCCCAGCAGTGGGAACATTATAGGCTAATGATGATGATGATGATGACCTCATGCTCAAGCCCAACGAGGCAGTCAAACACACACACACACACATGTAAATGTTACAAATAAATGGTACACGGAAATGTATATCAACAGCACCTCCCTGTCTACGTCATTTGAGCTCACAAAAGATCCTTGAATAGTGATTATAAGTTGTGATTACAAGAATTATCTTACTATGCGGGAGATCAATCCATCAACAAACCTACCTACATACAAACTTGTAATTACATACATAACGCATGATCATTGAGCTGTCATCAGCGAGCTATCTAATTACATTGCAGCTTGGATATAGATCACACGGACAGTGGCCTTTAATTTAAGGCCTATCAGATGCTGGCCGTGTATTTGAGTAAACTTGTGTATGTCATTATGAGAAAACTACTTCTTAATGTTCAAGAAAATCATCATCATGGTTCCCCTGACCTTATCTGAATTTATTTGGGGTCAGCGCAGCATGTCTTCTTCTTTCATATTCCTATAACTTGTCATCTTATCAGATACCTCTTTTCTTGCCATTTCATCCTTAGCACAGTCCATCCATATTAATATTTTTATTTAAAAAAAAAAAAAAAAACTTATCTGATAACAGATACCTCTTTACTTGCCATATCATCCTTAACACAGTCCATCCATTATAATAACAAAATAAAAAAAAAAACAGAAAAATAAATATTATCTATTTATGTGATACCTCATTACTTGCCATATCATCCTTAACATAGTCAATTTATTGTGTCTTTGGTCTTCCTCTACTCTTAATATACCCATCCATATTCATACTTCAAACTTTCCTCACGACATTTTGTTCTAAAAAATATGGATACAAACCTGAATTCAATCAATAATGTTGAATGCACCAACGAAGGGGTCCATCCTGTTTTTGACTTTAAACGTTAACATTTGTTCTGCATTTACAGATTAAAAAAAAAAACTTTTTTATTAGATCTACCCATAAAGAAACTCGCGGCTAAATTATAACAGCCGCGCGGGTCGATCTTAAGAAAGACCCGCGCGGCTGACGGAGCACCCCACGACCACGGACCAACCCAGACATGAGTGGCTTAACCTTAAGGTTAAGCCACTCATGTCTGGGTTGGTCCGTGGATGGGTGACCACCTATTACTTACCGAGTTTCCGCTTTTCGAGGTTTTAATAGTACATCTTTGACAGTCGTTAAATGATAAATGATGTTTATTTTGCAAGTAGGTTTTTACAAACACTTTTACACGTCATTTTTTTTTAAGCTAGATGGGGCCGGTGTTTTGTACATGACTACTCTGAGAAGAAACAGCCGAAACAAACTCAGAGGTTCTCTGTTAACTTGTTACTCTTTTAAAGTCCAGACATTGCTCAATTTACATGAGGACTATGCAGATTAGTATCTGAAATGGTCTTTTGAAGAAAGAACCACACAGATTTGAGTGGACCTGTTATGTAGCTAAGTCTGACAACCACTCATACTATGGAGTATCGTATAACTGGGTTGTGAAGGTCAGATAGGGAAACTTATTTGGGAAAAGGCTAGGCAGATGATGAAAGAAATGATAAGATCTGCCTATTCCTGGATAAACGTTTCCTTCTATTCCTTTTTTTTTTCATGGCTGTTTGTTGTTATGGTGTAATCGGCTTCATGACAGACTTTATCAAAAACAGGTTTTCAATAATACTTATGTATTCGGTAAATATTGGTAGACATTATTTGTTAAAATATATCCACAACCTGTAGCATCATCTTATCTGCTTCCAAAACATAATGTATGCTGTAACTGGCAGTATAGCTGTAACTCATATTTCTTTGAGGGTGTTCCCCCTTATTCCCTGGGAAAATATCAAATCTCGTGTTACCGCGATCGAGCGATAGATTAGAAGCCCGATATGATGTAACTGACGTGAGTGGATGTTCGACTTCGGTACATAATATTTGATGTGTGTAGTAATAGAAAATTGGAAGTTTCTAGTTTATCAGGTTTCCACGTGTCTCTTGTTTAGTTCGTTTTAATAATGTCGATGTAAAAGAGGCAGTCGTTTTCATTCATCATCATCATCATTTCAGCCGAAAGACGTCCACAGCTGGACATAGGCCTCCCCCAAGTGTCGCCATATTGACAGGTCCCGTGCGACTCGCATCCAGCAGATCCCCGCAACCTTCACACCAGGTCATCGGTCCATCTAGTGAGGGGCCTTCCAACGCATCGTATTTCCGTTCGCGGTCGCCATTCCAGAACTTTTCGGCCCCATCGCCCATCTGTTCTGCGAGCAAACTTAAGTGGCAGTGGGCAGGGCACATTGCCCTGCCCACTGCCACTTAAGTTTGGCAATTCTTCGGGCCACGTCGGTAACCTTCTCATTCAGTCCGACATATTTGGGAGTCCGACTTATTGCATTTATGATGACGTCACTTAGCTAACCATGCAAACTAAACGTGAATGCAAAAATTCAGTTCAATCAGTTGGGGATAACTGCTTTAAAATTTAGTCGCAAGACTTGACCTAAACAAACAAACATAGAAACATTGCAAGTGAAATAAAAGCTTGTAAAAAAGGCATGTTTCCTGAAATCAAAACACCCTGCCACAGGGTTAAACCAAACCAATATTATGTGGTCTGTTGGTGCATACTAATAACATGTGAGCATAATAACATACCTCGCTTAATATTCGTAGTTTGGGATAATTCATAAACGTTATCGTTCAGTTGCTAGGAAGATGAATTGTGCTGGTGTGTGATGGATGGGAGCGTTCTGTTGTTACGGTATTATGGGAGGTTTTAATATGGAGGTATGTATATCTTTTAATATGTAGTTATGGATTTTTTTCTAGTTTTGTGGGTGATAGGTATATAATTCGTCAAATAGATAACATGACATGGCATCGCATTTGCAGTAGTACCTGAATCATCATCATCAGCCTATAATGTACCCACTGCTGGGACACAGGCCTCCTCTCTGTGAGAGGGAGTGGGCTGTAATCCACCACGCGGGCCCAGTGCGGGTTGGTAAATGTCACATGTATTCGAATTTTTAGTTCTAGGACATGCCGGTTTCTTAACGATATTTTCCTTAACCGTTTTTGAGGGCAGCAGTGATGAAATAAATTACACAAAGTAATGAGCCATGCCTGGGTTCGAACCCACGGCTTACTGCACGTAAGTCACGGCTGCCACCACTGGACCACCGCTGCTCTCAATATAATACCTGAATGGATTATTGTATCTATAGGTCACTAGCTGATGAAGTCGGCTATTGTCCCACAAGTACCGGGATAGAAAGTTTCCTAAGTGCGTTCCAGGCTATAAATCCGGGCGTTCTGGCGAGATTGAGCTACAAACATCCATCCATCATAACTTTTGCATTTACAATAAGTAGTAACTAAGATTCTCATTTATAGAGCAGCTCGTGGCTTAATAATAACAGCCGCACGGGCCGATCGTTATGGTTAAGCCGTGCTTGCCGAGGTTGGTCCGTGGATGGGTGACCATAATTACATACCGAGTTTTCCTCGTGGCTTGGAAAGCACGTTGAGCCGTTGGTCCCGGCTGTCATTTGTAGATCTTTGATAGTCGTTACGAGTAGTCAGAAGCCAAAAGTCTGACATCCAGTCTTACCAAGGGGTATCATATTCAGTCACTTCATGTAAAATACTGGTACTCAGCTGCATCCGGTTAGACTGGAAGCCGACCCCAAGATAGTTTGGGAAAAGGCTAGGCAGATGATGATGATGATAAGCAATACTATAACCTCAATTTTCACATTTGTTCTATTCATTAAACATAGATAACATCACGCCTTAAACCCCCAAGGGTAAGGCAGTGGTGTATCTAATAGCACATCAAAATTTCGCTAGTTTTATTTTTCGACCTATTTTGGATCTACGTAATCTTGATACTTGCACCACAAACAAATAACCACACACAACACAGATATTAGCATGATTGCTTCAGTTATTAGCATTTATTTAGGTTCGCCTCGTTACATAGCGTACGTTCTTTGAATATGATACTGGGTGTGAATAGTTCTGAGATACAGCTGAAGGAAATGATTTGGTAATGTATCATCTCAACATGAATGATGTAACCAAGGTTTTTGTAACAAGATTCTGATTTAAAAGAGTGTACATGGAGTTTCTTGCCCATTCTTATCCATAGAGACCTACGTTTTGGAATGGTCAACTACAATACTTTCACAGTTATTATGTCTTGTGTCTAGACACAACTACAGTCCCAGGACTGTAGCTTCATTTTTACTGCTGTTCGACTATTTAAAAGTGCCTGTAACTGGCCTACTTGAAATAAATTATTTTGATTTTCTAATAGGTATCGGGTGTTTTTTGGAGTGGTGTGGCCATATGCCCGAAATGACATTCAAACATGAATTGCATAAAAATATCAGTCAAGTAAAGCCAAGTTCATGGATATTTAATTCGTTTTTCTTGGTTGCATATCAATTGAAGCTCCTTTTTTCAGTTATGTTTTGTAGCTTCCATGGTGTTGAAAATTATAATTATGACACTGCAATCTAAATACATATAGCTTACGTGTGAAAAACTATCATAGGGATACATAGTACCAGGATACAAATATCATAAAATATACCCAGGTCACAGACAAACACAATTTACTTTCGCATTAATCGTAATAAAAATAGATGCTAAATTCAATAAACATTATTTCACCTGATGTCTGAATCTATCGCAGTCAATACAAAAGTTCTAAAGATATCTGGACAAATCACTTACCCGAATTTTTCCTTTATCCGAACTCCATTTTTCCTTAGGTAAGGATCGCAGGAGCCGATAAGAGGGATCGACAGACGGTAATACTTCTAATTCTATAGAATATTCTTCTTTCAATATTTCTTCGACCATAAGGTACGGGCTGTCTGATTGGGTCTTTATATTGAAAGGCATAGCTATTGATATCGAGGGCGTTTTGGACTCAGATTGTTTCTGGGGTTATAGCTAATGTAGTGTTTATTCATAAACATGTTTTTCGATTTTAGTAAATATAACAGACATTCAAGAACTTATCTATATACAACATGTAACTTAATTAACGCACATCGTGAAAATAGTTTCTTCAGAATCGTTTACTGAATCGATTTCGATATGATCATTTTTAATATAGGTAATTTTTTATCCCAAAAAAATTAAAATTACGGAAATTATTGTCAAAATATTAACCCTGTACAGTCAAAACAAATTGAAATGGACGCAGTTTCGTTATGTTGTGTCGAGCGGCGCGATAACTGCTTGTGCGAATGTGTGCGTAGTAGTATGACCATAACGTTCTCCAAGAATTGGTATAACTAATTTAATAAATAACAATGCATATACATGTTAAATTAAAAATTCAGTGAATGTTTTGATTATAACATAATATTCTAATCGGGGTGTTTGAGGTTGTGCGTTAATTACGTTACATGTTGTATATAAAATTCTGAGTCCTGACAGACTGACTGACTGCGATGTCAACGCACAGCCTAAACCGCTGGTCCTAGAGACCTGAAATTTGGAGGGTGTCACAAATACGATTGCAGAGCATGAGGTCTTGGGTTCCCAGGTTGGACGATCTGATATTGTTTTTTTCTATCAGGAATTTCTCAGTAGCAACCACGGAGTCAGGATTTGTGCCCGATTGATGGCAATAAGCTCGCCGCCTATTACATTAGGACTTAAACATAACTGGCGAACGAAACGGAAAACGGACACTGAAAACGGAAAAACGAAATGGAAAATGGAAACGGGGGTGTACTTTTAGGTACCTACTGTTCTTTTTATACTAAATAGGTTTGCGCTTGGCCGCAACCAGGGACTTAAAAACTCCATCATAAAGGTTACAGAATTTTAAGTGTTACATGTTGAATTGGTAACAGAATCAAATATGTAACACTTTTAAATGTGTTTTCAACTGTAACATATCTGTAACAGATACAAAATTGTAAACAGTGTTAATAAGTGTAACAGGTAAACGCAGCGTACTAAAGCTCTAATTTATTGATTATTTCAGTTACACATATTAACACAATATAAAAGGTTACAGTTTGATTCGGTAACATAATTGTATCTGTTACATTTAAAAGTGTTTTTCTGTTATAACTGTGATAAAAAACAGTGTTAAAAACACTTATCACGATTACAGCTTGAGTCCCTCAACTCACCTGATGTGAAGCGATGATGCGGCTTAGGGTGGAGCATGTTTGCCTAAAAGAAACAGATTCAGTCGACCTTTGAAGATATCCAGATTATACCTCTGCCTAGGCCTTCATGGATTACAGGTGTGATGTTATGTTATATTATTTTCTGCGAGTAAAATCACATGTTGGCGAATATGTACCGCCGTAGATCATTTAATTTAAACAAAACAAATGCCAATTTTAATAGTAAATAAGGTTCAAAAGAACGGCCAACTGGCTGCCGGCCATCTTTACAAAAAAAAATTTATGCCTCGTAATGAAAATTGAATTGAACAGAGCCACCCAAAACCGAATGCTCGTTTCCGAAACAGTATCAGTCGTCAATTGCCCGAACAAAGTTCCCCAATTAACCGTTTTCCACAATAACCATGAATATAAGCAAAAAATTCTGTTGCGGCACGATTAAATTTGCGGCTGTAACATGAAATGTCCATTACCGTCGAAGGTATAATATAACCGCATTATAACGACTGTCTAACCGTTAAATAATTTTTATTTTTAACTCGGGATCCGCAGATAAAAAGGCTGGTAACTTTAAATGGGAAAACTTCCTTTTGCTGAGCAATGAAAAGGCGTCATTACTGCGTCATGGATTGATACAAAAGGGAGGGGGGGAGGTAAGGAGGGGGATATCGTGCATAGTTGTTAATGATCAGATGTAAATTGTATGATTCGAGGTGTTTGAATAGGTGTGGTTAAAACTTGAAGGACATATTGGTTTAGGAATGGTCCCGGCTGTCATTTGTAGATCTTTGACAGTCGTTACAGGAAGTCAGTGGCCTGAAATTCTGACAAACAGTCTTATCAAGGGGCATCATATTACTCAGTACTAGCTAGGGTTGTGAAGATAAGATAGGCAGTCGCTTAATGTAAAATACTGGTATTGGCTAGGCAGATGATGAGTAGGTTATTTTGACGAATGGGCCATTTTATCAGTTGGACGTTTTACAGCTTAGTTTATTGCAGCTTACATTAACAAAAAATCACTGGATTTTCCATTCCGTAGTAAATACATTAACCTAGAAGAAAACATAGTACCTAACAATGTTTATTGTTGCTTACAAAAAGTAGATTTAGCAATAAAGTTCCGAAATTGCGTACTAACAGCGCTACTGGACTTAAGCCAGATTTTTTGCTAAAATTTTAACAAAGCTTGTCTATTTTGTTGCGAACTTTGTGATACAATATATTACCCGTTTTACGCTCGAGCTTATTTTGTAAATTATCCGATATTTCCTAACTTGGCTGAACAAAACTTGCATACAAAATTACAGCACTAAGTTTAACCGACTTCTTTTCTGCTCAAAATGAGGGTAGTTCGATGAAAGAGTGTAAACCTGGAGAAGGTATTGAAATTTCCTTTCAAGAAAAAAAAACATGTTTTCTAAGCATTTCCCATTTTTTTACTGAAGAATTTCACTGGAGGTCCCTTAGTGGATGAGGATACTTGAAGATTTTTTTTGTTTTATTCCTCGTGGCAAGTACTTGTTGAACATTTGACAATAGCTTAACATTAACATTGGGAAACATTTCTGTACTCTATTGACTATTTGTTTTTTTATTTATGTTATTTTGCATACAGAAGCTGTTGGTGACCTTTAGTAATAACTAAATATTGATAACACGCTTTTCCAGACCTTGAAATACATTGCTTTCTAAGTTTGAAAAATCGGTCAGCGTGACAGCGAAAAAACGCAATGGAAGTTGTTGAATAATTGTCAAAATGGATATTATTGGGAATGCGAGTTTTTTATGCGAATACAATATCCTGCTGGAATATACAGTAGCTAGAAGCTAAAATCGAGACTTCTAAAATGAATCTATATCCGTTGATCTGTAACTGCAACACGTCAGCAATCAGAGCTTAAATAATTACCGTGGCTTAGCAAACTGTGCCTCGGTCAGGTGGGCCGAGGTCCGACTCCTGTGGTGAATTAATCACGGGCCCGCTGAGTCAACTGTTGTCTAATTGGTGTTCCTCCCCCGACAATCGAGTCATCAGAGTGGTCAAACACGACGTGTTTGCTCAGTTTGTGCAGCGAAAGCGTAATGATGGCCATATTTAATTCAAGTGCAGGAAAGTAGGTGGCGAATAATGTAAGGTGTTCGCGGAAAGTTGTTAGGTACAAGAGTTACCTGGAATTTTGGATTGTTAAGGTGCTTCCTCATCTGGAGCGTTCGCCTGTAATGTACAGACAGCGCTACTAATAAGTTTCCCCCCTGGCGTACTCGGCGGGACTGTAGAGGGGTTAGCACATACTAAAGCTGTCTGTACATTTCAGATTCGATTTTGAGCATTACATTTCAATACTGCCTCCCTGACTTGATGCGCATTCGCCTGTAATGTAACAGTCCAAGATACTTACAAGTTTAAATACTCCTTGGTAACTTTTTATCTTGATCTACGTTTTATAGTAAGCAACGACTTGTCGGGCCTACGATGTCCTCCCATACTTAAGTACTACCTAACGCTGTAACATAGAAATATTGTAAAACCAAATGATTTTAAAGAGTAACTATGGAGTTTCTTGCCGGTTCTTCTCTATAGGAAACGACCAACCCGAACCGAGCACCGTTTTGTCGACGTTTTATAAGTGCCCATGTAGGCCTATGTGAAATAAAAATATTTTCATTTGATTTGATTTGAGCGAATGTTACAAATTGTATCGTTACATGTTGCACACTGTAATGTTTGGTTTTTCTACCTCACTGATGTGATGCCAAACTCTATAACGTTACATTATAGGCGAATGCTCCAAGTGAAGAGGCACATTTTTAGTACTTCGCGCGACTTGTATGTACGCGGTGCATGTTACTTGCCCGCTTTTACTAAACACTAGTTTTCAACTTTTATTCAAAGGGCATTGGTCATTGTTATATGGTTTTTCCATCAGGAATTTCTCAGCAGGCACGGAGTCTGGCATTGTGCCCGGGTGATTGCAATAGGCTCGCCCGTATTTAAACACGGGACTTAAACATAACTAGCGAAATGTGAGTGTACTATTAGGAACACCTCTACCTAACCATTTGGGGCTTACAGGTGTGATGTTTTATATGTTATGTGATATGACCTAAATCATCATCATCATCATTTCAGCCGAAAGACGTCCACTGCTGGACATAGGCCTCCCCCAAGTGTCGCCACATTGACCGGTCCCGTGCGCCTCGCATCCAGCGGATCCCCGCAACCTTCACCAGGTCATCGGTCCACCTAGTGGGAGGCCTTCCAACGTTTCATCTTCTGGTTCGCGATTGCCATTCCAGAACTTTTCAGCCTCATCGCCCATGACCTAAATAGTCACACACTATAACACCTCAAAGCACTCTTTACAAACTTCAAAACACTCACAAACCCTCACAAACTCTCAAACCCTCAGAAACCCTCACCATATCTCATGTTTTTGTATACGATACTCCAACGAAAGTAAGCGTTTGATTCCCGAAAATCAATGGGTCCATTAACCGGCATCACCCACTATTTCCTTTGAGTTCGGTCAGGAGGCTAATGCAGGACCGCCCTTTAAAGATTGACCTCGAGTAACAAGATATAGGATTGCTAATGCTCACTGTGGGATGTAAGGGAGGAATTCAGTCGAATCATTTCGTTGGACATCACAAATAGTGTTTTTGTCGGTTCGACCCTTGCTTTGGTAGTATTGGAATATACTTGGGGGTAGTGAACGTAAAAAACTGTTTGGGACTTGGAGTGTACGGTTTCTTTTTGCATTTTTGGATGTTGTATTTTTCTGGTATCTATTATTTTATCAACGAAATCAAAGATCAAAACACTGATCGTTTTTTTTTGTGCACCTATTAGATTGCAGTTTTTATTATTCGCACTTTTCGCGTAAAAAATAATAAGGAAACAAGGTTTGTGTGTGTAAGTGGTGGTATAGGACATGTAGAAAAATGGTTACTGCAGATGTGATGATTATCAGAGATCTTACGGTTGTCAGTATTCTACAATTATTATTATTCTATAGACCAGGCAAAAATCCAAAACGTTAGAAATTACTATTAAGGCTTCAAAGTCTTAAACGAGTTTTTCTAATAAACCCGCCCGTCATTACCGACACTCATAAAGCACATTCCCAAAAAACCGTCTAAAATTTCAACTATTTGCCACTCCAAAAGTTTCCATACCAACTTTTGTTTTTCCGTACAAACCACTTTGGCGTACCAAGTACATCATAATGCCCAAAAATGTGGGAGCACTCGCTGGCATCCAAATCCGCTGAGTGGTTTTAGAGATTTGCTTCGCAGAAACATTTTTCTCTTTGAAATGTTAATATTTGATGGCAAAAAGGCTGAAAGGCTGACTACCAATCTTACCAAGGGACATCGTATTACCCAGTAACTGGGTTTTGGAGGGCAGATAGGCAGTTGCTTGGTGAAAAATAATGGTATTTAGCTGCATCCGGTTAGACTGGAAACCGATCCCAATATAGTTAAGAGAAGCATAGGCTAGCTAGGATGGAGTTAAAATCTGATGATAATTCTGTTGACGTTAGGAGACTGGAACATGAGCTGGTGTACCTTTGCTATGGTAATTTGTATTCCTATAATCTCCAAATAAGGAACGTTTTTGACTTCTTACAGGTTCTACATAAACTTCACAAACCTAATGAATTTCACCCTTAAGTTTTTCCTTTAACGTAAATAACTAATATGCTAATGATAGCTCTTCCTTATTTTTTTTCTGTTTTGGTATAGTGTTATTTACAGTTTTTTGAGTATCTTGCTACTTGTATAACGAGTATAAACTAAAGACCATTGTGTGGTTAAAACAAATCTCTGTGGTTAAAAGTTGTTTGAGATACATTATAATAGAGTGCATGTCCTTCAAAGTCCTTGTTTATAAATTTGGCTTGAAATAATAAAATATTTCTCATCCTCGAAACGAATTGTAGAAACACACAAAAACTCTCCGAGATATTAAAAAAAGCACATAATTTGTATTTCTGCGACTATCTCTTATTCACAAGTCGAAGAAGCTTTTAACTGTTTTCTGCATCACAAAAAATGTTTGAAATCAATCATCTCCCACAATCTGGTGACGCAAATTCATCATAATCATAATAAAGTATCTATTTTTATACGTCTCAATAAATAATTCTTGATATCATCGACTGTTTGGAGGAAACTGAACTTTAAGGTTATAGTTATAAGAGGTATGATGACAGTAGGGTTTGGTTAGCGGTTTGTGTCATGGTGTAATTGAATCATCCATCACCGCCACGCGAGGATTCACCTGCCGCGAGCAGGATTGATTATTGACAGATATTCTGCTCAAAGTTGATCAAATCGGGACGGTAAACAACATTTTTTGGAGCAATTAGTTTATAGCTTTTAATGGTGAACACAGTCGTAGTTGTTGAAAAATGTGTTTTGTTTTATGTTCAAATAGAGATTTCATTACTATGTGTTTGTTGCAAGGTTTTCGTATACCTAGGCATAACATCACTGTATCTAAATAAGAAGACAATTAAGCTTGGAATTACTCCTATACTCCAACAATACTCTGATTATATTTTTTTTTTGCCTTTGTATCTATATCTCTTAAATCTTTAATCAACACCATTAACGAGCAAAGGCACTGAGGAATCGATGTATAGAATAAAGTCAGTCTTTTACAAAGAGATTAAAAACCAGGAAAGCGTTGATGTCAACTGCCAATTAAAACAGCAAAAGCCAGGCTTGCAACGAAAAAAAAAACACAAAGTAAACACACTGTAAAGGAAGACTACCGATCATAAATAGACACCAAAAAGATTGGTGAAACAAAGCACACAATGGCGCATTAGCTGGGTAAAATGTTTACACAGAGAGCTTAGGAATAAACCTAGGGTACACTGTAGCCACGTTCTATTGAAAATCCATCGAACGCTTTATACCAGTGTATGAGTAAATTCCACTGCTGTTGAGAATCCTTTTAGACGTAAATCCCTATTCGTATAAAACACGGAGGCTACGCAGCGCGAGAACGCATCGGAATCATACCAGGTTTTTGTAAAAACCTGGTACCGTGAAAGATTAATCTGGCTGTAAGAGCAACATACAGCAAACCGCTAAAATGCTAAAAGGTTTTATAGTTGGAGGGGTGAAATGTCTGATATAATCTGGGTTTTTTTAAACTGTATAAATACGATG
Source organism: Cerastis leucographa (assembly GCA_963082945.1). NCBI lineage: Eukaryota > Metazoa > Arthropoda > Insecta > Lepidoptera > Noctuidae > Cerastis > Cerastis leucographa. Next base: position 4,289,293 of record OY720381.1, on the reverse strand, counting down.
TGAATTGTGCAGTGTATAATAATACATATTAATAACCAATTTTAAAAATAGGCATAGCATTAATAGCATTTCATTTTGTGATAATACTATGGAGTAACAAGAGGTTATGACTATTTTTATATGGCTGTTTATATACTTCTTCTGCACATGTTTGTGTATACCTAGATGTTATAAAAATATACCAAATTGGCAATACGAAAAATGCAAAAAGATCAAAGCTAGTAGCTTTCTGTTGTTTGTCTACCCCTATGGGAAAACCATGTTACATTATTATGAAAAAAAATAGAGATCAAAGAAACCGTCTCATTTAAAACCCAAATAGAAAGATTAGCAATCATATTTAGTAAGGACATTACAGAAAATCGGGATTTTGAAGTAGTAAATTAAGGAGAAGCTAGCCCTGTGCCCGACGAAGATAAAATAAGTTGAAATGGGAAAAGTTCCATTAGGTTATGAAATGAAAAGATCACGGTTATCTCACAGGAGCATACTACTTTTGAATTATGTCCGACTCCTCGCGATTGTCTTAAATGGCTTATTCGGAAATTAGAAAACTGTGTCGCTAAGACGCAGAACTTAAAGTTTTATTAAGTTTTTCCAAAAGTTGGAAAAGCCATGCTGTCTTGTAATAGCAGTTCTATAATGTCACATACGATTAGCACCATTATTTTTTGGAGTATAATAATGTTCAAGATACAGACGTTTTATAAGTATTATGTAGGAATTTTAAAGAGAGGTCTTTGTCTTGTAGTGGGAAAATACACAGGCTGAAAATAAATAAGGTAAATATTGGAGTTGATAGTACTAAAACTATGCATTGAGCCCTTTTTTTAGAATCCTTTTAAATTTATAAGGTACATATCAGAATAGGTACAACACTGAACTACACACCTCTGCAAATTTAAAACTGACTTCAGTCGTCTAATCCCTTCGGTCCCAGCCACTTGAAATAGAACCAATTGTCATCCTAAAATTTACGCTGGTGGTCTGGCTTACAGTACCCAGCCACATCGAGACGACATAGACTCACCCCTAACTCACAGAATAAGACGACAGTTAAAATTATAACGGTCCTTTTCTGCATTACGAAATTAAAATTCGCTGAGCAAACCTCCACCGGAGTTGCGTATAAATAAAAGATTTCGCTTGCAATTTGCGAACTCTGAAATCCTTTGCTTAATTATATTATCTCTTGAGCACTTTCTGGTGGCGTTAAGTGGGGACGTTGTTTTTAATTAGCCATTTTGAAATGTGTTTTTGTAAGTCCAAGTCTGAGGAGTGTTCAGTTTACAATGCAATCTTTAATGTTAGTTAAGATAACTTGGTGTTTGGAGTAAGTTCTGCAATTTAAATGTGTTTACACAGTGTCTGAGATCATTGACACTAGCTACTTTGTACTTGCACAGTCCTAGTAGATATAGTCTTGGTATAATGAACTGACTCGGTTAAAATAACGCTTTTTAAGGCCTTCTGCCAGTCGTTTTACACGTGCAGCCGGTGGACCAAGTTTTACACGTGCAGCCTGTGGACCAAGTATACCCTGCGGTCACACAGCGACTTGCGCGTACAGTATAATAAGGCATTCAGGTTGCTTTTGGGGCTGCCGTGGCGATGTAGCGCGTCAGGGATGTTCGCGGAGACGTGCGTAGACGGGTTCACAGCGATCATGCGAAAGCGTTGCGCGTCCATGTTGGCGCGCTTGCGCTCCTCCTCCAATGGCATTCTGAGTGTGTTCTCAGACCGGTGGGACTCTCCCCTCCTGCGAATGTGGGTCAGAGTTCAGACCCACTTATACAAATGAACTGATGAACCATTGAACGAAGAGTTCAATGGTTCATTACTCATTTTAATAATCTATTGTTTTTAACTCAACATAATTGATACTAACATTATCGTAAGTTTTATTACTACTAACACTATATGGATTATTATCTGAAATAATTATTTTGAATTTGAAAAAAAAATAACCCCTGAAGATAGAGGATAAGACATCAATACTTGTTGTGATTCTGATGAGAAATTGTCATATTCGTTCCCATTCCATAAAGTCCTGGCTCAACCAAATGGCGATGATGCGAAGAGTCTGTTTAGGTTCATGGCCCAGATATGATAAACGTGTATTTAGGGTACGATGGGACTGACATACGCACTGCGGTCATAAATGTCCCTAAATAAATAAAGAAAAAAAAAAAAAAAAAACATAGTTCCAACCAATATTTATACGTCCCGACGAGATCTATTCAACCCGTTTAACTTTCACATATTTTAAGAAATCCTCCTGTAATCAATCCAAATATCTTTTCACAGGTTCCCTATCCATTTGCATAAAATTTTAAGACCTAATATAACTTAGCATAATTTTGTTTGGCATAATTATATTTTCGCATAATACAATTACGCATAACAGCTTACGCATAATTTTTTTAAGCATAATTTCTCTAACCATAATAATGATTAAGCATAATATTCTAAAGCATAAATTTATTAAGCATAAAGTTCTAAAGCATAACTTTTTTATAAGCAAGCATACAGCATGCAAGCAAGCATGCAGCAAACAAGCAAGCATGCAGCATGCAAGCAAGCATGCAACATGCAGCAGGCAGGGTTTCTGTCACGGCTCCGGCGCTGCGGGCCTCCGGCGGCCCCGCGCTTGCAAATCGTCGCAGACGGCTTTCGCTCACCACCGCAGCTTCGGCTTGTTGGCCGGCTTCGCCGGCCAGCCTCAGCCGCGGCGTTTTGCTCGCAGTCGCCTGCTCCTCAGCCCGCGGGCCGCCTCGCTCCTACGCGCCTACGCGATTTTAAATTACACTATAGGGGTAGGACAAACAAGACTACGTGGAGTCGGTTTTGCAGTAATTCGGTTCTGTCACTAACTTTTGTTGCACAGCATATTAAATTTTTAACCTAGTTAGTTTAATTTTTAGGCCTACTAACGTTATGCGAATCAAATTTATGCCAAAACAAATTAGTCTTTAAGATGATTATACCAACATAAAATGTATGCCTAAAAAAATTATGCCGAAATATTATTATGCCAAAACAAATTGTGCCAAAATCGTTATGCCGAAGTATATTAGGACAAAGAACATTATGCGAAAAGAAGGGATCCCCTTTTCACACTGGTACCTACGTCACGCAGAAGCAGTAATCAGAGACACAAAGGGTAGAATTAGTGTGGTATAGTTAAACGTAGGAAAAGAGAGGATTTCCCTTTGAGCTCTAACAAGGGTCAAGTATTGAGGAGAGACTTACAAGAGCGGGTTTAAATCACAATCCTTCTTTCCAATTATCTTGCTGACTATGGATTTGGAAAGAATACGATTCAGGTTAAGATAATCGATTTTTTATGCAGTCTGTAGTTGATCGGTTTTCGGAAGATGTTGTAGCAAAATTAATCGTAATTAAAGTGGTAAAGGGATGATTATTAAAAACAATCCTAAGTTTTCGAGACATACACCGTGTAAATCAACTCATCACGAAGCCGTCAACCAAGCATTCTATACGTGAAACTAAGTAACTTTACGCAAAAAATATTGCTGGGAAACGACTTTTTTTGGGGTGTGTAAAATCATGTTTAAATTTTGTGGTAGAACTCAAAGTAACGCACTCAAAACATTGTGCTGATGGACGGATTGAATAGTACGGGGGTCGTGGAGGTGTTTAAAGTAAAAATATTACATTAAAAACTTGTATTTAAACAATACTTGTCAAAAAGTTGGAACTTTGACCCCTAATATCTCCGTAACTAGAAGGTTCCCAGGTATGGTGTAGAACTAAACAAAATATTGCAATGACAGGGAGAACCAGTGCCTTTCGGCTTCGTTAAGAGGTGTTTTACACCCTTTATAACTAATTTAAAAGATCAAATAGGACAGCGTCCAAGAATACAGAATTTCAAATTTAGTTCTACCATGGTGCAATTTATTTATTTATTTATTTAACACTTCAAGCACATAGTACAGAGGCGGACTTAATGCCATAGGCATTTTCTACCAGTCAACCTTTGGGTGATGCAGAGACAAACAGTGGTAGGTGTATATCTATAAAATATTATACATTGAATACTAAACCAAACTACAAAGGATACATAAAATACTATAAAAATATATAAAAATACTATAAATATATATCAAAATATAAATACTAATATAACAGGAAAAACTATGGGGAAAATATTAACGTTGTGACGATACTGCTAGCTTTTTCCGAATATACTCGCGTACTTTAATTTTGAAAGATAGGCGATTCGTAGCCATCCTGATTTCCTGGGGTATCGCGTTCCACAGAGAAATTGATTGGACGAAGAATGATCGGTGAATGAAGTCAGTGCGGTGAGAGGGACATTGGAGAACACGGTTATGCGAAGAGCGAAGACTCCTATTATGGTTGGCACAAATGTATTGAAAGTGGGGAGCGAGGTAACTAGGGGAAGTGGGAGAAACAAGAAAAGAGAACAAGGTGGTTAGCGCCCATAGCTCCCTGCGCTGACGTATGGGCAACCACTTAAGAAGAGACCGCTGCTCAGAGACATGATCGTATTTACGCAGATTGAAAACGAATCGAATGCAGTTATTCAGAAGGCGGTCAAGTTTGTCGAGAAGATCTGCATTCAGGTCGAAGTAGCACACATCACCATAATCGATGATAGGGAAAATTAAGGACTGTACAAGCATTGTTTTCGTATTCGATGGTAAAAAGTTTCTCAAACGGTACAGAGCTCGTAACGTACCAGTAACCTTCTGGCTGACACGAGCGACTTGAATATGCCATTTCATAGTGTTGTCAATGTGCAAGCCTAGATCCTTTACATCCGCGCTAAAAGGAACGACCGTACCGTCGAAAAGAATTGGTGGCAAGGTTGTACCATCTAACTTATTTAGACTGCGAGAGCTCCCAATGATGATCGCTTGACATTTGTTAGGGTTAACTGCCACACCAAATTTAGCGGACCAGGTTTTAATTGCCAACAAGTCCCTATTTAAACTGTCGATCAGATCTGGTATTTCGTCAACCCTTCCCTGACAGTACAACTGCAAGTCATCGGCATACAGATGATACGCACACTGAAGCTCAGAGGTAAGGAGATTAATAAAAATAGAAAATAGAAGAGGAGAAAGAATACCGCCTTGAGGAACACCAGTTTCCAGATCACACCAACATGATGAGGAATCCCCAACATGAACTGACTGCTGACGTTCCTGAAGGTAAGACGAGAACCATTCCAGTGCTCTGGGAGAGACCATAAGATGGGATAAAATGGCTAAAAGGATATCGTGACTAACGGTATTGAAGGCATTCGAGAAATCGACCAGCACTAGTACGGTAACCTTGGTGTCTTCCAGCCCTGCCCTAATATCACCAGTCACTTTAAGAAGGGCGGAAACTGTGCTGTGCCCAGGCCTAAATCCAGATTGAAGAGGGCTGATAAGCGAGTTCCGATGGACAAAACTAGAGAATTGTTTGTGCACACAGGCTTCCAGCACTTTGGATAGAAAGGGAAGGATCGAAATGGGACGGAAATGGGTAGGAAGAGAGGGATTGGGGACCTTGGGTAGTGGACAGACATAGGCCTTGCGCCACAAGGAAGGAAATACTCCGGAAAACAAGGAAAAATTGACAATGTGGGTTATCGCGGGTAGGAGATCATCAAGAAGAGTAGTGATCATACCACGGGTGATATTATCACAACCCACTGCTTTTGACTTAATTGAGAGAATGATCTTTTTGATCTCTCCCGGCTCAACTGGAACGAAGCAGAAGTGGTTAATAGATGGACGCGTTAGACCAGAAATTAAGGACAAAGTATGTTGCTTGGTTAAACGATCCATTATGACAGCAGTAGAAAAATGACGGTTCAGCTCGTCCAGGTCAATAGAGTTTGGAAGGTCTAAATGTCGCGGTTTGCCGATACCTAGAGTACCAAGAAATTTCCAAATATCGGCAGAAGAGGAAGAAGTAATATTATCCAGGATGTGGCGGCGTTTACCGTTGCGTATCATCTGATTGCATCTATTCCTTGCAACCTTATAGAATGACCAGTTCTCATCAGTACGATCCCTCTTAAATTTTCGGAATGCTCGGTCCCTGCGTCGCATTGCCATCCGTATCCCTCTTGTCATCCATGGAGCAGGAGGACGTTTTAGCTTCACTTTTTTTATTGGAGCATGGATATTGTAAAGGTTAACCACAACATCATTAAAAATTGTAACCTTGTCGTCAACTAAAGAGGCTTCCAACATGGGCTCCCAATCAATCACAGATGCGTCCTTCCTAAGCTCCTCAACATTCATCCGCGCAAAACAACGCCTGTACAGAACCTTGGGTTTAGGTTTGGGAGGTTTTAGGATATACGAAAGGAAAATCATGTCGTGATGAGAAAAGCCAGGAGCGTCATGTTGACCATGACAGGATACGTGAGAAGGATTTGAGGTGAGGATCAGATCGAGCCAGGTGTTATCACCGACAGTGTTATAATGAGTAGGTTGGAGCGGCAATACGTGCAGACTAACTGACTCGATAAGATGAAGGAGTTTACGGGATCGAGGGGCGTTGCGGTCAAGGAGATTTGTGTTGAAGTCACCCATTATGATGTGATGTGCATACTCCGAACCCAAAGATTCAAGTACTGTTTCAAATTCAGTGAAGTAATCAACCGTGGGAGGACAGTAAACAACACCAATAACGGTTTTGGCTCCTTTGACACAGACTTCAAGGAAAATAAACTCCGCAGAAGCTGAATAGGGTGATGAGGAAGTGGCAAGTATTTTAAACGGAAAGTCACTGCGGAGGTATATGGCAACACCACCCCCACCCTTACCAATCCTATCATTCCTTACAAGAACGAAACCAGTAAGAGGGTAAGTAGTGGACAGGAGGTGCGGTTTGAGCCAAGTTTCGGAGATCAGGACGGCGTGGACGTTGCTGTTATTGAAGGCGTCGTACAGCTCATTATAGTGGCTCGGAATACTTTGAGCATTAATATGACACACGTTCAATAACCGGTTAGATGTGTCATTAAATTTTTGTTGTAAGAAATCACTAAGAGAATCGCTGAAAGAACGAAAGCTTCCATCGCTTGAAGAAGCAGCAGATTCATCTGCGGATAAAAAAAATTCATCGTCTGACATAAATAAACGTAATAAATGAATATATATATATATAAACAATATAATTAAAATAAAATATACCTAAAGCTATTTCTAAAAACTAAAGAATTACTAACAGATGCACAACTCTGCACCACCCGCCAGCTCACACCAAAAATAAGCAACAGAACAAGAGAAGAATATAGCACATATCACAGCAAAATACAGTGAAAATGAAAGCCGTAGTTCCCAAACATAAATGAAGAAATAAATTATAAGTTAAGTAAAGAAAAAGAAGAAAACACCCAACCGAAAAATATGTGAATGCAGCACATGGAACGAAACGTTATTAATTATAATAATCTGTGTTTGACCCATTACATAAAAAATTTCAAAACGTAAAACTAGAATGTCACTGTCACTTTTACTAAACGTCAATTTGACAAACTAAAGCTGACATTCACAAAATCACAATATTAGAAAAGTAAACACAGCTGAGGGTATCTAAATATCAGTAAGCCTATTAATAACAGAGGAGCAAAAATAAACTGTTGGGGTAAAACATAAGCAAGATAACTATAAGACAGGGCAACTACAAGCTGGTAAGTAAAGAAATGGAATCTAAAAACTACTAAACAAGCAACAAAACATCAAACACTCTAACCTATCATTTCCGTGTTATGTTTTTCAGATTCCCGGCAGTATCACCACCTCTTCCACTCGCAGAAGGAGTCGCATTCGGTGCCTTGGCGTACTGGGCTGTTAAGGGCTTCAGCTCATCAATGGAAGTAACCTTGTGCCGGCTTCCGTCTGGAGTTTTTATGAAGATAACTCCATCTTGGGTCCAACACGACCGCATACTAAAATGTTCCCGTGCCTTACCGAAGACTGATTGCCTGGTTCTCGTCAAGAACTCCTTCACTGATATTTTGGTGCCCTTCAGCCCTGTCTTGGCCTTCCAGACCGACGATTTCAAGTCCACACTGGCAAACCTAACCAGGATAGGCCTATGATGATCCTTGCTGAGGGCCCCCAGCCTGTGACAAGCTTTAATTGAAGAAGCTGAGATGTTACTAAGTGCCAGCTTGGTATGCAAAACATCTAAGATGACGGCTGTGCAATCTTCATTGTTTGACTCAGCAAGTCCTTGGAAAACCAAGGCTTTCCTCCGGTGCCTTGTCTCTAAGCCATCAATTTGCTTAGCACACTCGTTGATTTGGCTTCGCAACAGACCAAGCATGGAGAATACAAGCTCCCGAAAGGCACGGAACTCTTCTGCTATCTTTGCCACTGTATCCTTGGCAGGCCCGGCACACTGTATTTGAGCCTCCAGCTCTCCCATCTTCTTCACAAAGTTTTCCTCCAGGGTCTTCTGTGCAGCAAGGACTTCAGCAAATTGTGACATTATGTGTTGTTAAGTGCTTATAAAACTTGTGCTATGGTGTAGTTGAACAGCTGGCAGGTGGTGTATATAATAACCTCTCTAAGTCACATAAATGTGTCACAAACGTGAGTACTAGTAATTTAACTGTTCCAAAGTAATTTCTGATGTAAACTTTACTAGTTAATTAATTAATTATATATTAAATAAAATTCGGGATTTCTAAAAACGTCTTTACTTTATCACACCTACCCCCGAAAAAAAAACAATGTTGGAAGCTAAAACAAGGCTCACCCCATAAGAGACATTTGCCCGAAGAAATATGACGTCACGTCCCTAATTTCACTCAACCATGCACACGCAGCAAAACAAGAATATTTTACGACGTATCTCATAGTACAAAATGTTTATGCTGTTATTACAATCGGAATGACGAGTGAGCGCGGACGTTCACAGCTAAAACATTGAATTTTTAACTTTAGGTGCTTGTTGTACCGTCATCGTCAGCGTTTAGCGAGAGGCGATAAGATGTAGTAACTAAAAACAAGTTGTTTGTTTCACAGAGAGCTAGAAGTAATAAATTGTTGTCAATATATATGTAGGGTGACGATTTTGCCACCTGTATCTTTGTCAAAGAAACTCAATTTAGTTCCCATACAACATTTTAATGGACAGGCTATTTCGATGTATGTGCGAAAGTTTTTTTTTTTCGTTTTGGCTGTGTCTTTGGGAAACTTGTTTAATATGATGGTTAGACTCACCCCCTTGAAGGATCATCATCTGCCTAGCCTTTTCCCAAACTATCTTGGGGTCGGCTTCCAGTCTAACCGGATGCAGCTGAGTACCAGTATTTTACATGAAGCGACTGCCTATCTGACCTCCACAACCCAATAACTGGGTAATACGATACCCCTAGGTAAGACTGGATGTCAGACTTTTTGGCTTCTGACTACTCGTAACGACTGTCAAAGATCTACAAATGACATCCGGGACCAACGGCTTAACGTGCTTGCCGAGGCACGGAGGAAACTCGGTATGTAATTATGGTCACCCATCCACGGACCAACCTCGGCAAGCATGGCTTAACCTTAAAGATCGACCCGGGCGGCTGTTATTATTTAGCCACGAGCTCCCCTTGAAGGATGCAGGTAACTAAATCGCCACAGTTATAAGTATCTCTTTTACTGAAACGGGTCTTTCAACCTACAATTAACTGTTTTTTTGAGCGAGAAAATACTCTATACCTTGCCTCGTCAGCGGCGCCAGCGGTGCGCGGCGGTGGGACCTAAAAACATAGAATTTTTAACTTTACAGCGCGGTATCTTCGCGAGTAGAACATTTTTAACCACGTCTGCACGGTTTCAGACGTGACTCCATCATGGTAAGGGTACACACCGTACGTGTTTATTGTACAAATTAGATACTAGCTAATATTTTAGAGATTTAAAGTGTGATTTTATAAGGTCGGCGATCGGAGGGACGTTTTACAAATTAGTTATTGGTGCTTGGGGCTATTTAAAAATATTAAGTTGGATTAAATATTTGAAGTCTGCTTTTGGAATTTTAAAGCTGTGCCTCAGGTCACTTTACCCTACCCTATCTGCCCTATTACGAAAACAACAATTACAAATAAAAAAAAAGAATATGTGTGGAAATTACTTAACTACTAAAAAACAATGAATAGTCATAGTCATTGGTGAAGCTCAAATCAATTAAAATCCATAATAATTTACAATCGATTCTAAAAGAAGAAGAAGAAGTTCATTGCCTCCATCTTCAGGTTGATGTCTTGACCTTTTTCAGCATATTCTAGAGTCGATATTCTACACAACCCCTTACCCGATCTTGCATCCGAACGCCAGAATTACAGACCATCTGTACACCCGAGCAGAGGTTGAATCGCGCAAATTCGCGCGCTTACAAAAATCCGACTCACAATCAGTCCCTATTCAACAGAGGTGACACATTCAACAGAGATACATGCAAAGTTCCAACGCGCAACGTGTTCCTCTATTTTAATTTGTTTATTCGCAGTTTTTCGAACAACTATTGTCTTGTTTCCGCTTGCTCGGCTCGTGTGGTCTTTATAGAGTGCTTCGATTTTTTTCCCAATCGGATTTTGGAGCTGTGATTCTATTGTACATAACGTGAGGAAAAATAAGGAATATATAGAGGGGAACTATGATAATGTCTTTGTTACTTGATGTAGTTACAATGCAATTATGTTCTTGTGAGTTCTTATATGAATCGAAAAGAATAATGAGGTCCTGCTGTTTTATGTATGTGGAGTGCAGGCCTATCAGCAATTTAATGGGATAATCGAAATGACACTGCAAAACTATACCCACGTTTCTTAGGGCAGCAAGAATGCTTTCGAGTTTAATTCTGTTTATTAATTTTTAAAGCGTTAATATTTATTAATTAAATGCTGACCAACAAAGATCTATTTATAAGGTAAATAAAAAATGTGTTGACAAGGTCAGTTTCCGATTTCAGAATTGTTTATTGCCCAAAGGCGCGCAAAAAATAAGTTTAAAATAAGAAATTTCATTATCACAAGCCTGTAATCCACTTGTTTACGAGAAAAATGTTTTAGTGAAAATAAAAATCTATGAGCGGGAAATGCTTGAAATCAATAAACGGATTACTCTGGCTTTTGCGGTTCAAGGCTCGATTTTATCGGAAAAACAAGAGTTACCATTTTCCGTATGAATGTGCCTTTTCCGAATTTTGTAGTAGGTAAACCCAACATAAAAGGATTGCAAAATCTGTTATGAAAGTCGCAAAGCTGCTTCTTTTTCAAGAATCATTTTTAAAAAATCATAAATAACGTCGTAAAAATATATGTAAATACATGTAATACAAATCATTTCAATGTGAATAAAAACATAATTTTTACAACAGGTACTGATCGCGTGCCTGTGGATGGTGAGTAATAGGCTAGCTCACCGTCCGTCCGTCAGATGACAGGCCTTGACGACGGCGCGTTCGTGATCCACGCGCGCCTCAAGGAGATGTCAGCAAATCGGAAGGAGTACGAGAGGGCCGATGCCTGCCAGGGGGTTGTTCGAAAGAGATACCGTGGCCCTGGAACACAAAGGGCTAAGAAGGAACATCGATGGGTTTTAGTCAGTACAAGTCTGACACTGCCTCCCACTCCGCCCAGAGCGGGAGAAGTCATATGATAATTTTCCATCCTTAAAAAAAAAAAAAAAAAAATGGGGTACCGTATTACCCCATTACTGGGTTGTGGAGGTCAGATAGGCAGTCGCTTCATGTAAAATACTAAGGTGCATCCGGTTAGACTGGAAGCCGATCCCAAGATAGTTTGGGAAAAGGCTAGGCAGATGATGAGTGCTTCAGCCATATTTATCTATGTTGTATTTTCCGATGTGTTTTAGTTACACAATGTACCTACGTTATTATGAAAATGAAACAGAACGAACCCAAAACCTTAAAGTTATAAAATGTTTTTTTTTTTGTACATTGGTCAAAAAAGGAATGTAGATACTATTAAAACATAAAATAACGCCTGTAATCCTCGAAGGGTTAGGCAGAGGTGTACCTTATAGTATACAAACAACATTTCGCTAGTTATGTTAAAGTCCCATGTGATAGGGGGCGAGCCTATTGCCATCAACCGGGCACAGATCCAGACTCCGTGGCTGCTACTGAGAAATTCCTGATGAAAAAACCCAATAACACTTTGACTGACCTGGGAATCGAACCTAAAACTCTGTTGCTCAGCAGTCGCGCTCGTGGCCACTAGACCAACGAGGATTACAACAGACTTGTTAAAATCATCTTCACGACTGCAACTGATAATAATATTTATTCAGTTCACACATCATTCGCTCCCCTCATTAACATACATACTACACGTAGTTATCATTATCTAAGGGATAGTTATAAGTAAATTACTATAACCTAATTATGGTGTGAATGGCCTTACATGCTGAAATCATATCCCACTTACTATTATAGTAAACTAGAAAATGAGGAGCTCGTGGCTAAATATTAACTGCCGCATGGGTCGATCTTCAAGGTTTAGCCGTGCTTGCCGAGGTTGGTCGTGGATGGGTGACCATCATTACATACCGAATTCCCTCCGTGCCTCGGAAAGCATTTTAACCCGTGGGTCCCGGCTGCAGTCGTTACGAGTAGTCAGAATCCAAAATCTGACATCCAGTCTTACCAAGGGGTATTACCTGGTGCTGTTATTTTTTTTTATTTGTGCACAAAGGAAAAAGGTATAAAAATGTCACAACGCCAATATCCTGATAAGGCTCAAAATTTTGACGACGAAGTCTCAAACAGAAGCTAGTAGCAGATAAATAAACACACGGTACATAAGGTTAATTTCCCAAAGTTGATGACCCGAAAAACGCAAAGAAAAAACCTTGTAAGTATCAATAAAAGATAAGAGCTGATATCCACTTCCCTCCTCATTCGAAACAAACTCACCGCGTAAAAGTAAAACATGTACACATAACAAAAGTTACAACATTAATCAGTGTTCAGAAAGTTTACGGCAAAGTTGATGTTTCATAAGGCAATAAATCCAAAGAGTACCTTTTAGCTAAATCCTTTGTTTGTCTATAGAACAACAGGTTTTATGAGGCTCGTTACAGCCCAGAGCTTTCCTTGTGAGGGCCGGTTCGATTGCCAAGAAACTAATGAGTAGGTAAATGTTTCGGGGAATGAGTTAAGGGTTTTCCTTTGCCTGTCGCTTCCTGGCTTTGGGTAGGTGGATGTTTTTCCTTCGATGTTTTATCTGTGTCTTAAGTGGTGTTATGAGCAAAGATATACAGCTAGATGGAGCTGTCTAGAGTCAAGAAAAGTAATTGTTTATCGAATTGTCACCGTTGTTTCTCACAACAGTCAAAGAATGATATTTATATTTTAAATATTCTGACGGTTTAAGTTGGTAGACAATTTGATAAACAATTAGTTACTCTGACTTTACATTACTTTCCCTATCGTTATTATTCCACATCGAGATTTAGAGAGTGATAGAGTGGACTCACCAAAATACCCTACGGCAAAATATCCCTCACCAAAATATCCCAGACCAAAATATGCCACAAAAAATATCCCAGACCAAAATATCCCACTCCAAAATATACCACAAAAATATCCGAGACCAAATATCCCTCTCCAAAATATAACACAAAAATATCTCTGACCAAAATATCCCACTCCAAAATATACCACAATAATATCCCAGATCAAAATATGAGCTCCAAAATATCCCACAGAAAAACATCCCAGAACAAAATATTCCTTACCAAAATATCCCACTTCAAAATATCCCACTCCAAAATATCCCACTCGTAAATAGCCCACTACAAAATATCCCACACCAAAATAGCCCACACCAAAATATACCACAAAAATATCCCAGACCAAAATATCCCACAAAATTATCCCAGACCAAAATATCACATTCCAAAATAACCACACCAAAATATCCCACGGACAAACATCCCACAACAAAGTATTCCTCACCAAAATATCCCACTCCAAAATATACCACACCAAAATATCCTAGAATAAAATATCCCAGAGGTGACCACATAAGTATGTGTGGCAGAGATGGCGCCCTAATCAATTAGAACTTTTTGTACAAGACATTGATTGTTATTGTCTGTAACTATCTGTGGGACAAGATAATTTAAACAACCACACTAAAAAAACACCAAACAAACCCACCGATTCAAACAAGAATTTATTATCTTTCGTGTAATGTGAAAGGATTGTAACTCCATATTAAACCCGTATATCCATCGCGGTGACGTTACGAATGGTGACGTGGCCCGACAACCACATTACTCTCTCGCTGCAACTTCCAACGTCCTAATAAAATACCTTCTATATGTTATAGTCTCCTGGTACTCCGTTATTGAAAAAGATCGGTTTCGATTAGATAAACTTACAGGTTCGCATATTAGGTTGTTCCTAACATGCGAACCTGTAAGATTTATTTTGCCTTCTAAATATCAAAGGGGTACCTATCATTGTTATATCATCAACAGTTTCTAGTGCCCCTTCTCAGTATCTGTATGCCTGGTAGTTATTATACTGATATACTTTCAGAGTTGGTGCAAGCAGTGACGTACTGCAGACAATTCTTGAATCTGAAAAGGAAAGAAACACAGATTAGTTTAAACACAGAAGAATTAGAAATGACGAACCAAACATATTGCTATAAAATATTACTAAAATTCAGCGAAGAAAAGAATTTAAAGGGGCAGTGACGGTTGTGGTAGTTCCCTTTACTGTCCTATCTCAAATGTAAAAAATCACCTAATTCAAATTTCTGAAACTCGCGGTACCAAAATATGGAAAAAATAGATACCGAGAATTACACAGGCTTATTTAAACATTGCAAAGTATTACCTGTTATAGTGCGCTGAGTATCTGTTCCTCATTTAACAGTTTTCATGACAGTGACATTCAATGACGTGAATACACGAAAAGCTAAATAAAACCACTTCAAGTGCCACGCAAAAATAACTTTTATAGCAGGTGAAGCGCTGTTTTCACAATACCCAATTTACTTAACAAAATACCTCATTAGAGACTCAATGAACAGTATAAACATAAATCGTAAGGTAAAAAAACATTACATCAACTTGACTGAAACTTAACTGTTAATAGTGCGTTGATCAAATCTCAGGCCATGGCATGCTAAGACAGACCCCAGGGGTCTAATTGTGGGCTGCGGGACTGTTCGAAAGAGATATCGTGGCCCTGGGGATGGTTGGGTTTTAGTCAACAAGTCTTTTTTTTTTCGGATGGGAAATCTTCAAATGACTTTGCCCGCTCTGGGCGGAGCGGAAAGGAGTGTCAGACTTGTACTGATTAAAACCCATCCTCCACGAGCTATGGCTGAAGCACTATCAAATAGGTAATTTCGGAACAGGATTTTCTTATCGCACAGAGTAATATCTTCTAGACCATCATATTTCCGCCAAAAATAGTATCACAAATGGCATCACGCACAAAACTTCTTCCCAAAAACAGACTACAACAAGAACACATCAAAAATTGACCGCCAGTTACCTCATTCTCCCTCGCAGATTGTTTTTCCCGCCGATTAGAAGGAGCATGAAGTCATCAGGACCGGCGGCCATTTTGTACGTGCCTCCCATACATGATCCAGTGAAACTAACCAAGTGGCTAATATAGCCTTGCGGAAACGATAGTGATATAAAAAGGGCAATTTTGAGTATATTGTTATTGTCATGGCGGCGGCGCGGTGGTAAAAATTGATATTGTTTGGTTTGTTATTTTTTAGGTATCGGTTTGTGGGATAATAAGAACTGCTCGTGGCTTAATAATAACAGCCGCACGGGTCGATCTTTAAGGTTAAGCCGTGCTTGCTGAGGTTGGTCCGTGGATGGGTGACCATAATTACATACTGAGTTTTCTCCGTGCCTCGGAAAGCACGTTAAGCCGTTGGTCCCGGCTGTTATTTGTAGTACTTTGGCAGTCGTTACGAGTTGTCAGAAGCCAAAAGTCTGACATCCAGCCTTACTAAAGTATCGTATTACCCAGTTACTGGGTTGTGGAGGTCAGATAGGCAGTCGCTTCATGTAAATTATTGGTACTCAGCTGCATCCGGTTAGACTGGAAGCCGACCCCAAGATAGTTTGGGAAAAGGCTAGGCAGATGGATGGGTTTATGGGATAATGGTTCAGGAGTCGTGGGATAATTTGCTTTGCAGTTGTGAGAGGGAACTGATTGTTACGATTGATTCCCAGGTCGGGTAATTAAAGTAATAGAGCATAATTTTTTTTTTTTTGGAAATGATGTTTGTTAACATGAGTACCATCACGTGTTTTGGTACCAGTCACTAATTCCCAGTCATCCTATATAATTAGGGTGAAAAAAATTGTCTCCTTTTGATTGTGTGAGGCATCTAAACCCACACTTATACTTACTAGTACACCATCCAAAAAAAAAAATTGTTCGACATATTTCTCCATTTTCAATCAAAACTGATTCTTATACCTACTTTACAAATTCCATAATTCACACATACACAAAAAATAAACACCCCATATTGTAGAAACAATCTCAGTAATGCAATATTAAGTTCTGTAAAAATGCTCCGTTTATCGAAACGATAAAGTTTTACGTTATTTTTATCATGTTCCTAACAAAGTGCTCCGTACAAAAAGTTTTCAGGCTCGAGTAGATAAAAGGTCATTTATGCCTTCTGTGAAAGCATAAAACCCTTAACTATTCACCTGATTATTTACGTTTAAGGTTCAATCGGGCGCACACTTGCGTTTCATCATCAACATTTCAGCCCAGAATCAACCACTGCTGGGTGTAGGCCTTGCATGTTAGAAAAAAACTTGTATTTAAAGTAACAAAGGTCTTATAAACAAACCTGTGTAGTAACAGTAAATTGTCTTAAAGGACCTTTAAGAGAATTAACTGTTATTGTTACTTACATCAGTGTGAGAAACTACGAATCTTTGTCAGCTTATAGAAACTTAATCCATAATAAAATCCATACTTTCCATACTAATATTATAAAAGTCACTCTGTTTGTTTGTTAGTTTGTTACCTTTTTACTACTAAACGGCTGATCGGATCTTAATGAAATTTGGCAAGAAGATAGATTTCAACCCGGGGAAGGACATAGGCTATATATCATCGCGCTACGACCAGTAGGAGCGGAGCAGCAATGAAAAATGTTGCGAAAACGGGGAAAATGTGTCGCAGACGAAGTTGCGCGGGACAGCTAGTATAATATATATACATAATAACTATTAAACTACGGTCTGACTTAAGCTTCGATCTACCCACAACGAACAAACTGCCGATGATGCGGCTTTGGGCATCGGATTCTGACAGATACTGAAGCATTTGTCAATGCCCGGTTTCAAAAGGTGGTCCATAATTTGTGCGTTCCGGTTTGGTTAAACTTTTAAGGGCAGGTTGCGGCTTTGCGACTTCAAAAAAAATTTTATTGGAGGTCGCAAAGATGCAACTAACCTTTAAAAATTCTTCATAAATTGCCGTCTGCTTATTAAACCAAAAGTCTTACATTGTGCGGCTATCCTTACAAGTCCGAGTCACGCGTTCAATTTACTACCTCGCCACTCTCTCAAGATTTATTTACGATTAGTACATAGTGAACGCAACCCGGCCCGAATAGCAATCGTCTGATAGAATTCTCAACGAATTTCTCTTCTTAATTTTATTAATTCAATGAAATATTTATAGTAACAAGGACTTTTATGGGTAGGTAATTTTGTTGATGGAGAATTTACCATATTAGTGGGTTCGTAAATCTGTCAGAGTGATAAACAAGATTTAAATTATTTAGATTATCTTCTAGTAGAATATTTTATTATGCCATCATGTGTAATGGGAGCTTGCATAGAAACACAGGTTTGCAGCACTGATAAACCAGATTAGTTCACGTAAAGTAGTCTAAGAAACAGAAATTAAAGTTCCGTTTTTATCTGTTTCGAAAGTAGAGGACTATTTTATCCACCGCTCCGAACCAAGTTGCCAGTGTTGTCTAATACCTGTAACATCCTAAGGTTTGAGAAAGGCAAAGAATGAGAAAAGATATGACTGAGTAAAATACTCGTAGATAGATTGTAAACGGGAAATAAATAAAATGCACCTACTAACTTCCCAAAGTGCTACGCGCGTAGCTACGTGCTACGAGAGTTACAGCTGCTACGTATTTTCGTAGCTAATTAAGTGAATTCACAAAATATAAATATGAATTCATATTATCTGTTTGTGATAACATGCAGATTATCTGTTTGTGATATTTATTAAAATACCATTTTTATAGTTAAAAGTTTTGAAATATAATTTTCTGTGGAATTTTAATGACGAAACTTTCATTGAAATGGAGTAGGTACCGATCCGTTGACTGAAACCAGTTGTGTAGTGGAGTAAAAACGGAATTTTCTATCAGACACCTTTTAAAGGATCGGGTACGTTTTTGATGTTTTTTGTTGAGATGAAGTCAAACAATACAAAAAGTTTCTGTTTCTGTTCGAGAGATAGATTCTTCACGACATAGTCCGATGAAATAATAGTTTTCGATTTGATTTTGTGTCATGCAATAATTCTGGTATGGCCCCATGACAGAACATACCTACAAGGTGTTGTTTTGCATCCTCGTCAAAATTCAGAAGGTTGTCAGAAAAACATAAATAATAAGTATGAAGTACGGTTCCTAGTTAATTATTAATAAACGCTGTTTTTTTTTGTCGATTAAACTTGTCAGTATTTCAGAATAACCCCCTTAATGTGGTTTAGGGAATAAGAAATTATAGAATAAACGTTTGAGATTGCTTGTATGTGTGAAGGCTCGGTTATAGGGCGAGGATCGGACGCGCCGCGTTTGAAACACGGGTGGTTCACACTTACCGATTCCCGTAAATAAGAAAAAAGAATACCTACCTATTTTATTATTGATTCGGGTCGACAATAATTAGCATAGTTACCTCCTTGAATTTGACGAGAATGCAAAACAACTGCTTGTATATAGAGTGACTGGTAATTGGTGACCGATACTTAAACACGTGATTATTATTATACTTATGATAACAAACTACTTTCTCAAATAAACATTTCTTTAACTCATTCACTTTTATCACAAGCTGATAGACCACAAGCGCGCGCGCGCGAATTTCATACGGCTGTTGTATTGTTGTGATGAAAGTGACTCAGTATAAAACGATTTTTCTTTGGGAAAGTTGTTTGTTATCATGAGTATAATCATGTGTTTATGCATCGGTCACTAATTACCATTCACGCTATATTAATAAATGTCATCATCACTAAGATAAGAAGAAGAAGTATGACAGTATGGTCATCATACAAGCCCAAAAACATCCACAGATGGATATAGGCTGCCCCCAATCTCAAGCACCGGTCACACCAAAATAGCATCAAACCGCTCAAACGGTAATAAATTAACGCGTTTCCAAAATTAACCTGAAAAGTAAAGTTGTGGACGTAAATAAGGTTTACCTCAAAAACTGTGTCTTAAATAGAGAGGGCCACACGTTATCAAGAGTTCGCTCCAGCCACCTGCTCCGCGCCTTAAACTTGATATTTAATTAACAGTGAACGTTAGGTTTAGTTACTGGAAGTGGTATGACTATTTTGTTGTGAATCTGTCCTGAGGGCCTAGACAAGGAGATATCGTTTTTGAAGTGGAAATAGGTTTGATATAAGGTCTGACTGCCTCGTTTGTCGAGTGGGCACAATCGCGACTGCTGCCCATGAGGTCAATTCCCAGGATCGGGCAAAGTTTTATTGGTTTTTTCCATTAGGAAATTCCTTGTTTTTCCGTATGGCAATTTTTTTTTTTATTTTGGCGTAGGGAATCTAATTTTGATAATGGATGAAAATGCGTCTACTAATTACTCTTGCTTAAAATAACTTGTTTACGGACTTTTATGTCTAATGTCTCACACACATTCATATTATTATAATGACATTTATAAAATTCAGGTCAAATTATACCAATAAGACTGAACACGGCCAGAAAATCGAAATCGAGTTCAGCTTCAGTTTAAAAATCCTTAGTTATGAAGACACTGACAGCCTTTGAACGCAGTTTGGATGTGCTGATCACGTTCAATTCCTGTAGGTAAAATGTCCCTCTTTAAAACATTTTTGGAAGGGTTTCACCATGGGATCTAATTTAATAATGGTAAACAACAGGGAGGGCCCAAAGTTATCAAGAGCCTGCTTACGCCACCGCCTCACACGCCTTATAATTATCTATTAATGTCTGGCTTATTTTATGGATACAAACAACACAGATAAATATTTTCTTGTACATACATAGTTTTTTAGTTGCATAAGTATGCAAAATTGAGCCGGTAAAGCAAAGAAACAGTTTGGTCAAGAATTGTTTTTTTAACGTATTCGGCTAAGTGAGATTAATTTAGCTAAAAGGAGAATTAATTTGGCTTTTATAAAAAAAAAATGAAAATCCATTTTTTTAGATTATTACTCTATTGTTATTAAAAAGTAATGTACCTTCTGAAGATTTTGAATATGGCAATATAGTGACTAGAGACATTAGATAATTACATTGCAATGATTAACACTTGGCTAAACTGAATGAGTTTGAAAAGACAATCACAATTTGTTTGCAAATTGTCTAGCGAGCGCCCAAATACTGCTGTGATTGGCTGAAATAATTATTAACTGCCAATTGCGTTACCTGAATTGCATTTAATTTTGAAGTATCGATCATTTTCGTTCCAAAAACCAGGTGTGTATTTGGGGCATGCCACAAGAACACACAACATAAGATGAAAAAAAATACTTAAATCGAAACAAATAGAGATAATATTATGTTGTGTCTGACGGCTTCACCAAATAGGTTCAGTTCAGTTAAGTGCAACTTGCTTTTTTATGTACCGTGTCGTAGATTCTTTGCCACTTCTAGTAACCTCTAATTAAGTACATCATTGCTACCAACCGAGGTACTCGCAGTCTTAGGTTCGCTCCCATAATTGTATTTAGTCAATTAGCATACGAAATTTCATTTAGCAACGTTGGTAATTACTTAGGTAGCGCTGTGGCGTTATTAAAAGGTCTATTTCGTTATGTTTTACTAAGATTTAATCGTCTTCTTGCTCTTTTTGACGAGTTTTTTATGACATGTTTGTGGATTATCATTTTGAAGATGTTGGTTTTTTGGTAACCGATGACGTGATGAAAGTTTTGGCTAGAAGAGTAGGGGAAGACCAAAGACACGATGGATGGACTGAGTGAAGGATGATATGGCTCGAAAGGAGATGTCTGATGAGATGACGAGGAATAGCGAAGTGTGGAAGAAGAAGACATTTTGCGCCGTTTCCAAATGAATTGGCAGTAGAGCAGGAGAAAGATGATGATCGCGTTCTGTATATTGGTTCACAAAAACCATTATAATAAAATTTAAAAAAAACTGAAATTGAATTAAAAAGAAAGAAAGGATGCATTAATTACTGCATACAGACGGCGTAAGATAGGCTTGGGAGAGGTCTATGCTACTTAGTGGTCAGCTATAAGCTGAGTCGATCGATTTATTGCACTGACGATTTTCTAAAGGTAAGTAGAATTTTCAGTAGTTAAGCTTGTTGCTAATTTCTTGTCTTTGTTTAAACAAAACAATAGAGAGGAATAAAACAGAGACCATTATAGCGAATTCCAAGAACAAACCAATATTAAAGTCAAAATCAATTTCCATACTCAAATAAACGAACAACCTATGGGCCGAATAAACCCAGTCAAATAAATTCTAGTTAACTCAAAACATAATCACTGTTGCAGATAACGGCAGGTAAAAACCAGGGGACGATCTATCATTCGACCTCGAGGGAGCCGCACCAATCATGTCCGATTGCTGCTAAATAACACACGAAGGGTCTCTTCCCCAGTTATCGGATCAATCACAAATGCATAGAATAGTTTAGCCGTTTTGCCGGAGGCGGGTCGTGCGTCCTTTTGGATGAAGTTTGTGGAGCGAGAAATGAGCGGAGCGGAGTGTGTGGGGATAGTTTGTTTTGATTATGAGGTTTGTTGTTTTTCGTCCTCTAGTTATAAATTGAATTCTAATTATCTCTTAATATCATATGATAAATGACGTTTATTTTGCAAGTAGGTTTTTACAAACACTTTTACACGTCATTTTTTTTTTAAATTAGATGGTGCCCGTGAGTCGTACCTGACTACTCTGAGAAGAAACAGTCGAAACAAACTCAGATTAAGAGACTCATTAGTGTCTGAAAATGGTCTTTTGAAGAAAGAATCACACAGAATTGAGTAGGCCGGTCCAGTCAGTGCAACCATTTGTTAGTTATCGTGTAGCTCGACTTCTAACTCAAGGAGCGCAACGAAGTACGAACATAGTCTGAGATGCGTCGTTTCTGGCCGCGAGTCTCAGTATTAAGAGAACGACGAAGAACAATGGATTATTACAGTTAGTAATTAGAATACATTTGAAAATATCATTCTGTAGGCACGAACCACATTAATCATCATCTGCCCAGCCTTTACCCAACAATTGTGGTCAGCTTCCAGTCCAACTGGATGCAGCTCAATGCCAGAATATTACAAGAAGCATCTGAATATTTTTTTTACGACACGGTTGGCGCAGTGGTTGAGCGATCGACTGCTGCGCTGCGTGTCGCGGGTTCGATCCCCGCATGGAAGAAATATTTGTATGGCCTACAGATAGTTGTTCCGGGTCTGGCTGTTTGTGTATGTGAGTTTAAATGTTTGTAGACGCACCCACGATACAGGAGAAATTTCTAGAGTGGGGCAAAGATTAAAAAAAAAAAAAAAACTCCACAACCGAGCTACTAGATTACTCAAAATCAACACCAATCCTACTAAGTACTTTATAGTGTCTTATCTACACTCTTGTTATTTTTTTTTGTATTTTACCATATTTTTATACCATGTTCTTAAGCAAATAAAGGAGGAGGAGCTCGTGGCTAAATAATAACAGCCGCCCGGGTCGATCTTTAAGGTCAAGCCGTGCTTGCCGAGGTTGGTCCGTGGATGGGTGACCATCATTACATACCGAGTTTCCTCCGTGCCTCGGAAAGCACGTTAAGCCGTTGGTCCCGGCTGTCATTTGTAGATCTTTGACAGTCGTTACGAGTAGTCAGAAGCCAAAAAAAAAGTCTGACATCCAGTCTTACCAAGGGGTATCGTATTACCCAGTTACTGGGTTGTGGAGGTCAAATAGGCAGTCGCTTCATGCAAAATACTGGTACTCAGCTGCATCCGGTTAGACTGGAAGCCGACCCCAAGAGAGTTTGGGAAAAGGCTAGGCAGATGTTGATGTTCTTAAGCAAATAAATTTTATTCCATCTTTATATTCCTTAGTATTCTATGTGCTCTACTAGATTATCTTCTATATATTTTCCAATCTATTCTTCAATAAAGAAAACATTATGTCATTTATAAAGAAGAAAACGAAAGAAACAATCTATAAATTCTCCCGAGCACAGTTTATTCAAGTTCATTATTAAATTGTGAGGCAATGAAGTGGTTTCACGCCACTATGAGTATGCAAATGCTATGTCCCTCCCTTAGTACAATTATTGACACTTCCATAAAAGTTTCTTATGACTCAATCAACACCGTTATTAGGGGATAAAATGTCATTTTGTAAGGGTGTTAATAGCTTTTATATTGTAAGTTTTTTTTATGGATTTATTAGCTTACAGGATAAGTTTAGTGTTCATGCTATGTTTGATTTAAGAGCTTGTTTTAAGTTGTGTTTTTCTTTGCGAATAATAAACTCTTTTTAAGTAGTATTATAAAATAAGATTCACGATTCACGGACTGCCTTGTTGTTGATTGCAAGCTCAAATGCTGAGCATGAGGACCTGAGTTCGATTCTCGGGTTGGGAAAAGTGTTATTGGGTTTTGTCCATTATACCCCCTGTTACATTGGACTGTAATTGTTTACATAATTTCGAAAATATTGTTTAATTAAACATGTTTTAGAAATTTCCTTGGGTACGTAATAATATAACTAAAAGTTAATACATAATTATTGGTATTTTTTTTTATTAAAAAATATGTCTTAAACTTATTTTTGGTAATATATTGTTAACGAAAATTTGATAAAAGTGTGTAGTTATTTTAATAGAATTTAACGTTGACATTACATGACATTATTGGACACAGTTAGCATACTTATTTTTAGGATTTAACGCCGCGACATGAATTTGAATTTTAAGGGCGTTTCTATGTTATTGCTCGTGACTGTGTATTTTCGCAATAGCCCATCGCATACAATGAGCCAGTGCACAAGAACTATCCGTAACTTGCAGCATTGCGCACAATTTTCACATTCCCGCCAACGCCCGTCTGCCACCTTACCTATCTAACTGGGATTCAATTAGTTCTACAGTGGCAGTTTGTAGTACCTACTACATGCTTTCTGGAATGTTCTACGGGTGTAAGGAGACTTGGAGTACTGCTTGTACGGAAATTAAGGAGTGTCGAGCATTCATAATGGCGTTTTACTTAGAGTTTTCTTGTTCTGGCTATGTTTATTTAAATAACATAAGTTTAGTCATTATAAGTTGGAGGTGAGTGATGAGAAAAAACCGGCCAAGTGCGAGTCGGACTCGCGCACCGAGGGTTCCGTACAAACCTAAATTACTGAAGAGAATAAATAAAAATACGTGGTGTAACTAAAAATTTAAGGATTTCGGAATTTTTCCTTTATGTGTGCTATAAAACATTGCTTCATGCCAAATATCAAGATTCTAGGTCGACTGGAAGTACCCTTTAGGTTTTGATTCCATTGCGAGTAGTTGCGAGTTTGAAAATATGGGCTTAAATTGCGGTTTCTTTTGATTGCGTTGATTAAGAAGTTTAATTTTGTTACAGCTTAAAGGTATTATAGATTTGAGTATTTGATATGAATTTCAATTAAATACCTTTAAGCGTTCATGAGAAAAAGGGTAGTAAGTTTAAAATTATTAAAAATATTTTGATTAAATGATGTAACTAAAAATTTTTCGTTTTCGCAATTTTCCCTTTATCTGTGCTATAAGAAGTTGCTTCGTACCAAATTTCAAGATTCTGAGTTCACGGAAAGTACCCTGTAGGTTTTGATTCCCTTGCGAGTGTCGAAAATTTTCGGCATAAACGGCTGTATCTTTTGATTGCATTGGCTTAGAAGTTTGATTTTTTCACAGCTCCAAGGAACAGTAGACTTGAGTATTTGATATAAATTCCAGCTTGATACCTTAACGCGTTTCTGAGAAAAAGTATCTTGACAGACAGACAAACGGACGGACAACAAAGTGATCCTATAATGGTCCCGTTTTTTACTTTCGAGGTACGGAACCCTAAAAAAACCGGATAATTTAATCCTTCTTAGTATTTAGGTACAAAAAAAAAGATTTATAATCAAAAATTAAAACAATACGAAATTTTGTACACGATGTTTTTCACTAATATGATAATCAATTCAATTGTAAATTTCTCTAAACAATGTCCGAGGCAAATTTCTTTATCAATAAACTTTCGCAACTGCTATTATTATTTCTTTCCTTTCAGTGTGCTTTCTTGCGTTCTCTTTGAAAAAAATCCTTGATTTTTACACAGTTGAGAATGATATTTGGCATCTTTTTTAAGAGTATTTAATAAAAACGGCTATGTTAGGTTTGCTCTTTATTGTCCTTTTCAGTCTCGAGTTTCCAGGACTTGGAATTTATATTTATAGACGATAGAAAAGAAAAAGCATGTTACAGAAAACACTAGGAGCAGAAGTTTAATATTACTTGAAGTAAATCTTTTCAAAGATAATAAAAACTGACCAGAGGTGAACCAGACGACTTTAATGCAAAATATTTATTTCCACACTTTCAATGAAACGCCTCACTGCAGCACTGGCGACGACTAGTAGATATCAGAAGCTAAGAAATCGGGAAATTGAGTTTTGAATGCAATACAAATAAAGGCTATATTTATATTCAAAATATGCAATAGACTACTTGCTTAGATTCACTTATTATTACTATGATTTCCAAAGGCTTCTTAGCGTATCGACGGCCATCTACAGCGTGTCTTAAACACGCAAGGTGATCATCAAACCACCAAACTGAACAACCTTCTCCATGGGACCAACATCGTAATTACTAAAAAAATATCAACTGCCCCATACATTTGAGTCGAGCTATTGAAATGTTGTATGACAGCTGAATATTTTTGAAGTGAAAACTTCTTTAGCGGCGTTGTAAACTTTTGTGACGTGTAAAAAATGTTAAACTCGCGTCAGGTCACGTGTCTTGATCGAGAATTCGTAAGACGGATTGACATTAGGGTACAAAGGAATTTAAACTTTATGACATCTGGCATTGAGTTTGGGTTTCCAAAACCGGATAATAATCTTATGCACAAACAAAACCTTCGGTTCCTCCAATGAGGTAAAATTCGTAAGACGGATTTTAATAGTTCTGAAATGTTCAATTTTTAATGTAATATAAATTTTCGTTTGTGTACGATAGCGCACTATTGAATATTGTATTTTACCGCATAAATGATAGTACTTTTATCCTGATAATTAAAAGGATTCATGCAAAATTATTCCCTTACCATTCCAAAATATCAAAAATGCACAACGTTAACATTCAAGTTTTCACTTCTGCCGGCTCTCCCGGAGTGAAACCCGTTTTTTTCGCTCATCCTTATATACGGCTACCACCTTTCTGATACATACCTACTGCATAATGAGTCGACCTAGATCTTAGCTACGAGTTAGGCACTATTACAAACATCCATAAATTCATGTTGTGTGCAGGCATCAGCGCAGGCAGAACACGATATCACGTACCCCATTGTTTGTGAAACAGCACCACGTTAGCACCCCACGCTACAAGAACAAATCCTGTAAACATAACAAGTTAATTAAACATAAATTAATTACTATACAAGGTGTTGTTTTTCATCCTCGTCAAATTTCAGGAGGTGGTCGCAAAAGACTTAAATAATCAATTAAAATTACGGTACCTAGTTTTATTTATTAATAAACACTGATTTTTTTGGTTGTTTAAGTTTGTCAATATTTGAGAATAACCCCCTTAACGTGGTTTAGGGAATAAGAAGTTATTAATTAAACGTTTGAGATTGTTTGTATGAGTATAAGCGAGGTTATAGAGCAAGAACCAGACGGACCGCGTTTAAAACACAGGTGGTTCACACTTACCGATTTCCGTAAATAAGAAAAAAAAAAAAAACATCTACCCATTTTATTATTGATTCGGGACGAGAATCATTAGCATAATTACCTCCTTGAATTTGACGAGGATGCAAAACAACACCTTGTAGAAACTAACTAGGAACACATTAATAAAACATTATATCAATAGTAGCTAAGCTCGGTCTCTCATGAACATCGTAAGATTGAGTTTTCATGGAATTTCTAATATATAATTTCCTTTCGACGATATGATCTTGTTTGTGGAGTGAACATGGCTAGATATCGCACAAGATAGAGAGATTTGGAAGGAGAAAGGGGAGGCATATGCCTAGCAGACAGACAGGGACACAAACGTGAGGTTAACAAAAAAATCCTTCAAAACCCTGCAAACATGAACATTGGTTTTCGCTTTGAATACCTACTTAACGCACAACTAAACGATATTATGTTCTGAAGGTAAACGTGAAGATCTCACATTGAGAGCAGGAGAAACATTATAGACTAATTATACATCTGTTATGTAAACGCTAAGGTATGATGCTCACAGTCTAGGCAGAGCTACGATATTCGCAGTGTGGTTGATGGCAGCTGGGCCAGAGTAGTTTTAATTGACCAGCGCGAGCATGGTGAATATACAAATTCGTGGAAGGCCAGGGAGGAACCGTATAGGCTTCTGAGGAATATCGGGTCGAGTATTCACCTTTTACCCATAATATTTAGACCTCCCTCGAAGATACTACATAAATGGACCTAATAGTACATAAATATTTCTCCAGCCGTATACAGGGTATAACGGAAAGGGTATAAAGGGTGTAAAACACCTCTTAACGAAACCGAAAGGCACTGGTTCTCCCTGTCATTGCGATCATTTTTTGTTCTACACCATACCTGGGAACCTTCTAGTTACGGAGATATTAGGGGTCAAAGTTCCAACTTTTTGACAAGTATTTTTTTAAATACAAGTTTTTGATGAAAGATTTTTACTTTAAACACCTCCACGACCCCCGTACTATTCAATCCGTCCATCAGCACAATGTTTTGAGTGCGTTACATTGAGTTCTACAACAAAACATGATTTTACACCCCCCAAAAAAAAGTCGTTTCACAGCAATAATTTTTGCGTAAAGTTACTTAGTTTCATGTTCAGAATGCTCTGTTGACGGCTTCGTGATGAGGTGATTTACACGGTGTATACATACTTAAGGGTGTGCTACAGACCATTAAACTGGACATGTTTCTCCATAGGACAAACATCGTAATAGCGAAAAAAATATCAGCTGCCCCATACTTTTGGCTCGATTAGGTATTGCAATTTAGTATGGTGCAGCAGAATTTTTTTCACTGAAAAACATATTTTATGATGAGAACCATGTTCAGTTTGATGGGTCTGTAGCACAGCCTTAAGTATGTATATGCCCTTTCCGTTACACCCTGTATAATATTGGCATCAACCAGTATATTAGTTAATTTCTTATAAACTATTGATTAATATAGCTTCAAAGAACACGTTATTAATGTAATGGATTCAAAGGATCCTTCTGCATATTTTAAGAATATTAAAACATTATTATTAGTCTAAATATTTAGCAGGACCCAGGAGCCAACTCACCTATTAAACCCGGCACGTAATTAGTTCACAGGCTCACAGCTACATTTCCCCGAAATGTCTGCGTTTTGTCACTAATGGTTATTTGATAGCGTATCAGTTATCTCGCTTTTGACACTGCTCCAACAGTTCTCGGAATGTATATTTAACGCTCTACTTATTTAGTAGTTTGGCTTATACAGTTGCGGGTTCAAATAGCTACGTAAATAATTTTAATACCAACTGAAAGTCTCGTAGATTGAAAAGTAGATGCCAACTTATAATCATAATCATAATCATTTATTTGTCAGAATATGGTACATTATATGATCTTATGTTAAGTATTGGTATCATCACATTCTGCAAAGTGTGGCGTGCAAATTTAGGTGGGTACATACATTTATACATTATAGGCCATAGATTATTAGAATAGAATTAACATTATTGATTTGATAATTACGAATTAAAAATACACAATACAATGCAACACTAAACAGTCTGAGGTATGTCAGCTATAAATAACATAATAAATACACACAATCTATTCAGGATGTCAATTTATCATTTAACGCCAGAATGTCAAAGAATAAGATGTCAAAGTATAGGGTATTACAATTAGATCAGGATGTCAAATTATAAGAGATTAAATTCAATTAAGATGTCAGAGTATCATTGAAATAGTCATTTAAAATATAATAGCATTTAGTACATAGCAAGTCTTTAAATTTCTTTTTAAATCCATATAAAGGTAAGTCTTGTATAGATTTTGGAATTTTGTTATAGACTTTCGGTGCTATACAGAATATGCATTTCCACAATAGAGCTGTTTTGGCTTTACGTCCGCGTAACATATTATTTAACGGTGTCTGATAGGAGATATGTCAATTTCAGTCAGTGGACCTGTCTCTGTAAACGTCAAAACAAGTTTTTGTTCAGTAAGCTTGCATAAGCCGTTACCGTAAACATTTAATGAGGCATTAAAGAAACGAAAGAATGAAAGACGTTTATTTGGCACATGCCATAAGTGCTCACAGCATAAAAAAATAAAATAAAACTTAAACCTAATTACAAAAAGAGTGACATGATTCAAGTCTTAAACAGCGAAAACAGACCAGGGTAAAGATCAAAAGACAGACGACCAGAATGAATCCCTAATGGACGCACCCAATCTTCCAGTTATTATTATTATTCCACTGCTAACTTTCCGGCAACCGCAAGAACAGGAACAGGACATCCCAGTAAAAATCCGATGTCAAGCCAGAACCAGAAACCAATAACATAGGTCGCAATCCTAAAAACATAACATCGAGCATTCCAGATCATCCAACTTAACCTGTAAAAGCAATGCAATGTATACTGCAACATAATTACGAAGATGGCTGTAGCAAGGATGTATGAGGCATAGAATTACTTATTATTTTATGGTTGACTGGTAGAGAATGCCTTGTGGCATTAAGTCCGCCTATGTACCACTATTGTACATGAAGTTTAAATAAATAAATAATAAATTACTCTGAGATTTCACAAGGGGAATATAACCATTCACCAAGAGAAACCCAACGCTAACATGTCAATTTCACAAGAGCAGCAAAACGTCGTCTTAACATAATACGGAAAGACTGAATCTGAAGCATGTCTGGAATATTAATAGAGATAAAATATTAAACTAGACAAGACCTAGAAATTTGAATGACAGTTTTCTCTTTTTATACTTTATAGTAACTTGATAAAGAACAGTGTGGATACAAGGTGTTGTCTTGCATCTTCGTCAAATTCAATGAGGTAAATATGCTAATGATTCTCGACCCGAATCAGTAATAAAATAGGTAGGTAATTTTTATTTTGCTTATTTACGAAAATCGTTAAGTGTGAAATACCCATGTTTTAAACGTGGCCCGTCTGTTCCTCAACCTATACCGCACTTTAACACATACAAACAATCTCAAACGTTGATTCCATAATTTCTTATTCCCTAAACCACATTAAAGCAGTTATTCTGAACTACTGACAAAATTAAACAACCAAAAAAATCAGCGTTTATTAATAACTGACTAGGAACCGTAATGTAAATAAATTGATTATTTATGTCTTTTGCATGCAAAACAACACCTTGTATATAGACTATAGACCTCAAGAATAAATAGCAGTTGTTTCAATATCCACAATTCTATATTCACAATTTAAATTCCTGGACTAATTAAGACGAAAAAAATAATAACTTAAACCGATAAGATGTACTATTCTCAAAATGATAATCTTTTTCAATAAAAGTATATTAAAAATGGGTTACTTATGATACCTGCCTAGTTCCTGGACAAACACTCATATCCAACAAGAACTAAAAATATCAGGCCTTTATGTGAGTTTTCACCTGTATTAAGCAGGCAACTATTAACCTTTGAACACAGCACAAATAAAATAGATTTCAAGTTCACCTTTCATAAGCAAGGATCATAAATCAAAGACCTGATTTCGTTGAGTGGCCACGATTTTACGAGAAATACTCAAACACAGTCACGGAGTAACTGTTACGTAAGATAATTTATTAACAACTTAATATTATTACCAACGATTTGCTTAAATATTTAACGTTAATGAATGAAATCTGTATTTATTGCCTTAAAGTATTTAATATTTCTTTTAGTTTGTTTTCCAAACGGGATTTTATTTATGAATGTTTTGGTGTGTTTTATTTATTTATCATTAGGTTGTGTCACATTAAGTGCAAATAATAATTGCTGAATAATTTCCATCAATGCTCTTATAGGCCAGTATATTTTTTTTTAATTTGAGCGGCTCTCGTTTAAATATTATTTTAGTAGTTCTAAGCAGCTTCCATGAAAAAATCTCCATAGAATAATACCTCAAAGTTCCTCCTTATATAAATTATAAACGGATAATATTCAATTAAAAACTTAATATAAAGACAAGTCATTTTGCAGGATCGTCGAAATATGTATAAAAAATCATGTAGGTATAAGTTTTGCTTTTTTCTTAATACGATGAGATAAATGGGTTTAAAGGTTTTCCTTTCCTCTGAAATTTCAAGCGTTCTAACCAGCCCTCGCTAGGACCCCGATGCACAAATTATCAGTTCAGCTTCGACCTTGAGACGGGGGTGATGTATTTTTTTGTTTTCGGGCAGAAGACCCGATCGACAACGTTTTATGTTCTAAATAAATTATTTATTCATGCGACATGAAATTTAGATAAAAAAATAAAGCACCCGTATTTTTATTTTTACCTACTGTTATAGTTTTCATTGAAAACTTCATTTTTGAAATGGTTCAAAATTGAAGTCTTATGTCTTAGTCAATGTCAACAATTTTAGAAGGTAAACGTGCCTGTTATCATGGGAGATATTTGTATAGATAAATGAAGTACTTCTGCAAGTTTTTTAATTTATTAAATTATATCAAAGCAGCTCTACGCCCGCGACTTAATCCGTGTGAATTCTAGTTTCCCCTCAGAACTTTTGGAAAATCAACCATTACGATCTTTATTATTTATCCACATTAGTATTTTAGCTAAGTTCACAAAGTGAAGTAATGAAATGTTACGTTTTAAAAATTAATAACACCTTAATTTTTAATTCAACACTCAGGTGTCCGGGACAAATAATATATTATACTATTAAGAGTAAATATTCATAATGTTGCTGGAAGCTTATTATATTTCAATCATAGAATCAAGGATCAAAGTAAATTCATCACAGACCTAAAGAAAGCCCTTTTAATCCGAAATTACAATAATCCAGTTCCAAAGACTTTTATGTACATTTCCATGGGATTACGAGCATCTGATCCGTATCCTCATCGTCGCTTCAATTCTCACATCCAAAATCTAAGTTTCAGACTTCTCTAATTTGCAGCGGGGAGTTGTTTGCAAGGTAATTTAAAGGGAGTTTCAAAGAAAATCATTGCGAAATGCGTGAGCGAGGCACGTAATGAGTATATGCGGGCTGTTTGCACTCACTGAGTTTGTGTCGCTGTTTGTTCTGCAAGAAACTGATTTAAATAAAATTTTGTCTGTGACTGTCGTTTGTGTACTGATTCTTGTTAGTAGGCACATTTTCAGGGGTAAATACAGTTGCCATTATGATTCAGTTTATAATTCTTTATTTATAGGTAAACTAGCTGTTGCCCGCGACTTTGTTCGCGTGGGAATTTTGATGGGTTTTAGTAGTATGAAAAATAGCTGTTGGCCAATTCTCAGACCTACCCGATATGCACACAAAATTTCATACAAATCGGTTTAGCCGTTTCGGAGGAGTTTGGTAACGAAACGAGAATGTTATACATATATTTAATGTTAGATATAGCATAACATGTACGGTAGAAGGGACATCGACATTCATAGATCGTGTTACTGTTGATTAATAATTGCTCTTCATATTTGGAGCTGTAACATTTTTTTTAATAATGTTGTATAATCAGTTCACTAGCAGAAGACTTAGACGCTTAATTTATTAAACGTTTAAAAAAAAAAATGTTTCAAGAAACCACGCAAACAAATTGATCAATTATAATTTTGACGATCAATACCAACACACGAGTAATTAACATAGTTAAGTTTTCACTGTATTTGTAACTGTCAATAACAAGAGAATGGAAGAACAGAACGAACAAATATTTCTAATAAACAAGGTAGGCTACGGAGCACAAAGGTAAAACTGTTGCAATTGTAAGTAATATTGTTCACGTTTGCAACCTGTCGGAAGCCAGTTACTGTTAGGGCTGCTACTCACTGACTTTGGATTTCATGAATATTAGAGAACCAGCTGTTCACCCTATGTGATATGACATTGTCAGCAAAGATGGGATTTATATGGTTTAACATTTTGCGCCAGAAAATTAGTAGAGCTGACACCACCTAAAGGGGGATATAACTAGGAAGAAGAAGAAGGAGATAACATTTTGATCCTTTATTAATTTTCAAAAGACAGTGAATGAATTTATTACTTTTTTAAATTAAGAATATAACTATTTTGGACCAATAAAATGTATTTGTTTGGTAAAACGGTAACTTATCTTTCTTAAACTAGGCTTTAATTTGGATTTTTCGATCCTCGTATTAGACGGTCAAGCCGTGTTCATTCCTAAATGCTAACATAACAGCTAAGCCATTCGAGATTGGAATGACCTTTAATTCTTACATTCACAAAAAAACCTGTGTGACAGTTGCACATTTTTTTTTTATTATTTTATCAAAACTATTCATTGTAGCAAATTTATCAAAACTAGCAGCTACAACCAGTTGCTTTCACCAAGCAATCTCCCCTACGCAGTGACAACCAACCATAGCTTTCTACGCGTCACCCCTTTCTAGCCGGGAGCGGTCACTACTCCCCCATATAGGATGTTTGCAACTCAAAGTATACCCCCAAAAGGGTGCATCAGAGACTGCTCGATGGATATATTGGAATAAAAGCAAATAAAGCTGTAGCTTCACTCTATATGCATGTAAATCGGCCCGGGGCCCCGATACCGAATACAGATTGAAACGAACGGCGGCTTAACATTTTTATTGGATACAACACGCGCTTGACGGCTTCACGTGCTATTTTTGTGATGGGCTGTCGTTGATCAGGTGATAGGTGTAAAGGATGATGCGTGTGAGCAGGATTTGTAGTTTTTGGTCGATAGAATGGCACGCTTCGCAACAGCTAAGACGTATCGTTTTCTACAATAACTTTTAATGAACAAAAGATTCATAAAACTACAACTGCCTTGCTGGAGTTAGGGTTGGCTTACAGTTCAACCAGATGCTACTAAATACCAGTATCCATATCCATACTTCCATACTAATATTATAAATGCGAAAGTCACTCTGTTTGTTTGTTTGTTACCTTTTTACGACTAAACGTCTGATGGGATCTTAATGAAATTTGGCAAGAAGATAGATTTCAACCTTGGGAAGGACACAGGCAATATATCTTCACGCTACGACCAATAGGAGCAGCAATGAAAAATGTTGCGAAAACAGGGAAAATTTAATGCAGACGAAGTTGCGCGGGACAGCTAGTTTTACATAAAGCGACTATCTAGCCTACGACTTATCTTCTAACAAGCTACAGTTAAAATGGACATACCATTTTCATTATACTTACATGATACTGTGTAATACGTTTTCTTCTCTATTCTCCCATGCCTACCGTCAACAAACTCTCAAATTAATCATCACAAAAACACTCATTAGCCATAATACATTTCAATATATCAAAATATCGCACGCACGGACAGCATGCACGGACGAATGCATTGTATTTTGCATACAAGATCGGGAGATTTGTTAACTCTCTCGGAATGATCCAATATGCAAATTGTAGATATTCGTTCGCAACTTGCACGTACATACATAATACCTTTCTATATTATGTGAATAGAGAAACAGTTTGTAAAAGAAAAACCGATTCGTACATATTGATGGGATGTCGAGCGCCAGTGAATTAAGATTCGACTTTTTGTACGAGAATTTTCATGTTCACCCGAGACAAACAGAATAAAGAACTTGTACTCGTATAGTGAAGAGTCACTGCGCTAGATGGCGAGTTTCTCCCTGTCTATTCCTACTTTCAGTATCTCGAGTAGAGTAATAGAGAAGAATGGAAGAAGAAAGGATTCTGCACCGACCCCAAATAAAGTGACATAAGTAAAAGGAGCTTTTTTTTTAAACATTGCCCCACTCTAGGAATTTCTCCTGTATCGTGAGTGCGTTTACAAACATTTAAAAAC
Organism: Cerastis leucographa; assembly: GCA_963082945.1. Taxonomy (NCBI): domain Eukaryota; kingdom Metazoa; phylum Arthropoda; class Insecta; order Lepidoptera; family Noctuidae; genus Cerastis; species Cerastis leucographa. The sequence continues at coordinate 4,253,784 of OY720381.1, read as the reverse complement.
TCACATACACAAACAGCCAGATCCGGAACGCCTATCTGTAGGCCAAACACTATTGTTCCGTGCGGGGATCTAACCCGCGACATGCAGCGCAGCAGTCGATTGCTCAACCACTGCGCCAACCGTGCCGTCTGAAGAAAGAGGAAGAATGAGGTTGATGTTGTATTTTGCTGAGTTATTCAATTCTGAATTAAAAAGAACATTTACACCAACCAAACCAGAAGTGGGTTTTTATCTACGAACATTTGTCGAAAAGCAGGATAAGTGGTTTACAAAATTACACTACTATTACTATCCAGCACGATTGCATTGTTACTAAGTTTCATGTGTATACCTAAGCGTAAGCGGCATAAAATTACTTTCCCGAGTTACCTCGACAGAGCAACAGTATACTTTTTCCTGAAGCCTGAAAGCCTTTTGTAAGTTGAGCGCTGTGTGTGTCCACTTGGTACATAAGGGCGGCGCGACACTGATTGCACTATCTGTCACCACTCGTACTGAGAGCATTGTGTGTGTGACTGAAAAGATAGGTAATTTCAAGTACACCCCCATTTCACCAGTTATGTTTAAGTTCCATGTAATTGGGGCGAGCCTTTTGCCATCAACTGGGCACAAATCTAGACCCCGAGGCTACCGGGAAATTCTTGATGGAAAAACCCAATAACAATTTGCTCGACCCGGGAATCGAACTCAGGACCTCATGCTCAGCAGTCACACTTGCGACCACTTTATCTATACACCGTGTAAATCACCTCATCACGAAGCCGTCAACCAAGCATTCTGTACATGAAACTAAGTAACTTTACGCAAAAAGTATTGCTGGAAAACGACTTTTTTTTTGGGGGTGTAAAATCATGTTTTGTGGTAGAACTCAATGTAACGCACTCAAAACATTGTGCTGATGGACGGATTGAAAAGTACGGGGGTCGTGGAAGTGTTTAAAGTAAAAATCTAACATTAAAAACTTGTATTTAAAAAAAGTCCTGTCAAAATGTTGGAACTTAGACCCCTAATATCTCCGTAACTAGAAGGTTCCCAGGTATGATGTAGAACAAAAAAATGACCGCAATAACAGGGAAAACCAGTGCCTTTCGGCTTCGTTAAGAGGTGTTTACACCCTTTATATATGTCCCAATGGCTTTATGTAGTGTAATGAAAAGGGATCACCCAAAACAACTTGAACTTTTCCCATAAAACACATTGTTATAAAATTTATCATCACATCAACATAAAAAGCCGACCCACCCCAACATACCCTCATAATAAGCTAGGTAGGTACGTGACTATTACACAAACTAATTATTATTCAATAAATAATGCCGTAAAGCCATTACAAGTCCTCGCCGCTGTAATTAATTTAAGTTTGCACAAATTATACAAAACGTAACTAGTTGGGAACTATTCTTGTTATGTTGTCTAGTTTGTTGGGCATACTGATTAATGTGGTGATAATACGAAGGTAAAAAGCTGATAAAGTGGTTTTTTTTTTAAATATAAGGTTATTGAACACAGCAGAGGATGTTATATAAGGCACCGCTCACGACCCCGCATGTCGCGCGCTTCTTAGGACTCGTGCACAAAACTGCGAATCGGTGCGATTAGAAACTATAACCGTTTGTACTGTTTGAGCTCGTAGATTTTTACGATGCGACGCCGCATCGCAGTTTTGTGTACAAGCCCTATATGTCATCCTGCGACCTGTCAATGCTAATGGCGAAGTAACAGATCGCGTGCTTAGAGACGGCTGTTTTCACCGCGCGATTTATACGTGCAAAACCCTGGCTGGTGACTGCTGGCACGTTCTAAACATTTTTCTCTTTTCAATACAAGATTGTTTCTCACATCGCCACATTGACCGTTGTCCGTGCGACTCGCATCTAGCGGATCCCCGCAACCTTCACCAGGTCATCGAGCCACCTCGTGCGAGGCCTTCCCACTCATCGTCTTACTGTTCGCGGTCGCTATTCTAGAACTTGCCCCATCGGCCATCCGTCCTGCGAGCAATGTGCCCTGCCCACTGCCACTTAAGTTTGGCATTCAGCTACTTCAGTAACCGAGGTTCTGTTGCGGATGTCCTCATTTCTGATTGGATCACGCAAGGAAACTCCGAGCATAACCCTCTCCATTGCCCTTTGAGTGAATTTAAGCCTTCTGATGAGGCCCATTGTGAGCGAACAGGTTTCGGTTCCGTATGTAATCACTAGCAACACACACTGGTTATAGACTTTCGTCTTGAGACACTGCGGTAAGCTGGACAACAAGATGCCACTCAACTTCCTGAACGCTTTCCAGCCGAGTCGGCTTCGACTATTGACCTCTTTCTCGAAGTTAGACGTAACCAACTGGACGGTTTGTCTCAGGCCTTAGATAGTCACTCCATTTAAAATACGTTATCAAATACCATTAGTGCCTAATTATTTTATTAAGTTTTTAATTTTTATTTTACATTAATCGTGTGCATTGATACATACAACTTTGTTGCATTTCCTCTATTTACTAACTTTTGCTAAACACATCATATTACATAAAATATGATAAACGTTTCAATTTTTTAAATCAAGTATGAACTTTTATGGTACAAGTTTAATCGTTAAGGCAAGGTTACAATTAATTGAGTTTAAAAAAAACCTAATTTTGAATGTCACCCTGAATTTTAATTGGTACATTATGATCCTGTTAAACAATGTTTCCATCGCAGTCAATTTAAAAGTTAAATCGCTTTAGAGAGAAAAAAAAAACCAATTTGATAACCATTTTATGGCTGACAGAATTTTAATAACTAGTTTAGAAACTTTTTATTAGTTGTACAACAAAGTGAAAATTGAATAAATTTTTTGTGCATTTTTTATTGAGCAAATGTTTTTTGTTAAATGACTTATTAACATGAATATTTCAACAAACGAATAAGCAATCGAAATCGAATTATTGATAAAGATGAGATTATTGATGAATAAATTATAAGTGATATGCGAATGGACAAAATAAGAAATTAGTACAATAAATGAGGAAGTCTCTCAATAAGTGGTGCCTGTGGCTGAAAACTTATGTAGAAATCGGTTGTGATGCGGAGGAATGGGGAAAATGAAAACTTTTGAGTAAGAATGTGGATGGGTATAAGAGTAGAGGAAGACCAAATAAACGTTGGAAGGACTATATGATGGTTGATTTTGCCAAGAAAGGAGGTTTCTGATAAGATGATGAGTAATAGAGAATTATAGAAGAAGAAGAGATACTGCAATAACTCCAAATGAATTGGGATAAGGCCAAAAGAATGATATAATACTGATTTATAAGAACGGGAATTTGCCAGCACTGTATGGACAAGTTCCTTTCAAATAAATGTAATTTTTTTTAACTTTGCATAGCTATTATTATTGAACCTTTTGCTATTATAAGTAACAGCTTGGCTCATTGCCGCAAGGTAGCCTACTTGTCGGTCTTCTACAGGCTGTACTTCAGTGAGTGTGCCCAAGAACTCCTCGCCCCACCGGCCCCCTTCTAGCATCGGACATTTAGACGTAAAGTGCAAGTAACCATCCCTACCTTATTGCTATTCACCAATTCGCACTAAGCGTTTAAAAACGTCTCTCGTAATGCGCACAGCAAAGATGTGGTAGCTGTCCGCCTGCGTCTGTGTTTCCGAACGCTTACAACCATAATCTCTTCAAAGTTCGAGTGAACAGAGGTAGGGGGGTAGGGGGGGGGGAACAACTTCTGGGTAGTACATCGTCGACATTGTCTCTATCATCATCTCTGACCTAGACTGCAGTCAACAGCAAACCCAACGCAAAAAAAAAAGTATTTTTTGTGTTTCTATAAAATAGAAACACAAAATAATAATACTTTTTTTCTTCACGCGTTACTTAAGATAATCTTTCTAGTAAAAACTTTACAAATTATTTCAATATGAAACGAGAATAATAATTTATAATTAATGCTGCATATTAATCACCACACCGTAAGAAAATAATCCTCTATTTTCTACACATTAAGTTAGAGTGCAAACTAAGATTAAAATAGAATAATATTATATTCTAGACACACGTACAAATCCCTGTGAGTCAGCTTGACAAGTATTATATAAAAATACGTGGAAATCTCAGGTCATTCAACTTGTATTTTCTATTCTAAAGTAGGTATTATTGCCAGCTTTATCCAAGTGGAAATTTTATTATAAGAGATTTTTGAGTTATCGTGATTTTTAAAATACTAAATGTCATTTTTCTGAAGAGAGGAGCGATTGCAATGATTTGCAGTGAGGTCAAAAGCTACTGAATCTTATTCTACAAGAAGTTGTGCTTGTTGCTTGTTCCATGTAATTCCATAAATCTCCATCATAACAAATCGTGTATACCTACCGGGGAAACTACGTTGAAACTTGAATGGAACTCCTTCAACTTTTAGAATCGCAATATCTTAGACATGATTCTTAGAAAAAAGTACCGTTTTGTAGATAATTTTATGATCTACAATTTAGTTCAGACAACTAAATTTTTGATGAAACTTAACATTTTCGAGCCAAATAACCGAAAACTTTTACCTTTGTTCTTGAGTAACTTTTTAGCACACATGGGATTTATGGAGACTTTTGGCATTTTATTTCTACTAATGTACCCAAGGTCTCTACCAAAATTCAGCTCGATCCGAGTTTTTGGTTTTATGTCTAAATTGACAGAACTAAATGCAATATCATCCATACTACACAAAACTTGGCGAGCAAAATTAACGGCTGATGGGATCGACATGAAACTTGGCAAGTAAATAGATTATATCCTTGAGAAGGACATAGGCTACTTTTTGTCCCTGGATAAAACATCAAAATTTCCTCGCGAACGAAGCCGCGGGCAGCAGCTAGTAATATTATAAATGCGAAAGTAACTTTGTTAGTTTGTTTGTAAACTTTTTTTTTGACTAAACGGCTGGTCGATCGTAATGAGATTTGGCAAGGAGAAAGATTAAATCCTGGGGAAGGACATAGGCTATCTTTTTTTTCTCACACATATACATCAAAATTTCCACGCGTATGAAGTTGCGGGTGACAGCTAGTCTTAATATTATAAAATCACATGTCACTATGTTCTTACACGCTAATCTCCAGAACCACCCAACCGATTTTAATAAAATTTTGTGATCGTGTTGGACCTACCTTAGGTGGCGTAGTGATGCTTCTCATGGTACCTCCTGTCGGTCGCTACTTATAAATAAACTCAGCAACACGGAAACTGGCCCAAGCGCGATATAATCTTTGTAAAATCACCCACAATATAGAAGAAATGTTTAGTATGGGGCAATGTTTTATACAAGGTGTTGTTTTGCATCCTCGTCAAAATTCAAGAAGTTGTCACAAATGACCTATATAATCAATTTAAATTACGGTACTTAGTTAATTATTAATAAAAGCTGTTTTTTATGTTTAGCTTTGTCAGTATTTCAGAATAACCCTCTTAATGTGTTTTAGGGAATAATAAATTATCGAATAAACATTTGGGATTGTTTTGTGAAAGCGTGGTTATAGGGGTGGTTTACACTTAACAATTTCCGTAAAAAAGAAAAAAAAACTTACCCATTTTATTATTGATTCGGGACGAAATTCATTAGCATAGTTACTCCTTCAATTTGACGAGGAAGCAAAATCACGCAGTGGGTGCAAAACAATGAATTATATTAAAGGAAGATCTTTCAATGGGGCAGCAAGAATACTAAAACTAATAATTTACCACGTGACATCTTTAAAGTTCAAATTACACGGTTAAATAATTCCGTTTAACATTGATAGCACACATGATCGAGGATTCACTAAAACAAGATAGCCAACAATTCCATTATTTGCCCAACAACAGAGCTCCCAAAACGTATGACAAGTACGAATGAATAAATTATACCAACAAATACCTGTTCACGGTACGTTCCCAAATGTACTAGCTTCGAAATCATAGCTGGAAATTATATTAATGTTTGTTTGATTGCCCAAGCACTGAGAGAGCACCCCAACTGGGAATAAATGGAGTATTCCTATTAGTACGATTAGAAGTGATACAGTAACTGAAGATCTGTGTCAACTATTGGATGCTGTGTTTATGAAGTATGGAATTAGTGTTTAGTGTGTACTGTTCATACATTAATACTTAATCATTATACACGGTGTAAATCACCTCATCACGAAGCCGTCAACCAAGCATTCTGTACATGAAACTAAGTAACTTTACGCAAAAATTATTGCTGGGAAACGACTTTTTTTTGGGGGGTGTAAAATCATGTTTTGTGGTATAACTCAATGTAACGCACTCAAAACATTGTGCTGATGAACGGATTGAATAGTACGGGGGTCGTGGAAGTGTTTAAAGTAAAAATCTTACATTAAAAACTTGTATTTAAAAAAAAAAACTTGTCATAAAGTTGGAACTTTGACCCCTAATATCTCCGTAATTAGAAGGTTCCCAGGTATGGTGTAGAACAAAAAAATGATCGCAATGACAGGGAGAACCAGTGCCTTTCGGCTTCGTTAAGAGGTGTTTTACACCCTTTATTAATCACTGGAATAAGAACAAACAGATGTTAGAATCTCGTTGGTCTAGTGGTAGCAAGCGCAGGACAGCTGAGCATGTGTAATGATGAATGACGATTCCCAGGTCAATTAATGTTAGCTTTTCCATCCGGAATTTCTCAGTAGCAGGCTCGAAGTCAGGATTTGTGCCCAGTAGATGGCAATAGGCACCCCCCTATTACATGGGACTCAAACATAACTGGTGAAATGTGGGTGTAGTGTTTGTACAAATAGCACACTATTTGCACAACACAAACAGTCACCCTAAACATTAGCATAACGTCAAAATACATCCCAAATCTTATGTCCAGTAATGTTTATTTTCTTATTTTTTGTTTTATTATAAATCAACTAAATATAAATTAACTTAATTACCTATTAAGCACTTTTAGCATGGAACATAATTCGATGCTGTATCTGGGAAAGGGCGTTGTTAGCTGCGCTACAGTTTATACTTTTGCAGCTACCATAGTTTCACTTGTCGTACCTAGTCTTGTGTTTTTGTTCCGAAATGAACTTTTATTATTATTTATTTTATTATACCTCTTTTTTTTTTTAAGGATCGGAAATCATCAAATGACCCCACTCTGGGCGGAGCGGGAGGGAGTGTCAGACTTGACTGACTAAAACCCATCCATGTTCCTTCTTAGCCCTTTGTGTTCCAGGGCCAGGGTATCTCTTTCGAACAACCCGCAGCCCTGGCAGGCATCGGCCCTCTCGGACCTCTTCCGATTTGCTGACATCTCCTTGAGGCGCGTGTGGAACACAAACGCGCCGTCGACACGGCCTGTCGTCATAAGACGGACGGTGAGCTAGCCCATCACTCACCGTCCACAGGCCCGCATACCTCTGCCTTACACTTAGGGGACAACAGGCGCGATGTTGGCTGCTCCACACAAATCGATCGATGGTTCAATGAATTAGTCGACAATCGATCGGTAGGTTAACCTAGTAGAAACTATCGATCAACGTCGACTAATCCTTTCTACCATTGATCGATGGCATCGATCGACGATTGATCGATTGGTGTGGTAACACCCTTATATTATGAGAGTTCGAACCTGATAAAGGTTAAAGGTTAGTCAGGAAGTATAGTCGCTATCAGAGATAATACCGCCGTTGTAACCATAAAATTAGCAGTTTTGTAAACCCGTTATGTTTGATTTTTGGTGTACAATAAAGTTTTATTCTATTCCATTCTATTCTGATAGCAGTTAACATACTCAATTGTGTCCTTATATCTAATCAAATTTGGTGAAAACGCTACTAATCCCCACTTACACCTTGGTGTGCGTTACAGTTCATTCAGACGACTGTTTGTCAATCTTTTGGAGATGAGAGGGAGAGGGACAGAAAATATTTTAAATTTGTGTAGCATTGAATGTGCAAGCGGGCCTAAAACTCGGCCATATTTGTAGCTGCGTATGAAAAATCCAATTTTGGGTAACTCTTGACTTCTTTCGGACACAACTGGATCCCTACTTACTGTACATACTTTATAATTACGAAGACTGTACTTACATTTATATGTAGTGGACTAGTTTAAAGACAATAACGATATTACATTGGTGTATACTAAGAACTCCACACTGGGTAAACCTGCGTACGTAGGACCTATGCTTCGTTTAGATTACTGGTGTGACTCGCAGATATATTATGTTCCAATAGTTATCACGAAATAGGAAACTGCAAACTGCATCGTATAGCGTGTCCCTGCACGCGTAGCGTGACCACCTGTAGAAACGAGTTTTGTCTACAAAAGAATCGATATAATGATACAGAACATGACAATGTATCAGTTTGTCAATTCTTCCGTCGATATAGCCCGTTTCTACGGCGGTCATGCTACGCGTGCTTTGTTCTATAATCAAGAAAGTACAAAACAGCTCTATTAAAGGTCCTAAAAATTCTTCCAATTCCCGCATTTTTTTAACAACACCACATACATCCGTGTTAACAAGATGATTTCTTTCTCGATCCGTTTTAATTTACACTCGTGGACAGATAAACGGACCGGGCGTCGGGAAACGGCCTGTTACTTAACAAAACAAGACCATTAACAAGTAGAAACACGTTTTCTTAAGTGTACATTAGCACTTGCCAAAATATCTTTGTACATTACTCTTTTCAGTTGTCCGTTTTGTACAATATCCGTTAATGTGGGTTTGGGACACTTTCTAGGATGTAGTGGGTGTTTTAACTTTTATTACTGGACTTTATTTAATCTTGTGTTTTTTTTTCTCTTTTAAGTTGCTTGTCATGGATAGTATAACTGTTTTAGCAAGCCACAAAGTAGGTGGACTATTTATAAATCACAAAGTTTTGGCCGCGTTGCAGTTGTGAATTATCCCACAGGATCGTTTCGTAATGACCCGTATTTATCCAGTATAGGGTTGAAAGTGCCATTGAACTGGCAAGGCTTGCACTTGACCGCTTACTAACCCAATCTGAGCAAGGCTTTAGGCTAGTCAGCAAGCCGTTCTAAGTTAGTCAGTTAGTTCCATGTGACAGGATCATATATCTCAATTTATTTTGATTTAGAGCCTACCGCAGGCTGGATACATTGAAATGCTCGCCAGTGTTACCTACATACGTAGAACAGCAATAATTTGTATTACAGTTATAGATATGGCGGCAAAGTGTTGTTGTTTCAGTCTATCTATAGTATAATACATAGTCTCTTTGATCTTGGGTGTTGAGGTATTTTTTTCAGATCATCTTTTAGCTTAACAAATAGATGTGTTGCTGTGGAGTTTGTTAAACCACTTCTTCTGCACAGCTAAAACACAAAGAAATGACGTTTTTTTTTTGAGGGTTTAAAACGTGCAGATTTTTTTGGCTAATTTGATACAATGAATATTGATTATTCTTCGGGAAGGTTAAGCTCAGCTGCCTATGCAGTTAAGAAAATAAGGCAGCTAACTGATGTAGCCACGGCTAGGTTAGTATACTACGCTTATTTCCATAGTATTATGGCCTATGGCATTCTGCTGTGGGGATCGGCAGCAGACGTTGACTCAATTTTCATACTGCAAAAGAGGGCAGTCCGCGCCATCTATAAAATGGGTCCTCGCGAGTCCCTCAGAGAAAAATTTAAAGAAATCGATATACTTACCCTGCCTTCACTCTATATTTTAGAATGTATTTTATATGTCCGCAAAAACCGAGGACTTTTCAAAATTAGAAGCGACTTTCATAATATAAATACACGCAGTAAACACGAAATTGTAATACCCAAATTTAGATTAACTAAAACTAGCAAGTCATTTCTTATTAACAGTATACGCTTTTATAATAAGTTGCCAAAGTCAGTTACAGAACTGACCGATGGAAAGTTTAAAAATTATATCAAACGTGTCCTAATTAAAAAAGCATATTACAAAATTAAGGACTATGTTGAAGATAAAGAAGTTTGGCCTGAGCCCCTACGCACATGCGGCTTCCCTGGTAGCTCATAAAACGGCACAAATGTGTGGATGTCTGTAACTATTCTCAATCTTATATTTTTCAATTTTTATGTTTTATTTTATTTACTTTTTTATTTTTATTTACTTTTTTCCATTATTTTTTAATCAGATGTTTTACAATATTTTCTTAATCATTACACCATTTTGTTAAGAATAGTTACAGCACGGATGACAACATTTGTGTCACTTGTTTAATCTAGTCTTTTTGCAATATCTTTTTTTTTTTTTTTCTTGTATAGACTCATTTTCTTATTTACCGATTGTTTGTAAATGTGTGGACATTGTAGGCCTTATAGATTCCTAGATCCTTGGTAACTTTTTATCTTGTTCTACGTTTTGTAGTAAGCAACGACTTATTGTCGGGCCTACGATGTCCACTCATACTTAAGTGCCAACGCTGTAACATAGAAAAATTGTAAAGCCAAATGATTTTAAAAGAGTAACCATGGAGTTTCTTGCCGGTTCTTCTCCATAGGAAACGACCAACCCGAACCGAGCTTTTTGTCGACGTTTTACAAGTGCCCATGTAGGCCTATGTGAAATAAAAATATTTTGATTTTTTTTTTTTTGATTATGAATAGTAAGCTGGTCTTCATAAGACATAGCATAACATCTCACCTGTAATCCCATACAAAAAAACCCAATATCAATTTTTCCGAAACGGCAATTGAACCCAGGACCGCATGCTCAGCATCGGCGCTTATCCACTACTAGACCAACCAGGCAGAAAGCTGGCCAATTAGGTAATATTTTAAAGTAACACAAGCTATTATTTATCAGAAAGGTTATTTCTCTAAATCGAAAAACAAACATCTGTAGAGCAAACAAATTAAAAAACAATTACAATTAAACTATGCCTAATACAAACCATAAATAACATAAAACATTTAAAACACGCTTATTGCAAAACCACCATTAATTTCGATTCATTCCAAAACAAAGGCTTACTTATAAGAAAAGTTTGAAGAAAGTATTCCAACCTCTCTTGCCCTTACCAAACTGGATTAATTAAATTCATTAATTGGAGCCACCATTACCAAAATATTTAATTTTGTTTCCATTCTGTTTATATTGAAATTGAATGTGGTTCCCGATGAAGAGGATTTAGAGGTATATAAAGAAAAGGTTGGTAAAGTTCTTCATCCCCCATAGAAAAGGGAGGATCCTTCGTCCAGACAGGTGTTATGTCTGGTGGGCAACTGCCCGACAATTTCTGTCAGGATTTCCGTGTAGTCTTAAGTCGCGGATAACTTTAAATACGCGATTTAAGATTTTGATGTTAGTTCTTCATTTGGGAAATAGATGGCGCTGTAGTACTTTTTGTTCTATATTGCTGTAGTAATGTTTTAGTTCTGCTACGAGGATTTTTAGTGATTAGGTTTATTCTCATTTATTTATTTCTGTACATATATGTACAGGAATACATTTTTAAATATTTTTATATAAAATAATATTTAAAGAACATTTAAAAATTATAAGTAAAAAAACCTTTTTAAAAGCAAGCTTTTATAAAGATGCACTGAAAGGAAGAAAATAAGTCTTGGAGAAAATTAAAACGATAAAGGATAATTTTCACAAAAGCTTGTCACATGAATGGTAAAGGCTAAAAAACTATACGCGACGAGCTTTTTTAAAAACTATCCTTTATCGTTGTCTTCAAGACTTATTTTTTTGCAAAGTTTCGTGACTGTGATTTTAACCGTTGAGGAGTTCCCTCGTGAGAAGACGATCCTGGCTGCAGGATAAAATCATGATAGAATTCAAGTTTATCCATAAAATATGAACGTGTATACAAATTTTCATGTTTGTGCTATTAAGCGTTGAAGAGTTCCCTTGTGAGGAGACGATTCTGGCTTCAGGATTAAGTTATGTCTGTCATAAGAATGTATTGTGCTTTGAACCAAAGGTGTGCGCAAATTTTCAACTCAATCGACCATCGGGAATTGGTTCTAATTTAGCTTCCGAGATTCCGCCAAAACATACATAGTTAGGGACATTGCAAGTTAAATAAAACACATATGGCTGAAGCAGTGATGTAAATAAAGTATTGTTGAGACTGAAAAAGGTGAGAAGAGAGAATATAAAAAGCAGATAGATTGTGTGAGTGAACATGAACACAACTCAAACTTAAACTCGAAAGCATTTATTTCAATTAGACCATTACAGGCACTTTTGAAAGTCAAAAAACAGAACAAAACGCAAAGCTACAGCCCCAGAAACAATGCATAATACTTGTGAAAGTACTATAGTTGCCCATTCTAAAGCGTAGATCTCTATGGAGAAGAATAGGCAAGAAACTCCATGGAGACTCTTTTAAATCAAAATATTGTTCCAAAATCTTGGTTGCATGTTGCATCATTCATGTTGAGAATTACAAATATGTGAGTAAGTTAAGAGCGTCCAGAGTAAAAGATAATTCAAAAGTAAACAAAAATAAACCGTGGCAGCTAAGAGATGACCAGTCACAACTGACAGCGCCCGTTCACGCCTGTAATCCCGTGTACCTAATATAATACAATTTATGTTTTTAGAGGTCTCAAGTTATCGGGGGAGCTTATTGCTATGAAGCGAGCACTAATTAGACTCAGTGGCTACTCCTGAAAAAATCCTGATTGGAACGCCCATAAAACTTTGCCTGACCTGAGAATCGAATCCAAGATTTCACGCTCAATAGTAGCGCCAGCAACCACTTGATCAACGACGCAAGTATCCATAGAGGCATTAAATGAAAGAAAACGCGGCGATGATAGCTAGCACCGTTCGTGAGCAACTTAAAAAAAAACAGAAAGATGATGCATAGACTGCGTTTCCTTGCCGACTTGTAGTCACACCAGATTTTCACACCAGTATGAGAAACAGGATTTTTTTTTCTCGTTTGTCACACCACTGATTTTTTCACACCATGTATACGATAATTGCTAGTGCAGTACATACTACGTACGTACGTACGTACTTTTATATTCTAATAAAGTCGAACTGCTGAGTCAGCGTTTGCCAACTTTTGTTCTTTGCCGACTGTTTAGATTTTGATATGCCAGGATGGTTCTGTTTTGATTAAAAAAGCTACTTAACATCATAACATCATGCCTGTAGTCCCCAAAACGTTAGGCAGAGGAGTACCTAATAGTTAAACCTAACACCCACACAGTGATGTTCAAGTCCCACGGCGACCCTATCAACCAGGCACAAATCCAGACTACGTGGCTGCTACTGAAAAATTCAAGATGGAAAAACCCAATAACACTGCCCGATCTGGGAACCGTACCCTAGACCTTATGCCCAGCAGTTGCAATTGCGACTAGACCAACGAGACAGTCGAGGCAATTAAAAAACAGTTTGTTTTAAAATAAATAAAAAACAAAATAAAAATACTTTATTTCAGACATTAATCCATATGATGTTAGTAATACTTCCTACTTATAAACTATGTTAGTAACAAACGAAATAAAAGTTTTTAATTCATATATCTGCTGCACTCAGCTGACGCACCGGGTATATGTACTCGTACATGTAAACGTACCCAATGGGCCATAATGTTGCAGCACGGCTTTTCACTAATGGCCTTCAGAATGTCATTGCAGCTCCCACGCACTAAAGCTGAAGTCTGTTATACGTCCTTACACATCTCTATTCCAAAAAACTATAGACATCCTAAACAAACAATTTACCACAATACAACAAATTCCCATAAACATCTTTCCTATTTCAATTTCCTACAAAACGAATAAATAGTGCGTCTCTCGACGTCTTTTTTAAAATATTTCGAATCATCTTACGTCTCGGTTGTCGCGAACGATGTAAAATACGCGCCTCGAGGGAAATTTATTTGCGGGGATCCTAAGCCGGCGTAACTTGTCGTGGTATCCCTCACCGACGCATTAGCTGGCTGATGCTGCTTTATGCTTTTATCATGAGCTGCTCGATAGTCCAGCGTGCTTCTGATTTCCCAAGACATTTTAAGCTTTGTTAAGTTAGCTTTAAGATGTATTAGGCGTAGGATATTGTGACAAAATTCCCCCGTTCCATACATCCCTACTGACGTATTCCCACTGGTCTACAGGTAGAAAATAACTCCGAAGTATACCTATAAATAAACATTTGTTTTTTTTTCCATTAATGTTTTTATCTTATAATTTTATCATATCTACGGATGGACGGAAATTGGGAAAAGACTGATCTCAGAGGAAAAAGCTAGAGGAGGCATTCACCCATTGTGGGATTCATATCTCAACTCAAAACTAGAAATATAACTAACTCAAAGCTATATTTTTTATGCAAACGAGTATCATAAACAGGGATGATTCTTTTTAGTGGGAAAGCAAGGGTAAATCCAAATTCATATGAGTTACCGGGTTTTTTTTTACGAAAATGTACCTCTTTTTTTATGATACTCTTGACCAAAAAATTTAGTAGGTACTGCAAATATGTGTGTCCGTAAAAAAGTCCTTAAGGCGAGGCTGCAGTAAGTGCGTCGCTATTGTTTTTTCTTCTTGGATAATAATAATAATGAAATTATAAAATATGTTTTCAACATTTCCTTCAAAATAAAAAGCTCTATCTATTGATATACTTCGTATAAATTCATGATGGAATCTCTTAGCAGTACACGTTTGAAATTGTGATTTAGCGTCATCTTTTATGGATTGTTTTATAATGCCTATCATTCTAAATCGCATTTCTATCTTGCCGATTTCGCTAATCGCCAATCTGTGAACAGTACCAATATCCTAGAGTCCGCGCACTGCGAATAAAATTATTTTCGGTTCAACAAACTAATTTGCGATTGCATCTCATATTTTAAAACTGCAAGCAACGATTCAATTTCTTAATAAACTAACCACTTTCTAAATTCAACATAAGAAAGGACAAAATCAAACAACTAAACTGATAGCTTTAAAAGTTATATTACAAATAATTTTAAAATATTGTCAATTTTGAACCCTATAAACAAATTGTTTTGTTCGTTTATTAATTCAGCATAAAAAAATACAAAATCAATCGACTAATAGCCGATTGAAATTAGAAAGTACAAACCATACTATTGAATTACTATTAACGAAGTTAATAGTGATGAAGTTTATAGTGATCGAATTTTCATGGAACTTTTTTTGAGTTTCTCGAGCTGTGTAGAAAAGTAAAAAAAAATCGCCTCTCGAGACTGTTTATTAAATTTCCTTTTGTTTTTTTTTTTCGTTTATCAATAACTTGAATTTCAGACTTACGGAATTTATATTGTGGCGTAATTAGTATGCCCTGTGTGCATGCTTTAAACGCCAATTTGGTCTTTTTCCTTGTTCATTGTTGTCGACGAAAAGCAAGTTAATGTATAATGTAATGTAATATAAATAAGAAAACTTAGTTGTATTTGTGAAAATCCGAAAGTAATTCAAAGAAAATTGTTGTATTTGTAAAAATTGTTTTCCTTGTTCATTGGTTGTCGACGAAAAGCATTATTCAAGTTTGTTTGAACATTTTCTTCAATTATTTCCATAATACCAAATTTTAAAATAAAGTTTTCTTTTTCCATTAGTAACTGATAGTTTTCCACAGATATCTTATTATCTTACTCTTAAAATTCGGTAATTTAGAAGTCATTGAAGAAATAAAAATAACATAAAAAAAATCTCGAAATACGAATTTCATCGAATGAACAAAATAAACACAACAAACTGGCGTATTTATCAAATTGCATGTAATATATAAGCATATAATATATAAGCGAAAAAAAAAAAAAAAAAACTCTCCTTTTTTTTTTATCTCATTAAAAAAGTTCCATAAAAATCTGACCAGTATAATCAACGTTCCACCCTTGAAAGTACTTTTTGTCTAACTCCGCTCGGCTAAAAACTGATTGTTTTAAAGGTAATTAAAAAATATTGTCATGTTCGAACCCTTAAAACAAATTGTTTTGTTTATGAACTGTGATAACGGTTGGGGTTAATGTCTCTTGTATCTGGGTTGTATGGTCGAGCCTTGCGGGGTCGATGGTACCGATGATAGGGATTCGGGAAGGCTGGTTCTGCAACAACAGATATAAAGAAAAAAAGTTATTAAAAAACGGACTCCGGTGAAAAAAATCGAAGAACAAAGAACAAGCCCGTTTTAAATTTAAAGTTGGAAGCACGCGAGACTCATCCTACTCCTAATACTAACTAATATTATAAATGCGAAAGCTATTATAGCACGCCAAAACCACTCGATCATCCTGAAATTTTGCATATACGTTGTCAGGTGTACAGAAACGGACATAGGGTACCTTTCATCCCGAAAAAATACTGTTCTGTTCGAGGAAAACAACAATAACGTTCTTATTATAACCGATGGCGCCACGTGTCCGAGACGGTTATTGTCAAATTCCAAATTTACGCGAGCGAAGCCGCGGCCAAAAGCTAGTTTGAATATAAAATTACAAAAATGGAATAGTTCCCAACTGCTTCCAACTTTTATTAAATTTAAAATGTGTTTTTGGAATTAAAGTTAAAAAAAAAACCAGTGATAGTCGCGCTACCAAGACAAATCTGACGACGTATAATTTATACAAATCGCTTCGTTGGTTCTGGAGTTATGAAGAAACAAAAAAACGAACATACATTCATACATACATAGGTACATATCAATAACATAAACCTCCTTTACAGCTTCGCCACAGTAGGGTAAAATAGAACCTACTTGATACTGGTACCACTGTAGAAACGGAAAAATCGACATAATGACAGATATACAACGACAATGTGTCAGTTTGTCGATTCTTTCGTCGATAGCCCGTTTCTACGGCGGTCATGCTACGCGTGCTGGTGTTTAAGTGTAGACAATCTCCGAATTGCTTTGTCATTTTTTACACCAGCGCAGTATTACCGTAACTGAAGTTACGGTAATACTTCTACGGTAGGAAATCGGTACTCATAGTTCCACTAAAAAGTTTCGGATAATAAGTTATGGCCCATGAGCTTTTTCGGGAAAGTATGACTAGTTTTCTAAAGACCATCGCCTGTCTAGCCTTTTAGAATCGACTCCCAGTTGTACTAGAATAAATTCCTGGGTGCACATCTTACCTCCACAAAACCTCTCTGCTCCTTGTTAACACGATATGCCTTGGTGAAGCTGGTCGTAAACTTTCGGGCTACTGACTACACTTACCTAACAAACGACAAAGATTTTCGAACGCAAGCTGGGACCAACGTTTTAATGTGGTTGTGTACATATGATACACAACATTTACAACGTTCAACATTACATTATGTAATGTATTACATACGATTTAATATGTAATGGATGGTCACCCATTCATGGATCGACATGGACTCGGGCGGCTATTTACTGCGTTCTGGGTCACACTACATTGATAACAAATGAAACAACCATGTATAGACAGTGTTCTCTTTCTACTTACGTTGGTCATAGCGGGGGTAACTAGGAGCTTCGCCCCACTGCCACTGCACGTGGAATGGAATACTTGCTTCTCTCGGATCCTTAGTTCCAGCTCCTGGAACGGGTGTCTTACTGGTCATACGCTGAGCATTCACAAAATACCCTACGGACACTCTCGATTTAGGCAGGATTTTAAACATTTTGAAAAGCCAAAAGTGACACCGTACAGATTTTTTTTAGCTTTCTCCTACATCTTGCGTGTATGACACAAAGATTTTTGAAATGACGCGTTCCATCAAGAATGCCTTGATTGTTTCTTTTTTGATTTAAAAAATAATATTATTGAAATAGTTTTATATACTCATAATTAGTTTTACTTTAAGATGCGCTTAGAGAGGTATACTGTTGTGCAATGGAGCAAGACGCAGTGTCGGTACGAGTAGTGCCGTTGCGTAATATAAATCAGAACATGCCACCCAGTAAATTGAAACAACGTACAGCGATGAAACGCAAGTGAGTCGGAAAAGAACTCTCAGAGACGAAGCAGCAAGGAGTACTACGGCAAGGTATAGCAGCGTAGTATTGCTCCTGACATTGAAGGGCTTTTAAACCGCTGCGACGTATTAGCAGCGTCATTGCGTTGCGGTGTCACTCACTGCTGACACACTCTATGATTTGAAAGAAGATTCACTGCTTAGTCATAGCGCTGCGACGACGCAACGCATCGGCATCGCAAGCTTGGCTTGACTTTTATATTTCGGCAATATTTTGGCAAAAAAACACCGAGAAATTATTAATAGAGCAAGCCAAGGAATATTGGTCGATCTGAAAATTAAACCACTACTAGTCCACTAGCATACAATTCTCTCAAAACCCGAAACTTTCACGTAAAGTTCAAACGGCAGAATAAAATACCTACTGTTTTTTAAGTATCTACCATGACACGGTCAAATGACTTCAACCAACCCAAACTTTACCAGAGTGGTGGATTATGTATTCGGTCCACTCCTTCCCTCAAAAGTTCTGTCCCAGTAGTGGGAACGTTATAGTTATACTTCAATTATGATTTCTTAAACAAAACATGTTTTCACAAAAATGTTTTGCGCCGAAACGACAGTATTGCAGTCAGATGACGCGTACTAATTTCATCAACCTTCCCAATGTTTTCACACCGAACCCGTTAAAAGTATCGGTGTCATGTTAGAATCCAATTTCAAATATTCGGTACATGTGGCCATCAGAATTGATGCGGTCCTTTCAGGAGTAGCAGGTGGCCTTGCTCGTCCAATTCACACGGGAGTGTATTGCGTCCAAAAGGATTGTATTGGTTAAAAAAAAATCGACGTGAACATTGTCCCACAACATGTGGCGTGGGAAATAATGTTCTATGCTTTCCCATACTTCTGCCAATTACTGTATGAAAAGTGTAAACTTTCTAAGATAAATGCGCTGGAGAAAATTATGTGAAAATGTTTGGTAATTATTTGCGTCTAGTCGAACACTCGTGGATAAATTATATGTCGCACGGTTCGATCTTCGAGGTTAAGCCACAATTGCCAAGGTTGGCCTGTGGTTGGATGGCCATCCGAGTCCATTTTGAGTTTCTTCCGTGCCTTGGAAAGCACGTCAAGCCCTTGGCCCCACGTGTAATATTAAAATCTTAGACAGTACAAACAGACAGTGGCACAAAATTCTGTATGACCATTTTAAGTGTGAGGTTGCACTGCTTGTCAAGAAAAAAATGTAGCGATGTGTAAATCTTGGTAGCTACGTTTATTTTAGTTCAGTGTTTTCCCACTTGCACAGATCAGGTATCCTACGGGTTCTTTAAAAAGAGAAGCTTTGATTTTCACTATATCGATTCGTATTACTGAAACAACAAACATTACTCTTCTATTTTTCGTTTCAAGGTATGTCTCATGTAAATTGGATCAAAATATTTCATGTATATTCTAGTTGGCGAACTTTTTAACGAGGCTCACAGTATGTTAGGCGGTATTGTTGCGGACCGTTGTGAATACATAGTTCTATTTTTGTTGTTTTAAATTGGATACTACTCTTGTGTTATCATTATTGCTTTACATTGTTTACTGAAACTTATAATATTCAAATTCAGATAGATACATTTCTTAGTTGAATGCCAATTTTAAGTTTTTTTTTTGCTTTATTGTTCTTCCTTTTGTAGCAAGCAACGACTTATTGTCGGGCCTACGCTCTCCTCCCATACTTAAGTATTAACGCTGTTACATTATAATAATGTAAAACCAAATGATTTTAAAAGAGTAACCATGGAGTTTCTTGCCGGTTCTTCTCAATAGGAAACGATCAACCCGAACCGTGTACCTTTTGTCGACGTTTTATAAGTGCCCATGTGGGCCTACGTAAAATAAAATGTTTTGATTTTGAAAGCCGATATTAGACGTTTCACTTTTTGTCTTTCATTGTCACCATCTTTCAGTTAAAGTGAAACATTAATAATGAATCAAAATTTAAAAAATCATTATTCAATCGGACTAACGATTTTGGCGTTAGAGCTTAATTATATTGCAATCGTCTAACGAATGATGAAAAAATAAAATTATAGGAGCAGATGTACTTTCATTTCTTTGTAACGTTGTTATTGAAATTAAACTAGAATACACGGTCAGCCTCTGATTTCGGCTTTAGGTTGTTTAAAAAATGTTTAAAGTAACAATTTCGCACCATCTTGATATCGTGTGTGGGGCAGTGCAGGACTCTTCTTGTCTATCCATGATGTCGGCACATTCTTTGGAACGATAAACCGACCAGGACTGAGCGAGGAATATTTCAGGGAGCCAGTTTGAATTCGTTTTGGCTTGGCCTTATCATCTGATCCTCCAGCAGTGTTCTCGAGGATTCAGGTCTAGGCTACCGGTTGAGGAGAGGGATCTAAGAAATATAGAATCCAAGAGTTGAACTCCTACGGATTCCAGTCTCTCACAAATGTTTACCTGTGCAATAATGACACTTGAAGAATATATTTTTTTATTCATTTATGGGGCACTGGAACAAAATTATCAAAGTTAAATGGATTCGGCAACTGGGACCGCGGTTTGAGTTAATTGCGGTCCCAGTTCACTTCTCAATAATTTCTGTTCAGACGTTTCACTTCGAGCAAACGGTGAATAAAATACAAAAATGAACAAAAAGTGAAGTGTCTGATCTGTTTTGGCAGTCAAACATATGAAATAAATTCCAGTGTAGTATTTGTTTGTTTAGCGAAAAGCGATAGTTGCACAGCAGCTGTTGATTTGTATACAAAACCGCGACCGCTTCGGTTTCAACCTATATTTAATGGATGGAAGCAAATCGAATTTGATGGTGGTTTTAAAAGTGGGAATCGATCCTGTATACATATGTTGGTAAGCTTGTAAGCTCTAAAGCTTTATGTGAATGGATGTTGTGTTGCAGTCGGGTAACATGGAAACTGTAAGAACCTTTTTGCAGGTTTTGCTTACGTTGCTGTATAAAATATGTTTCAGGAGTTGTAAACTTTTTTAGTGGTTTCTTTCTCTGTTGCTTGCCATCAGTGCAATAATTAATAGGAGGGGGTCGTACTCATGTCCATATTGGTATACTGTATTTGCCCACGATTTCCTCTTTTAGTCGTTGTTAATATTTATTTGAGTTTTTCTTTGGTGATTAAAGTTCCAGAGAGTAAATAATGAGATTAGATACATGAGATATAAAAACATTTAAAAATATTAAAATTATTCTAAAATATTATTACATCTCTTGTTAGAAAAAACCGAAATTTCGTGGATGTATCTGAGTTAAGAGAAACACAAAATAAATTGTTTTTAAAGTTTATTTTAAGACTAGATAAAACTTATCTTTGGAATGTTTAAAACATTTCTATAAATAGATAATGTACCTACTTATACTTATTCATACATTTTACAACCATAAACGTTTGATAAGTTTCAACTTTATATTTTCTAATTTATAACTATACATACAAACTTTAGACTGTGGCCCTTAATAACTAATATTTTTGTTACATTAATATAAAATAATATTTTATGATAATCAGAAAGTCTTCATAAGAGTACTTTCTAATTATTATACAAGGTGTTGTTTTGCATCCTCGTCAAATTCAAGGAGGTAACAATGCTAATGATTCTCGTCCCGAATCAATAATACAATGGCTAGGTATTTTTTTTTTTTTTTTACGGAAATATTAAGTATGAACCACCCGTGTTTTAAACACGGCCCGTCTGGTTCTTGCCTTATACCTCGCTTACACACATACAAACGATCTCAAACGTTTATTTCATAATTTCTTA
This sequence comes from Cerastis leucographa, assembly GCA_963082945.1. Lineage (NCBI taxonomy): Eukaryota > Metazoa > Arthropoda > Insecta > Lepidoptera > Noctuidae > Cerastis > Cerastis leucographa. The sequence goes on along the minus strand of OY720381.1, from coordinate 4,232,101 downwards.
GTCCCTAAACCACGTTAAGGGGGTTATTCTGAAATACTGACAAACTTAAACAACAAAAAAAAACAGCGTTTAATAATTAACTAGGTACCGTAATTTTAATTGATTATTTATGTTTTTCGTGACCACCCCCTGAAATTTGACGAGGTTGCAAAACAACACCTTGTATAATACTAGCTGCTGCCCGCGATTTCGTTCGCGTTTTTTTTTTGGTTATGAAAAGTAGGTGTAAGGCCGATTCACAGACCTACCCGAAATGCACACAAATTTTATAAAAATCGTCTCAGCCGTTTCGGAGGAGTCCGCAACACGAGAATATTATATATTATATTATTTTGAGATATTCAAAGCAGGATTAAATACAATGTATAATGACAATTTAAATAATTAGGCCATGCATGAAATATTTACAATTCAATAAAGAGGTATTCAGAAATATATTAAATAAAAGGGCTTCATTAATACTAAGTAATCAATAATCATTTCCGAGTAGCAGTATACAACAACATAATTATACTTTTACGTATTAATAAAAATAATCTGCACACACTGTATACAAATCATGTATCATACACACGGCGACACACATCAATGCCAGTATAACATGGCTATCTTCGTATAGATTTCCTATACCATGAGAGACCCGCATACACTGGTTATTTACAGCATGATTTGTCGTCGCGTGTATATTATACCATTACACTATAAGCTTTTTACATAACTTTGTCTTATCTAAGTTCTGTCAAGTTGCTTGCAATCTCAGTAAAGTGATGATTAGTGATGCTACCACAAGCGCTGTAGTTGACACAATGTGGTGACCTGAAACAAACGTCATCAAAATAAATAACTTATTAAACACATTTATATGAATGAATGGATCTGATAATTAACATAATAAGCCGTACACTCTCATCGCTGGACCCCTGTGGTCCAGCGATGAGAGTGTACGGGCGGATGTAACATGTCTTCGAATACATGTCATTTGTTTTTCTTGTTTCAAGAACATTTACTTATAAATATTAAAAAATATTGATGGGGTGCAATATCACTGATGGCTGTTAGGACTCAACGTAACGCACTAAAAATATTGAGATGAAGGATGCATTGAAAAATGCAGGGAGGTATTTAAAGTAAAGTTCTAACATCAAAACTCGTATTTGAAAACCGATTGTGAAAAATTTGAAACTTTGAACTCCAATATTTCCGTAACTAGAAGGTTCCCAGGTATGGTCCAGAACAAGAAAAATATAGATTTTTTTTTTCTTTTTGGATAGATTTTCTCTTCTAAAATTATTATCTTACCTGCATCAGGAGCAACTTGTTCCAAATAAGGAGTGTCCGTCGTAGGTGTTGGGGGATCTGTTAACAAAAGATATTTTAAACAATTGATTCCTTATTATCTATACATCTTCTATACAAGTAAATAAAATTGAAGTGTCTGTTTGTAATATTAAAATAAACGTTTTTTACTACCTGCATATTAATGCATATACGGTACATGTACAAAAATATCAATTTTTACGATCTTTGTCTGTCTGTCAGTCTGTCTATTTGTTCCAGCTAATCTCTGGAACGGCTGGACCGATTTTGACGGGACTTTCACTGATAGCTGATGTAATAAGGAGTAACTTAGGCTACTTCTATTTTAGAAAAAATCTAATTTCACGCAGACGAAGTCGTGGGCACAGCTGGTTAAGAATATAATGTTTTTCGAAAATCTCAGAGAGAAAAGTCTTTTATGTTTATTCGTGGAAGACTATAATTCGTTTAAGACTTTTTCTAGAGAAGTTATAAAATGGATGTGTGTAATCTTTTCTTAAGGAAAAGATTTTCGAGGAATTCTACACAAAATGATCACGGCTAACTCAACGAATAATACGTCTTACAATGTTACAATAATATAGACAATATTATTATACCTAGAATTTTACGTAAAAAAAAACAGCCTTGTTATCTACATGATGATTGAGTAGGCTTTGCTGTTCATAAACCTTTAGGTATATTTTCTTTTATCCTAATAAGGTCCGTGTTAGATTTCCTTGAAATATGTCCTGCTATTAATTGGGGCTAAATAAAAAAAATATACAAATATAGGTAAAAAAAACATTATTTAGCTACATTTGTGTTTGTTTTTTAGTTTCTTAACCTCTCCAGCCCCGTGGTTCCCATATGGGAACGCCGAACAATTCGGTTGAGCCCCGAGGTTCCCATATGGGAACGCCTCGTACAAGCAAACTTAAACCCTTATCGTACGTACAGTAAGGGTCTAATTCGTTTGTAAAAATTTACGTCTCTGGCCAACTAGAGTTCGATTAAAATGAAACCAAAGATACCAACATAACAACTGCACAAAATTATTAAAAAAATAAAGAAACGCGTCTTTGTCGACTGTCAAAATGAGTCATGGCGGCCAGTGTGGAACGGTGGTGTTTTGTTTTGGAATGCAGTGAAATTTTTGTGTTTTGTGTTGTTAAACTTTGGTAAGTAAATGTATAGTATGTTATAAGTGTATAATGTAACTTTTTAGATAGTCATTTGCTGGAAAAAATATCTAAAAATTATGTTTTTGACCCAAAAATTTCTCCAAAAATTCCTTTGTTGTGAAGTTCGTCAGTCGAAATTGAAAATATGAATTTGACTCTTTTACAATGAAATATGGTCTTGGAAACATTAGTAACAAGCGAAAAAATAGTGATAATTCATAATTTCATGCATTCGAGGCATATTTATTCATATTTATTGATATTTCAAGTATTTTCATGCATTGAACTGCGCAGTTAGAAAATGGCCGATTCTAATAAGACGTTTGAATTGGAATCTTGCAAGAATGATTTATGTAGGACTCCTAAAAAACACTGTCATTAGATTACTTGTATATTTGTTATGTTAGATCTAAAGTTTCGTGTAAATTGATTCAGTAGTTTTACCAAAAAAAAACAAACTACGACAACAGTATGTTTGTGGCGAGCTCTCTGAATTCTATGCGATGTTTATAATTCTCAAGTAGTTATAAAACAGTTGTTTATATTGTAATACATGGTCTCGTTAATCAAGAACCCGAAACTGTTTACCGCTTGAGATAAGAGCTAATAGAACTCGCGCGATAAGCTTTTTATGAGCGCAGGACACTTGACACGCTCGATGACGTCATTGTGAGGCCGGCTGGGTGTTTTACCGTTTAGCCGCAAGGCTGGAGAGGTTAATGTGTGTGTGTGTGTGTTTTAACAACGGTAAAACATAACATAGCATAGTCACCCTTCAATGTTCCCACTGCTGGGATACAGGCCTCCTCTCTAAAAGAGGGAATGGGCTGTGAACCATCACACTGGCCCAGTGCGGGCTCGTAGACGTCATATATTTCCGAACTTTTGGTTCTAGGACATGATAAACGGTGAATGCAAGCATCGTCAGTACTATACTGACGATGCTTTCCTTCACCGCTTTGATAGCAGTGGTGATGAAATAAATTGACCAAAGCAATACACCTGACTGAATTCACACCCACAACCTATCTCGTAATTAGGGCCTTCACCACAACTGCTTACCAAAAGAATAAAGAAAAATAAAATGTTTCACTTGTTAAAACCATACCTCTATAAAAGATATCTCTCTTCCTGCTATAATAGTTGGCGAGAGGAACCTGCATGTCGCACAGAATCTCAACAGTCGGAGGCAACGCGTCTATCCTCACGACGGAGCTCGTTAGGGCTGTGTAGCGGCCCTCGATGACTTTGATCGACGACTTCGCGTTCAGCGGCCTGTGGACAGATTTCATTGTTTGTACAAGTATCGAGACTTTTGTTTTGTTAGTTATCTTGAATACTATCGATCATTTCTCCAAGCTAGATGTATCCAAGACGCAAGCTTTGATTGCGCCTCTAAAATTTCGTAGGACCATAGCCTACCGCACCCAGAGGACAAAGCTACAAGATGACTCACCATCCAATGCACAGTTGGGTCTCAGTGCCTCAGAGGCTGAAAAGTCGTTAAAGCTTTTTTGGGTGCGTTTGCCCAGCTAATAGCAACGTCTCTCCAGCGAGATGTGATCTCTGGCGGGAGCTCCTTAAGCTTCTTGATGACTTCATCGAGCCTTCTGAAAGTCTTCCACCTAGGCATGCTTTGCCGTGGCCGACTTGGAAATCTCTAAATAGACTCCGAATCCAAGTCGGCCGTAGCAAAAACCATCTCTATAGATGGCCCATGGACGGCTCATATCCGAAGTGTGTATGCGGCGTGTCTCCATGGGCAATAGCCCACCTTCCATCTTGCACCTGCGCACTTGAGGATCTTATGACTGCATCAGAGAGTGGAGTTCGCATAGCTGAATTTTGGGCTAAACATATTTAAGGATTTGCCATCGACATGCTAAGAAGAAGATACAGACTGCTCTCAAAACGGCGAAGGATAACATCGCGAGGAAACAGCCTAAGTATAAGCAACTTGTTTGTTCCCACTGCTGGGACACGGGCTTCCTCTCTAAGAGAGGGAGAGAGCAGCAATCCACCACTCCCCCCCAGTGCAGGTTAGTAACCAGAACCAAACATTCGAAGACTTCTGTCTTCGAATGTTTGGTTCTAGAATTTGACTGTTGTTTTCCTTCACCTATTTCAGAGCAGTGTAGTAGGTAAGATTGTTGATCAACTACTATTACAAACTGACGTCTAATGACTCCCCCATAACGTGGGACTTAGACATATCTGGCAAAATCTAGGTGTACTAATAGGAACACTTCTGCCTAACCCTTCAGGGATTACTGGCGTGATGTTATTTGTTACGTCTTGTGAATGGTGTTACCGACCAAACATAACACTACCCAACAACAGATTTTCTAGCTCAACAAAACAACTCGAGATTTCAACAAGAAAAATAAAACCTTTCACAGACAAGGAATACGAAGATTAAAGGCTAGCTACTTCCCCACTTCCCTTCATACAACTCCGGAGTACCAGGATTACAGAATAGAGGTAATACCAGTACGACAAACTAAATCCAAGCGGGGAGGAGGGGGGCTATGTGATCGCGAGCCCGATGTCGGGGTTGTTAGCCAACTTTCGCAGAGCATCCAAATTATTCAGTCTAAAATTCTAAGGCAAGAGGAATATACAGAGGAAGGTTTTGAGTATGGACGGTGGACATTTTATATTGTTGGATTCGTTTGCGTTGATGTAGATTCTTTCAATATTTAATGTAGGGTCGGATGTTTCAAAAAACGCCAGAAAATCATAATAATAAGTTACCTCTCATGGCATGTCAGCTGATCATAATTATAAGCGTTAATAAAACCTAACTATTAGTTTAACATTCATCATCTTATCTTATCCCAATTAATTTGGGTCCGGCGCAGTACGTCAACGCTTTCCATACATATATTATCTTTATCAATCATCATCACAGTTACGCGTATCATATTGCACTCCCTTTTAAATCATGAGTATCATGTTCCACACGATCCAACATCTTACTGATGTTTACGGAACTGAGAACTTAAGTCAAACAAACACATCCCCCTGTCTTTCAAACTGAATTTCCTGAAAGCAGACAATACTCAAACAAGGCGTGTCCTGTAGCAATATCCCGCCTTATATTTCAAGATTGAGGAACGTTCAAGTGATCGTATCCGGTATTATTCACGAACCAATCGGATGTCCGGAACTTTCAGCCGTTGTGCCCCCATTCCAACCAATTCATCAGAATTTATTTTCTACTATATCATATTCGAAATGATTTTCTAGAAGAAAATGAGGAAATATCGTGAGATAAGATTTGCGTAGGGAAATGTCAAAGAAATGATGAATGGACTGCTTGAAAGATGATATACCCAAAAAGTGAATGGTTACTAATTATGACAGCTAATAAGTATGGAAGAAAAATACATGGAAACAATTTTTTTTTGGATGGATTTTGCATTAGGTGATGAGCAAAATGTCTTGAGTATGAATACAGATAGGTATAAGAGTAGAGGAAGACCAAAGAAACGATGGATGGACTGTGTGAAGAATGATATGGCAGCAAAGGACGTGTCTCAAAAGGAGGTGACTACTAAGATGACGAGTATAAAGATATGAAGACATGCAGCCCAAAAATGGAAACATGAGAACGTTAGATCACTAAAAATTTTCTTAAAAAAAGGTAAACTTCTAGATACTCTTAATGAAAACTTTTATTTGTTTGTTTGTTACAAAGATTCGTGGTGAATCATAGAATATGATTGATCTAAATTCAGGTTTACATCGTCAACAGCGTCTAGACTGGCAGACTCGATTTAAAAGCCTTGAAAACAAGGTGAGCCATATTTTTACACTTGAATGGATAAATCGTTTTGTGAATAAACCTCAGAATTTCGTATAGACATGTCCCCAAACTAGAAGGCCTACAGAAGCTATTTATATTAAACTAGCTGTACATTATGTGTTATGCATATTATGCGTTGCAAAGCACTTTTTCCTACCTACGGAACCTACGGTTTCCTACGGTAGGGAGGGGTAGAGTAGGGTAGGGTAGGTACCCTACCCTACTCTACCCTACCTTACCTACCTACCTACCCTATCCTTTGTCCGTCTCCTGGTTCTAAGCTACCTCCCCACCAATTTTCAGCCAAATCGGTTCTGCCGTTCTTGAGTTATAAATAGTGTAACTAACACCACTTTCTTTTATATATTAAGATTTCTACAGCAAATTTTTTATAATTTTTAAAAACAGCATTGTTTTAACATATAATATAACATTAACACCATGCTAGAAGCATATGCAGCTATGTTAAAGTTCCATGTAATAAGGGGCGACCGTATTGCCATCAACTGGGCACAAATCCAGTCTCCGTGGCTGCTACTGATAAGTTCCCGATAGAAAAACCCAATAACAATTTGACCGAATTGCTCTCAATAGCAATCATTCTCAATTTGACCGCGCACTAAAATGGTCTATCATCATCATCATTTCAGCCCGAAAGACGTTCACTGCTGGACATAGGCCTCCCCCAATAAGGTGAGGGTTTTGCCATAAACGCCACGCTTGGCAGGCGGGTTGGCGATCGCAGTACGGTTGTTACAAAAGCACAGAGAACGCTGCTGCCGATTCTCTGGTAAGTCCCTTAGTCGCCTCTTACGATACCCACGGGAAGATATTAGATGGTGCTATTCCTTACGTCCGACCCCACACAGACGGTGTATACTTAGTTTTTATTCAGTGCAATTTTTTTAAATATCAGAATTTTGTATACAACTTGCCGATCTAAACTGGATATCGTCTTGTAGGTACAACATTTTAAACCTACTATTGCTAGTAGTTATACCTTCTTTGTAGACAAAAAATATCCACTTTCAAATCATGGTTGAACTCTTTCTAACACAAGCCACACGCATACCATTGCCTGAAGATCTGCAGCTACACATAAACCTATCATCCAGTAAGCATCACTAGAGGTTCAATTTAGCGTGACGTCGTAACTCAAGCCATGCGACGTCGACGTATAACAGCTATGTTCAGTGAGCTTTGAGTTTTGATCCTTCGTATCGATTTCTGAGACTTGCATTGGATGTGTTTGATGTTTGTTCTATTGCTTGCGTAGTCTGATTCATTGTTGCTAGATGAGTGTGAAAAGGATATCAGGTATTCGTTCTATATATTTGCATATCTCATGAGACAGTATTTCATTAGATATATGCTGTGTGTGTGTTAAGTTGGAGAAAATGTGGAGAAAGTAGGTATCTCATGAAATGACAAGTAATAGGAGAAGTATGGAAGAAGGAAACATGCTGCGCCGACCCCAAATAAATTAGGATAAGGGCAAAATAATGATGATGATGTAGTAAAATTAAGACGATTAAATATTTGGCTGTATGAGCCAAAACTATTCCTTTTCTTAAATTATATTCCTATGGTCCGTCGAGCCGGATCCTTCGTCTGTTTAATGGTTCTTTTTGTAGTAAGTTGTAAAAGTTAAAATCTTACCTGTTTCCAGCTAAGATGACCAGCTCTGGTTTCGGAAATACGCCTTCAACTGAGCAGATGATGTTTAAGTATTTGTCGTCCAACCGGTCTTGTATCATGTCGAACTTTGTTTCTGGCACTGTCGGGCAAAATAATTAAAATTAGTAACAATGAATTTTTAAGCAGTGAATCTAGAAGAACTGAAAGGAAAGGGTCTCGCAAGCGTCTTTTTTTACTGACAACTAATAACAATGTTATTTCTGATAATCCAACTATAAATATATTTTATATTAACTATGTAGCAACAACAGAAACCGAACCCAGGATTTAATAAAATATTGACCTTCTTTGTTGACCGTACGTGGAAATGATTGAACATTGTTGTCCGGAAACATATAGATACCTAATACTCGTAGTTCTCTCGTTATTTATTTAGCAGGATTTGAAAAAACAAATTGGAATAAATTTTATTGCTGATTTTTGCGATTTGAATAATTGATGCTATTGAAAAATACTAACCGATACATGATATAAAATTGATATTAAAATTTTCATAGATTGCATCCAATCAAAGGGATTATCAAATCCATTTTTGGGAACCGTTGACAAATACAAGTTTTAAACCCAACAGTTATTGTATTACTAGCTGTACCCAGCATGCGTTGCAATGCACTTTTTACTACCCACCTACCCTATCCGACCTACCTACCCTATCCTACCTACCCTACCCTACGCTACCTACCTACCTACTCTACCCTACCCTACCCTACCCTACCCTTACTACCTACCCTACCCTACCTACCTACCCTACCCTACCTACCTACCCTACCCTACCCTACCCTACCTACCTACCCTACCCTACCTACCTACCCTACCCTACCTACCTACCCTACCCTACCTACCTTACCCTACCTACCTACCCTACCCTACCTACCTACCCTACCCTACCTACCTACCCTACCCTACCTACCTACCTACCCTACCCTACCTACCTACCCTACCCTACCTACCTACCCTACCTACCTACCCTACCCTACCCTACCTACCTACCCTACCTACCTACCCTACCTACCTACCCTACCCTACCGTATCCTATGTCCTTCTCCTGGCTCTAAACTACCTCCCTGCCAATTTTCAGCTAAATCGGTTCAGCCGTTCTTGAGTTATAAGTGAAGTAACTAACACGACTTTCTTTTATATATATAGATAAGTTAAATATGTAGAACCGACGAGCATTAAAAAAATGGGACTCAACTGGATTGTTTTGTGTTTTCTGCACTGGTGTTCTTCAGATTTGATATTTTAATATTACAGTATACCTTACTTTACTCCTCAAAAAGGAAGGGAGAAGAACAAAAAGCAGACGATAACTATAATGAATCCAATAGAAGCTGATAGAAGCGATGTTTTTTCAAGAAACAGGGGTCATGATTGATCAAAAGTCAAGAATTTTCTACTAAAAATAACCTTGTTTAAACATACTTTCGGTTATAGCTTTTACCGTCGCCGTTACCCCATCAGTCTATAATGTCATCGGATGGCAGAGTTTTGCGAACGACCATGTTTTAGAAACACAATATCTACTGTCTGTGATCACGCGAACGGTAATGGATACTGCTCTTATTGAACATGGAGTTAAGTTGTATGGAAAAGGGTTGGAGATGGGAGTTAACTTTCAAAAAACATACGTCTTAATTAAATTATCGGCTTAATAGGGGTGCGGACTGGGTAAAGAAAACGACATTCTATTTTGTCCGTCAGACAGGTAATACAAAAATATTTGACACGTATTTTTTGTTTTATCAAAATATCAAAAAATTACTAAGTTAAAACTCATTTAAGTTGGAGAGTGGGGGCTTACTACGTCACAAGTAGGTATAAAACTTACCTACATGTGACGTCATGCGCCATTTCAACTCAATATGTCTCCGTAATTTTATGACCACGTGAAAAAGAAAAAATACGTGTCCAATACTTTTCAATAAACTACACGACGGACAAAGAAAAAAAAATTGGATTATCCCCTATTATGATGCATCGTCAGTTGTACCTTATTTTAATAAAGTTTTTTAAGAACTATAGAACAAAGGCTTTCAATTTTCCCAAAACATATATTTCATAATCTACCGCAAACTATTGACAGCATAAATTGCAGTTTATTATATAAGAGGGTATGGTAGGCTGCACATAAATAAGTGGTAACAAAACCAGTACAACCAGGCCTCGAAATATATTGAGACTCCTTATTGCTCTAGGCCAGCTCAAGTTTTCAGTGTTACCACCGATGTGCGGTCTACTGTACCTAGGTGGAAACAAAAAATCAAAGGGAACATGTTGTAATTTCTCTAAATATGTGATTAAAATTACACGTATGGAATGAAATATAGTGGTTTATTCTTAACCAAAATTCTTCTGAAGCTATTCCATTAACCCTATAATTTTTAAGCACAACTGCAACTTAATTGCCGTCTCAGAGCTCGTCGCTTCCAGTTCATTATAAATGCGATGGACACAGAAGGTACTGTTGCTTCAAATATTGATGGATTTTCTAATATAAGCAAAACAGCCATTTGTATTCCATTAGCTTGCTTTCTTTGACTTTTAGTCCACCGTACCTTAGACGTAATACACTTTAAGCTAGCTTTTATTAAAAGTAGTAGTTTCGCTAGGAAATATTACTAAGGTTTTCAGAATTTTCTAAAACAACGCATTTTCATTTCATTATTTTTCTCGAACAACATGTAATGTCCATTACTGTTTTGTCAAATACAATGAACAAATCATTTCAGAAATGAAATATTAAAAGTTTTAACAGATAGACAGAATTTGTTTTACTTTTGTATATTTTATCGTCTTTTTAGAATTCGGAACTAAAATACTGCGGATTGTATGAATTATTCGCAAAATTAATGAGTTTCACGAATAAAATATTATTTCGGAGAGCGAAGCTTTTTTGTGGACAAGTTTTTCTGTTTTTACTTTAAAAAATTCTTTTGCCTTTCTCATCAGAAAGGCAAAAGAATTTTTTAAAGTAAAAACATTTTACGAAACTAAATACTTTTTTGACAGAAAATATTCTAGTTTTTTTCGTAAGAACTGTAGTAACTTAGAAAAAATATTAAGGTTACACTAGTGGTCATTCTTCCATAAAACGAAGTATGGTGATTACTCGTCTGTTTGACGGTGTAGGGTCAAATCTAAAAATTGCATCAACTGGTCTTGACATTATGTAGCCCTGTATGGAAGCAGAATTGGAAAAAAAAATTGGTTTGGAAGTTATGAGCGTCGAAACTTCCATATTTCAATTTTAACTTATCTTTGGGAATAAATAAATAACTTATGTACTATGATAATGGAAAAAGTGAAACCGTACAGGGATAGATAATTTATTCAAAAGTTCAAATAATTTATTTTGAGTAGATACATCCAGTAGTTTTTTCATAATATCTATACGGCCAAAACTCAATTTATGAAATATTACGCGCTCATTTTTGGTATAAATCGTCGTTTATTTAATTAAATAAATAAATAAACATGTAAATAACTAAATAAAAACGAGATAAATGAATACTAAATAAAAATACTGCACCCCTAAACCCTAAAATAAGCAAACTAAAACACCCAACAAACTAAATCATAACGTTCCCTATGTGCACCTGCAGATAAACTACCACAGAGTAATTTCCGTTCAGTCTTAGCACAAAGCTCATTGTTTTGCGGCCACTGGCTACCTCGTTATTATGTACGCTTTGTACGATGCATTTCATTTGTGCACTGTCAATAATTAATAGGCAGTAATTTCCTGCTCGATTCCAAGGGATTGATGAATTTTCATTGTTTATTTGCGGAATGATTTTGATTGATAGCGCTCATTAGAGTCAATGATTGACTGTTGAAGTTTTGCGAAGTTGGTCTCGAAAGTATTCTCTGTCTAGTATGTAATTGATTGCAAAACTTTTTTTTTTTAACAATTGTATATATTTATATCTATATTATTTATTAAAACAGGCCTCAAGTGGTAAAGTCAGACACAAGTGGAATGATTGAGCACATAAGTGTTGACCTCTCGTGAGACGAAATTTGTTAAAGAAGGTTTGGTTTAAGTTTTAATTGTTTTTATTGGTTTTTAAAAAGGCGCTAATTTCGTCCCACTGGAGGGTCAAGATGACTGTGCTCAATCATTCCACTTTGTCTGACTTTACCACTAGAGGCATGTTTTAATAAATAATATGGATTGAAATGTATACAATTCTAACTACATTTAATGATTAAAATATTTTTAAACATCATTCTGTCTTTATCTTTTAACAATTGACACAAATAAAACGATGTTTTGTTATCTGTTAAATTATTTTACAACCGATTATCACCTGACTGCCCGAAATTTAACATCATCTGCCTGGCATTTACCACGTTGCACTCAATATTTGTAAAAAGTATTCCGTTGTTTAAATAAAAAATCTCCCAAGTGAGAGTCGGACTCGCCCACGAAGGGTTCCGTACCATTTTTTATAAAAACGAGCAAAAAAAGTCACATTTTTGTATGGGTAAGAGGGGCTAAGAGCGCTAAGGGGGCTCTTAAATATTTAGTTTATTCTGTTTTTAGTATTTGTTGTTATAGCATCAACAGAAATACATAATCTGTAGAAATTTCAAATGGCTAACTATCACGGTTCATGAGATACAGCCTGGTGACAGACGGACAGCGAAGTCTCAGTAATAGGGTCCCGTTTGACCCTTTGGGTACGGAACCCTAAAAATGCTACACTTTGCAGTGTTTAAAGACAAACAGTAGATGTTGATAAAAATAGTGCAAATCTATTTAATTATTTATTTTACTTTTTATGTACACACAATTGACAACACAGGAAAAAACATAAAATATTACAGTACAAAGGTACTGCTTTTTGCATATGAAATTTCTAGAACCTTTTACTCACCAAATATAGTCATGGGCCTGGTCTTCTCATCTTCAGCCAGGAAGGTGGATATCACACATGTGTAGTTGCCGGTCAGCTCTGGATCTGGTGATGTGATGTGCAGAGCTCGGTGTTGTGTGTATGGGTTATGGGATACTTTGTATGATAGGTCCACCTGGATAAAAACATAGAATATTACTTCTCATTGAAAACAAATAGTTGGTTTTTTGACTCTCTTTCTGATAAGGTCATTTAAAGTTCAGTTTTAAAGTTCATTTACGTTTCATTTAAAGTCTAGTCATAGTAATTATTATTAGGTTTCTCGTTTTTATTTTGGTATTTGTTATAATATATGTTATTTAAAAAAAAATGTATGATGTGTATTAGTGTCTACGTATGTGTATGTATTTTCGAAAACTAGTAGTTATTTGTTACCTATCACAATGTTTTCGTTTTTTACCCTATGGTTGACTGGTAGAGAATGCCGTGTGGCATAAAGTCCACCTATGTACCACTTTTGTACATGAAGTTTAAATACTTTTCTCTTGTACTTTCTCTTGTAATTTTGACGTTCAAAAAGTGCTGATTATCAGCTTAGTTTGAATAAATGACTTTTGATTTTGACTTTGAAATAAATAAGGTAATAAATATTTACATCTAAAACAAAGTCCCTTCCCACCATCTACACATCTGTAAGCTTAAATCTTTTTAACTACAAAACAGATTTTGCTGCATAAATAATGTTAAAGTTAAAAAAAATGACAATTACGTACTTTATTTCTCAAAATTCCTAGCGCTTGTGGTTTTTGTGGTGGAATCCATTGGTACACCGGCTGTGTCTTGTCCATGTAAAACCACTTGACCACTAGACCGGTGACGTTGCTCGTAACGAAGTCGCAGTCCAGTGTGACGGAGTCTTTAGTTCCGTATTGAATCACATCAGGAACTCGTATGTTGATTATCCGAACTGAATGGACACCTGGAACGAAATATTTCATTGGTTATTTAAAATTGTATTTAAAATATTTCCAATCCTTTTCGGCTTTATCAAAATACATAATAAATAAGCAACTAAGTCAATATAAAAAAGGAAATCCGTAGACGCGTAGGCATGGCCAAGAATGCTATGTCTCAGCTCCACAAAATATGGAGAGATCGCAACTTTTCTCGGAAGACCAAAGTGAAATTGGTCAACACGCTGGTCTTTTCGATTTGCGGACACGGAGCAGAAACGTGGATCTTGAGAAAGGCGGACCGAGCTCGTATAGACCTTCGAGATGTGGTGCTGGAGGAAGTTACTTCAGATACCCTGGACTGCTTTCCGCACCAATGACTCCATCCTACGAGAGCTCAAAATAAAGACCAGGCTCTCTACGACCTGTCTCCGTGGAGTCTTATAATTTTTCGGCCATATAGCAAGAAAAGATGGCAATAACCTCGAACAACTGATGGTTACCGGCAAGGTGGATGGTAAACGAACAAGAGGTCGCAGCCCTTTGCGATGGTCCGACCAGATAAGCTCTGCTCTTGGTACAAAATTCCACGATGCGCTTTACTTGGCTAAGAATAGACAGATGAAAAAGATGTTTGCAAGGGTGGATCACGACCCTCAGTAATGAGGAGCACGACTTGAGGAGGAGGAAGTCAATATAACAAAGGATCAATAAGTAAGTACTTAGTAAAAAGTTGAAGCAAATAGAAATAATCCAGTTTGTCATCGTATTTATTATTAAATTTAGATAACCCAAAAACGAGCAATAATTCGGCGTTGCGGTATACCAGATTGTTAACGATCCCAGTTTTGGAAGCCAATTAGTTTCAACATGTCGACATATTGTGATATTTCACTCAAAACAAATTCTAGATTGTTCCACGCACGTGTTATCTAATACAATAATTTCAGCGAAAAACCCAATCTATCACGACATGGTCCGGGACTGTGGAACACGATAACTGGGTCGTGTCCCGGAAGGCTCAAATTCCGATGAGGCAGGACAAAAAATTAAAACATTCCGCGGTATTGGCAGAATCAATATTAAAGGGGGAGTTCGCCGCAGCACCCCGGGGACCTTCGCGCGCCAGTGGTCAGACCCGCTGGGTTTCATAAATACCAAGCCAATTGGCTCGGATTTTAGCCAGTTAAAACCAAGTCAAAGCACGATGCACACTACTAATAAAAACGTCTCATACGCTCAAGTAACTACTAGAGGCACAACGAAAGCGCCTCTGGCTGATACGAACAGCGACAAAAAATTGGATGAAATCTTGAAGTTAATGTCGTCATTCGATGAGAGATTAAGAAAAATTGAACATAGCAACAAAAATGCTACTTCTATACCAAAAAAATGAATACTATACTTAAACTTATGGCGTGGAACTCAAATGGGTTACAAAAACATCAGAATGAGTTACAAGTAGTATTAGAAATAGAAAAAATTGATGTGTGCCTAATATCAGAAACGCACTTCACAAAGCAATGTCATATTAAGTTTAAAGGATACAAAGTATACCATGCGCTACACCCTGACAATACTGCAAGAGGTGGAAGTGCCGTTATTGTTAAAGAAAACCTGAAGCACTATGAAGTGTTTAAATGCGAAGAGAAAGATATCCAAGCGGTAGCAATTTGTCTACAAACCAAAAAATACCCCTTAACAGTTTGTGCCATCTACTTTCCACCTCGGTACATGATAAAAAAAGACCACTATGTGAGTTTTCTAGCCCGCCTTGGCAATAGATTTATCTTAGGAGGTGACTTCAATGCTAAAAACACTTATTGGGGTTCCAGACTAACAACTACTAAAGGCAAAGAATTACTGAGTGCCATAAAAGAACTAAAATGTGACGTCATATCTACTGGAAAGCCCACCTATTGGCCAACAGATCCAAATAAAATACCGGACTTAATCGATTTCTTCGTAACCAAGAATCTTTCAACTAGTTATATAAAAACAGAACAAAGCTATGATTTGAACTCAGATCACTCTGCAATCTATTTAGAAATTAGCGAGAGTATTTTATACAAAGATAACAGTCTCACTCTTGTTAATAAGTTTACGGATTGGGAGAGTTTCAAGGCCAGATTGAATGATCATATAGACCTTAAGGTTCCATTAAAAACCCCCGAACATCTAAACAACGAAGTTGAAAAATTCATAATGCAAATCCAGCAAGCAGCGTGGGACAATACACCTCACTTCAACAAAAGGACGAAGGGAAATACGTACCCCTTCAGAATCAAACAGCTCATTATGGAGAAAAGGAAACAGAGAAAAACGTGGCATCAATCTAGGTGTCCTGATGACAAACGAAAACTAAATAAACTTACAAAAAAAGTAAGAAGATTAATCCAGGACTATAAAGACGACTCAACCAAAACCTACCTTCAGAAACTAAGTAATGACCATAGGGCAGATTACTCCCTTTGGAAAGCTACTAAGCATCTAAAGAGGCCGATAGCCCAAATTCCTCCCATCAAGTGTGAAAACGGGCAATGGGCACTTACAAATGAGCAAAAAGCTATGAGGTTTGCAGAGCACCTAGAAAATATCTTTCAACCAAACGAGGGAGAAATTATTGAAGACAGCACCCTGCTTAATATAGTGATGTCAGATAATGTCGATGCCATAAGACTAGTAACACCGAGAGAAGTAGCACGAGAAATAAAACAGAAAATAAGCCCTCGTAAATCACCAGGTTACGATTTAATAACAGGGGAAATACTTCATAACTTACCAAAAAAGGGTTTGGTTAAGTTAACAACTCTTATTAATGCTGCACTGAGGCTCAAATATGTACCAGACTTATGGAAAGTTGCTGAAGTAATAATGATAGCAAAGCCTGGAAAACCGGCTCATGAAACAACGTCATATAGACCGATCTCCCTGCTACCAATAATGTCAAAGCTGTTTGAGAAGCTGCTACTCAATCGGCTTAAACCAATAATAGATAGTATGAACATTATACCAGAGCACCAGTTCGGTTTTCGAGAAAAACACTCGACGATCGATCAAGTGCACAGAATAACAAACGTAATAGAAAACGCATTAGAAAACAAGAAAGTTTGTTCTACCGTTTTTCTAGACGTAGCTCAAGCGTTTGACAAAGTATGGCATGAAGGCCTTATACATAAATTAAAAAGCTTGCTACCGAAACAGTTTGCGGATATATTAGAATCCTACATTCTAAACAGAGTCTTTAGAATAAGACAAGAAGACGCTTATTCAGAACTTAAGCAAATAAAAGCTGGCGTACCGCAAGGAAGTGTGCTAGGTCCGGTCCTGTACCTACTATATACTTGCGATATTCCTGAATCAGAACACAATACCATTGGGACTTTTGCTGATGATACCGCCATAATGGCCGTTGGAAACAGCCACGAAGAAGCAGTAGAAAAGGTTCAAATGGCTGTCAATCAAGTTTATGACTGGACCAAAAAATGGAGGATAAAATTAAATGAATCCAAATCTGTACACATAGACTTTACTAACAAAAAGCAACAGCATTTTCCAGTTTATATTAACCTCAAAGAAATCCCTTACGAGAATACAGCGAAATATCTTGGTATGACCCTTGACGCAAAGCTCCGCTGGAAAGCCCACGTCAAGAAGAAAAAAGATGAACTGGACCTACGGTTCAAAAAAATGTATTGGCTGCTTGGAAGAAACTCCGTGCTGTCCGTGCAAAACAAATTGCTGCTATACAGACAAGTCCTGATGCCAGTTTGGACTTATGGTATTCAGCTGTGGGGCTGCACCAAACAGACCAATGTATTAATAATCCAACGATTCCAGAACAAAGTACTGAGGGAAATTGTAAATGCACCCTGGTACATACGAAATGATGACCTCCATCGGGACCTAAAAGTTGAGTTCATCGAAAAGGTGATACAAAAATCTGCAGAAGCTCACGAACAGCGACTTCATCAGCATGTGAACGTCGAGGCGATCCAGCTTCTCGACCACACGGACATAGTGAGAAGACTAAAAAGAACAAAACCGTTCGAGTTAGTGTTTAGTGTTCGTGAAAGTGAATAGTGTAATGTAGCAGAAGTGTTACCAAATAAACACAAGAACGAAGTGTATTCGCCTTAATAGAGACAATAAGGAAAGTGCCATTGGACACATTCTTAGTAAAGACAATATAGCAGTTTAGGTTTTAATTAAATTACTTATTAGTCTATATACAAGGCTAGATCGTAATAATGATTAGGGTTCATCTTTTGATGAACACTAGGATAAGTGATAAAAAAAAAAAAAAAAAAAAAAAAAATTGGCTCGGATGAGCGGTGACCACCTGTCATGTTCGACGTTAACTTTAAGAGCATCAATACGTTCGGGTTAAATAATTTTATTCAGTGACGCAGTTCAGTGCTCATTGATTGTCAAGGGAATTTATGAAACGATCTTTGTTTGTGACTGTTTATTCAATAACTGTTATATTGGACAGGTTTTGAATAAACACAAAGAAAGATAGATAAAGTAAGATAATAAGATATACTGATATAAGAAGTCAGAAAATGAAAAGTAAGTTTGCAAAATCGCTTAAACTATTCATTCTCAGGAGTCTGTAAACTATTTTTTTTTTTTTTTTTTAAAAAGGTGGTTTGCAGATTGCTGGGAGAGGGTATATAAGTAATATTAAGTAATATTAGTTTAACATTGTTTTTTTTTTTTTAAATATCGTTCCGTTCCCACAGACAATCTGTGAAAACAGCTTTGTGGGGCTTAGTTTTTAAATGAAATTTTGTATACAAATTGTTTAATAAATAAATAAATAATAATAAAGTATCGTTCACGTTCATTGCACTCTTTATCTCCTCTACTGTCTGAGCCAACTACACGATTGGAAATTAAAACACCACGAATAATAACCACAATCAATCCTTTAACGGTTTAACCCGAACAGAACAAAAGCTAACGGAAATCAGTTTCACAGATATTTGTATAAAACATTTTTATTTTTACCCAAAATAATCTGGCACAAAATTGAAGGGATTCCGGGAGGACGCATTAGGCTGCCGTTCTAGCGGAAACATCATATTATCGACGGAGGAATCCACCGGAATATTGTTTCGTGGTTTCCTATCAATTCCGGGGATGCCTTTGAGCTCCTCGCCCGTTTTTACGTCAAATATTTCAGCGTTGTTATTATTGGAAACCGTTTTTGCTCTGTATTAACGAAATTATACGGAGTTAGAGAATTAATTTATTAAGGTCCGCGTAATTTGTATAAATCTCCACTGAGAAATTAATTTTAGGGACCTTGACTCAATAATGTTTGAAAACATTATGCTGTCCTTTTGGAGCAATACTTGGTTTGAAATTTAATTCTGACAAATATAATTAAATAGAATTTTCTTTTGTGCTATTTGATATTTACAAAATTCTAATATTATTGAAGTAGAAAATAAACATAGGTTTTGTAGTAATTTAATTTAACACTAAAATATTTCTAGTTAAAACCCGAAAAAAATTTAAACTTACAAAAAAATACAAAAGGTTTTTCCTTCATCTATCACTGACAATAGTTACTACAAAATCTAAACAACAAACATAACAGCATACATTATTTAAAATGCTCCCACAACAAGCACAAAATAAGGGTCTGATTGGTTTCACTTACATCAACCCAACAAAACAGTTTTATTAAAACTCGTCGTCAGTTCATTGGGGTGTGTGCACATCGCAGAAAGTTGCGTCCCGCCGCCATATTGCATACACCCTCTACATTATCTGAGTCGCCATCCGTAACAGCCAGTGCCATTGTCAACCGACGGACTCAACTATCTTCAGTATTGTCCACAAAAGAAATTAAAAAAAATATGTTTGAAATGACTAGATAACGTCAAATGACTTTTTTTTTGTTTTGCAGTCGTTGGCAACATTTGGGCAGTGTTGGTCGGATTTCGGTTGTAAATTAGGAATAACGGAGCAGTTTTTTTTTTTGAAATATTTTTGTTGAATTCTGTATTTAATGTTTCAGAGTCTCTGAACGAGTTTAATATTTTTACATTGGTATGATTGACGATTGAGTGGTTGTTGTAACTGTGTTCTGAAATTGTAAAGTAGACAAAGAAAAAGAAAGAAAACCCATTTCAAATATAAGAGCAAACTATCAAAGATACAATATATCAACGATTTATATCTTTTTTTATTTAATACGTTGCAAAATGGTCGCGTTTCTAATTCGCCTAGAAATTTGGTTTGTGTAAAAATAGTATATTTCGTTACATGCGGGATGTGCTAGTTATTTTTTCTCAATTGAAATACTTTTTCGAGCGACCTAGGTAAGGTAATCTTTAAACGATAGAAACAATAAATAATTATTTAAACTTAAACTGTCACTTACGAGAAATCTTCCGTGATTATTAGTCACTGTGAGCTCCCGCAGTGTACAGTGTCATCGTGTAACAGTGTATTAATTATTCGTTTAAAGATTATAATTGATCTCCAAAATATAAAAGTGGAAAGATCCTTACAGACCACATATTTCTAATTTCCACTAAGTACGTTGCGGTCGCCAAAGGTCTATAGAAAGTGCTCAGTCACCTTTAGCAAGAGGTTTCGGCTCAAGAAATGAGTAAATTGCGATATAAGAGGCAATATAGCAGACAGGCTTGGCACAATGCCAAACTGACATTAAATTATAAGGTCTTTACGTGGCGATTTATCGAGACTTGAATTTAAAAGGTTTCAAATATATTTGCAATATGTGAATTGGTCTTTGTTTTTGTTTGAGCAGACGAGCTAATAAATTATTAAGAAAAAAATCAACTCAGTGAAATATTCGTAAATTTTTTTTTGGAATGGTTTCTCGTAGTTCGACCTATGAGGTTGTCGTCTGCTTAACCGGACTATCCTATGGGTGCCTTGAGAGTAAGGCCTCCAGCCAGGGCATAAAAACTTACAAACTAAGCGACTACACGCTAAGGGCACCTCCTGTGGGGTACGAGCCTCGGCTAAGGGCGTCACTGGGGGAGGACAGCAAGGAGGCAGGCTGGATCTGAATGAGAATTTCTGTCAATTTTGAAAGTTTTCATTTATATTTTTGTTTTGAAACCCTTGGTCACTAAGATCCAGAAGCGAGCAGAAATGTTTAGATAAGAAGGGTAAGAGGTGCGAGTCAAAAATATCTCCTTGATTGTACATTTATATCAAGTATCAACAATAGTATTGTGCTCTACAGATACCAGTCGAAAAAATACCATGAAAGAAAAGAATATCTCAAAACAAATGAAACCTTTTGACGAAACCTACATAAGAATCCTATGTCATAACTCCACCTGGCCATTAAAACCAATCATCACAAACACGACAATAATAACATCAAACAAACAGCATGTTTTGCAAGAAAGCCTCAGCAAGTATTGCACAGGCCGTTGCTCCTGTGCATCGCTTCGTTGATCACCCTCGTCACGGTGCGCAAGTATGTTAGTACAATTTTCATTTTTTTCTTGGAGATAAAGTGTATGGTTTTGCTGATAGGCAGAACGCGTGTAGAAGCTATCTTTGTGTAGTTTTCGTCATTTTTGAACCTCTAGATCTTCAAGCAATTGCATATTGGTAAATATTTATTCGTACTACCAATGTGAAATATGGTCGTTTATTTCAATGGTTTGGGCAGTTAAACCATTATATCATTAAAAGTGTGGCATTTCGTATTAAAATCTTATAGTTTTCAAGTCGATACATCACACTACTTAGGTTGTAAGCGTTCAGAAACACAGACGCAGGCAGAGAGTTCCAATCCTTTGCTGTGCGCATTATGAAAGACGTTTGTTTTAGTACGAATTGGTGGAATAGCAACAAGGTAGGGATGGTAACGGAAGGGGGGGGCGCAATTATTTCGTCTTTAGTTCCTGAAGGTTAGGCAAATTTGTCCCTATTCGTACATCCATATTTCGCTATTATTTTTATGTCGCATGCAATAGGGGCGAGCCTATTGACATCAACCGGGCACAAATCCAAACTTCGTGGCTGATGAATAACTGAGAAATTCTTAATAGAATACCCAGTAACACTTCCCGACCTGGGATTCGATCCTAGGACCTTTCTCAACAGTCACGCTTGTAACCACTAGAACCTAGTGACTAGACCAACGAAGCATCAATGAGGAGTGGATGGTACGATGATATATGATCTAAAGGGTTAAGCCTGAGCTGCGTTGGTGGTTTTCATTCATGATAACATCTGGGCTCCTGGGACACTCAGACTAGGATAAAAAAAAATTTGAAGTTAAACTTCTTATGCGACTTCCAACAAGCTTGCGTTAAACGTTTAACGTCTACCATAGAGGGGGAATAGAAAGAGACAGAGCGAGAGTGAATGCGTGGCACTAGAACGCATGCGTGTAGTATTACGAAGTTTTACTTTTTCCGCGCGGAGGGACTCCACGCACAATTTTTTACTTTTTAATACCGGTAACATTTTATATTTTATCTAGACATATTTGTTAAGTTCCTACTATTACGCCCTCCTAACTTAACATAATTCGCATGCCACGTTCCCATTTGACCGGAGATCCGTTTAATAATTCGAAGTCATTCATCGTGAATATTTAAACACGCACCTTCCGGCACGTGTCCTCGAATTAATCACATGTTGGGCGTAAGAAAGAGACAAGATTACACTGCCCCTCAGTTTAAGGTGAGAGTGAGCGGGATGGACATAGGACATCTGTATCGGAATCATCGGGTGTGACCGACTCGTGCGCAGTCTAATAAACTGCTGATGATAGCAACGATACCAGGTAACTGTCGGCGTTTGGCGCCATATTGTTCTTAGGCCATTGTATTTTGTTTTGTTCTTTTCTGTTTTGTGTGTAGTGCAGTTGCATGTATGTCGGTATATTGAACAAAGAATATGGTAAGAAATACGTGTAACGGGTTTCTCGTGTCTATACCAGAGAAGGCTGTAATTTCGCGCGCTACGCGGCCAAGACTTGTCAAATGACCGGCCCGCTCTTGAACCAAACTGGTCGGACTCCTGGTCGTGCGACCAACTTTCTTCCTGATTTCGAACTAAATTGGCTTCTGCGGCCAAAACTCGTGGCCGAGGTCCCTAACTCACTGCTTGAGTCAACTATAATAATCATGAATAAAGATGTAAACTACTTTAGATGATCCATCTTAAATAGACATTCTGTCCTCATTCTCCAAAACCACTATAGGCCCAGAATACATAATAGTGCTAGTAGTACCTACTACTAGTAGGTACTATGGTCTAGTACTATAGGCCTATTTTTGCGGAAAGAATCATTGTCGTCCGACGTGATCGAACGACAAATGAACGGATGTGTATTTGCATATAGTACAATGTACTATTCTACAAGGAAGTCATTATCTATAATGTATTTTACTCGCCAAAGGCACGATTTATAAGTGTCAATGAAATTGATTCACTACTTAACTTTTTTATACGCACGTGGCCATGTGTTATTTTCCTTCTTTCTGTTATTTCGTTACCTTGGTTACTAATTGAAGACTGTCAGTGACCGAAATCAAAAGTGGCACGTGTCACATACTTCATATCAATAAGGAAAAAATCTTGAAGGAAAGATTTAAGTGACAATAACCCAAAGGTTTTGCGCACCGGCAAGAGATCAGTAGCGAGTTTGACCTTTAAACGTTGAACTATTGCTGGAAATCTAATAATTTTATGAAAACTTATGAAAAGAAAGTCTCTTTAAAAAGTCAAAGAAATTCAATTTTGAATAACTCATAAAAGTCACACGGCTATTTGAACAAACAATCGTAAGCACAGCAAGCATTAAGCTTCTTACCACCAAAGGGTTGTAAGGACAGAGGGGACAGAGGCTTCGCGATCTACATTCGTCCAGTTATACAAGGTGTTGTTTTGCATCCTAGTCGAAATTCAGAAGGTTGTAACAAAACACATAAATAATCAATATAAATTACGGTACCTAGCTAATTATTAATAAAAGCTGGTTTTTTTGTTGTTTATGTTTGTCAATATTTCAGAATAACCCCCTTAACGAAGTTTAGGGAATAAGAAATTATCGAATTAACTTTTGAGATTGTTTGTATGTGTGAAAGCGAGTTATAGGGCGAGGATCACACGGGCCGCGTTTAAAACACAGGTGGCAATGGTGTCACACTTATCAATTTCCGTAAATAAAAAGAAAAAAACTAACAATTTTATTAATGATTCAGGTCGAGAATCTCAAGCATGGTTACTTCCTTGAATTTTGTGAGGATGCAAAACAGCAGCTTGTTTTTAAGTCCCAAAATAATTACAAAACATGACAGCCCTGCAATCACTTTTAACCTCATGTATTTTAATATCCAAGCACACTTCCTTATCTTTAAGAGGGCGCACACAAATTAATAAGAAGTGAAGGCATCTCATCATACCGGTGGAACAAGGAACGGTACCGTACTGGAAGCCTTACAAACTCGTCTTCTTCCGGAGCGCTCGGATGCGGTGCAATTTGTGGTTGTTTTGTTAATAAACAGCAGGCTATGAACCTTATATTGTGTTACTAGCTTATGCCCGCGGCGTCGCCCGCGTGGTGTTCGATAATTACCCTATGGGAACATATTATCGGGATAAAAAGTTTCCTATAAGATAATCCAGGCGATAAACTACCCGTGTGCCAAATTTCATCCAAATCCATTCAGTAGTTTTTGCGTGAAAGAGTAACAAACATCCATCCATCCATCCATCCTCACAAACTTTCGCATTTATAATATTAGTAGGATTATGGTTTATCTTGTGTCGGATGTGTAGTCGATCTTGTAATATGTACCTTAAGCATTTTATACATGGTTGAAGATACTTCGACGCACAAACGGTCACCACGTATTCTGTACATCATTCCGAACAGCCACAGTCACATCCACATATTACATACAGCTGTCCCGCGCAACTTCGTCTGCGTCACATTTTCCCCGTTTTCGCAACATTTTTCATTGATGCTCCGCTCCTATTGGTCGTAGCGTGATGATATATAGCCTATGTCCTTCCTCAGGTTGAAATCTATCTTCTTGTCAAATTTCATTAAGATCCGATCAGCCGTTCAGTCGTGAAAAGGTAACAATGAAACTTACTTTCGCATTTATAATATTAGTTAGGATTAGTTACCTTTTTTTTTTTTTTTTTGCGGATGGGAAATCATCAAATGACTTCTCCCGCTCGCGGGAGGGAGTGTCAGACTTGTACTGACTAAAACCCACCCATGTTCCTTCTTCGCCCTTTGTGTTCCAGGGCCGCGGTATCTCTTTCGAACAACCCGCAGCCCTGGCAGGCATCGGCCCTTTCGGACCCCTTCCGGTTTGCTGACATCTCCTTGAGGCGCGCGTGGAACACGTACGCGCCGTCGACACGACCTGTCGTCATGAGACGGACGGACGGTGAGCTAGCCCATTACTCACCGTCCACAGGCTCGCGCCTACGGTGGCCGGGGGCCAAGGATTAGTTACCTCAGGTTGAAATCTATCTTCTTGCCAAATGTCATTAAGATCCGATCAGCCGTTTAGTCGTGAACAGGTAACAAACAAACTTACTTTAATCGCATTTATAATAGTAGTTAGGATTCCTCGGTAATTAAAAAAAACAGCCTGTGTAACGTCAAGAGGGCCTAGAGAAAGTGAAATTATGTTTTATGAGCGATGACGTCTATCAACCAATGTTTTGTCGTTAAAGACCATATTATCGTCATTCTTTTAACCTTATCTCAATTTATTTGGGGTACCATGAACCGTGTCTTCTTCTTCCATACTTCTCTATTACCTGTCATCTCATCAGATACATCCTTTCTTGCCATAATTATCATCCTTCATACAGCTTCGTTTAAAATATCCCATTTTTTTCAACGATTGCTTTTTGATAGAACGTCGTTTTAGTTAGGCCATAATATTAATAAATAATTAAAAAAAAAAAAAAAAAACTGTGGCTTTTAGAGAGTGTTAACCTCAGTATTTTTTTAATTTACTCATAATTTCTATCAAAAATGGTAAAGCTCTGGAAGTACAGTAGGTACTTACATAAGCTGTAACTTTTCATTCCATGATTTGACGAAACTACACAAGTCTTACAAAAAAATACCCCACACCGTGATCATTCTACCGGTTATATAGCTACTAGCGTGAAACATAAAAATTATTAAAAAAAAAAAAAACATAATTATAATTACTGAGGCCGCACGAGTCACGACCTGGCTCCCTTGTTTTTTTTTCTGCATTATTTAACAAAAGCAGCGCACGTAAGGCACGCGACTAAGACATGTGTTCACGGTCTGCTAGCCCACACTTAAGGACAAAGGTGTTTGGTTATAAAAAAACCGGATTCCCGCTCATGTGCACTTGCCTTTTTTGCCTGTGGCGAAGACGTAGTAGGAAGAAACGAGAATTGTTTTATGACGTTGTTAAGGTATTGTAAAGGTCAGGTTCTGATTTATGCTATGACCCGACCATTGGCAAAAAGACTGGATTTCTGTAGTTTTTTTTGCTTAGGTTAGCTTGTGTTTTACAATACAATGCAAGTTTTATGGTGTCTGGAAGTCACCGAAGTAGAAAAGCAATCTAAGTAGAAAAGAAACTGATTTAAAAAGCTAGAAAGTTCTAACTAACTTTTAAAATCAGTTTCTATCTAGAGGTAAATAGAATATTTTTAATAAGAACATGTGTTTTTTTAGGGTTCCTTACCCAAGGGGTCAAACGGGATCCTATTACTGAGACTTCGCTGTCCGTCCGTCCGTCCGTCCCTCTGTCACCAGGCTGTATCTCATGAACCCTGATAATAAGCCAGTTGAAATTTCTACAGATTATGTATTTCTATTGATGCTATAAAAACTCTATGCTCGTTTATATAAATAATAGTACGGAACCCTTCGTGTGCGAGTCCGGCTCACAACTGGCCGGTTTTTTTGAATTGTCATTTACATCCTGACGTTACCTCTACTTGTTGCTGGAATTAATTTATCTCTTCTTACCAATAACGTGACACTTTATCAATATATAGAACAGTTTAAAAACCTTTCTCCTCAGTTTCAAAAACCATTCAACATTTCTTCAGCTCAAGCAAAATACACTAAATTTCCCAAGAACTCAGTGCAAAACATTTTTAGTCGTACCACTTCACGCAAATCCTCTTCTCTTTTATAAAATCGTTTTGAACTTAAACCGGGTCGAAGGCGGAACCATTAAAAACACATCTAAAGAATCTTCAGTATCAAATTCCAAAGAATAATATAAAGTTTTCCGATGAGGAACATCATGAAAGTGACTTGCTTAATGTTAAATAGGGGTTCGACACTCCAATGTCAGTTGTGCCTTTGAATTTTTTAAGCCACTGAGTTAAAACTTTCTCATACATTAGGGAGACCACAAATTTAACGAGATTTTACAGATTCCGTTTGCGGCTTTATTTTCGTATTAGGAACGCGGCTAACTTACGCGACGCATCTTTAAGAATTCAAACGAAAGCTTATTTCGAGAGACCATGAAAGGCTTTTACATTCGAAATAATGTTAGCGGTAACTTTTGCCGGGTTCTCAGATAGGATAAAATAAGTCTCTAGAGCTTTTTTTTCTGAAATAAACTTTTTGTAACTAGCTTGGCTATGTGATAATGTAATCATTATATTAATACATAGTAACTACTACTTTCAAGTCTTTTGTATTGAATATCCAGCAGTTTTTCGACGCGTTTGTGGTTTCAAACCTAAACCTAATCTGAAAGCTAAATGAACTTAACTCATACGTACAATACACACTCACACCCACACCCACACCCACACAAAGGCACACTAACTCAAAAACCCACTCCCATACACCACACATGCGCGCTCCTTTACGCCCTAATGTTTTGTTTTGTAATATTTTATAGAAAATTTTATATTTTTCAATTGCATACCCTGTATAATGTTAAGTGGAAGAGCGGAGACACCTAACACAAGCATCTCCTTGCTTAAAAGGTGATCTCCAAATCATGTTTGTTGAAGAACCATGTAATTGAAATAAACCTTTTTTTTTTTTTTTTTTTTTTTTTTCTTAAACAATTTCTATGTTACAGCCAGCGTGCTATCTAAAAGATTTCAATACCTACTCGATATTATTATTTCGCGATAATTGATCCATTTGTTTAGTTTCCTCAAATATGACCACACTTTTTTACACACGCTATATACTTAATCAGTTTAAAATATGAAGTAATAAAAAAAAACTCTCACATACTTCACAAAAATGTTATCAATTGAATGATTAAATCATAAAATTTCCAGCCAATCCACCAAAGTTTGGCCTTACTACCAAATACCAAACTCCCTTCAGGAGACGAGTGACGAACTCTTTGGAACTTATCCTCCATGATTTGCATGACACGTGACAATGTTTCTACGTCAATCTCAGTTTGTACGTCGTCAAAGTTGCTTCGCTGTGGTTTTAATAACTGATGAGCTAGCTGAGTCATATGGAATAAGTATTTCAAGAGTTTGATATTTAATAAGGCGTCGTCGGTGAAACAAGGTTGAATAATCTGCGTTTCGCTGATGACATTGTCCTTTTCTCCTCTACAGCCACAGAACTAGAGCAAATGCTACAAGAACTTAGCGATGCAAGCCTTGAGGTTGGACTGAAGATGAAAATGTCAAAGACCAAGGTCATGACCAACAGCTCCGAGAGGAGCATACACGTAGGTGGCGAGAATATACAATATGTCCAAGAATATACCTACTTGGGCCAAGTGATTTCTTTTCAGGCAAGGCAGGATAAGGAAATTCTAAGACGCACAGAAAATGCCTGGAAGAGTTACTGTTCCATGAAGGAGTATTTCAAGGGCACTCTGCCCATGTCTCTGAAGCGAAAGCTAATGGACATGTGTATTCTCCCCATCTTGACCTACGGTGCACAAACTTGGTCTTTGACTAACATCCAAAAGTCCAAACTCAAGGTTTGCCAACGTGCTATGGAGCGCAGTATCTTAGGTGTAAAATTAACAGATCATGTTCGAAACACTGCACTGCGCTCCAAAACGCAAATCATTGACGTGGCTCAAAAGGCTGCCCAACTTAAATGGGACTGGGCAGGACATGTCTGTCGCATGCCGAACGAGCTGTGGGCCCGCAAAGCTCAGGATTGGTGCCCTGAAACAGTGACACGGGGTCGCGGCAGACCACGAAGGAGATGGCGGGACGAACTAAATGTTTTCCTTGAGAATTGGAAAGAAGCAGCACAGAATCGCGACCGTTGGAAGGAATGGAGGGAGGCCTTTGCCCAGCAGTGGGACAATACAGGCTAGCTATAATTTTGAAAAATAAGGGTTTTGAAAACCGTGCTGCGGTCGTAGTGACTTCAACAGACAAAATATTGTACAGAAAAAGTATGATGAGAGTTGTTTCTGTTGAAGTCAGCAACAGGGAATTCAATATACTTAAAAAAAAATGTAGGTAGTGATACTTACAAATTCTTATGTTATAATTTGGCGGTTGGTTCTCAACTCGAGCAGAAAAGTGGTAATTCACAATAAGCGTTTGTACAATATTTTCGGTAATAGCACATTTTAAAAGACGACACGACACCGCGCGTTCTCCCTGTCGGTCGGTGTACGCACGGCCACCAATCAAGCTATTCAAAACCAGTCTATACGGGAAACCTATACAAAGCGATGCCATGTTATACTGGAAATTTATACCTTGATGTATCGCCGTGTGTAGGCATTAACGGATTTCATACAAGCCAAAATGCTGCGGTTTGTCTCCACCGATCCCGAGATCAGATTGAATCGAAAACTGATCCCGCCGTTTTGTCTCCACAGATCTCGAGATCCGTTTCCAACGCAAAATTAATTAATATTTGTATCCATCAACCCCAAAATCTGTGGCTACATGTACTCTATTCTTTTTATAAATTGATCCCAATTTACAGAGATAAGGATTAACATATCATATTTTTTGAAACTGCTTTTTATTTCCATCAGACCAGTTTTAAAAAAATATTTTTTTTTCGTCTCCACCGGAGACAAATCCAAAATGCAACGTGAGATCCGTGTCGTGGAGCGGTGTCGTTAGAAAATCACCTAATACAAGTAGAACTCAAACAACGATATTTCGCTTCTCGTTTTCACAAAAATAAAATTTTTTTCAGAACTGCCATTTCCTCGAATAACTGGCACGTGGAGCTGCCATACGAGTTTTATTTTTAATTGGGTCTCAATCAAAAGTTGGCCTTAGTTTAACAATGGAACCTACAATACAATCAAAAATTTGTTCGAGTGAACCAGTCGGCTCAATGACACGTGATACTGGCCTCAAAAAGTTTAGAATATAATTGTATTTTTGATTGTTGTTAGTATGGGTTTTGGAGGCCTTGTTTTTATCATGATGACTCCTAGTATCACACTACCGCATCACAGACACTAAACTCGCGAACGGGCACTGTCAGTTGTGACTGGTCATCTCTTAGCTGCCACGGTTTATTTTAATTACTTTATTTTTGAACTACTGATTTAAGCTTTTACTTTGGGCGCTCTTAACTTGCACGTTTTACAAATTTTTTTTCTACATCTTTTTCACATATTTGTAATTCTCAACATGAATGATGCAACCAAGATTTTGTAACATAATTTGATTTTAGAGTGTCCAAGGAGTTTCTTGCCCATTCTTCTCCATAGAGATCTACGCTTTGGAATGGGCAACTACAGTACTTTCACAAGTTATTATGCCTTGTGACTAGACTGTAGCTTCTTGTTTTTTTTTTTTGTTTTTTGGCTGTTAAAAGTGCCTGTATTAGTCTAATTGAAACAACGCTTTGAGTTTGAGTTAAAAGGCAGCAACACCTCGGCAGGCCTGGGTGGAGATGGCAAGGTGCGCTAAATTTTTGGTTATAAAGACTAGTTCTGGCAGAATGAAGTTTGAAGAGATTAAAATTGACTTTTCCCTGCAGTGGAACTATAGATACAGATGTTTAATACACACTTCATAAAACATCAAATATTATAAACATATGGGGTGGATTTATTTTAATTTTGTGGTGATTTACACTTCTTATTTGATTAGCAGGTACAAGTGTAAATATTTGACTGCTATCAGCAATGAGAAGTTCTGCATCATAGCCGTCATAAGTACTTTCAAGTCATATTTTCATTCGGTTTTATTTGCAGTTTAACAACATTCTAAATCCAGTTACTTGTTATTAGATTTATTTGACCTGATTTCCTTAGGGAAATCAAGATGTCTCATCATAATGTAAGGGGGATGCTGCCGTCCATCTACGCGATATCCCTAAGTTGCTTCTAACGACTCCCATGAGGAGATGTAGGGTGGCCTGTTCAGATATGGATTTTTGGCTAAATAGTTAGATACCTACCCTACGACGATTTCGTCATTTTTAAAGCGCGTTATTTCTCTTGTGTCGTGGGTTTGTTTCTTATCGAAAATCGACACAATATTCTAGAAATTTGAGGGCACAATTTCTTTCATAGATCGCTTTCAACTTATTGAATTGTCTGGAAGTGCCCATAGTGGAGCTTACACACCAAAGCCATGTCGGCAAGTTTTGTACGAGTCCAGTTGACATGCCACAGTAGGTAATAAACCATAAACGATGACTTGCTGGTCTTGCATAGAAAGTATTGACAATACCCTTAGTAAAATTCCGCCGTGGCGTCTCCGTGCTCTTTGGCGCAGCATCAAATCCGCTATCCACTTCCGACATTTTCTTGCGTGTTGGAGTTATTCAAGAAAATCAAATAAAGTGATACTGGCAATGTCCTCGGGATCTTAAACAAACCAATGGTCATTTTGTCAATACGATCAATCCAAAGATTCGTAAGACAAGGTATTTTTATGTTTCCCGCAGTGAGTTCATATGATGAGGTTTGACTGGCTTCGTTTCGCTCTTCACTTTGTTCTTCCATAACGTCTAATTTTACCACACATCAGTACCGTGTCTTTACGCTCTATTTCCTTTATAAAGTAGGCTGAGAGCAGTTTTTACGACTGTATCATTATCGTTAGGAGGCGAGTTAGCTACTCATTTAGTAGTTTCATCTTTATAAACTATAAGTAACATTGTTTTCACTTTAAGAACCGAGCATTTATCAATGAAAATTACCTTAATCGTACCCATATGCCTTAAATAATTTCTGAATCTTGTCATCTTGTATGACCAATTTCTTTATCATTTTTCATAGTTTTTTTTTATCAGTTTTCACAAAACCAAGTTTTTAGTTAGCGAGCGGTATACGGAGCGACTAACGCTGTGGCGACGTAGTACATCCTTACCTAACCCTTTCGTTCCACCTGCTGAGAGTCTTCCACCTGGACATTAGTTGCCATGGCTGACATGGAAGTCTTTAAATAGACTTCGGACCCAGGTTGGTTGCAGCAAGGAAAACCTGTTCAGGTGAAGATTCGTTAGTGATTCTGCCCTGGAGTATAAATGTGGTGCTGTCCCACAAACGATGCGGCACTTAAAATCGTGTCCTGCGTGCCCTGCTGTTTGTTCATTACAGAAACTGATGGACGCTAAAGAGAACGCCAAACTAGTGGCTAAGTTCTGGGCCGACACAATTTACATTGCCATCGACACGCTAAGAAGAAGAAGCATAACTTCACTTTAAAAATAACATTTCATTTGTATTCACGTGTAGCATTATTAAAAATGTATGTAAAAGCGAGACTTGAATTCAAAACACCTGTATAAAAATCATCTAAATTAAATTGTAATTTACTTATCCTTAACACGATAAATTAACTAAAAACAAACGTCATTTTATTCCGTACTGAACAAGGTATTAGGGACATTAATTAGTAGTAGGTGGTACCTATTTATAAAAGCAAGGAGTACATTGTTCGTGTAAGTGATGTCATAGATTAGGTAAAGGTTGGCAGAAGCGTCATATTCCCAAAGACGCAAGATGGAGAACCTGAAATGAAAATTATAAATGGTACTGAGGTTATGGGCTCTACAATTGCTGTAAACGATTTTTTTTTTTTTTTTTTTCAGGAAAACTGTCAGCAGCTTCTTATTAATATGCTTCTATAAGTATTCTGGTGGTGCGAAACGTCTTATCTCTGTTTTCAGTATGTGTCAGTATAATTATGTTCATAATATTGTCCAAAAATGGTTCAGTTAGATTTATTTTCACAAATAACCAACTTCAAAGAAAGAATAAGGTTATTTAGTCAGCATTTACGAATTGTAATGTTTTTGCGAATGTAATCTTCCAGATAAGGTCGTTTTTTTGTGAATGACATCAGCTGTCAGATAAACCTAGGAGGAGATTGCTTAATCGGGCTATCCTGGGTCCCCTGAATGTAAGGCCAGGACAAAAACCTAAAAACTGACTACTGACACCTGGCGTCTATCACCCGACTTGCTGGATCCGACCAAAAGTTGTTAATGAGATGTTCCTTCTGGTATTTATATAATCTGTGGCGATATGCAGTGAAGCGAACTGAGCTCAAGGCATCTGCCGCACGCGACATGATGTTAATGTAAAACTCCATTAATGTCTAAGTTTATTCCACTGCTGGAATGAATACAATTCTGAAACAATTAAAATTGATGCCAGCCTTTGACTTGTTGAGATTTATTCCTAAAGGGATGTTGCGAAGGGGTGTTTGTTTAAATTATAGTCCTAGTTTGTTATTCTGTGTCTGATTTGGGTAAAAGGAAAATACATTGTAGATAGAATAACATTATTCTAGAATCTACTGGATGCGAGAAGAACCGGAACGGT
Source organism: Cerastis leucographa (assembly GCA_963082945.1). Classification (NCBI taxonomy): domain Eukaryota; kingdom Metazoa; phylum Arthropoda; class Insecta; order Lepidoptera; family Noctuidae; genus Cerastis; species Cerastis leucographa. The sequence continues at coordinate 4,198,555 of OY720381.1, read as the reverse complement.
CGATGGCGACGTTTGGGAGAGGTTATGTCCAGTTGTGGTTGCCTTTAACGAAATGATAATCATGATACTTGAAACTCATCATCTGCCTAGCCGTTGAGTTGGGGCCGGCTTCCAGTCGCACAGGATGCAGCTGAATACCAGTATTTTATGTTGGATCGACTGCCTATCTGCGATCTAAACCCGGTTAGTACTGAGTAATACGCATATACGCATTACGTTTACCCCTTGGCAAGACTGGTGGTCAGACCTTTGGGTGTTTGACTACCTGCAACGACTGTCAAAGATAAAAAAATGCCAGCCGGGACTTCCTAGGCAAGCGTGGTTAACCTAAAGATTGATCCGTGCGGCTGTTATTATTTAGCCACGAGCAAGATAATTTTAATTTTACTTGTTCAGCTTCTCCATAATACTCATATACTCAACAAAAATATTCTTTGAGTTATCTTCGGCCAAGCGCAGTGGGCCATAGATGATTCAAATAGTGTTCATTAGCCAGGATGCGCCGCATACGCACTCGACCTCATTCTCGGAATAAACAAAGGAAAAGGAAACTCATTTGTCAATGCACCTACCTATTCATTTGATGCCTTGAAGATTCCAGGGCCACACTAATACCACACAATCATTATGGTTTTAAAATAGTCACGTAAGTTTTCGATCTTCGTTGTAATATGGGAGAAAACTTTTTTCAAAATAACCGACATGGAAAAGGAGTTACTGATCGTAGTGAAAGTAGGATAATTGGCCATAAACAAGTACATCATCATCATCAACATTTCAGCCGAAAGACGTCCACTGCTGGACATAGGCCTCCCCCAAGTGACGTCACATTGACCGGTCCCGTGCGCCGCATTCAGCGGATCCCCGCAACCTTTACCAGGTCATCGGTCCACCTAGTGGGAGGCCTTCCAACGTTTCGTCTTGCGGTTCGCGGTCGCCTTTCCAGAACTTTTCGGCCCCATCGCCTATTCGTTCTGCGAGCAATGTGCCCTGCCCACTGCCACTTAAGTTTGGCAATTCTTAAGGCTACGTCGGTAACCTTGTTTTTCTTGCGGATGTCCTCATTCTGATTTGATCACGCAAGGAAACTCCGAGCATAGCCCCCTCCACTGCCCTTTTGGTGACTTTAAGCCTTCTGATGAGGCCCACATTGTGAGCGACCACTTTTCGGTCCCGTACACACTGGTCATATACACTGGTCATAGACTTTCGTCTTGAGACACTGCGGTAAGTTGGACGAGATTACAACGAAATACATGAAACTCACAAAAAGAGAGATGGCAGGCCATTTTTGGCCGGAGTTCACATGGCTGACTGCGAATATTTACACGAAATTTTTGATCACAAAACCAATGATCTCCATCAACGAAAATCGTCTTTCACATTTCCCTCCTTATTCCGAAATCATATGGTAACACAAAATTCCATGTCGCATAGACGACAATGATTTATCATTATAGGCGGTAACACTTACACGGTTCGCAGATCAAGGCGTTCCCGGTATTCCGAATCCAATTATTGAGAATTCCACCTGTAGAAGCATTTTCTGGAATCGGGAATATACCGGGAGTGAATTTTTCGGTAAGTCAACATCTTAATCGTAATTCACGCTTCCGCCTCGCTTTGATTGCGACGCGAATGAATAAATTAATGCATACCTTCTCTTGTGGAGGCGCCCGCATTCTTGCTAGATTGAGAAATTAGGAATGTTTTGTTTTAATTGTGGTAGTTTGACTATGAGAAGCTCGTGGCTAAATAATAACAGCCACACGGGACGATCTTTAAGGTTAAGCCTTGCTTACCGAGGTTGGTCCGTGGATGGGTGACCATAATTACATACCGAGTTTCCTACGTGCCTCGGAAAGCACGTTAAACCGTTGGTCCCGGCTGTCATTTGTAGATCTTTGACAGTCGTTACGAGTAGTCAGAAGCCAAAAGTCTGACATCCAGTCTTACCAAGGGATATCATATTACCCAGTTACTGGTCTGTGGAGGTCAGATAAGCAGTCGCTTCATATAAAATACTGGTACTCAGCTGCATCTGGTTAGACTGGAAGCTAACACCAAGATAGTTTGGGAAAAGGCTAGGCAGATGATGAGTTTGACTATAAGGAGCTGGTACAGAATTTCTGCCTGTTAGAAAAAATCCCACGTTTAAAATCGTTTTACACCAAACATCTCGTAACATTGCGTCTATAATCCTTGAAGGGTTAGGCAGAGATGAGCCTAATAAAACACCCACATTTCGCCAGTTATGTTTAAGTCCCATGTAAGAGGGGGAGAGCGTATTGCCATCAACCGGTCACAAATCCAGATGCCGCGCCTGCTACTGACAAATTCCTGATGGAAAGACCCAATGACACTATACACCAAACATGAGCCTTATAGCAGTTTCTTATCCTCAACATAAAACATATCTAATAGGAGTCCGACATTTGTCCGTCAGACAGGTAATACAAAAATATTAGACACGTATTTTTTGTTTTATCAAAATATCAAAAAATTGCTTAGTTAAAACTCATTAAAGTTAGAGAGTGGGGGCTCACTACGTCACAAGTAGGTATAAAACTTACCTACATGTGACGTCATGCGCCATTTCAACTCAATATATCCTCGTAATTTTATACCACGTGAAAAAAGAAAAAAATACGTGTCCAATACTTTTTAATAAACTACCCGACGGACAAAGAAAAAAAAATGTGATCCCTATTGCATATAAAAATTCATGTTTGATTGAGTTCACACATACAGTCGAACATCAAAAGTGGCTTCAATTTTCGAAATGTTCTTCTAAACTAAACAAATCAAATAACCATTATCACAAATAATATCATGGTGGTCAATTATAAAATAACTGCTATTTATCAGCCATAAGTGCGGCTCAGTGACTCAACAAAAAGCTGCTTATTGTTCGGTTAATAAATAAAGAATTGGTTCTTTCAAAGGCTCGCATTAGGGATGGTTTGCCTATCATTCTAATGTCACAATGACAGCTATGTTTATGTCAGAGAAATATGGCTGTCGGAATACCGCTTACCACATGACTTAGAACATTTAAACAGCTCTCATATTTTTTTTTACTCAATAAATTCTCAAACCGTTATTGTCGGCTAATCATGTACAGTGGGCTGCATAAATTGGGTACCTCCCTTGGAAGCACCTACGTTCAAATCGGGGGTACCTAATTGATGCAGCCCACATACCTTAAAAATTTTCGTTGATTAAAAAAAAAAAAAAAAAACCATATTCATAATTCATTGTGGTCCTTTCACCATTCGATAGGTATACTTAGAATTATGTTGCAGCTTTTTCAGTACTCTGTTTCCAAAGATAAAACTGATTTTTTATATCGGTTAAGCCGTTACAGCCAGACATGCCAATTAATTACAACTTATGAGTTTTACGTTTCAAGCCTTGCATTTATAACTTAATTAAATATTGAATGGAGTAATTGGGACATGAAATTACAACCAAGTGGTATTTTTTGTCCCACTCTAGGAATATACACAAACGGCCAATATATCTAATACACAGAAACTACATCCAGTTATATAATTAACAATGTATCATTATTTTCCACTAAAACCTTTTTATTATTAAAATTCCAAACATGGCTGGTATATAATTCTTCGTTCTCTATTTGAAATTAAATACTTGTCATATCATGACGGTACGCACGACACGGCTGCACTACGAATGAATTATACTGTCCTGTCAATGGTCCTTTCAATATTACTTTACCTCTGATTTTGCAGTAGTGAACTTTATTTTCGTTGTCATAAGATTCATGCAAGAGGTTAAATACATGTGAATAGACTGTACGAATGAATAATACATCCGATAATTGGTGCTTCCTATTTCGTTCCACATTTGAATTTTATATTACTTCGATAACTGCGGATCAAAACTTGAAACTGAACGCAATGAACACCGTGTTTATTGTGTATTCGGTGCAGTGAATTTGTTATGGGTTTTATTAACATTATTTGGTTCGGTATTTCAACTAGAACTGCGTGTTAGTATTGTTTTACAGTCGGGTTCATTGGACCTTACCTAATGTTTTAAGGTTAATACTACCACGGAAATCTTGGAATTTTATATATTCAGAAGTAAGTAGCTATATTTTAAATAACTAATAGTGGTAGCAAACAATACACTACTGCTAGACCGATTCTAAAATGTCAACCGGGGTCTTAATAGTGAATAGCAGGATATTTTGGTAATAAGTCAGTGCTAATAAGTGTCCATGAGCAAAATGTTTTGTAGAAAGATTTGAGAATGAATGTGGGTCACTATAAAAGTAGGGGAAACCACAAAAATTACGGATAAGCTGTGTGGAGTTTCTATCTATCTATATGTCGGAGCCGGTCATTAGTACGGACATGAATCGAAAGCGCGCCAAAAGCGACCTACTTACCAGTCTACCCACACCTAAGCGCGCTTACTACAGAGTCGTAATGTTTCGAGCTCGCGGCGAGGAGGACGGTCAGTGTCTGATCGCGGCGGAGTCAAGACGTCCCGAAACTGTAACCCGATTCATTGTGCCTAGTGTTACTGTGTTGGATTGTAATTTCAAGTAATTTGTTAGATCGATAAAAGCAGTGTACTTTGTGTATAGAATCTGGTTCTTCTTACCTAACAGACAGATGTGTTGCTAGGGAGTTTGTTCCGCCACTTCTTCTTCCCAGTTAAAACACTAGGAAGTGGCGTAGGGCGGGCGTTTTGGGGGACTGTCTCTTGTAATTTTGACATTCAAAGGGTGCTGATTATCAGCCTAGTTTGAATAACTGACTTTTGATTTTGTAGTGTGTGTTTTCATAGCACGAAACCCATGTTATGCCCACATAATAACCGAGTCTATCGCAATAAAATCACCTCACTACGACATATACATATAAAAATCAATGCCACTTTTCGTTGTAATTTTATAACTCAAGAAGGGCTGGGCCGATTTAGCTGATTTTGGTTTTAAAATGTTTGTCGTAGTCCAGGGAAGGTTTTAGGGTAGAGTAGCGTAGGATAAGTCAGGTAGGGTAGGTAGGTAGGGTAGGGTAGGGTAGTAGGGTAGGTAGGGTATGTAGGGTAGGTAGGTAGGTAGGGTAGGGTAGGTTATGGTAGGTAGGTAGGTAGATAGGGTATGTAAAAAGTGCATTGGAACGCATGCCGGGGACAACTACTGTATCCATATTTTTCAATTAGTCTCTCTCCGTAGGTAGTGAGTTTTCCTCCACTTATCCTAATTCATTTCGGTTCGGCGCAGCATATCTTCCTCTTCCATACTTCTCTATTACTCGCCATCTCAGACACCTCCTTTCTTGCCATATCATCCTTCACACTGTCCATCCATCGTTTCTTTAGTCTTCCTCTACTCTTATACCCATCCGCATTCATACTCAAAACTTTCTTCACGACATTTTCCTCATTCACACACAGTTCTATGACATAACACATAACATCACGCCTGTAATACCGGAAGGGCTAGGCAGAGCTATAACTAATATTACACCCACATTTCGTCAGATATGTTGGAGTTCCAAGTAATAGGGGTATTGCCATTATCCGGGCACAGATCCAGCCTCCGTGGCTGTTACATGATATTTTCCCCGACCTGGAACTCGAACCCAACCCAGTAACCCACTAACCGAGGAACCCAAGTCATCACTATAAATGGTTTTTAAACACAGGATATTCACCCAACGTTTGACAAACCACGTACTGTTGATCAAGGACGTTGACAGTGAATCGATAATTCACGGGTCAAATTTACCAAATGTACCGCGTGCACTATTGTGGTTCACCTACTCCTGAACCACGGTTTAACAAGCATGTTTAGTTTAGTCATTAGCGGTAATTGGCAGTTTAATATAATACTATAGCACCTGGAGGGTTGGATTACTTACAGGATCTTGAAATACTTGCCTAAATATACAAATATATAAACAAGAGTCAATTTAAATTAGCTAGCGAAACGCCGTGATGGGTTTCGATATCTAATGCCAATTAAAATTGGCAAAGAAACAAAATTGATTTTCGTGTTGCGTTGACATGGCAAAAAATAATAATAATATTAATTCAGTTTCTTTTTACGGGAAATACATAATTCACGAGTCAAACGTGCCGCGCCGTGTACATTGTTGAGGTTCTTCTGCTTTGAACCACGGTTTAACAATCATGTTTAATTTAGTCATTAGCGGTAATTGGCAGTTACATACGCTACACACGGAGACATAACAAGATAGCTTGTTGTGTCTGATTGTTCCAGTATAATATGATCTCGCTTCGGGGAGATTTCCAATACAATGAAAGATCCGCATCTACTGGCTTTGTATCTCTTGATTACTACAGCACCTGGAGCTCGAATAATTTACAGATTGGTAGGTAGGTAGGTACTTGTTTATCATCGTATACATATTGGGTTAAATAATATTTTTTGGTAGGTACTAAACTACCTAGCGACGCTTGAGAGTATTTTTTTTTTTAATAAGAACGGTATCGGCGAGTGTCGCTTTCTGGACTGAACAGCTCGGTGGTTAAAATTGGCTAGCGGAACTCTTCCGACTGCTAATCTTGATTAGGAGTTCGAAGAGTTCCACTAGCTCTTTTTATTTTTATATGAATGGCATCTCACAGTTCAACCTATGAGGTTGTCGTCTGCTTAACAGGACTATCCTGTGGGTGCCTTGAGAGTAAGGCCTCCCGCCAGGGCATAAAAACTTACAAACCAAGCAACTACACACTAAGGGCACCCCCTGTGGGGTACGAGCCTCGGCTTAGGTCATCGCTGGAGGAGGACTGCATGAGGACAGGCTGGATCTGAATGATGTCATTATTAAGGGATTGATGATTAAAAACTATTGGCAAAGCATCGCGGGCTGGCTCGAGCAAGGGTCGGGAAGGAAGACACCTCCTTTCTTCCACCTCTATTTATATACTTCTTAATTAATGACTAAGTTATGATTTAGTTTCTTGAACGTAAAATATTATTTCCAAAGGTAATATAATATTCCAGTCGTAAACAAGGAAAATTTCTTAGACTGCTTTTGTGGACCATCAGAACTATTTCACAAAATATACAAGGTGTTAGGGATACCGAGGCGAAAACGCTTACCACGTACTCAGTACATCATTCTAAGCCCCCAACCCCCCCTTTTTTTCGGATGGGAAATTATCAAATGACTTCTCCCGCTCTAGGCGGAGCGGGAGGGAGTGTCAGACTTGTACTGACTAAAACCCATCCATGTTCCTTCTTAACCCTTTTTGTTCCAGGGCCACGGTATCTCTTTCGAACAGTCCCGCAACCCTGGCAGGCATCCTCCCTCTCGGACCCCTTCCGGTTTGCTGACATCTCCTTGAGGCGCGCGTGGAACACGTACGCACTGTCGACACGGCCTGACGTCATGAGACGGACGGACGGTGAGCTTGCCCATTACTCACCGTCCACAGGCCCGCGCCTACGGTGAAGCCCACCCCCCGCATTGAAATTTTGCATCAGAAATTTAAAAAAAATAACAGCTGTTCCATACATTTTTTAGGATAAATCTGTTTAATTTTTTAATTTCCGATGAAAAATTTCTATGCAGGGGGGTTCAGTACTGAGTATGTGGTAAGTGTTTTCACGTCGGTGTCCCTTACACCCTGTATACAAGATGTTGTTTTGCATCCTCGTCAAAATTCGAGAGGTTGTCACTAAATACCTACTCAAATAATCAACTTAAATTACGGTAGGTATTATATAATAGTTAATTATTAATGAACGCCGATTTTTTTAGTTGTTTAAGTTTGTCATAATATCAGAATAACCCTCTTAACGTGGTTTAGGGAATAAAAAATTATCTAATAAGTTTTTGATTGTTTATAATTATGTGTAAAAGCACGGTTGGTGAGAATCAGACTGGCTGCGTTTAAAACACGAGTTTTTCACACTTACGGAATTCATTAGATAAGAAAAAAAAATACTTACCTAATTTATAATTGATTCCGGTCGAGAATCACCTCCTTGAATTTGACGAGGATGCAAAACAACACCTTGTATTTTTACCAAAATACCGTACCTATGCTTTGCATAAAATTGAAATGCAATGAAATGAAATGAAATTGTTTATTCAGTAAATAGGATGTAGGAATCACTTTTACACGTCATCACATTTTAAACATAAGCTAGATTGGGTCGACAATTCGACATTTCGAATTTGACTACCCTGAGAAGAAATGGCGAAACAAACTCAGGAATCAAAGTCTGTTATAAAGCATGTACAATATGTTTCATGTTTTACAAAGAATTAAATTATAATTTGAAAATAGGATAATAATTAAGTACAATGTCAAAATTATAATTAATTAATAAATAAAAAAAGGAAATAATTAATTAAAAAAGAAATATACAATAGGATATATCAGTTTTTTTTTGTCAATATTGAATAATAATTACATAACGCTTAGCAGAGCGAGCAGTTTAATCCCAGGCCTTTTTGTCATCTAAATAATCAATTATTTTATAGTACCCTTTCTTACATAGTTTGGTTTTAATGCAAATTTTAAATCGGTTGATTGATAAATTTCTAATGTCAATGGGAAGTTTATTGTAAAATCTTATACATTGGCCCATGAATGAGTTGCCTATTCTGTGGAGGCGAGTGCGATGTAAAGCGAGGTTGTGCTTATTCCTAGTATTCAAGCTATGGATATCGGACATTTTCTTAAAATTTGATATATTTTTATGAACATACAGTAAATTTTCAAAAATGAATTGAGAGGCTACGGTCAGAATATTCATCTCTTTGAATTTCTCTCGGAGGGAATCCCTAGGACCTAGATTGTAAATGGCCCTAACAGCCCTTTTCTGTAGAACAAAGATAGCGTCGATGTCCGCACAGGCACCCCAGAGAAGAATCCCATAAGACATGACGCTATGAAAATAACTGAAATAAACAATTCTGGCCGTACCAACATCAGTAACCTGCCTAATTTTCTTGACAGCGTAGGCGGCTGAACTAAGTTTTTTTGACAATGTTTCAATATGTGGGCCCCACTGTAATTTTGAATCAATAGTTATTCCAACAAAAACTGTTGACTCAACAGGATCCAACTCTATTCCATTAAGTTGAACATTTGTACATAACTGCCTCACATTACACATTATACATGTTGCTACTAACACTATGGACTCATGTCTGAAATAAAGAAATTGAATTGAATTGAATTGAATTGAATTAGGAGTTGAGAATTTTATCAATTTGGTCTTTTTTCCATTCAGGAGTAGATTATTTACATTGAACCAATGGACAACCTTAGATAGTGCATTGTTCACTTCGTCAAAGTTTACTGAAGAAGTTTTAACAAGAAGTTTTTTTTTTCGTTTAAAAATGAAAGATGTGTCATCCGCGAACAATACAATCCTGTGATTATCCCCAACGTGATAGGGTAAGTCATTTATATATATTAAATTGCAATGGCCCTAAATCAGCTAAATGACTAGCGCTTCCAGTATAATTAATTAATTCATTCATTGAATCGCATTTACATACTCACCCTTCGCGCTTAGTCCTACTTTACGAGTCTCTATGATGTAGCTTTGTAACATTTAACAAAATAATAGGCATTAATCTATAGACGGCATGGTCGGCGCAGTGGTTGAGCGATCGACTGCTGCACTGCATGTCGCGGGTTCGATCCCCTCACGGAACAAATATTTGTATGGCCTTCAGATAGTTGTTCTGGGTCTGGCTGTTTGTGTTTGTGAGCTTAAATTTTTGTAAACGCACCCACGATACATGAGAAATTGCTAGTGCTCGCCAACGTTTAAAAAAAATGTCTATGGGCCAACACACATTTCAGACTGTTCCGAACTTCACCCAGATTGGCTCGCACGTACATCATCATCATCATCCATCATTATTCTTCTGCTCTAATCCCAATTTATTTGGGTTCGGGCAGCGTGTCTTGTTCATCCATACTTCTCTATTACGCGTCATCTCAGCAATAACCTCCTTTGTAGCCATTATTATCCTTCACACAGTCCATCGTTTCTGGGTCGCACTAGTACCTACGTCAATACAAAAAAAAATATAATTAGATCTAGGCTCCCAGTTTTTGGAACCACCGATCAGATCTATTCTTGTAAAGCTTAATACAGTAGCAAAATGGGGAATAATCCCCACGTCTGATAAGTGAATAATCAATATACACTCTATTACTTAGTTACTAAAGCCTGAAGCTCTCTAACTACTCTACCTAGTCCAATCGCACCGCACCTGATATTTGATCGATACCAACGCAGTTAACACACGACTGATAGCTTCGACAATATTGATCACTTCATGGGGTCAGTGAGCTGTAGGTATAAACTTATTTGAGTAGGTGACCCGCGCAACTTCGTCTGCGTCACATTTTTCCCGTTTTCGCATCATTTTTCATTCATGCTCTGTTCCTATTGGTCACAATGTGATGTAATATAGCCTGTAGCATTTCTCGATAAATAAGCTATCCAACACTAAAAGAATTTTCCAATTCTAAGTAGCAGTTCAAGAGATAAGCGAGTTCGACCAAAAAAAAGAAAAAAAAATCTAGCTTTATAATAATATTAATATAGTATATTTCTTTTGATTGACTAACTATGATAGCACTATTGACGCGAAAAAATAGTAAACATACTTACTGTTTGTGACAAGATTAAAACATCAAAAGATAAATGAAAGAAACACGGTTTAAAATAGTCATAGCAGGTGGCTGTCTGAAGTGTCTGCTAACCCCCATAAGAAGACTGCATGACTTTATAAATGAAGGTATGTATTAAAATATCTAATTCCTAATTGCTACGTGTGCGTTCTGCTAATGCTATGCAGTAACATATAATATGGTTTGTGTAAGAATAAAATACATTGCAAGATAATACCGATATTGCCAATTTTAGTTCAGTATTTTTCACAACTTACACGATCAGCTGATAAAGCAGCAGCTGAATAATATAACTACCACAGCGGGTTTATAAAATTGAAATTTTCAAATAAAAATTTGTGTTGCAAACACCACACTGAATAATACATATATGCCAATATTTTCGGATCCAAAAAATTTAAGCTGATTTTCTGCTTACTTAATGTTAAAAAAATTCTAAATAACCATTACTTACATTGTAAAACGATGGACAACTTCACGAGCCACCACATTATCCCAAAGCCCACCAAAATTTCCCCAAACACCAACCAATATATCACTGCGCTAACGCCTCGTAAACGCGCGAAAACCAAAAACAAGAACCGGTACAAACTGGTATAAACTGCTTATAAACTAGTATCTTTATATTCCGTAAAGAGAATATATTACAAAGTTGGGGAACTCTCGAACTAAACGCGCGTAAAGTTTTAAACCGCGTTCCCTACGTGTGTGGGGTTCGAACCCGGGTTGGAAACTAACCGACGCAGCCAACTGGCGTCCGGTAGCTAGCAGACCATATCGGAAGCACTTCGTATTGTGTAGTTATTGGGTAATTTATTCTAATACTTCACGTAAGTACGTGCAGTTGCTTGCGAATATGTTCTTTAAGTGTTTTATGAGTTTTTGGCTTTTATTGTGTTTATTTTAAAAAGATTTGACTCAAAATTTCCATCGCTCACTAATATTATTAATTTTCAAAAAGGACATGATAATATTTTTTTATTCTTTACTTTTTGTAAACTACCTTTTTTATTTTTATGAAAATCCTATATCAATTCATCAGCAATTATTTCCAGAACTTTAGTATGCTACGTTCAGTTAAAACATCACCAAAAACCACCCCGAATCCCCAAAAACCGACTAACAAAATCCCTTCAATATTTTCGCCGTCCGTATGTAACAACGTACCGTCTAGTAGGCCCCTTCCGCCTGCTATCAGTACCTCACCCATCGCCTTACGTTCATTTACATCGCCAACTTAGTATGCGAATAATGTACGCCGCTTGTATAACATTTCTAAGTGAGTTAAGACCTCTGCGTTAATTTTATCTTTAGTCTACAGCCGCGATTTGAATTTCGTACCTCTATTTTCGGGGTATATTTTGAGGAAGTAAGCTTTGCACGTGGGTCGTTTCCGGTTACGTTTTTGGATGAAATAGAATTTGGGATACAAGCCTCAGCTTATAGTACAGCCGTTGTTTTTTTTTTCATATACCTAACACGGTTGAAGGTTGCCAGTTCCAAAGTTTGAATCCTATGAAGAGTAACTATAATTATGTCCATTCGTTTCTTATATTAGACGGCAACTAAATTAATGCTTAAATTAAAGCGCGGTTTCGGTCAAAAACTACTTCATTCAGCGCCTACAGTTGATATTATATCATCATCATTCTTGCCTTCAACCCAATTTATTTGGGGTCGACGCTGCATGTCTTCTTTTTCCATACTTCTGTTTACGTCGTTATTTCATCAGACACCTCCTTTATTGCCATATCATACTTCACACAGTCAATCCATCGTTCCTTTGGTCTTCCCCTAGTCTCATACCCATTTGACATTCCAACAGTGAGATAATATTAATAGGCATTCGATAAATTCAGAGTGAAAACATAATTAAGCCCAGTTATTGCTAAAGAAACCGTCGCGTCGCCAATGCAAGTAAGTTTCAAGATACATTTAACTCCTAATGACGTGGTGGAAATAAATCAGTAAGCTTTTTTTTTAAAAAAAAAAGACACTTATTTTAAAGTTAGTAACAACACAGAAAGAGTTAACTAAAAGTTCATACAAAACAAGTGCTTATAAAACATTCAGTCGCGTCTATCTCGAAGTAAATTAAATATAAATGAGTCTCGGAGTTTCTCAGTTAAGCAGGCCAAGAATTCTCATAGTTAAACTTGTATTAATTGTTGAGTACTTAGTTCTTGCGAAACTCCACGTCAAGGTATCGTTTCACTTTCTATTATTAAGCATTCTCGAAATACTAAATTTGGAAGTTTCCGAAATTACAGTGTTCTATTCTGTCATGGGAACGATTAGAGATTAATTTGATAAGGACTCTTGAATATTAACTTAGGGGAAACTTCTATTTCTGGCCAATGGCATTTCGAATGGTACGAAAATTGAAAATGATTTGTTGCTCTACTAGAATTAATTCGGGGAACTGGACTCATCAATTAGAAGTAGCATTCATAACCTTGAAAATCGTCTAAAGCATAATCATTCTTACTTTGAGAAAATTGTGCCAACAATGATAGCTCAATCTCGGTACATCATCTCATCTTCCTGGCCTTCCCCCATGTTACTTGAATTGGTGCAATAGGTTGTTTTCTAAATACAAGTTGTTGCTTTGCATCCTCATCAAATTCAAGGAGGTAACTATGCTAATGATTCTCGTCCCGAATCAATAATAAAATGGGTAGGTAATTTTGTTTTTTTTTCTTATTAACGAGAATCGGTAAGTGTGAACCACCGGTGCTTTTAACGCGGCCCGTCTGATCCTCGCCCTATAACCGCGCTTTCATACACACAAACAATCTCAAACGTTTATTCGATAATATCTTATTACCTAAACCACGTTAAGGGGGTTATTCTGAAATACTGATGAACTTGAACAACCAAAAAAATCAGCATTTATTAATAATTAACTAGGTATCGTAATTTTAATTGATCATTTATGTTCTTGGTTACATCCTCTTGAATTTTGACGAGGATGAAAAACAACTCCTTGTATAATAAGGTTATCTACCTTTTTCCCATGAATTCGATCAGTCACAATAATTGCGACCTCGAGACCAGTGGAGCACTCTTTTATTGTAATACCACCTCAAATCAAGGAAAGCTCCTAATTTAAACTTAACCCTTACATGACAAAATAAAATCTATCACAATTAAGTTAAACAGCAACATAATTCCTAATCTCATTCCTGTATTTGATTACATAAACTACGTAGCCCACCCCCATAGTGTAAAACTGTGGAAAAGCTAACACAAAAACCCCTTCAGGTCAGGCAACGATTTAAAAAATGATAAAAATAAAGTCCATTATTAGTCCATACCATTTTCCCATCGATTGGCGTTTTTTGCGATTTTTGTCCACCTAAAGTCTGCCCATTCTTCTGCCCCATTTTCCAACTTCACCACTGCCCTCAAAAACGGTGAAGGAGAACTTCGTGAGGAAACCATTATGTCCCAGAACTAACACTCCCTCTTATTATTTGGAGGCCTGTTTCCCACCAGTGGGAACATGTGGCTGATGATGATGATGATTTTCTAACTAAAAATATTAATAAGCTCACACACAAAGCTCAACTTAAATCACTATTAACTTAACAGAAACACCAATCTCATAATTCCTATCATCTCATTTCGTGATTTGTTTTATTATTAATATTCTATAATTTTATAATATGTTTTTGTCACTATTGAGAAAGCTGCGTATAACTATAATATGCATCCACTCCAGAACTTTAATTTTATTGTTTCCTTTAATTCATAATATGTGTTGCTATTGGTGTACCTAATATATCTTGAGCTAAGTTCAGCATGTTACACAATATAACCACCATCATGTACCACACCAGAAAAGCTAACACAAAAACACATAAACATTTATCGCCCAAACAGGCCAGACAATGATTTGATTCAATAAAGTCACAACGGACGCGGCGATCCCATAAATATTAATTAAACGCCTTTTATGTTATTTATTGAATGGACTATTGAACACGGATTCCTTTATCTCGTCGTTTATTAGATTTTGTGAGCGATTAATGATTGAGACAAGATGTGGGGGAGTTTATTGACTATGAGAGAGGATTTTATGTTCATTTGTAGCTTCTGACTTAATTTTGGTTACGCCTTTTCTGCCGACGTGTGACGTGTCATGGATTGCGTTCCTAATATTAAAGTGGTTTAAAGTCTTGTGTTGGCTTCATCATCATCATCAGCCTATAATTTTCTCACTGCTGGGACACAGGCCTCCTCTCTATGAGGGAGTGGGCCTACCACGCGGGCCCAGTGTGGGTTGGTAGATGTCACATGTCTTGAAATTTTAATTCTAGGACATGCTGGTTTCCTCTCGATGTTTCCTTCACCGTTTTTGAAGGCAGCGGTGATGAAATAAATTACACAAAGTAATGCGCTTGCCTGGGTTCGAACCCACGGCTTACGGCTCGTAAGTCGGGTCTGCCACCACTGGGTCACCGCTGCTCTCTGTCTCTGTCTTGGCTTGTTTCAACAAAATTATGGTCACTTTCAGCTATGTCAAGTGTCGTCTTTTTTTTTTGTACTCCCAGTCTTCGGTGCTCTTTACTTGAGGGTTAAAAAAAACAATCCTTAAGGCAGACCAAACTGAACGCAATCAGTACATCTAAAACGCATCACGAGCTATTATTGATCGATAATAATGACACTAAACTTGAACTTGAACGTGGTTTTTGTATATTTCAATAATGAAATCGGAATCTAAAATGTATTAATCTACCTTTCTGAGATAATCAGTACAATTTTGACAGCTTTCTAAGAAGGTGGACAGGTAAAATTCAAACCGCTTTCTGTGCGCTTGTTAATTAGTGCAAAAATAAATTAATTTCCAAAACCCAAAACAGTATCACACTCAAAAGCCAGTAATAACACAAGTTTAGAACTCCACCCTATCGGAATGCGGCGAGCGTTCCGGTCGAGCGGTCCGGAAGTCCGCACACGGCCCGCTTCCGGCACGTCACACCGGTCACCCACGGCTGGAGCTTCGAGCTTTTTTGTTAGACACACATGACAAACACACAATAATTATGTCAAATCAAGTGTGATTTTTATTTGTCACGATGTTACGCCAAAAGGCCTTGACCACAGAGGTCAATGGCATTCTGTCAGAACGTGCTGATTCATTTAGCGACTGATATTTTTGTTGGGAAGCTTATTGAGCTGTTTATTCTTCCCGTGTTAAAAGCTATCAGTATGATATGCTAGACATCACTGGAATTAAAACCAATACGAGGGAGAGCTCTCTCTCTCTCTTGAGCCCAATCCTGTCCAAGGACAGAGATGAGGTCGCCTATGGAACAAACTAAGCCAAGAGTAGAATTCCCTGCCTGCATCGGAAGCGCTTCGCTACATCTTTTAGTATGTGAACATAATAAAAGATGAAGCGAGTCGTGGGGTCCGAGTGCTCAGAGCCTTTTTAGGAAATTTCGAAACGCTCAGTTAACGCTTCCGTGACCCAAAGCCTGGCTTTTACTTTGGCCAGAGGCTAAGTATTGCCATACAACGTGGCAATGCTGGCAGTCTGTTGGGCACATTACCAGCTGACAGCGTTGCGGAGGAGCCCTTTTATAGTTTATTGTTATTTTAGTTATTTAATTTACTAGTTTGTTAATCGTTGTAATGTATATACGAGTAGTAGTTAGCCGCTTCGTGCGAATGTGTTGCATATCGACGAGGTACATTAGTAGTACATCTTGAGTGCTAATATAAGAAGAGAGACGGTGGAATGAGCTCGTCCATTCCAATGACACATTATGGTGGTAAGCTCAAACTCAAAGAGTTGCCATTAACATCAGGCCTTATATCTCATTGAAATTATAAGTGCAGAATAGGTACATTTTAAAAAACCAAGTCCTTTTTTAATTGCGGATAATTTGAAATATATTCTGGGGAAGTGTCAATGTATTAAAAATATAATCAAATAATATTTCTCAAAAACAGACCCATTACTGTTACTGATAACGAATATATTCAAGTCCCCGTGGTGTAAACTGAGCCTTACTTATAAAGATAAACCTTATCATACGCTACCATTTGATGGTAAAATTGCTAAAGTTATAAGAAATACTTGTGCATTTTATTTTACACTGTTTTCCATATAAATTGAACCATTCATAACAAAACAGTAAAACAAATCGTTAGACTCAATTTAAACCAGTTTTGTTACGCTTTCTTTACAATACGTGGTCGTTGCACTGCCATACAACACACTGTAACAATGTACACTTGAGGCCAATATAAGGTAAAAGTTATATTGCTTCGAAACTGTTTCGATAGCAGTATCAGAGTACCATTTTATAAAATTGGAATTGAAATGTGTTATCGAAAAGTGTTTAAATGTTGCGGTTTCAATTGTAAATAGGACATGTTACTGGAATTCAATAGTTGTGCGTGTGAAGTATATTTGCGAATGAATTGTTAATTAATATTGATAGCATAGTTTGTGGGTTTTCGAAAATAAAATAAATATGGCTGGTTGTGTAATTGAGATCTTGTTTTACAATTGAATAGGTAATTGTTATTTATATTTAATTACTGCATTCAAAATTCAATAAAATTATAATCAAACCGTAGTACAAAACAATATTAATAATATGTTGTTGAAACTGTTCAGTGAACAGCAATTAACTTTACAAATAAAAAATCGAAATCCAAAACTTGGTTTTACTTCGTTTTTCTGTCCGAATGTGTACAACTGTACACAAACAGCGAGTACTCGTATGTCAGACACCGTAACTTAAGTTCTGCCCTGATTCAGTTATTTTGTTGTTCTTTAATAATGCACACACATGCTCTCATTGCATCCTGTTGACTTCGTAACCACAAACTTTTAAGTTTACGTTTGAGTTTGGTATAAATTTATTTTTATGTCAGTTTGGTCAACTTTGGCTTTATTATTTAGACAATAAAATGAGAAATGACCTCTTGATATTTATTTTTATTTCTTTCTTTATTTTTCTCACATTTTACACTTTTTTAAATTCCTATATAAAATCATTAAAAAAAAACATTTAAAAAATTGTAGACAACCGGTATCGGTAACAGGAGGTCTACTCTGTTTCTCCGAAACGTAACTTCGGCAACGAACGAAAATTTAACGTAGTTACGTTTTTGACCCTACTCTATATAATTTGCGTTTCGGAGAAAGAGAGTAGGCCTCCAGGATCCAAGCTACCCTCAGTAAACCTAAACCATTGGCTGTAATGACTATCAGTAAGATGAATAATAAAATATTATTAGCTATTTGTGTGCTCTGCAGGGCCATGGCCTTCCACTTATCCTTATCTATACCAGTTATTCGCCAATCCTAGCTAATTATTTGAAAGTAACTATTTACTTATTTACACTCATTCAATGCATTATAACTCTTTTAGCGGAATATTTGATTACAAATAACACCCTCCCTAAAACGTGAATTCATTGGATGGTTGTATTATACATAATCCTTGTAATAATTGCTACCGTCTGTGACGAACTATAAATATAATTTATTTTAAGCATTGTTCTCATGTAAGTGACACGACTTAGTGTCTTTTTTTAACCTATTTTTTTAAACTTACATCGGTGTTTACTCCTTCACGGGGTTTAAAAGAAAAAACAGACTTCTGGGATAGTCAGTTTATTCCTACTTCCAAATAAATTACTATTAACTGTCGGAAATACAGACTTAATTTATGGTCGACAAATAAAAGACAGAGTTTCTTTACGCTTGCATTCTCTTGCGGTAACAGACGGTAACTGGACGCATTTTATAAAAGGCTTGGTTTTCTTTAGTTAATATGTTTTTATACAAGCGAGAATTAATCTTAATAACATTAAACCGTAGGTCTCGATCGCAATTGTAGATTTTTGATAGTCGCCACAGGTGGTCAGTGGCCCGTAAGTCTGACAACCAGTCTTACTAAGAGGTATCGTATTACCCAGTACTGATTTGGTTGTGGAGGTCAGATAGGCAGTCGCTCTATGTTAAATACTGGTATCCAGCTGCAACCGGTTAGACTGGCAGCCGACCCCAACATATTTAGGGCAACGCTATGCAGATGAAGAAATATTTTTAAAAAAGCGAGTCTTAATTATTTTTTCTCATTTAAAAGATACAGGCGATAAAAATAAAATAATAATTATTCATTTATATCCATATTATATAGGTTTTTAAATATTTTTAAAAAAAATTATAAAAAAAAAGTAGTAGTTAAGGGAACAGGGTGTGGGCTACCGATGGTCAGGACTCTTGAGAGAAGAACCTCCTAATAATAAATATTTTATTAAAAATAAAATATTGTTTTATTTTGATGATGATGATGAAATGAGTAAGCAAATTTGTCGAAAAGCAAAACTTTTCAGTCACTATAGTTTATACTATGCTAACAAATCAAGGACAGAAAGATTACTTAGTTCTAACTTAGGTGTTAATATTTTAGAAATTACGCTCCATAACCTTTGATTAAGACGTTTCATAGAACTTGATAATATAAACTTTTCAACTGTTTCAAAGTTTTTTCATTTAACTTGCTTTTAATGTTTCGTCTTAAATAAATTGGTTTTTGATTCAAGAAGCCTACACTCGTTTAAAAGCACCAAGTTTAGATTTAAACATGGCTATGGTTTTTGTGTGGAAACGGTCTGTTACTTGAAAAATATAATTTAAAGTAAAGCCGGCTGAACAGTTAACTGAAACTCTTCTTTTCTAAATACATACATGTCACTTACAATTATAGGTGCCTGCATACTTAGTGAAATACGAAATCGGTCGGACGTTGCTAAACTGTTTTTTTCTTGGACCGTAAGTATTTTGCTGACCCTGAGAAATTCAGTGGCAGCCACGGAGTCTGGATTTGTGCTCAGTGGTTGACAATAGGCTCGCCCCCTATTACATGGAATTTAAACATTCTATTAGGTACTCCTCTGCAAACACAAACTCCCATACAAATGGATAAAACGTGGTACCCTTGAACGATTTATACGCTTTAAGAGCGTTTACGCCTTACGACATTTCATACAATTTCAAGTCGTTATTTTCCGAAATGACTGAACTGATTTTGATGAAACTTCGTACACATAAGCAAGATACACAGATCTAAAAAGTTACTAAAAAACATTTTCGAAAAATAGTGTTACAGTTAAATTAGACCAAATTTAAATTTTCTATAGAAACAGAAAATTCCAATTATCTCTTGTTTTAAAACACATTTTGAAAATATTTTTTAGTAACTTTTTAGACCTATGTATCCTGCTTATGCGTATAAAGTTTCATTTAAATCGGTTCAGTCATTTCGGAAAAAAACTACTTGAAAGTTTGTATGAAAAGCGGTAGGGAATAAACGCTCTTAAATAAAAGTCGCTAGGTATCAGCTATGCTTTTTCAGAAATTTTCCCTGTTTCAGCATAAAAACCCTATTTAAATGCAAGCGAAAGTGAACTATATTGACAAAGTGCTAGGTGAACGTCCGCGCGACACAGTTTTTCTCTACCGATGCATATTTACTTCTTCTATGTATGCGGGCTTTATCGGTTTACCTTTGTGCTTGATGAGAAACTACATATTATCTATACTATGATTACCTTGGAAGATGTTTTGTTTTTCATTTATGCGATGAATTGTTTATTTTTTTAATGATATCGACGTGTTGCTGGTTCTTATAATTACATAACATTACGACATGGCTTTCGTTATGTTTATTTCATAAATTTCGCCAGTTATGTTTAAGTCCCATTTAATAGAGAGCGAGCCTATTTCCATCAACCGGTCACGACTCAAGACTCCGTGGCAGCTACTGAGAAATTCCTGATCGAAAAACCCAATAACACTTTGCTCGACCTGGGAATTGAACCCAAGACTACATGCTCCGTAGTCGCGCTTGCGAACACTTGCATTTCATTTAAAATCTCAAATTTTTACACTCAATGTCTATACCAACAATTCATTAGTATATCCAATAAATTTCTGCTCTGGCACTAAACTTTAGAACATTAAATTAACTGAAACATAAGAGCAATAAAATACATTACTGTTAATACATAACATTATGTACTAAAACCTCGTAATAAGCGCAACTCTCAAGCAATTAATTAACTAACATCTACTATAATGCTTTCACTGGCGCCGAGAAGTTTCATCTTACGAATAATAAACTCCTGCTACATACGTAAAATACGTTAGTATCATAATAATAGTCCTGACTGTTTTTGGTCAGGGCGGTCAATGTAAGCGGAAACTAGCCATCAACGCGAGAGATAACGCATGACATCATGCTCGAAGGGTTAGGCAGGTACTTTATAGTCCACCCACCCATTGAGGAGCTCGTGGCTAAATATTAATAGCCGCATGGGTCGATCTTCAAGGTTAAGCCGTGCTTGCCGAGGTTGGTCGTGGATGGGTGACCATCATTACATACCGAGTTTCCTCCGTGCCTCGGAAAGCACGATAAGCCGTTGGTCCCGGCTGTCATTTGTAGATATTTGATGAGTAGTCAGAAGCCGAAAGTATGACATCCAGTCTAACCAAGGGATATCGTATTACCTAGTCACTGGGTTGTGGCGGTCAGATAGGCAGTCGCTTCATGTAAAATACTGATACTTAGCTGCATCCGGTTAGACTGGAAGCCGACCCCAACAAAGTTTGGGAAAAGGTTAGGCAGACGATGAGGCAGATGATGATGCTGCCCATCATCATCTTCTACAGCCCGTCTTCACCCACTGCTGGGTATAGGCCTCTCTTTGCTTGTGCCAAGCTCCACGTTCTTGTGCCAGCCACATCCAAGATATTCCCCCGATGGCAACAATGTCGTCTGCCCATCTCGCCGCTGGACGACCAACTCTTCTCTTTCCAGTCCTTGCCTGGTCACAGGTTTACTCCACCTGCCATCACCGCGTCTTGCTAGGTGCCTTGCCCTACCTTCATTATAAAGGGTGTAAAACACCTCTAAACGAAGCCGAAAGGCACTGGTTCTCCCTGTCATTGTGATCATTTTTTTGTTCTACACCATACATGGGAACCTTCTAGTTACGGAGATATTAGGGGTCAAAGTTCCAACTTTTTGATAAGTATTTTTTTAAATACAAGTTTTTATTGTAAGATTTTTACTTTAAACACCTCCACGACCCCCGTACTATTCAATCCGTCCATCAGCACAATGTTTTGAGTGTACATAGAACGGTGTATATAGAATTAGCACAAACTAAACACAATACACGGTGTAAATCACCTCATCACAAAGCCGTCAACCAAGCATTCTGTACATGAAACTAAGTGACTTTACGCAAAAAATATTGCTGGGAAGCGACTTTTTTTTGGGGGGTGTAAAATCATGTTTTGTGGTAGAACTCAATGTAACGCACTCAAAACATTGTGCTGATGGACGGATTGAATAGTACGGGGGTCGTGGAGGTGTTTCAAGTAAAAATCTTACATTAAAAACTTGTATATCAAAAAAATCTTGTCAAAAAGTTGGAACTTTGACCCCTAATATCTCCGTACCTAACTAGAAGGTTCCTAGTTAAGGTGTAGAACAAAAAAATGATCGCAATGACAGGGAGAACCAGTGCCTTTCGGCTTCGTTAAGAGGTGTTTTACACCCTTTATTATATCTATACAAATAAATAAAATTGAAGTGGCTGTTTGTAATATTAAAATAAACGCTTTTTACTTTGTAGTAAAAAAAAAATTTGGAATATGTCATGAATATGAATGTGTATGTGTGTTGAAAAAAAAAATTGGAATATAAATACAGAATAAAAAACATTCATATGCACAAAAAAAATAAACAACTAAAAAACTAAAACAAATAAACTACATTCATATGCACAAAAAAAATAAACAACTAAAAAACTAAAACAAATAAAATACATTCATATGCACATGCATATGAATGTATTTTGGTACATATACCAAAATTTTTTTTTTTCAATTTTTGTCTGTCTGTTTGTTCCGGCTAATCTCTGGAATGGCTGGACCGATTTTGAAGGGGCTTTAACTGGCAGATAGCTGATGTAATAAGGAGTATTCTAGGCTACTTTTATTTTAGAAAAAAAAATAATTCCTCGCGGACGAAGTCACAGGCACAGCTAGTATATATCATCATCATTTTCTTGCCCTTATCCCAATTTATTTGTGGTCGGCGCAGCATGTCTTCTTCTTCCATACTTCTCTATTACTTGTCATCTCATGAGACACCTCCTTTCTTGCCATATCATCCTTCACACAGTCCATCCATTGTTTCTTTGGTCTTCCACTACTCCTATAACCATCCACATTCATACTCAAAACTTTCTGCACAATATTTTCCTCATTCCTCCGCATCACATGCCCATACCACGACAACCGATTACCACACATCTTTTCAGTCACCGGCGCCACTTTCAGACTGCCCCTTATGTAGTCACTTCTTAATTTATCCATTCGCGTAACATCACACATCCCCCTTAGCATTCTCATCTCAGCTACATGCAAATGCCTTTCATTCATCCCTTTTGTGGCCCAATATTCAGATCCATACAGGACAGAAGGTCTAACCATTGTTTTATAAATCTTCCCCTTAAGTTTAAGAGGAATGCGGGAGTCGCAAATAGTTCCCGTGACCTGCCGCCGGTAGGTAGTCGGTAGGTAGTCGGTAGGTAGTCGGTAGGTAGTCGGTAGGTAGTCGGTAGGTAGTCGGTAGGTAGTCGGTAGGTAGTCGGTAGGTAGTCGGTAGGTAGTCGGTAGGTAGTCGGTAGGTAGTCGGTAGGTAGTCGGTAGGTAGTCGGTAGGTAGTCGGTAGGTAGTCGGTAGGTAGTCGGTAGGTAGTCGGTAGGTAGTCGGTAGGTAGTCGGTAGGTAGTCGGTAGGTAGTCGGTAGTTAGTGGGCTACTTTTTTTTCATCGTATTTAATTTCCAACGAACTTCAAAATCACGAGCAAAATCTAGTAATTTAAATAAAAAGCAGTATGTTGCAATCCTTTAAAAATGGATGTACGGCAGAAAATCACTTTTAAAGTTATTTATGAATGCACAGTATTTCAATAAACCAGCGGACTCCATTGATCATTTTAAATACGTCCTCATCATCCGAGCATCATAATATGATATGCCCCTACTATCAAAGCTTGTGCTCGCGTTCAATGCTACCGTAACTAAAAGAGACAATTATTTTTGTTTTATTTCAGTGATATATTTTTTGAGCCGCATGTGTACTTTACACATACGTTACGTAAAAAGCAGTACGTTAGCAAAATATTTGTGTAACATTTTCAATGTTTTGTTTATTTTTACCAGTTTTCCTGTTATCCGTGGAATGCGTTTAGATTTTTCATTTAGGTTTTTTGTGTACCTAGTTTTATTGTTTGGCTGTGGCCTGGGTTTTTTTTTGTCATCTCTATTGAAAGGCTGTATAAAATAGCTACATGACATGTTTGTGTACTTGCCTTTTTCCTAGTGCTTATTGTAAAAGGTTATTAAACGATAAATAATTTTATGTCAATAACAAAATGGAATTATATTTTCCATTTATTTAGTTGCCCCGCTCTCGACCGCCCGCGCGACAACACGTATTTTTTCTGTGCTCTCAAACTAAAATCCATAACCAGTGTTAAAGTTTAAATCATACCCCAAAACCTTTACCTTTGTGTCGCGAAGTATACAAACGTGATAGTGAGCAAATTCATTTTTGATTCCACCCAGTGATCAACAAATAAACACAGTTTAAACCAGCAAAATCAGTGCAATTAAACAATTACTCGTTTACCGAGCGCATGACTCATGTTGTCATCGTGCAGCTGAGCGACGCGGCAACGATCAACAACCGTCTTTCGGCACACCTCGCGGCTCCGAGGACACGTTCGGCTGAACTCGGAATTACGGAAATAACCGATCACACGAAGTGTTGTCAACACCGATCTTACTACTCCTGCGCACCGTAACTAAGTCAGTAACATTATTTGTACAGTCAATCCCGCTTGATGATGCCGTTACATCGCTCACCAACGGCGACGAAGCTACAAACACCTCAGACAGCGGTGACACCTGCGCCGTCCACTTTGCCCGCAAGTTTCGAGCAGGCGCTTTTCACTCCACTTAGTTCTTCTGAACCTTCTTTAAATACAAGACCGGATTCACCTATTGACGACATCTCACCAACAGTTACTTTCCGAAATGGTAAGCGCAGGCGTCTGAAGGACGGTGAAGAGACCAAGTTATGCACTTTTATGTCAGAAATGAAGCAAATGTTTCAAGATTTTAAAGCCCACCAGGATGAAAAATATGAAAAGCTGTTTTCCCTAGTAAATAGCATACGTGATTCATTTGATCACCTCTCTGCCCAGCACGACAACCTTAAATCACAAATTGAATTGTTGGAAACGGAACGCAAGGAAAATCTCTCATATATAAGTGACCTCGAAAACAAGCTGGATAAAATGGAACAGAGCTCGAGGTCCACCTGTTTAGAGATCCGAAATATTCCGTCCACCAAAGGAGAATCAAAGTCCTCTCTATTAAAAACTGTCATTGACACTGGTAGCCTACTGAACCTTGCAATACAGCCTAGGGATGTGAAGGACGTATTCCGCATAAAAACCAAAGATCCTGCCAATAAGACAATTATTGTCGATTTTACCACCGTAATCCTTAAGGAAGAATTCCTAGTTAAGTTCAGGAACCAAGCCAAGAATAGTTTTAAATTAACAACTGAACACCTCAAATGTATTGGCCCTGCAAAACAAATTTACGTATCTGAAAACTTATCAGCTAAGAATAAAAGGCTGTTCTTTCTGGCTAGGGACGCTGCAAAAACAAACGAATTTCAGTTTTGTTGGGTCTCTCACGGGAAGATTCTTGTTCGGGAAAAAGTCGGATGTCCTCACTTCCAAGTGCAAAGTGAGGCGGATCTCGGCCGTATCAAAAAAGACGCGTGACTATATTTTTATTATTATTTTGTAACATTATTACCTTATTGTCTCGTAAACGTAGTGTTATTTTATTTCTTACAAATCTACTGTTATAAGTTGAAATATTTAGAGTTTGGGACTATTGTTAAACCCACACTGTTAAGTACTACTCACCTTTCACACTCACACATATCTTCACAGACTCACACACACCCCCGCACTTTCCACTTTCTCTGTATACTCCCCCAAAAAAAAAAAGTCTTGGCATGCTTAAAAAACACCTGCTTAGTAAATCCCTCTGTGTGTCCTTCTAGTGTTAGCTCAATAAACCTGGGGCCGCTACACTGCGACCACGAGTATGATTACTCTATTCCAAAATTTTGTTACCCTTTTGCTTTTATAAATAAAATATGGATGATCTTACCGTGATCACTAATGAAGTTGAGCATATTGCCGTATCAAATTGCTATACATGTTCCCCGGAGGCAAGTGATAACTTTTTGGATTGTTCTCTCCATGATCTTAAAATATTACACACTAATATTCGTAGCCTTAACAGCAATTTTAATAATCTGGTGGTTTTTATGAGTAGATTAACGTACATGCCTGACATTATTATTTTGACTGAGTGCTGGCTGAGCAAATGTCCAACTACTCCCATACTAACCGGCTACAACTCACACACTTCGTCGTATAAAACACAAAATGAGGGCGTGGTTGTCTATGTAAGAGATTGCTTTGACATAACTGTCGAAACACCTTTATTTAATGAGGCAAATGTCGTTCTTCTTAAATTTTCAAATAAAGCTGCTTTTATCGCAATTTATCGTTCTCCTTCTTACAGAGATTTGACAAGTTTCCTTGGCAGCTTAGACATTTTGCTTAGTGCCTTAACTCAATTTAAAACCGTAGCCATTATTGGTGATATTAACCTGAACATTACACCTGAGGGCACCGACCCTAATGCTGATGAATACCTCAATCTTACAGCTTCGCATGCAATGCTGCCAGCTTACACCCTCCCAACTAGACTCTCGAACTGTATTGACCATGTGATACTCCGCACCCCTAGCACTGCTACTTCATTAATTATTGATTCTCTCATCACTGACCACTCTCCAATTATTATCTTTTTCAACCTCAATGTAAAAACTAAAACCCCCCATCCCTCCAGATTAAAAATTGATTTGCCACGGGTTGTAGACCAAATTAACACCACAGATTTTTCCTTAATCCTTCAGTGTAAAAACCCGAATCAAGCTGCAGAATCTCTTGTATCCATTATGTCTTTGGCAATCAAATCCCACTCACTTCTTTCACAAATTCCCAGTAGAAAGCGCATCATTAAGCCATGGATTACTCCTGGCCTGCTGAAGTGCATACGTCACAGGGATAAATTACACCTTAAATTTAAAAAACACCCAGATAATGAGACACACAAATTGATTTTCTCCCGCTATCGCACCTTCTGCAACAATCTCCTAAAAAAGGTCAAGCGCGAATATGAACGTTCTGAATTTCAGGAGGCTAGAAATAATCCAAAAGCCACATGGAAACTTGTAAAACGGGTAGCAAGTTTGGGCCAAAGCAGAGACTCGAGCTCTGCGTTACTAAACTGCTGTGTCGAACCCTCGCAGTCTGTGGACAAAGTCAACAATTACTTTGCGAATGTTGGTGGACTCTTGGCGGCGAAAATCGAACACTCTGTCCTTTATAAATATCTCTCGGATAGTCGTCCCAACCATGATATCCCGGGTACTTCCACACAATCCGCACCACAATCAATGGCCCTTTACAGCGTGGATAGTGCTGAGCTGGAAAATATCATCCTTAGCCTTAAAGACCATTGTGCTGTTGGTTTTGACGAAATATCCCCCTCAATCGTGAAGGCGACTCGTCACATTCTTATTCCAATTCTTGTTTTCATCTTCAATTTGTGCTTTTCAACAGGAACTTTTCCTGATGTTTTTAAAACTGCAGTTGTCCACCCAATCTATAAGTCGGGAGACAAAGACAATGTCGCAAATTACAGACCTATTTCAGTGTTGACTACCCTCTCAAAGATATTCGAAAAAGTTATAAACAACAGACTCACCAAATACTTAAACAAATTTAACCTTCTTTCCAATAATCAGTATGGTTTTAGGGCTGGTAAATCCACCGAAGATGCTGTACTGGAACTTACAGAGACTATTATTGGCCATTGGGAAAATAAATATAAAACTCTTGCCATTTTTTTAGACCTATCAAAGGCCTTCGACACTGTGTCAATTCCCTTACTTCTTTCGAAACTAGAGCGTCTTGGTATTCGCGGGATGGCCTACGATCTCTTCAGGAGTTATCTGACAGGTCGTAATCAAATAGTAAAGCTTGATAACTACCTCAGCAACCAGGAGACGACTACTTTTGGTGTCCCCCAGGGCAGTGTCCTGGGACCCCCACTTTTTCTCATATATGTTAATGAGCTGTGTAAGTTATCCTTACCTCACTGCAAAATTGTAGCTTATGCCGATGACACAGCTCTTATTGTACATGGCCGGGACTGGGCTGAAACCCGCCTCAACTCTGAGTTTGCCTTGAGCACCGTCATGAGGTGGCTGACCTCAAATCTTCTCACTCTAAATGTCAACAAGACGAAATTTATCACATTCTCCACTATGAAGTCAACTCAACCACCCACACCGATTGAAATTCGTGCGCACACCTGCCCTAACTTACACGATAACTGTGGCTGTCAACAATTGGAAAATACCCCTACTATCAAATATCTTGGCGTCACTCTCGATAGCAACCTGAAATGGAAGCAGCATATTGCTTCAACTGTAGCTCGTGTGCGAAAACTTATATATATATTTAAAAAACTCAGAGGCGCGGCCGACTTTGACTGTTTAAAAACCGTCTACTTTGCTCTTGCTCAGTCTGTTCTAGGGTATTGCCAAACGGTCTGGGGTGGTGCCGGTAAAACAGTGATGCTACGTGTCGAACGAGCACAGAGAGCTGTCCTGAAGGTGCTGGCAAGGAAACCGATCCGATATTCGACATCCTGTCTGTATACCCTCTGCCAGGTTCTTACCGTCAGACAACTATTTATTCTTCAAACGATTCTTCGCAAACACAGCCAACTTACCTTTGATCCAGAATGTTGTTCTATACGCCGCGCAAATAGGATTTGTAACACTGAGTCTCGTAGAACCGTTGCTGCAAGTCGGCATTACAAACACATGAGTTCAAAAATCTACAATAAATTAAACAAAACCTTACAGATCTACCCGTTAACCAAGACCAAATGCAAAATGAAACTGGACTCCTGGCTAAAATCGCAAAATTACGATGAAACAGAGAAGCTAGTGGAAGTGTAAAACACTCATCGCTCCCGTACATACCCCAACAAAGCCACGCACAACACACATGCCACAAACACAACAAACATCCCATACACACCTCATTAACACTCACCCTACACTCACCACATTAGCTTACCGTCATAATACACCCAAATGTTATGTCCTGCACTTTTTTATTTTCCATTTTTTTTTGTTTTTTATATCTTTTAAACTTTATTTTTTTTATATAAAAAAAAACCTAAATTAATACCTATTAAGAGCCTATTAAGAACTTTTAGCATGGAACATAATTCCATTCGGTATCTGGGAAAGGGCGTTGTTAGCTGCGCTACAGTTTATACTTTTGCAGCTACCATCGTTTTACTTGTTGTACCTAGTCTTGTTTTTGTTTTTGTTCCGAAATAAACTTTTATTATTATTTATTTTATTATTTATTTAGTAATTTTTAGGGTTCTGTACCCAAAGGGTCAAACGGGACCCTATTACTGAGACTTCACTGTCCGTCCGTATGTCACCAGGCAGTATCTCATGAACCGTGATAGTTAGCTAATTGAAATTCCTACGTATTTCTGTTGCCACTATAACAACAAATACTAAAAGCAGAAAAGTGATTGTCTCGTTTTTATTAAATATTGGTACCTACGGAACCCTTCGTGCGCGAGTCCGACTCGCACTTGGCCGGTTTTTAAAATACACTATGAACTTTTTTCTTTCTTTTAAAGTACTGGTTATCAACCTATTAGTTCTTCATTTCATCAATAATCGTTTTTCTATTGACATGAAAACAACATTTCCAATGCATTTACTCGAACAAGTACTGGGAAGCGATCGTGGGACGTTGCAGTCACAGTCGCTAATAGTGCATGATTATGGTGTTTGCTGTTCCATAACTTATGCACACCATAATGACCAATAATTTTCAAGAGTCCTGTGAAAGCTTTGCCATGGGTTTTTCGTTTGCAGAGACTTTGTATTATTATAAAAAAATTGGCTCCGTATATTAGGTATGAAATATGGAATGAATTTGACGGCACGGTTGGTGCAGTGGCTGAGCGATCGACTGCTGCGCTGCGTGTCGCGGGTTCGATCCCCGCACGGATAAAATACTGTATGGCCTACAGATAGTTGTTCCGGGTCTGGCTGTTTGTGAATGTGAGTTTAAATGTTTGTAAACGCACCCACGACACAAAAAAAAAAATTCCTTGTTAAAAGAAAAAAAGTTAAAAAAAGGGGCAAGGTTAAAAAAAAAAATTGTGCGTGGAGTCCCTCCGCGCGGAAGAAGTGAAACTTCGTAATACTACACGCATGCGTTCGAGTGCCACGCATTCACTCTCGTTATTTTATTGAGCTTCTAAATAATATTTTGTTGTTTTCTTGTTGTATTATCTTTATAACATAAGTTTATCGAGGTTATTCTACTCATGGAAATTTAGCAAAGGCTGGTCACACCGAAGAGTCGAATGCATGACTGTTTGCACGCCATCTTGCGTACCTAGTAGAACTACGTAGTCACAAATCTTGTAATAGCGCCATCTCTTAGTGGGTAATAGAAAATATTCCCCCTCCATGAAAACGTTAAACTTGTTGGAAGTCGCATAAGAAGTTTCACTTCAAAAAAAAAAAAAATTAGTACATACGAGGAAGTCTGAAAGTGGCGCCGGTGACTGAGATGAACTGTGGTAATCATTTGTCGTGGTATTGGCATGTGATGGAAAGTTTTGAATATGTATGAGCATGGCTTTAGTAGTAGAAAAAGACCACCGTAACTATGGAAGGAATGTGTTAAGGATGTTAAGTGGCTAAAAAGAAGGTGTTTGCTGAGATGACGAGTAATAGAAAATTTTGGAAGCAGAAGACATGCTGCGCTGACCCCAAATAAATTGGGATCGACGCATGAGAATGATGGCTTAGATTATTATGACTTTATAATTAAATAAGATAAAATAAATCAGGTTTTCCAACCCATGTCCTTCTCCAAGTCACCGTATTTAAAATATTTTCAGTCGTCAAAGCGTGAATGGTTACATTTTTTTTATTTGCGATGTTGGGTTTGTTCTTGACATACACATAGTAACTTTAAGAATTGTATTTAGAATTAGTATACATTTAGAACTGAACATTTTATGATCCTTTTTCTATTTTATGTTAAACATATTTTGTTTACCTTGAACAAAGTTTTCATAAAACATTCATACAATTTCCACCAGGAAAAAACCATTCAAAATATGCAAAAAAAAATATGCTACGGAATTCAAAAACGTCAACCACAGTGTTTGTAGTTGGAGCACATACTAGTGTGGATATGAACAATTCGCTTGTGGCTTCTTTTATGCTTCCTCTGTCACGTGTATGTTACTAACAGTACCGTACTGGTACAGTCAAAAAAGCTATATGATATACATGCAAAATATTTATAATGTCCCACTTTAAACTTGCACATTTAAAAAAAGTATTGCTTGTTTTTTATTGCCACTTAAAATCGGAAACATTGCACTAATAATATTGTTAGTAAAATAATTCATTACTCAGTACATACTCACAACAACGAGACGAGCTTGTAGCTAAGTAGTAACAGCACATCTGATAAAGAAATGCTTGTATACCAAATAGCTTGTTCGTCTGTACTCAAGAACAACATAATGCAACAGTCTGTGTGTAAGTATCATAACTCAATTGAATAGCGTTGTGTTGGGTGCACTTTGTAATGCTCTGCTAGTAATCCGATTAAATATCGAAATGGAGCATTTTAGTTTGTTGTTTTAGAATTATTCAAGTGAATTTGTACTCAGTAGTGTGTTAGCGTTTCTTTTGGTTTTGAAAAAGATTTGCCCAGTGAAAACTTCATCATCAAGATTGCATTAAACATAGCACACATGGCTGGCTATGCATGCAAGCGCCCAGCGGAAATTTTATCACTTTACACTACACACACTGCTGGGAACTTTGTTCTGCCATTTCTTCTTCCCAGCTAAAACACTAGGAAGTGGCGAAGGGAGAGTGTTTTGGGGGACTGTCTCTTGTAATTTTGACGTTTAAAAAGTGCTGATTATCAGCCTAATTTGAATAAATGACTTTTGATCTTGATTTTGACACATACATTTTGAGGCGTAATCATCACTATCCACAGCCTGATTTTAGCCACTGTTGGGTAAATCAAAACTGAAAGCATTTATTTCCATTAGACCATTACAAGCATTTTTGAAAGTCGAAAAACACAAAGCTACAGTCTCAGTCACAAGACCTAATAACTTGTGAAAGTACTGTTGTTGCCCATTCCAAAGCGTAGATCTGTATTGAAAAGAATATGGCAAGAAACTCTATGGACACTTTTAAATCAAAATAAGTTAAAAAATCTTGGTTACATAATTCATGTTGAGAATTACAAATATGTGAGAACGATGTAGAAGAACGTGCTAGTTAAGAGAGCGTTCTCTGAACTTGCGATATGACTCTCTTTGCTTGTGCTTGTAACTCCACGTTCCTATGCCAACCTCATCGAGGTTATACCCTCAAAGGCAACAATGCCATCTACGCACCGGACGACCATCTCCTTTCTTTCCGTCCTTGGACGCCACTCGGTTGCAGTTTCACCCACCTGCCATCACCACGCCTTTCTAAGTAAGCTTAATCACTTCACACCACAACATGAACCTCATAACATAACAACACGCCTGTAATCCCTAAAGGGTTAGACAGAAGTGTA
The DNA here is from genome assembly GCA_963082945.1 of Cerastis leucographa. NCBI lineage: Eukaryota > Metazoa > Arthropoda > Insecta > Lepidoptera > Noctuidae > Cerastis > Cerastis leucographa. The sequence continues at coordinate 4,165,952 of OY720381.1, read as the reverse complement.
CCTAATAGGACACCTACATTTCGCCAGTTATGTTTCATATATAATAGGGGGCGAGCCTATTGCCATCAAACGGGCACAAATCCAGACTCCGTGGCTACTATTGACAAATTCCTGATAGAAAAATCCTATCACAATTGTCCCGACCCGGGAATCAAACCCTGGTCCTCACGCTTGATTGCAACCCCTAGATCAACGACGTAGTCATATGAACCTGCAGTCAGTTTAAATCATAGGTTTCGTAATGAAATGCAGTAAATAATCAAAATAATCTTTCCTGCACTTTTAACACATTCTTTTCTATTGAAAATCAGGCATAATGCATGAAAATTCGTCACCTTCGACATCAAACATCATTACGGTATCGCGTTCCTATCCATCGCTTTGCTCCAAGGACGCATCTTATACGGTAGATATTAAAAAAAAATCCTTTATATCCGCTCTCTCGGCTTCACATGAGAAAAGCGATGACTTTTAACGTAATGCCTTTTAGCTGAGGGCTCATTCATGCGATATTAGGAGAGTAGGCAGAATTTCCATTGCAAAATGTTTGCTCAAAATAGCCCTAGGATTTCACCTAGCTAACTTGACAGATAACATAAAATTTAGCATGTCATCCCCGAAGTGCTAGGAAGAGATGAACGTTATAGTACACCACATTTTTTTTAAGGCCCAGAGAGGGCGAGCATATAGCCATCAAAGCAGATGGGAAATCATCAAATGACCCCTCCTGCTCTGTCCGGAGCGGAAGAGAGTGTCAGACTTGTACTGACTAAAACCCATCCATGTTCCTTCTTAGCCCTTTGTGTTCCATGGTCGCGGTATCTCTTTCGAACAGTCCCGCAGCCCTGGCAGGAGCCATCTAAGCCTCGTTTCTGAATACCAGCCTGAGTAGTGATAGTGACAATGTTTCGTTCAGACTCTCTCAAAACCATTTTCATTCACTTGCACCTAAGACCGTATACACCTAACGGCATTTCATATACGAACTTTCAAGTTCTTATTTTCCGATATGACTGAACCGATTTTAATTAAACTTATATGTCGGCGTGAGCAAATTATTACGACTTAAAACGAAACGGAACACTCTGTGACATCATCGCACCACTCAGTGAATCAGGCGAGTTGTGGAAGGGGTCGGCCTTTATAATACGGAGCGCCGAGCGATGCGGGGCATACCCGACCCGATAAGAGCGTCGCATTCGACGACTCTGAGAAGGCCGAATGCCTAGCCGACAGCCTGGAGTCCCAGTGCTCCCCCAGCTCTCAACCAGTAGACAAGCGACATCTCGATGAGGTGAACGCATTCGTCGAACGTAAAGCCGCCCTCCCTCCCGTAGAAGACCCTGATGATCCTCTGCCTTCGGTCACAGCTGACGAAGTGCAAGACATCATTAATAAGCTTCAACCGCGGAAAGCACCCGGCTCCGACGGAATCACCAATAGGGTGTTAAAACTCCTCCCCGCTCAGCTCGTCGTGTTAATGGCGGCCATCTTCAATGGCGCCCTGAGCAACAACGCCTTTCCCCAAATATGGAAAGAGGCCACTGTCATCGGTTTCGCCAAGCCAGGCAAACCCAAGTCTGAGCCCTCAAGCTACAGACCTATCAGTCTCCTGAACGCACTCGGCAAAATCTACGAGAGACTTATTTATAAGCGACTCAAAGACTTCGCCGAGGCTAAGAGTCTCATCCCCAACGAGCAGTTCGGCTTCAGGACCGGACACTCCTGCATTCAACAGGCCCATCGCATCGTAGAACACTTGAGCGCTGGCTTCCAGCGTGGAGCGATGACGGGTGTGTTGTACTTCGACATAGCAAAGGCTTTCGACAAAGTCTGGCACAACGGCTTATTATATAAGCTGTACAAACTGGGAGTGCCGGACCGTCTCGTGCTCATCTTACGAGACTTTCTGTCGGATCGCACCTTCCGCTATCGCATCGGGAAGGCACTGTCTTCCCCCCACCCCATTAGAGCCGGAGTCCCTCAGGGCTCCGTCGTCTCTCCCCTTATCTTTACTCTGTTCACCAGTGACATCCCCAAGAGCAAGAAGGCTCAGTTAGCCCTGTTCGCGGACGACACGGCCATTTATTACACTGGCCGCAGTCACGACGCTATCTATAGCACCCTCCAAACCTCAGCCAACTTCTTAGGCGCTTGGTTCCGGAAATGGAGAATCGAGGTGAACCCCGACAAGAGCCAGGCAGTTCTTTTCTCTAAACAGCGTAAAATTAAGCCACCCGCGCTCAGCCCGATCACTATGTACGGTAAGCCTATCCCTTGGGAGAAGCAAGCCAAGTACTTAGGAGTCATACTTGACAACCACTTGTCTTTCGCGGCGCACATCAAAGCAGCTCGCGACCGAGCTGCGTTTGCTATGGGTAGGCTTCATTTCATGATTTCGGCAAAAAGCAAGTTGTCACTCAAGTGCAAGTTGCGCCTTTATACCGCGGTGATCCGCCCCATTATGACGTACGCTTGCGTCGTGTACGCTCACACCAAGCCAAAGTTCATCCATAGGATGCAAGTTTTACAGAACCGGTTCTTACGTAGAGTCACGGGAGCCCCTTTTTATGTCCGTAATGACCGTCTACACGTAGACCTTAGAATGCCCACCGTCCTTCAGTTTATGAAACGTCTTTCGAAGCGTTTCTTCGATAACGCCATTAAACACCGTAATCCCCTGATCGCAGCGGCCGCCCGTTACGAACCCTCGCGCATTAGTACAGTACGCCGTCCTAGGCATACCCTTGTCACTCCAGATGATGCTATCACCCTCCTCCAGGAGAGTAGCAAAGAGACTAGCACTCTTAAAAAGTTCCGACTCAAACCGCCGGCTTTCCGACCTCGCCGTCGAGGTCCGTCGCGACGTCCCGGTCCATGCCCTCCCCGACCCTCGCTCGAGCCAGCCCGCGATGCTGTGCCAGTAGTTTTAAATCAGCCCCTAAATAATGATACCATTCAGATCCAGCCTGTCCCCATGCAGTCTTCCCCCAGCGACGCCCTAAGCCGAGGTTCGTACCCCACAGGGGGTGCCCTTAGCGTGCAGTTGCTTAGTTTGTAAATTTTTATGCCCTGGCTGGAGGCCTTACTCTAAAGGCACCCACAGGATAGTCCGGTTAAGCAGACGACAACCTCATAGGTTGAACTGCGAGATGCCATTCATAAAAAAAAAAAAAAAACGATGCGGGGCATTCCAATTCTAGCGAGCGACCCGTCCACAACTCTAATTGTGACACGGTTCACGCCTGAATCATATTATCATCAGTTTAAATTTAATTATTGTTTTAATTCATTATTTTGTAATCATTTTTAAATTCGTATGAAAATGTTTTGATTTAATATTGATTTTCTTTAAAAATAATGGCAAATGACCATGCTCAACACGACATGGACCCCTTAAGAATTCAGTGTCCGTCACCGATAATCCAGTCCGGCCATACTCGCGCCGAAATCAGAAGCGGGATCAACCGGGACATATCTTCGGTCCCATCCACCCTCAATGATGGAGAAACGGATGGCTCTAGCACAAAACAGATGCTGGCCACGGGTGATAAATAAGACTGTAGTTCCGACGCGAAGACCAAGATTACGTGACATCTATATAGCATCCTACAATCCAGATGGTGATGTCCCAATTCGAGATTGGTGCGAGCACGTCGATCGAGCCAAAGCACACCGGGAGTTGGCTGACCACGAAGTTTGTATTAAGATAGCGAGTCTATTGCAAGGACGAGCCAAGACTATTGGTGATGCGTGGCTTGTAAAATCACCTGTCTGGAGGGAGATGCGAGAAGCATTGATACAAACGTTCGAACCTGAAGCACGTTACTCCACTGATGTCCTTAAGGTGAGCAACTTCTAATTTGATGTCTAATCTAGCAGAATCGATAACCGAAGGTGGCACAGTTGAAAACGAGTGATAAGCGGCAATAAAGATACTGACGCTGTGGAAGCCATTGCATTGTATTGTATAGCGGGCTGGTTTCCGCAACTCCACGTCTAAAGCGCGTATTTTGCGTACGGGTGGGAACTTTATTCGATCCACCCTAGTTCCCCGAGGGTTACTGAAGTACTTTGCCCTCTAAGTTGCAACCTCTAGGCAGTGTAGAAGCACGTGGGCTGCTGTCTCGTTTTTCTCCATGCAGGCTCTGCACAGTGGGCTATCTGTGACTCCTAGGACAAGGAGGTGTTTATTAAAGGAGCTGTGCCCAGTGATGGCGGCTGTGACTGTGCGGAGCTGTAGCTTTGTCAGCCGGAGAGCTCGCTTGGTATAGCGGCCGTCTATAGTAGGAAGTGCTTCCTTGGCCTGCCTACACTCACCGTGGTGTTGCCACAGTTTGTGGTGTTGTTCATTGGTGCATTTCCTTACCAGAGTTCGTAGATACCCGAAGGACAGTGGCAGGAGTCTGGACCCACTGCTGCCATGCTCGAACCCGTTCTGGCGAGTTCGTCCGCTGCATCGTTGCCCCGGGAATCGCTGTGACCTTTAATCCGTTGTATGGCTATGTTGTTGTGATTACCGACCTGGTTTAGGCGCTGGTGACACTCTTATATTAACCCGGAGTCGACCGTGTGGTTGTCTAGTGCTAACAGTTCAGCCCTGCTGTCTAAAAGTATGCGAATAGTAGTCCTCAACCTTTCTTGCTAGGATGGCTGATGCGGCTAGGGAAATACCCGTGCATTCTGCCTGAAATACCGTGTTATGGACCCACAGTGTTACGGCTATAGGTATACGTGAAGATCCGCAGCTCAGCTGGATTTAACCCCTCACAGTGGTGGTCCTCATGGAGCTGGATCTTGTACTTTTGTCGAATATAAATTCTGTGCCTCCTGTGATAAGTGATACAAGTCAAAAAACGTCATTTTACAGGACAGCAAAAACAAGTTTAAAAAAATCTAGTTCGTTAATTAAGTGGGCTATGTTATATATCAGTGCACTCTTTTGTAGAACAAAACATTTTCTTTCTCTATATAATTTAGAGTTTTTGATAGATATTTAATTTTGGAAGTAATTCATGAAAAACCTGCGACTTGTAACTTTTACTTAGTTTTTTATGTGCTAAAATTAAGTTATTAATGATACTTGTACAGTTAAATTACGTTGCACCAAGCTTGCACCAACAAATTGTCTTAGTGTAAACTGATATACATGAAGTTAAAACGTCTAATAACTCATTAGAATAATGATTCTAGCAAAATGTGCTAAAACAAAAGATGAAGATATAACCCTGAAGATTTATTTTTTTTACTTATCAGTCACCTCTTGATATAATTTAGCTGAACTATATCAATTTACTAAAATCCTAGTCTTTCAGAAAATATGTTAAATGATGTAAGTCAAGATGTACCCCTCAAAAAAAAAGATAGTGATATGTGTAAATAAATACAAGTTTTAGAAAAATAAAAATCAACGTTTATTAACCTAAAAATACAGTCAGTCGTTAAGGCACATTTTTATCAAAATTTTTATAAAACTAAATGGAGATCTAATCATCACAATCTGACAATACGATCCCAGAAAGAGCAACCAGGAACGGAATTCTCTGATGTGCTCATGGGTGACGGTGGTGTTTCTGGAATCGTAATATTGGAGGTTTGTCTCATCAATGACGACGTAGCAGTTCTTTTTTTTTTAGCCGGTACTCTTTCATCATCAGTGGATGAACACAATTCATCAGTATTTCAAATATATTCATCACTGCTAGAAGATCCAAAATCACCATCATCAGATGATTCTGAAATTCTCAAATCATCGAGAAGATTTTTTGAAGAATTTTCTTGAGTCTTGCTCATCTTATTGTTATTGAAAACTGTTTCCGCAACAATTGTAGGGTTCCGCGATTCTTCAACTGGTTCTTTTCCTTCTTGCGTCTCTATTGTTTCGTTACCTTGTTCCTGGATATCATTAGGTTTTTCTTTGTCAGTGACCGTTTCTGCAACTACTGGACCCCGGTGCCATGACCCGTTAACCGTTTCGCTTGTTTCTTGCTCCTCTCTTGATTCGTAGCCATTTTCCTGGGTATCAAAATGTTTTTCTTCAATATCCGATTTAGTAGCCAATTTCATTATTTTATCAATTCGAGATTTTAGCTGAAAAAAAAATTAAGAGTAAGAAAACAATAGGTATTCTCTAAATAATATCAATCAATATAATAATTATATAAAACTCTTCCGTTACTGAGTCACTGACAGACAAAGCACAGCCTAAACCACTAGACCTAGAGACTTGAAATTTGGCACACGTATAGCTTGAGTATCCTAGAGGTGCACTAAGAAGGGATTTTTCAAAATTCCCACGGGATAAGGAATAAATGGGATTTTACGTTTTATGACTTCCACGCGGACGAAGTCGTGGGCAAAAGCTAGATATAATAAAATCAAATGTCTAGATTTATTACAACGAGAGAAAATTACTTTGACCTCCTAGTTACAAACACTACTTACAACTTAGCAACATAATTTTATTATGTCAACGTTTCGTTATTTGGTGTAAGGTGATTTAATTCAATACAATAACAAAAATCTCAATATTATTGAATTTCGTGTAAAATGATATATCTATCAACTTACGTATCGATCCATGGCGCATTCGGACGTGACCACACTCCATTACAGTCGCAGCGACACTGCGGTGCGGAGCGCACGAGCAAGCTAATACGGCTCTACGTCCCGCGCACCTCCGATTACCCCCGCAAACCCCCACCACCTGCACTTGTATCACTTAGCACATTTATTATTTTGTATCATATTTTTTTACAATTGGTTGGAGTTTTAGATACAACTACATTTATATCTGTTTACACATAAAACAGATTTGTGTAGAATGATTTAAGTCAAGTTGTATCACTTTTGTATGCTAGAGGCATATCGAAAGAATTTGTTCAAAGGGATATTACTCAAGTCACATCAAAATTCACGATAAATATACTGAAAAATAAAATGTGAATTTAAATACAATAGCATTTAAATCACGAAGCACGAAAAATAGTGTGTTAAGTGACCGGTTTTGGGGTTACAACTTGACAAATATCGATTGTCACGAATTTTTTGCCAAAATCCCTATAGTTGTATCACTTTGCACAAAATTATCTCCGAAACTATAGCAGATAGAAGAACGTGAGTTAGACCAAAATCCACGTTTTTTTTTTTTGATAGTGCTCATGTGAAAATCACAAAAAGGGTACAACTCGAGTTATATCACTTAGCACAGGAGGCACAGAATTGTTTGGGTATAATTGCTTGGATCTTTACTTTGCAAATAGGTTTTTACAAACACTTTTACACGTCATTTTTTTTTTAACTATTTGGGGCCGGTGTTTGTACCTGACTACTCTAAGAAGAAACAGCCGAAACAAACTCAGAGGTTCTCTGTTAACTTGCTACTCTTTTAAAGTCCAGACATTCCTCAATTTACATGAGGACTATGCAGATTAGTATCTGAAATGGTCTTTTGAAGAAAGAACCACACAGATTTGAGTGGACCTGTCCAGTCTGTGCAAGCATTTGTCAGTTATCGTGTAGCTCGACTCTGGTACTAGATCGTTTATGGCTCTCACCAGGGGGAACTCGTTGTAGAATCCTTCCAGTACCGCGGTGTATTGCGTGTCTTTTTACACCAGAGTTGAAAGTGTTCTGAGGCGTGCGGCCGCCATTGTTGCTTCTTGTTGTATGAACAGATGGAGCGGCGGAAGCTCCAACATGGCTTCAAGAGCAGCTGTCTGAGTGGTCCTCATGCAGCCTATAATTGCCATGCAGGCAAGCCTCTGCATGCATTGAAGTTTGTACGATGCTGAGACTAGTGTGATGCGTGGCCACCAGACCACTGCCTCGTACGAGATCATGGGACGGATCAACACACAGTATAGACAAAGTATCATTTTGGGGGATAGGCCCCACTTCTTACCTATGATCCTCCTGTACTGCCAGAGGGTGATGCATGCCCTGTTAATTTTGTTGTGTAAGTGACTGCTCCAGTTTTACTTACTGTTTAGGATGACTCCCAAGTGTTTGACTTCGGTAGCTGACTGAAGTTCTGTATCGAATAATTTAGGTAGGCGATAAGGCCCTAAAGTTCGTTTATGGGTAAACATGACTAATTCAGTTTTAGTGGGATTGACTGAAAGGTCGTATTCCCTGCACCATCCACAATGCGTAGCGCCTGTTGAAGCCGTTATTGGCTGCATGGATAATGAGTATCCTCGCTCAAAATTGCTGTCCAGTAAGTGCACAACTGTCCCCGAATTAATTTCTGTTGCAGCCACAATCAGGCCACAAGAACCACGCCAAGGCAAACCGCCTGCCAAACGGCCCAGGCTTAGGAACGATCAAGAAGAACCGATAGTATGCTTCAAGTGTGGCAAGACAGTTCAAGCAAATTGCAACAAAGCAAATGGCAAACTGAACGACCCAAAGCCATTACCGAGCGAAAACACCAGAGAGGAGTCTGGGATTCGAACGGAACGCCCAAAACTCAAATGGAATTATTGCAACAAAACCGGACACATTGAAGAGAAATGTTTTAGGAAGATGACAAACGAAGCTGAAAAAGCCAATGTAGCACTGGAACATGACGAAATACTTACCCCAATGGCATTGGATAAAGAATGTTTTCGCTATGTTTTCATTACGTTTCACATTGTCGATGATCAAGAAACACCATATGATCTAATGATTTGAACTGAAATCATAAAAGGCACTGGCTTGAATATTCTGGTTACTTAACAAAATGCTTAAGTAGTAAGAAGCTCGCCTTCAACGGTTCAAGCTACTGAGGACGCTTTAAGCAATTTGGAAACCGATTTCACTAATGAAGAGGAAAACTAACTACTATTACCTATATAACACTATTCAGAGGAAGACCAAACTAAGTGGCACATGACCAGCTACGGTTAGCACCGAAACTTGGAGAATGTATCGACCAGGGTACCGTGTCGGCGAAAGATGAGTCTATAACATTGGAAGGTGAACTCAAGTTAAGTTACATTTACACTATTTGCATTTTGTACCCGTGTTCTGTAATGACTTATTTAAGTTTGTTGAGGACATGGGCCTCCAAACATTTTATTTGATATGGTTTGTTGAGGACATGGGCCTCCAAACCATGAGACTAATATAATTTGTTGAGGGCAGAGGCCTCCAAATTTTTGATGCCGTTACTAAGAGTTCGTTGAGGACGGAGGGCCTCCTTGCTCTTAGTAATGTGTTTGAGTTGTAGCCATTTCATATTATTATTGAGATTTCGTTGAGGCCGGAGGCCTCCTTTCTCTTAATAATATGTTTGGTTGATGTTAATAACACCAGTTTGTTGAGGACAGGGGCCTCCAAACTGAGACTGATAAAATTTGTTGAGGACAGGGGCCTCCGAATTTTTGACGCTGTTATTAAGAGTTCGTTGAGGACAGGGGCCTCCTTGCTCTTAGTAATGTGTTTGAGTTGTAACCATTTCATGTTATTATTGAGATTTCGTTGAGGACAGGGGCCTCCTTGCTCTTAGTAATGTGTTTGGTTGTAGGCAAAGATGACCCGTTCATCGTGATAGTTGTGTGATGTTTTGATACTGTGGTATCTTTTCTCTTATTGCAGAGTTATGAGGTCAGTGACGACCTTTTAGCAGAATGGCCGTGTCGGCGTGAGCAAATTATTACGACTTAAAACGAAACGGAACACTCTGTGACATCATCGCACCACTCAGTGAATCAGGCGAGTTGTGGAAGGGGTCGGCCTTTATAATACGGAGCGCCGAGCGATGCGGGGCCAGTACGATATGGTACTGGTCATCTGTGACCCAGTAGAAGGACACCACCCGATCTTCAAAGTGAAGTCGGTATGCTCCCTCACAGGCATCTCAATAGAGAAGCCTTACCGCTCAACCGTAGTAGGGCAGTGCCACCGCTGCCAGCTGTACGGACACAGCCAAGCCAACTGCCATGCGCCGCACAGATGCGTAAAGTGTCTAGGCGGCCACGGCACGGCCGACTGCCCCCGTCCCAAAGACAGATCTCTATGCTCGGAGCCACCGAGTTGTGTGCTCTGCGGCCAGTCGGGCCACCCGGCTAACTACCGCGGCTGCCCGAATGCCCCCAAAGGCTCCTCCTCTAAACTGGCGAAGCGTGCAAACGCCCGCCAGCAGAGAGAAAGCCCATCGGTGAGGCTACCAACTGCACAGATGCCGGAGAGACTCAGCCCTCAGAGGCCCTCTCCCTGGACCTCGCTGAACCACCAGAGAGCCTTCCCGGCACTCGGCAAAGCAAAGTCCAGCCCCATTCCCGGGCTATTAGATGCCCCTGTCCCCACTCCCGTGGCCCAAGCGAGCGCACCGGCGCCCGCTCGTCCCGCACCTCCCGGCCCCGCGGCCGCGGTCTCCTCTCCTAACGTAACTTTAGAAACGTTAGCAAAGTTAGTCACCCCCGAAGCAGACCGCATGGCGGCAGATCTCAGGGAGGCTAACACTGACGGTGATAAGCTTAAAATTATCATCAAGTCCCTAATCAAGTTAGGCGAAGCCTTCAGCGGCATTAATCTTTAATTCCAATGGATAATACGAGATTAACGTGTACCAAACCCCGATCCCTTAAATTAGGGTACTTTAATGCCAATGGCATCAAAGGCCAGCGTGATGAGATCGCCACTTTCCTCCGCGACCATCAAATTGATATCCTCCTCATACAGGAGACCTTCCTCAAGCCCAGTCACCGCGATCCGAGAATTGCCAACTATCGCATAGTTCGCAACGATCGGTCACGTTGCCACAAGGGCGGTACTCTAATCTATTATAGAAAGGAACTGCACTGCATCCCCTTAGATCCCCCTCCCATGGAGTCTCTGCTCGAGACTTCAGTTTGTCGACTAGGCATGACCGGTCATCAATCGATCACTATCGCCTCCGCGTACATCCCTCCCGGCGGCACGTCCGAGGAGCACACTCTGTTCACCAAAGACCTTGCCGTCCTCTTCGGCTTGAGTGACTCCGTTATCATAGCGGGCGACCTCAACGCCAAACACCCCGCCTGGAACAGCACGACGACCTCTGCCAGAGGACGACACGTGTATAACCTGGGTGAGTCCCTCAACTTCGATCCCATCGCTCCTATGGAGCACACTCACTATCCCCACGACCCCGACCAACGTCCGGACGTTCTCGACATAGCGCTACTCAAGAATGTCAACCTTAAGTTGCATTCCATCGAGACTTTACATGAGCTTAACTCAGATCATCGACCAGTGCTCATGCACTTAGTTCCCCGCTCGGGTCCCTCTGACCCCAGCCAGCCCCCGCCGACCCAAGTGATAACCGACTGGAGGAAAGTCAGCGAAAAGCTGAAATCCACCACGTCGCCTCACCTGGAGGCCATCCCCGACCACATTGTCTCAGTCGCAGACACGACGGCCGCCATCAACTCGTTTACAGAACACGTGCAATCCGTACTAAAGGATTGCTCACGGGAAGTTCCAGCAATGAGCGATCAACGCTGGATTCTACCCACTGACGTACGTGAACTGATAACCGAGAAGAACGCGGCCATCCGTGCTTACAGCAACTTTCCCTGCGACGCGAACAAAGCTCACATGCGTTATTTACAGCGTGCTGTAAAGAAGCGCACTAGTGAGCATCGTTCAGATCAATGGGACAAGACGCTTAGCGAGCTCGAGCCTACCCACCTAGCCTTCTGGCAGCTACAACGCAAGTTGCGCTCCACCGAAGAGGCTTCGATGCCTCCCCTCACCCGACCCGATAAGAGCGTCGCATTCGACGACTCTGAGAAGGCCGAATGCCTAGCCGACAGCCTGGAGTCCCAGTGCTCCCCCAGCTCTCAACCAGTAGACAAGCGACATCTCGATGAGGTGAACGCATTCGTCGAACGTAAAGCCGCCCTCCCTCCCGTAGAAGACCCTGATGATCCTCTGCCTTCGGTCACAGCTGACGAAGTGCAAGACATCATTAATAAGCTTCAACCGCGGAAAGCACCCGGCTCCGACGGAATCACCAATAGGGTGTTAAAACTCCTCCCCGCTCAGCTCGTCGTGTTAATGGCGGCCATCTTCAATGGCGCCCTGAGCAACAACGCCTTTCCCCAAATATGGAAAGAGGCCACTGTCATCGGTTTCGCCAAGCCAGGCAAACCCAAGTCTGAGCCCTCAAGCTACAGACCTATCAGTCTCCTGAACGCACTTGGCAAAATCTACGAGAGACTTATTTATAAGCGACTCAAAGACTTCGCCGAGGCTAAGAGTCTCATCCCCAACGAGCAGTTCGGCTTCAGGACCGGACACTCCTGCATTCAACAGGCCCATCGCATCGTAGAACACTTGAGCGCTGGCTTCCAGCGTGGAGCGATGACGGGTGTGTTGTACTTCGACATAGCAAAGGCTTTCGACAAAGTCTGGCACAACGGCTTATTATATAAGCTGTACAAACTGGGAGTGCCGGACCGTCTCGTGCTCATCTTACGAGACTTTCTGTCGGATCGCACCTTCCGCTATCGCATCGGGAAGGCACTGTCTTCCCCCCACCCCATTAGAGCCGGAGTCCCTCAGGGCTCCGTCGTCTCTCCCCTTATCTTTACTCTGTTCACCAGTGACATCCCCAAGAGCAAGAAGGCTCAGTTAGCCCTGTTCGCGGACGACACGGCCATTTATTACACTGGCCGCAGTCACGACGCTATCTATAGCACCCTCCAAACCTCAGCCAACGTCTTAGGCGCTTGGTTCCGGAAATGGAGAATCGAGGTGAACCCCGACAAGAGCCAGGCAGTTCTTTACTCTAAACAGCGTAAAATTAAGCCACCCGCGCTCAGCCCGATCACTATGTACGGTAAGCCTATCCCTTGGGAGAAGCAAGCCAAGTACTTAGGAGTCATACTTGACAACCACTTGTCTTTCGCGGCGCACATCAAAGCAGCTCGCGACTGAGCTGCGTTTGCTATGGGTAGGCTTCATTTCATGATTTCGGCAAAAAGCAAGTTGTCACTCAAGTGCAAGTTGCGCCTTTATACCGCGGTGATCCGCCCCATTATGACGTACGCTTGCGTCGTGTACGCTCACACCAAGCCTAAGTACATCCATAGGATGCAAGTTTTACAGAACCGGTTCTTACGTAGAGTCACGGGAGCCCCTTTTTATGTCCGCAATGACCGTCTACACGTAGACCTTAGAATGCCCACCGTCCTTCAGTTTATGAAACGTCTTTCGAAGCGTTTCTTCGATAACGCCATTAAACACCGTAATCCCCTGATCGCAGCGGCCGCCCGTTACGAACCCTCGCGCATTAGTACAGTACGCCGTCCTAGGCATACCCTTGTCACTCCAGATGATGCTATCACCCTCCTCCAGGAGAGTAGCAAAGAGACTAGCACTCTTAAAAAGTTCCGACTCAAACCGCCGTCTTTCCGACCTCGCCGTCGAGGTCCGTCGCGACGTCCCGTTCCATGCCCTCCCCGACCCTCGCTCGAGTCAGCCCGCGATGCTGTGCCAGTAGTTTTAAATCAGCCCCTAAATAATGATACCATTCAGATCCAGCCTGTCCCCATGCAGTCTTCCCCCAGCGACGCCCTAAGCCGAGGTTCGTACCCCACAGGGGGTGCCCTTAGCGTGCAGTCGCTTAGTTTGTAAGTTTTAATGCCCTGGCTGGAGGCCTTACTCTAAAGGCACCCACAGGATAGTCCGGTTAAGCAGACGACAACCTCATAGGTTGAACTGCGAGATGCCATTCAAAAAAAAAAAAAAAAAACGATGCGGGGCATTCCAATTCTAGCGAGCGACCCGTCCACAACTCTAATTGTGACACGGTTCACGCCTGAATCATATTATCATCAGTTTAAATTTAATTATTGTTTTAATTCATTATTTTGTAATCATTTTTAAATTCGTATTAAAATGTTTTGATTTAATATTGATTTTCTTTAAAAATAATGGCAAATGACCATGCTCAACACGACATGGACCCCGTAAGAATTCAGTGTCCGTCACCGATAATCCAGTCCGGCCATACTCGCGCCGAAATATACGAATAAGCAGGATACATAGGGAAAGCAGACTGAAGGCAGATTCTTGTATGATCGACACTGTTACTGTTTTATCATCCTTATGCTTAATGGCACTTGCACGTCATATATGAAAGAATATAATATATATGAAAGTGAGGTAGTTTCATTTTCAATTGAATGGGAATTGTCGACAAACGTGTTCTATTTTAGCATGCAACATGTTAGTTAGTGAAGTCTCATGGGGCTGTCTTCAATGGTTACAAGTGCTGTTAATTTAATAAAATACACAACAAATTTATAAGTAGGATTTAACCATGACAGGAATTTATTTATTTAAACTTAATGTATAAAAGTGGTACATAGGCAGACTTAATGCCACAAGGGATTCTCTACCAATCAATTCAATCAGTCAATTTCGTTGCAATAGTAATATCTTGTTATCTTATGAGTGTGGAAAAAAAATAGTGCGTGGAGTCCCTCCCTCCGCGCGGAAGAAGTGAAACTTCGTAATATTACACGCATGCATTCGAGTGCCACGCATTCACCTTCGCTCTGTCTCTTTTTATTCCCCCTCCATGGTAGCGTTAAACGTTAACCGCAAGCTTGTTGGAAGTCGCATAAGAAGATTTACTTCAAAATGTTTGCTAACGCTTCGTTCGTCTGCTAATACGACTGCTTAGCGAAAGTTCCCGGCTAAGATTTGTAGGTCCAGCAAAGTGTTATTGAGTATTTCCATTAGAAATTCCATCATTGCAGCCCAGTTTTTAAGTTCTCGCCTGATTGAAACCAATATGCCCGCACCTCTGAGGGTACCGGGTACACCTCTTCCTAACTCTTCGGGGATTTCAGGCGTGATTTGCTTACAAGTTGGGACTTCTGTTCTCCCTTCTTCGCTATGGTTATACACAGCAATTACGTCGTCGACTGAAAGCCTTCCCATACTTACCTGATGTTATTGATTTCTGCATGGTAATGGAGTGAAGTGACCCAATTTTTATTATTTTTCTCTCCATATTCATGGGTTTTGGAAGTTTCTAATTTGCTTAATGTGTTTCGGAAGTCGATGTTCGTCTGATGAATGCGATTGAAGGTATAAAATGATTTACATGTGTACAGTCACGACCAGTAATGTGTAAAGAATTAGGAAACATTCAAAAGCAATTTTCTTATTAAATAATGGTTTCTACTTTGAGATTAGACATGTTCCGTAATAGTATTCTTCAGGCTTCCAAAATACTATGTTCGTGAAAACATAAAAATCTATACAGTAAGAGAAACTCACTTTTTAAAGTTGGTTCGGTTTTATATCAGTGTTCGCGACTGTAGATACGTAATGTTACAATGTAATACCATGCTTTAAATACCTTTAAATAATGGATTTAACACATTTCCTTGACTGTAAGCCGGAACGGGAAAAACGTTTGCTCGTAATACCGTATTGATTTTGTCTTTTGAAAATCATCTTGAATGGAACAGCCCGTAGTAGTCCAACAGAGATTAAACACAAACGTGCCTATGATTTTCCGAAAAAGTGTCAAAGCAGATAATATTCTAAGTTTTTCGCAGTTTAGTTGTAGCATAGGTTTTTTAAAAGAGATTTATTGTGTATAGCAATAACTTCAATCAATGTGCATACCTTTTTTTTTTTTTTAAGGGTCGGAAATCATCAAATGACCCCCCCCCCACTGTGGGCGGAGCGGGAGGGATTGTCAGACTTGACTGACTAAAACCCATCCATGTTCCTTCTTAGCCCTTTGTGTTCCAGGGCCACGGTATCTCTTTCGAACAACCCGCAGCCCTGGCAGGCATCGGCCCCCTCGGACCCCTTCCAACAATGTGCATACCTTACGATTAGAAAATTCAACAGCATTTTTCTCGTGAAATATCGGTTTCTAATTCGAAATAAGACATGTTTCGTAATAGTCATCATCATCTGCCTAGCCTTTTTCCAAACTATCTTGGGATCGGCTTCCAGTCTAACCGGATGCAGCTGAGTACCAGTATTTTACATGAAGCGACTGCCTATCTGACCTCCACAACCTAGTAACTGGGTAATACGATACCCCTTGGTAGGATTGGATGTCAGAATTTTTGGCTTCTGACTACTCGTAACGACTGTCAAAGATCTACAAATGACAGCCGGGACCAACGGCTTAATGTGCTTTCCGAGGCACGGAGGAAACTCGATATGTAATTATGGTCACCCATCCACGGACCAACCTCGGCAAGCACGGCTTAATCTTAAAGATCGACCCGGGCGGCTGTTATTATTTAACCACGAGCTTCTCGTAATATTTCATAGTCATACTATTATGGTATGACTACCAAAATAGTATATTGGTGGAAACGTAAAGAAAAATCATTTTTGAAAGTTACTTCGTGTACACATATTAGTGCTCGTGAATGTACATAACTTGTGTGCGCGTGTCTTAATACAAATAGGAATAGAATAGCCAATTTCGACTAAAACCAGCACAACATTATGGTATTGTGGTTAATGTCATTAGGGTTAGTTCTAACTTATTACGTAAACATTTCAATAATTCCCGCACATCCCACAAAATCTGCAATCACGACCGCAGCTCCATGTGTATTTTTAGAAACAGCACACAACAGTACAATATTAATTCACTTCGAAGTGCAAGTTGACTGAAGGAGATACAATCACTAAGTTGCAATGGCCCCTAAGTTTCGGCCTGCATCTGTGATTGTCCCACAATAGGCTAGTACCACGTCCCGGAATAATCCTAGCCCCGGACTGTTGTGCATCTTTACGGCAGTTCTCTCAAGTTCTATTTGCAGATTGTGTTCGGCATCCTTAATGTCGGCGTATTCTGGACAGACTTTAGTGACGCAAAGTCGGATTGATTCGTTTATTTATTTATTTGAGAAAACATGCACAATATAAAAGATCCAAGCCATTACACTGTTAAAAGAAACATATTTAATTATAATATTCGACAAGAAATGGACTAAATAATTAATAATAATAAAAAAGTCGTTTTTAGTAAATACTTGATCTTTCTCATCATGATATTATAGTACTGTTTATCTTAGTATGAATGTTAATCGTGTCTTGTCTTGATGATTATGGTGAACACTTAGGCCTCCAGCCAGGGCAAAAACAAAACTAAGCAAACGGAAACTCCTTGTGGCGAACAAACAGCCTCGGACACAGAGTAGGTACGCACGACAACGAATCAATCTATGCAACACCAGCATTAGCATTTTTTTTTGCTTTGCATAGGCAAAGCAAAGCCATGTTATATTGGAAATGGATTTAACGATATGCGTTTGCATGCGTTTTATGATAAATCTATATTTGTCATAAAACGAGAGAGTCGCTTAAACTGGTGTTGCATAGATTGATTCGTTGTCGTGCGTACCTACTCTGTGTCCGAGGCTGTTTGTTCGCCACAAGGAGTTACAGCAATTACGTCGTCGACTGAAAGCCTTCCCATACTTACCTGATGTTATTGATTTCTGCATGGTAATGGAGTGAAGTGACCCAATTTTTATTATTTTTCTCTCCATATTCATGGGTTTTGGGAGTTTCTAATTTGCTTAATGTGTTTCGGAAGTCGATGTTCGTCTGATGAATGCGATTGAAGGTATAAAATGATTTACATGTGTACAGTCACGACCAGTAATGTGTATAGAATTAGGAAACATTCAAAAGCAATTTTCTTATTAAATAATGATTTCTACTTTGAGATTAGACATGTTCCGTAAAAGTATTCTTCAGGCTTCCAAAATACTATGTTCGTGAAAACATAAAAATCCATACAGTAAGAGAAACTCACTTTTTAAAGTTGGTTCGGTTTTATGTCAGTGTTCGCGACTGTAGATACGTAATGTTACAATGTAATACCATGCTTTAAATAATGGATTTAACACATTTCCTTGACTGTAAGCCGGAACGGGAAAAACGTTTGCTCGTAACACCGTATTGATTTTGTCTTTTGAAAATCATCTTGAATGGAACAGCCCGTAGTAGTCCAACAGAGATTAAACACAAACGTGCCTATGATTTTCCGAAAAAGTGTCAAAGCAGATATATTCTAAGTTTTTCGCAGTTTAGTTGTAGCATAGGTTTTTTAAAAGAGATTTATTGTGTATAGCAATAACTTCAATCAATGTGCATACCTTTTTTTTTTTTTAAGGGTCGGAAATCATCAAATGACCCCCCCCCCACTGTGGGCGGAGCGGGAGGGATTGTCAGACTTGACTGACTAAAACCCATCCATGTTCCTTCTTAGCCCTTTGTGTTCCAGGGCCACGGTATCTCTTTCGAACAACCCGCAGCCCTGGCAGGCATCGGCCCCCTCGGACCCCTTCCAACAATGTGCATACCTTACGATTAGAAAATTCAACAGCATTTTTCTCGTGAAATATCGGTTTCTAATTCGAAATAAGACATGTTTCGTAATAGTCATCATCATCTGCCTAGCCTTTTTCCAAACTATCTTGGGATCGGCTTCCAGTCTAACCGGATGCAGCTGAGTACCAGTATTTTACATGAAGCGACTGCCTATCTGACCTCCACAACCTAGTAACTGGGTAATACGATACCCCTTGGTAGGATTGGATGTCAGAATTTTTGGCTTCTGACTACTCGTAACGACTGTCAAAGATCTACAAATGACAGCCGGGACCAACGGCTTAACGTGCTTTCCGAGGCACGGAGGAAACTCGATATGTAATTATGGTCACCCATCCACGGACCAACCTCGGCAAGCACGGCTTAATCTTAAAGATCGACCCGGGCGGCTGTTATTATTTAACCACGAGCTTCTCGTAATATTTCATAGTCATACTATTATGGTATGACTACCAAAATAGTATATTGGTGTAAACGTAAAGAAAAATCATTTTTGAAAGTTACTTCGTGTACACATATTAGTGCTCGTGAATGTACATAACTTGTGTGCGCGTGTCTTAATACAAATAGGAATAGAATAGCCAATTTCGACTAAAACCAGCACAACATTATGGTATTGTGGTTAATGTCATTAGGGTTAGTTCTAACTTATTACGTAAACATTTCAATAATTCCCGCACATCCCACAAAATCTGCAATCACGACCGCAGCTCCATGTGTATTTTTAGAAACAGCACACAACAGTACAATATTAATTCACTTCGAAGTGCAAGTTGACTGAAGGAGATACAATCACTAAGTTGCAATGGCCCCTAAGTTTCGGCCTGCATCTGTGATTGTCCCACAATAGGCTAGTACCACGTCCCGGAATAATCCTAGCCCCGGACTGTTGTGCATCTTTACGGCAGTTCTCTCAAGTTCTATTTGCAGATTGTGTTCGGCATCCTTAATGTCGGCGTATTCTGGACAGACTTTAGTGACGCAAAGTCGGATTGATTCGTTTATTTATTTATTTGAGAAAACATGCACAATATAAAAGATCCAAGCCATTACACTGTTAAAAGAAACATATTTAATTATAATATTCGACAAGAAATGGACTAAATAATTAATAATAATAAAAAAGTCGTTTTTAGTAAATACTTGATCTTTCTCATCATGATATTATAGTACTGTTTATCTTAGTATGAATGTTAATCGTGTCTTGTCTTGATGATTATGGTGAACACTTAGGCCTCCAGCCAGGGCAAAAACAAAACTAAGCAAACGGAAACTCCTTGTGGCGAACAAACAGCCTCGGACACAGAGTAGGTACGCACGACAACGAATCAATCTATGCAACACCAGTTTAAGCGACTCTCTCGTTTTATGACAAATATAGATTTATCATAAAACGCATGCAAACGCATATCGTAAAATCCATTTCCAATATAACATGGCTTTGCTTTGCCTATGCAAAGCAAAAAAAAATGCTAATGCTTTTTAAAAAAAAATGTTAATGATTCGTTGTCGTGCGTACCTACTCTGTGTCCGAGGCTGTTTGTTCGCCACAAGGAGTTTCCGTTTGCTTAGTTTTGTTTTTGCCCTGGCTGGAGGCCTAAGTGTTCACCATAATCATCAAGACAAGACACGATTAACATTCATACTAAGATAAACAGTACTATAATATCATGATGAGAAAGATCAAGTATTTACTAAAAACGACTTTTTTATTATTATTAATTATTTAGTCCATTTCTTGTCGAATATTATAATTAAATATGTTTCTTTTAACAGTGTAATGGCTTGGATCTTTTATATTGTGCATGTTTTCTCAAATAAATAAATAAACGAATCAATCCGACTTTGCGTCACTAAAGTCTGTCCAGAATACGCCGACATTAAGGATGCCGAACACAATCTGCAAATAGAACTTGAGAGAACTGCCGTAAAGATGCACAACAGTCCGGGGCTAGGATTATTCCGGGACGTGGTACTAGCCTATTGTGGGACAATCACAGATGCAGGCCGAAACTTAGGGGCCATTGCAACTTAGTGATTGTATCTCCTTCAGTCAACTTGCACTTCGAAGTGAATTAATATTGTACTGTTGTGTGCTGTTTCTAAAAATACACATGGAGCTGCGGTCGTGATTGCAGATTTTGTGGGATGTGCGGGAATTATTGAAATGTTTACGTAATAAGTTAGAACTAACCCTAATGACATTAACCACAATACCATAATGTTGTGCTGGTTTTAGTCGAAATTGGCTATTCTATTCCTATTTGTATTAAGACACGCGCACACAAGTTATGTACATTCACGAGCACTAATATGTGTACACGAAGTAACTTTCAAAAATGATTTTTCTTTACGTTTCCACCAATATACTATTTTGGTAGTCATACCATAATAGTATGACTATGAAATATTACGAGAAGCTCGTGGTTAAATAATAACAGCCGCCCGGGTCGATCTTTAAGATTAAGCCGTGCTTGCCGAGGTTGGTCCGTGGATGGGTGACCATAATTACATATCGAGTTTCCTCCGTGCCTCGGAAAGCACGTTAAGCCGTTGGTCCCGGCTGTCATTTGTAGATCTTTGACAGTCGTTACGAGTAGTCAGAAGCCAAAAATTCTGACATCCAATCCTACCAAGGGGTATCGTATTACCCAGTTACTAGGTTGTGGAGGTCAGATAGGCAGTCGCTTCATGTAAAATACTGGTACTCAGCTGCATCCGGTTAGACTGGAAGCCGATCCCAAGATAGTTTGGAAAAAGGCTAGGCAGATGATGATGACTATTACGAAACATGTCTTATTTCGAATTAGAAACCGATATTTCACGAGAAAAATGCTGTTGAATTTTCTAATCGTAAGGTATGCACATTGTTGGAAGGGGTCCGAGGGGGCCGATGCCTGCCAGGGCTGCGGGTTGTTCGAAAGAGATACCGTGGCCCTGGAACACAAAGGGCTAAGAAGGAACATGGATGGGTTTTAGTCAGTCAAGTCTGACAATCCCTCCCGCTCCGCCCACAGTGGGGGGGGGGTCATTTGATGATTTCCGACCCTTAAAAAAAAAAAAAGGTATGCACATTGATTGAAGTTATTGCTATACACAATAAATCTCTTTTAAAAAACCTATGCTACAACTAAACTGCGAAAAACTTAGAATATATCTGCTTTGACACTTTTTCGGAAAATCATAGGCACGTTTGTGTTTAATCTCTGTTGGACTACTACGGGCTGTTCCATTCAAGATGATTTTCAAAAGACAAAATCAATACGGTGTTACGAGCAAACGTTTTTCCCGTTCCGGCTTACAGTCAAGGAAATGTGTTAAATCCATTATTTAAAGCATGGTATTACATTGTAACATTACGTATCTACAGTCGCGAACACTGACATAAAACCGAACCAACTTTAAAAAGTGAGTTTCTCTTACTGTATGGATTTTTATGTTTTCACGAACATAGTATTTTGGAAGCCTGAAGAATACTTTTACGGAACATGTCTAATCTCAAAGTAGAAATCATTATTTAATAAGAAAATTGCTTTTGAATGTTTCCTAATTCTATACACATTACTGGTCGTGACTGTACACATGTAAATCATTTTATACCTTCAATCGCATTCATCAGACGAACATCGACTTCCGAAACACATTAAGCAAATTAGAAACTCCCAAAACCCATGAATATGGAGAGAAAAATAATAAAAATTGGGTCACTTCACTCCATTACCATGCAGAAATCAATAACATCAGGTAAGTATGGGAAGGCTTTCAGTCGACGACGTAATTGCTGTGTATAACCATAGCGAAGAAGGGAGAACAGAAGTCCCAACTTATAAGCAAATCACGCCTGAAATCCCCGAAGAGTTAGGAAGAGGTGTACCCGGTACCCTCAGAGGTGCGGGCATATTGGTTTCAATCAGGCGAGAACTTAAAAACTAGGCTGCAATGATGGAATTTCTAATGGAAATACTCAATAACACTTTGCTGGACCAGCAAATCTTAGCCGGGAACTTTCGCTAAGCAGTCGTATTAGCAGACGAACGAAGCGTTAGCAAACATTTTGAAGTAAATCTTCTTATGCGACTTCCAACAAGCTTGCGTTAAACGTTTAACGCTACCATGGAGGGGGAATAAAAAGAGACAGAGCGAGGGTGAATGCGTGGCACTCGAATGCATGCGTGTAGTATTACGAAGTTTCACTTCTTCCGCGCGGAGGGACTCCACGCACTATTTTTTCCACACTCATAAGATAACAAGATATTACTATTGCAACGAAATTGACTGATTGAATTGATTGGTAGAGAATCCCTAGAGAAATGGACTAAATAATTAATAATAATAAAAAAGTCGTTTTTAGTAAATACTTGATCTTTCTCATCATGATATTATAGTACTGTTTATCTTAGTATGAATGTTAATCGTGTCTTGTCTTGATGATTATGGTGAACACTTAGGCCTCCAGCCAGGGCAAAAACAAAACTAAGCAAACGGAAACTCCTTGTGGCGAACAAACAGCCTCGGACACAGAGTAGGTACGCACGACAACGAATCAATCTATGCAACACCAGTTTAAGCGACTCTCTCGTTTTATGACAAATATAGATTTATCATAAAACGCATGCAAACGCATATCGTAAAATCCATTTCCAATATAACATGGCTTTGCTTTGCATAGGCAAAGCAAAGCCATGTTATATTGGAAATGCATAGCTTGATGTTTCGCCGTGTGTACGACGGCTCACGATTGTTTTGCTGTCGTAGAAGTTATGGACTTATAAGGAATCTTTGTCAAAAATGTAGACTTAATTTTAGGTTGGCTTATTTCGCCTGTAGAATGGTCTCTAGAAACTAGTACAATATTAGGAAATTGAAATGTTTATGAAACCAGTTTTGTAAACCCAAACTCAATGGCAGATGTCATAAAGTTCAAATTCCTTCGCAACCTACGTGACCTGACGTTTACGTGTCCTGACGCGAGACCAGGAGGGCTACTCTCTTTCTCCGAAACGTAACTTCGGCAACGAACGAAAATTAAACGTAGTTACGTTTTTGACCCTACTGTATATAATTTGCGGACGCACACAATAACATTCAACACATTCGTTGTCTGTAAATTCGAACTTCTTGTGTACGTCCGCAAATTATATAGAGTACGGTCACAAACATAACTACGTTTAATTTTCGTTCGTTGCCGAAGTTACGTTTCGGAGAAAGAGAGTAGCCCTCCTGACGCGAGTTTACATTTTTTACCCATCACAAAAGTGCACAACGCCGCTAAAGAAGTTTTCACTTCAATAAAATATAACCCTCACTTTATATCCTGTTTGTAAATCAAATCTCTATCTATAATGCAAAAAAAAATTCACACATTTCTCTTAAACGTGGAAGCAATATTTCAGCTTTACCATAATAGCTAGAATAGGGCCGTATATCTTAAATTCTGCGGTGCTTATTCTGGTCGGGGCAAATGCAAAGTCAGTGTTGAGTCTGAACGATAAATTATTTTTACTAGACCAGTGATGACACAAACGGGGCTTGTGCGTTTGCATACAAACTTCTCTAGATTTTTTAAAACAAAAATAATTTTCATGAAAATATTTTCTAAAAGTTTATAATGCATGAGCAGTTGTTTTGAATTTTTATACGAAGTTTATCGTGATGGTGTGATTTTTAAGCCGCAGGTGTGCTGCAGTAAGTGGGTAGTTTGTTTTTAGTAGCACTCTGTTGAATATGCATTGTCTCTGTGTTGGTATGAAATATAAATTGCATATATGTATACTGAATTCTCTAACACACCTGAATGGTCTCACAATGTCGGTGCACCGTCTATAGGGGTATCGCAAAAACTCAGAAAAAGCGGTACTGACAAATTGCGGAATAGCTATGGGCACCAGTCATTAATAGATACTTCCAATATAAAATACTGTCCCCGGCATGCGTTGCAATGCACTTTTTACCTACTCTATCTACCTACGTGCCCTACCCTACCCTACCTACCCTACCTACCCTACCTACCCTACCTACCCTACCTACCCTACCTACCCTACCTACCCTACCTACCCTACCTACCCTACCTACCCTACCTACCCTACCTACCCTACCTACCCTACCTACCCTACCTACCCTACCTACCCTACCTACCCTACCTACCCTACCTACCCTACCTACCCTACCTACCCTACCTACCCTACCTACCCTACCTACCCTACCTACCCTACCTACCCTACCTACCCTACCTACCCTACCTACCCTACCTACCCTACCTACCCTACCTACCCTACCTACCCTACCTACCCTACCTACCCTACCTACCCTACCTACCCTACCTACCCTACCTACCCTACCTACCCTACCTACCCTACCTACCCTACCTACCCTACCTACCCTACCTACCCTACCTACCCTACCTACCCTACCTACCCTACCTACCCTACCTACCCTACCTACCCTACCTACCCTACCTACCCTACCTACCCTACCTACCCTACCTACCCTACCTACCCTACCTACCCTACCTACCCTACCTACCCTACCTACCCTACCTACCCTACCTACCCTACCTACCCTACCTACCCTACCTACCCTACCTACCCTACCTACCCTACCTACCCTACCTACCCTACCTACCCTACCTACCCTACCTACCCTACCTACCCTACCTACCCTACCTACCCTACCTACCCTACCTACCCTACCTACCCTACCTACCCTACCTACCCTACCTACCCTACCTACCCTACCTACCCTACCTACCCTACCTACCCTACCTACCCTACCTACCCTACCTACCTACCTACCTGCCCTACCCTACCCTACCTACCCTACCCTACCCTACCTACCTACCCTACCCTACCCTAAACCTTTCCTGGACTACGACAAACATTTCAAAACCAAAATCAGCTAAATCGGCCCAGCCGTTCTTGAGTTATAAAATTACAACGAAAATTGGCATTGATTTTTAACCCCCGATCAAACAAAAAAGAGGGGTGTTATAAGTTTGACGTGTGTATCTGTGTGTCTGTGTATCTGTGTGTCTGTCTGTGGCATCAGATCGTAGCTCCTAAACGGATGAACCAATTTTGATAAAATTGGTGTCGTTTGAAAGGTATTTTAATCGAGAGTGTTCTTAGCTATGTTTTGAGAAAATTTGCTCAGCCGTTTGAAGCTCATCACCTCTTTTCCAGTTGATGAAGGGAAATAAGCAACTTCTACGGGTCTGATCGATTCGAAAATTGAATTCTTGCCACTTGTGACCATAGGGATTATCGGTGGGGGGGGAGGTTGCACACGCCCCCTCCCCCTATGAGCTAGATTTTTTTTTAAATTTATAACTTTCTTTTTTTTACGTTAATTAGCGAGAAGAGACGCAACACCGAGAAAAGTGGAAGGAATGGGAGGAGATCTATGCCCAGGAGTGGGACAGTCAAGGCTAAGAAATAATAATCAAGTTTAAAAAACATGAAAAAAAATTTAATTTAAAATTTAAAAAACCCCCGACTGAAAAAAACTCTAAAAAACCCAAAAATAAAATTAATCGAAGCGTCGTTGCGTCGGGGGACCACTCAGTAGACCGCTCAGCACAAACACTAAACAAAGCGGACCCCTGGTCCGCTTTTGGTTTTTTAGAGGCTTTTCAGTCGGGGGTTTTTTAAATTTTAAAAAGTTATATTATATATATATAGATAGAAGATAGATGGAAGATCTTTCTGTCAGTGTTCGCTATCCGAAGCCGTGTCTGGGGGCCTACTCTCTAAGTTCGTCAACGAAAATACGGATCCGTCCGTAACTAGCTTTATACTTCGAAATGAACCCTACTCCCTTTGAAAACACATCGGGAGTAAGGACAACTGTCCAATCGTATTGTCATTCATTTTAAGTTCGGGCCCATAACGAATCATATGTCCGTAAGTGATAAGGAGTAGGAAACGACCGTGACTTCGGCCGAAACAACGGATTTCGTGCTTAGAGAGTAGACCCCCAGCAACTTGTTTGAACCTTTAGCAAGTCTTGAAGTTCAGTGTTGTTTTGTGATTTGTTTGAAACACTAGTAGGTGCGTGGTACACCGTATATTTATACTACGTAAGTGATTCACTTTATCGTGGTTCTTCTCTTGTAAGCTTTCATTTAACTTTCACATGACCAGAACCAAGTGAATACTTTGTCTTGAATTGAATTAAGAATTTGTCGTTAAAAACGATGTGAATACTACGTTTTTTTTCAGATAGGAATTCATCATGACCCCTCCTGCTCCGGGCGGAGCGAAAGGGAGTGTCAAACTTGAACTGACCTTCTTAGCCCTTTGTGTTCCAGGATCACGCTATCTCTTGCGAACAGTCCCGCAACCCTGGCAGAAATCGGCCCTCTCGAACCCCTTCCGATTTGCTGACATCACCTTGAGGCACGCGCCTGAACGCGCCGTCGACATGGCCTGTCGTCATAAGACGGACGGACGGTGAGCTAGCCCATTACTCACCGTCTACAGGCCCGGACATGGATTGACCCAGGGCCGGACGCGAGAGGTCGCTGCTGCCAATGGCCGCTACGAAGACACGGCGGTGCTCAGACCAAGCGGAGCAGAGCTCCTCGGTGTGCTCCACCGTGTCCACCGGGCGATCCTCGCAGTGGTTACACCCGGGAATTTCCTCCCGCCCAATTCAGTGCAGCAGGAACTTCCCGAAACAATGAATACTATTTCACATCTTTAACGACAAATTCTCCATGTATATATTATATATCCTCAATAAGCTGAATCATTTTCCTTCCTTACCCCTACCTCTGTGAGGGTCGTCGTTCTATTCACGAGCAGCAGTATTTCACATGCGTTATCTATTAAAGTAAACAAGCCATTAAGGTGGCCCGAAACGCCAACAAACTGCATATTTGCATCGTATGAAATTCTGGTCGACGTAAAATGTATACGTTCGTATACATTGCTGGGTATATCTTTGTAGGTCTTTTACTATTAATATACAAAAGGGTCAATGGATTATGAATATTTAAAACAATGAAGTACTTTTAGTGAGAGTTCACTTGTTTCTGCTATAAATACAGTCTTGTGGTCTACGCATTTTAGTCTCACTATACCCTACTTTTCCCTTATGAATAGTAAATATCGAGCTAGATATTCTATCGGGTCAAACAGGACCTTTTTATTAAAAGGAAAGACCGACATGTTTGTTCTTTATAAAAACTTAATCAAAGCAAAAACTACTCCCAGAAGAACTTAATAAGTACCACCGTAAAAAAAAACCTCATTGCGTAATTCGAAATCTATAAAAAAATATCTTTCAATCTAGAATTAGTAACTCGAGCCAAATACGGCTGGGGGACATGCAAGCAACGATCCCAATGTTTACCTTTGACCGGAGTAAAAGGTACAATTTATTTAACAATGTATGAGCACGCAACCCCTGTAACAGGTCCTGTTTGCTGTTCATGATTTTTTATGGTTTCAAATTTAATCAGCGTCGCGTTCCATGTCAGGAGGCACGTGCTTATGAATTAGGGTTATAACACATCGAATTTTTGCGTAGAATCCGTGTGTATTGAATATTTTAGACGATGTTGTTAACTTTGTACTAGCAATGCCTACTAAACATAACATCAGACCTGTCCCCGTATTCACAAATGCTCGGATTCGATTTCAATTCGGAAAGTCGTATGTCTATCTCGCTCGCTTTCGTAATGCCAAAACAAGATAGACATACGACTAATCGAATCGAAATCGAATCCGAGTGTTTGTGAATAGGGGGCCTGCAATCTCTGAAAGTGAAGAGTTAGGCAGAGGTGAACCCAGTGAGTGTGAACCTACACCCACATTTCGCCCGTTATGTTTATGTCCCATGTAATTGACATAAACCGCAAGCCTATTGACATAAACCGACATAAATCCAGACTCCGGGGCTGCTACTGAGAAATTCCTGATCGAAAAGCCTAATAACACTTTGGCCGACCTGGGAATCAAAGCCTAGACCTCGTGCTCAGCAGCCGCGATTGCGACCACTAGCCCAACGAGGCTATTAATCAAGCAAATATTGTATGAATAACTTCAAGTTTGGGAAAATTGAAGTATACACGGTGTAAATCACCTCATCACGAAGCCGTCAACCAAGCATTCTGTACATGAAACTAAGTAACTTTACGCAAAAATTATTGCTGGGAAATGACTTTTTTTTGGGGGGTGTAAAATCATGTTTTGTGGTAGAACTCAATCTAACGCACTCAAAACATTGTGCTGATGGACGGATTGAATAGTACGGGGGTCGTGGAGGTGTTTAAAGTAAAAATCTTACATTAAAAACTTGCATTTAAAAAAAAACTTGTCAAAAAGTTGTAACTTTGACCCCTAATATCTCCGTAACTAGAAGGTTCCCATGTATTGTGTAGAACAAAAAAATGATTGCAACGACAGGGAGAACCAGTGCCTTTCGGCTTCGTTAAGAGGTGTTTTACACCCTTTATAGGGTGACTGGTAATTAATGACTGATACTTTGTCACGTGATTGTGCTCATGATAACAAATAACTTTCCCTAAGAAACTTTTTTTTAAACTCGTTAACTTTTTAGTAACAACCTAAACACTGCTTACCCACTGTTGCTCCGTACGACAGTAATGAGACAGAACGGCGTCACGCGGCTCAGAGCGGATAGGCCACGTACGCGCGAATTTCAAACGGCTGTTGTGTTATTGTGATAAATGAATGAATTTAAGAAAAAAAGTTTCTCAGGGAAAGCGGTTTGTTATCATGAGCAAAATCACGTTTTAAGGTATCGGTTAATAATTACAAGTCACCCTGTATAGGGCTATTAAGATCTTTTGCCACTTGACATCGGCAAGGGTTGTTTTAGGTGAATATATTTGTAAACAAGTACGGTAATGTAATGGAAAAAATATGGCGCGTAGATTTCAAAAGTGTGACTTAAAATGGTACGTTCGAAATAAATGCTTTGACTTTAAATACGTTGTTAATTTAGGCATAGTAAGCCTCCGGTACTACTAAGTTTAGTTGTATCAGTATAATTAATTTGTATTACCAGTCCAAGGTCTGTTTTGATAACAGAATCCGTTTGAGGGCTCATTAAGTAAGTTGCCAGCCAGTTACGATAAGATTAAAACAATTTATGTATTACGGTAAAAAATACTAGAATTATTTTGAAAACCGTACAAAATGATTAGCATATATGCGGATTTTATGAGACTGATGAATTTCTTATTGATAAGTAGCTGTGCCCGCGACTTCATCCGCGTGGAATTAGATTTTTTCTAAAATAGAAGTAGCCTAAGTTACTCCTTATTATTTTAGATATCTGTCAGTGAAAGTCCCGTCAAAATCTGTCCAGCCGTTCCAGCAATTAGCCGGAACAAACAAACAGACGGACAGGCAGACAGACGGACAGGCAGACAGAAAGACAGACAGACAAAAAAAATGCTATTTTGATATATGCTATTTTGATATACCGTATATGCATTCATATGCATGTAGTGAAAAGCGGTTATTTTAATATTACAAACAGACAGTTCAATTTTATTTATTTGGTATAGATTGTCACAGAAGGTATCGTTTGATAGCAATGTTTCAAGTATGTCTCATTAGTTATTAATCACCTTTTCTACCAACATTGCCTGCCACACAGATCAGCCATTTTTTTTTGTTTTTCTTAACTTTTAAAACTTTGACGACATTTCCAAAGAGAGAGACTTTTACAGAACTTAACTATGAACATAGCATACGTTATATATCACGCCTGCTTTCCCCGAATGGTTAGGCAGAGTTGTACCTTATAGTACATCCACATTCCAACAGTTATGTTTAAGTCTCATGAAATAGGGGGCGTGTCAATTGCCATCAATCAGGCACAAATTCGATTCCGTGGCTGATACTAAAAAAATCTGAAGGAAAACTAACAATAACACTTTTGCCTGACGCGGGTATCGGACCCAGGACGTCATGCTCAGCAGTCACGCTTGCATTCACTGGACCAAATGGGGAGTTCAACTATGAAGTTTAGTAACCATCTTACACCAGCAAAGAATTTATGCATTATTCCAAATTTATGTACCTAGCTTTAAGGCCCTTGTAACATCTTTTTTACAATATGGAATGCAAAATAAATGAATATGAATAAGATGACGAGGTTTTAATGTCTATAATTTATTATCACAATTTATTATATTTTATTTTAATTTCATAATGTTCCTATAAGGTGTAGGCAAATTATCAATTTAATCAATCATTTGTATTTTATGGAGTAAAGATTATTGTTTTTTAATGTTTAGTTTATGTAGGAAGGCTATGTATACACCGTGTAAATCACCTCATCACGAAGCCGTCAACCAAGCATTCTGTACATGAAACTAAGTAACTTTACGCAAAAATTATTGCTGGGAAACGACTTTTTTTTGGGGGGTGTAAAATCATGTTTTGTGGTAGAACTCAATGTAACGCACTCAAAACATAGTGCTGATGTACGGATTGAATAGTACGGGGGTCGTGGAGGTGTTTAAAGTAAAAATCTTACATTAAAAACTTGTATTAAAAAAATACTTGTCAAAAAGTTGGAACTTTGACCCCCAATATCTCCGTAACTAGAAGGTTCCCAGGTATGGTGTAGAACAAAAAAATGATCGCAATGACAGGGAGAACCAGTGCCTTTCGGCTTCGTTAAGAGGTGTTTTACACCCTTTATAACTGTACTTTTCTATGTTCTTTTTCTATTTGTTTGATATTTGTTTGTATAATTGAATAGTTAAAAATATGTTTTACTTTTGCATGCCGTAAGGTACTCTACCTCATAAGGTAAACGAGCGACAGTTCCAGCAAAAATATGTTTTACTTTGCATGCTACGGCATGCAAAGTAAAACATATTTACTGGAACTGTTTTTACAATGTCTACATTTTATTTTGTACCCACATTTATGGCACACTAGCTTATGCCCGCGGCTTCGCCCGCGTGGAGTTCGATAATTGTCCCACGGGAACATACTATCGGGATAAAAAGTATCCTATGTGTTAATCCAGGTCATAAACTACCCGGGTGCCAAATTTCATCCAAATCCATTCAGTAGTTTTTGCGTGAAAGAGTAACAAACATCCATCCATCCATCCACCCTCACAAACTTTCGCATTTATAATATTAGTAGGATAAATGATTTATTTCTTTCTTTCTTAATGTAAAACCTTGTGTAAACACACCTTAAAAGCTGCCGTCTCGCGATTTTTAAACACATGTTGCGGAAGCGAGGTGATCATGACAGATTTCCGATATCACGTGATAATCGACACCGATTACTCCTCGAAGCCCCGCGATACGCAATACCGTATGTCGTCACCAGATATTCAATATTTTCCACGTAAAAAGAGATTTTTTTTCATTTCCCTACCGGGTTTTTTTTTTCTTGTGTATTTGATTTCCTAGTTGGGGGGATCGTATTTTTAGATAGGGCTTATTATAATAAGTCTTGTGTTGTTCGCGATGGATGGGGAATCCTCGAGTTTCAAAGGAATAAGAATATTATTGTGAAATGATGATAAAGGAAAATTACTTCAACCTGCTTAGCTTGTTATTGGTTTTGTTAGGGCTTAAGGAGTTGTATTCTGCCGTACTGAGAGATAATACAGTACACGGGTGATTTTTATAGCAAAAAAGTACAAGGATTTTTTGGAGCCTTGGTAATTGAAATCAGAACTAACGCCGCCATTTTGTTATTTCGATATGATTTTTCAAAAATAACTTCATAAAATATTAATCTCCTTTGCCGCCCTGTCAATATCGTTCAAGCACAAAAAAAAAGCAGCAATTTACACAGGACTGCCTCAATGGCCTAATGGTCATAATCGCGACTGTTGCTTAAGAGGTCTTGGGTTTGATACCTAGGTCGGGCAATGTTATTAAGATTTTCCATTTGGAATTTTTTTCATTTGGAATTTCTCAGAAGTAGCTACGTGGTCTGGATATGTGCCTGGTTGATGGCAATAGGCTCGCCCCCATTACATGATAGGTACTTAAACATAACTGGCGAAATACGGGTGTACTAATGAGTACAAATCTGCCCTCCCCTTCGGGAATTACAGGCGTAAAGGCGTAACTTCGTCTGCGTCACATTTTCCCCGTTTTCGCAACATTTTTCATTGCTGCTCCGCTCCTATTGGTCGTAGCGTGATGATATATAGCCTATGTTCTTCCCCAGGTTGAAATCTATCTTCTTGCCACATTTAATTAAGATCCGATCAGCCGTTTAGTCGTGAAAAAGTAACAAACAAACAAACAGAGTGACTTTCGCATTTATAATATTAGTATGGATGTTAAAACAGATTTTAGACATAAAAGTTACCTACACTTCAACGTACCAGAAATTTTAGTACGAGATTATAATCTCAAACGTGGTTGGTGCTAATTAGATCTAACTCGGTCTAGGCTACACGGCCCGAATGTGAAGCGCCACAACGTAACTCAGTTTACATAAAGCCTACCTCTATTTACCTTGCTCCACTAATATAATCACAACATAACCGGCTGTACAACAAACATGGCGAAACGTCCCTTGTTGATGTACCGCACGTCTAACTTCATGGTGAGATTATGGTGGCTACAGCGATAGCGAAAGCGATCTGGGATTATTTGACCTTAGTTCATCGCCAGGTGTTGTTTTTTTTTTCTACAGGGTGAAATTATAGGAGATCACTCGTTATAGGCCTTAGTACAAACATTTTGAAGTGGAACACGGTGAAAGTGTGAAGGGACGGTAGCGGGAGCGGCAGCAGCGATTATTTAGGCTTTTTATTATGGATTTTTAGTGTATAAAATAAGGAATTAACAATAAACAAAGTATTTTGACGCCTTAACGTCCTGTTGTTTTTAATTTAGTTTATATTTAGTTTGTTAATTTATGTAAATACTGTTATTTTTAATTATTAATAAAATGTGAAATTGACTATAAAAACTAGATAAATGAATACTAAATAAATTAAAAACTTAACTAAATAGCATGCATATTAGCCACGCTCGACAACGAGTTCGAGCCGTCGACTTTTTTTTTTTTTTTTACGGATGGGAAATCATCAAATGACTTCTCCCGCTCTGGGCGGAGCGAAAGGGAGTGTCAGACTTGTACTGACTAAAACCCATCCGTAAAAAAATGTTGTGTTCTTAGCTCTTTGAGTTCTAGGGCCACGGTATCTCTTTCGAACAGTCCCGCAGCCCTGTCAGGCATCGGCCCTCTCGGACCCCTTCCGATTTGCTGGTATGTCCATGAGGCGCGTGTGCAACACGAACGCGCCGTCACGGCCTGTCGTCATAAGACGGACGGACGGTGAGCTAGCCCACCGTCTTACTCACCGTCCACAGGCCCGCGCGATTATTTGGCCGTAGTTCATCGCCAGTTGTTTTATTGTGCAGTCGACATTTTTTTTCAATAGGGGAAAGCATTAGCCGATCGCTAGAGGCTGTAGTACAAACATGGCGAAACGTTCCTTGCTGATGTACTTAGAGACCTAGGGTGAAATCTCATTGACTAGAGCGTTAGCGAGAGCGGTGACGGGCTCGGTAGCGAGAGCAACTAAATGGCCACAGTACATCGCGAGTTGAAATAGCCGGCCCAATAGGCTTAAGAAGTTTTCATAGGATAAAACGAGAGATGGTGGCCTACCATAACGTCTTAAAACATTATTGTTTTACTCCTTTTCCAGTGTGGGAAAGAGATGGCGCAATACATACTGTATAGCTCCGTCTCTTTCCCACACTGGAATAAGAGACAAACAATACTGCTTAAAGACGTCATGGTAGGCCAGCTGATCGTTTACTAGTTAGGTCACCATCACACAGCGTGAAAACGCTTCAGCAGGCGCTAATAGAGATGACATTGTCAATACTTTCCAAATAAACAAAGCGTTGACTTGAAAGCGCCAGCAATTTATATTAATGCCTAGATGCTGGTGGCTCTACATGCTGCCAGCGGCGATCAAAATACTTGGGAAGTCACACACTACACAACATGTGTAACGTAATTAACGCACACCCTCAAACACCCCAATTAGAATATTAGGTTATAATCATAATACATACACTGAATTTTAATTTAACATGTATATGCATTGTTATTTATTAAATTAGTTATACCAATTGTTGGAGAACGTTATGGTCAGACTACTACGCACGCAACGCACACATTCGCACAAGCAGTTATCGCGCCGCTCGACACAACATAACGAAACTACGTCCATTTCAATTTGTTTTGACTGTACAGGGTTAATATGACAATAATTTCCGTAGTTTTAATTATTTTTGGGATAAAAATTACCTATAAAAATGATAGAAATCGATTCAGTTAACGATTCTGAACAAACTATTTTCTGGATGTGCGTTAATTAAGTTACATGTTGTATATGCAAACAGCAGTTTCAATTAATTATCTAAACTATATAAAAAACAAATCTTACCTCTTTATAATAGGTAAGATTTGATTGTTTGTTTGTTACGATTTAACTCAAAAACTACTCGACCGATTTTAAAAATTCCTTTAACATTTATTAGAAAGCTACATCTTTACCGAGTAACACAGGCTATATATATTATATCACAATTTTCGCGGACGAAGTCGGGGCCGAAGTGCTAGTTTCTGATAATAATGTCGTGCCCGCTTCAGCACTCGCACAAGCTTCTCACTCTGCACGAGGCCTAACAAGCCAAATTAAACGGAACCCATTGACGTGGCTGGACCCTTTCAGTTTGCAGTCATTTAGGTGTCTGCTAGGACTGTGCTGTCTATTTGTGGGGTTTGGACTGTGAAGTCAAAATATTGTTTTCAATTACGCGCATTCAGTACTAGGCTTTGGTCTTTAGTGTGACAATGTATGTAGATTCGGGACCGTGGAAATGAAATCCTTCAGATTTCTTCTTAAAATTTAATCGTCGTCAATCCTCCTGTCAATAGGGGATGATCACATTTTTTTATTCTTTGTCCGTCGGGTAGTTTATTTAAAAGTATTGGACACGTATTTTTTTCTTTTTTCACGTGGTCATAAAATTACGGAGATATATTGAGTTGAAACGGCGCATGACGTCAAATGTAGGTAAGTTTTATACCTACTTGTGACGTAGTGAGCCCCCAACTCTCCAACTTTAATGAGTTTTAACTAAGATTTTTTTTGATATTTTGATAAAACAAAAAATACGTGTCTAATATTTTTGTATTACCTGTCTGACGGACAAAATAGAATGTCGTTTTCTTTACCCAGTCCGCACCCCTATTCTCATTTGTTCTCTCCTCCTTCCCTTTCACACTATCTTTCTCTCACTCTCACCGCAACGTTTCATTCCACACACTTTCATACGTTCCGTTTTAAATCCCATCCTAGATGTATTTGTTTTTGTTTTAACATAACTGGCGAAAGACTGTCTCGTTGGTCTAATGATCGCAAAAGTTACTGCTGAGCATGAGGGCCCTGGGTTAAATTCTCAGGTCCAGCAAACTGCTATTGGGTGTTCTAATCAGGAATTTCTCAGTAGCAACCATGGAGTCGGATTTGTGCCCGGTTGATGGTAATATGCTCGCCTCCTACTATATGGAAGTTAAACATAACTGACGAAATGTGGGGGCCCCTTCGGGGATAATAGGCGTGCTGTTGTATGGATTATCAAAATCTGAGACTAAGATGCAGCTGAACTTACATACAAATAATAAAAATTCATTCATACTGATAAATTCCTCTACAAGGTGTTGTTTTGCATCCTCGTCAAATTGATGGAGCAATGCTAATGATTCTCGTCCCGAATCAATAATATAATGAGTAGGTAATTTTTATTTTTTTAGTTATTTACGAAAATCGGAAAGTGTGAACCACCCGTGTTTTAAACGCGGCTCATCTAATCCTTGCCCTCTAACCACGCTTTCATACATACAAACAATCTTAAACGTGTATTAGATAATTTCTTATTCCGTAAACCACGTTAAGAGGGTTATTCTGAAATTCTGACAGACTTGATCAACCAAAAAAATCACTATGTATTCACTAGGTACCGCTCATTTTAAGTGATTATTTATGTCTATTGTGACATCCTCTTGAATTTTGATGAGGATGCAAAAAAAACACCTTGTATATTAAAGCCAGTAATTTTTTTATTTTTATTTGTCAAATAAAACCGTACTTAATTCAAAGTGGGTAATGTAAGTACAAAAACGATTAGAACAACGACTGCTAAGTGCGAAGCTTACCTAATCAGTATTGGAAAATTAGTCCCCTTAGAATTCTGCCGTCCCCCAAGAAGAAACGATCATGAAGACATAGACTGAAACTTTCCTCAGGCACTTAGTCCCAAACGATCCTATCTGAAGACCCAACTTTAATACACAGAAGAGCCCTCCATTTTCATAATTAACATTTATTTCCTACGCCTAAGGAAAGCTTAGAAACCAGCTTGTATTACTATTTTGCCCTCGATTTCTTGACAAGCGTACGCTCCAGTAATAAAACGTAGGGAACTAAACCAGTTGCCTTGGGGCAGCTGTAAACAAGTTTGCTAATGGCCACTTAAACTTTGCGAAATCGCCACACTTGGAGGAAAGTCAGTTTGGATAAAAAAAAATGTTTGATACTCCGTGTTTTTGAGGTGAATGGTAAGAAGTTGTTTTTAACAGATTGGTTTTGGTTGTCGTGATTTAGTGGGTAAATGACGTTTTGCTGATTGTTCGTTCATTTAGACTTTAATTATAATAGTTGTATTCCCGTGGTCCTAATTGCCACATCCCCATGAATGAGGAAAATTGAGACCGTCGTTTTGTTGTTCCCATTACACGGCCCATACATGGAGACAACGAGAAGTCCCCGTATTCCCGTTGTCCCCAATGCCATAAGCTAATAAATGAAAGAAGAAGATTACGTAGGTATTAGGTTTAGTTTTGTCTAAATTCGCCAAGTTATATTTAATTGATAATGATAACAGCAGCGAAGAGCAGCGGTGGCCCAAAACTGCTCTCAAAAGTGGTAAAGGAAAACATCGTGTGGAAACTGGCATGTCCTAGAACTAAAAATTCGAAGACATGTGACATCTATAATCATCTATCTATCCAACCAGCACTGGGCCCGCGTGGTGGATTACAGCCCACTCCCTCTCATCGAGAGGAGGCCTGTGTCCCAGCATTGGCAAAATTATTGACTGATGATGATGATGACAAAATAGTACGCAGGTCTGTTTAATGGTATTGAAAATTTTAAACGTCGTGATGAGAATGTTAATCTTCTAAAGTGATTTGCAAATCTCTCATCATTGAAATTTGAACAGAAGTGAACTTCACTTCTGTTCAAATCTAATAATTAATTAAAGCTCTACACTCACATTGATTGCAAGCAGGTATGAGCCTCGTCTCACGATGCACCGTATCTCAACCACGCCAGAGATCGAACGCAATCACAAAAGCTTCTTAACTTTGATCGGCATAGTTCACAAGAAACTCAAAGCCACGACTCCCCGAGCCAAGCGTTTGCACCTTTAAAAACTATTTGAAATATCAAATTTTCTTCTACGGAACCACGGAATGTCACAAATGTGATGCATGTATGAATTTTGGAATGGGTAGTGCAACATAAACTAAAATATTTTTTCCTAACGTGTTGTTTTTCGGGGAAACAGTTTTAGAATTCCGTGGCGGAACATTTTTTAGGAACTCTACGTATTCCTGTGTATTTTTTTGTCCGTTTATACTGGCGTACGGCTGGGTAAAGGCCTGTCCCAAATTTACTCAGGAAGAGGTGGCAGAAAGGGCTAGTTCAAGGTAGATATTAGTTGGCCCAAAGAAAGTTACATCCAGATTAGAGAGCCATCAGAGCCATATATAATCTACGTAGGCGCGTTTCTCTAAGAAAACTGTTTAAGGAAATAACATCATGACGGTACCTTGTCAATACATCTATGAAAACATCATGTACGTTAGGAAAAATCTGCATTTATTTAGTAAAAGAGGTGCCCGCACAACTATAATACTAGAAACAGGGACCAACTAGTTCAGCCAGGTTTCAGGTTAGCTAAAGTAGACTCTCATCTTTCATGGGGTACTGTTTAAAATGTTACAATAAATTTTTTCCCCCCATTCTACAACTGAATGAAACAAAATTTAAATCTTGAATAAAACGCACACTATGTAGGAAAGCATATTATAATTTGGGGGATTATATTGATGATAAAAATGCTTGGCTCAATGCTGGTCCTGCTCCACAATATCCATAGAGGCAATCTGGATCATCTGAATTAAGTGAAGTTATTTTGAAAGCTGCAGAAGATTGTAAAAATATATTGGCATTGTATAGATTCAATCTCTTAGTATTATATAATGCATAGCACATGTGTGAGTACCATGTACTGTAAAGCCACCATTTAATGAGTACCTACATCTTTCATTGACGCGAAATTACCCTGGTGGTTGAGTGAATGTCATGCTCACTTAAAAGTCACGCTGATGGTGGCGGGTGTGTCGGGTCGTTTAGTTCCCTTCAATATGGTTGAGTTGAATGATGGCTGATACATGCGTCATGTTCGTGAACGGGCCCTGTCAGATGTGACTGGTCATCTCTTAGCTGCCACGGTTTATTTTAATTAAGTACTACATCGTTCTCACATATTTGTAATTCTTAACATTAATGATGTAACCAAGATTTTGTAACATATTTTGATTGAAAAGAGTGTCCATGGAGTTTCTTGCCCATTCTTCTCCATAGAGATCTACGCTACGGAATGGGCAACTACAGTACTTTCACAAGTTATTATGCCTTGTGACTAGGACTGTAGCTTCGCGTTTTATTTTGTTTTTTGACTTTCAAAAGTGCCTGTAATGGTCTAATTGAAATAAATGCTTTGACTTTGACTTTGAATTAAGGTATTGGATTTCAAACCATAACATCATGACTGCGATTCCCGTAGGGTTAAGCAGAGATTTACCTTATAGTACACCTACATTTGGCCAGTTACGATTAAGTCCCATGTAATACGGGGCGAGCCTTTTGCCATCAACCGGGCACAAATCTAGACTCCGTGGCTGCTACTGATGACAAAACCCAATTACACTTTGCCCGAACTGGGAATCAAAACCAAGACCTCCTCAGCAGTCGCATTTGCGAAACACTAGACCAATAAGGCAGCAATGTATTTTGATGTAAAACTTCATATGCGCCTTCCAACAAGGTTGCGTTAAACGTTTAACACTACCATGGAGGGGGAATAGAAAGAGACAGAGAGAGAGTGATGCACTCTAACGCATGCGTGTAGTATCACGAAGTTTCACTTCTTCCGCGCGGAGGGACTCCACGGACTATTTTTATTAAAATAAGCTAATTGAATACATCAATCATTTGGAAGTCTTGGAGAAGTAAAAAAGCTTTGAAGCATTGACTTGATTGAGTTTTTACTTATTTCCTATACATCAGCTAAACCTGGTTCAGAACAAAGTGAATACATTGTACTAGTAGTTTTTGATCATTGTATTAGTTGCGAATCTTACAAGGATATTATATTAATCTGCACAATGTACTCTTTGGTTATATGTATTCGTATGTTTAATGTATAAAATACCCCTTTAGTCGACGCTTTGTTCTCGAGGGACTTGTGAATTATTTCTGAGACATGAACGTAGATGTACGAAGAGCGTAGAAATGGAAGGAGGAAATTAACAAACAGTGCATTTTTAAGCGAATGAATGAAAAAAAATCTTTGGTAAAGACGTTTGTTATCATGAGTACAACCACGTGTTTTAGTATCGGTCACTAATTACCAAACACCCTATATAAAAAGAAACGGGTTGCACTCCGGGACTGCCGGCAGAAGTGAAAACTTGAAAATTAACGTTGTGCATTTTTGATATTTTTTAAATAATTTTGCACGAATTGCTTTAATTATCAGTATGAAAGTACTATCATTTATGTGACAAAATACAATATTCATTTATTGCACTATCGTACATAAACATGGCAATTTATATTACATTAAAAATTTAACACTTCAGAACTATAACAATCCGTCTTACGCATTTTATCTCTTTAGAGAAACCAAAGGTTTTGATTCAGTGTAAGATAATTATCCAGTTTTGGAAACCCAAACTAAAGCTCAAATTCCTTCGTAACCAAGGTTACCAAGGAATTTGCCGTAAAATATTATCTGAAATAATCCTTCTTACGGATTTTAAATCAAATGACACGAGTTTAAGCGCTAAAGAAGTTTTCACTTAAAAAATTAATTGCCAGTATTATCTACAAAGTTATACAGGTGGCACCAACTAACAGTGAATTATGAACAACACCAATGAAGGACAACTACTACATGTATTAAAGTGAATTTTTGTATGCATATTGCGAACGACATGAGGTATACACAGTTTAATTTATTTATCGTCGTATTGTCTGTATACTACTACTGACTGTCATGTTAGTCTACTTATGGAAGGAATAACTTGCCAACTAGGGCCCATAAGTAACAAAACATATACAACATGTAACGTAATTTAAACACACCCTCATACACCCCAATTAGAATATTATGTTATAATCATAATACATACACTAAATTTTTAATTTAACATGTATAAGCATTGTTATTTATTAAATTAGTTATACCAATTCTTGGAGAACGTTATGGTCATACTACTACGCACGCAACGCACACATTCGCACGAGCAGTTATCGCGCCGCTCGACACAACATAACGAAACTACGTCGATTTCAATTTGTTTTGACTGTACAGGGTTAATATGACAATAATTTCCGTAGTTTTAATTATTTTTGGGATAAAAAATTACCTACATTAAAAATGATAGAAATCGATTCAGTAAACGATTCTGAACAAACTATTTTCAGGATGTGCGTTCATTAAGTTACATGTTGTCTAAGTATAAAAACAATAACTATAAACTAATAAATACTGATTACAAAAACAACTTAACAACTACTGCACACGAAGTGACGGCGTCGTGTTACGCTGTGAGGTGTCACGTAGCTGGCCGCGGAAACGCCGATACAGCACACCTTTCGGAAAGTTTAAAGTTTGGACCGACGTCAAGCCATGACAGAATTGGCGTCCCAGAAACCACTATCAAACATTATCTTTTTATCTCGTTCCGAACAATATTCGCACCCTCCATAATTAGTTTTCGTAGTTCCACGCTCGTTGTACCATTCAGGGCAGTCCTTTATACGAAACGACTTATATCTCTTTATTTATGCATAAACTGTGATAAGCTTTGTTAGCCGCGGATTTAGTAAATATTTACAACAATGGCGTACTAGCCGCTTGTGGGTTGAAACTGGGAGTTCGGTGACATACCTTCGTACATACTTAGGATATCACAGGCTTTCTCTCTATGAGAGGGAGTGGCTGTAATCCTTGGGTTGGTAGATGTCACATGTCTTCGAATTTCTAGTTCTAGGACATGTCGGTTTCCTCACGATGTTTTCCTTCACCGTTTTTGAGGGCAGCGGTGGTGAAATGAATTACACAAAGTAACGCGCCTGCTTGGGTTATACCCACGGCTTACTGCTAGTAAGTCGGGGCTGCCACCACTGGGCCACCGCTGCTCGCCCTTTACTTTGGTACTTTCAGTTCTGTGGAGGCCTGAAGAAACGACTGCGTCTGCCTCGTTGCCTGCAACCGCTGAGCACGTCGAGGTCTTTGGTTCGATTCCCGGATCGGGTAAAGCATTATTGAGTTTCTCCATCAAGAATTTCTCAGTAGTAACCACGGAGTCTGTATTTATGCCCAGTTGATGGCAATAGGTTCACTCCATATTACATGGGACTTAAAATAAAACTAGCGAAATTAAGATTGCTGTGTAGAAGTGATCTTCAAGGTTTAGATGCGAAAATCGTATATCGACTTGCGGGTGTAATTTAGTTTACGCTATTCGACATTAAAAGGCGCTATAGCATTTTTAGTAACCATGCAGTCGGTTCACATTCAAAGTGGAAGCTCGAGAAAACATGCAAAACAAGTAAGCTTTTTATATTTCAGTTTTAAATATTTTCTAGTATTTTGTTCGGATATTGCACCTACTGTGTATTATATCTGCATCAGCCTAAAGTAGATTAGTAGAAAATTTGCAAGGGATACACACTACAGTTATTACTTGTGCATAAAGTTTAATAAATTTCCTTACCGACAAAGCGAAAAGTCAAGTCAAAGTCAAGATTATTTATTTGCAGTAAATGTGGTACAAGAGATGGAAAAAATAATAGTAGAGCAGTGACACATTCCGCCATAAAAATGGCATGCAAACATTAATTAATAAGCTGTTAATTTTAACACACAACACTTATTTGAACACAAACATTAAACTAAGTAACTAAATAAGCCATTTTTCAAAACATTAAAGACATACTCGTAGTTGAGTAGTGCTGGGTTTTATGCAAGTTCTGATTTCCGTTTTCATCTGATAACTTATGACTTAACAGCTTTATAGGTAATGAGTTAATGACATAAGCTACTGACAAAATATAAGGGAGTCAGGCGTGACTCCATAAGAAGTAAGTGTTATTAAGATCTCAAGTGATGATATCTACAACTCCCTAAGTACACATTTGTTTACTATAAAATATAGCTATAAATATCAGCCTAAAATAATCTCAAGTCTCGTTAAAAAGGAACAAAAACTTCAAAAACCTAAATACGAGCAAAAAAGTCGTCAATTGCGACGATTTTGTTCGTCGACACCTAATTTCGTTAACTAGAATTCCTTGGAGCAGTAATTAGGAGTGTGAGCGACCCAATCCTAACTTATTCATATTTGAAGGCTATTTTCAGTCTCACAATTAACTTCAGCTAAGTTTTTGCTAGAACTCTCATTTTTTCTTTTTAGGTGTTG
Source organism: Cerastis leucographa (assembly GCA_963082945.1). Classification (NCBI taxonomy): domain Eukaryota; kingdom Metazoa; phylum Arthropoda; class Insecta; order Lepidoptera; family Noctuidae; genus Cerastis; species Cerastis leucographa. The sequence goes on along the minus strand of OY720381.1, from coordinate 4,122,759 downwards.
TGTCTAAATGGTAATTTTAACCTTGGGTTTTTATAGATAGGTCTCGTTTTTGCTTGCGATATTAGGATTAGTAATAACTGTGTATAATTGTAATTATTTCAAGGAAAAATCTTAGTATGTTTTGATAAAGAAGGATAAAAATGTAAAGTTTAGATAAATTTTGTGTTGTCTTTGTTTTAAGCTAAAAGACAGCCAGTAGGTGCCCTAAATGACGATATTCATAAGCAATTTAACGCACTCAGATGGAGCACTAGTGGAAACGAACCAAATCTTGTTCCCACTAGCTCTCCCATTTTGTACCACCTTAAATCGTATGATTGTTTAGTAGAACTAGTAGGATTTTTGACGGTCGTGCTTCGAGTTGAAATCTCGATAAAGTGCAGAGTATATAATTAATCATTAGTTTAGGATGCCGCTTATATTAATGAAAACGGACAATAATGTCGTAGTTACTTTCGGCTCTTTAGAATATCTTTTCAGATTGATTCCTGCTGATGTCATCTGGCGATAAGTATACAGACGTTTAAATACGGACCAAAACATTTACTTGACCTCGTTTTTTCATCTGAAGAACTTCCTTAGCTATTTTGATTCCAATTTTTCTTTAACCCTCAAAGAAAGGTCTCAACGGACAGAACACTGACTTTTGACACATTTAATTATTCAGAACTTCGTCTTACTTAAGTACGGTTGAAACAATAGCGAAGGGTTCTGCTATGACTAAAATATTAAATGGGAACACAGTGCTATAAACATGGGGAAATTTGTAGCGTTACGACGGCAGTCGAGCTCTCCAACTTTTCATTGGCATTTTATTAGCTCCAATACACTTTTAAGAGGTGTTTATTTCGTTTTATTGCTGAAGAGATTCTGTGACGTCAGGTTTTGTATGTGTGTGTTTGTTAAGTCTGCTAATTTGTTAATTTAAGTCATTAAAACGTATATACAAACTACATATGTGGCCGATAGTGTTTATGAGCTACGTTATCTCCGTTTGAAATGATTTAATTGTGTCAAGAAATAATCAAGATCGAAATAAAAAATACGAATTCGTCTGTTGGACTCTAACATCGCACCCAAAAGTAACTAGGTAGTTCTTAAATGCTAGTGAAATTTACCAGTCAACGACGTGGAAATTATTCAATAATGAAGTTACAACTGACAATGAAGCTCCGTCAGCACTCAATTTCAGCCTTTGATTCCGAGCAACAAAACAAAATAATATAGCATTCCCACAAGGCTTTACCCAGTTTAAAATATGGGCAGTACTGTGTTAAATCTTGACGGTGGTGCGTGCGTAAATCTCACAGCGAGCCCACTGGGCGGGGGCAAATAAAACCGGGGCTAATAGCGCCTTAAAGTTTTCTTTATGTGAACCCCCGAGGAGGGCTCCAGAAATCATATTTCTCGACCTAATAGTTGCTAGGAATTGTTTGTAGTATATTTGGGATTAGCTGTTTATAGTGGCCGCGTATTTTGATTGTGCTGTTGTTTCGTTTATTAGGTTCTAGCTCATGCCCGCGGTTTCGTCTGCGGCACTACCGAGATAAAAAGTATTCGCTGTAACTGTCTGTGCGCCAAATTTGATACACATCCAATCCAAAATCAAATAATTTTAATGAAAAACAAAGTAACTGCTGCAGTTTCATGAAAATTTTCTACATCTCGAAAGCTAAATATTATGAAATCTTATTCAAACCAATTTCTCTACAAACCCATATTTTTTATACGTAAATATATACAACACACGAGAATATATACATATAGAGATACACGGACGGACAAACAGGCGTACTGAACGATTCTTTAGGAGTTCCATTTTTGCCAACGTAACCCTAAAAAGGATTTCTATTATAAATCCATATCACCTGATATCTGAATCTGATAAAAATAATAAACAATGGCAAATACAAATACCATAATGCTAATAAACAAAAATATTGATGCTTCTGTATACTCCCGATTCAGATATTATAACAACAACAAAGTAAAAAAGAATTGTTTACGTCAATACAGATTTCGGTAAGCTTAGACCCCAAACGTGCCAATCTCGTTAGTGACTGTTTTGACATTTTTCCACGTGTCACGTATACCTATGGTTCAATAAATTCGGTAAATTATTAACTGTTGTTTAGTCCTTCAAGTATAAAAGGTTGGATTTACATCTCTTAAAATAAAAATGACATTCTTCGCGACACATTACTGAGTTAATTCTTATAAAGTAAAATAAAAGATACATTAAACCCGTTGGAAAAATACCCACAAAAGGATTACCCATCCAGCAGTTTTACAGCCAAATTGCCTTAAGCTCTACAAACTATAAAACATTTAGCACCGTTGTGGATCCTATTGCAATAATACCAATTTAATGTTGGCTGTGGTTACATCCATTCTTTGTACGTAAAAAGCCATTACATGAAAATTCAAATATATGTTTCAAGTATTAACTGATTTGTTCACGACTTTAAATGTGTTTTCTGACCAAAAAATGTAATGCGTTTAAAACCGTCCGTGTTTTTGCAAATCCTCGGCGAAATACGGATTTCAGCGGTTCGCGCCCGTGTACCCGTTTTTGGTTTTAGGCTTAATGTGTGGGTTTAAATGTAGTTTCACTGTTTGTATTTTGGGTGAAATTATTCTGTTGTTTATCCAGGTCCATGCTTGCTGACATATAATGGCTAAAAGAGGCCTTCCTACTATACTTTGCTTCCTGCATAAAATAGTCACCAATAATTTTGAGTCATTTATAATATTGTTGTAATAAAAGGCGGCCAAGATGACGGCTAATAGATAAGTATGGAATAAAAAACTTTTTATTATGTGACCTTTAAGACCATATTTTCATATTTCTGCGTCATAGTGAGACATGCAAACATTGACCCCGTTTCACCCTTTGTAAATCTCACAAGGGAAGAGATCGTAAAAATGTACACAGATCAATAATACGACTTTATCTGTACGATCCAATATGAAACCATAAATGGTAAGGCTGAAAGCACACAATTCTAAAATACTAGTTGGACAAAAATTGGTCTATTTTATCATCATCAGCCTACAGCCTATACTACTGGACAAGGGATCTAGGACCCACTTCAATTCGATTCTCGGCAACACTCATCTAGCTGCCTCAAGCCACTCTGTCGTGAGGCACTGCCAGCGGCTTGACCACAAAAAAACTGGCAGATTCCTTGTGACGTCTTGTGATTCTAGCATTTACCGTATCAGCAATAGCATTTACCAAATCTTCAGTAGCACTCACCAGACCATCAGCAGCATTCACCACTTTACCGGTCCAACTTAGGCCTACCAACGTTTTCCATCTCAAGAACTTCCCAGCAAATAAAAACAGATACTCGTCGTCCAATTTCATTTGTCCGTTTGCTTCCTTTTTTGTGTCTAATGGATCTTACCCTCTATCTATATTGTAATAATGCCATTAGGCAATATCTACTGTTTCAGTGTTCATTTAAGCGTACTCGTGTTTCCATTTATTTTCATTCGCCACTAGCTCTCTCAAAAAATATAAAAACAAATGATAAAAATATTACATTTTTATCATTTGTATTCAATTTTCTTGTGTAGGTACATAAGGTAGGTGGATATTTATCACTTGACGTTTATTTACATGAACTGAATACGAGTTTATTGTATCATAATTACAAAGGGGTTTAAAAGACTTATAGAGAGGACATTGGGATATGAATTATTCATACAAAAATGTTGATCCCCAAAGAGATTTAAAATACGGTACTAATAGAGCAGAAATTGGGAATTATTCATGCAAAAATCTTGATCTTGAAAGTTTTCGATTTTGACACATAAATGTGTCCTGACAAGCGGACACTAGACAGAGCGACTTGTTACTAACTGATAACAATTAGTTTTGGATGACGATATTCTTCGTCTTGTAAATATTTGGACGTTTCTGTCAAAGGCTTTAAATAATCTTAAACGCTAGGAACTAAAGCTAAATATAATCGTGTAATACTATTTTCTTTATGCTGATTTTATTTTCCGTATGAGGTGAAGCTTTTTTTTCACAATGTCAAAGTTAAAGAAAGGTATTATTTAATACGGATTCAGTCTACGTCTGTATCTAGCCTTACATTTTTATTACTTTGTCCGCGTAGGCAATACAAACCCAGCCCAAAGGCACGGAGCTAACAATTCTTAAAGGCACGCGGTGTAAATCTGTATAATTCGAGCCAAGGTCCACAGTTACTCTCTGATGGTCTATAAAACGTTTCACTTTATGATACCGAAATTTTCTGTTAGAATTTATCGCGATATGTTACTATTTTGAAATCTTGCTTGGTGTCGCCCCACAAACGATGGGACACCTGATATCGTGTTTTGTCTGCCCTGTCGCTTGCACATCACAGGAGCTGACGGACGCTACTGAAAGTGCAAAACTCGTCACTAAATTTTGGGTTGACTCAATTTAAATTGTCATCGACACCCTAAAAAGAAGAAGAAGTGGAGTAGCAAATATAGGACAGTATTTTTGATCCTCTAAATACTTTTTTAGCTTAGTCCCATTAGCTTAGTCTCGCATCTGTACAAAGTTTTCATAAAAACCCTTGAAAACCGCATATCAGAAACATTAGACCTCCATCAACCTCCAGAACAGGCTGGATTCCGCCGAGGCCTTTCGACTGCTGACCACCTACAGTCTCTAAACCAGATCATAGAAAAACACCAGGAATTCAATATGCCATTATACCTTGCCTTCGTGGACTACTCAAAAGCTTTTGACAGCTTAACACATAGCGCAATATTTTCTGCACTCGTCAAACACAATATAGAACCCACATATATTCACCTGTTGCAAAAAATATACCACAATAGCACAGCAGCCATACGCCTAACTACCACCGGGCCAGCTTTTCCCATTTAGAGAGGAGTCAAGCAAGGTGACCCGCTATCTCCCAAACTCTTCACAGCCACGTTAGAAGAGGTTTTCCAAGAAGTAAACCAACATTGGCAAGATAAGGGTATAGTCGTCGGAGGAAAAAGGTTAACTAATCTTCGTTTCGCCGACGACATTGTCCTATTTGCTTCCTCAGCAGCTGAGCTTAGCCTAATGCTTGATCAACTGAGCGATGCCAGTCTCCAAGTTGGGCTTTCAATGAACATGACCAAGACAAAACTGATGACGAACAGCACCGAGCGTAACATAGAAATTGGGGGTGTGGTGATGGAATATGTCCATGAATACATATACCTCGGCCAGATGGTCTCTTTCCAGGCAAGGCAAGATAAAGAAGTTGCCCGACGCACTGAAAATGCCTGGAAAAGCTACTGGTCGATGAAACATTTAATGAAAGGATCTCTCCCTCTTTCACTGAAACGAATGCTCATGGACATGTGCATTCTCCCCACCCTCACCTATGGAGCGCAAACATGGTCGCTTACAAAACGTCAGAAGTCCACACTTGGAGTCTGCCAACGAGCTATGGAGCGGAGTATACTGGGTGTCAAACTTACGGACCGCATCAGAAACTCCATACTTCGCTCCAAAACCCAAATAGCGGATGCTGGCTTTACTGCTGCTAAGTTGAAGTGGAACTGGGCTGGCCACATCTGCCGCATGTCGGAGGTGCAATGGGCAAAAATAACCACTTAATGGATACCAGACAGCAAGAAACGACAACGCGGCAGGCCCAGGAGGAGATGGCGGGATGAGTTGGACTCGTTCTCTAAGGATTGGCCTACAATCGCACTAGACCGCGAAAAGTGGAAGGAGGGAAGGGAGGCCTTTGCCCTGCAGTGGGACAATATAGGCTTATAATAATAATAATAAACTGGCAACTCTCGGTGACATTCGTACGTCGTTGCAAAAAAAACCATTTTATTTATTTCAAATTAAAATTGCTGCTTTGCTTGTAATCTGTTGTGTGTAACAATAATAATCACAAACCTTATTCCAAAAAAGAAACCAATAACAAATAAATCTACAATAACCAGAAATATGCAGAAATCACAAATCATGAAAATTTATGACAGATGTCATGGAAAATGTAAAAACATTTTAAAGTTCACGATGTTTAAGGATAAATAATGTCGATACATTATCATGTTAACGAGAGCTGCTGCACGTCGCGCACGCCCATCACCCCCGGACTCGTTGCTGAGCTCCGCCTCGCCGCCGCCGGACCCCGGATCATCTGTGTCACCGGCAGCGGCAGTCGCGTCGAGTTCCAGTGACGAGTATTTCTCCCCGCTGACGTCGCCAACACCTGAACGTCGGCCGGGACGAGGCCGGCCACCGAGAAGCCTGGGACTTAGGGGCCAACCGGCCCCGAGCCGGGTCCTCGCTGCCGGTGGTTGTGTGCAGCGCATGAGATGGACTTATTCCATTAATGAGAACGTCATGCGCGCATACTATGGGTCTACAGAGGGGGGAACTAACCTCACTGCGTATCGTGTTAGGATGCTGTCTATGTTTCAGGAACTTGAACCAACTGTCAACGTTTCGGCCCAACGGTTGTCGGATCAGGTGCGGGTCATCCAACGCAATCACATGCTGGACGACGCCGTACTTGATAGGCTGCGCTCAGAGGTACTAAGCAACCGTATCATCTTGACTTCTTCACAAACAAGTTTTGCTAATGATGCCATTCCACCACGGCCTAATTTTACTGTTGTAGAGGAAGATGATAGGGTTACTACGGTAAGTAGCCACTGCAACGACCAAGTGAGGAGTGCTCTGGAAGATGCGCTTCGCGAGTATCGATCCACTCCTACCGAACTTAGACCCCGTTTACCGCGGTTACCCATGCATAAGAGTATTGCTATGCATGTGTATCACACCAGCACTGAATCTAGACTTTTAGGTGCACTGTGTTCTAGCTTAATTGGTGGCCGCCATCTTGTTTGTTGACGTTTTGCTGTTTTGCCGACTCAGTTGAACAAGAATTATGATCTTATCACAAATTTTGTAGCTTTAGTATATGGTTTGCTTGAAAACTATTATCGAATAAATATAAAATGTAATAGTTATTAGTTTTTACAATGAATTGGTCTCATTATTTAATAATTTACGATAGCTTTCCGCCAAATTCTAGAACCGTTACGAGTGCATTGAACCACCAACACAAACCATGTAAAAATAGAAATATCCTTAGCCTCAGGTCAAAACCCGTTTGCACACACATCAAAAACATTCTAATTAACTATTTACATCAATAATTTACTTAAAAATACTCATCCACAATCAAAATAACTAATTAAATGCCGGAGCAAAACACACCGCGCGACTCGAGATTTCGTTCGTACCACAGACTGACTTTGACATTTTATTTTTTAATGAAAATGACAGATTCGGCTAGTGTTGTCGTATTTTTGGTATCAAAAAACTTACTAAGTTTCGTCTAGAAACGAGAAAAAGGATTAAATAAATCGACTAATAGAAAGAAATAGATATATTGTGACGCACTAGCGAAAAATGTTCTTTGGTAACTTTAGGGACCAGTTCCAGTTTGGCGTCGAAACATGTTGGTAACGCGAGTTACCAGTTCCAAATCGGCGGATAGGGCGCTGGTGTGTGCCTTGGACTCGCAACTCAAAAATATTTTTGAGAGTAGTGAGAACCTCGTTGATACGCACTCGATCTTGTATTGTGGGGCTGTAGCGGCTTGTCGTTTAGCTAACGTCAAATTCCCAAATTATGACGTAGCTACTCGACCAAAACCAGCCGTACCAGCTTGGCAACGCAGGATCGAGTGCCGTATCGACGGGGCCAGGGTACTCATCGGCAAACTATACTGCTTCAGGGAGGGCAACACACGACCACGTGTGATGCGCTTTGTGAGGCGGGCATTCTCGGGGACTGGAATCATGTCTCGTGTCACAGAGCGCATCGACTTCCTGAAGCAGAAAGTTTATGCATGGGCGAACCGTATTCGGCGGTATAAGCGTAGGGTTGATCGGTACTCGCAGAATCGCATGTTCCGGAGCGATGAGAGGTGGGTATACAGAGATTGGGAGCGACCCGAACAAAATGTGACAGACGTATGCCGTCCAGATGATGCCGCCACTAGTTCATTCTGGCGCAACATCTGGTCGGTGCCCGTCTGTCATACTGATGCTGACTGGATGCGAGATGTCGAGCGAGTGTGTGAATCTATACCAGAAATAGATGAAATTATAATAACGCCATTAGATGTTGCCAGAGCAGTTCGTCCGTTACCGAACTGGAAATCTCCGGGACCGGACGGACTGCACAACTTCTGGCTTAAATGGCTGAGTAGTTCACACACTCGCCTGGCATCTCAATTTCAGTCATGCTTAGAGTCTGGGTCGCTACCAGAGTTTCTTACAACGGGTGTTACCCACCTGCTTCATAAGTCAGGTAGTCCTGCGGAACCCAAGAATTATAGACCGATCACGTGTTTGGCGACGGTTTATAAACTTCTTACATCCATTTTGAGAGTGAAAATTAACAAGCACATCGATAGTAATTCCATTATGTCGGCCTCTCAAAATGGATGTAGGAACGGGTCCCGTGGTACTAAGGAGCTACTCCTCATCGACATGGCCATTAGCCAACAGGTTCGTCGATCCCGCAAGGATCTGTCGACTTGTTGGATAGATTACAAGAAGGCCTACGATTCTGTGCCACATACATGGCTCATGAGGGTGCTGGAGTTGTACAAGATTGATGCAACTCTACGCGCCTTCCTTGAGTCGTGTATGAGGCAATGGAGGACGGTCCTTCGATATCCAGGAGAACGATGAGCCTGTATGGATTAAACGGGGAATATTTCAGGGTGACAGTCTGAGTCCTCTTTGGTTCTGTCTGGCCCTGAATCCTCTAAGCACATTGCTGGAGGATTCAGGTCTAGGCTACCGGTTGAGGAGAGGTGGTCAGGTCATATCTCACCTTCTTTACATGGATGATCTGAAACTCTTTGCCCCCAGCAAATTGCAACTGATGGAGCTACTGAAAGTAACTGAAAATTTTAGTAGCGCCATTAGGATGGAATTTGGTGTGGACAAATGTGCAGTCATGTATGTAAAGCGAGGGGAGATTATGGAATCCGAGGGACTTCAGCTCTCTGATTCCATACACCTAAGATCCCTTTCCTCATCCGAAAACTATAAGTATTTGGGTATGTCAGAAGCGTTAGGCATTAATGTAGCTGACATGAAGCAATCGTTGACGGAGCGCTTCTTTGGTCGCCTGAAGAAGGTACTAAATAGCCTTCTTTCGGGCGGAAACAAGGTGCGCGCCTTCAACGGTTGGGTCATGCCAGTTTTAATGTACTCTTTCGGCATACTCAAATGGACTCAGACTGAACTGGACACCCTGGATAGGAGAGTTCGTACACTGCTGACCGCAAATCGGATGCATCACCCACGATCATCGGTGATGAGACTGTACATCCCGTTTTAAATGCGAAGACCCTCCACAACCGCGAGGTGTGCAGCCTCAGAGAATATTTTTTAAAAGCAGAGGTGGGTATGCACCGAGATGTGGTCGCAGTGGACAAGGCACTCACCCCGCTGTCCATGGCTAAAGAGAATTGGCGCAAACCTGTAGTACTGACTACCGATGACCGCAAGGAAATATGGCAAGGCAAAGTTCTTCACGGGCGCTTTTACCAGGCTCTTCATGAGCCCGATGTAGATTTTATAGCGTCCGTGTCCTGGTTACGTTTCGGCGACCTCTTTGGGGAAACTGAAGGTTTTGTCTGTGCGATTATGGACGAAGTTATGCTGACGAACAACTATCGGAGACATATTATGAGGGACGGGACGGTGGACGTGTGTCGGGCATGCCACCGTCCGGGTGAGTCCATCAGACATATTATTTCTGGTTGTTCTCGTCTGGCTAACGGCGAGTACTTGCACAGGCACAACCAAGTGGCCAGGATTATTCACCAGCAACTTGCCTTAAAATATAAACTTGTGGAATCTGAGGTACCGTACTACAAGTATGTGCCCGACCCAGTTCTCGAGAAAGACCATGTCACGTTGTACTGGGATCGGCCTATCATTACTGACAGGACTATTGTTGCCAATAAGCCTGACATAGTGGTGATAGACCGATCAGCGCGCCGCGCAATGATAGTCGATGTTACCATCCCGCATGACGAAAACCTCGTGAAAGCTGAGAAAGAGAAACAGATAAAATATCTCGACTTGGCTCACGAGGTTGTCGATATGTGGGATGTGGACTCGGCTATCATTGTGCCGATTGTCGTAACGGCCAATGGCCTTATGGCCAAGAGCCTCGACGAACATCTATCGAAGCTCTCACTTGGCAGTTGGATCAAGAGCCAGATTCAGAAGGCAGTACTCCTTGATACGGCCCGCATTGTGAGGAGGTTCCTGTCTCTGCAGCCCTAACCACCGGTAACTTGGACCCTGCTCCCGATACCGGCGGAAATCTGTTTTTTATATTTTTAAATGTTTTTTTTTTACCTTTTTTGTTTTTTAAGAAATATTTAAAAATATATAAAATAATATGTAAAATGAATAAAGGAGATAATAATAATAAATACTTTTTTGGGGATCAAATGAATGAAAATCATTTTTTTGTTTAAATTAGTAATTTCTTCTTTCGGATGGCCGATGGTGCCAAAACGTTCTGGAGTGGCGCCCGCGAACCGCAGAATTTAGAACCGTTGAATTAGAAGACCTCCCACGAGGTGAAGTGGTTGAAGTTGAAACCTGGTGAAGGTTGCAGGGATCCGCTGGATGCGAGTCGCACCGAGGACCGTTTAATGTAGCGACACTTGGGGGAGGCCTATGTCCAGCAGTGGACGTCTTTTGGCTACAATGATGATGATAAAGAATTTTATCTTTCTAGCCCTTTCTCAAAGTTGGTCGCGGGGACTACGCTGGAAGTGTACTCCCATCAAATGCGTTACAATTACGACCAAACTTGCGTGAGCCGAGCAAGCCAAGCGAGCTCAGCTGTTTAACAGTGACCGACGAACGCTTCATCCAAGTATTTGGGTACTATTTAGTATTTTTAGGGCAAGCAAAGTTTTTTTCAGAATATGTAATAACTTTTTCAGGAAAACAAAATTCGATATATATTATGTATTTAAATAAATCAAAATTTTCAGGTTAACATTTCAATCTATGTTTTTAGTTTCTAAATAATATTTCAAATACTTTATGCAAATAAAGATGAGCTATCGTTTCGCATCTATTTACTTTATTCAAGTCGATTTATGCTGAAATTCATCTCATAACACGTTTTAAATTTTCGTAAATCATTTTAATGTTATATTTTTTATGTTAATAAACCATTTTAACATAACAAAATAAATTCCCGCTATACACTAAAACAATTTCCTCCAATTGAATACGACAGTATTTTTTTCGCGCCACCCGCGCCCGTACTTCAAAGTCGGAGAAAAGAAGTAATATAAATAAAATACGCCAGCAAAACCATGCCAGGAACGGGCAAAAATCATAAATATTTTACGTGGAACTTCTCTCTCTGGAGACAGTTTCGGGACATCGTGGTCATTAGAAAAGTTTTAGTGGCCATCACTGGCTGTTTTATATTACCGTCGAGTTACTCCTGGGTTTAGTTAGGGCTCTAGGATTGTTGCTCGCTATGGACCCTAGTTTGTTGCTTCAGTAGTTTCGGGGTCCCTAATTTGATTGGTCTCATGTTTTTGCGTTTTCTATGACTGGCGAAATTGTCTGTGCTTCTTTTGGTTCTAAGAGTTTGGAGAATGTTATTGGTGTATTTTGGAGAATTGAATTAGACATCGTTTCTTTCTTTTTCTGGAACAAAGTATGTACTTTCATTATTATGTACTTTCTACTACTTAAGGGTGAAAAAATAAAAGAAAGACTGTCAGCGAACTCAGTAGTAAATTCCAGCTTAAAAATATTTTGATGAATCAGAAATTCCGCTTCAAAACGTATTTGGTGACATCAGTTATTTTGCAGTATTCCACAAATATCAGATTAATATGAACTTTTAAGTATTGATGCACTCATGTTAATAACCTTTCGAGATAATAAATCACGCCTGTGTTCCCTGAATGGTTAAGCAGAGGAGTACCCAACAGTATACTCACATTTCGTCAGTTATATATAAATCCCATGTAATAGGGGCGAGCCTATTTCCAGCAACCGCTACTGAAAATCTGATAGAAAAACCCAATAACTCTTTGCCCGGCCCAGGAATCGAACCCGGGACCTCATGCTCAGCTGTCGCATTTGCAACCACTTGACCAACGAGACAGTCTTCAAAGAATAAGTTAGTTTTAACATTTTACTTTTAGCTGCCTAGCACACCTACCTAATTACTTTACTCTGCAGCTCCATAACACAAAAGCTATAGAAATACTCTTCACCTTTTAGGTGAAGAAAACGGGACGCCTTTAAATAAACCTTTCTCAAACACTTAAGAATGGGTTTTAATTAGGCTAAACGATCTCCTAGACCTAGTAATAATTATTCCAGGCCGTTGGTACTAAGGTATTAAGGTTTGGTTGGATACACTCTCTGAGAATAGAATGCTTTTAACCTATCAGGAGGATAGATTTAGCCGCGAGTTTGTGTGGCAGAGAAGTGTGGCTATCTTTAAAGGAATTCTTGGTTTGGTATTGGATGTAAGTAGTGGATTGAGTATTGTAGGTACCTGCACGCGTAGCATGACCACCGTAAAAACGGGCTATGTTGACGGAAGAATCAACAAACTGACACATTGTCACTGTCTATCTGTCATTATGTCGATTCTTCCGTAGACAAATCTCGTTTCTACAGTGGTACGTACGTGGATGGGTGACTTTCTATCACATGACGATGTTTTATTATTATTTGTGCCTGCAATAGTCTCAGGGAAGGTCCGTTGGTCATCGCATCAGGGAGATTACTATGACGTCTAAAAACTTTTTTTTCATTCTTATTCCAGAGTGGGAAAGAGATGGAGCTAGACGGCCTGTATAGCTCCGTCCCTTTCCCATTCTGGAATAAGATGGAAACAATAATGTTTTAAGATGTCATGGTAGGCCATCTGGTCAGTAAATATTGTGACTGAAAAAGCGAGGGGTTTTTCTTTAAGTATGCGCTCAAAGAACAGTTGATTCACATAATATTAGTACTTACCAATTGACTCGATATAGTATATATTCAAGTAAGTATTTACTGAAGACTGTGTGAAGGATCATATTGTTAGAAAGGAAGTGATTGTTGAGAAAGCGAGGAAAATAAAAAAAAAGGTCAAACTGTGCTTACTCCATATCCGGCTGATCTGCGAAACCGCTGGACCGATTTTGACGGGATATTTACTGGCGGATAGCGCTGATGTTATAAGACTTAGGAGACTTTTATTTTAGAAAAATAATTTGGGTTCCGTGAAAAAAAATTACAATCCTTGCAAATGGTAACAAAATTTCATTCAAAAAGGTTTTTTTTAAATAATTAAACACGCGAACGAAGGCTCAGGCAACAGCGGCAGATTCTGGCTTTCACTTACCTCTATACATCGCAATAATGATCTTTACCTCTATTCAATTAAATCCCCATCAATAATGTCGTTTAAAATCAAACTTATCCGTATCCCGTATCGCAATTCCTTTCAACAATAGAAAAGGCTTTCAACGACTTCTTAAGAATCAAATACGAATTACTTTCCAATACAGTCTTTTGTTTTAAATTGAAAATTCCTGACGACGACGATAGGAAGAAGTAAGTGGAAGCTCGAACGGCCGACTGACTCTTATAATTGATAACACTCGAAAACCCGTCAATGGAGAGATTTATTTCGACGTTAATTGTAAATGGTGATTTAAATTTGTCGTTTTTGTGCCTTTCGCCTCAGTTGTATTGTAATTAAATAGTTGGGATTAATTCCTTGCTTTCCGGTTTTTTTAAGACTATTTTCGAATAATAATAATATTCTTTATTTTCGGACAACAGTGATCCAGCGTGTTAAACAATAAAATAACTTAATACTAGTGTTAGTACTTAAACTGGGTGCGCCAAAGTTCACCTAAATTTTCAACTCCGATAATTGGAAATCCGAAAATGTTCTTCCTAACATTTTTCATCCTAACAATCGCAATTCCTAAAGTACTCTGTCTCTAATGTTCTAATTCCAAAGCATTCAACTTCATAATGTCAGTAACAATAATCATCTATTATACTTTTATTTGTTTTCCTATATTTTCTCAACATAACCATCTTTTACACTATTATTCAAAGTCATATCTTTTTTGTTTAGATTTATTTTTCATTAATTAAAGCGTCTTCTTTAATTTTATTTAAAGCGGTGTGTACCCGCAAAGATATCCATAGGTTAGGTTAGGTTAGAACCGTGACCAACTACCTGGAAATTGGTCGCATAATTTTTCAAAGTATTTTTTTCATGGTGTGGGCACTATAAATATCATCTTCTACTCACATATATTATTTATTTCACTTGGCAAATGTTTCTTTCTGAGTATGAGTGAAAATATTATGGTAATTATGTTTAGGGATAATAGCGCTATGATAAAAAACAGTAGGAGTTGAAATATATTTACAATAATGATATTATTAATTACAATTTTCGGAAACATGAGTGTTATGAACATCGCCGGTAGCACTACAAATAGTATGAATGAAATCTTTAGGATGAAAAATTTTAGGAAGAGTGATCATTCGGATTACAAATCATTAGGAAGAACAATTTCGGGTAAAGAACTTTAGGTGAGCCAATATGGACCCACTTAAACTACAACACAGAAGAACCCAGATAAACTCGATAGCATTGTGAAAAAGACATCCCCAAATTAATGTTTAGGGATTGTTCTTCTCACAAGACCTTTAATAATCGGAGAGTCGATACTTTCCGCCACAGTTTTTAGAATGTTGTTGCCACTCGTCCACAATCTTGACAATAGTGACGCGATTTTCTTGCGAATGACGGCGTGGAAGCCATCAGTTCGGTTTTGCGCAAACATAGCAGAAGCGCTGCACCATCGTGGCAGTCCCAACAGCATCCTAAAAATGTTATTATACTGTACGTGTAGGTCATCCAGCGTTCTTTTGGTATAGTTGACCCAAAGATTCCCCGTGTAAAAGCTCTGGCAATATGCCTTAAACAGTGTTACTTTCACTAGACTGCTACACCGAGCGAATCTTAGGGCTAACATGTTACCTCGGACCGCCAATGCCCTACGCTCTCTTTCAATATCAACATTGTCCTGAAGGTCGTCAGCGAGAAGATGCCCTAAATATTTGAAAGTTGTCACTCTTTTGACGTCCACGCCGTTTAGCGTGCGTTATTTATTCGTGCGTTTATTTCAGTCTACAAATTTAGTCTAAACAGAAATGGCAAAATGTGGGCGTACTCTATAGATACCTCTGCCTAACTCTTGCGAAAATACAGGCTTAATATTGTGTAATGTAAACCGAGCGTGAAGAATTTTCCGAAGAAAATTGACCAAGGGGTTACTATGACGTCCTAAAACATTATTGTTTCATTCATATTCCAAACTGGGATAGAGATAGCTAGACGACCTGTATAGCTCCGTCTCTTTCTCGTTCTGGAATAAGAATGAAACAATCAAGTTTTGAGACTTCATGGTAGGCCACCAGTTTACTAATGTAGAATTTTCTATACTTAAAATTATAAAATCAGAATTGAACCATTGTTGCTTGTCTAATATAAAATAACATACACACAACCAACATGTAATGCTAGTTAAATAAAACCCCTGTCGGACAAAGTTTTAAATCAACATCAGCAAATAATAATTACAGCAACTAACACGTCCCTTATAGCGCCTAATATTAATATGTCCCTACAGAGCATCTATTTCAGAAACGAGGTCAGACCTCCGTGGCTGTAGCCAAATCCGAAATATACAGGAGTCCGAGGAAATCCGAACAGTCACGAATTGATGGACATTATTTGCCGAAATCAGTTTCGTAGTATAAATAGTTAAGACAACGTTTATTTATATCAAGGCTGTCAAATTTCGATTTGTTTATGTATTTTCAGTTTGATAATATAAGTTCTGTAATTGTAAATTCGAGAAATTGATTACGAATTTAGCTTTTTTGAAGTGAATCTTCTTATGCGATTTCCAAAAAGTTTCACGCTACCATGGAGGGGGAATATTTTCTAAAACTCATTATGAAATGGCAGTATTACAAGATTTGTGACTACGTAGTTCTACTAGGTACGCAAGATGGCGTGCAAACAGTCATGCATTCGACTATTCGGTGTGACCAGCCTTCGCTCAATTTCCATGAGTAGAATAACCTCGATTAACTTATGTAATAATTATGTAATAAAAATAATACTACAAGAAAACAGCAAAATATTATTTATAAAAAATACGAGAGTGAATGAAAAGGCACTCGCGCACTATTTTTTAGGGTTCCGTACCCAAAGGATCAAACGGGACCCTGGACCGGGATTACTGAGACTTCGCTGTCCGTCCGTCCATCTGTCTGTCACCTGGCTGTATTTCATGAACCGTGATAGTTAACCAGTGGAAATTTCTACGCTATAACAACAAATACTAAAAACAGAAAATTGCTCCCATACAAAAAATAATTTTTTTTGCTCCTTTTTAGGGTTCCGTAGCCGAATGGCAAAAACGGAACCCTTATAGATTCGTCATGTCTGTATGTCTGTCCGTCCGTATGTCACAGCCACTTTATTCCGAAACTATTAGGATACTACACAGCTGAAACTTGGTAGGTAGATGTGTATTCTGTGAACCGCTTTATGATTTTTGTACAAAAAAAAACCACATGGAACTGAAACTAAAAAATAAAAATAAACTATTAAACCTATACGTGTGGGGTGTCTATAGATAGGTCTTTAAAAATTACATAGAGGTTCTTAAAACCATTTATTTTTCAAAATTAATCTTTTGAAAGATAGACACTTCCAAAGTGGTAAAACGTTTGTTTTACCACTTTTCACATTTTCCCCGTTTTCGCAACATTTTTCATTACTGCTCCGCTCCTATTGGTCGTAGCATAATGATATATAGCCTATGTTACTTCTAATACCTCAAAAAAATGTATACAAAGTTTAATGATGATCGGTTGATTAGTTTTCGCGTGAAAGCGCAACAAACAAACTTACATTAACACACACATCTATAATATTAGTAGGGATGGTACGGACCCTTCGTGCGCGAGTTCGACTCGCACTTGGCCATTTTTTTTTCTATAAATAGCCAAATTCCAAGTATAACTTTATATTTTGGTATTTTCCATAGGAGCAGTTGGATACCTAGCTATCAACATACAGATCACCGATGACGTACAGAATGTATTGGGATACTTTCGTAAATACAATATAATATTAAGGAAAACCCATTATATCTCACTACTATTTGACCATACTATTCACAAAGTAAAACCTTGTGACCCAGATTCGTCGTCTAACCCCAAATCCCAGAACCTCATTAATGTAGAATTTCCCCTTGCACTCCGTAATTAGAAATTAAAGCAGAGCGGGGACTCAAAGATTCGATTTATCTAAATGCACTCAGGTGTCCACGTGTCGGATTAGGCGAGGAACACAGAAGGTACGATCAGCAGGTCGGATTTAGATTTAGTGAGATTTTGTGTCCGACATTTTGCATTTACGAAAAAAACAGTGCGAGGTTTTTTGGCTGTACCCAGAATCTTTGATACAGTTGAGTAGTTGGTGAGTTGATTACAGGTTAGTGGGTAAAAATGTAATGCATCATCATCATCTGCCTAGCCTTTTCCCAAACTATCTTGGGGTCGGTTTCCAGTCTAACCGGATGAAGCCGAGTACCAGTATTTTACATGAAGTGACTGCCTATCTGACCCCCACAACGCAGTAACTGGGTAATACAATACCCCTTGGTAAGACTGGATGAGACTCTTGGCTTCTGACTACTCGTAACAACTGTCGAAAATCTACAAATGATAGACGGGACCAACGGCTTAACATGCTTAACATGCTTTCCGAGGCACGGAGGAAAGTCGGTATGTAGGTAATATGATCACCCATCCACGGACCAACCTCGGCAAACACGGCTTAACCTTAAAGATCGACCTTTACGGCTGTTATTATTTAGCACGAGCTTAAATATGTAATGCAATCTATACATAAATTATACCTACGCTTATGAAATAACACATCAAGCAACACATTTCCAGTATAGCATGGCCTTGATTTTTACAAATTTCCCATACAATGAGAGATCCGCGTAAACTGGTTTTGTACAGTTTCATTGGTCGCGTGCGCATTACAAATACTACTACAGTGGTAGCCCAGACGATCAGTTCAAAGCCACGTCTACACTGGGCCATCTCTGAAATATTCAGCTGTTCTCTGCATTTTTCGAGTTATGTGAACAGAAATGTATGGCAAAACTCATATTCAATGTTTATTCGTGAAACTTCCACAACTTCCCTGAATATCTAGGGAGTTCCTTAAGGGAAACCCAGTCTTCGGGAAAGTTCCACAACCTTCTTGAACCTTCTAGATTTCCTTCTAGAAAGGTCCAGAACTTTCTCGAACTTTCTAGACATTTCCATCGTGGCTTATTCTAGGATTGTACTCGAATCTTCTAGACGTACTGGATCATTCTAGATAGACGTAATCCTAGAATTTTCTCGTAAAGCAGACGAAGTAACAATATTTGTATCCTGAGAACATCGATACGTTGTTTAAAACGTCAACAAATATTTGTACTCTGCTTTTCTTCAACAAATACATTTCCATATCTGAGCAATACTTCATCTGTTAATCTATACCCAGTCACTCTTGCAAATAATCAATAGGATCCACAAATCACGCTTCATAGTTGGATCCGTTGCAATCGAAGTGGTTCCCATTCACTATTCAGATCAGTTCGAGACTCGGATAGAAATGTAGGTATTATTGCGCTATTACTGGCTGTTATTTATTCATCTAGACTCTCGAGCTATCATCTATCAAAGGATGGGACAGAGGTGGACGGCATAGAAGATAAAAGAAAAGGGGTATTATGCTCCGTTCTAGGTCTTTCTCTAGAATCATGTACAGGTATTTTTAGGAAATTTTTGTTCAGTTTTGTAGTTTGTGTGTTCCGCTTTTAGTTTTGGTAGTTCAAAAGTATCGTATCGAAACCAAATAGATTTACTGTTTAATTATTGACAAAAAAAACTTAAACACAGCTGCAATGGCTCTTGATGCAGATGAAATAAAGCAATAAAAGAAAACTGCATCTTTTGCAGATTAGAACGTGTTGTTTTGCGAATATTACCTGTTGCGAATCGGTTTTTGTTTTCAGCATGATGTTCGGATCGGAGTTTTTGAGTCATCTTCGATTTGTACGCTAATTTGTTAATCTTATATCATCATCATCACAATGTTCCCACTGCTGGGACAGGCCTCTTCTCAATGAGAGGGAGTGGGCTGTAATCCACCACGCGGGCCCAGTGCGGGTTGGTAGATGTCACATGTCTTCGATTTTTTTGTTATAAGACATGTCGGTTTCCTCGCGATGTTTTCCTTCACCGTTTTTGAGGGCAGCGGTGATGAAATAATTTAAACAAAGTAATTCGCCATCTCGCCAATCTCATATCAACTACTAGCAAATATTTTAGTTCGAACCTTTTAATAAATTTAGTTCATTTAATTGGAATCCAACATCAGTTTACTAAAGCAAAACGTAATTTCTCACCAAGTTTGATCCTAGTTTAGAATTTGTTGAAAACGTCCCGATGTTTTCGCCATGCTAGTAGTTATCTCTAGACTTGTGGCGGAAGCAGCGATGCTTAACCGCTCTCATTTGTGACACTCCATCGGTTCATGCCGCCCTGGTACATGTAGGGTGATATGGTTGAACTTTGATAAGATTGATTGAGATGCATAGCTAGCTAAGTTTCATGAAATGGACCTATCTAAATAAGATTAAGCGGTAGGTGAAAATGCTGAGGTCACCTACTCATTAACTAAAGTAAATGAGATGCTGATTTGCTTTATACCTACTATCTAGTGATGGATTAATCATTAGCAAAAAGGCGAACTTTTATGTAAACATATTATGGGATGAACACTTGAACACTTATATTATGACAACTGTGAAAGAATTTTGAAATCGTTCTGTAGTAATAATTTTCTTTATAATATATCGATCACATTTATAGGGCGACTGGTAATTAGTAACCGATACGTGATTATACTCATGATAACAAACAGCTTTCCCAAACAAAAAATAAAACTAAATGACTATAAAAAAAAAGTTTATTTGGAAAAGTTGTTTTTTATCATGAGTATAATCATGAATTCGATCATAAATTACCAGACACCCTATACAAGGTGTTGTTTTGCATCCTCGTCAAAATTCAGGAGGTTGTCACAAAAGACACAAATAATCAATTAAAATTACGGTATTAGTTAGTTACTAAAAAACACTGCTTTTTTTGTTGTTTAAATTTGTCAGTACCCGCTTAAAACCTATTCATTTTATTATTGATTCGGGTCGAGAATCATTAATATAAGTTATCTCCTTGAATTTGACGATAATGCAAAACAACACATTGTATAAAGTCATGCTTGCAGACTCAGCGGTTTAGGTTAGGTTATGTTCAGTGAATTCAAAATTATTTGCTTCATGCTTAATCAAACTAGATATAAAAACCAGTATAAGATGGAAAACCAATAACCTCTATCTGTATGGGAAATCTTTACAAAGCAAGGCCACGTTATGCTGGAAATGCATAGCTTGTTGCGTCATCGTGTCGTGCGCGTCATGTTCGTGAACGGGCGCTGTCAGTTGTGACTGGTCATCTCTTAGCTGCCACGGTTTATTTTAATTACTTTATTTTTGAATTACTTATTTAATCTTTTACTCTGGACGCTCTTAACTTGCCCGTATTTCTACATCGTTCTCACATATTTTGATGTAACCTAGATTTTGTAACTTAATATTTTGATTTAAAAGAGTGTCCATGGAGTTTCTTGCCCATTCGTCTTCATAGAGATCTACGCTTTGGAATGGCCAACTACAGTACTTTCACAAGTTATTATGTCTTGTGACTGGGACTGTAGCTTCGCATTTTTTTTGTTGTTTGACTTTCAAAAGTGCCTGTTATGGTCTAATTAAAATAAATGCTTTGAGTTTTAGTATGAGTTTACCATAACAGTATGTAATCGCATACCTTGTGAGCATTTGGCATAAAACCTTCATGCGAGTACGTGGACGCGTCGGTTTCCTGATAAATTATAGACATACAAGAATCTATAGCACCCTTGTCCAGCATAGCCAGATGAACGTGGCAATTACATTTCCTTGCCATTCAATCCAGTAGCAATCCTTCGAAGGCTTTCCTAGGCTGTTTATGTGTCCTGCGACACACAAACAGCCTAGAAAAACTCGTCTAATAAATATAATATACACTCTTACATATGGTATAATGGGAAAATTCGTCTTTCGTGAAAATCCGAAGATTTATGAACGTTACCAGATTACTGGAAACTAAACTTGGTCAGAATTTAGCTGGAAAGTGACTGTCAATCAAAATCAATCAGTGCATCCAGAGCATCAGCCAATCAGCCTTGATACAAGCAAAATATTTCGAACATCTTTTTTTGGTTTACAAGAATCCTATTTTAGTATTATCAAAAATACGGCCATACCAATTATCTTTCAACGTAACCTAACCAAACAGAAACAGGATGCAAGACCGTAATACAGTCTGCGTTGTTGATTACCCCGAGCGTCCTCCACTGACCGCATAACAAGATGACTCGCTTTGTGTCTGCAACTGATCACTAATTTGATGTTGCAATCGTAATGTTGTTTTTGTTGGGCTAAGAAGCTGCTGTTGACGAAGACAGTCGTACAAATTAGCATGAACTTAATTAAGGGCATTGTACTAAAAGGTTTTTTGAGTTTGCATTTTGCATATGTGATTAAAATAAAATGGGTAGTAATTAAACCGACTTCTATTTAATAGCATTTTTGTCGTCCAAAAAAATAACTTGTCCTCTAAATTACTAACTCGGCCACCATCAATGTGCATCTAAAAAGTACTATCTCAGCCACCATATATCATCAATTTCAGCTACTGTAAATACATCTCAGCATGGTTTTTATTTTAAAGCATCTATATTTGTGATATGAATTCAAGTAGTAATCTTCTAAAATAACTATATATGACACCCATAAAGTAATTCTATCGACTTCTAATTGTATAACTTAGTACGTTTAAAACCTAGTTATGCGTAACTAATTCATAACTCGTCCTATAATTTATTGATCATAAAATGTACCTGAATAACCATCAAATTATAGCCACTAAATATAGAAATAAGACCATCGTAGCATTTTTTTATGGGTAGAATAAACTTTTCTAGTGTTTTTATCCAAAGTTTTGAGGTGCATGATAACGTTCATTTTTGTGATAGGCTTAGTCGACGCAGCCCCGCTGCGTGCGGCTCCTACTTCTGTCTGCGAGGTTTAAAGTAACCTAACACGAAGTGGATGGCGGGGTCTTGGTTCGCTCACTTCGCTCGCTCACAAGACCCCGCCATCCCCTTCGTACCTAACCTGTCCGTGTCGGGGTGCCGCAAGTTCCGAACTCGCTCTCGCATCCTATGTTCTCCTTGCCGCAAAGCCTTTTTACGATATTGAAGAGTGTTAGTGTTTATTTTAACTTAATAAAAGAGCTACAATCGAGTGGACTATTATTTTTCTGACTACACAAAACGACTCTTCCACGCATGAATCGAATAGCGCTCTCTCATGGGTGGTTGCGGCCAGTGGCACCTGTCTCGCTCCATCGTTGCAGTTGCTATTTTCATGTTATAAGAATACGATATATTTATTTACATGCTAAGTTATATTAATTATTTTTTCGAGTTGATGCCTGAAATAATTATTTTAAAGGAACATACGTTGAAGGTGTAAAACATAACATTTTGGCAAGTTGTAAAATCCGTGGCTGAGTTAGTTATTTAGACGGTGATGTATTAATAATCAAGGAGACAAGTAAAAATAATTGTTGCTCTTTATTTGACCCTTTTTTTAAAATATTTAGTTGGCGTTGTAAAAAAAGTCGAGTTAGTTTATTAGAAGCCATCTTATTTTCCCGTGGCATACATACATGGTGTAAATCACCTCATCACGAAGCCGTCAACCAAGCATTCTGTACATGAAACTAAGTAACTTTACGCAAAAATTATTGCTGGGAAACGACTGTTTTTTGGGGGGTGTAAAATCATGTTTTGTGGTAGAACTCAATGTAACGCACTCAAAAAATTGTGCTGATGTACGGATTGAATAGTACGGGGGTCATGGAGGTATTTAAAGTAAAAATCTTACATTAAAAACTTGTATTTAAAAAATACTTGTCAAAAAGTTGGAACTTTGACCCCTAATATCTCCGTAACTATAAGGTTCCCAGGTATGGTGTAGAACAAAAAAATTATCGCAATGACAGGGAGAACCAGTGCCTTTCGATTTCGTTAAGAGGTGTTTTACACCCTTTATAAAATTAGAGGTAGGGTTCAATGGCCAAATAAAAATTCTGCGGCTAGGTTTATAATTTTCCAGATAAAATCGCTAAAATCGAAGTTTTGGAACGCTTTGATGTCAAGGTATTCAGAAGACACATAACAAAAATCTCGTCTTTAATACCCGAAGGGTTAAGGCTCTCGCAGACAGGTGAGCGAGCCACACGCGCGGCTTGTCGCGCTCCCGAAAAGTGATATTAAAACCTGAAACCCACCGAGTCGCATCGCGCCATTGTGAACAGAAGCTTGCGTTTTCGGAGAAATTGTTCTACGGGGGTTTACGAAGTTGAAGTCGAGGTAGCCGCGCGTGTCTGCGAGAAGCTTTAGGAGAGGTGATCTAAATCGTATTCCCACATCCTGCCAGTTATGTTTAAGTCCCATATAATAGAGGGCAAACCTATTGCCAGCAAACGGGCACAAATCCAGACTCCGTGGCTGCCACTGGGAAATTACTGATGGAAAAACCCAATGACACTTTGCCAAACCCGAAAATCGAACCCTAGATCTTATGCTCAACAGTCGCGGTTGCAACTACTCGACCAACGAGGTAGTCAAGTCAATCGAGTTCTGTTTTTATAATAATCTAACCTAATTAAGATCATGGAAAAAATATTCATGGATATTTAGAAAGTTTCCAAGTGTTTATGTATGTATTACCCATTACAAATTCTTCAAAAGTATTTAAACAAATTTTACGCCATAAAATTCACACAGATACAAACTTTATGCGAAAATCTTAAACAGTCCTTCAATAAAACACCTTAAAAACTTTATCCCAAAAAGCAGCACTTTCAACATTGAAAGTAAACCAACAGTCGAAAGAAACCCAAAGTTGGTGTCTGCATTACGCGTGTTATGTAAATCGGGGTAAGTTAGTGAGGGTTTCTTCTGAGGAACTCGTTGAAAGCATCGGTGAACTGGGCTTCTTAAAAATTCAGAACGCTAAGAGTGATACCGTCTGTGGTGTTTGAAGAGGGATATTTGGATGTGGTATCATTTTTGTTTGCTTGTTTCCTGTATCATTTTCATGAGTAACATACAACGTTGGACTTAAGATGATTCTTCTGCTGAGACCCGAGTTTTGTATTCTGGTAAGGATGAACAAACTTTGAGACGAGTTCCTATCTATGTATTATATTTTTGGAAAAATAAATGATCCGGAGTATTCCCGTTTGAGCACCTAGAGCACCTATTTTTTGGGCACCAACGCATTGAGCACCGAATATAAAGCTCGATATATAGGTGCTCAAATGGGAATACTCCAACGATCCACCCTTCCCTAAAATGGCCATGAGAACACGTTTATATAAGCAAAACAAAGACATTCCCATGTTCCTGAAACAGGGTGATTCAGGTTTTACCCGCAACACAGTCACAGCTTCACACACCTCACATTCCAAGAAGAATAAAAGACACCTCATATTCGAACAAGTTGGTAACAATCATCAAAGTAATACCATTATGTTTAAAAAAAAATTGATATCCTGTTTGATTTCGCATATGAAGTAGGATAAAACCGTAGAAGGTAAACGTCAAAAAACTTGCATAGCACATCCAAAAGCCACAGTACTATTCTGACTTCACAACTTGAACTCACGTTCACTTTATCACGTGGAAACTTTTCACTTTCCACACGCGATTGACGCACACAGATAGATGGATACTCACTCAGCACTCGAGTTACCTCAACTCGCCAACTAAGTTTCGAGAGACGTTTACAGAATAAGTATATATTTTAAATTTTGATGTGTGTACGTCATATTGCTGTTATATTATTTGAAGTGAGTGGTGGGATTCAGTTTTACTGTACAGTGTTTTCAAGAGTGTTGCAAAAGTATTTGCAAATTCGCAAAATAAATACTGCGAGAGGTACAATAATTATCAATACCTATTTAGTATTTTAGCAAATCAGTATTACAGCTTTTCATTTTTGTGCTTTTGTATTTTTTAGTGTTGTTATCCTCTGGCACGCATTCTTTGTCAACATCACAAAGCCTCTTCTCCCTCTAGATTACAATTTTTCACAAAATTAAAAGTCCTAAAAATTACGGAAAAAATGTCGCCAAAGCCTTAAAGAAGATAACTGGAAACTAGGGTGAAGGTGGCAGATAGCTAGTACGCTCAAACTTTGTGACCTAACAAACTGCTTCGAAAACAACGCTCATATAAATTAAAAGAAACACTGACCGATTCATTGCGAACTTTATAAGAGCAATGCATAGTTGTAAGCAACGCACAGACTTGAGTTTTAGTCTTTCCTCTGTCCATTTTGCAGAACTACCTGCATTGAGGACTTGAATGAGGCAAACGACAGCTGTCCAGGTCGCTACATACTGGCCAGATTAAATCATCATCTGCCTAGTCTTTTCCCAACGATGTTGGGGTCGGCTTCCAGTCTAACCGGATGCAACTGAGCACCAGTATTTTAAATGGAACGACTGTCTATCATGAGAGCAGCGGTGGCCCAGTGGTGGCAGCCCCGACTTACGAGCAGTAAGCCGTGGGTTCGTACCGAGGCAGGCGCATTATTTTGTGTAATTTATTTCATCACCGCTGCCCTCAAAAACGGTGAAGGAAAACATCGTGAGGAAACCGGCATGTCCTAGAACTAAGAAATCGAAGACATGTGACATCTACCAACCCGCACTGGGCCCGCGTGTTGGATTACAGTCAACTCCCTCTCATAGAGAGGAGGCTTGTCCTAGCAGTGGGTTCATTATAGGCTGATGATGATGATGACTGTCTATCTGACGTCCATAATCCATTTACTACGACAACCCAGGTTATACGATACCCTTTGTCAAGACCGGTTGACAGACTTTCAAGCCACTGACCACCAGTAACGAATTTCATAGATTTACAATTGATAGCCGGGACCAACGGCTGAACGTGTTTTACGAAGCACGGAGGAAACTCGGTATGTGTTGGATGTTCACCCATCCACGGACTGACTTAGACAAGTGCGGCTTTACCTGGAAGATCGATACGTGCGGCTATTATTAATTAGCGACGGGCTCTTCCGTGGTCTCTTCCAAGTATCAATAAGATAAGAGACCACGAAAGAGCCCAGCTACATACAATACTTTAATTAGAAGTTATCTAACAACAGTTCACAAGTACCAACTAATGTATTGTCTAGATGTTAAGAAACTTATGCAGCAAAACACTCTATCTCACAATTAGTGGACCTCAGGGAGTAATGTACTAACATAACAACTTTCATTGTTTTATCAAAAGCAACAAAGAGAACATTTGCACCGACTTAGAACTTTGACCTTTATTTTGTAGATGAGATTGTTCTTTGTGAAATTTAAAAGAATGTACCGTCTCCTGTGTTCCCATCCGTGGTGGGTCTGGAATTACGTGTTTGAAATATTAGTTAGGTGGCAGTATTTTTTTAAATACACACATCAAAAGTGTCTAGGGATCAACATATATTTTTGCAATAACTTTTCTCCTGATTGATATTAATTAAAATTTTCTTTAAGGATTCATCAAATAAAGTGTTTTCGTTTGTCACAGTAACGATAAACCAAGTCACCTTTGCATTAATAAAGAAATTTGCCATTTTCTAATAAAGGGATTTTTGACATTTGAACCACTAACATTAAAGTTCGAAAAAAAGACTGAAATAACAGTTTTCTTTAAAATTTTATTGGGTAACTTAAACAATTAATAATCCGTGTTTCTACCGCGAACACTAACAACACAAGAACATCGGTTTGGCATACTCAAAATGAGTTCATCCAAATCACGCTGTGGAATGGCCGCCCATGTTCGTTGCAACAACAAAAAAAGGTCTTCTTGCGACTGGATACCCTCCATATTCGGCAGAGCTCTTCTCTGTAGCATATCCCATGCATGCTCAATCGGGTTCAAGTCTGGCGACTGAGCAGGCCAGGGCAGGACATTGATGTTAGCTGCGGCGAGAGTCTGTCTTACAACTCTTGCGGTGTGCGGTCGTGCATTATCATGCATTAACTGAAATAAGGGACCGATTTGCACTTGTAGAGGAACGATGACGTCTGATACAATCGTCTCAGCATAAATTTGAGCGTTGAGGTTGCCTCTGATCCAAATCAACTCAGTTCTTCCGCCGATCCAAATACCCGCCCATACCATGATGGTTCCACCACTATAAGGATGGACTTCCTGGCAGGATTTTAATCGCTGTTGGCGTCCAGGGGTTCTCCAGTGTCGTATACGTCTTGTATCCGGTCTCATACCAAAACGAGACTCATCAGAAAAGCACACGAAACGCCATTGTTCTTCTGCCCAATTTCTGTGTTCAAGAGCCCATTGATATCGAATCCTACGATTGTGCATTGCTATAGGTGGTACCCGTAGCGGTCTTCGGGAATGAAGGTTCACTTCATGCAAGCGGTTTCTGACTGTTTGGTCGCTAATTAAGTTCCCTGAAGAGTGATGAAGCCTCACGGCTAACATCATGGCGGTTATTGTTGGAGCTCTTCGAGTTAAGATTTGAATGTATCGGACTTGTCTCCGTGTGGTGCAGCGATACCGTCCTCCATGGCGCTCAGCCACGGTACCAGTGCTCCGGTAACGTGTCCAAAGTCGACTGATAACACTCTGACTTGTATTCAGAGCTAAAGCCACAGTACGTTGCCGGGAACCAGCTTCTATCATTCCCACGGCTCTGAGCATTTCTTCCCTGCTTAAATGACGTCACCGCTCCATAATAACGTTGGTTTTAATCAGTAGTAGGGAAACAGTAGCACTAATAATGTCTTCAATGCGTTGTATGTTTTTATAGGGAAAATATTGACAGCTGATTTTCATCTTTTACTCGAATTTGATTCACAGTTCCTGATTCAAATTATGAAATGCACCAAAAAGGATCCATATAAATTTATAAAATCATAAATTTATTACAAAGCCACATCTCAATCTCAAGAAATCCGCATAAAAATGCTTGATCCCTAGCACTTTTGATGTGTGTATTTAGAACATATAGATGGATTTAAACAAACAGAAGTCTTGTTCAGCATACAGAGCAGTCAAAAACAACAAATATCATTTGTTTTTATTTCAACAACATCAATTTGGTTGTCGTTTACTGTGTAACAATGGCTAGATGGCACATTTTATTCGATACGCAACCAAAGTCATATTGAAACAATTCCCTTGACTCTCAATGTAAACCAAAAAAATAAATAAAAAAATGAATAAATCCGATCTTCGTCGCCAATTATTATATATTCGGATGTCCCTCCGTTGGTGGTAATTAATTAATAACACCGAGCTTTAGGAAACAGACTATTTATTAAGTTTTACTTAATCTAATACGACAGTAATGCTACACTTATTGATCGGTATGCAATAGAGTGAGAGAAGAGAGTGAACGAACGAGGCAAGTTACCACAGAATACTACACTCTTCCCCGCAACTTATATGTAGTTACAACACTTAGAAACAAGTAACACTTATAATCCAGGAAATGTTAAACAAAGCCTTACTTAATATGCTGTAAATAAGCAACACAAAACTAATAAAATTTTCTTACATCTAAAACTTTATTTTTTTTTACATCTAAATCTTGTGTTTTTTTTTTCCCCTTCAGCGTTAGATTATAGTTTTATCGCTGCACATGCACAGTACAACAGTAACATATCATCACGCCTTTTATCCCCGTCGTGTTAGGCAGAGGTGGTACACCCACATTTAGCCAGTAATGTTTTAGTTCATGAATTAGAGGGCGACCCTATTTCCATAAACCGGGCATGCATCCAGATGCCGTGCAGAAATTCAGTTTAATTATAACGATCCACAATAATCTGTGGAACGATGAGAAGGCACACTGAAAAAAAAAAACAAATAGAAATCAACAAACGAAAAGTTTCCAAACCTGGAATTAACAATTTAAAACACTATCCGAATAATTTTAACACAGCTTCAAATAAACCACACAAAGTTTGGTCATTCCCAACATTTTTGGAATTACGTAAAAAGCACCGCATGAATTATCGCCCTTTTGGGTATTTGTTTCATATACAAAACAGAGCCTATTAGCGGAAACAGGGTCTTTTATTGAGCTATTACGTAAATTAACAGTACATATGACCTTTATGTTATGTGGTACATTATAAATGAATATTCGTATCCTTAAATCTCCATTATCATATTTGTGCTGGTGAAATTGCTGGCTCTTTAAGATTAATAGCTGAAAAGGTCTAATAGGGTTAATGGTCAAAGTAGAATAAGTTCATGTCAAAACGCATTGGCCCTATTTAGAGAACGATTTACGACTCAAATAAACCGATCCTTGCAAACGAGAGTTCTCAACGAACTTCATAAACGTACTTCTTAATACCTACGTATGAAAAATGGAGGTACAATACAAAAACTCCAAACTTTAGTTTCGGGGCCTTAAGTACTTTATCGGACTTCCACAAAAAATGAAAAGGGAATCCGACCTCCGAGATCAAATTAACACGACTTCTCAGAAAGTTGGTGTAATTATAAAACGTAAGAAAAAAAGTATACCCAAAAACTGTTCAAGGATAAGTGGAATAAAGCTGGTTATTCACTAGTCGATCAAATAAAGCGATTCATATTTTTGTCAAAATGTCTTGGTCCTTGTTTGTTCTACCTTTCAGGTGGCTTTTGTGCAACTACAGCGGTGGGATACATGAGACATATGCATAGCTTAAATTCATATTTTCAATAGGTCTGTATTCCATTATAAATTGATGTCTTCTTCTAACATAACATACAGATCACTTCTCTTCTCGCCAGCTAGAAGACTAGGAAGTGGAGAAGAGCGGTCGTTTTTGGGACTGTTTCGTGTAATTCTGACTTCCAGGAAGTGCTAATTATCAGCCTTATTTAATTTAATGACTTTTGGTTTTACTTTAAACCACGATAACTAGATACCTCCCTGACTGCGATGTGAGCTCAACTGACATAGTTACAGCCAGACCTTTTAGTGCTGACGAGTTTTTTCCGCATTTTTGGTCGCCCAGTGAATACGTATCCGAATTTAAACGGAAAACAGAAGCAAGGGCAGGTAGCTGTTTCTTTGACGGCTTCTATTCAATCGCTGTTTCGTTGCTAACAATTTTTTCACAAAGTGGATCTGAGCAGTCATTAAAACTTTTTGACGGGCCCTACTTTAATTGTTATGGATATCTTGTTAAAACTGAAATGTAGACATTAAGGTATTTTGTTTTTCAGAAGTTTTGGGACGTCTTTCTTTATTCGAAAATCAAATATTTATTAGATTATGAGGTGTTTAGTTTGTTTTGTTCGTCAGAAGTTTTGATGTCATTTACCTTGATCGGTGCTCAATCACTTTTTGTTGGAAACTTTATACTCAAGCGGCTAACAATATAAGTCTTAATGAAGTTAGATCTAAATTATTTTTTTCGAAAACCATATAAATGTTTAAGAATATGCTCTCAATATAACCTTAATCGACGATCTAGACTCATTCTTAACGAATTCATCGGAGAAGGCAAATGTTAAGGAACATTGGAAATCTATGGGGTAGGCTTTTGCCGAGCAGTGAGACAGAGAAAGCTGATATAAAAAAATACTTTAATAGCTAAAACTCAAACAAAACATGGAAGTTAATAAACGGCCATCAGAAAATTCATCAAAGTACAGCACTTTCAGAACTGAAGAACCGCTTCAACCCCATAAAGCAACGTCATAACAAGAATAAAACCGGCCACAGCAAACCCCAAGTACCGTCCATACAGAACATACACCAGCAATCCCCTTAAAAGCAAACTATGTAATAAAAAATGCGTTCACGCGGTCTGACAAAGTGCAGCCGCATCGTATGCCGGAGACAAAGTGTCGCCATTACTGTGTCCTGCTACCCGCGTCCCACTGGCTAGTGTTAGAAGTTTTTGTACATACACGTAATATTTCATAGAAAATAATTAAAGTAAATGATACTTACTGGGTTGAGTAATACGCTTTGGAATAAAATGATGAAATAGAAGCCTCGTTTGTCTAGCGGCTGCAAGTTTTATTAACGAACACGAAGTTCTGGGCCCAGGTTGGGCCCGAAACTTCGTGACTGTGAAACTGATTATAGGTTTTTTCGTCAGGTATTTAACCTAGAGTATGGATTTGTGGATTTGTGCTTGGTTGAAGACATTAGGCTCGCCTCCTATTACATGGGAGTTAAACATTGCACCATTGTTCCTTTCTGCCTGCATCTGTGTTTCCGAACGCTTACAACCCTAATATCTTCAAAGTTAGAGTGAACAGGCTTCTTCTGGGTAAGTTCGTACCATCGTCGACTTTGTCTCTGTTATCTCTCACCTACACTACAGTCAAGAGCAAACCCATCGCAAATAAAACAATAAAAAAAACATGGAAGGCACTCGTGTGTAATTTGTGGAATAGTGTAACAATTTTAGTTCGACCATTTATTAAATACATAAATAAAATCTTATTTAAAACTAAAATAAGTAGGGAGTATAAAAGGGTGAGGAGCACAAAGAATTAAAATTCACGATGACTAGCTCGGTAAAAATTGATGAAATAAAAATATCGTAGAACCGGTTACTAAGGAAACCGGGAAATCGGAGATTACGAAAAAACGGAACACATTTAATGTTGTTAATTAAAAACAGTGTAGAAACAGTGGTAAAAATAAAAGCATTTAAACGGTTTGAATGAATGGAATATCGCTGTTAAAAGTGATCATTTTATAAGAAACAATAAGGTTGGGACCTACGAAAGATAAAGATACGTTGTTATTTTGCCCGACTACGGGAAAGCAAAAAAAAAGGGTTTTTGATTTTTTCGATTGAAATATTCCGAAAAACGAGCATATATGAATGAAAGAGGTTTTCCATACAAGTCCCATGAAATGTTTTTTTTTTTAACTTTCATTTAATAACCAATTCTGAAAACCCATTAAAACTTACAAATAATGAAGAGAGACACAAACTTATATCTCTGTCCACAATTTCCAGCCCGGATTTAACTCAAAACCCGTCTGAGAGTAAAGAGAAACTGTTTCCGTCAGCAATACAGATGTAAATCGACTCTGCCCAAAGGAATATTTAGCGAGACGTCCCTTGAATTCTGACATCCACTTGAAGCAACAAAATGCGTATGAAATAAGTCTAGTGACACACTTACCAAATATTACGTTGTGAGAAATGTACGCCTCGACGACGCGGACGTAAGTACAGTGCTCTAAGGAACCTTTGACGCTGTTGGCAAACGTTTGTTTTCATCACAAACGTTTTGCGCAAAAAATGACGGTGCTGGTTCCGATTTCACAATGCATATCTTTCATAAAGTAAGAGGTATAAAAGAGGAAGTTTGAAAGTGTATGTAACAGGGGCCTTATTACAGAAAATTTAAGGAAATTCGTTTGTCTTGGTATGGACATGTAATAAGCAGGAATGAAACGTATGACGTGACTACATGGAGACTGGATGGAAAGGCAGAGGAAGGCCAAAGAAAAGATGGCAAAAAAAAACATAGAAAGATAAGCAATTCAAGTATCTAGATCTGGCTCGTGAGGTTGTCGACATGTGGGACGTGACTACAGCAGTCATTGTGCCGGTAGTCGTGTCGGCCAATGGCTTAATAGCCAAAAGCTTCGACCAACATCTACGGAGTGTTTCGCTTGGCAGTTGGACCAAGGGCTTGATTCAGAAAGCAGTACTTCTGGACACGGCCTGCATTGTGAGGAGGTTCCTGTCTCTGCAGCCCTAACCACCGGTAGCTTGGACCCTGCTCTCGTTATCGGCGGAAACCTGTTTTTTTTATATTTTTAAATGTTTATTGTTATTTTTTTGTAAGAAATATGTAAAAATATAAAAGATAAGATTATAAATGAATAAAGGACATAATAATATTATTTATAAGAAATATTTAAAAATATATAAAATTTGTTTGTAAAAATGAATAAAGGAAATAATAATAATCCTTTTATTTTCAGGTAAAAACGACCCAAAGATAAATACCTTAACCTATTTATACATACTATAACAATTGTGTTAGTTTATGAAACTTAAAATTATGTTAGTAACACTTCACTTGCACGAATTAATACACTAATCGCTTGCACGCAAGCAACACGCACAAACGACATGCGTGTTAAATCAGCGACTGAAAAACGCTTACAATGATGACTCATTGTAATCGTTTTTCAATAACGATGCGAAGCGCGTGTCGTTTAACGCAAATCGCATAACTTGAGGTTGTGAACGGAGCCTAAGGTTTCTAATAAGAGTGATAACGGAACACGTTTCTCATATCGTATTTGCGAGCCAATATGTCTGAATTGCTAGGGATGGGGCCGGTATAGGACATTTTACTGTATCATGATCACTCGAGAAAAAACGCGGGGTTTTTTGTCACGTCGAGTAAACATGAGTTTCTTTCATTGCAGCGTATTTTTTGTGTATGTGAATGAATAAAAAGAAAATAGAGACGAGTTTTTATGAAAGAATCTAGCAAAGGCTTATAAGATAATGCATTAGTGGAAATTATGTTGGTTTCAGAACCTACGGTTATGTACCACGTGTGCTTGGGTGCCTCATTCGTGTAGTAATCGAAAGTATTATTAGGGTTTTTAAATCTGAAAGTTCTCAGTGGCAGCACGGCGTTTGTGTTTGTGCCACCAAGGCTCGCTTACGCGCTTGGAACTTAACATAACTGGCAAGATTAGGTGTACACCTCTGCCTAACTCTCCGCAGATTACAGGGGTGATCTTATGGGGCAAAAGCATTAAGAGTCTAGTGGTGTTATCATTATCAGCCTACAATATTCAACTGCTGGACATAGTCCTCTTCAATCGCACGCCACTTAACACGATTCTCGGCAGCTCTCATCCCGTTGCTACCAGCCACCCTGCCAAGATCGCTCCATCGAGCCTGGTGAAGGTGTGGTGGTGGAGTTGTTATGTTCATGGTTAATCCCTTAAAAGTAATTTGATTATAAAAGAACCTTTCACAGGCGATGTACCTTAATTATTAAACCAAAAGAACATTTTTAAGTCACTGGCGCTACTCTGGTTAAAATTGCAACTAGTCATAATTTGCTTAGAATCCTAATTAGGAACTTGACTTAGTTCATTATGCGGGGTCTTAAGTGCTTCTCTAATTAGAATTGCACAATTAGTGTAGCAATTTAGTTGTTATTATAATGAATTATTCACTTGTGATGTTTATTTTTACTTTGCTTTTTGCTAAACTAACTCGTCGTAACGCACCCTGAGAAA
The DNA here is from genome assembly GCA_963082945.1 of Cerastis leucographa. NCBI lineage: Eukaryota > Metazoa > Arthropoda > Insecta > Lepidoptera > Noctuidae > Cerastis > Cerastis leucographa. The sequence continues at coordinate 4,088,077 of OY720381.1, read as the reverse complement.
AAAAGTGATCTAATATGAAATTTGTGTTTTGCGGGAAATAATGAAATTGTGTTTTGTGTTGTTGGGAGTTTCCAATAAAATTTGTGGTGAAATGTTTTTTTTGTCCTTTTCTGGCATGATATGGTCACTTTCTGATTCACTAGACGTTCTTACCATTTTGACCTATGGATACCAGACTTGGTCTTTGACAAACATTCAAAAGTCTAAACTCAAAGTGTGCCAACGTGCAATGGAGCGCGGCATTCTAGGCGTCAAACTGACCGACAGTGTACGCAACTCCAACTCAAAACACAAATTACTGTCTGCCGCATGACCAATAATCTGTGGGCCAAAATAACAACTTTCTGGAGCGCTGATACAGCCAGAAGGCGTTGCAGCAGACCACGTAGAAGATGGTAGGACGAGTTAGACGAGACCAGTGTCATTGGCCCTGAATCGAAATAATTGTAAGTCATGGGGAGAGATTTGCCCAGCAGTGGGATGACGCAGGCTACAGTATCAAACTATGATACATGTTATTAGGAGTAGTTTTAGATATTTAACGCATCGTCATCATCATCTGCCTAGCCTTTTCCCAAACTATGTTGGGGTCGGCTTCCAGTCCAACCTGATGCAGCTGAGTACCAGTATTTTACATTACATGAAGCGACTGCCTATCTGACCTCCACAACCCAGTAACTTGTTAATACGATACCCCCTGGTAAGACTGGATGTCAGACTTTTTGGCTTCTGACTACTCGTAACGACTGTCAAAGATCTAGAAATGACAGCCGGGACCAACGGCTTAACGTGCTTTCCGAGGCACGGAGGAAACTTGGCATGTAATTATGGTCACCCATCCACGGTCCAACCTCGGCAAGCACGGCTTAACCTTAAAGATCGACCCGGGCAGCTGTTATGATTTAGCCACGAGCTCCTTAGATATTTATACGAAATTACGGCGAATTGTGTTGCATTAGATATTTAACTCAATAGGGGATCGGACTGGGTAAAGAAAACGACATTCTAATTTGTCCGTCAGACAGGTAATACAAAAATATTAGACACGTATTTTTTTGTTTTATCAAAATATCAAAAAATTACTTCGTTAAAACTTATTAAAGTTGGAGAGTGGGGGCTTACTACGTCACAAGTAGGTATAAAACTTGCCTACAAGTGACGTCATGCGCCATTTCAACTCAATATATCTCCGTAATTTTATGACCACGTGAAAAAAGAAAAAATACGTGTCCAATACTTTTCAATAAACTACCCGACGGACAAAGAAAAAAAAAATTGGATTATTCCCTATTCGCCGTAATTTCGTATTAGGTCATTTTTGTTCTTAGGTAGAATGTGGCTGATGGAATCGCTTCAACAAACAAACAGATCTTTGATGAAAACGAGATACAAATTCCGTTTCCGACTCATCATTAGCCGTGTTGTACCGACTAATTTTCAATGTGCCCGCAAACTATTTTACATAATGAATTCTAACAACACGCCCCGAATTGAAATATTAAAATCATCTGGTATACCCTTAATTTAAATTTCTAAATCGCCTGGAAGGATTAGAATGGATGGTTCGCGGTGTCCGATGTATTCAACGGACCGTGTTATTTTTATTTCAGTATCTGTTTCGTGTTGATTCATGCCGTTATTGGGGTATTAACAAAGCCCTTTTGTTGGGCCGCAAATGGGCCGCAGTGTGATGTCATTATTAATTGTTATATCCAATAAGAGAATAGGGGTGAAGACTAGGTAAAGAAAACGACATTCTATTTTGTCCGTCAGACAGGAAAAAAAAATTTGAAACGTATTTTTTTTTATCAAAATATCAAAAAAATACTTAGTTAAAACTCATTAAAGTTGGAGAATGGGGGCACAAGTAGGTATAAAAATTACCTACATGTGACGTCATGCGCCATTTCAACTCAATATTATGACCACGTCAAAAAAGAAAAAATACGTGTCCAATACTTTTCATTAATGTATCCGACAGACAAAGAAAAAAAAAATGTGACCATGGGGATGATCACATTTTTTTAAATATAATAATAGTATTATATAGTATTATATTATTTAGGGTGATTTGTGTGTTGGTCTAGTAGACTAAAGCGCGACTGTTGAGTGTGAGCTCCTGGGTTCAATTCCTTGGTTGGGCAAAGTGTTATTGGGTTTTTCCATCAGGAATTTCTCAGTAGCAGCCACAGAGCCTGGATTTGTGCCCAATTGATGGCAATAGGCTTGCCTTCTATTACATGGGACTTAAACATAACTGGAGAAATGTGGGTATACCTGTATACCTCTGCCTAACCCTTCAGGGATTACAGGCGTGATGTTATGTTATGTTTTAATTTCGTATTATGCGGAATATAATATAATTTTTATTTTTCATCAGTTACTGCTACTACTGGACTGTTTCTTGGGTTACTAAAAAACTATTATTTTCTCTTATTCTACTATTATATACTTTTATTCTTTACTCAATTGTTTAATTATTTTTTTTTCTTAGCCCGTACTGACTGTACTAGTCAACAGCATCCCCGAATTCAAGTCCTTCTAAGAACCCTTTTTCCGTGCCTCCTTGAACCAGTTGTAAGTAATAAATAACTTTCCTCAGGTTGTATTGCATACTCCTGGGCAAAAGCGTCCCACTCAAGTAATTCTAGTAACACTTTTTCTGCGGCACTTTGAACCAGCCATGAATATAAAATTACTTTCATGAAAAATATGATTGGCTGCTTCTTCGCATTGATGTTTGCAAGATTAAAAGTTTATACAATAATGTTCAATTGCTTATTTTATTACGTTGCTATAGCTACCAATTTTATAATATTTTTTATCTACTTCGGTTTCGTTATATTTGAATTACGAAATTGACTGCAGTTTCATTATGATACCCATAACGACACAAGTTGCATTATGCGAATCGTCATAAATTATTCTAAAACACAAGCAAAGACATTCTGAACATACAGCCTCGTACCTATAATATTACTTTGAAATCGAGACAATGTAAATGATGTTTTTAAAAATGGAACAAGTTTAGAACAAAAGTATCATATACTATTTGGCTGTTGCGGCTACAAGATCTTTGCCATAAACTTATTAAAGACTAAATAAAAAAGAAGTGGACGCGGGAAAAAAAATCTGAGTGAAATTTTATTCCAAATTTTATTAAAAATGTCTTCAACATCAAGTGATATGGAAAATACTCCACCAGATATAACAAATAGAGCAGTTGGGGCTTCAAATAATTTACTACCAGAAATCAAGATATGTATATGAGAAATGTTATGAAGACAACAGTGTGTAGTTAAGTTTAAAATACTTTTTTGTCTATATCTGTGTTTCATTCCTTCCTTCGTAGATAAAATCTTGTATGCAACTGTACGTTATTGGTATTTTAATAACTCGTGCCCACCTATTTCGGTACGCGCTACGCGTGTACCGAAAAATGGCACTCGTATTAAAAGACCGTCCATAACGTAACAGTTTCATAAATAGCTATTATAGCGAGTTTGTAGATTCCCACTGCTGGTCAAAACCAGCCTACCTTCCAAATAATGTAAACAAATTTAAATTATTAGAGACATTAACGGTAATTCTCGGACAAAAAATAATAATTTATAAAACTCATTCTTCGTATGAAGTGAGTATTAAATGAACTAATCGTCAGACGATTCGATACAAACCAGAAAAATACAAAACTTTTCTATAATAATTTACCATCCTTCATAAAGATTAAGAAGCACTAGCGAACAAATTCTCATACTGCATCAGATTATTGAGAAGGCCAACAGGTTCACCAGGTTGGCAGTGGAACGTTTCAGAAAGATTTGGGGGGACAGGAGTATTACCAAGAAGATAAAGGTCAGATTGATGAAATGCCTTGTCTTTTAGATCTTTGGCTATGGTGCCGAAACTTGGTCGCCGTAAAGTCGACGCATTGAAGATGTGGTGCTGGAGACACCTCCTAAAGATTCCGTGGACATCGTTTCAAACCAAAGTTTCCATACTCAAAGAACTTCATATTAAGGACCGCCTTTCGTCTACTGTGCAACTACGAATATTAAAGTTCTTTGGTCATACCACTAGAAATGAAAATTCGATGGAGAGACTGGTGATTCAGGGCCAGGTGGAAGGCAAGAGATCACGCGGCCGATCACGAACTCGCTGGACTGATCTGATCTAGAGTCTGAGAATGAGTCCACCATGGTCCAGTGTACTCGCAGTGTACTCGCACGGTCTCCGACTGGCAGAAATGGAAGCAAATCACTGAATGAGCAATCCTCCAAAGTATATAGCTAAAGTATATTAAACCTAAACCTGAAATATAAAAACGGTGAAATTTCAAAAGCTAGTATTATCATTTACGAGGCTTCGTACATCAAAGTAATTAAAACTTTTGAGTAAAAATTCTGAATTAATAAGCTTTGAAGGAAACTGCCAACAAGTTATTTGACGTTGCATTAATTAAATTTCCTGGCATTAGAATGCAATTAAAATGTCATTAAGTTGTTTTGCCAGAATGTTATGAGTACGTCGAATACTGGATAGTTTTGTAGACGCTCATTAATGACGTCACTACATAATTTACTGGAAATATTAATGAGAAGCACAGAATATTTACAGTTTTAAAAATAGTTTTTTTTTTCTTAAATAAAGTAAGTTAATTATAATACTTTTTAATAATAAATATTTGCCCAGGACTGGGAACAGAGAGGCTAGATTTTTTTAAATTAATTTTATTTAAAAATAACATAAAAGTTAGTTGATAAATACAACCATAATATTTATAAAAGAAGTTTATAGTAGAAGTTTCTTTTTATAAAGTGCTTCAGCTTCTTTATGCGAATTGGTCCGCGAGTGAGGGAAAATAAGTCTTATAATACTCGGCAATAAGGTGGTTTGTGTAACTTTCTATCAGTTGAATTATTTTTGACTTCGAGTAGTAAGTTTCGGAGATCACCTCCCACATTCAAAATTACAAACTAAACGTTTTTATTCTATTTTTTTAATTAGGATTTAAACTGTTTAAAACATTACAGTGATTGCTTATTAGTCTGCAAAATGTAAAATAATCATGAAAATATCAAAACAAATCAGGAAGGAGTGTGTCGGAAGTTTTAAAACCTATTTGTTATGAGTACCTTTATACCACCCACGAAATTGAATCACATACTATATTTTTAGCCGAAATTCAAACTTGATATCATTCTACAAAACGCTAGGCTGACTCCGTTATCTGATCCTGTGAAATTGGTTTATCTTCGTCAGGAAGAACCTACGCGGTTTCATGTCAATGGATGTAGGCGTAGGAGGTCTACCATTTCAATTTTTACGCCTTTGCAAACATTCCCTAGAGCTTTAACAAACAGTAGATGTTATCGTGTAGACTATCAAAGTTCAAGGACGCTTTTCTATGTAAACAGAATAAATTAGATGTTTGTTGTACCTATGTGGTATGTAAAAATGACAGCTTTAAACGCTCGCTAGGTATTTTGGTAGTATTAAAAGTAGTTGGGGCTCACAAGACCTAATTATCCGACCCCTTGTCTTAGTATGCAGAAATTTATTCATTTTATTAAAAAAACAGAGTACGGGTTGATAGACCGTTAAGATAATATCTGGGGGAAAAAGCCTCCTCAACAACCATCTATGAAAAAAAAATACTATAAGTTATATTTATTAATAATCGTTACTCCGAAACCCATTTTATTCATAATATTCTTGAATAAATAAAAAACATATTTCATGTTCGTAATATGCGAAGTTTCAAGTTATTTTCATTTGTAAATAAGGATGCAGTAATCCGCAGATTGACCACTAATGAACCACAAACGCGGTGCAATGACCACGTAATTGGCATAATCTATCAAATTCAAACATTACATTAATGAGAATTCTGAATATACCGCGCTAGCATAATTAATGGTATATTTGTTCATGCAGGATCCTATTTCTACTTATATACTACATGTAAACTGACACTTCACGAAGCCACGCATTCTGTTCAACATCAAACTGTATAATTGTTGTGTCTCCTGCCATCACACGGTGTGCGTGCGCGTCCAGACGTTTGTCATGGTTTGTTTTTTGCGACGCGTGCATCATGCGCGTCTCGTACGTACATAAACGACACACACACATACCGAGTGGGCACTCGGTATGTGTGTATGCATGCATGCACATTACGATGACACTAGCACGTATCACAGTCAACAAGACACACGAACAAGCGCACTGGGTTTAACACTGTATACACACACGAGGCGAGGCGTTGAGACAACGGAGCGTCGGCGGCTCTTGCTAGCGCTAACGACTATAAATATAAACTATACGCAAAAATTAGTGCTAGAACATGATTTATTTTTTTGGGGTGAAAAATAACAGCATCAATTTGACGCACCCAAAACATTATACTCAATTATAACTTAAGGATGCATTGAATAGAACAGAAGTCATAAAGCTGTAACGTTGAAACTTTCAATATCTCTGTAACTTGAAATCCCAGGTATAGTCCAGAGCTAAAAAAATATCGCTTTAACGCGAGAACAAGTGCCTTTCAGGTTCGTGAGGAGTTTTCTTACAGCCATTAATGTACAAATTGCAAAAAATTGATACCAACCAACTCGCATGACCGATCATAAAACTTATCATAATAAAGTCATAATTAGTTTATTCGATATACAAGCTGTTGTTTTGCCTCCTCGTCCAATTCAAGGAGGTAACTATGCTAATGATTCTCGGTCCGAATCAATAATAAAATGGGTTGGCATATTTTTTTTCTTATTTATGGACTTTGGTAAGTGTGCGCCACTCGTGTTTTAAAACCAGCCCGACTAACCGCGCTTTCACACATACAAACAATCTCAAACGTTTATTCGATCATTTTATCACTTAACGTAGGCGGTCTCAAGACTCGGTCGGTAATGATTACGATGTGATAAGTAATTTGCAAGATTTGACACATTCATTTCAACTAACAAGGCAAGTTAAATAAAACCTCGATAAAACCAGTTAATTATCTTGAAAGCTTGCCTTAATTATTTTGAAGGAATTTTATGTACGTCCCTAACGTGTGTTTAAGTGCCCTTGAATTCATTAGCAATATAACGATTTCAAATTCAGTTCCATTAGAACTAACATTATTCACCCGTGGTTGATAAAGAATCTAAAAATAATCTCATCAAGACTAATCCCTCTTCCTCACATAAAATCGTACCTTTCCGAGTTAAAAATAAAGAACCAACCCGACTCAGCTTTAGTCTATTTCTCTCGCGTTTAATTTAGTAAGAAGGCCCTTTCAGTTCGTCAGACGAGACGGTTTAAATAGAGCAAATTACTAGGAGGATACAGTGCAGCAAGATTAGCAGTAATTAAGAAACTATTAAATAAGCTGCGCTTTTGGTAGGACGACTACGTAGTAAGATAAGAGGATTTGGTCCTGAAAATTACGGATTTTGATCCTTATCCTTAAATGAGGTAGACGTGGGAGAAACTTAAGAATGCCGTGCAATATGCGAAGCTTGTTTTGGTAAAATACAAATACACGGTGTAAATCACCTCATCACGAAGCCGTCAACCAGGCATTCTGTACATGAAACTAAGTAACTATACGCAAAAAAATATTGCTGGGGAACGACTTTTTTTTGGGGGCTGTAAAATCATGTTTTGTGGTAGAACTCAATGCAACGCACTCAAAACATTGTGCTGATGGACGGATTTAATAGTACGGGGTCGTGGAGGCGTTTAAAGTAAAAATCTTACATTGAAAACTTGTATTTAAAAAAAACTTGTCAAAAAGTTGGAACTTTGACCCCTAATATCTCCGTAACTAGGTTCCCAGGTATGATGTAGAACAAAAAACTTGAGAGGTGTCAAGGGACACCCGGATGGAACGAAGTTCCTTTCACGTACATAATATCAATACATTTTAGATTTAAGTTAGTGTGCGAAAAATAAAATATTTAATTTAAGGAAGATTAATCCTTAATTCGAAGCAATACGTCTTACTTAACTGCACAAACGAATTTGTACTTTGTAGTTCGGTCACTCAAAATAATAATCATATCTATCCTTACTCACATACACACCCCAATTGTACGTAAATTAAGGAAATTTCAACTTTATTTTAAAGAAATAAAGCTTACAATAGCTTACTATAGCAAAAAGTGTCGTGACAACTTTTCGTAAGAATTTTTTCCGTCTAGCCCCCTTTCACAACGCGCGATAAGGAACTTCGTTCCAAAAATGATCGCAATGACAGGGAGAACCAGTGCCTTTCGGCTTCGTTAAGAGGTGTTTTACCCTCAGGGTTTTTTGCACAGTCTTGTTTTATCAACTACGTCATTGGTCGATTTGAGGTCCTGATTTTGATGCCCGGGTCGAGCAGTGTTATTTGGTTTTTCCATCAGGAATTTCTCAGTAGTAGCCACGGAGTCTGGATTTGTGCTCGGTTGATGACAATAGGCTCACCCCCAATTACATGGAACTTAAAACATGCGAAATATGGGTATACTACACACATCAAAAGTGTCTAGGGATCAAGCATTTTTATGCGGATTTCTTGAGATTGAGATGTGGCTTTGTAATAAATTTATGATTTTATAAATTTATATGGATCCTTTTTGGTGCATTTCATAATTTGAATCAGGAACTGTGAATCAAATTCGAGTAAAAGATGAAAATCAGCTGTCAATATTTTCCCTATAAAAACATACAACGCATTGAAGACATTATTAGTGCTACTGTTTCCCTACTACTGATTAAAACCAACGTTATTATGGAGCGGCGACGTCATTTAAGCAGGGAAGAAATGCTCAGAGCCGTGGGAATGATAGAAGCTGGTTCCCGGCAACGTACTGTGGCTTTAGCTCTGAATACAAGTCAGAGTGTTATCAGTCGACTTTGGACACGTTACCGAAGCACTGGTACCGTGGCTGAGCGCCATGGAGGACGGTATCGCTGCACCACACGGAGACAAGACCGATACATTCAAATCTTAACTCGAAGAGCTCCAAAAATAACCGCCATGATGTTAGCCGTGAGGCTTCATCACTCTTCAGGGAACTTAATTAGCGACCAAACAGTCAGAAACCGCTTGCATGAAGTGAACCTTCATTCCCGAAGACCGCTAAGGGTACCACCTATAGCAATGCACAATCGTAGGATTCGATATCAATGGGCTCTTGAACACAGAAATTGGGCAGAAGAACAATGGCGTTTCGTGTGCTTTTCTGATGAGTCTCGTTTTGGTATGAGACCGGATACAAGACGTATACGACACTGGAGAACCCCTGGACGCCAACAGCGATTAAAATCCTGCCAGGAAGTCCATCCTTATAGTGGTGGAACCATCATGGTATGGGCGGGTATTTGGATCGGCGGAAGAACTGAGTTGATTTGGATCAGAGGCAACCTCAACGCTCAAATTTATGCTGAGACGATTGTATCAGACGTCATCGTTCCTCTACAAGTGCAAATCGGTCCCTTATTTCAGTTAATGCATGATAATGCACGACCGCACACCGCAAGAGTTGTAAGACAGACTCTCGCCGCAGCTAACATCAATGTCCTGCCCTGGCCTGCTCAGTCGCCAGACTTGAACCCGATTGAGCATGCATGGGATATGCTACAGAGAAGAGCTCTGCCGAATATGGAGGGTATCCAGTCGCAAGAAGACCTTTTTTTGTTGTTGCAACGAACATGGGCGGCCATTCCACAGCGTGATTTGGATGAACTCATTTTGAGTATGCCAAACCGATATTCTTGTGTTGTTAGTGTTCGCGGTAGAAACACGGATTATTAATTGTTTAAGTTACCCAATAAAATTTTAAAGAAAACTTTTATTTCAGTCTTTTTTTCGAACTTTAATGTTAGTGGTTCAAATGTCAAAAATCCCTTTATTAGAAAATGGCAAATTTCTTTATTAATGCAAAGGTGACTTGGTTTATCGTTACTGTGACAAACGAAAACACTTTATTTGATGAATCCTTAAAGAAAATTTTAATTAATATCAATCAGAAGAAAAGTTATTGCAAAAATATATGTTGATCCCTAGACACTTTTGATGTGTGTATAAGGGGGATTACAGGTGTTATGTTTTATATGTGTTCTTTTCTCAAATATTAAATTAAATGAATGCTTCTATTACTATTTTATCCATACCATAGTCCTTTATTCATTTTTTCATCCTATTTCATACATTTTTAAATAATTCTTACAAAAAACAAAAACATTTAAAAATATATAAAAAAAAAACAGGTTTCTGCCGGTGTCGGGAGCAGGGTCCACAATGCGGGCTGTATCGAGGAGTACTCAAAATCAAAATCAAAATATGTTATTTTACATAGGCCTACATGGGCACACATAAAACGTCAACAAAAGGTGCACGGTTCGGGTTGGTCGTTTCCTATGGAGAAGAACCGGCAAGGTTATTCTTTTACTTACTGCCTTCTGAATCTGCTTCTTGATCCAACTGCCAAGTGAGAGCTTCGACAGATGTTCGTCAAGGATTTTAGCACATCAGGCCATTGGCCGTAATGACAATCGGCACAATGATAGCCGAGTCCACATTCCACATGCTGACAACCTCGTGTGCCAAGTCCAGATATTTTTTATTAACGCGCCAGGAACGGTCGGTTTTCCTGTCTATCGGACGATTTGCCTTTGCAAGTCTGTACAACTGAACGGGTATCGATGGAAGTCTTAAGATACTTTATATCACTACCCTTTAGTAGATTTGTTCTTAAAAGCAAAGGGCATAGGCTAGTCAATAGCAGTCTTTATATTGGTTTTTAAAAATGTTTTTATATCGAAGTGAGCAACAAACCAAGTTTGCTTACCTTTCATATAAACCGTAGCATTTATTGACTACGCCGTAGCAACGATAAAACTGACGTAGCACTTCGTAGAGCGCCTACGCGTAGCTGTTTGATTTACCTTTCAAGTTAATTTCAATATTAGATTTGTTGTTTATTACACAAAATTAAGTTGTTTATTATTAAACCTGTTTTCTCTGAAAGGGTAAGCTAGTGTAAATAATTGATGTGTAACAACAAGTTCTCTATATTAAGTTTCGAAGATTCTTAGAACTACCTTGATCAAAACATGGAATAGTTACTCAGAGCTACATTATTGTCAGTGTGTTCAGTATTGTCACTTGTATAAATGAGACTTAAACATTAAAACAAATTATAGAGTGAGAAACAACAATAGACCAAAATATAGAAGAATGTTTACCACATTTTTTTTAAACGTTGCCCCACACTAGGAATTTCTCCTGTGTCGTGGGTGCGTTTAAAAACATTTAAAATCACATACACAAACAGCCAGACCCGGAACAACTATCTGTAGGCCAAACAAAAATTTGTTCCGTGCGGGGATCGAACCCGCGACACGCAGCACAGCAGTCGATCGCTCAACCACTGCGCCTACCGAGTCGTCATTATTATTAACAGTCTGTGGCTTATCTGTTCTCTGGTCATTATAATCTGAAACTCGAATGGATCGATTCTTTCCAGGCAAGCGTGCTTCATCCTCGGTCCTATCATGCCTTCACATCAGTCGAGCTGCGGCCAAACGCAAGCTCATTCAGTTGAAAAAAGAGACAGTTATTTTATATCTCTTTCCGTCTCTTTCATAACGTTACATTATCTTACGCAGAATGCGATATTTTCTATTTTACCCACAATTACTATCCTCGCAGCAAACCCATATAACTTTCGAAAAGTAATTTTGGATATTCAAGTTAACATCCTAACAAACTTTGTAGTACATGGCTACCCTATTTCGACTGTATAAAGGCAGGCAACTGCAAACGGAATTGCAGTCGCTTTGTGCTTTCACCTAATGGGTACGTAGGAATATAGTACTTGTATGTTTGTATAATTTGCTAGATGTTCTGATGTTCTTTGAACTTTGTTTACGAATCTGTGATGGTTTCAATCTCTAAAAAGTATAGATGAGAGATGTAGATGAATGTAAAACTAATCTTCAACTTTGCTATATACACGGTGTAAATCACCTCATCACGAAGCCGTCAACCAAGCATTCTGTACATGAAACTAAGTAACTTTACGCAAAAATTATTGCTGGGAAACGACTTTTTTTTGGGGGGTGTAAAATCATGTTTTGTGGTAGAACTCAATGTAACGCACTCAAAACATTGTGCTGATGGACGGATTGAATAGTACGGGGGTCGTGCAGGTGTTTAAAGTAAAAATCTTACATTAAAAACTTGTATTTAAAAAAATACTTGTCAAAAAGTTGGAACTTTGACCCCTAATAACTCCGTAACTAGAAGGTTCCCAGGTATGGCGTAGAACAAAAAAATGATCGCAATGACAGGGAGAACCAGTGCCTTTCGGCTTCGTTAAGAGGTGTTTTACACCCTTTATTAATCACAGAGACAATGCTGCAGTAATATGAAAAACAGAGCCATTGAACTTTCACAATTTGGGACTATTTTGGCCCTGAACTCACGTATAGTGGTTTAGTTAATGTCGCCTCGCTTTGCTGGGGTAAACGATGAATACCCACAGCGCTTGGGTATCGTGGCCTTAAGTAACATAAAACGTCCATCAGATAAACAAATTAATTAATAGCTACTCAAATTGGTAGTATTTTATGATTGAAGTAAGTTACTACCATAAATGAAATTAAGCGAAAAACTAACCCCAAACATTGCACTCTAAAACATGCTAACAAATTCAAAAAGGTTTGCATCAGTATCAAATTAAGAAAAGATTAACGTATTTTTTTTCCTAGCCTATGTTGTCCTACTGCTTGGCAAAGACCTCTTCTATAGCCTTCCAATCTTCTCTTCGTGTAGTTTGCTCTGGCCAGTCTCTAACAAACGTTTACTTAAGACTAACGTTTCACTGCTCTTGTAGGTAAACCAAAGGTAAAAGTTTTGGTCCCGTTAGCACCTAATGAGTCCCCAAGACCTCTCACGAGGACATCTTAACATCTACCAGTAATGGGAGCAAGGCACGTACTGCCTTTTAGAATGTAGTTGTTCTCGTGAATTGTTTTATTTTAAAGTGGACTGTTTTCTGGTAGTCAACAATAATTGTATTTACGCGGAGACAAGATGAAAAAGCATGATGTATATAGAAGTTATTTTTAATTTGGTAAACGACTTTTAAAACCCTTCATTTTGATACGTCACTCTAGGAGTTTTGAAGAGAAAAGAAAATCGAACTCCACAATATGACGCAATTTTTCTTTGTTTTTAAACTTTATGCTTTAGCTGGTGACACTCGCGCAACTAAAACCAATCTAACGACGCATTTATCTTAATCGATTCATCCGTTTAGGAGTTAAAGAGTTTCAATGGAACGGACATATAAACATACTACATCCAAACATAGTTCGAAAAACGTGGCTCTCCATCTGTGTGCGTCGGTAAAAATTTATAGAAAAAAATCACAATTTACTATAAAAAAAAACCTGATAATGAAGGTGTTTTCCTAATATCCCATAGCAATCCAGTATTTAGTTGCTATGGTAAATGAGAAAAGCAAGCATGTCAAGGTAAACCAAGCCCTTTAAATTCGTAAAAGCAAATTGATCGAATTTAATCATTTATTTACTCCTAGATAAGGACGTTGTAGGACGACCTAGAGGCGGTAAAACATAGCCCGAAAGGTCACATTTTCTAGGATACTGCTATAAAGTAAAGAGATAATTCGCCATGCGTGATACTAATACGCCTGGAACTACTTTCAACGGCCATTAACACTAAACTAACACCACATTATAAGTAACTGTTGTATTTTAATCATTGGATAAGTATTTGGTTTAATCAAAATCAAAATATTTTTATTTCACACATTTTATTGCCTACATGGGCACTTATAAAACGTCGACAAAAAGTTTAGCGGTACGGGTTGGTCGTTTCCTATGGAGAAGAACCAGAAAGAAACTCCATGGTTACTCTTTTATAATCATTTGATTTTAAAATATTTGAATGTTACGGCGTTAGTACTTAAGTATGAGAGGACATCGTAGGCCCGACGATAAGTCGTTGCTTACTACAAAACGTAACTATGGTATAGTAACTAGATAAAAATTTACCAGTTAATTACATTGGCAAATGTGCTAACTAATCTTCAACAAGTCCTCACTGTAGTTTCCATACGATATTTGATTAGGCAAGGCAAAAAGCAAGAAAGAGTGAAAATAATTCACTCATTCATAAAATGAAAATAATTTCATTCATTCTTGACATGTATTGTTTGCAATGTTCTCATCGTTTGCCTTTTGACTGAAAACCATACTCCTTGTACTGTTTAAAGTCTATTCATGTTTCAAACAGAAAACATAACAGTAATACAAATACATTTCCCGCAACAATTTTAAAAGCTTAACTGATAACAAGGACCGATGCAAGTACACTGACTCAGTATTGTACTTGACTGAGAACATAAAAGTACATGAGCCGTTCAGAACAAACGGCTTGAATATACGACACGGAGACGTTTTATCTTCTCCAAGAGTTATTGCGATCTCTTTCCTTATCCGCCTTTTAGAACGAGATAGCATGAGGTATCAAATCTTCAGGTGTTTTATGTAGCTATGTTTGTAAGTTAGAGTGGAAGGAAGCATTTTTAGGTCGTTGGTGATGGAGACACTAGTTATTTGTCAGAGTGTGTGGTGATGTAAGTGGAGTGCATTATGCTCATATTTCTTGTTGGAGTGTGAAAAGCAAAACTGTGTTGAGTTTGAATACATTTTGTGTAAGGCTTGCGAGCCACTAAAAGGATGATAGATCTCTTTGAGCTTTGAGACTATTTAAAGATTTGTGACATACACATCGATTTGTTTTTGGGATGTCACTTTTTAGCAAAAGGCGGGCAAGGATTATAGCAGGCGTTTTATGGTTTTTGCCTATCCCCGTGTCAGATAAACGTATGTATTTTTCGTTTTAAAACATTCTACAACATGTAACGCACATCCTGAAAATAGTTTGTCCAGAATAAGGTTAATTAAAGAAATATAGGTAATTTTTTATCCCAAAAATTAATAAAAATATGGAAATTATTGCCATATAAACCCTGTACAGTCAAAACAAATTGAAATGGAAGTAGTTTCGTTATTTTGTGTCGAGCGGCGCGATAACTGCTGGTGCGAATGTGTGCGTAGTAGTATGACCATAACGTTCTCCAAGAATTGGTATAACTAATTTAATAATTATCAATGCATATACATGTTAAAAATTAAAAATTCAGTGTATGTATTATGATTATAACATAATATTCTAATTGGGGTGTTTGAGGACGTGCGTTAATAACGTTACATTTTGTATAGCCTTTTAAAATCAAAAAGATTAAAAGTATTTTTCACAAATTGGCTTTTAAATACAAATCAACGACTCAACGTTATAAACTAGCCATCAACTAGTTAATTGAAACCGGAAAGCAAAAAGTTGCCAGTTTTAATATATATTTGAGTACTAGTTAATTCTCAAAGGCTTTCAGCATTAGCTTTTTTGCATAAAAACATGTTACATAGGTACCTACTCTTTTAACCGTCCATTAGCGTAGTGGTGGGAAAAATAGTTTCGATAGCGGATAAACGGTTAGCGGATTTATTTTTGATGCGGATAAAAAGATAAAATTTTCAATGCACGATAGAACGAACATTGCTTTGACGTCATAGTGATACTTTTAGCTTAAAAAAAACCATTACAGTGGATTTAAAATGGAAAATGGTATGTATATTTCAGCGACTGTCCACATAACTGTACGTTTAATTACGAAACAAAATAGTGAAATGCACAAAATACGGTGTTAACTCAATGGTACTTGAAAACAAAATTGTTTTTTTTTTGATAACGTGAGAGTACGTAGGTATCAGGTGCGTCGTGTATTGTGATTCAGTGTAGAATATTTTAATTAATGCTTATGAATAAAGTATACTGGGTTCAATTCGGGTCGGGAAAAAGAAAAAAGTAAAGTATTATTTGGGTTTTCCATCAGGAATCTCTAAGTAGCAGCAACGGAGTCTGGATCTGTGCCCGGTTGATGGCAATAGGCTCCCACCTATAATATAGTAACTTAAAATATTACTAGAGCAGCGGTGGCCCAGTGGTGGCAGCCCCGACTTACGACACAAGTACAGTAAGCCGTGGGTTCGAACCCAGGCAGGCGCATTACTTTGTGTAATTTATTTCATCACCGCTGCTCTCAAAACGGTGAAGGAAAACATCGTGAGAAAACCGGCATGTCTTAGAACCAAAAATTCGAAGATATATGACATCTGCCAACCCGCACTGGGCCCGCGTGGTGGATTACAGCCCATTCCCTCTCATAGAAGAGGAGGCCTGTGTCCCAGCAGTGGGAACATTATAGGCTAATGATGATGAAACATTACTGGCGAAATGGGTCAGGCGGAGGTTTACATAATACCGCCTGACTCATCGGGGATTATGTGTGATTAACTTTTGTTAAAGCTTAAATAATTATTTAAGTTTAAGAAACGTCGTTTCGAAAATGCATCGCAATCTACAATATCAACAAATTCAAAGTACGACAAATAATATACCTATTAATATCCGCACTTTTTCGGATACCAAAAAATAATAAGCAACACGCCATCCCTAGTAGTCGGGTCTTATTAGAGTCACGCAAAATAACTTCATTTGTAAACTAAAGGCAGTACAGCTATGTAAGCGTGTTGAAAAAAAAAGCTAATTTCACATAATTACTGGCGCGATATTATTGTATTTCTTTTCCAGTGTTTACGTACAATGACTTAAACAAGACTTAGTATAGTCACTTGCAAAGTTTTTTAAGAGATTTATGAATAAAAAATTCAGGTAGTTTTACTGAGAAGACAAGTTGTCGCGAGACACTACTTCATATGACAAGTCTCTAGCAGATGGTTCGAGCGCAGTCGACCGACTGTTGGTCTGGTTTATGCATTCGTCACCTACCCGACCGTTTAGTTGGTCTAGTGTGCGATATCAGCCCAACCCGACTAAACTATCGGCCAATAGAAAGTCTGTAGTCGGCGGGGACTTTGAAGAATCATAAATACGGGAACTACAAAATTTTTATTTCTCATAATATGTTTTACTCATAATATAATCCATTTTGAACTAAAAGAGCAGATATTCGATCGACATCTAATTCGATCTCATGCAAAAGTACATTTTATTCTTCAGTTCTTTCACCCCGTGAAAGAATACTAATTTTGTAGCCAACAGTACTGTCATAAGTATCAACTTGGCTTGAACAATCGTAAACTATATTTTTCAGTACTTCTTGCACGTAGCTTTGAGCGTTGCACTTAGAAAACTGTTGTGATAAAAATATGAATAATAAAGAGCGGTTTAAGAAGTGGCGTTTCAAGATAAACGTGGAATGTTTTCTAGTTAAGTAAGAAGTTTTTAGTGATATTTTTAACAGCAATAATTTATATCTGGTATTCGTGACCAGGACGTGATACAGGCTTAAAATTTTGAACTGGTTTTAAAAGTAATACTTCAAGTACCCTGAACGCTGACCCAAAAAAAAATTATCACGTTTTTTGTTAGGTTTCTTATAGACTTTCTAAACCCATCAACTCCGGAGATTTGCTAGCCAGCTAGCCAGCTATCCAGCGATCATGTATACATCATCTACGTCTATAATCTCGTTGCCATTCTTTAAAGAAAATAACAAACTTAACAAGTCTCTATACACTGCCAACATCACTGATGGTTCACTGGTTTCATTCTGTTAGATTAAAAGCCGACCAAACCGTAGCTGGGGAAAACCTTTTCCCAATTATGTTAACTCCTGATTATCTTATCATGACTTATTAGACCTACCTCGGCAAAAAGTACCCATGAAATGCTTTCAACAAAATTCAAAGCACCGAAAAACTTTACAACCCAAACCAACTAAAAAAACAAACATTAGTTCGACCAGTACAGGTGGGTCTTACTCAGCAACATCCCAACAGATCTGTACATCCGCACACCCGTAGATCTGCACATCCATGCTCGCCAATAAAAAGCACGCGCTCACCAACATTTGTGACATGCTGATACCGTACGCCGTATTTCACCGCTACGGATCCGTAATGTGCGTCTCCCACGCGACCCTTGAGTTCTTTGGATTATGGGTACTGGATGTGGCGGAGGATTAAATAATATCTAAGTTTTAAAATCTGAAATAACTTTTAAATAGTTTTCTCATGGTAAACAAAATGTAGTTTGTTTTTCAATACTCCTTTAGTCAGAAAGGTTAGTTTTTAACAACACACTAAGATTTTATCCTGCTTGGTAAAATCTTAGTGTGTTGTTAGTTGAGCAGGCATTTCAAAAGATATTTACTTGTTTACCGCCACCAATCAACATATTCAAGAAGAATCACAGGTGTGGTGCAATTCCAATCACAAATCTAAAATTCTTGACCAACCGAAACACAGCAACGGTTGGTGGCTGATATAAGTATCATGAAAAGTAGTATCACGGCTGAACTTTTTTATAGAGAACTCAGCTACCTACTCCCAATCTTAACATGCCTCGTTATTAAAATACAAGTAAACATGTACCAAGCCGTTCACACTGAAGGTGACACACTGACCGCATGGTTGGCTGCGAGACTGTTATAAAGAGATACCGTGGCCTTGGAACACGAAGGGCTAAGAGCCGGAACATGGATGGGTTTTAGTCAGTCAGTAAGTCTGACAGTCCTTTCCACTCCGCCCAGAACGGGAGGGGTCATTTGATGATTTCCCATCAGTAAAAAAAAGGGGGCCGCATGGCTTAGAGACGTTTCAGATGTGCTCGCAATCCTCAGCAGTGAGGGAACGACGAAGAAGAAATATGTACACCGCAGTATCATCATCTGCCTAGCCTTTTCCCAAACTAACTTGGGGTCGGCTTCCAGTCTAACTGGATGCAGCTGAGTACCAGTATTTTACATGAAGCGACTGCCTATCTGACCTCCATAACCCAGTAAATGGGTAATACGATACCCTTTGGTAAGACTGGATGTCAGACTTTTGGCTTCTGACTACTCGTAACGACTGTCAAAGATCTAGAAATGACAGCCGGGACCAACGGCTTAACGTGATTTCCGAGGCACGGAGGAAACTCGGTATGTTATTATGGTCACCCATCCACGGACCAACCTCGGCAAGCACGGCTTAACTTTAAAGATCGACCCGTGCGGCTGTTATTATTTAGCCACGAGCTCCTCCACACACCGCAGTATATGCACAAATAATTATGTTCAGTTTTTATTTTAAAATAAACTACATTTATGCCACATCTAGCGACTTTCAATCCACAGTCCCATGTGAACGGAAAAATTAATAAAATCGAATTCGTATCTGACATCGAATTAAGCTAATGCTCCTCGACGCCAGACGTTAACCGTTCGTAATTAATATGCGCGGAAAATATATGGAAATCCAGTAAAACCTGCCTCCCTGGCAACGAGCCGTAGGTAAGCTTTTAAATTAATTAATATCAATTTCATGGCGTGTTTTTGATGGTACATTATTATGGACTGACTTACTGTTAAATACAAGTTTGTGTACATGGACTCGGCGAAGTATTTGGTGTGTGTAATTTGTGCTAATGCTCTGGAGCTGTCGTTAAGTTTTTAAACCGGGTTCATTAAAAAGGAATTATTTCTCGAATTTCTTTTTAGTGCGGTGTTAACTGATTCTGTGAAATGCAAAATATAGTTTTGAATAAAGCATTTCTGGTCATATTGCATCATACACACAAATACTTAAGGCTTTTACCGTGGAGATAGGTAGAAGGTACAAGGTAGAAAGGTACTTTTGCTTTGCCCATTCTAGATTATTTTTAATGAAATTTTGTAATGGTCAATTTAAACCAAGAGGCTTGAATTTTGTCAATCATTTGATTAACCGATTTTGTTATCGGCTGAAAATAAATCCAAAACAAAAATACCGCCTACCTTACTTCTAAATACCACGAAAAATCGAAAATCCAGAATTGTCCGCACTTCATTTGAAACAAATAAAGCGCAACCATCAGCAAAAGCACTTTATTAAACCTTTACAATACTCTGCCAATAAACCGAACACTTCATAATCACTTTACCATCAGCAATAAAAGCCCTTATAACTCTGAAAAGAGTCTAAATTTCATCGAGGTACACAAAGTAAACAAACACCAGTGAATTGTTTAACAAGCAATATCATTCTATTACAAGCCCTCAGATAGCTTTTCTCTTATAGATTTATACGATTAATTAACAGCTGTTATCGGCGTTTTTCTTCAGTTACTCCCTTAATGGGGCTTGTAGAAAAGGTCGACTGGCGTTAAATTGAATTTGCCCATTTTCCTTTAGTTAATCTCGCTGAAATTTTAATTTGAAATAGTTTTGATGCCAGTGCTTGTACGGTAATTTAACGTTACTACATTCTTTCGGGTTCGGAACAAAATTTTCACACCTCCATGACCCCCGTACTATTCAATCCGTCCATCAGCACAATGTTTTGAGAGCGTTACATTGAGTTCTACCACAAAACATGATTTTACACCCCCCAAAAAAAAGGAGTGTATAACGTGAGGTCGACACACGGAAGCGCGATCAACGCTTGTGCGATAAAACTGTACTGCGACTCACTATAGATCGAATGCAAGTCGTTTCCCAGCAATAATTTTGGCGTAAAGTCACTAAGTTTCATGTACAGAATGCTTGGTTGACGGCTTCGTGATGAGGTGATTTACACTGTGTATATACACACATCAAAAGTGTCTAGGGATCAAGCATTTTTATGCGGATTTCTTGAGATTGAGATGTGGCTTTGTAATAAATTTATGATTTTATAAATTTATATGGATCCTTTTTGGTGGATTTCATAATTTGAATCAGGAACTGTGAATCAAATTCGAGTAAAAGATGAAAATCAGCTGTCAATATTTTCCCTATAAAAACATACAACGCATTGAAGACATTATTAGTGCTACTGTTTCCCTACTACTGATTAAAACCAACGTTATTATGGAGCGGCGACGTCATTTAAGCAGGGAAGAAATGCTCAGAGCCGTGGGAATGATAGAAGCTGGTTCCCGGCAACGTACTGTGGCTTTAGCTCTGAATACAATTCAGAGTGTTATCAGTCGACTTTGGACACGTTACCGAAGCACTGGTACCGTGGCTGAGCGCCATGGAGGACGGTATCGCTGCACCACACGGAGACAAGACCGATACATTCAAATCTTAACTCGAAGAGCTCCAACAATAACCGCCATGATGTTAGCCGTGAGGCTTCATCACTCTTCAGGGAACTTAATTAGCGACCAAACAGTCAGAAACCGCTTGCATGAAGTGAACCTTCATTCCCGAAGACCGCTACGGGTACCACCTATAGCAATGCACAATCGTAGGATTCGATATCAATGGGCTCTTGAACACAGAAATTGGGCAGAAGAACAATGGCGTTTCGTGTGCTTTTCTGATGAGTCTCGTTTTGGTATGAGACCGGATACAAGACGTATACGACACTGGAGAACCCCTGGACGCCAACAGCGATTAAAATCCTGCCAGGAAGTCCATCCTTATAGTGGTGGAACCATCATGGTATGGGCGGGTATTTGGATCGGCGGAAGAACTGAGTTGATTTGGATCAGAGGCAACCTCAACGCTCAAATTTATGCTGAGACGATTGTATCAGACGTCATCGTTCCTCTACAAGTGCAAATCGGTCCCTTATTTTAGTTAATGCATGATAATGCACGACCGCACACCGCAAGAGTTGTAAGACAGACTCTCGCCGCAGCTAACATCAATGTCCTGCCCTGGCCTGCTCAGTCGCCAGACTTGAATCCGATTGAGCATGCATGGGATATGCTACAGAGAAGAGCTCTGCCGAATATGGAGGGTATCCAGTCGCAAGAAGACCTTTTTTTGTTGTTGCAACGAACATGGGCGGCCATTCCACAGCGTGATTTGGATGAACTCATTTTGAGTATGCCAAACCGATGTTCTTGTGTTGTTAGTGTTCGCGGTAGAAACACGGATTATTAATTGTTTAAGTTACCCAATAAAATTTTAAAGAAAACTGTTATTTCAGTCTTTTTTTCGAACTTTAATGTTAGTGGTTCAAATGTCAAAAATCCCTTTATTAGAAAATGGCAAATTTCTTTATTAATGCAAAGGTGACTTGGTTTATCGTTACTGTGACAAACGAAAACACTTTATTTGATGAATCCTTAAAGAAAATTTTAATTAATATCAATCAGGAGAAAAGTTATTGCAAAAATATATGTTGATCCCTAGACACTTTTGATGTGTGTATTTAATTGTGGTTCGTTTTTCTGACTAAAACTCGAGAACGGCTGGGCCGATTTAGCTGATTTTGGTTTTAAAATGTTTGTCATAGTCCAGGGAAGGTTTAAAAGGTGAGCAAGGTAGGGTTGGGTTTAGGAAAAAGTGCAATGCAACGCATGCCGGCCGGGTACAGCTAGTTATGTTATAAAATACTAAACGGGAGACTTTACCGTAATCAAGTAATTAAAACCTTATTCTATTACTTATGGGACCGTGACACACATGTAAACCCCGTAGTCTTCTTCTTAGCGGTGCGATGGCTAAAAGTTCAAATTATATGTTTAGCCTTAAATTTAGTCACGCGAACTACGCTCACTGATGCCATTGTCTGTGGGGAGACGCTGCATACGCACTTGAGCTCTGAGTCGTACATGAACCCCCATCTACAGAGATTGCCACTACTCCAGCTGACTTGGGTTCGAAGTCTTTTTAGAGATTTTCAAGCCGGCAGCGGCAACGCATATAAGAATCACAGGCTAAGTGATGTAGGTTCAGAATAATATACAAGTTGACAAGAATGTAGAGTAAAATAACGTGAAAACGATTGGTCTACAAAAAATGTAATTTGTAAACGTAGTACCGACCAAATAGGTTTTATGTTTTTCAATGATAATAATTTACCAAAAAAAATACAGGCCGAAAATATTATGAAACCCGATTTTCTCAATCAAACCACCACCAAACATCAAAAATCTACATCTATAAAAAAAGCCGCCAATAAAATTTCAATGTGAGCCCACGAGTGCAGTTGAAGTACGAAAACGTCTGAATTTGCCATATTTTACGGGCCCATAAAGTTGGGTTCCGTCGGGTCGAAAAGGCGTACTTACTCCATCGCCACAATTCTAGAGAGCTGGCACAATTAGCCGGTTGCTTTGCATAAAACACACCCGTGTATGGGACGTGGGCTAAACTGTAGAACCAGCGGTTCATTTGAATTTTTATTCCCTTTTAACACGAAATTGGGTTAGATGTAGCCATGTTAATGGGAGGGAACTAAAAATGGCGGTTTGAAGGAAATAAAGTTTAATTCCTCATTTTGCCTGTGATGTCAAGTTATTTAGATATAAATCGAGATTGTAAATCATAAAAGCTGTTTAGTTTGTGAGAGCACAGCCTGCATTGGTTTTAACAGCAATATACTATATTTTTAGGATTACATAATACGCATAATTCGTATTCGAATGTGTTTTTATTTTCGCGTTTTGTTATTTATGAATTTTCATTTGTGATGAGACTAAATAGTCTTATTTAACTAAGATTATGTTGTTTACCTAGGACCTTGGGAGCAGCGGTGGCCCAGTGGTAGCAGCCCCAACTTACGAGCAGTAAGTCGTAGGTTCGAACCCAGGCAGGCGCATTACTTTGTGTATTTTATTTCATCACCGCTGCTCTCAAAAATGGTGAAGGAAAACATCGTGAGGAAAACGGCATGTCCTAGAACTAAAAATTCGAAGACATATGACATCTACCAACCCGCACTTGGCCCGCGTGGTGGATTACAGCCCATTCCCTCTCATAGAGAGGAGGCCTGCGTCCCAGCAGTGGGAACAACATAGGCTGATGATGATGATGTTGTTTACCTTGGTATTTTAGGGGTATGAGGAGAGCTTTAGAGACTTGAAACATTGGGTGGCGTTATATTTATCTGATAACATTATGTCCCTTTCTAGGCTCTTCACATGGTCAGGTCCAAACGTTTCCACCCTACACACATTTGATTAATCGGAGATACAAAACTAGCATGCCACCAAATGACTGAAGTTTTCTCTTGTTACCCACTGTAAAAAAGCATTATTTTTGTTCAATTTAGTCTCCCTTTATTTCAATCTATATTTGCTTGGATATTAGGAGGAGCTCGTGGCTAATATGCTCGTGGATATAGCCGCACGGGTCGATCTTTAAGGTTAAGCCGTGCTTACCTAGGTTGGCCCGTGGATGGGTGACCATGACTGCATACCGAGTTTGCTTCGTGCCTCGGAAAGCACGTTAAGCCGTTGTTCCCGGCTGTCATTTGTAGATCTTTGACAGTCGTTACGAGTAGTCAAAGGTCTGACATGCAGTCGTACCAAGGGGTATCGTATTCACCGTCCGTCCGTCTCATGACGACAGGCCGTGTCGACCGCGCGTACGTGTTCCACGCGCGCCTCAAGGAGATGTCAGCAAACCGGAAGGTGTCCGAGAGGGCCGATGCCTGCCAGGGTTGCGGGACTGTTCGAAAGAGATACCGTGGCCTTGGAACACAAAGGGCGAAGAAGGAACATGGATGAGTTTTGGTCAGTACAAGTCTGACACTCCCTCCCGCTCCGCCCAGAGCGGGAGAAGTCATTTGATGATTTCCCATCCGTAAAAAAAAGGAGTATCGTATTACCCAGTTACAGGCTTGTGGAGGTCAGATAGGCAGTTGTTTCATGTTAAATACTGGTACTCAGCTGCATCTGGTTAGACTGGAAGTCAACCCCAAGATAGTTTGGGAAAAAGGCTAGGCAGATGATGATTTGTTTGGATATAATCCTTTATTTTAAAGTATAGAAGCATTAGTATTAAGCGTTATTGTTACCCACAAGTAACAATTATTTGCTCTCCGTTTTTTCACTCTATATACTCAAGAACTAAAAAAAACAAAAAGCCCATATAGTAAAAAACCTAACGTTCTCAATAAACTTGTACCAAACTTTCACGTGCACTGATTCACGTTGATTGTAAAGCCTTTGCCGTCACGCGAGCTTGAGAATATAGAGCTATCCCGAACAGTAGGCAACGGTTAGGAATTTTATGTCTAATGGGGACCGTGAAATGTGAGGATTCGTATATCTTTGGGCATGTGGAGGAGAGGGATTCGATAGACGGCTAAAGTACGCATTATTTGTTCAAAGTGTTTCATAGAAATTTATATAGAATAGATCTTTATGGATATGAATGAGGAACAGGTTGTAAAGTTCCGCAATACTCCATAGAAAAGGGAGGATCCCCCGATCAGACGGGTGTGTGTCTGGTGGGCAACTGCCCGACAGTAGTTGTTGTCGGGTTTTGAAGGGAAAACTTCTTTAGCGGCGTTGTGCACTTTTGTGATGGGTTAAACTCGCGTCAGGTCTCACTTCAGGACACGTGACTATAAGGTCACGTAGGTTGCGAAGGAATTTGAACTTTAAGACATCTGTCTTTTTGATCTTGGGTTTCCAAAACTGGATAATTATGTTATGCACAAACAAAACCTTCGGTTTCTCCAAAGATGTAAGATTTGCAAGTCGGATTGTTCTGAAATGTTAAATTTTTAATGCAATTTAAATTGTCATGTTTGTGTACGATAGCGCAATGAATGAATATTGTATTTTAGCACATAAATGAGAGTACTTTTATACAATATTAAAGCAATTCGTGCAAAATTATTCCCCATTCCAAAATATAAAAAATGCGCAACGTTACACGTAACATTCGAGTTTTTACGCCGTTTTTTCTATAGTCTTAAGTCGATGTAAACTTTGCTTGCGAGATTCAGACCATATAATTTTTTCAGTTTGTTCATAGATGGCGTTGTAGTACTACGTAACTTTTGGTTATAAGTTGCTTTTTGTAGGTCGCTACAGATAATTTTTTCCAGGAATCATCATCATCTGCCTGGCATTATCCCAACAATGTTGAGGTTGGCTTCCAGAATAAGCAGATGCAGCTGAATACCAGTATTTTACATGGAGCGACTGCATAACTCACCCCCACAACCCACCCATGCGAGTTAGTACTGAGTAATACGATACCTCTTGAAAAGACTACCTTTGACGGCACGATTGACTGCTGCGCTGCGTGTCGTGAGTTTGATCCCCGCATGGAATAAATATTAGTAAGGCCTACAATAGTTGTTCCGGGTCTGGCTGTTTGTGTATGTGAGTTTAAATGTTTGTAAACCTGCCCACATGAGAAATTTCTAGGTGGGGGGAACAACATCTAAAAAAAAAAGACTGGATGTCAGACTTTCGGGCCGATGAGTCCCTGTAACGACTGCGAAAGTTACACTGTTAAAGTTAGTTTGTAGGTAAAAAAGTTGTAGGTTGGCCCATGTGTGAAAACATGGTGAAATCATTAACAATTTCATTCATTTCATTCGTACACTGCCCTCAAGGGTGTTTTTTTTTTTAATTTTATGAACAGACATTTTATTCGCTGTTTTTTGTTGTGAGATGTTTGACCTATCTAATCCTTCATGTCTATATTTGTACATAACAAACATAGTCATGTTGGAGTCTGTCTTTTTGATAGTAATTCGGTTGTCAGAATTACTATCAACCGAATGCTCAAAAAAATGTTCTATTTCAAAGAAAAAATTGCCAGTAGAAAAAAACTTTACGTAAAAATGATATTTCACCCGTCTTGGTCGTAACATAGCAACAACCCAGGGCAAAGCAAAGAAAGAGGATCCAGATAGGTATTGATTTCGTAGCGCTCACTGACGATACTCCAGTCAAATCTCAATAAAACCCATTCAGTCGTTTTAAGTGATTTTATCTTGACATAAATCAACTGGATACGATCGTAAAGTATTGGAAAGCTCGAAGACATTTGCTTGGTATTATTATGTACGTTTTATGTTATTAGCAACATACACGACATAGTCTGCTACCCATCTCAGATGATTATAGCCGCGTCCCAATCAAAACGAACGCTGCGAGAACACGCGAACGTCACGTTCATTTTGATCGGCGACAGACACCGCCTTCCAGTTTTCTGAACAAATGTGAGCCATAATATTACCTTGCGGCCATTATTATTATGGCTCGATCACATATTCTTATGACTGATCGCTTCAGTTAGAACGCCGGGTTCAGTTCAAGCTTTCGCATTAAACAGCTGTGATCAAAACGGAGACATCCATGTATTCAAAACCGATACCCATTATTATAGGTAATACATTTACATAACGTCCAACATTAAAATTGGAATTCCATAATGTTCTAAACGTACGGAGTAATCAAAAAGTTGTTAAGCAAATCGAATATTGCAGAACAGAAGGTCGCGAAACCAAACGGGATGTTAACATGCAAATATTATCAATACAGTCGAAAACTTTATGAGCCATAAAATAAGTCAATACAATAATAAAATGTGGCGCTTGAACTGTTTACAAGTTTACAGCCCTTGCTGTATCTAATTTTGTTACTACATACATTCTACGTGCACCTTTTCTTCGGATATGTGAGGGTGAAATATTCGGAAGGAGCCCCGGCTGTGAATGGAACGACTGCTCGTAAAGTGTTCCGAACGATTAAACGCCTCTGACCCGATGGTTGCTGTAAAAGCGATTCTGTTATAAGCGCCAGTTTGAAGAATGTCATGTTACGTTGTTGGACTTTTAGTTCGTTATAAACTGCATTTTAGCTTTGTGCTAGATTCCATGTACCAAAATCTTTAGAATGTAATTCTCAATTGACTAGTGGAATTTTGGTAAATATTAACGTCCAGCGTCTATACGTTCCTATGAGTTGCACTTTAATATATTTTTTTATAATATTTTATTTCCAAAATAGTTATATACATATAAATAACAGTTTGATATTTACACAAAACGCAAACCTCTCAGGGTTTATATGTGCCGTTCTTTGATTAATTCAGCAGACATTGATGTTTTTTTTTAATATAATAAATACGCATGTCAATGTAGATAAAATCATAGAATCGCTTTTATGGAAAATAATTTCATACAAATTAAGTTCAATTTTTGATTATTTCGATAGATAGGGCCTCTAGCACACAAACACAGAACAAAGAACACTTTCATTTATTTATGTTGCCTTCCTTCAGTCAGTAAGATTCCAATTGTTACATTTGCAGGTAAGTTTGGATTACGGCCGCATAAATCGAGGGGTTGGGCCCCAGACATAATACTTGTAGGTACAGTAAATCACCTTGCAGATTGTGTGTGAAATTTCTCCGTCAAGAATGGGTTTCTTGGTAATGTGGTAGAAGCTTTGCTTTGCCATAATTTACATTCTGTTGAGAATATATTTCGCCGCACTTGGTTTTTTAAAATGCTTACGTAACATTGGTGAGACTGGCTCTTAACTTAATATTTATAATCGTGCATTATGAATAGAAAGGCTCATCCCCTTTTACATGGGACTTAACTGGCAAAATGTGGGTGTACTAATAATTGGGTACAGACAGGATAAGTATCTGCTAACCCCTCTACAGTGCCGCCGAGTACGCCAGGGGGGTAACTACTTACTAACGCTGTCTGTACATCTCTGGCTAACCATTGAAGGATTACAGGCATGCTAGGTATGTGTAAATGTTAAAGAATAAGCCAGTCATGCATTAATTTTTTTGTTCCTTTTGCTGTAATCTAATATACTAGTAATGTAACTTAAGAGTTTGTTTGTTTGCTTGAACGCGCTAATCTCAGGAAGTTCTGGTCCAATTTTTAAAAAAATCTTTCAGTCTTAGATAGCCCATTTATCGAGGAAGGCTACAGGCTGTATATCATAACGCTACGACCAATAAGAGCGGAGCAGCGATGAAAAATATTGCGAAAACAGGGAAAATGTGACGCAGACGAAGTTGCGCGGGTAAGCTAGTTTACCCTACATATCCCATAAATACACACGGCATACTAAGTAAAACAGTACATTTAGAACCATTAGCTAGTCTGTTAACCCGTCTACGTTCCCTTTTAAGTCTCATTCAAAGTCGTAACTCCTGTAACAAATACCCATTATCTCTGGCACAAGACTATTCTTTCACCATGTGTGAAAATTTAATGAGAAAGAAGAAAATGGACACTCCTTTTAGTGGTACTTTGGTAGTGGGAAATTTTGTTTATTTTTATATTTTTGTAAGTGCACCGCGGTTTCACTCTCGCACCTACCGCAAAGCGGAGTGTGAAAATAGTCGCTGTTATTTTCTCTATTTTTGTTTACATTTATATCTTTGCTGGAATTTAAACTGGATTAAGTTTTTCCCGCGGATTAGGCCCATGGGAATGCATCTGGTGGCCTACCATGACGTCTTAAAGCAGTATTTTTTTAACCTTATTTCAGAGTGGGTGAGAGATGGCGCTAGACGTACTCTATTGCTCCGTCTCTTTTCCACACTGGAATAAGAATGAAACAATACTGCTTTAAGACGTCATAATAACCCTCCTGGTCTTGGTAAACCTGTGGGCTAAATGTCATCGTTACAGTCACATAGACAGACAGACAAAGTTATTTCCACACAAAGTATAGATTGTCCACATGGTTTTAAATGTCGTGGTTGAAGGAGACAATGGTCTCCCAAATTTATAATTCTGCGTTATATTTTTTTTAATGAAGATTTCTATCAAAATCCATTCAGTAATTTTTGCTAGAAAATATAATAAACATACATTCATTTTCACAAACTTACGCGTTAAGTAAGATAAAATAATAATAATATTTTACATGCATGGAAGTCTCAACATTCTGTATTCCAGATAAAAGTGATGTTAGCAGCCACAGACCCAAATTTTATCACCAAAACTTCAGCAGTAAAACTAGTAGCTAAGGTCTAGGTAGGCGAAGGGTTTATAACCCAGGTACAGCAACAAAAATCTAGGTAATCTTGACGACTAGATCTAAACAGCGCCGTAGTACAAGCAACAACTCAATTTATTTTTTATGTTCTTTGCCTGTAACCTAGATTGTGTAACAACTAACTGAAGATGACGCTTCTAGACAGCTGACATTTTATTAAAAGCTGCATTATTTCTTTTCATTTGGTTTGTTTTTTCTCTGTAGGAAATGGGAGTTGCGTTTTCTGTTTTTGTAGTTGACTTAATAAAACTGCGTTTTATGCAGAAGCGTAAGTAGAACTTTTTTCACGAAAACACGTTTGAAGTATTATAAATGTATGTTCATTTGTTTTATACATAAGTCGTATCTGTATGAGAAGTGTTCTTAATAAAGCAATAATGAGAGCAGCGGTGGCCCTGTGGTAGCAGCCCCGACTTACGAGCAGTAAGTCGTAGGTTCGAACCCAGGCAGGCGCATTACTTTGTGTAATTTATTTCATCACCGCTGCTCTCAAAACGGTGAAGGAAAACATCGTGAGGAAACCGGCATGTCCTAGAACTAAAAATTTGAAGACATGTGACATCTACCAACCCGCACTGGGCCCGCGTGGTGGATTACAGCCCATTCCCTCTCATAGAGAGGAGGCCTGCATCCCAGCAGTGGGAACAATATAGGCTGATGATGATGATGAGGCAAGTATGTTTTTGTAGCACTGCATAGATTAAGTTTTTTATTATTTTCTTATTTCATTACTACTCACACTAGATATACTTGGTGTATACAGGGTGGAATAGACACCCACGCCAAGTTATTTAAAATAATATGCAATACCTACACCGTCAAAATGTATGGAACAACTGTCTTTTAGGGTTCCGTAGCCGAATAGCAAAAAAAGGAACCCTTATAGATTCGTCATGTCTGTCCATCCGTATGTCACAGCCACTTTATTCCGAAACTATTAGGACTACACAGCTGAAACTTGGTAGGTAGATGTATTCTGTGAACCGCTTTATGTTGAGCCGAAAGGCACTGGTTCTCCCTGTCATTGCGATCATTTTTTTGTTCTACACCATACCTGGGAACCTTCTAGTAACGGAAATATTAAGGGTCAAAGTTCCAACTTTTTGACAAGAATTTTTTAAAATACAAGTTTTTAATGTAAGGTTTTTACTTTAAACACCTCCACGACCCCCGTTCTATTCAATCCGTCCATCAGCACAATGTTTTGAGTGCGTTACATTGAGTTCTACCACAAAACATGATTTTACACCCCACAAAAAAACGTCGTTTCCCAGCAATAATTTTTGCGTAAAGTTACTTAGTTTCATGTACAGAATGTTGACGGCTTCGTGATGAGGTGATTTACACGGTGTATAGATAAGGATACCCCCACGCCACACGGAACTGAAACTAAAAAAAACCATCCAACCAACGTGTGGGGTGTCTATAGATAGGTCTTTAAAAATGACATTGAGGTTTCTAAAACCATTTTTTTTCAAAGTCAATCTTTTTAAAGATAGACACTTCCAAAGTGGTAAAACGTGTCCCCCCCCCCCTATAATTTCTAAAGTAAATGGAGAAAAATTCTGAAAAAATATTGTGATGTAGAACGTAAAAAAACTTTCAACGAAAATTAGTAATATTTGTTATTTAGTTTTTGAGATATGTGACTTTTTCACCACACTGCAGCAGTAACTTTGTTTTTCATTAACTTACTATGAAAAACAAGTTTAGTTTTGCGGTTGAGTGAAAGTGTACTAATGAATGACCGTTCAAAATATTGTTATTATATTGTTTGGGGCTATGGAACCCGATGATAGGGAAGGTTTGTGAGTAAGACTCGCTCTAGGCCCGTTTTTTTTAAATTGGTTATGAAATTTTTTTATTCAGAATGATGGAAGTCTGAAAGTGGCGCCGGTGACTGAAAAGATGTGTGGTAATTGGTTGTCGCGGTATGGGCATGTGATGCGGAGGAATGAGGAAAATGTCGTGAGGAAAGTTTTGAGTATGAATGTGGACGGTTATAAGAGTAGAGGAAGACCAAAGAATGATGAAGATGGATGGACTGACTGACTGAAGGACGATATGGCAAGAACCCCAACGATATATATACAGGGTGTAACGGAAAGGGTATATACATCCTTAAGGGTGTGCTACAGACCATCAAACTGAACATGTTTATCAACATAAAAAAAAATTGCAGCAAAAAAAAATATCAGCTGCCGATACATTTGGGTCGAATAGGTATTGTAATTTTCTACGGGGCAGCAGATTTTTTTTTTGCTGAAAAACATGTTTTATGATGAGAAACATGTTCAGTTTGATGGTCTGTAGCACACCCTTAAGGATGTATATACCCTTTCTGTTACACCCTGTATATATACGACGATATACAGGGTGTAACGGAAAGGGTATATACATACTTAAGGGTGTGCTACAGACGATCAAACTGAACATGTTTCTCCATCGGACAAAATCGTAATACAGAAAAAAATATCAGCTGCCCCATACATTTGGGTCAAATAGATATTGCAATTTTGTATTGGGCAGCAGATAATTTTTTCGTTAAAAAACATGTTTTATGATGAGAAACATGTTCAGTTTGATGGTCTGTAGCACACCCTTAAGTATGTAGTATACCCTTTCCGTTACACCCTGTATACGACGATACCCCAAATAAATTGGGATAAGGGCAAGATAATGTTCAGAATGATGTACTGAATACATACAACCAGTTTAACATCGGAGTCCACCTTATATCAAAATCAAAATCATTTATTTCAAGTAGGCCAGTTACAGGCACTTTTGAATAGTCGAAAAACAATAAAAATGAAGCTACAGTCCCAGTCACAAGACATAATAACTGTGAAAGTACTGTAGTTGCCCATTCCAAAGCGTAGATTTCTATGGAGAAGAATGGGCAAGAAACTCCATGGACACTCTTTTAAATCAGAATCTATCAATATATATATTTAGATCAGAGTATGGCATCTGAAATCTCCCAGAAACTCATAACCTAAAATTCAGATAAAATCAAAAATATCCAACCGTTAAACTCAAAATTTAATACACGTAATATTATGACACAATTTTTCAATTTCATATTCTTGGAAAGTATCGCTAAGGCAATATAAATATAATGTACGTCAAATGTCCGCTCGCTTCCTATTGGGCGGAGCTGCAACCAAGTCTGTGCTCATATTTTATTTTACAAAAATATTTCAAACGAAAATCGTGTTTTTAACGACGCAACGCTCCTTTTAGTTTTGTAGTATTTTGTGCAGTAGAATTATAGCCATAAAATAGGTCAATTTAATGTTATAATGTTCACCATCTTTCCTTATTGTTAGTAACTAAGCTTCAACGCATCAAACCAAATTGTCCTTTGTCCTAACAGTCGTGATGGTAATTTGAAAGGCAATCACAGTTCTCATTATGATCACAAGTCAAAGACCCTGTTCATCCTTCAAGATCGATAAAATGTTAAATAGCATTTTATGACAACCACGGAAAGAGAGGAAACAACCAAATTAAGTTGTCTACTAAGTAACTTAAGATTATGAACAAAAATGCAATAAAATTTAATTAAATACTTTACGTGCGCGATTTAGAACTTTTAAGCGCATCACACACAGGGGCGGGCGTGAGTCGGGCGCGGAACGGGCTCGGGTGTCAGGCATCTGTATTTCATGATCTTATAATGGACGACATCACACAGAGAGCGTGTGCGGGACGGGCGCGGGTCGTGCGCTGGACAGGTGAAGCGCGGGTCACGCACAACCCGCGCACAACCCGCGCACGACCCGCGCACGTCCCGCGCACTACCCGCACATGACCCGCGCTCGGTTTCTGTGTGTGATGCGCTTTAATCTTAGCGTCAGCATAGTTTGCTAGTATCTCGCTAGATGGCGCATTTTAACGTTTTCCGCCTTTATTGTTATAGAGATTGTTACATGGCCATCTGCGGTACCCGGAGTATGATGTGGCTGCGATGGCACGGATATAAACTCCTCGTATCTTTAGTGTGGTGCTAAAGTATATTGCGCTGTATTTTCGCTTGTCTGAGCTAAAATGGCGTCCGCTAAGATGTTATGATGCTGTTTGGAGCTAAATAAGGTGATTACTTTTTTAATATTCTCAGGTTTAGACTTGAGTGTGGTTTAGCACTTAAAAAATAATTGGGTTTTAAGTTAAAAGGTGGTGGTCAAAAGATGACTACACAGTATTATATTTCCCTGATATTATAATACATGTTTTACGTAACTATTTAGCAACCTAGAATTACAATTTATATGGTAGAAGAAATTCACACCTAAAAGTAGCCAAGTTTTAACATATTAATGCTTATGACTCATCATCTGCCTAGCCTTTTCCCAAACTAACTTGGGGTCAGTTTCCAGTCCAACCGTATGCAGCTAAGTGTCAGTATTTTGCATGAAGCGACTGCCTATCTGAACTCGACAACCCAGTTACTGGGTAATTCGAAACCCCTTGGTAAGACTGGATGTCAGACTTACGGCTTGTGACTACTTGTAACGACTGTCAAAGATCTACAAATGACAGCCGGGACTAACGGTTTAATGCTCATGACTGAACACGACTATTTCTATCCTGAAAAACAAACCCAACGAAGAGCCATCAACATAATGCATCAAGTAAACAAGGCAACGTGCTAATAACTATCTCTTGAACACGAGTCCAAACAAACTTGTTCTACTAATTGTTTTATAATTGCCGATGTGTGCATGTCTTTGAGCGGGAACTGCTCAAATGGAATGATAAACAGAAACGCTTTGCTGCTGCCGTGTTTTGTTTTCGGACGTAAAATGCAATTTGGTGTTGCTGGTTAAATGCTGCAGTCATTGTTTGTATTGTTTTGGGAGTATTTTTTTTTTTCAAGTTTACTGAGCTCAGTTTTAATAGCTGGAAAACATACGTTACGTTGCTATTTAGGCTATAAATAATACAGGGTGTTTTTTTAAGTGGGCGTGGATAGCCAATTCCTAAGCTATGAGGAACAACGAAAATATTCAAAGGAGTCATGGGCCCAATTTTGATGAAAACTGAAACTGCATAATTCTGAGGACCACTACTAGGTCCTCAGAATCTGGATTAATTATTTGTTGCGTACCATAATGTAAATACATAGAATATAAGATAAGATAGAAGGGCTCTCGTAAACCAAAATTGCCTATTTTGGGTCCTTTAAAATATTGTTAAATAAACCAAATTACTAACATCGCTACAAATAAACATAGGAATAATAAGTTAATGAAAAGCGATCAATTTTGTTTGTCGTGTCGGTGTGAGTGACTGAAATTAAACTAAGTTTAGCAAAGTAACATAATTTCTAATAACCAGAAATCCTTTGACGCGACTTACTCGGGTCAATTATTACTAAAATAAAGAGCACTCGAGTGTTCCGGACTTGAAAGTGAAAGCCCTAAATTATATTTGCTGCAGAACGAAACTAAAATGAAAATTTCACTTTGTTTGAAATTATATTTCATGCTTGTTTTGCCAAGGAAGACTTGAAAAGAGCTTTAATTACTTCTGTACAGTCTGACGATTAAACGATATTAAAGTTAATTTGTATAGAACTAACGTTGTGATTACAGTGAAATATGATTATGTCACTGTATTTTTGATGGGATTTTATAGTTGAATAACGCCCTTTTTTACTAATCTCCTAAATGTATGACTGGATAAATTATTCGAAAATGGCCATCAGTGTGTGATCTAAGGCATGGTCGGGGCAATTGTTAGATCAGCTTATGGAAAACACGTAACTAGCGAAATGCTGGTACTGTACACTTCTCTGTTCACCCCTTTGTGTATTTAAACATGACGTTTTGATACCCAGTTAACCAATAACTCGCTTAGCACCAAAACATGAACCTCGTAAAAGGATCAACAGACTTTCGACCTTTCGTTAATTTGTTACGAAACCCAGCTTTATATATTTTTAAATACAAAGTTAACGATTCAAAGCATTACTTAGTTACCTTTGAGTTATCGGAGTAGGTATCCGGAAGTACTTCCCTATAAGAAGGGGTGCTTAACACTTTTTTAGGACGAAACAGTATAGGTGATGGGCGGTAAACTCAACTAAATGTTGATAAATATTGTGTTTAATTAACATCCGTGTTAAAGTTATGACTCCATGCTTGTCAGCTTGTAATGGAAAACATCGTGAGGAAACCAGCATGCCTGAGAGATCCATATTTCTCGATAGCATGTAAAGTCAAGTCAGAGGCTCATGATGATGATGCTCAGAGGCTCATGGGTGGCAAAAAAAAAACTGACATTAGGTTAGGCACTAACTAACCTGTCCATCGTTCATCGTATCATACATAACAAGAAGGAGCTTGTAATGGATGATCACCCATTCACGTACTATCCTTGGCAAGACATGCTTCACTTTAATGATCAATCCATATGTATCGATCTTTAAAGTTAAGCGGCATTTATTTATTTATTTATTACTTAGCCACGAACTCCTCTCTAATTCTCAAAATATGCACCTATAAAATTTGCAAATAATAATTAATTGAGCCGATTATAGTTACTGCCAATGGCCTGATGACTAAAAGCCTCGACGAACATATGTCGAAGCTCTCACTTGGCAGTTGGATCTAGAGCCAGATTCAGAAGGCAGTACTCCTTGATAAGAACCGCATTGTGAGGAGGTTCCTGTCTCTGCAGCCCTAACCACCAGTAGCTGTTGACCCTGCTCCCGACACCGGTGAAAACCTGTTTTTAATATTTTTAAATGTTTTTTTGTAAAAAAAAAAATAAGAAAAATGTAATAAAATGAGATGAAAATTGAACATAGGACATAAATTGACATAATCAAACCGTCAAAACGTGATACTAGAAACACGTGACGTCTTAGAAGAAGAACTATATCGCAAAAACGTGTCAACGTTCAGGAATATGTTTTGAAATATGAATTTAGCAACAACGGAGTATTTGGGAAAAGGAAACTATAACATTCGTTTTTTATGTCTGAATAAGTGACATAGAGAGTGAGTCATGCTCGATGACTTCAGTAGAGCTTTCGAAAGAGTGGGTCTTAAAATGAACATGGACAAAACCAAAGTCATATTGAATGCCTACTAAACTACACGAAACGCGATGACGAAGTGATCGTCTAAGAACTCCATTTCTTCACAACTACTACTGCTTTAATGGTTTCCGATGAAAGGATCATTAGGAGACATGAAAACCACTACTTGGACATAGTATACTTTCGTCCCGGTTGTACCTAGGTTACCCTTACGATAATATAATACAGCACTGATGACAACATTTGTGTCAATTGTTTAATTTAGTCTTCTTATAATGTTCTATTTTTACTTTTGCATAGATTATTTTTATTTACCTTTTTTTGTGAATGTGGACATTGTAGGTTTTGTAAATTCGTAGTTTTTTTTTAACTTGTTCTACACGACTTATTGTCAGGCCTACGCTGTCCTCACGTACTTAAGTACTAACGCTGTAACATTCAAATATTGTAAAACCAAATGATTTTAAAAGAGTAACCATGAAGTTTTTTGCCGGTTCTTCTTTATAGGAAACGACCAACCCGAACCGAGCACCTTTTGTCGCCGTTTTATAAGTGCCCATGTAAAATAAAATATTTTGATTTTGTGAATTTCCGACATCAATAGATATGAAATTATTATAATTATTTTGATTACTTAAACATATTTCTGTTAACCTTGACTGAATGAAGAAGTGGTGAATGATAGCGTGACAAATGACAGGTTAATGGAAGAAAATAAACGTATGGTGCCGACCCCAAATAACACGAGGCAAAGGCAGGATTATGATGATATTTTTACCATCCATTTTCTTGTGATCTAATAAAAAGTCAGTTTCTACCCACTGAAAAAAATTCCATTCCTTTTTTTCCTAATGAACATAAAAAAAAATCAGAACAAACGAATAACTTCGTTATTTGAATGTCAAATTAATTTCACGGCAGCTCATTGTCAAAGAAATTTGTAACCGTTTATTGAAAATATACCGAAGTAATGAATTTACTATAATATTCATTAATACAATACGTGAATTAAGCGAAAGCCTCCGGGCAGCGTTTATTTGATGTTTTATTAATTTTAAGTATCTATTGTTAGGTCTACTTATAAAATTCATAATTATTTTATTGTCATAGTTCTATATCTTATGTATTTTATGAAAACGGAATTTTTTTTATGAGTTTTTGAGAGCTACAATCGTAGGTGTACACTGCTTTTATTCATATTAAATAGTGGCGTTTCCCTTTAAAAAAATGTCGATTGAATTTAAAACATATTTTATCGAATCATCATCTGCCTAGCCTTCCCCAACTTTGTTGGGGTCGGCTTCCAGTCTAACCGGATGCAGCTGTAAACCATGAAGCGACTGTCTATCTGATCTCCACAACCCAGTTAGTACTAGGTAATACGATACCCCTTGTTAAGACTAGTTGTCAGACTTTTGGGCCACTGTCTACCTGTAAATACTACATATTTTATTGGACTGTTTATGCAATATTGGACCTGTGACCTTTTTGCAAAACGATGACGTCAAATATTAGAAAGTACCAACCTACTCAATTTTCAAATGTAGGTACCAATATTCACCCTAAAAACTGAACATTATCCAACCCTACCAATTTGGGGGCGCAGACCAAAATTACCATAAAACCATAAATACCGCTCGTTAAAAAAGAGAACAGCCTAAATTATTGAAACATTTACACTGTTGAGATACCGAAAAAAAATATGCTGTGCCTGGGGAATAATTCGCGGTAAGTTGGCCCATTAACTTTTATCTCGCGGGGAGGTTTGGGCCCGCAGGAAGTGGGGAGAGAGGGGATAAAATGTTGATACATGCCCCTCGCTGCGATGACCCGTAATGGACGGAAAATGTTTTAGACGACCGTTTCTAGGATGATCTGGCTAATGATAAAATGTTAAACCCGTTTCATTTAAACGGCGTTTAATGTTATGTCAAGCTTGCTAAAAAAGATATGGTTTTTTGGTAAATTTTATTGAGCGTTTAACCTCAATGGCTCTTTTTATAGATTTATATTGAAATGCTTTTCAACCTACATAGTTAATATTTTAGTAACGAGATTTTAAATGAACAACAAATTAACCGATAATTAATAAAATAACGTATAATACTAGAAAAATATGGTTGTTCTGTAGTTTGTATTTGTTTATGTGTACCTATACTTTAGTTTAGTCTTATAGTTAAGAGTAAATACGATTTTTTTTTTCATTAAAAACAGTCATCACCAATGTAAATAGTAAGATTCTCATTAATTGCGTGCTTTATCTGCCAAGCTTTTTTCCAAGTTAATGGGGTCGGCTTCCAGTCTTACCGGATTCAACTGGACCAGTATTTACTTGGAGCGGCTGCCTGTTTGACCTACACAACCCAGCTAGCATTGGGTAATACAGTAAGACTATTGGTCAGAGTTTCGGGTCACCGACTACTTAACAACTGTGCAAGATCTACAATTGACAGCCGGGATCAATGGCTTAACGTGCTTTCCGATAGCGTGCAAAAAAGATATTTTATTAACATTGAACTCAGTGAACTTACTACTCATTTATAAATTTTATAACACACTAGACAGTCAATGTACGCAGCCAACCACAGCTCGCTGCGTTAGCCAAGCCCGGAGTAATTAATACGCGTATAACTTATCAAAATGTGCGAAAATTACGCTAATGGAACGAGTAGTTGAATAATAATGGCGGTCTTTGCGCCAAAAAAGTAATTGGTTTTATGTTGGTATTTTGCCCCAGGGGGACCAATTCACAGAGTTAAATTGGTTGTATGAAGATTAAAAATGTGTTTTAATTTTCGACAGCCGTGCCATAAAAAAGCACCTGTGATATTACATTACCTGACGGGTTAATATTAAAATCAAATCAAAATTAAACTTTTAAAAATGACTCATTTTTTATTTTATTTTTAAATTAATGTTTATTGATTTTACAACTGGTCTTTAATCATTTATTTCAAGCAGGCCAGTTACAGGCACTTTTGAATAGTCGAAAAAATCTCGAAAACAGAAAACTGAATTATTGTAACCACCACTAATGAAATCAAAATTTCATCAATTACAATGATAACACCGTCATCAAAAATAAGCATAAGAACATCCCTTTATTTTCCAAGATTAAGGTGTACCTTCATTGCACCCACATCGCCAATTACCTTCAAGCCCCATGCAAAAGGGGACCTTTTACCATCAACTACGCACAAAACATAAATAATATTCATAACTTGTACCATAAACACGTGCTATAGCGACCATCCACCATCCATGCATACCAAACTAACTCATTTCCTACCCAACCCCAGAAAAACAAATGCACCCCAGCACTATTTCCTCCAAAACATTCCCACACTCCAAATCACCGAACTGTACACTAAACAGCGAGTCCCTACTATAAAGGGCTCTATACATGCCCCAGCGTTTCCTCCACAATCAGTTGTTTCCCCTTATCTACCCGTTAATATCCTCTGCTCGAGTATAGTTCCGGGCGTCCGAAGCCTGATTATCCTGTGTCGTGTGTGTTCGCTTCTAGTTTAGTGATGCTCTGATTATGTAAGAAGTGTAATAGATTCTGTAGTGTGGTCTAGCCAGATTTTAGGATGTGGCCATGTCCAAAGGATTATAAATAAAAATTTCAACGTTTTATTATTACTCGTAATATTATTGGCACAGGCGTATTTCTTGCAGTGTGTAGTGGACATTCCTACTTAATGTATAGGGTGTAACGGAAAGTGTATATACATACTTTAGGGTGTGCTACAGACTATCAAACTGAACATGTTTCTCATCATAAAACATGTTTTTCAGCAAAAAAAATATCTGCTGCCCCATAGAAAATTGCAATACCTATTCGACCCAAATGTATAGGCAGCTGATATTTTTTTTTTGGAACGAAGTTCCTTATCGCGCGTTGTGAAAGGGGACGGAAAAAATTCTTACGAAAAGTTGTCACGACACTTTTTGCTATAGTAAGCTATTGTAAGCTTTATTTCTTTAAAATAAAGTTGAAATTTCCTTAAATTACGTACAATTGGGGTGTGTATGTGAGTAAGGATAAATATGATTATTATTTTGAGTGACCGAACTACAAAGTACAAATTCGGTTGTGCAGTTAAGTAAGAAGTATTGCTTCGAATTAAGGATTAATCTTCCTTAAATTAAATATTTTATTTTTCGCACACTAACTTAAATCTAAAATGTATTGATATTATGTACGTGAAAGGAACTTCGTTCCATCCGGGTGTCCCTTGACACCTCTCAAGTTTTTTTTTTTTTATAATGAGAAACATGTTCTGTTTGATGGTCTGTAGCACACCCTTAAGGATGTATATTATTATACCCTTTCCGTTACACCCTGTATTTATTTTTCTTGTTGGAAGAGACGGCTAATTTTCGCATGGGCGTCACTTTAGACTGCATCCTCCATTAAGCACTTTGATGATTGCAGGCATTATATCTGTAGCTAGGTAATCCTACAAATCAATACTAATATTATAAATGTGAAAGTCACTCTGTTTGTTTGTTTCTTTGTTACCTTTTCACGACTAAACCGCTGATTGGAACGTTATAAAATTTGGCAAGGAGATAGATTATATCGTAGGAAATCCCTGAAAAACACATAAAAATTCACGCGAACGAAGTTGCGGGCAGCAGCTATAGTATTATAAATGCGAAAGTTGGGATTGATGTTTGTTACTCTTTCACGTTAAAACTACAGTATCGATTTGGATGAAATTTGGCACACGGGTAGTTTATAACCTGGATTAACACATAAGATAATTTTTATCCCGGTAGTACAATCCCGTGGGACACCTA
This sequence comes from Cerastis leucographa, assembly GCA_963082945.1. NCBI lineage: Eukaryota > Metazoa > Arthropoda > Insecta > Lepidoptera > Noctuidae > Cerastis > Cerastis leucographa. The sequence continues at coordinate 4,046,381 of OY720381.1, read as the reverse complement.
CCGAAATCCACGCGTGCTAAGCCGCGGGCATATAATAGTAATAAGAACGAACTAACATTAACCCAAATCAACAGTTCGTTCTTGATTTGGGTAAGAGGGTTGCAAGAATCTCAACAGAGATGCTGCAATTTTTACAGCCAGCTAATATAACATTACATAAGTCTTTATGTATGTGTTTCGTCACCAAGTATAAGTTAGATCTATGAATAATGGTGCGGTTGCTGAGTTGATCCATTTAAATGCTGCTACAAATAGTCGACTTAAGAGCGTTTACGCTTAACGACATTTTATACAAACTTTCAAGTTCTCATTTTCCGAAATGACTATACTGATTTTAATGAAACTTCATACGCATAAGCAGTATACATAGGTCTGAGGGCATCGTAGAGTACATACGGTAAAGACCAGCTGGAATTTGAGGGTGGCGAAGCTGGAGGAGCGCCATAACACCAATTTCAAGTCGTTTGTGGTGCGCGTTCCGACGCACCATTTGGTGACCTTCCTCAAGGAAGAGTTTTGGCCGAAAGGTGTGCTGTATCGGCTTTTCCGCGGCCAGCTACGTGTCACCTCGCAGCGTAACACGACGCCGTCACTTCGTGTGCAGTAGTTGTTATAAGTTATTTCTGTATAAAGTATTTATTAGTTAATAGCTATTGTTTTTATACTTATACATGTATTGTGATCTATGGGCCCTAGTTTCCTGAAATAAATGATATTGTATTGTATTGAAATTTCGCTAAGGTTGAAACTATAATGTAAAATACCGTGTTATTACCAACAAGTGAATTTCAACCTAAGTGTAACCTTAGCAATTACGAAATCGACTACATAGGTGGGTTATTAACCAGGAATTCTCAAAAAAAATTGACTAAATTGCTGTCCTCTAGTTACTAATATAATTTGAGTAAAAACAGAAACCATAAATTACATTTTCTTACAATCCTAAATGTGTTATGGAGATCGTAATGGATACTTTATTTTAGTGAAAATTTTTTGCTTGCTGTTTCACAATGAGCATTAAGTTTGAAATATGTGTTCAAAAACCTTATATCAACGATTTTATTTAGCAAAAATATGAATTCAGTATTTTTATCTAAATCTTTATTTCCATTATGGGAGTGAATAATAGTTCAGTTTATGTTATGTTTTGCTTGTCGAAACACTATTATTTTCTGCAAATAAATCTTATAACCGTCTTTCGTGTTATTTTTTGTTGTTTTATAATCTCCGTAAGCTTAAAGTGTGGGGTATTATTGGTTGCATTTTTTTAATTTATACTATTCGGAAAACTACCTACAGTAAATAAAAACAACATTCCTCAACGATAGAGATTTGATGGCCATTTACAAGTTTCCGCAGTTAAACGCAGAAAAAGGTAGGTACAAAATACCTATTAAAACATAAGTTAGGAGACCAACTACAAACTAAAAATAAAAACTACATTCAGACACAAACAAATCACTTACTCGTAACAAAGCTTTTATTATAAAACCTGTAGAGGTAAATGACAGAACAAGATACCCGTTTTACAAAACCATTGTAAAATCCAGTTGGTAACTTCAATTCAAAGACACCAAACCAATTTGAAAAAATCTAAATGTACAAATGGGCGATAATTGCCTTCATTACCGAGTGTCAGTTTATTAAACCCCAAGTAAAAATCTGTTCCGAACAAAAAGGTGAAAAGCAGAAATACGGGGAAATTCGTATTTCGCCCCTAAATCATGGCGAGACAAGGTTAATGGGGTTGAAACCCCACGGCCTCGGGACGAGCACGTAGCTTAGACGAAATTTAATAAATTCTCGCTCTATTACGATTCTTCAGGCACATTATGAACTTAGCCTTGTTTACTTTTTATATTTAGTAGATTTAATTTAATGGAACTAAAATTGGGAAGCGCACGTTTAAAGCGGTGTTATTGTAATAATAATTTAAGAAAGACGAAATATTTTGTGCTCCTCTTAAATATTCAGGATGAGGATTTTCGTAGGCGTTTCATTATTAATTTTCTCTCAGTATAAAGTGCTAAGTGGACGCTAACACTCCTCTATAATTAAATACGATTTTATGTTTTCGTGAATTAATAACGAAGCGATGTTAAAAATAGCCACTCAGAGTATTTTTCTGAACGGTACTTTTCCTTATGTTTTAAGTGATGTGACATTTTAGTTCGTACGAGTTTGGATTTGATTATTGTTAGTAAAATGTCAAGGTCGATATTTTCAACCAAATATGATAGTACTCAATTCAGTGAAAAATACATCCAAGAGTATAATTATCACTAGCTTTGGTGAAGGAAACCACCGTGAGGAAACCGAAAGTATAGATAAATATTTGTCGACAGCATGTAAAGCCAAGTCAGAGGCTCATGGGCGGCAGAAAACTTAAAACCAGGATAGGCAATAACCACACGAAAATTAGATGTGAAATAGTACATTATGGTACTAGTGTGTAATGTTGGTGATTACCGCTGAGGCGCCATTGAGACCCGAGCCGTTAGGTGAGGGTCTTAAGAGAGCCGAGGACGGTAATCACCAATACACACGTGTATCATACGATGTTTTTCAACACACTTGTGAATAAAATAACAATAAAAACTCATTTTATTTAGTAGGTAGATAATAGATATTTTTCCTTGGAGTTTTAGGTAGTAAACTTTCCATAACGTTAAGGGCTTCACATATCGGGTTTATATCGGGCGGTGTACAACATAAATCATTTTCTTCGTTACTAGGTACTAGTTACTTGTAGACATTTTAATTAATAAATAACTATAATTTCAACAGTGAAAACGAGTTTTGAAAAATGATTCGCAATGGTGGGAAAAATTAATCAGTTTTCCTATGCGCGCGCATTGCGATCAGCCACAAACTAAAGGGATGAGGTTTTTTTTATTTTCCGCGCATAGGGTTTGCGCTTATTCTGCCACGTACAAAATGGGGAATTTAAAGTTTTCTCTTATTACAGAGAAAACAAAAGTTATATTTGAGTGAATGTTTTATTTATTAAAACATGAACGAGTTAAAATTATCTATTTAAATAAAAAGTTGCATGAAATGAGCAACTAATAGATTGGCCACGATCTTTTTTTTGAATAAAAACTTTTTTAAGAACAAAGCACCTATACCAATAAAATTTTAAAAAAATATCTATAACTCAGTAGTGAGTTATAGCAATGAAAAAGTCACGGTTTGATTATGGGTGTCATTCTGTGCCTAATTGCGGTGACCATAAAGACACTTTATGAGCAAGTGTGTTGAAAAAGACATTTAGTTGTTTTGTGTATTTACCCTACATATGCATCTATCTATGTATTTGTAATGTAGGCAAAGTTAATGAAGTCTCCTATAGAAACGTTGCCCTGTCCTAAGAATTTCTTCGGTATCGTGGGTGCGATTACAAAAATTTAAACTCACATACACAAACCCGGAACACCTACTTGCAGGCCATACAAATATAAATTGTTCCTCGCGGGTACCGAACTCACGACACGCAGTTCAGCAGCCAATTGCTCACCAAATCCACTGCGCACATCGTGCCGTCAAGAATTTACTTTACCAAACTAGCGATCAAAAACCCACAATCATCGGGTTTTTCACAAAGTTAATGAAAGTGCACCCTGACTTCGATAAATGACCGCGCATTTAATGGAACCCGCTCGCTTCTGAATTGAGTTATTAAAATGCTCTTTGAAATGTAATAACGATTTCTGATACCGATTAATGGTTAGTTTACACGGTCGGTTCACGGAAAGTGGAGACCATTTAGATTCGAGTGTTTACTGGGAAAAGAATAATGATAGGTTTGTTTTTTTTACTTTGGAATCGGTGTATTGATATGCAGTTGAATGAACGTTAAGGCGTTTGATGCTTTACTGAACAAACAACATAAAAATATTTATTTCAACACAAGACATTTTCAAATACGATTTGTAAAGTAACCTATTAGACACTTACGTATTTTTTTGGCTTATTGTAATCTAAGGTATATTACATTAATGTGTGTGTGTGGTTTTAAAAAAAAAGTATGGTTAATGCTGTCACACTTTTTTGCATGATAGGCCATTAACTACCCCATGGGCGCTGTGCGGGTTGATGTGTGTTCCATTTTTCGAACAATGTTCACAAGTAACTATAAAAACTCAAATTCCTCATCCAAAAATATAAACCCGAACACTACACCACTACACACCACATTCGTACAAATTAGGCTTCAAAGTGCAAGTCCAACCACTCACACAGAAGATCATTAAGTTCGTACGCTGTGAATACGAACCCCCGTACGTGGACCACTGCAATTACTCTTCAACTAAAATCAAAGGGGCTATTTATTGCCCTGGACTGTTATTATTTCAGCTTTATACAGTACGTTGTGTGATCAGAATTCGGTCAATAGAGACTGAGTTCCTCGGTTTTATTTTGCGGGGCGCAGAGAAATTTGTTTGTCGTGTTTCCACACAACAAGCAAAATTCTCTGATCGAAATTGTATGTGTGACTGGTGGTGATCAGGCTTTGCCCATGGTATGTGTAGGTCAGGAAATATCACGAGGGAACGTACTGTCGATGAAATAAATCCTAACCCAGGGCATGTTCTACCGTTGCGCCCAAGTACACCCAAAAAGGTAACAGAGAGTGAGGCAGAAATTTTTGCATATAAAGATTTTTTTCAAGATTCTTTAAGGTTATGAGGGTGTAAAGTTCTTCATCACCTATCGAAAAGGGTGGATCCTCTTACCAGACAGATGTTATGTCTAGTGGGCAACTGCCCTACAATTGTTGTCGGGTTTTCCTAAATATTCTTAGGTCGATGTAAACTTTGCTTGCGACTTGTAGGAAATTGATGTTAGTTTTTCCGTCGTGTCATAGATGGCGCTATAGTACTTTTTGTTCTAAGTTGCTATTTGTAGGTTGCTACAATTGCTTGCATCCGTAAAAACCAAGTCGCTATGGTATAATTAGGTATTTTTATTTTAACGAAAACCGAGGTAAGCCGTATGTAGAGAAATTGGCTGATATGGTCACTCAGCCAACTGCTAAGTAACATTGTGAAAGCAACCCTAACTAAATATTTACCCAAGATTGATGACCGTATACGGCTAGAAATCAGGCGGCACTAACAAATGATTCACTCTCCATTGCCGTGTACGGTTGCAGGTTAATTACAATTGCCGTAATGGGAATCTTAACGGATGATTTAGCAAGTGAGTTGGGTAGGGTCGAACGGACCACCCGCCGCTTTTTACGACCGACGGAGAATGAGTTAATAAATTGCAAAGTGTATCGTGATTTTAAATGGCTTTGAGATTATTTTTTTGTTGCGTGTTTATTGTTTTTTTTTTTTAATTGTGAATGGGTAGGATATTAATTTTGTATTCAATTGCCCTTTAACAATAAAATTGGCATGTAAATTGAAAAAATACTTTCGATTTTTTTGTTGGAATCGTTAACAGAGAGCTGAAAAATTATGATGAAGAAATATTTTGTGTTGTTTACACAAAACTTTATTGGTACTGGTTTCCCAACACAAGTATTTTTAATTACTTACTGGGGCTGTCTCAACTCATGTATAGCATGTAATTTTTGATACTCAATAAAAAAAAATCATTTTGCATTTGTTTTTTCAGTGGTTTGTTGATTAATTACTGCGCTTCAATAATTGCATAATGAACCGTTCATCACAATCAACGGAAAGAAGGAAATCAATTGCTCCATAATTTAAGAATAAAACATCCCGACAATGTAACAACGCTATGAATAATGTTGAAGTATCACAAAATGCTTATGACATTGGTATTGTGTATTCGCATTTTAACTCAACTGCGGTGAAGCCCAAAAATGGGGTAATTCAAAACTGTTTTCTTCATCGGTTTTAGATGATTTGGACGGAAAAATCTTAACTCAAATGTTCAAATTTTAACAAATAGCTTTATAACTAGTACATTCAAAAGGAAATCGATACACTCCTGTTAGTAGTTAACATACAGTGTGCGCGTATTGTGGGGCGAAAGACATTAAACTTGCATCTGTTTGTGGTTGTATAGACGTCAGGCCGCGAAACTTGCGCCACTGTGTTATGGAAACATACTGTATATTGAAGTGGGAGGTACTGCGATGCAGCGGTGGTTATTTTATTATTTAAAATAAAAAATCCAGAAACTTTTTGATCATCATAGGATAAGTTTTTATTTACCTATTCAATAGCCTTAAGTTAACTTTTATTTGTATTGAACTGAACTAGCGCAGTCTGGTGACAAAAATTTAAAAAAATGATTCCATTTAAATTAAAATTTACTTTACGCTGTGGAGTATGTTTTGTCACTGATAAAAACTCGCATCGGGACCCCAGTTGCCTGCATTTTTTTTTCATTCTTGAGATAGACAGAACTAATAGTACTCAATTATAGCTATTTCAAATATTGATATTTTTGTGCAACCATTGTGTAAAATAAATGATGGTACATATTCTCGCACATAGAAAAAGCCACATATATCTTGTAAGATACATGGCGTATCCAACTCCTATTGTTGGGTTCAAAGTAATGGATGGACATAGTTTATCTTACGGAAACCTCATCCTCAAATCCTTGTTGATTGAAAAAGACATCGGTCCCTTAGCAAAGCCGTTTGCTAGACAGGTTAATATGACGGTAATAGTTGTACAGCATTTGGTTCAAAGTAGCTTGACACATGACTGGAGTGACACCCGAGTTTCTGGCACTTTTTCTCGTAATAAAATAATGGCCTGCTTAAGTGCATCCAGGTGGAGATGGTGGGACGAACTCTCAAAGGTTATATTTCTCTTAAAGATTCTATGTATAGAGATGGAGGGCTTTTGTCCTGCAGTGGGACACAAATGGCTATCTATTCTAATATTATTATAAAGAGGTAAAATTTGTTAGTAAGTTTTGCCAGAAATGAAAAGAGGCCTTTGCCCAGGAGTGGGACAGAGCAGGCTTTAAAAATAAAATGTTTTGTTTGTAGGGGGTAATCTTCGGAACGACTGATCCTATTCCAAAAATTCTTTTACATAGGGAAAGCTACATTATCTTCGTGTGTTATATGCTACATTTAAAACGTTCTCAATGATTAACTTCAGTATATAACGGGGGCGAAGCCGCGAGCAAAAGCTAGAATAATTGAGTGCAAGGTGCGTTCCTGCCAATAATATAGCCCCGTATGTTTCTACTAAGACGCGATGGGGCCGAAGTTTTGTTAGTGTCATCCAGAGAGAAATTTAGAAATTTAGTAGCTCTTCCCTATTGTTCTGGGCTGTATTGCACAGAACTACAGTCTCAAGAGTCAAATTTGATATTTTATTTATGAGCGCTAACTTTTAGTTTGTATTTTTTAAATTTTTCTTATAAAGACCGATCGAGTTTTGAAAATTCTTTTATCGTTGCAACGAAGATTTAAGTTTTGTGTGTAGTTTTGGAATATTTTTACTACAACATACTGTACACAGGATCTCGCGGCTAAAGAGGTAGGTTAGAGGTAGGCTTCGTGTCGCGGGTTCAATCCCCGCACGGAACAAATATTTGTATGGCCTACAGATAGTTGTTCCGGGTCTGGCTGTTTGTATATGTGAGTTTAAATGTTTGTAAATGCACCCACGACACAGGAGAAATTCATAGGGCGGGGCAACGATTAAAAAAAAATTAAAAAATTGAGCTTTAAAAACCTGCATTACACGATTCAAAAACATTAATGCCCACTTTACTAGAAATATTTAAATGCTTTACAATTCATTAAATTAAGTTAATTAAGATACACTGAAACAATTTGAATAAAAACATCATTGTTGGTGAATTCAATCAGTTCATAACCCGTGTCTGCATAAATATTTTGGTATTCGTCTACTGTGGGCGTAAAACCTAAAACTGTGGTTTCACAATTTATTTTGGAATTATACTTGATGTTGTGATTAAGACTATGAATACTAATAGACCGTACATAATTAATATTACTCTTGTACAATTTTTTAAATTGACTAAAAGTTTAAAATACTAGAAAGAGGTGGCGAGATGATCTGGACCCGCATCTTCGTGATGCAGGTTCAGATCATCTGTCTATCTGGCTGGTTTGAAGTGGCGCAGGAGAAGAGTATCTGGAAGGAAGTGGAAATGCCTTTGACCAGCACTGCAGTGGGACAACCAAAGCTACTAAAAAAAAAATACGTTGACGTTGTTTTTGAGATAGAAAATAAAAGATGCGATTATTTCATTTTAAAATATTCTTTATGCACTTCATGCTCAATAATCACAACAGCAAAAAAATTAAAGCAGAATAACCATAGTATAAAATACCAGTATTAATATATTAAGTATAACCTACCAACGCAAGCAGAACCAGTTAATAAGTAGCAGCAGACATATTTTATTTCAAAGTTTCCCTTACCGCTTACCAGTTTCGACACGAAAACCTACCTCGAGGCGTCTTTTATAATTATTATACCTTTGTAATAATATAGACGGAGATTGCAAGAGGAAACTGGGTCGCTTCAGCACTTCCGCACTACTCATATAATTTTACGGTCTAGTCTTAATGTTGAATGGAAACAGAGTTTGGAAACTGGTATTTGAATGGCTATTATTTTAAGGTATTTTCTGTTAGGAGACTTTGCAGCTTTGCAGTTAAGCCATCTGGCTTGCAGACACAGTTTCTTCTTTTAAATTAAAATTTGTGTCATTTTCGCTTAATTTTGGTTTAATTTTTCTACTGTTGGGACAATGGGACATGCAGTCTTTCTTTTCTGTGGGGGAGGGCGGCTTATTATTCATCGAGTGTGTTCTTCTTCTTAGCGTGTCGATGGCAATCTAAATTGTATTGGCCCAGAACTGAGCCACTAGTTTATTAAACCGGCTTTGTTCGTAGTCTCCGTCAACATCGAAGGGTTCTCACAAGACAAATCAGAAATTCTTTCCGATCTCTTCCGCAAAACTCGCTGCGATATTCTCTGCGTCCAAGAGACCCACCGAGATGTAACCCGGCCCCACATCGATGGACTTACGCTTATCGCCGAGATTTGTCACCCGAAGCACGGTAACGCAGTGTTTGCTGCTCCCGGCGTAAGCATACTATCCACCAAGTGCTCATCCAGTGTGTTTAACCAAATAAGGTCAAAGCAGGTTACTTGCAAGGAAACAAAGTGCTATGTTTTTTTTTTCACTTTTAATGTTTTCGACGATTTATGGTACAGCTACCAAAGGTCAAGGTCAAGGTCTCGATAACCATGATTTTTTTTATGAATAAAGTCTCTATGAGGAACCCATTATGAAACAAAGAGATCCGGAAGAGAACCATAGATAACAACCAAGGATAAACCATGGGGTTCATGTTTTCTGGAGTGGAGACTGAGAATCGGCATGAGGCAGGACGCTTTCGGCGAATGATTGTTGCCAGTGTTTACAACGGGACGCAGAGTACCAAAAACCAAATAAATGGCATGCGATTGGAGAAACTTAAACCCACTTGTAAACAAACTGAAGAAAGAGTTTGTAGACTGATGACCATGATAATGAGGCTGATAATGCCCTTCTAGCTTCTTATGAATTCCAGCTATTCCATATCCATTTCCATAGTACTTTTTACACTCTCTACTTCTCGCAGAAATAAATAAAACATACCAACACAACATACAACAAAAAAAATTGACAAACTCGCCAACACAAACATGTAACCAATTCCAACATTATTTACTTATCCAACAAAAATCACACAACGGAAGCTCTTATGAAATAGTAAATAATGTAAGAAAACCAAATATAAACCGCGTTCCCTAATATCCAGAGAGTATTGTTGTTTGCACATCACTGTGAACGAAATAAAAATGAATAATATAAAAATAAACAAAAGCAAGGACTCATAATAATGCGGAGTCGTCCCACAGTACATTATGTCCTTAGAAGTGGGCCTCGAGGATGGCGAGAGTAGGATTGTCTTTCGAACAATTAAAGCGAATCTGGATAAAGCTAATTTCTCTTTCCATTGGTGAAAACCGTATCAAAATCTGATTAGCAGTTCTTGAGATTACCCTGCACAAACAGACACTGTGCCCGGCGGGGGACTTTGATTTATAATATGTAGTCATGATAGTGATTTTAAGAACCATTTTTTGTTTAGGTCTCTTTGAAATTTTCCTAAATTTAGGTGTTGTTATGATTGAGCATATAAGCATAAATAATCAGCCTGTAATGTTCCCACTGCTGGGACACAGGCCTCCTCTCTATGAAAGGGGGTGGGCCGTAATCCACCACGCGCCCAGTGTGGGTTATAAGATGTCACATGTCTTCGAAGTGTTTGTTCTAGGACATGCCGGTTTCCTCACGATGTGTTCCTTCACCGTTTTGAGAACATGTCATTATGTTATACGATCTGTATTATATCCCCAGCACCATGAAGCTATCACTTTTGCATTGCCGAATACTTCCATATCTTTCCATGTACAATGGTGATCAAAATACTATGAAAACCAACCCGCGAATCTACTAGCCCACAACTAAGTAAAAGAAAACACAAAGCAACAAACAAGCAGTACATTTTGCCAGCCGTCAAAAACAACTTTTATAAAATAAATTGTATTATTCCATTCGGTGTGAGACTCTATCTCCAGCTCCAAGATATTATGTGTTGCAAATAATACACACGTAGTAAAAAGCCAAGCCACAAAAAAAGGAAATCTGAATAATATACTAAGATATTCTTTTGCCAGTAAAGTAAAGATATGTTAGGCATCTCAACGTGATTAAGTATCAAAGGATAGCGGAGACCATAGTCTTCATTATGTTATGTTTTTCATAGACAATATTGCTCAAAGAAAATAATGCTCTCATGGTATGCTTTGGTATTTTTGTTTACAATTTCATTACTTTATAAATCTATTTTGTAAATTGTCTAAAATAGATACTAGAGATATATATTTTATACTATTACATTTTATAAGATAAAGCTTTTTATAAGGATCAAAGTTCTTTTGCTGTTCGACCTACGGTAGTCTTCTTGAGAACTAAAACTTTCCTAAAACAACGAAGCTACCTGTCATAAGATTTATAATCCAATCCAAAATGGCACCCGATGCCGCAGGGCAGAGTGCTGCGCCAAACTAATTAGATACAGGGGCTGTATTGTATTACCAGTTTATAAACCTTTGTTATTTTACTGCTGCGAGAGATGCATCGTCTCAATCGAGACAATAGCAAATTACTGCAAAACAAAAGACTTGAAATAAAAGACGAACGCATACGTATGGAAGCACTGCACGTGACCAACAGTTTCTCAACTGGAGCCTTTCCATATTCTTTCTATGAAAGAAAAAATCCAAAACAGTAATAAAAAAATTGAAGTTTGTCTAAAAGCTGGCTCGAAAAACAACAATGCACTTATGTCCTGAAACCATTGGCTCGAGATCAGCCAGTAAATTTACCTACGGCGATCCGTCGCATTGGTTACGTAGGGTGTCATCACCTTCGCCCAGCATTAAGCGGTTGATAAGCCCGCCATAAGCTGGACGACGCCTAACCGCAAGCGTGGAGCCAACCCTGTGTCGCCTAGATAATAGCGAGCCGATCCCGCTGCGTGATTACGGTGGGTGGTGTGACAATGAGCTAAAGAGACGAAGCGAGTCAATCCTGTGCAGTCCCTATAAGTATACGTTGAGCTTGAATCTGCAGACCTCTTCCGTCACAAGCAAAGACAGAATAGTTTAATAAAGCACACACGCTCAGTACTAAACAATTAAGCCTTAAGAGAACGCGCTTCAGAGCTCTTAAATTATTTTGTAGTATCTTTCTCACGCTCACCAAGAAACACGACTTGATACGATCTCTCCGTCTGTACACATCCATTGCTGTTTGAATTCTTAATCGCTCTCTCATGTCTTAGTTAACAAAGCAATGTATGTACATTAAACAAGGGATTTGTTCTAATCTGAAATAATTAGAAGGTGAGTCGTCTAGTTAGAATCCACATTTAGGTAGAGGATTGTTCTAGAAACTTGTCTGAACTCGGACAACGTAAGCTTAAATTAATTTTAATTCAATCCTTCTTGTTAGTTGTTTAGTGCAAGATGCATCTGCTTAGTTGAAGTTTACAGTAATTTGTAGAAAGCTTGAGTTATCCAAAGTAGAAGTAAATAGGATTTTAGAACAGTCTAGACGGATGCTACTTTTCCGAGAAGAGATGATTATAACGAGGCGAAGTTTAATGGAAAATTATTGTCTGAAAGTGTAACTGTTGGGTTTGTTTGATAGTTCTGCTCAGGTTTAATTATACTTTAGACTGAACTTTATTTATTACTCAGTTCATTCGTGTCGTGTTAACAAAACCATAACAGTTAAACCAAAACATTCTTCTATGTATTTAGCGTGACAAATATTTGGACGAAGATAAGTGTGTCTGGTTAATAATAGTAAACTGCACTGTTTTACTCTATTTACATAAGAATAGGAAGACAATAAAATGATAGTCGGTACACACAACACTTAGTACTATAATCACGACTATACTCTCTCTCTATCTATAGTCATCATGGCGCTTGCAACAGCGCCGAACTATCAGGAACTCAAAACAAAAAGTAAACATAGTATACAATCATTTAAAATAAAAATATCTGAAAACTACAAAATGAACATTCCCATTAAGCGAATACTCGTGTGAAAGGTACAAGCAGCGAGGTAGCATATGTGCGATATGTGAAAATTAAAACGTGGGGTGAGTCTAACGCTTGTTTCACACGCTACCAGTATTTGGGTCGAGTAGCACCCCACGAATGTGTAAAGAGAAAAGTGGGTAAGTGACAGGTTAGTTTTTGAAACTGTTTGTGGAAGATTTTCTTCCTGTTTTACGTGTAATGACTATTAATAATCAGTTAGTCACCAATATTTTTAAGTTAGGTTTCTAACGCTTCTACGAGTAGTTACTGGGTCGAGAGGTACCCCACAAATATAATTAAGTAAAGAGAGAAGTACGCATCTGACACGTCACTTTTAATACTGTTTTGGACATATTCTTTCTATTTTACGTCTGCACCCTGTGCACCCATTTGCGTCACGGTACATTGAATAGTACGGGGTCGTGAAGATATTTAAACTAGACCATGCCCGCGGTTTCGCACGCGTGGAGTTTGCTCACTGCCCCACGGGATTGTACTAACGCGATAAAAAGTATCCTATGTGTTAATCCAGGTTATAAAATTCCCGTATGCCAAATTTCATCCAAATCCATTCAGTACTTTTTGCGTGAAAGAGTAACAAACATCCATCCATCCATATTTACAAACTTTCGCGTTTATAGTATTAGTAGTATAGTACACGGTGTAAATCACCTCATCACGAAGCCGTCAACCAAGCATTCTGTACATGAAACTAAGTTACTTTACGCAAAAATTATTGCTGGGAAACGACTTTTTTTTTGGGGGGGGGGGAAAAATCATGTTTTGTGGTACAACTCAATGTAACGCACTCAAAACATTGTGCTGATGGACGGATTGAATAGTACGGGGGCGTGGAGGTGACTAAAACCCACCCATGTTCCTTCTTAGCCCTTTGTGTTCCAGGGCCGCGGTATCTCTTTCGAACAACCCGCAGCACACTCGTAGGGTATCAGGTATGGTCCAGAAAAAAAAAAAACAATGACAGGAGGAACAAACTCCGGCTTCGATAAGGGTATTGATTGATATACTTAAGATAAAATTATTATTCGAGTTACAGGTTAACTTTAAGTAATCTTTTACACCTTGCTTGTGATGGTATTAGGCTTATAGCAACTCATAGTTACTATAATCCGATTTCTGAAATAATACGGTACGCGGCCTTTCAATAATCTCGTATTAATATAAGTAAAGGTTTAAGGTAATACTTTGAAATCTTTTAACAAATCGATCTCGAAGCGAAGCCTCTTAGATGCAATAATTTCACCTTTTCAATAAGGTACGTATTCCCGGGTGATATTAATTTCGAACGTATGTCTGTAGTTATTAGGTGAAAGGGAATCAACTGTGATCTTGATAAGTACAATCTATTAAAGTAGTAAAGAGGGACGAATCTTATGTGGCTAAAAGAGTGATTGTATAGATTACAAACTCAAACTCAAAGCATTTATTTCAATTAGACCATTACAGGCACTTTTGAAAGTCAAAAAAACCAAAATAAAACGCGAAGCTACAGTCCCAGTCACAAGGCATAATAACTTGTGAAAGTACTGTAGTTGCCCATTCCAAAGCGTAGATCTCTATGGAGAAGAATGGGCACGAAACTCCATGGACACTCTTTTAAATCAAAATTTGTTACAAAATTTTGATTACATCATTCATGTTAAAAATTACAAATATGTGAGAAAGATGTAGAAATACGGGCAAGTTAAGAGCGTCCAGAGTAAAAGATTGAATCAGTAATTCAAAATTATAGTAATTTAATTAAACCGTGGTAGCTAAGATATATATATGTTGATGGATGGACATGGAGAGGAAAACCAAGGAAACGATGGATGTATCGTGTGAGGAACGATATGAAAGGAAAAGAAGTAAATGATAGCGTGACGGTTGACAGAGGAGAATGGCAGAAAAAAAAATAGTGCGTAGAGTCCCTCCGCGCGGAAGAAGACGCATGCGTTCGAGTGTCACGCATTCACTCTCGTTATTTTATTGAGCTTCTAAATAATATTTTATTGTTTTATTGTTGTACACTTTTTATTACATAAGTTTATCGAGGTTATTCTACTCATGGAAATTGAGCGAAGGCTGGTCACACCGAAGAGTCGAATGCATGGCAACGGAATGGCAATGGAATGAATGGCACGCCATCTTGCGTACCTAGTAGAACTACGTAGTCACGAATCTTGTAATAGCGCCATCTCTTAGTGGGTAATAGAAAATATTACCCCTCCATTAGAACGTTAAACTTGTTGGAGTCGCATAAGAAGATTCACTTCAAAAAACGCGTAGCATTAAACCCAAGTTACATAAAAAAAGGGAAGGATGATGTATGTAGTTGTTGAGTTTAGGAACCCAACGTCAGACATTTTTCAGTTGCTTTTGACTTTTTTCGACAGGATTTAAACGTAACTGAAGTATATAAGAATTAGAAGATGCAAAGACACATAGATGCAAAGTATACATCTATGTTTACCTTTTTGGCCAGACAGGCATGATGATGATATTAGTTTTACTAAGATTTTAAGTATTTTAGTTTTTTAATTACATTTTGTTTAAAATTTGTTTGCTTTCGTGGCAAAACATAGCGCTCAAATATGTTAACTTAACACCTTAATGTAAATACCTATGTTTAAGAAATAAAGATTCTGATTCTGATATTTTATGTGGTAACCAGGGATAATATCGACTAAGGATCGTTTTCCAACTCGACGTTCTCGCTTTGTATAAGGTATTCCGTACAGTGAAAGATCCGCGAAACGGTTTAGCTATATTGTACGTCGTGCGCACTATCATAAACCATCGATTAACTGCCACAAAACATTTTCAGAACCTGATAGTTTCGCACAATAGATTATCATAAAATACCAATAAAAGTAACAAATGCCCACATGTTTAGTTACCCCTTACCTCTCGACTAAATATTTATTTTATTATTTACGGTGTCGTTAACTTGTAAAAGTTGTAAATTACGCTGATTAACATCTTTGGGAAGGCTATAAAATTTTGGGTTATTTAATTAATAGTTATAGTACTTGTTAGTACAGAGGGTAGGTAGGTATGTAGGTTCGTTGTTTGGTTCTGTGACGTCTTGCATGTTGATTACCCATTGCGCATGGAGCGCACGCGAACTCGGGAATTTTAAATTAAGTAGAAAACATATACTATAATAAACTACGTAAAATCGCTTAGCAGTTATGGTGGTTTTATAGTATTAAGTCAATTTTGACGATATTAGCTTAAACGATGAAGGAAAACGTCATTAAATATGTTCTTGAAACCAAAATATTCGAAAATAATTATTTCTATTGGGTTCTTCCATCATGAAGGTCTCAGTAGCTGTCACGGAGTCTGGATTTGTGCCCCGATGCTGGCAATAGGCTCGCCCCCTATTACTTGGAGCTTAAATATAACTGGCGAAACCCAGGTGAATTATTAGGTACACCTCTGCCTAACCCTTCGGGGATTACAGGCGTGATGTTATGTTATATTTGGGAAGGGCCTTTGTGGTGGCGTTCACGGAGAAGAGGCCAGGGCGGTTACTATCACGCTTAAACCATTATTTTTCCATTTCTATTCCAGAGTGGGAAAAAGATGGAGCTAGACGACGTATATATAGCTCCGTCTCTTTTTCACTCTGGAATAAGAATGGAACAATAATGTTTTAAGACGTCATGGTACGCCACCTGTATACCAACAGTGGGAACGTATGGACTGTTTAAGTTTCAGCTTAATCATCGTTTCAGCAGTGCCAACCTATCACTTAAAACACACAAAAACTTATGTTTACACGAGCTAGTTACATTTACATGATTAAAAAAGCCGATTTACTTCATAAAAATTGTTTAAAAATGCCTCGTCTTATTGTAGTTACAAATGTTTGTTAGGCTTTGGTCACGCCAACAATAATTCGGTCCTGAAAAGTATCAGAACCAACCTTCGATACGAGCGGACGTGTTAATTTCAGTGAATCGGCAGTGACAAAAGTCGAGGCGGGTAAGAGAGGAAGAGAAGGGACATGCAGCACTTACCAGGGGCCGGCCAGCGGGATCCAATCTCCTTCGAACTATCACACAGCAGATTATCACTACGCGGGTCGCGCGACCAATATTTGAATATAGTTTAGTTCTTATTACACTGGGTAATCAAACACAATGGGTGCGTTTGGCGGAGCGGATATTGAACTTTGCAGAGAAAGGCTGGAGATGATCCTCGTCTCTTCGCGGATGGTCAGACGAAAGGGCTCGTCATGTGGTGCGGGCGTGGTTCGCGATATCCGTTACACACGTGCCTCCATGTGTAATTTCTTCATTGAACTGACAGCTGTCAATCCTCGTTCTCATGTTCACGTTCTTCAATGATGCTAAAGCACTGCATGTGGAGGTTGGGAAAAGGAGCGGGAAATACAAACTGCCTCATATTATAAGAGTGAATCTATCTAATCAGTGTTGGCGTTACCAGGCTTTGTATGTTTATTGTTTTCATTGTTATTTTGTACCTATGTACGTCATGTCCTTGCGCCAGAAGAGCTCGTGGCTACAGAATAACGGAAAGATATAGATAAAGTGAAAGGCGCTCGTGAGAGTGCCTTTCACTTTATCTCTATTCAGAGTTTTATACGTTTTATACCCTTAATGGAATATTGTTCCAAAATTTTTTTGTTAAATGTCTATAGTGTGAAAAAAAGTTTCACTTTTACCGTGGTTTCATAAAACCACACAATCCTTTTTTTCTTTTCTTTCTTTCTTCTCTCACGTATCTACACAATACGTCTAAATAATACGTGCAAAAGTCAGTACATCAACGTATGTACGCAAAAGCTTTTACATTGAGAGAAAAAACCGAGCTTCAATCAATGTTAACGAGATGTGTATTTTATACTGTACGGAACTAGAAGCGAGTAACGCTTTACTGATTGGATTACTCGAAATGAAAGAAAAAACCTTTTAAAAAAAAATCAGCACGGTACGGCTCTCTATAGCTTGGCAAAGGCCTTCATAACCTGAATACCTTCATACAAATAGCTTATGGTATGGTACTAAATAAATTAGCCAACAAATGCCTAGTTCCTGTATGCTGTAATGATCAGATTTTATCCCAATGACAACTACATACTTCGTATCTGATATTATGACTTCAATAGAAAATTTGGTCGAGTATTTGCATGCGCAACTGTTGAGCATGAGTTTCTAGGTTCAATTCCTTGGTTGAAAAAAGTGGGATTGGGTTTTGACATCACGAATTTAAAAAAAAAAACCGTAGAAAAAACGGAGCAGGAGAAACTAAAGAAAACAACATCTCTAGCGAAAGCCCGCTTTCTTCTGCAATCAACCACTACCTTCTGACTTCACCATTCCTGATCAAATACCACAAAAACACAATAATTTAGCTCGACAGCTTGGTGTTCAATCAAGATCTTCCCAAACCTCCCTACATCTTCAATTAGAGCCTAGCTAGTCAACGAAGTTACACGAAATCCTTCGTTAAGTTGCCAAAGTCTCGTGAGTTCGAAACTTGCAATCTGTTTGTTTCTAGTCGAAGGATTGAGTGGACAAATTTGACGTTCCATCCCATCCACATAAGTTGTTCGATAAAGGAGTGAATTTTAAAGCCGAAATGTTCGTGCAATTGAAACGAAAAAGGCTCGAGACCGCGCCGAGTTAAATACGTCAAATGACAAAAAAAAAATGTAGGTGGGCGGGCCATATATGCCGTAGACTGGATGGAAGATGGGGGAAGAAAATGCTGGAGTGACCACGGACTGGGCGGAGAAATGTGTGAAGATAACCGACTAGTTGGACAGACGATCTTATTAAAGTGGCCGTAAGAAACTGGATGGCCATGAAAAAAAACCGCTAACATTGGAAAGATTTGGAAGACGTCTACACTTAGCATTGGGTGACAGAGAGGGTGGTGGTGAAAGAATGAGGAAGAAGAAGAAGAATATGATACAAGATCGGCTCAAGCCCTTTCCCCGTTGACAGATGTGCATTATCAATTTATAACTTTTCAGCTGCAGACCTTTTCTCATTACTCACTCACACGGAAAAGGCCTGTGTCTCACCAGTAAGAATAATGAAGAAGATGAACGAAATTCATCACGCGGGCGATGGTGGGGTCTCCCCCTAAATGTTTTGTGACCAAATTATGTTGAGGACAAGTTAGGAAGTTGGAAGGCAGTTCTTTATTTTTATGAATTGATATGAGTTCGTATGGAATTGTTTGGCTTATTGATGTTGGCTAACTTTATCATTATTGGCTGTATTTTCTATTGAGATATAAGTTACTTGAAGTGTAGTTTCGTAACTGATATTGTTGCGGTATTGTTTTTCATTGTGGTAACTGTTTATGTTTTATAGCATGTTTAGCATTGGATTAGTTCCATAAAAAAGTGCGCAATGCCTGGTGTTTGATTCCCAGGTCGAGTAATAAGTTATTGGGCTTTTAAGGCAGAAAATTCTCACCAGCCTGGAGTTTGGGTTTGCACCCGGTTGATGGCAAAGTTCGTCGGGTTGACGATATCGTCAAAGTGGCGGAGAACACCTGGATAAGAGACGCCCAGAACCTGGAAGTGTGGCAGAAAAAAGGGTAGGCCTATACCCAGCAGTTGGGGATTCCGGGCTGATATGTTGATGATGTCGGTAATGGGTTTGCCCGTTATTTTATAAGTCCTACTAATATGATAGATGCGAAAGTTTGTTTGAAAGGATGACTGGATGTATGTTACTCTTTCACGCAAAAATTACTTAGGATTTATGGAGAATGATATTTGGAACAGGGATAGATAATAATTAATGGTCTGAATTCAAAATATTCTATTTTACATAGGCCTGCATGGGCACAGTATAAAACGTCGACAAAAGGTGCACGGTTCGGGTTGGTCGTTTCCTATGGAGAAGAACCGGCAAGAAACTCCAATTACCACATGCGATTCATTTTATCCCGGTAGTATAGTACTGCCAAGATAAAAACTATCCTATATCTATATCCTGCCTACCCGTGGGATAATTACAGAACAAAACATGGGCGAAGTCGTGGGTATAAACTAGTTACACATAACTGGTGAAAATATGTCGATGTACCACACTTCTGCTTAACTCTTATGGAATTACAGGCGTGATATAAGGTGTGCTTTACAAATCGAAGGAAAATTACGAGCACGCCTTAAAAACTCCATTCGTTCAAGCATCCATTGCTTTAAATTTCACACTATCGTTACTTACATCCAGTAGAAGCTTTCAAGCGATTGAATTTCACCGTCCGACATCGCGCTTCGGGCCATATGTTGCAACTTGTGACTTTCCTATTGAATTTTATTTATCCCCCAAGCTATATCGATGCTAGGTGGAGCGATATCGATACATGTTATAAGTGAACCGATAAATATGGCTATTTTATCAATCTGATTTGTAAGAACGAATTTGGAAGTTATATCGTTGCGTTTTCAACTTGAGGGAAATTATAGGAAATGAGTCTAGACGTACTGAGTGAATGAATATTTTCATGAAAATTATATTATGTGAACGCAGACGTATCAATTATCCCAAAATTAGCCATTTGTCTGTTTCTTGGGGATCAAAATTACAAATTTAAATTAAATAAAATAGTTGTGCTCCCAATTTTTAAACTGATGCAATGCGATGTCACGAAGAGTACTGTCTGTGAACAAATTCATTCATTGTGGGCACAAGATAGTTCCTTAAAGCATTTGTGTTGGAAAGAAAAACCGCAGGCTTTTATTGGCATAACACACAGCTTACAAGCTTTAATAGTCTAATAAATAAATAGGTCCACCTTTTCAATGCAACCTCATTGCCAACACCATAAAATTTATATCAAGTACAGTCATGTTTAACTACGCCTAAACAGCTTGTTTTCATTACACGTAATGTGTTAGTTAATAAAATAAAATATAAAAATAAAATATTATGAAAACAAGCATAAAACTTCGCTACACTATCAGAGGGACATAAATTACAGCTGACGTGAAAACATGGAGTGCCAGGCATTCGCCACCATGCCAGAGGATTGATTAATACCGCCTGCCTACTTTTGCACAGAAACGTGGCTTTTAAGTGCGTTAAAACATTACGTTTTAGGGTTTAGTTTTAAAGGCTATTTTAGTGACGTTTGAAAAAGTTTCATAACAGCTGTTTAGCTGTTACTGTTGTCTGCGACCTTTGTCCGCGTGAAATCAATATAAAACATTAAAACATCCCTATTTGAATCGGATTTTGTTTACAAAATCAAGGGTTTAATTTTATTGGCGCGGCTCATTTAAAAAAGACGCGGCGGGACGAGCGGTGCGTTGCGCGGCGCTTTCAATCCAAACATATGGCGATGTATAAGAGCGCTTACGACGAAGCGTTATAACGCGCGTTTGTTTGAAATGCAGCACTGCCCGCGGCGGACACCGCTGCTCCTCGCGCACCGCAACGCGCGCCGCGTCTCCGAAAACAACATCGTACATTGCAAAATATATTATTATTAAATATTTTGGTAACGTATCTCTAATCATCAGCACGGCTACAAAAGTACGAAGAGTAAGCACCTAGCGTTAGCTTGGGTCTAGGTACGAGAGGCATACTTGTAAAGCGCCGCTCATTATGAAAAGGCTTTAATTATTAGAAAATATTTTAGCTGAATGATATCGGTATCACAAAGCTTCGACGACGCCGGCTTATTTAACAATATCGTCAATATATTGCGGAACGGGATGAACAGGGTTCAGTGCATTTAAACATCGCCAGAATAAGGTAGACGTCGTTTAACAAAGATTTTTCGTTTTCACCAACATTGCAGGACGCCTAAATGTGCGAACTACTAGGTATTGTCCAACCATAAGTATGTAGCACAATTTAGCAATAGTACCTAATATTTTTGTAATATAATTTCTTATTCCAATAACTTTCCAATATACTTTTCGTAAGATGTGCTACAGACAACATAAGTAACAAATGCAAGAAAGCAATTAAATTGTTTTAAATTGGGGAGAATTAATTGTCAATTTTCAGTTTAAATGGTGCTTGAAATTCCTTGGTCATTTTCACCAACAGCCCTCCAAAAGAAAAACATAAGCCAATGATAAATAGGTACCCTTACATAAACAATAAGTACGTATTATAACAAGCATCCGCCAAAAAGCAATAAGGCTAAAAAACAAATTTTGTTTAATTCGTTCGCCAAGTGCAATTTGAAGGGAAAATGGTGGAAAGTTTTTCGAAATAACGCCTTTGCTCCACCATTCGTCTCCCGCGCCACCGTCACGTTCCTTATTTTATTGTTCCCAGAAAACTTCTACAGAAATTTCGCTTCGTAAACAATGTGGATAGATAAATAACATACAAAAATCGACCTTAAAGGAGAAACTTTTAGTTTTCTATAAATTTTCTTAACAAAGGCATTTCTTTGTAAAAGTTATTTATTGATACTTAATCTTACTGTGCCAAATCTTAGATAAAAAAAAATGCTCATCCTGATTTGAAAATATCCTACACAAAAACATTTAAGCACTCTGCAATGTTCCCACTGCTGGGTCACAGGCCTCCTCACTATAAGAGGGAGTGGGCTGTAATCCACCACGTGGGCTCATTGCGGGTTAGATGTCACATGTCTTCGATCTTTTTAGTTCTAGGATATTTTCTTACGAAGTTTTCCTTCACCATTTTGAGAGCAGCAGTGATGAAATAAATTACACAAATTTTTAATTTAAATAAAATTTGCTTTGAAAATATGCTACTCATTAACATTTCACTAAACCTAGCTTTATTTGATCGATATTGTTCAAGCCTTTAAACAAGAGAATTTCTTTTATAGCTTAAACCTACTATTTCCCTCTAGAAAATGTCTAAAATACTTAACAAATACATTCCATTTCTATATTAAAACATTTTTATTCCAAAGCCGTTAATAAGTTGAAATTCCTTAATGTGTAACTGCGTACAATGATTGATTTACTTTTCACATTGGTTTCAACGAACTAAACCAACAGTGAGAGCCCTTGAACCAATTAGAAAAGCTCGCTATGAGGTTGTTTTCTTGTTATTGACAGAGTTATTGGTCTAAAAGTTTAATTAACGATTTTTATACGCTCTATAACAACCAAGTTCATTAGAATTTGAATTACGATTTATAGCGACTGAATAGAGTTTTTAAAATAAAATTAACTATTTAGGTAGTATCAAGATCATTATGGCGGTCAGAGTTAATGTTGGTTATGTTGGCACGAAGATTTTTCTGGTGTACTGACCAAGTTAAAGTATATTGTCAGAGTTTTTACACCGGTAATCTTAGGGGTCACCTACTCGAAAAGATCGTTGGATGTTTTGCTCATCCAAACAATAATGTTTTTAGGATGCTGTTGCAATTGCCTCGTTTTTGCAGTGCTTCAAAAATGTTTGCGATAGCCCATACTGATGGGTTTCATGCCATCATCCGCAAGAAAACAGCCTCGCTCTTGAGTAGAATATCAGGCAGTCACAATAGCATCCTGAAAGCTGTGGCGGCCGATACTTCCTCGACCATAGTAAGGCAATTGGTGAGAAGACTTATACCCTAGTATTTCCTGTTAAAGCTGATAGATCTCTCATTAATAATTTGTCTTTAATTAAATTACTAACAATAGTGTTTAAGTGCAAACCTGTTACTAACAATTTATGAATATCATTGTAGTCCGAAATAAATGATTTTATTTTATTATTGTGAAATACTTTTCATTTTATAAATCGATGGTTTAGTCATTCGGGTAGGCATTTTTCTAACAGGTCGTCAGTCTAGTGGTCGATAGGGCTACTGCTGAGTTCACAGCTACGGTTCTGGGTTCGATTCACATGTCTGTCAAAATGTTATTAAGTTTGGGTTTGTACCCGATTGATGGCAATTATCTTACCACTATTAAATAGGACTTAAAGATAAGTGGCGGAATGTGGGTTTAGGTACTATTAGGTAGCTACTCCTCTGCCCAACCCGATTACAAGCGTGATGTAATGTATTTCAAAGAAACTCCAGAAGAGAAGCGAAAATATTCTGACATAATATTTTGTGCGCGATAGATAATTATCTTAAACAAAGTTTAAGTTCCATGTTCCGTATCAACATTTTCAAACCCAATTTTGGTATTTTTTTATTTGTGTATCGAATGCACTAGCCTCAACCGAAATACCCAAACCGCCACGCAAGCATGACGCGGTACAAAAAGCTATCAGAGCTAATTGTGTGCCAACCAAAAGAAAATTTCGATGGAATGAACTGATCACCCCCCTCGATAAGAACCCATTATTGTAAACTTTGAGTGTTCCAAAGAAACTTGGTGCATACGCCCATATATTTAACAAGACTTAACGAGTACGGTTTTTATTTTATTTTCGCGTGATTGTATTTAGGTACGGTTTATCGACAAGTTTACACCAATTTCGGTCGCAGTAATAACCGTAATTTTGAAAAGAACGACGGGTTTCGACTGTTAAATTAGTTTTATTAGGTTATATTTTGAGTCGTCTGGAAATGAGTTTGGATTAGGTGCTGGGTCCGTTTTATGATAATGTCTTATTTGTTGAGGAAACGGTTTTTAGGGTCGTTGGGTCAAGGTCAAAGTAAAGCCAGGCAGATGTGGGTGGAAACGCCGAGTGGGGACGTTCCAGAAAGAATTACAGACATTGACCTTTTGGTGATGTTCTACAGTAAGGTTAGGTGCGTTACTCGCTGACGGCGTGCATGTAAGATATGTATTGTCTACATGATATAAGAAGTTTGATAGGAATAGGGTAGTTGCAGGTGACGACCTACAGTTTCTGCATACCCTCATGGGAAAAAGGCGTGTATTTATACATGCGATTACTTATTATAAGCCTGTGTAAGACGTTGTAGTTATAGTTCAGTTTCTAAAAAGATTACATAATCTAAACTAATATTATAAAGAGCAAATATTTGATTGCTTGTTTGTTACGATATAACTCGAAAAATTCTAGATCTATTTAAAAAATTCTATCACCATTAGTAAGCTACATCTTCACCGAGTAACATAGGCTTTATTATATCACAATTTTCGCGGGCAAAGTTGCGGGCGAAGTGTTAGTTATGTCAATAAATTGAAAATGAGAACGTTTTATTGGCAAGTTACTAACCCAATTTACGTACGTTACTAGCGTGTTCATACTAGGTAAGTTGTTACAATACCTACTTGAAATACAATACTAGGCTTATCCCGTCTACGAAACAATTAAACACATAATAATTTACTATTAAATGGAGTGCTTAAGGCATTTAAAACCACCAAGATTTTTATAGTGAAATCCACGCCTGCTTTGTAGGTGTTTTAAGGTTGAACCTCATCTTTCGGCACGGAATCGCACTTTTCCGTGCTCCTATCGTTTTCTGTAGCTCAGCACCAAGACAGAAACAGAGCAGGAACGCTATAGCACGCGGCATCATCGATGTTACGTTCGGCACCCTTAAAAACGACGTAGAAATTAGATCAAATAATTGCGGTGCGGACTGGGTAAAGAAAACGACATTCTATTTTGTCCGTCAGACAGGTAATACAAAAATATTACACACGTATTTTTTGTTTTATCAAAATATAAAAAAAAAAAATAGTTAAAACTCATTAAAATTGGAGACTGGGGGCTTACTACGTCACAAGTAGGTATAAAAACTACCTACACGTGACATCATGCGCCATTTCAACTCAATATATCTCCGTAATTTTATGACCACGTGAAAAAAGAAAAATACGTGTCAAATACTTTTTAAAAATCTACCCGATAGACAAATAAAAAAAAATGTGATCATCCCCTATTACCTAGGGCCTAGATAATATCATTCTTCCAGGTATAACGATGTTCGAAAATTCATAAATGCATTTGATTTGCATGTGCTACGGAAAAACTTAAATAATTTTATTCAATTAATGTAATTTATATAGTTGAAAGTAGTTGCAAAAATACGAAACAGTTTCAAAGTGATAAGGCATAAGGTCTTGCCAGGCTTTCTGACGAGTTGATAGCTAACTAGATATGTAACATTTGTTATAATCACTGAGCTCATATTGATTAGTTACTAGTCTACAATATCCTTCATTTTAATCAAAATATAACGTTAATCATTATCAACGTATCCAGGAACTGAATCAGCATTGATTGACATTTTAATAATTAAACGAAAGTAATTATCGCGGAATGATGGTAGCGTGTCACTATGATTGATGACTTACTATCTGTTGTCATCGCTGCGATGTAAAGGACTGTACAAACCAAAGCGGATTCCGTGCGTTATCTGAGATGCTTTGGAGCTGTGGTGTATCCACCGAAGCTGTGCAGAGATGCGTACTGGCTAGAGCATAGATGTGTGTACAGACAACTCACGCCCAGTTTAGCGACGGCTGCATACCGCACGCTGCTCACCGCATCCCATTTACCGCTCGCCGCTTTTCTTCGCTGTTCGATGTTGCCGAGTGACATTAAACATAAGTCCTCTCTGCTCAACCGTTTCCACTACAGCTAAGCGAAGACGAGAAGTATAAAAAATAGTGCGTGGAGTCCCTCCGCGCGGAAGACGTGAAATTTCGTAATACTATACGCATGCGTTCGGGTGCCACGCATTCACTCTCGTTATTTTATTGAGCTTCTAAATAATATTTTGTTGTTTTCTTGTTGTATTATTTTTATTACATAATTAGTACATAAGTTTATCGAGGTTATTCTACTCATGGAAATTGAGCGAAGGCTGGTCACGCCGAAGAGTCGAATGCATGACTTTTTGCACGCCATCTTGCGTAGGTACCTAGTAGAACTATGTAGTCACAAATCTTGTAATACTGCCATCTCTTAGTGAGTTTTAGAAAATATTCCGCCTCCATGGTAACGTTAAACTTGTTGGAAGTCGCATAAGAAGT
The DNA here is from genome assembly GCA_963082945.1 of Cerastis leucographa. Classification (NCBI taxonomy): domain Eukaryota; kingdom Metazoa; phylum Arthropoda; class Insecta; order Lepidoptera; family Noctuidae; genus Cerastis; species Cerastis leucographa. Next base: position 4,019,846 of record OY720381.1, on the reverse strand, counting down.
TTCAATTCAATAACGAAACACGATTAGTGTTTCACAAACACACCTCCTCTCCTCTCGTCTCGACTTCGGTGGAGTTCGGACCTTAAACGTGTAGCTCATAGCTTAAAGACAAGGTTTGAGCGACGATTGTTTTAATGATTAGGAAGTCATGCAACTGTTAGTCACAGTTTGAACACTATAGTTAGTTGATTATGTCTAGCAAATTTCGTCCGGCATCCCGCTCGGGGTTGACCTCAGTTTGACCAGAGCTTTATTTAGTTTTGATGTTCACTAAGTTGGAGTGTCATCATCGACCTCTATTATTAGTTTGGGGACGTTATACAAGGTGTTATTTTGCATCCTCGTCAAATTCAAGGAGGTAACTATGCTAATGATTCTCGTCCCGAATCAATAATAAAGTGGGTAGATATTTTTTTTTTTTTCTTATTTACGGAAATCGGTAAGTGTGAACCACCCGTGTTTTATTCTCGCTCTATAACCGCACTTCCACACATACAAACAATCTCAAACGTTTATTCGATAATTTCTTATTCCCTAAACTACCAACCACTCTAAACCACGGGTTATTCTGAAATACTGACAAACATAAACAACCAAAAAATCAGTGTTTATTAATAATTGACTAGGTACCGTAATTTTAATTTATTATTTATGTCTTTTGTGACAACATCCTGAATTTTGACGAGGATGCAAAAAACACCTTGTATATTGTACGAAGGTGTAATCAAAGTCTGAGTGTGGAGTTTAGCTTTTGGACTTTGAATATTGACATGAACTAACATTGATTATGAATGAGTTTTTTCTTCATTATATCTAGTTTACTACATACGTGTAAAAGTTTTCATTGTTTGTCCAGAAAACCATAAATCAATACTTTTAAGTAGAAACCTCTATAAACGTTTCGGTTATAGCCCATAGTTTTCTTTACCACCAAATATTTTCAGTTCGAAATTCCAACCAAAACAATTAGAAACAGCAACGAACAGTACACAGTATATTCTCAAGAAATATAACGTCTGCACTCCAAAGTAGATTTGCGCGAATTCATGAAGCCCCCTACAAATGGAAGAAGGCACACAACAATAACAAACGATATTTCCTCTGTAGTCGCGTGCAATGGTGGCGCGAATCTGTTTTCTCTCAATGATTTGTCTCCGAAACGTACCGAATCTCTGCTGGGCGCTAGCCAAATGTGCAATTTATAAAAGGTTATCTACACAATCAAGACGTCCTTTATCTGTTATTTCATAGAGTTCACAGTCTCTTGTTTTATCTGCAACAATACATTTGTAAGTATGTAGCTTGAATTCCGTTGTGCTGCTAGGCTAGTGGCAGTCGAGCCACTCGACTCTTCCGTGATCCTTCCCTGAAAATAATATTTTATTATTGTCATAATATCTGTTTTGATGGTCTCTGTTGATGTTTACTTGTTTTTGAGTATTCGAAATTAACTTATTGTGTATTTTATTGAAGAGGAGTAATGGGTTAGAGGCTTCAAAATGTAACGTTTAAAAATCACTAGCTTTTGCACCCGTCTTTGCTGGCCTGTTGGTTGGAAATTATCTCATAGGTATGTATTGCCGTGGTAAAGAAATTCTTTGTCCTAAATCAGGTCATGGTCAGCCGTTGAACGAAGGTTCATCAAACTCCGCTCGGCTGAAGAGGTAACAGACGGGGACAGTTAGTGTGTGCTTTCATATTTATAGTATTAGTATTGAGTATACGGTTTATTCCGTTCTAGTATCAAAAACTAATACCAATGCTATTTGTTTCAACTACCAGTGTTTGAAAAAAATACCAGTGCTATTAGTGTAGTAGGAATAAAATCTATTATACGCTGCAAATCCCAGTCAGTGTCTTCTACAAAACCGATTCCAAAACTTTTTATTGAATGTTATTAAAACATATATATCCCCTTGTAACACAGGAACCAATCTTAAACCACAAGTAATTCAATATTTTTTGTCTCTTCTCTTATACATCACAAAATCTATAACTCCGATAATGTAGCTTATAATAATCAGATTATCTGTGCACTTAATTTTTCAAAGCTTCAGAAATTGTGATGAACAGTGCACAATTCTTAAGTGAATCTTGTCTGCATAAAATAAAAATGGCCGCCTCTCGGCTTATACCACACAGGCTTCTGGCATCTCTGACCGATGGTTGATGACATTAATTAATTAAAAGAAAATTTACTTGAGTGTCTCTTTTGCGTTTCCTTTTTTTTATGATTAAAAGCGTTAGGCTTCCTTTGTAGGTTCTGTTTTGTGTAGACTAAGGTTGAGTTTTCTGTAACTCAATCGGTGTAGTGCCTTTTGACTATACAGTTTACCTTACACAAACTCCATACATTTTACTAAAAATGTGTCATTTAATTTCAACAAACTTCATATTTAAAATAATAACATATCTTCTTTCTGGGCTATAATAGGTAATTGTAACGTTTTTACCAAAACAATAGAGAACCTCTGACAGCAGAAATCACAACAATCCCAAAGATTAAGACAACAAAAGGCTTTAAAAATAGGTCACCGCTATTCAATTACTGCAGGATTTGTAAAAACAATAAATTTCAATGTATAACAAAATATCCTTGCTTCCCCCATTATTGTTGTTTTATTAGGCACTTCGCTTGTTTTAAAGTTCTCGTTGAAACAGAACATAAAACACCACAAGCTGTATTTCACACGTCATTAACAAAGTTGTCGTTTTTAAAGTTATTTACTATGTGTTCAACATGCAACTGGAAAAAAACACTAATGAGCCTATTCGAATTCTTTCATCGCATTACGTGGAAAAATGAAGTGATTTCATGAGGGGGAGAAGGGGGTGAACGAACCACCCTGAATTTTTGCACGACCACGAAATGTCTAGTATTTCAGAACACCAGGTCTAATATAAAGTTGGCCATCATTTGACTGTACGAAGTTGCCTCTAAATGTTTGAAAGGGGAACCCATTTCAGTCGAAATGCAGCTTAATTAAAGTTTAGCCGTGCTGTTGAGAGGGAATGGCCCGCCCTCATAATTTATTCCTGCGGGATATAATTCGGCCGGATTTAGTAACAAACGCGCCAACGAAAACGTTTAGGGTTTATCCAGATTTCTATATAAACATGCTTTGAAGGGCAAGCTACTTCGAGCGATCGAAATTAAATTGAAAGGTGTTGGACATAAAGTTTAAATTTCAGCAGTCTGTGGTTTCAGCCTTTATTTTTGCTTGGAAACGATCCGCATTTTTCACAATTACTTGGACGTTTCCACGTAAATCTATCTTCTTTGTCTCGCGGTTGGATTTCATTTAAGGAACAAATCGCAGCATTGACTCCTTTTGTATTAAATTCGGAGCTATCGCTGACAATTATTCTTAGCTTTAACTCTTGAATCATTTACCATTGGGAGTTCTGTTAATTGATTTTGTAGGTAAGGAATTTCAGTTACGGAAAATGGGACGGAGGAACAAAATAGTTGAATTGTGGTAATACTGAAGCTTACAAAACACGTGAATTCTAATGAACATTACAAAACTTGTGAAAAAGATTGTGATTCATTCACATTGTTTCAATTTTGCTGGCATTGCTATTCAATTCGTTTTTGAATGACATGTCTGAGTAGTTATTGACTTCATTGTAACATGAGATTTCCACTTAGGTAAATAAATGTATGTGATAATCCAGTGCATTGACAAGACAGTACGTTATACATATACACAAATGGAGAAAAACAATAACCGACTTAGAAATGTCCGTCAAAGTCAAAGTCAAAGCATTTATTTCAATTATACCATTACAGGCACTTTTGAAAGTCAAAAAAAAAAACAAAATAAAACGCAAAGCTACAGTCCCAGTCACAAGGCATAATAACTTATGAAAGTACTGTAGTTGCCCATTCCGTAGCGTAGATCTCTATGGAGAAGAACGGACAAGAAACTCCATGGACACACTTTTAAATCAAAATATGTTACAAAATCTTTGTTACATCATTCATGTTAAGAATTACAAATATATGAGAACAATGTAGAAATACGGGCAAGTTAAGAGCGTCCAGAGTAAAAGATTAAGTCCAATCTGTATTATTCAATACCTAACAATGTTCTTATTTCAAAATATCTTTAGAACATAAGAGTACAAAAGGCGATGGCGATGATTTTTGGCGATGAATTATTTATTATTTCTCTAATTTAAACTCGTCTAGTTACATGCCAAGCACAAACTTCTGGGCAAGTAACTGAATTGTTAGTCGATTCCAGTCCAGTAAGATAAGATAGCTGAGTTTATACTAACGTTTAGAAATCTTGGTCAGTGAACTATTAATAATAAAAAAGGTTTTGTACTTTTATCGGATTCTTTTTTCAGCTTTAATTGAACGTTTGTAGCGGCATTTCAAAAAGTACGACAGTACCATATAGATATAAAGGGTGTAAAACACTTCTTAACGAAGCCGAAAGGCACTGGTTCTCCCTGTCATTGCGATCATTTTTTTGTTCTACACCATACCTGGGAACCTTCTAGTTACGGAGATATTAGGGGTCAAAATTCCAACCTTTTGACAAGTATTTTTTTAAATACAAGTTTTTAATGTAAGATTTTTAAACACTTCCACGACCCCCGTACTATTCAATCCGTCCATCAGCACAATGTTTTGAGTGCGTTACATTGAGTTCTACCACAAAACATGATTTTACACCCACAAAAAAAAAGTCGTTTCCCAGCAATAATTTTTGCGTAAAGTTACTTAGTTTTATGTACAGAATGCTTGGTTGACGGCTTCGTGATGAGGTGATTTACACCTTGTATGGTGCTGTCGTACTTTTGGAAAAGGACTTTTGGAAAGTTCTTCATTTGAGAGATCTCAAATGAAGAGCTAAAATCAAAATTCTGAAACGCGCTTTTAAAGTTATCCACGACTAAAGAGCATATAGAAAAACCCAACAAAAACTGTCCATCATTAGCCCACTATAAAACACCCGTCTGGTAGGACGAGCCTCCTTTTTCTGTTCAGAATAAAGAACTTTACACCCTATTCTTCATATCCCCTAAACGTTCATGTTATTTTTGTTTCTTGCAATCTGTAGATCGAATAGGTATAGTTCTAGCTCGCTTACTATGCTCGTGTCAAACACGCTTAATTATTTCAGAATCAAGAACAAGTAACACGGTCTATCTAATTCTGTATAATATGCTAGAAGTTTTCAAATAACAATTAAGACTGCGAACTAGCATGATCACGGCCAGAGGCCAAGCACAAAAGATAGTTGATAACTTTGTTAAAACTTAGAAATGAGATAAATTCTCTAACGGAATATTATTTGTAGTGAGGTCGAGTAGATAGTTTAGCTTGTGTAGCCCAAAATGATGTTTAGGAATTTATAAAGGTTGGCTTTTCAATAAATTATAATTTGAGAATATTTTGGTGATAGAGAAAATTTATTTTCTGTAGTCCAGCTCATTTTCATTCATTATTTTTTTATACGTATTGATTACATATTTACACGGTGTAAATCACCTCATCACGAAGCCGTCAACCAAGCATTCTGTACATGAAACTAAGTAACTTTACGCAAAAAATATTGCTGGGAAACGACTTTTTTTTGGGGGGTGTAAAATCATGTTTTGTGGTAGAACTCAATGTAACGCACTCAAAATATTGTGCTGATGGACGGATTGAATAGTACGGGGGTCATGGAGGTGTTTAAAGTAAAAATCTAACATTAAAAACTTGTATTAAAAAAAAAAACTTGTCAAAAAGTTGGAACTTTGACCCCTAATATCTCCGTAACTAGAAGGTTCCCAGGTATGGTGTAGAACAAAAAAGTGATTGCAATGACAGGGAGAACCAGTGCCTTTCGGCTTCGTTAAGAGGTGTTTTACACCCTTTATATTAAAATATTTTGCAAAACAAAACCAAATAAAAGAACATTGGAAGATAAGTAGCCCATCGGCATCAGGAACACGGTCCAGGTTGCCGGTGGTTAGGGCACCAGAGAGAGGAACCTTCTCACTATGAGTACTTCTTTCTGAATCAGCTCCTTGACCCAGCAGCGCAATGAGAGCCTTCCAAGGTGTTGGTCGAGGCTCTGTGCTTGTAGTCCATTGACCGAAACGACTATCGGTACAATGACTGCAGAGTCCACGCTCCACATGTCGAAAAACTCGTGTGCTAAGTTAAGATACTTCCTTATATATGTTTTTATAATATTTCATTCTCTGCTTTACGATTCCGGCGTATTTTTGTTAGGATTTGAAATAAGTGGCAAGGTGTTTGCACTGTTGCAAGCGCCATGATAACAGATCTGACTTTATCCGTGATCATGGCGCTTGCTAAAGTGCCGACATAATTATCAGGAACTTAAAACAATTAGTAAACACGGTATTTTTTTTAATGTTTCTGATAGTGTTAGTAATCGTGTCAGTTTAAAAATTATAAAACTTCATTTTCTTTCTTCAAGTAAATGTCTAGTTTCTTTAAAACGAACGAGAGACTGGTTATCAACATATTTTTTTTATAAAAACTCTCGAACAATTATAAAAAATCTATCAAGAAATCCATTCTAACCGAACCTTTGTCTGTACGTCTCATGAATTGTTAGCAGAATTTTTATTACTTCAGACAGACATCTTTAATTAACGAGTTAATTAAAAAATGTAATTGCCATAAAAAGAAAAAGAATTTCTATGAAAATAATAATCCAAAGATTTTATTTCTTTGCGTTTTCTCTTTTAGATTTTCAAAGGCGTACATAAGCGGAATTGTAAAAACTAATGACTGTTCATTTTTGGGTTTTGTTTTCACAGTATTAAAGTCCAAAATGGACTTGATAGTGGGACGGATAATAGATATTCTACAACAATTGCATATAATATAAGTGACCAACACGTCGCTCCATGTAAAATAATGGTATTCAGCTGCATCAGGTATTACTGAAAGCCGACCATAAAAAAGTTGGGAAAGCCAGGCTGCTGATGATGATAAGTGACCAACACAGTAGTGATGTAATTTACGGACAGTAGTCAATTTGTCTATTAACCCTTGCTATACCTCATTACCATTACATTTCGTATCCAAAGGTGAGAATGATTTGTATGCCTTTGAAAACCGCCGGTGAAACCTAGTGACAACAGTAAGAAGCGCCGCCGGCCGGATTTTGTAAAGCCGATATGAAAGGTTACAATCCGGTCTTGGAAAATGTACAATACATAGCAAAGTGAGGCCTTTGCTGAATCGGAGAATATTATAATAGGAGGATATGAGAGGGTTGGCAGTGAAATGGATGTCTGCTAGGTAATATTCTCTCTTCTATTGATGCGGGTTACATGGTACATGCAGTCAGCAAAATGCATGCAGGGCTAACTGTCCAGGGTGCGGCAGACGTCCGTATACAAGGTGTTGTTTTGCATCCTCCTTCCATTCTATCCTTAAGGAGGTAACTATTCTAATGATTCTCGTCCCGAATCAATAATAAAAGGGGTAGGTAATTCTTTTTTTTTTGTTATTTACGGAAACCGGTAAGTGAACCACCCGTGTTTTAAACGCGCGGCCGTCTAATTCCCGCCCTATAACCGGGCTTCCACACATTCAAACAATCTCAAACATTTATTCAATAATTTCCTATTCTCTAAACCACGTGAAGGGGTAAATTCTGAAATACTGACAAACATAACAATAAAAAAATCAGTGTTTATTGATAATTAACTAGGTACCGTAATTTTAGTTGATTATCTATGTCTTTTGTGACAACCTCCTGAATTTTGACGAGGACGCAAAACAACACCTTGTAAGTAAGTACACAGTCTAAGATGAACCCAATTGAACCAAGTTGTGACGGGTAGCCAGAAGCTCGAAAGGGTCACAACCAGTATGGTGTTTCCTAGTAACTGCAGTGTTGTGAAGGTCAAATTGCCATTCTGACCTTCATTTCGTTCCATGTAAAGTAATGTATTCAGCTGAATTTAGTTAGACAGGACTTAAAGAGAATCCCATAGTACACAAATTATGTCTGACTTGTCTGGGTTTCATAAATTCTCCAATATACGTATTGCAGCATTACATCTACTTTTTCACAATCCATTTATCATAATACTTTTCATTTACCTTCATAACGAGTTAAATTATGGTACGAAATTAAAAAAAAAAAACTATCACCGACAAGGGACGCCACTAAATTCGCCGAGTGAAATGAAATTATCCGCATATGTTGTATATCATATTAGGAGCCCGTCCGGAGCGCCCCTAATTTAACTGTTTATATTCATAGCGCCAACTCCATGTTGTATCGCTGGAGAGGCTTTATTTATCTCGTGAACGACAAATTTGTGGGTGAAAAGCATGGGACTTTTATAAACAGTCCATGTGTGTTCTTTTTTTTCTGTTTCGAAAAAGTCGGTTTTAATTGCGATTTCGTGAATTTTATTAAATTCCTAATGAAATTTTTAAGCTTTATATGTTAAGTTGTATATAACGTTGATTTTGGCCAGTGATCTTGTGGGCAAATATAAAAAGGGACCAATTGCCAAATACGACAAGCCAAGCCTAAATAACTGGACCAGGCAAGAAACAGGCGTTTAAGGTAACTGCTCATTTATTTATAGGTAAACATACGTTATTTCATAAGTTACAAAAAAACATATTTCACATCTATACATCTACACACATAAATAAAATTGAAGTGTCTGTTTGTAATATTAAAATAACCGCTTTTTACTACATGCATATGAATGTATATACCAAAATAACTTTTTTTTAATAGGGATGATGGTAAAGAAAACGAAATTCTATTTTGTACGTCAATCAGGTAATACAAAAATATTAGATACGTATTTTTTGTTTTATCAAGTTAACAAAAAAATACTTAGTTAAAACGCATTAAAGTTGGAGAGTGGGGGCTCTTTACGTCACAACTAGGTATAAAATGTACTGAGCCGTGACGTCATGCGCCATTTGAACTCAAAATAACTCCGTAATTTTACGATTACGTGAAAAAAGAAAAAATACGGGTCCAATACTTTTTAATAATCTACCCGATAGACAAATAAAAAAAAAATTAGTCACCATCCCTATTGTTGTCTGTCTGTCTGTTTGTTCTGGCTAATCTCTACAACGGCTGGACCGAATTTGACAGGACTTTCACTGGCAGATAACTGATATAATAAGGAATAACTTAAGCTACTTCTATTTTAGAAAATTCTAATTCTACGCAGACGAAGGCGCGGGCACAGCTAGTTTTTACTAAAAAAAAGTACGTCTGACCATCACAAGGAAATTTTCAGCGAGAAACACAATATTGCTGTCCATTTTATAAAATTTTAAAATACACCCTTCAACATTAATGTAGGTCAGCCAAATAATTAAAATTCAGACGGTGAAGGAAAACACCGCGAGGAAACCCATGCATTAATAACAAATTCTCATCGTGCTTTATACTTTGAAAGGGATGGTGGAAGTGTTGTGATGGGCGAGGATTATATATTGTACAAGTACCTTCCGACATGGGTTATTTCAAAACACACTATCTGCACAGATTTCCATGGAAAGAAAATTATGAAAGGTATTACAAGGCCTAAAAATCGACATAGATGAATAAAAGATACTGGCCGAATACATAACCTCCTACTTTTATTGAATACCTATAACTACACAGTTTTACAAATTGACAATTGTCATATTTTGCTGACAGACATCCATTGACAAAGACTTGAAACAAGAATATAAATAAGTAGAGAGCTGGCACACATTCCATTATTATTATTTCTACTTATCCCAATCAAAAGGAGTTGGAGGACGATAAATAAAATAATTAAAATTCGTGCCTCCGAAATTGACTGCTTGACGCTTTACACTTTGTTAAAACACAATTTTGAATTAAATTATACAAGTTTCTTATGAATTGATGGTGTACATCTTTTCATTAAAATTGTTCGGCTACAACGTTTTATAAGATCTGTAAGTCGGATTTCGCAAAATAAAACTAATTAAAATGGAGGGAAACCAAAATCCTTTTGCGGATTCGCGCCGAAATTCGGAAAATGGACGAGGATATTGTTGGAGTCGTAATGGAAAGGAAACCGGGTTATGATCATTAAAAATTTAAAGAATGTAAGTAATTAAGGTAGGAGTGGTAAATCGAACAAAAGAAGCGATAATTATGTAAAAGAGGATGGCTAAGAATACAGTGACATACTAAGAACGACAACAGATGGTTTCTTGGCACTTGTTTCGGATACGGGTAGGCAGAAGTCTGAAAGTCTGACCACCAGTCTGAGGTTAGTTTACGACTAGCGTATTTATCTGCGCGCATAAGCTCTTTGGATACGCGCGTACACGCGCATCCTCTTTTGCGCTTCAAAATATGGAACGCGCGTACATGTGCTTATTCTGGCGTGTTCGCGCTGAATGAATGAACGTGCCGGAAGGCGTCTCTCGTGGTTTGTCTTTATACGCGCATCAACACTCGTGGAAGTTGCGCGTGAGGTAAAAGACGCGCGAATACGCCTACTCGCACTTATAAAAACGAGCTTAAACGCGCTGAAAATACGCTAATCTAAAACCGCCTTTACTAAAGGATTGTGGAATTACGGAGGTCATATAAACAGGCGCTCCATGTAAAATACAATTATTGAGTTGCATTTGGTTACACTAACAGCCAACCCCAACATAATTGACAAATATTACCACACTGCACACGTCTAAATCAGAAGACCAAGTTACGTAAATAATTTGAGCCAGTATATGAATAGAATATTATGTAAGTAAAACAAAAGCTTTATGTTATAATTCAAAAACCATAGGAACCACTTCAGAGCATTCCTAAGCAAAGTTTTAGTGGTTATGATAATGGTCTGAGTGATGGACTTGCAGCGATAGAAAATAAAAGTACCATTTTAATTACCTATGCTGAAGGTAATAAGGTAACAAAATTGAAGAAGTGCAACATTTGCTGATGGAGTGTATAAGGAGCAAGCATGAAAGGGAATCATTGATAAGAGAATTTAAATTAAGCATTCTGGACGTTGGGCTAATCCAAAACATTTTAGCAAATTCTAGATCGATGATTGAAAACAGGCTATGTGGCTTAGTGAAGAGGCCTAATCAATGATTCTCCTTCTAATGCATAGTTAGTAGATATTGAAAGTGTTAAAATAATAGTTTATTAGGTCCGATGGGGTTGGCATATCCGTATGGATTAAAACCCTTTTTAATAAAAAAGATGTAAAAAAGGTAATAAGGCAAGTCCTAAGGGAAATAAAATAAAATAAATCTTTATGTAGCTTTAGGTAAAGCTACGACAAACAAACAATCACAATTCCTATTCCTTTTTTAAATAAAAAACAAAATAAGATATTGTCATATCGTACTGTTCAAGCTGATAAAATATTTTACATGACATTTTTATTTTTATTTACCTGTCCTGTGGTAAATCTTCAGGCATTACCTGGTCTATTAAATCAATTCAGCAATGTAGGCTTCCGTTCTAACTTGAGCCTGCTTTTCTGACCACAATAATGTGTTTTAGGAGTTTTGAGTTACTGGGTAAATTTTCACTACAAACAAATAAAATATCCAAAAACAATATAGCACGTAACTGCTCAAACACGAAAATAATGACGAAATCGCATCACAGAATGTAGGAACATGGGAAAAAATTGTCGCAGAAAGTGAAAAATATGATACACAAAATCCCATATTGATTGACAAATTGTCTCATCGGGTGTGGAGTGTCGTACTACAGGAGTGACGTTTTCAATCTCCGAATGGTTTTTGCTGGGAAACGTTCACACGAATGTTTTTACGGCGTGTTGGATGTGCCGATAGGATTAGGATGTTTCCTTGAGTGTAGATGGTTTTGTTTTGTCATGCAGTGTGTTTATTACAACATGACATAACATCACGCCTGTGATCCCGAAGGACTAGGCAGAGGTCAATTACACCCCACAATTTAGCCAGTCAAGTTTAAATCCTGTGAAGGTTAGTTAGTTCATATGTATTAGGTCAAATCTTGCAACTAAATTTCCAACCAGTTCCCTTCAAACGATTGAGCTGAAATTTTGCACAAGTCTGGTGACAATATATTTTTATGACAGAATGATTTGATCTTGCAGCCAGGATCATCTCTTGCCTGCCAGGGCTACAGGATTACCCACCAGGGCTGCGGGACTGTTCGAAAGACATACCGTGGCCTTGGAACTCAAAGGGCTAAGAAGGAACATGGCTGTGTTGTAAGTCAGTACAAGTCAAGTCAAGGGAAGGGGTGCCCAGAGCAGGAGGGGTCATTCGATGATTCATCCCATCCGTAAAAAAAGGATCATCTCTTCACGAGAAAACCCCTAAACGGTAAATAGCACGACACGAAACTTTATGTATGAGTTCAATTTTGATGGATAAACCGATTTTTTTGCCAATCGCAGCCCACTGACTGCGACAGGCTATTTGCGTCGTTATTAAGAAGTGCAATGTGCAATGCAAGTGAATCATCGTGTGAATGCTTGAAAGTGAACCATATTATACATCTGACTGAAAATTATATCAGATGCTATTTATTATCTTTATCTCAATAAATATTCATAACTGACTAACATTTCTCAACTTGTACTACACAAAGTAGCAGGATTCCACCGGCTAGAACCAGTCCTAACCGGCCTTCAACTATTTCGCAAGCCCCCCCCTTTGATCGGGTTTTCGACTGCAGCATTCCATTGGCATAACTGTTGGCGATTCTGCGATAATAAGAAGAAACTTTCATTATGAGCTTCGATAAATGTGGCCTGGAATTCTGTGATGCTCTGTTTATATCTGAGCACTGAAAGTTGGCATTTTATGTGGTAAAAACTAACATTATCATGAACCAAAGGGAAAATTAGATTTTATACAATTACAACAAAAAAAATATCTATAACGTAACATTGACTGTAGCGATAGTGTGTGTGATAGTGAGTGTGTTAAAGAAGTTAATAAGAACAATCAATTAACAGTGAAGTAGGTAGTGTTGAGCATCAGGATCAGCCATGTGGTTCGTCAGCTCAGGATCAAGAAGAGTACCCAAAGCGAACCCTTAAACCGGTTATCAGATTTCAGTGTACCTAATTAAAAAAATGTATTACTAAATGATGATACGAAAAGGATTGATATAATTTTGGGAATTAGTTGTAAATTATTAATCCTTCATGAACGTATTGTATTCGAATTTGAGGAGCTCGTGGCTAAATAATAACAGCCGCCCGGGTCGATCTTTAAGGTTAAGCCGTGCTTGCCGAGGTTGGTCCGTGGATGGGTGACCATAATTACATACCGAGTTTCCTCCGTGCCTCGGAAAGCACGTTAAGCCGTTGGTCCCGGCTGTCATTTGTAGATCTTTGACAGTCGTTACGAGTAGTCAGAAGCCAAAAATTCTGACATCCAGTCTTACCAAGGGGTATCGCATTACCAAGCTACTGGGTCGTGGAAGTCAGATAGGCAGTCGCTTCATGTAAAATACTGGTACTCAGCTGCGTCCGGTTAGACTGGAAGCCGACCCCAAGATAGTTTGGGAAAAGGCTAGGCAGATGAGGCAGATGATGAACGTATTGTAATTTAAGAAGGGAGGTGTGATGTATGTGTTAATAATTAGTTTATGGGGGATGAGAGCACAAAATATAATATAGTTTATGATTGTCAAGGCGCGCCAGTCTGCGACTATACAAATAGTTTATTTTTCTATCACAGGTTTGTACTACATAGGTAGTGATAGAAGTGTCCTTTTAAGCAAGTAAATGCCTGTATTAGGACACTCCACTCTTCCGTAACTTAAATTTACGTAATGCATATACAGGATTAATACGCTGTGCTACCAAGTCGTCGTTGATTTCGTTCCTGCTATTTAAGTTACGTATCATTTTCGTATCATTTCGTGTGTGATTATATGGAAGTGTATTTCGTGTGTGATTAAAATTATTATAAGAATGTGTATGAAATATGAAAGCGATGTCCATCGGAAAAATTTTGGAGTTTAATGTGCACAAAGACGGTTGGAAACTATATGTCTAACGGTTATAACAATGCTTTGTTGTGAACAAGATACCAATGCTACCAAGTCGTTGTCGTTTGATTTCGTTTCTGCTATCCTCGTACGACTGTACGACTACTCACTGACTAGTGAGCAGCATTACCTGACCCATTTGCCTCTTTTTTGCTTTGTGAGATGGGTCAGGTAATTGTGCGGGGCACTGTACCTCCTTATTCTGCACGTACACCCCAATTTCGCCAGTTATGTTAAAGTCCCATTTAATAGAAGGCGAGCCTCGTGGATTTAGGAGTCCCAAGCGCGATTGCTGAACATAAAGTTCTGGGTTCAATCCGGATCGGGTATTTGTCAGCAGTAGCCACGGGGTCAAGACTTGTGTCCAGTTGATGCCAATAGGCTCACCCCCGATTATAAGGGTCTTAATCATAACTGGCGAAATGTAGGTGTACTATTAGGTACCTGAGCCTAACCCTTTTAGGATTAAAGGCTTCTTGTTAACTATGTCCAATTTTTCTTCAGTTTAAAATATTCAATAGAACAAACAAACAAATAATTGGCAAATAATTATTTCAAAGCCAGTAAAAATGCCAACAATTATTTGTTTAATTGAACCATCACACCAGCCACACGTCAGCCCCCACTATAATTGGCTAAGTGGGCCAGTGTATTCGATCCCGGGGTTGCGGTCACGCGAGGGGGGGCTTATACCTTGTGTCAATGAGGTTTTTTGAATTAAGGGGGCTTAAGTTCGGGGGTGTGAATAGAACTAGGTAATAAGGTACTTATTATCCCTTAACAAAATTAGGGATTAACGCCGGCAGGTGTGAAGTAATGCTGGTGTGTCAACTATGTTTGAGCGGCTGAGTTATTGTCGTACCCTGATTGAAATACACAGAACCTGGGTAAGCTCGTACCGTATTCGACTTTGTCTCTGTCATCTCTGACCTAGACTAGAGTCAAGACTAAACCCATCGCAAATTAAATAAAAAAAAACTGGTAAGATAGGTCTTCAAATTTATTTGGAATTTATTAGATAACTTAAGTGATTGATCAATTGTAAACACGATTGTTTTTCTGATGAGTATGATATACATATATTATAGGTATATATTTACCTTTTTTTATATGTGTATATATTTGCATGTATGTTTATTTTATAAGGTATATTTTTTTTAAGCTCAAATTTAAATTTTTCTATTTCGTCCTTTCTACACACTGTGTCTAAATTTCTAATGCAACTTTCCTCTCGCAGGTCTGCTGGAAGAAATTTCTTTTGAAATAAGCAGTACCTTTGTGCTCTATTTTCTTAATGTACTGTCCTTTTAAGTATTTTGTGTGAACATAAGTAAATAAATGAGTTCCAATTTTTTATTTTTATTATTGGTATGTTTTAGCAATAGGGGATAATCTTTTTTTTTCTTTTTCCGTCGGGTAGTTTCCTCCCTCTCATAGAGAGGAGGCCTGAGTCCCAGCAGTCGGAACATAATAGGCTAATGATGATGATGATGATGATAAAATTACGGAGATATATTGAGTTGAAATGGCGCATGACGTCACATGTAGGCAAGTTTTATACCTACTTGTGACGTAGTAAGCCCCCACTCTCCAACTTTAATGAGTTTTAACTAAGTAATTTTTTGATATTTTGATAAAACAAAAAATACGTGTCTAATATTTTTGTATTACCTGTCTGACGGACAAAATAGAATGTCGTTTTCTTTACCCAGTCCGATTACCTATTAGAATCTATTTCTACTAACTCATTCAAATCCCTCAGAGTTAGGGGAAATAAATGTGTCATAATCTGCCTAGCCTTTCCCAACTATGGGGTTGGCTTCTGGTCTGACCGAATGCAGCGGAATACCAGTATTTTGCATGGAGCGACTGCCTATCCGACTTCTACAAACCAGTTTGTACTGGGTAATACGGGTACACTACATAAATACGAAAAACTTTATTCCGATATAACAACTCCGACTTATAATTACTCCTATTTTTATAATTCCTAAATTTCAATTTTCCTAACGTTTATAATTACTATTCTCAAAATACCGAGATTTAATAGATCGAATAACAAAAAGTCCGACTTGATGATAATTCGAAACATCAAAAATACGAATTCCGATTATTAAAATACCGATTAATACAAATCCGAAATAAAAACACCTTGTTCCCTTTTAAACTATGAATAAAATATTTTGTTTCCCTGGTCAAAATTCTAACCTATCCTAACCGAAGTGATTCATCAATAATACAGGAGATTTGTAGCATGCAAGCAAGCATGCAGCCTGCAAGCAAGCATGCAACATGTAAGCAGGCATGCAACATGCAAGCAGTCATGCAACATGCAAGCAGGCATGCAACATGCAAGCAGGCATGCAACATGCAAGCAGGCATGCAACATGCAAGCAGGCATGCAACATGCAAGCAGGCATGTAACATGCAAGCAAGGATGCAAGCAGGCATGCCGCAGGCAAGCAGCAAGCAAGCAGGCCTGCAACATGCAGCATGTAGCAAGCATTATTTCTGTCACGGCTCCGGCGCTGCGGGGTTTGGGCGGCCCCACGCGAGCTTATCGTCGCAGATGGTTTTAACGCTCACCACCGCAGCTTCGGCTTGCTGGCCGGCTAAGCCGGCCAGTCTCAGCCGCGGCGGCGGGCCTTCAAACCACCTGCTCCTCAGCTCGCGGGCCGCTCCACCCCTCCGCGCCTGCACGGGCTTAAATTACACTAGGGGTAGGGCAAACAAGAATGCGTGAAGTCGGTTTTGCAGCGATTCGTTTCTGTCACTAAGTTTTGTAGTACAACATGTTGACTTTTAGTTTATTCGAACTATTGAAAATTGGAATGTCGTTTTTCGGACCGAAAATCCTTCGAGAATTTGATTCTTCGAACGTATGAAAATCGGTTAACAAACAAATCGCATTTACGACTTTCGGTATAATAAATTTCATGATTTTTAATAATAGACATTATAATTCTTAGGTATTATGAAATTCGGACTTTTCGCACCCGGATTATTTAAATTCGGAATAAAATATTTCGGAGTATTTGGGTGTTCCCGGGTAATACATTACCCCTTAGAAAAACTGGTTGTCAGACTTTCCAGACACTAAATGTATAAAGATGGATAAATAAATGTTTTTGTCATAAACGTTTTGGTGGTGAGAGAGGCGTTCGATTTCTAAAAATAAGTAGGTACAAATTACCAAAAAGGTTTCAGTAAAATGGTTTAAAATCTACCTACTACTTATCTGTAATCATTTTGTATCGGGTATCAATTTCGCTTTAAGAGCTTTAAAAATAAATTCAGAATAAAGTCCTATGATTGACATTTCAAATATACTTAAGTTTCAGAACAATTTAAGAGATTCTGAAGGTAGAGAGTTGATTTATTTTATTAAGTTTATTTTAGTTATATTAACAATTTTAAAAGATAGATCCTACGATTAAATCTATTATAATATTTTTTTTTGAGAATTTATCACTATCATGATTCATTTTATAACAATTGATATGTTTTTTTGAGAATTTATCACTATCACGATTCATTTTAATATAATTGATATGTTTCTTTTTTTTTTGTTTTTGATTGTGATATAATATAATAATGAGAAACAAAAAGGCCTTGTTCGTAACTTTACATCAGAAAATATATTTCTACGTCATTTAATCATGAAAAATATCCCTTCGTTAGTTCATATTTCTGAGCCGAATGAATGTGTAAAAAAAAGAAAAATCGACGCCGTGCACTTGCGTGCTGCCATACCATGAATAAATTGAAAGCTCAATGTATAAAGAAAATTCTTATTTCTTATGTAAAGGTGTACTATGTTAGTGTTATAAACTATTTAGGTCTAAAAAGCCTTCATGTTCAACCTTTATAAACTTTATATGTTTTGCAATGAAGAAATGATGTATGTTTTAATTATAATGATTGGATTTTAAAGTGTTTGTTACTGTTTTTTTGTTAATTTATATATCTACAGCATATCAAATCATCTGAACAGCTCGAGCTTTTAAAGAATTATAGGAAAAACCGGACAAGTGCGAGTCTGATTTGCGAACCGAGGGTTCCGTATACATTTGTACATAAAGGGTGTAAATAAACCCTAAACGAGAAAGGAAAAGAAAAGCACTTATTCTCCCTGTCATTGTTTTTTTTTTTTTATTCTGGACCATACCTTCTAGTTACAGAGATTTTGGAGGCCAAAGTTTCCACTTTATCACAACATTTTTTATAATACTAGTTATGAAGGTTGCTACTTTACTTGAAATATCACCATGACCCGTTTACTATTCAATGCATCTATCAGCACAATGTATTGAACGCGTTATATTGGGTTTTACTGTAAAACAAGAGTTTTCACCCAAAAAATTTTTTTGCGTTGGATTACTTAATTTTTCTTACAGAATGGTTGGGTGACGGCTTCGTAAAGGATTTTTTAACACCTTGTATGTTGATAGTTTGTTCATCACTAAAATCAGTGGGGTTATCATGACGTTGTAATAATATTATCAATGGCACTAGGATCGGGATATTTACCATGCTTGCTTTTTACGTGTTGTTATGATATGATAGGTGATGAGATGATGATTTAATAGTATAATTTTTGTTGGCATCGCCCGACTCCTCATTATGTCGGTCTGTAAAATACTTATATTAATTGAGTATTGTCAGCAAATATTTTTTTTTTTGGACGGCACGGTTGGCGCAGTGGTTGAGCGATCGACTGCTGCGCTGCGTGTCGCGGGTTCGATCCCCGCACGGAACAAATACTTGTATGACCTACAGATAGTTGTTCTGGGTCTGGCTGTTTGTGTTTGTGAGTTTAAATGTTTGTAAACGCACCCACGATACAGGAGAAATTCGTAGTGCGGAGCAACGTTTTTAAAAAAAAAAATATTTTTTTTTCATGGCGATCATGGCGTTTGCACCAAATTATCGGGAACTCAAAACTAATAATAAACATGGTTAATATTCAGTTCCAAGTGTTAAAAATATACTTTTTTGTTCTAGAGAAAACTTCATTTATTTAGTGATATGTTAGTTTTGTATCTCTGATTAATCTGATGTGTGTAGGCCGGAAACTTTATGACCTACGTGTGTTAAGCCGGAAACACACTTACTTGTCGTGGCGTGTCGTGACGCGCCAGAAGCAAATCGGTTTCATACATTTAATATAGTTAGGGACATATTTGCATGGCGTGTCGTGTCGCAACGCGTTCTGTCGTGGCGCCGACTGCTCGCCGCCGATTGCGCCAGAGCAGTGGAGGGGGTTATGACGCGACACGACAGAACAGGCAAATGTGTTTCTATACCGCGTGGCTCGTGGCCTGAAACTCTAGCGGACATTTTTTTAATAATCACTAAATATATTTGCAGCATGTTTCTGATAAATGTCTGACGAGCTTATTGAACTTGTATGTCAACGAAAAGTTTTATATGACACAAAGTGTAAAGAGTTTAAGGATCATTTAATCATAAATATTATCCAAATTCGAAGAAAACATCATGTACGTTCAAACGCTGCAAAGGTTCGAAATGTACTGTTCAGAAAAAACGATAGAGCACGCAACAACACGACACGTTAGTGTGCACACTCACCGTCACGACAGTAAGCATCGCGACACGCCACGACACGTAAGTGTATTTCCGCCTTTAGCTTGCATCTGGTAACTTAAGTTGTTTAATCGATTTCTACTACTACGTTATTTTTATCAAGTATTGTGTAAAAGGAAATAAATATGTTTGTGTTTAAATCTGGTTTTCTGTTGAAAATTCCTTCATTTCTGAGCTGTAGCTAACACGTGATACCTCGGCACGGCACAGAATGTTGCTTTAAGACTCATAATAAAATAACTAAATTAATGCAATACAATCCCGTACCCCGTATTCCTGCGGTCACGAACGCACGCCCAAGTCAATACAACTTACCACTCAATTATGACGTAGTGAGAAGGTAACGAAACGTAATTTATTTACTACTCAACGGAGGGCGATTCTGAATATGTAAATTTATTGTGGCACGAATAATTTATTGTTAAATAATCGCTGAGCCTAAAGAAGCTTGCGTGACGGTTAAGTTGGGTGGGGAGTTTGTGATAAGCGGTAGCGAGAGCGATTCTGAATAATGTAATATGAACACAACTACAGTACTTCCACAAGCTGGTATGCTTTGTGACTGGGATTGTAGCTTTGATTTGTTCCTTTTTGACAATTTATAAGTGCCTGTAATGGTCTAATTGAAATAAATGCCTTGAGATTGAGTTAAGTTTGAGTTTGTACGTGACCATCACCACAACATTTATAATTATTTCAATTTAGAGAGCAATTTCAACAAGTTTTTTTTTTTAATGATTCGCTAGGGTAAACGCACAGATATATACAGGGTTACTGGTAACTCGACGTATTCCTTGCAGGACGTCATAGTAGGGTTAAAATGCAACAAATTAAGCCACCAAATGTTCTACCGAAATTCAGTAGTTTTTGATTTAGTTCGATTTTTAGAGTTTTTATGAATAATCCCAGATTAAATCATTTGAAACCAATTTAAAAATTATTTACGGCGCGACAGTACAGAAATTTTAAGTTATTATCGTAGTTGATGCCGTAGCAGATCTTTGTTAATAATTAAAAGTTCAAAAATGCCTTAAACCTTGGCAAATATCACTAATCAAACATTTTTTTTTTTGTAATTTTTGTTATTACTCCATACAAATTGTTGTCTAGTGCAAAAATAAAATACTACGCCTGATGTACAAATTACTAGGAAAATATCCTTATCTTATCAGCTATCCAAAAAGGTATGAATGTTAATACAAAGTCATGGACTACATTATGAAAATCGTTTTTGATTTAGTACAGGAAGACGTGCGTCTCACAAAAAGGTGATTATTCGGAAAATCAAATAAAACAATTTCGTGAATGTTATTATTATTTTTAATAAATTTCAATTTAATAACTTTTATGACATACATTTCACACGTCTTGTTCGATGTGCTGCCCTCGGTTTCGAATACATGTTCTTATTCGCTTCCTCATTTCAGTTTTTGTGATTCTTGATGTGATTGTTGCCCTCATCTGGTCCGCCGCATCTGTTATTCTCTCCCTTAGTTCTTCAATTGAATTTACTGGGGTCACATAAACTAGGTCTTTCATATGACCCCAGACGTAAAAGTCTAGGGGCGTCAGATCAGGGCTTCGCGCAGGCCACGGAATCGGCCCACCGCGCCCTATCCATCGGTTTGGATAGTTTTCATCCAGCAATTGTCGAATTGTGATTCGGAAGTGGGCTGGACATCCGTCATGTTGATAAATCATGTTTGCTCTTCTTTCTTCCGGTACATCCGCGAGCAGTGGTGTTAAATGATTTCTAAGGAAATCTTCATAAAGTTCCCCATTTAGTGTTCGGGGTAAAAAATGTGGACCGATTAATTTGTCGTCGATAATACCCATCCAAACATTAAGCGAGAACCTACGCTGGGATGCGGTTGGTTTCAGTTTTTTAGGGTTTGCTTCTGCTTTCGGTGCCCAGTAATGTAAGTTGTGGTAGTTTGTGATACCATCACGGTCAAAACATGACTCATCGGTCCACAGAATGTTTTTTAAAAAGTTTTCGCCTTCGGCGTCGGCACTCAGCATGAAACGACAAAATTCAAGCCGTCTCGGCAGATCTCCCTCTTCTAATGACTGGACTGGTTGGTAGTGATATGGATGTCGGCCTGACAAGTGAACTACAGACCAGACTTTCCACTGTGACATACCAAGCTCACGCGCTACGATGTTTGTCGATATGTTGGGGTCGTCAATAAAACGTTGAAGAATCAGCTCTTCGTCGTCAGCCGTGTATCTCCGGGAACGACCAGTGTCAATTTGCCTGGTTCTTTGGACGCTGCCAGTTTCAGATATTCGCCGATAAGTCGATCCGAAGACACTAACGTGTGGGAGTCGGCGGTTGGGAAAGCGAAGTCCATATTCTCTCCGCGCTTCAGCAGCGTTACCGTCACAAAGTCCGTAACAGTAAATTATGTCAGCGTATTCTGGATTAGAATATGCAGCCATAGTCAGCACTTATGAAGGCACAGCACAGCACGAGAGCAAGATACGCGATAGGGATAGCCAGATAACAAAACACGAGCTTACGCGACGTAGAGTTGAGACTGACTAACGCTGACGACCAGAAAATCGCACCCCGAGTCATGCCGAGAGAACAATAGTAACCAATCACAAAGCTTACCGTGTGTTTGGAGTTCAAGCTCAGGTAAAACTACGAATACTACGAATAACAAACAAAATGTTGATTGTCTTACAATTTTACCTGCTCCCCATAAAACTCTTCTCTACCCTGTCATACATGCAAAAGTATTGACAATCATACCTTTCTGAATAGCTGATAAGACAAGGATATTTTCCTAGTAATTTGTACATCAGGCGTAGTATTTTATTTTTGCACTAGACAACAATTTGTATGGAGTAATAACAAAAATTACAAAAAAAAAAATGTTTGATTAGTGATATTTGCCAAGGTTTAAGGCATTTTTGAACTTTTAATTATTAACAAAGATCTGCTACGGCATCAACTACGATAATAACTTAAAATTTCTGTACTGTCGCGCTGTAAATAATTTTTAAATTGGTTTCAAATGATTTAATCTGGGATTATTCATAAAAACTCTAAAAATCGAACTAACTCAAAAACTACTGAATTTCGGTAGAACATTTGGTGGCTTAATTTGTTGCATTTTAACCCTACTATGACGTCCTGCAAGGAATACGTCGAGTTACCAGTAACCCTGTATACATCCAAGTGACTCGTACTCCTTCTTGAGACGCAATCAACTTTGTTTTTGTGTTGCCTAAAATAGTCATGCCAAGTTAATTGCATGTAAGAAATGATTTTATACTGTCGTCCCATTATGCGTAAATCATGTATCAAGACTTGAGTACTAACTAACTTAGTTCCAAATTGGCTAATAAAACAATACAATCATCAAAACCCCCTTATTCACAGCTCTTAAATGCAATTGACCTGGAGAGAAGATACTTTCATTGGAGTTACAAGAGGTATTGCCTATTTATTTCACATAAAGATATTCTAGTATTTTAAGTCTACAAATGAAATAAAAATAAATAAATCAATTGATTAAAACAAGCGTTCAGTACTTTACGCTGACCGCTCGCAATCCATCACTTTAGGCCATTCGAAAGCCTCTGTTACCTTAAAACGGCCTATAAATGTAAGCCAATTAACAAATAATTGCTGCTATAGATAACTGACTATAACTTTTATGGCTTGCTTTCTTAAATATCACTTTTGAATGACAAAATGTTAAGGTATAGTTATGACGCTTTTTAATATAATATATTGATTGGAACGTACTCAGGGGGTTTGGTGATATGATTTTGAATACTAGGTATGTCATAATTATATGTGACATAATATTTTTTGTATTTTTATTTGATTACGTTTTTTTCTTTAAATTAAACTCACATTAACTAACTTTAAAATTTATAAAATCTTTGCCCTTTTTATGATTTTAGTCGATAAGAATGCAGCTCAGCAATAAGAATGAGATGATCTTATTGCTGTACTGCATAATTGTCTGCAGAATCATACTGTTATTTTATACCACTCAAGTATAACTAATAGGTAAAAACCTCATACTATAATATTTATTTTCAACGTTACACAATAAAATAGTATTTAGTAAAAATTTATTATATTCAAATATAATCTTTATCATACTTAGTATTATAAATGCGAAAGTTTGTGAGTATGGATGGATGTTTGTTACTCTTTCACGCAAAACTACTAAACGGATTTGGATGAAATTTGGAACACAGATAGGTTATTACCTGGATAAACACTTAAGATACCTACTTTTTATCCCGGTAGTATGTTCCCGTAGGACAATTATCGAACTCAACGCGGGCGACGCCGTGGGCATAAGCTTGTCACAAATAAAAACGATTAAATTAAGTAACTAACAAGTACCTAATACATAAAATATGGATTAAGTTGTTAGTAAAGACTAATTATCAAAAAAACAGAGCACCTACTGTTACCAAGCGAAAGACCTAAAATTAATTTAAAAAACTCCTATAAGGTTTAATAGGCAAAGTAACCAAGCTGGCAAAATCAAAAGGCAATATGTTTTTACCTCGCTTATTAATCACAAAACAATCGTTCATTACAAATCGTAAAAGCGTTCATAAAACTCAAGGAGGGCCGTGTAAACTTCAAGCCACTCATGAATATCGTTTAATACGAATTAAACAAGCTAACAAGTTGATGGTAAACTTTTACTTCAAATAGAACTATTATTTGAGTAGCTTTGTTTTGCTTAAACCGCAGTAAGTGTGGGTTCAAAAAAAATGCAGGTCTGTAAAGTTAACAAGTATTTATTATGTACTTATGTTGCCAATTATTACCTTTTAATTTTTAAACTCTCATCCTAACTAATATTATAAATGCGAAAGTAAGTTTGTTTGTTACGCTTTCACGCGAAAACTACTCAACCGATCATTATGAAACTTTGTACACATATTTTTGGAAGTATTAGATGTAACATAGGTTATATATCATCACGCTACGTTAATAAATTATCTATCTATATCTATCTAATAGGAGCGGAGCAGCATTGAAAAATGTTGCGAAAACGGGGAAAATGTGACGCAGACGAAGTTGCGCGGGACTGCTAGTAATCATTATAAAGCAGTGATAGCGTAGTGGTGTGCCGTCTGACTGCCAAATCATGGCAGTCCGACGAAATCATAGACCTCAAGTTCGAACCCAAGACATGCACCTCTAGTTTTCGGATTCATATGCCTATTGTATAATAAATTATCACTTGCTTCGATGAAGGAAAACATCTTTAAGAAACCAGCATGCCTGAGACATATTTCTCGACGGCATGTAAAACCAAGTCAGAGGGCAAAAAAAAGGCTACATTTCATTACCAAGTACCAATTTTTATAAAGAACTTTGCTGTTTTATCGGTCGCCATGGCAGCATTTAATGTCACTCCAGTGTGGGAAAGAGACGGAGCTATACAGGACTAGCGCCATCTCTTTCGCACTTTGGAATAAGATTAAAATAATAATGCCTTAAGACGTCATTTTAGGCCACCTGCTCTTACTTTTCGCTTTATTTTTTCCAAATGTGTCCTGAGATTAGACAGTCTGTAGTGACTTAGTATAAGAGCGGTTACTTCAGTACATTGGTACAGTAACTTTATAAATAGTTCCAAAGAAAAATTGTAAGTGTACCCTAAGTGCCTTTTTTACTTTCAAGGAATCTCATCGCGTGACTTGCCACTAAAAGAATTCTCAAAGCTCAAATATGAAACAAGGTTGTATTTACTAATCATTATACAAAATGAAATCGTAATGCATAAAAATCACCACGCCAAGTATTGAATTTTGTTTCAGATTTAATTAAACCGACCTTTTGTTGTTTATTAATGTACTAGCTTTTGCCAGCGGGTTGGCCCTCATGGTTCTACCGCAGTAACATACTATTTTCCGGAATGAAAAGTGTCCGTTATCCTTACCTATGTCATAGTCTATCTGTACGCCAAAGTTCATCGAAATCCGTTCAGACATTAAGGCGTGAAAAACTTTCAGAGAGACAGACAGAGTTAGCTAGTTAGTCTTACAATAATAATAGTGGCACAATTTCTTTGCAAAAGATTTTATCTGAAAATTTTACTTGAACATATCAGAATCAATAACTGAAATTAATTGCGCCATAGTGAAAGCGATTGTCTTTTAAATGACTCATTACTGGTAGTCTACCACGATGGTAAATATCTGCTTTTGTCAATTTTATATAATTAAAACAATGAAATTCAATTAAAAGATCCAACGGGATCACCCTAATAAAATGCTGCCTTGATATCACAAAGTATAACCCTGATTTTCATATTTTTACTGAAACTGGATACACCCAAATCGCAAAACCAGTAAAGCGTTTTAACCCATTCGATAAAACCTCATTTCAAAAGATTTCCGGAGTTTTCTCATCTACAAAAATACCTCAGACATCGTCCGCTATACACACGTCCGTTAATAATGGACACTGGTCATTGTACTCGGAAGGGTCATCTCAGTCACAACGTGGACGAAATTCACTTCAGCAGAAGGAACCTTAAAACTCACACATAGGAACTGTATGCGATAGTGACATACATGGATGAAGAGAATAGGACTCACAATCGCAAAATAGGTAGTGTCGTATAGAAGGCCAGATTTGTTCAACGAGTGAAAATAAGTATGGCGTTTTTCACATATGGCTATCTCCGTCTCATGATCATCGTCATCTGTGGACCTGACTTCATCAAATGCTGAGTATAGGCGTCTCGTTGCTTAATCCAAGTTCTTGTCTATTATATCTCGGTCAAATACCAGTCACGAGTGCGTTCGCACTTGATATACTACCGCAGTCACTGACGGTTGACCACTTTTCACCCTCATGCCCTGAATAATAAGTTTGAAAAGTGGTCGACCATCTGTGAGCGCGGTAGTACAGACAGCGTCATTAAGTAGTTACCCCCCTGGCGTACACGGCGGGACTGTAGAGGGGTTAGCACATATTGAAGCTGTCTGTACCAGCAGCGTATCTATTGTGTTGTTTGGCTAAAAGATTCTAGAGAGGTATCCAAGTATCGGAAGGCGGAGAGCTGAAAGGTCCAAACAAGATGGACTGAAAAAAACCTGGTGTGAAAGCTACGGGAATCTGCTGGATGTGTAAAGCATAGGACCAGTCAACGGGGTAGAACTTGGAGGTGGCCTATGTCCAGCAGTGGGCGGAGCCTTTCTACTTCTTCTTCTTCATCGGGTCGTTAGTTACTAATCTGGTGTCAGAGTTTTCATGCCGCCCATAGGCCTTTGACTTGGCTTTGCATGCCATCGAGAAATACCTCACAGGCTGGTTTCCTCACGACGCGATGTTTTCCTTTCTGCTGATGATGATGAAGTCAACCTTCGGTACCTACCTATTTATGTTGTCTCACAAATTCTCTCATAGATCCAACAGTTTGTGTTAGTGTGAGTTTCTGAGGGCATGTTAGTGTTGTCCAAATATTTCTGAATGACCAGCCGCCTTCCTTCTCCGGTCGCCAAATTGTAGGAGCACAGGCACACCCATTGTGTTACCAAAACTCATTTTTATTATTACTCTGCCGTCATTTAATTTTCTCTGTCCGTGTTCGGATGTTTTAAGTGTCGTACGACTTTTTTTTCGCACGGATCGCAACGCACATCACCGTTAACTTTTATTTGGGGTCTGTTTTTGGTGATTTTCAGGGAGGGCTGGCTGCGTTTAGTAGTACCGTTTTCCGTAATACGATTTTCCTGTCAGTTTGGCGGCAAATATTTGGATGACTGATTATGATAGCAATGACATCAGAAGAGTGACTGCAACGCATGTTACTTTAGCCTTTTTATAGGTTTGTAACTGGACTGGGAAATATGAGTTTAAAACTTATCATATTTTTATTATTACTCCTATTATTCTGTGCCTGCACTGTTCCACTGCTGTATATATAGAAATACATCCAAGTCATACCACCATTTAAATCTCTATCTATTTATGCTTTTATATCTTAAGCCCTAGTCGGCTAAAAATATTCTTCATCAAACAAGGCCTCAATCAATTTCCAATTTGATTCCCCAGATTAATCCAAGCCAGGGCTCAAGAGGCCGTCAAACTGAGTGCACTAAGTGTCTCGGACATTCGGGCGTGGAGCACCAACAAGGGACTTGGTAAGTAGGGCGATGCCACAATGAGCCCACACGGTGACGGCACAAACAATGGAAGAGACGCCATAGATTTAAATCATAGATTCTCCATACCGCACTAAAAAGGTTGACGTTTCTATTTTTTTGACGGTGACTTTTGTATAGTTTTGTCTCACTCACTCACACTATACAACGTCTTAAATCACTAAGAGACAAATGTGATATTGTGGAGTTCTTTTCTGCCACGTGTTCTTCCCACCGAAAACAGAAGTGGCAAAAAGCGGGCATTTTGGGGTGCAGACAATCTGTTGTAAAGTTTGACGTACCTATGCTGTATCATTATAACTAGGTTACATACCTAGCTATGCTGTATTATTTTTGAGTTTGAAATAACGTTTCATTCAAGACTTGTGACTTCACTCATCTTAGTATAGACTTTCGTGTGACCTAAGTAAGTACGTTGAGGGCACATCCACGTTTTACATCTTTGCGAGAGTCTGACCTTGTTGATTCTCTTTGAAAAATGAGTGAGGAAATAAACTCGAAACACAATAGCGTTCACTATGAAGGGAATTATTTCGTAAGTTGCGTTAAATGTTGAGATTGAAGAAGTTAATGCGATTTGTGTTTTGTGTGAAAAGGAATATGAGTGTGATGTTTCTTTTGACAAAGCTTTGGTAGCGAGTTATTGTACTTAGTTTGTGTGGGTGGAAAAATAAAGTAACAATAAAGGATTTTTATAGAAATAATACTTTGTTTCTTCTTAATATATAATGGTAAACGGAAAAATACACAGTACACGGGCGAGTGTGGTCTGCGCTCGCACCGCTCGCTCTTTCCAACAAAGCGCACGCGTCGAAATGCGTAGGGTACCCGCCCCCTTCCCCGTTCCCCTCTCCCACCCTCTCCGAAGTGGGCTCCGTCAGTTCGGCAAGGTCGCTGGCCACTTATGTAACTATAGTTAATGAAGAATTGCATTATTGTTCTGTTCGGCCTAATTTAACTTGTTTTTGGGATATATCTCTAAAACCCCATTGTTTACACCTTAATGGCCATATAACAAAATGAAGTACACACAACAACTTTTCAACGACGTATGTCACATTAATGTTGAGTAGGTAGACCGCGTTGTCCATTCTCCTTTTTTTCCTGTTTGTCTTCGAACATAGATACAAATTTCCAATTTCATCAATCGTTCCGAAAACTCCGTTTTCAGTTACCCTTTTGCTGATCTAACAAAACCCTTATTATCCTAATGTATTACCCAAATATATAATCCTCAAATAGGACCAAAGGACATTTATACATGACCAAAGAAAACAGACTAATAAACATAATATTCTATTACAAGGTCTGTCAGTTGTCTTTTACTAACAGATTCTTTATTACGTTACGGATATTTCCTACATCCTTTTCCTCTATTTTAGAAACAATATCAATGGCTGGTAATGTTTCTGGTGTTAGCGTTTTTTTATGAATATCTCCAATATAGAATACGGAAGTTTGCTGGACATTTGCCAAGACAGTTCAGAAATCAGTAACTGTACTAAACCGTCGTATTTCCTGTTGTGATGGGTAGTATCCTCTCTTTATTATGACGATGTTCGATGTTATGCTTATGATCTTTTATTTTTTTGCTTGTCTATAATATTTTCGATATTGTGTTGGATCGCGCAGAGTTATATGTATATCAGAACTTTTTTTTATCTCTAAAAGTAGGCTTTACGTCGGTGGTAACAAAACCAGTGTAAGCTAACCTCACAATCTATTGAATCTCCGTACCACGCACGGTCAAAATATTACATCATTCATTCATCATTTTAATCACGCGTTATGTTACAAATATTCAAAAAGGAGATTCTCACACATACACCAGCAACACCGCTCATCCGCGCGGTTGGGTGAAGGCGGCGAAGCAAATGAACGCGTGTGGCGGTGCGCTGCGCGGATAACCGGTGATCGCCGCTCTTCCACGCGGTCGTACGGAGGAACAGTGGATTTCAAACGATTCAATGCAACGTGAGATCAAATTCACCGCTAAGCAAGCAAATTGTCACGATTCATCCACAACTTTTACCCGGTCCTACAGTTAGCCCAATTTTCTCACGCTAAACGTTCCATGCTGGCACACCTCAAACTGAGTAGCAAAATAGATAAAATTACGTCAAAAAAAACCTCATTTACCGAACTGTTCCTAATCCCCAATTTGGTGTGAAAGCAGAGGTTGTAGAGGTGTCGCCGTAAGGGGATAATCCTATCGATTCACACCGAGCCCCTTCCGTTCTATGGCTTCCGTATCGATTTCAATAGTGCCTAATCTATCTCTAGTATTTTGGTTGGTATTATATCTATTAATTCCTTTTCATTGTTTTGTGGGTATGCTTGCGAGTTTTAGGAGTCTGTTGGCCAGCAGTGGGAAAATATAGATTTTTTTAAAAATAATAAGAATTGTGAGTTTTGGCTAAGAATAGACTACACTGAACCTAGATCCTAACGAATCGTCGCACGATCTTCGGTTTCATGTAATCGGAAGGTAGGGTTCAGTCGCTGAACATAATGAACGTGACGATCGAACGTTCAAACGATGCTCACTTTGATTAGCACGCGCCCTGACATCTCCTGAAGATGTCAGAAAAGGTTGCAATTGGATTAGCAGAGGTTCCGTGCTAACATAGTACTGCAACAAGTCTGCTTTATTTTTGCTTCAAAGGAATGTGCTGTGTATGTATTTGATGACATCGTATTATTTAGGGCTGTTGTTATTACTGTTTTGGTCACATAAAAAAAAACTAGAACAAAATGAATCCGTTGTTTTTTCTGTCTAAACTTAACAGGAATAAACATTACAAAACCACAAACATTACATTAACAGATTTTTCTATAACAAAAATAACTCAGAGCCAAACCAACTCATACAACACATCATCATCTGCCTAGCCTTTTCCCAAACTTAGTTGGAATTGGCTTCCAGTATAACCGGATGCAGCTGAGTATCAGTATTTTATATGAAGCGACGGCCTATCTGACCTTCAGTAACTGGGTAATATACCTAATATTGGTAAGACTGGATGTCAAACTTTTGGCTTCTGACTACTCGTAACGACTGTCAAAGATGTACAAACGACAGCCGGGACCAATGGCTTAACGTGCTTTCCGAGGCACGGAGGAAACTCGGTATGTAAAGATGGTCACCCATCCACGGACCAACCCCGGCAAGCACGGCTTAACCATAATGATCGACCTGTACGGCTGTTATTATTTAGCCACGAGCTCCTCACAACTCATACAACACATTAATAAACATTTAGTCCCAGCAAATTTACTATTGTACGGGGCCACGAAGTTAGCTGACGTCGACGAGAGAGAGAAAGTTCATTAAAGTTGTATGTGTGAGACCGGGTGTACGTCTTTGCAATTTTGCTTGTATACTGATATGTCGCCGGTATTTTCCTCAGTTTGAAGTAGTTGCTTTAAGATTTAGCTTGAGAAATGTTGTGTTGCTACTGGAGTGAATGTTTTAAAGGTTTTTCTTAAAGTTTTGAAGAAACTACTAAAGATTTGAGTAGAGTTTTAGTTTCAGAAAATGACGTGTCTGAAAAACGATGATTCCCGATGTCCACCCCTTTTTTTTACGTATGGGAAATCGTCAAATGACTTCTCCCACTCTGGGCGGAGCGGGAGGGATGTCCACCCCTGGTTTGGCTACCAGTGGTGGTGGTAGTGTAATATTTTAAAAGGTTGTGTCGCTGTTTACCTGTGGTGGACACGCTGGTGGGGGAGATCGAGAATCATCGTAGAAAACTTAACCGTTCAGCTTCTCGTAGTCTACAGAAGTTTTTCTAACAAGAGAGTGAAAAAGTTCTTAAAAACTGACAATAGGGATGGTGACTCATTTTTTTTTATTTGTCTATCGGGTAGATTATTAAAAAGTATTTGACACGTATTTTTCCTTTTTTCACGTAATCGTAAAATTACGGAGATATTTTGAGTTGAAATGGCGCATGACGTCACGGCTCAGTACATTTTATACCTAGTTGTGACGTAGTGAGCCTCCACTCTCCAACTTTAATGCGTTTTAACTAAGTATTCTTTTGTCAACATGATAAAACAAAAAATACGTATCTAATATTTTTGTATTACCTGATTGACGGACAAAATAGAATTTCGTTTTCTTTACCCAGTCATCATCCCTATTTTACCTAAAATTGACAGTTTTTAACCCTTAGTTAAGGTTTACTTCAGTAGTAGTAGTTCCAGAGTTTGAACAGATGATTTTGGTAGATGGCAATAGGCTGGCTTCCTATTATTACGGGACTTAAATATATCCGGCAAAATGTGGATGTACTACTTTACGTTCACCTCTGCCTAACCCTTTAGAGAAACAGGCATTATGTTATATTATGTCCAAGCCAATGAAATCGTATTTAAGCCCACTCATAATATGGTTACTTAATACAATTTAATAATCATACTTGCAAAAGCGGAACCCAAAACCTAAATCCCATAATAACCATAAACCTCACCTCCAAAATAAAATATGGCCTACATTTTTCCCCACACACACACTGCCTGTCAGTATTCAAACGCTTATCTCTTAGCCAAACGCGTTCAAGTTATAAATGATCACAGGTTGTCCAAACATTATGCGACGCCACGCGCCGGTCAAGCCGAGTAATTAATGCTTACGTAGTCGCCGCTGAACGTTGGCAAAAATCGACTTTCAACATAAATGAGTGTTTGTTTGTTTATTTTGTTCATGGTTTTGTGTTAAGGGTTCCATGCCAAACCAGCGCAACTGCTAAGTATGAGGTCTTGGGTTCGATGACCCAACCCAGCATTGCTCGATTTGATCGAACTTCGATCGTCAGATTGGGCAGTTTTTTTCTTCTTCCACATTCATAAAAAAAATATCCACCATTCACGATTGATATATACTTTACTTAGTTTACTTGTACAATATGTAGCTTATAACATAATAAGTAACATAATTACATATTATTGTTTTTTTCTTGTTTATGCGGTGTTTATCTTTAAGAAATTGTTGCACTGTGTAGAGTTTAAACGCATGTTTTATATTTGTTTGTAGTTTAGTGTAAACAATTGTTGGTAGACCTAATAAATAAAATAAAATATTTTACGTCATAATGATGATGATGCCATCTAGCCGATTTCAGCCACACGCGACTACATTTGATGGCTTTCTAGAGTGGTTATCGAGAGCTTTAGTGTGCTGCTCTTTCATGTGCTCTCAAGTTCCTAGCATATCTAACTTTGGCCGAAAAACTCCGAACACAAAGCGGTAATGCGGTAATGACGGACATTTTGCATAAAAAGTTATAAATTAAACCAACCACGTCATATAAGTTTTAATGCAAATTGTAAAGCTTGAATGCGTGTCCGGCCATAGTGGATATTGTAAAGAGTCTGCTCTATACAATGTTTGATTCGTGTTCAGCATTCGATATTTACATCTCCAATTGGCTACAGAAGCTACAGTGTTGTAATTAGCTAACGTTAGACTTGTACAAAAAACAAAAGTATACATTATTGTAAAGGTCAAAACTGTCGATAATGTCTAGACTGAGAATACTTTTATATATTCTTTATATCTTCTTCAATATTACTTTGAGGATAATAAACGTGTAGGTGACGAAAATGGATGCCTAAACAAATGAAAGCTGAAATGTTTTTTTTTTAGCAAGCTCTGTCCCACTCGTATATCCATCCATACAAGGCATATATCCACTCTTTCTATTTCTCGCAAATCCGTGTGTCCTCCTTTCAGTTCATCCCGCCATCTCTCTTGTGGCCTGCCGCGATTCACCTCCCTGTGTCCCGTCACTAGTTTCCTGCAATTTAGGCCCACATTAAATGAATGTATATTTGATTATTCTTTTCGTTTACATTCGTTCAATGACTAACAGACAACGCAAGGCTTTAACTAATGGGTCTAGAACATTTGAAGTTTAGATCCGGAGGTTTGTGAATAATAAATCCACTGAACTTTAAAGAGGGTTAATAGTTAGGGATGAAAGTTTTTGTTGAAGTTCGTGATTTTCACGGATGATAAATCTTATCGGGCACATGGCTAGTAAATAATATAGTAGCATAAAAGCCCAATAAAGGACTCCATAATTACCATTACACTAAATAGAGCCTAATCAATAATTCTAACAGACAAAAAGCAGCTCCACGTGTGAATCGTAATAATTTATTCAACATAAATTTATAATTCATGCTAGTACTGATAGGCTTTAATTGACTGTCGGTACATTGTCGAATCTGTCTTCACTCTTACATATTAATCGAACTATTTAAAGCTAAAACAGGCTATTTTGTTTGAAACCCGTAACAATGGGGTTTAAATTATTTAGTGAACTCAATGTCTATTTGAAATGGAATAAAATGGAACATGTCTGTTGTTTTCAAATGCCTCACATTATTGTTTTCGGTGCTGTATTAGTGAGGCTAGGTAGCAATTTAGTTTTTTTTTTAAACGATATAAGCTATCCAAAAAACTAAATTGTTGTGACAGAAAAGTTGACCTTACAATTTGAAAAACACGTGCGACACTAAGAAGTTTGTTAATTGTGTTGCCGACTTGAGAAGCTGAAGGCCAATTTCCATAATCAAAAATCTGGGCGCAATTTTATATCAGCGAAGTTTATTTTTCCTTAGCCTATGTTGCACCACTGCTGACTTGCTGCGCAATTGCCTCGCGCATAGCCTTCCATTCTTCTCTTCGTGTTTTCTCCTGCCAATCTCTCACGAATGCGTCTAAGTTGTCACTCGAGCGTTTTCTAGGCCTCCCTCGGCGACGATGCCCGTCTTCTGGTACTCTCAGACAGCGATAAATACAGGTCAAAAATGTAGGTTTCCATTAGGCTACAAATGCACTGACATGCCCTTTGCGTCTAAATCCTTGTGAGTCGCCTACCGAGTAGCGAAGTGAAACGAACGCGCAGCTTTCGGGTGATTCACTGAGCACTGGACAGTAAACAAGCCACCTGTCCGATGTCCGTGCGTTTGTAGCCCTATACCATTTTCGATATATCGAGAATAGAATGGGAACGTTCTTAAAATACGGGTATTTCTTCTCTGAAATGAGTGTAGTGTACTTGCGTTGGATTGCGTGGGAATGACTTTTCGAACTCAATATAATGAGGTACAAATAGCAAAAAGTTCTAAATCTTTCTGAAAGTATTACCTTGTGTGAAACCGTTTCTTTAACAAGATCTCCATCAAACAAACACCAACCTATCACTAATACCAATAATAATCCATACCAGTGAAATATCATCTGGTATCCGTTCCCGACAATCAGGCCAAAATGCGGGCCAATTACGAGCTCAGGTGTTGGCTGTACCTTGCGTTGGCTGTATGCCAAAATTTGGCATCGGATAAACAATTCTGTTTTCCAAAATGTATTATTAGGGCCCGTGACGTGTACTAAGTATGCTTTATGCTGATGTAATCAGCGAGGTAAGGGGTTCCGTCATGTTAGGTGTCTGCTGTTCTAAGGATTATGTCTAAGTAAACAGGATATTAGGCACGTGTTCTTGTCGAGTTAAGAGTTTAGGAATGTACGATTTAAGGAAATTATTAAATTATTATTTTAATTATTATTATATAAGGGAATTAAAAAAAAAAAATTGTCCGTGTGCTTGATTACGGCCCATTCTCTCTCATGGAGAAGAGTCTTACGTCCCTGCAACAGGGAGTTTATATGAATGCTGATTATGCTTATTCTATGCATTTTAAGTTAAATCTATAAACTTTTATTACAAACTTCCACACGTATACTGAACTTGTGAACAAAAAAACCGTTCTCTGACAAAAAAAAACTTGTATTCTTCTATTTCTTTCCCTACCCTTTTTTGGCCCACTGCTGGGAGATGGCCTCCAGCTTTCCAATCTTTTTTCCGTACAGTTTTCTCCGGTCAACCTCTCTCAAATGCCTCAAAGTCGCCAGCATTTTCTAGGCCTCCCTCGGCGACGACGTCCGTCTTCTGGAGCCCATTGCGTGACGACCTATCGATCCTGATGCATTCTGCAGACATGGCCCGAATGAACCGACATGCTGGGTTGGATCCCACTTCAACCCAGCAGTCTTTTTGCCCACATAAGCGATTCCAGTTTTTTAGGCGTATTATACAGGGTGTAACGGAAAGGGTATATACATCCTTAAGGGTGTGCCACAGACCAACAAACTGAACATGTTTCTCAACATAAAAAATTTTTTGCAGCAAAAAAAAATATCAGCTGCCTATACATTTGGGTCGAATAGGTATTGTAATTTTCTATGGGGCAGCAGATATTTTTTTTGCTGAAAAACATGTTTTATGATGAGAAACATGTTCAGTTTGATGGTCTGTAGCACACCCTTAAGGATGTATATACCCTTTCCGTTACACCCTGTAGTATTGCAAACCTTGAGTTTGAGCTATGCAAATCGGTAAGGGACTAAGTTTGAGCACCTACGTTAGGATGGGTGGCTGCGGGTTGTTCGAAAGAGATACCGCGGCCCTGAAACACAAAGGGCTAAGAAGGAAGGAACATGGGTGGGTTTAGTCAGTCAAGTCTGACACTCCCTCCCGCTCCGCCCAGAGCGGGAGAAGTCATTTGATGATTTCCCATCCGCAAAAAAAAAAAAAAAGGTTAGGATGGGCAGAATGCACATGTCAATAAATTTGCGTTTCAAGAATAAAGGTAGGTCACCCTTCATCACCGACTTCATGGACCAGTAGCTTTTCCAGGCGTTCTCGACTCTAGCTTAACCCTACTTTTTGTGCTATTGGTCATGACTTTAATCTTTGACCGATTCATCATTAGTCCACCCTCAAGGCTTGCTGTGCTTTGATCTTGGAGCATCTGATGTAACTCGGCCACAGTCGGTGCAAATAGTATGGTATTATCAGCGAAACGAAGTTTAGTGAGTTTTGTCCAACCGACTGTTATGCCCTTACTGAACCACAGGTCTGCTAAGTTCTTAAATACCTCTTCAAGAGTGCTAGTAAATAATTGTGAGAGAGCGGTTCAACCTGTTTCACGCCCAGTAAACACACTGAAATTTTGACTGGGAAAGTTGAGTTTAATGTTTGCTTTGCTTTTGTTGTAAACTATTTTGAGGATATTGATGTAGGTTCGGTCTAACTGTTGATTTTATTAATAAGAAAATATGGCTGTATGTTTTACTCTGTCGAATTTACACCCGGCAACAGTACATGCACTGCGCACAATTGCCCTATAAGGCAGTCCTCAGTCTTACTAGAAACAACGCTCAGAAGACTGTTGTCGCTGCATCGCGTAGTGCATCCTAGTTAACACTTTCTTTACTTCACAACCCTTATGAAAGGAATCTTTACAGGGTCTGGGCATTAATATACTATTTCAGTGTTAGTATAATTTTGTTGGTTCTGAATAAAGATTTTTGTAGTAGTCGGTGCAAATTTCAATTTTTTTTTCCATGTTGTGGTGTTTAGTACAATTAATTACATCCTGTGAGGTATTCATCCACTTTCTAGTTTTACATATGCCTTGTTTTGCTACTCTTTAAGACTGGCTTTTCTCTAGTGCTATTTTTACCTTATGGGTGTTCAAATTTCTGATATCTTGGCTAATACTTTGTTTGACCTGTTTGTCTGAAACTCTGCGTTGCTTTGCTGTTGCATCTTTCTTCCATTTGATCTTTAGTCAAACTAGATGGTATTGAGTTTTTTCTTTTCTTTTGTTCGTATCCGATTAGAAGATTTGCCTTTGGATGCCTTCTATTATTCTGTTTTATTTTCTTCAACATCAGACCTTTGAAGTGATTAGAGAGTTCCGCGTTAAAGTTATCATAATTGTTAAAAGGGGTTTCCCTCGTGAGTTTTTTTATTAGTACGGAATTTTGAAGGTGTATCTGATTCTTGCATGAAGTGGTCTATGGTCGGAATTGAACTTAATTTTAATAATAGGACTTACGTCTTTATTAGTTGTGTGTCTGTCTGTCTCTCTGTTGAAGTTAAGATATAACCTATTGCGTTTTCATTTTGATTATTTGGTGAAATCCAAGTCCATTCTTGGTGTGGTTTTTTAGGAAACAAACTGTTAGCAATATGCATATTTTTCTTGTCTTGTTTCTCTAGTCCTGTTCCTCTCTCATTGTTTTCTCTCAAACCGTGCCGTCCTAGAATTCTTTCACTATCCAATTCCTGCCTTGGTCCCACTTTGGCGTTAAAATCAAGCATTTTTTTATTTTTACACACAAAGGCTCAAAAATACTTCTATAGTTCCTCTTGAATGCAAGAGTTTCGTCAAAGGACAAAGGTTAATCCGTCAACGTGGACGTATAGTTTGTTCAACAAGCGCTGTGTACAAAGCTTTATGCACCTACGATATTTGCACCTTACAAAGGACTTTGTCCAATTCTATGCTTCTGCTATAAATTGGTTCAGAAAGAAGCAGGTCAAAAAAAAATTGCATATTGAATGTTAAAATAATGTAGAAACTGTTTAAGACAAAATAAATCATGTTATAATGATCGCAATGTGATAAGTCTAACACTCAATTTCAGAATTTAGAGTTTGAAGTTGAGAACTTATCAGGCTCTACTTTAGAATTATTTACTTTTGATATTTTTTTTCATTAAAAAATGTGAAAACATTTTGAATTTCATTGGCCATATTGAAAGAATTACCGAAAAACCGGATGAATTGCGATGCGAAAACGAATGAAGGTGTTTCATTTTAAGAAGACTGACCAAAATAGGTTCCAACAAAATAATGTTACAAATCCTTTTTTAATCAATAATAAAACCGTAGACATTTGGCCTAAATATAAGTGCTTTTAACCCTATATTAAGGAAATAAAGACCTTATCGAAATATTAGGTAAGTATGTTTACCCTAATCAGGCCTCGTTTTTGCGTTTATACAGTTGTTAGGCATTAGGTTACCGGTTAAGATAACCAAACGCAAACATTTTCAATAATCACCTACATCAGGGTCCTAATGGCGGGGGCAATGAGATTATGTGCTCGAAAACATAGTCATGAAGATATTGGTAGAAGCCGTTGAAATCAAAATCTGTAAAGGAATTCGATGGCTAAGTGGCAAGCATGAAAGAAGGTTGTCGTCTCCTGTGGGTGCCTTAAGAGTAAGGACTCCAGCCAGGGCATAAAAACTTACAAACTAAGCGACTGCACGCTAAGGGCACCCCCTGTGGGGTCCGAACCTTGGCTTTGGGCGTCGCTGGGGGAGGACTGCATGGTGACAGGCTGGATCCGAATAGTATCATTATTTAGGGGCTGATTAAAAACTATTGGCACAGCATCGCGGGCTGGCTCGAGCAAGAGTTGGGGAGGGCATGGACCGGGACGTCGCGACGGACCTCGACGGCGAGGTCGGAAAGACGGCGGTTTGAGTCGGAACTTTTTAAGAGTGCTAGTCTCTTTGCTACTCTCCTGGAGGAGGGTGATAGCATCATCTGGAGTGACGAGGGTATGCCTAGGACGGCGTACTAATGCGCGAGGGTTCGTTACGGGTGGCCGCTGCGATCAGGGGTTTACGGTGTTTAATGGCTTTATCGAAGAAACGCTTCGAAAGACGTTTCATAAAATGAAGAACGGTAGGCATTCTAAGGTCTACGTGTAGACGGTCATTACGGACATAACAAGGGGCTGCCGTGGCTCTACGTAAGAACCGGTTCTGCATGAATGAAGAACCGTTCAATGTATATTACTAGTTTGATGCCCTGTTATTCTTTTCGCTTTTATAAACTTGTACATATATTTTTTACTATAATTGTTTATTTATAGTCTGTAATCATCATCTTTCTGCCCTTGTCTCATGTTATTTGGAGTCGGGGCAAGACGTTTTTCTTTTCCATTCTCCTTTGTCAACCGTCACGCTATCTGTCATTTATAACTTTTGTAAATAATGTGCATAATTATAATTAAATAAAAATGATTACTTTGGAGTTGGATTGGTTGATTAGTTATCTCAGGGAAAAAAAACCGGCCAAGTGCGATTCGGACTCGCGCACGAAGGGTTCCGTACCATTATTTATAAAAACGAGCAAAAAAAATCACTCTTTTGTATGGGAGCCCTCTTAAATATTTATTTTATTCTGTTTTTAGTGTTTGTAGTTATAGCGGCAACAGAAATACATAATCTGTAGAAATTTAAACTAGCTAACTATCACGGTTCATGAGATACAGCCTGGTGACAGACGGACGGACAGCGAAGTCCCAGTTTTAGGGTCCCGTTTGACCCTTTGTGTACGGAACCCTAAAAATGATCTTATTCGATGATAGGATACAAAGGTATTGGTCTGGCAAAATAGTGTTTAAACATCAGTAGTATATTTCACCAAGTAACAGTTTTCTCGCGTTTTGATACATTTACGAAATACTTCAAAATTTGCTACAAATTTTTACACAGTTGCACTGCATATTACCCACGATTCACGACTTCCTTACCGAGCCACCTGCATTCAACCTGAGAAAGGCTCAACTATCTAAAATACCTGTCTATTTTCAGTATACCTGAATCATCCTAATGACGTAGGCCCGACCTACATTTTAACGTGTCGTGGCGGGTTCGTTCAGAAACAGGAAACGTACGTATCCTTGCAAAGGTGCGGATGTTTGGCGTCGCGCCAACCGGTCCGGATCCGGTCTGTCAGATTATTGCGTTTTAAACGGAACGTTTTGTATTAGGTTCGCACTTGCTGGAGATTTTGACCTGTGATATTTTAGATGGAGGTAGATTTTATTGAAAGGGGTGGCTGGTTCATTTCTGCGTCGATTTGTTCTGATGTTGAGAGATTTTAACATTTCTTTTAGATAACCTTTGTGGTGACTAATCAATAAGCTGTTGTGAGTTTTAAGGAAATAGTTATATGATCATCTGGAGATCTTATACCAATAAGATTTCCAGATGATCAAATTAATATATCTTTATAAAAAATAATTAAAAAAATAATATTCCTTATTAATATACCTTTTTAAAAACCTTTACTGTTTCCTCTTAGTTGATTGATATTTCTTCAAAGTTGATTTCGGTAACTAAGCTAGTGTAAATCACATCTAAATAGTTGTACTCGGATGTAGATTCGAGTTGGTAGGCTTCAGGGGGGTTACTATGACGCTTAAACCATTATTGTTCCATGCCTATTCCCGAGTGGGAAAGAGATGGAGCTAGATGACCTGTATAGCTCCGTCTCTTTTACACTCTGGAATAAGAATGGAGCAGCAATGTTTTAAGACGTCATGGTACGCCACCAGTTGAGCATGAGCTCCTGGGTTCGATTTCTAAGTTATTATTAGGTTTTTCCATCAGGAATTTTGAAATCAAAAGCCAAAGACCCTACAGAATAGGTAGTCTACGCCGAGGTAACAAAAGGTAATTCACGTTCAACTAGCAATATTTCTAACCTACCTTAAACGACCGGCAAAATCGTCCCAGTGTTGTTAACGCCTGCAACAACAAATTAATTGGCTATAACGGCAAAAATATCGTTATTGGTGACGAAACTTTCTATACACCAGAAGCCATAATTACCTTTAGGATAAAAAGTATGCCAAAACGCTAAATTGAGGGTGCAACGGAGGCTGAATTTTATTTTGTCGGACATTATTTTTAGGAGTATAATGTGAGTTTACTTGGCAGGACATAAATGTAGCTATATTGTCCGGTGCAGGTTGTAAAAGTCAGGAAATGGATCGCCCGTAATGGTCCTTTGGAGATGTGTTGCTAACGGCACATTATTGATATGGGCCTGGGAACAAATGGTATTGGGAAGAGTACATTGTAGTAATGTATTATTGTTCACGTCTTTGAAGTTTGAGTTCATTTATTCTGATGACGTTTGGTGAGGTTCTTCAGAAAAGTCAACTGTGGATTTCACAATACCTGGCGACCAGGTGGCGTATCATCGTACATAGTAACCCCCCTGATGTATGAACTTGTACGATGTGAAACGAGTATTTTAGGATCTGGTGGCGTTCTGTGGTTTTTGTCTATCCACAGGGGAAAAAAGACGTTAGTGCACGTGCTTGTGAGTTCACTGACGGTCAACCACTTTTCCCTCTTACGCCCTATGTTATAAGGTTGAAAAGTGATCGACCACCAGTGAACTCACTAGTACGTTCTGGGGCTAAAAATACTCTTTAGTTATTATTCAATAAATAATAATACCGGCCTGTTATTCCCACTAAAAGTCAGGCTCTTCATACGAGAAGGTTCGCCAAGCATGTTGCAAGACAGACTAGCAATTGCAGGCTTATATTCATTATATACACCGATGTCAGTTAAGCCAAATTAGTTAAAGTAGAAAGTATAGTTAATGACCTTTGGTCCTTTGTCTCTTAACTCTTTATTAAATCATTAATAATAAAAAATTATAAAAGTTTATTTCGGAACAAAAACAAGACTAGGTACAACAAGTAAAACGATGGTAGCTGCAAAAGTATAAACTGTAGCGCAGCTAACAACGCCCTTTCCCAGATACCGAATGGAATTATGTTCCATGCTAAAAGTTCTTAATAGGCTCTTAATAGGTATTAATTTAGGTTTTTTTATATAAAAAAAAAAAAGTTTAAAAGAGAAAAAAAACAAAAAAAATGGAAAATAAAAAAGTACAGGACATAACATTTGGGTGTATTATGACGGTAAGCTAATGTGGTGAGTGTAGGGTGAGTGTTAATGAGGTGTGTATGGGATGTTTGTTGTGTTTGTGTTTGTTGTGTGTGTATTATAAAAAAATTACAACATAGAATTACAGAACGTTTACCAACGTACAGACCAAAGCAAATTTTGAAAATAACTCAGTGATTCTCAAGGAAACGAGATGAAATATTATAACTACCGAAAATTAATCAAATCTCCCAAACCCCTCTAATTTGTTAGCCAAACGAAGCAAATTTAATACAAATGATTTTAGGAAAGCATTATATAAAATATTGGTGTAATTACCGGTCTAAACGATTGGCAACAGACGGCATCGGAACGCTGGAATGACGCCAACATACCTCTGTTACGTATTCCTTTGATTTAATTTGATTATTTTCGATCGATTTTTGGAGAAGTCCTACTAAATACTACAGTTGTTTTAATCAAGCGGTATGTTGTCACTAGTAAGTAGCGTAATTGAATTCAGGAGCCTTTCCTGAAGTTCTAACATTCATACCGCGCATACTTGCTACGGGACGGTACATACTCACGAAAAAGAAATAAAACAAACGTGCTTACCGCTTAATAGATTTCAGGGTTGCAAGTCGTATCACCTATATGATAGTTGTCAACGGAGCTTAAAACAACGAGTAACCAACCATTGAATATAATTATGAAAATTGTGGGTGCAGAAAATACATTAAATTATGATCTCAAACAATTTAACTCTCCAGGAGTCGGCCCGCTATACCGTACCATACCATAATCGTGCTATGAACGTATCAGGCACGGAAAAAAACGTTACAAGGATTACTTTGCTCATTAGAACGTATCAACACCATACCATACCCGTTTATAACGGTCATCATCAGCCTACCCTCCCACTGCTGGGACACAGGCCTCCTCTCCATGAGAGGGAGTGGGCTGTAATCCACCACGCGGGCTCAGTGCGGGTTGGCAGATGACACATGTCTTCTAATTTTAGTTCTAGGACATGCCGGATTCCTCACGATGTTTTCCTTCACCGTTTTTGAGGGTAGTGGTGATGAAATAATTACACAAAGTAATGCGCCTGCCTGGGTTCGAACCCACGGTTTACTGCTCGTAAGTCGGGGCTGCCACCACTGGGACACCACTGGGCCTCCGCTGCTCTCAGAATAACGGTCATCTTATGTGGTTAAACCCTATATTCTTTGTATTGGAAAGTATGAAACTATGCCCACTAGACGGTTCCATCACCGACCAACACCGTCGTGTGCCTTGCGCGGAGTGTCAGCAATTATCGGCTAGTCCTAGAATGGCCTAGATGGAATAGCCTCATACTTTAACTTGATACGTTCCTAGCACCATCATGGTATGATATGTTGTAGGCAGACTCCTATACATATATGTACTTCTGGTTAATTAAAAAGAATTTAAAAAGTAGAATGCCAGTATTTTATCTCCAGGAACCGTGGCTCTAAGTAAACTTAAAGATAAGTACACTTAAAGTATTAAACAGGTGCAGTATAAACATAGTATTATTGCACCAAGTTTTAAT
Organism: Cerastis leucographa; assembly: GCA_963082945.1. Lineage (NCBI taxonomy): Eukaryota > Metazoa > Arthropoda > Insecta > Lepidoptera > Noctuidae > Cerastis > Cerastis leucographa. Next base: position 3,975,916 of record OY720381.1, on the reverse strand, counting down.
AGTAACAAGTTCCTAGCTCAGAAGTATCATAATAATTCACTTCCTTTGGCTAACTCTTATAACTTTCTGGCTTTTACCGCTTTGCGTGTGAGGAAAGATATACCTATTACCCACTTTGGGAAGCAAACTACATAATTTCTTCTGAGTTGATCTTTTCTGTATGAAAATGGGATTTTGTCTGCAATAATTGAAGATTATAAAATCCGTGTTTTTTAACATTTTTATTAATTTTGGTAATGCTTACGTCTTGGAAGAATGCGTACTTCTTTATTTCTTGCTAGCCTATAGAATGTCTGATAATAGTAAAGTACCTACCTAGTTGAATGGAATATGTTTTATGACTAGAACTAAATAAATTCTTCTCTTCCAGAATAAGCACTACTGCCAACTATCCCTGGAGGTCCTGTTTTCGATGATCCAACCCAACTTTGATCGAACTTCGATGGTAAGATCGGGTAAAGTTTCGTTCTTTAAAAAAATTCGTTGTCGCACTCTAGGATTTTTTCTTGTATCGTGGATACGTTAACAATCATTAAACTCAACTTTTGGCTCACGAGGTTGTCGACATGTGGAATGTGGACTCTGCAATCATTGTGCCCTAGTTGTATCAGCCAATGACTTAATTGCCAAGAGTCTCGACCAATATCTGATGAGGCTCTCGTTAGGCAGCTGGAAGGGCTTGATTCAGAAAGCGGTACTCAAGGCTCGTATTGTTTGGAGGTTCCTTTCTTTGAAGTCCTGACCTGAGGTAGCTTGGACCCTATTTCCGATACCGGTGGGCTACAATTTTTATACTTTAGAATGTTTTTTATTTATTTTTGTAAGGAATATTTAAAAATGTAATGAATTAGTGAAGAAATAAATAAAGGATAATAATTAAACTCATATGCACATATAGCCAGACTATTTGTTCCATGGGGGGATCGAACCCGCGACAAGCAGCGCAGCAGCCAATCGATCAGCCACTGCCCCAATCATGCCCCCAAGTGTCATAGTGTTTTACCAATAGGAGTTTCTCAGTAAAAGCCCGGAGTCTCGGAGTCGGTTGACGGTAATAGGTTACTATGCGAACAACTCTGCCTTAGTTCAAATCTGCTGGCTTTACTACGTAAAGTTCAGCACAAACAACACTACATCTATTCTAGTTTCATTATTATTTTTTTTTTTATTTAATGTTAAAAACACACAAATAGCTATATATATTTATGTATGTATTATATTTATATTATACATGATAAGTTCATATATGAAGTAAGAGAGATAACTTTACTTTTGTTATTTTGTTTAATTGTTATGTTGTTGTTTTGTTTAAAATTTTTGTGTAGAGTACACCACTGACTACCCCCTTTTAATTTTTAATTCCGTAATGTCCATCCAAAGGTTGTCTGGAAGATATCGCTATAAGCGATAAGACCGCCGTTGTAACCATGACATTGTAAGTAAACCCGTTATGTTTGATTTTTGGTGTACAATAAAGTATTATTCTATTCTTCTATTCTATTCTACATAAGCAAAGCTCACATCAAAAAGGCACTTTTAAAAACTAATAATTATAATTAAACCACAGGCACATAATAACATTGCCTTTTTATTACACCGACCAGACAAACTAGTTACCTAGTGTTGGGGCGTAACACAGTGGAACGAATGTATGGGAGCGGTTGGACGTAGACATGTCCGAAAAAAAAGAGTAAAATTATGCCAAACTAATGATGCCATCTTATTCGATTACTTAATGCCTTCATAAATTGTGGTGATGAATTTCTTCATAACTCCCATATTTCGGGAGTAATTTGAGAAAATGTGAAATTTTACTATGAAAATGAGTGTATCGAGCTCTCTCCCTCCTGATTCCGGGCTTGTTTCAAGTAGCGGTCTCTAATATCATAATGCTATTACTAAGAGCTATATTTAATACTAAGACACATAGTGCGCCAAATGTGCACTTTCTGGGATAAAAGGAAATGAAAATTTAAAAAAAAAAAACGTTTTTTCCCCATTTGTATTTACTTTAAACCGCAGACAGACTTATTAAGAGGTCTATAAATATATTATATATATACAGAAATATATATTAACAAAAATATTCACAAGAACTGATGAGAGTATGACTTTTAAGTAAGTTGATAATAAATTACCTAGTTTCATTAAAAGTACAATAAATAATTAAGATGTAAGCTCTAATTTACTAAGTTACACATTTTAAAACAATAACATCATTTAATTATCTTCGTCATCATCATCATCATCAATTAATTCAAATTCAGAATCGATGTCCGCTAAATCATTTATGTTAACAAATTCGATATCACTTTTCTCAGAATCCGTAAGCTCATAAAATTCCTTAAAAGAAGATTTTTTTACAAACTTATTTCCTTTTGGACGGATACTTGTAACAAGTGGATCAGAAGACAGTAAAAGATTGTGCATAATATCTTCATTGCATGAGATACTGCTATGCTTTCGAGAATGCCCCTCTCTATATTTTCTAAAATCTTTATTTCTAGCCTCAGATGCCTCTTCGGATAGAAAACCAATGGGCACAATTGACATGTTCTGAACTATGTCTGGCCCATGCATTAAAATTTTATGAAGTGAAGAAGGCATATAATACCATGGGTATAACTCCACGTAAAGCTTAGCAGTATCAAAGCAGAACTCTCGGAATTTAGTTACGTTGATCTTCTCTCCTGATGAAATACACTGCAAGATCACACAGATTTTTCTTAAAAGCATAGCATCTATTCCGGTCAGTTCAGCAGATTTAGTGTAGTTTTCAAAAAATCTCCTTGCCGAGTTGCCATTGTTGGTGGATCCACTGCCTTGTTTCACAACATCGAGAAGTAAGCCCGTTTCTCTTCTTACAGCCTCTTGAACTCTTTTCTTCCTGTCATCAACTTGCCTTTTTGCTATATCACCCCTTACTTGCCATGATTTTATGTCTAATTTGTAGGAAATGTGTAATAAGCATTCCATTGAGCGAATCCAAGCGTGAAGGGTGCTTAAGCTATATTTATACATGTCCTCGTTTGCGTGTTTATCTTTGATTAACTCTAAATTATTCATTTCTTTAGGACAAGCCTTGCATATGTCACACACTGAAGCTGCTGTATTGGATATAATGGAATGAATTTTACCATCAATCATTGTCAACAGCAGTTGGTGTTTGACACTAATTCCATCAGTGATGGTGGATGGAGTTAAGGCTTCAATCTCTGCTTCGATTTCAGCCATCTCTCTCTGCACATTTTCTTTGGTTTCCTTTATAAACTTAAACAATATTGGCCGGCAAAATGAAGTGGAAGATGGTCGCTCGTTTTCCCAAATTGTTACACCTTTTGAGACGAGCCGCAGTGGTACAAGACTAATCATAAAATTACTAGCAAGATCGATTTGCTCATCTTCACTCGTCCTTTGATGATAAATGCTTTGGCTAGATGATCCGTCAAAACCCCATTTGCTGGTCAATACGAGCTGTTGATTGGGATCAACAGGGGTTTCTAACGACCTAATAAGTCTTCTTGAGGTTAAATCCATCAAGGCTTGTAATTTGATTTTTGCAGAGCTCTCTGTAACTGTGAGATCTTCTTTGGCCGGATAGCACTTAATTTTTTCTTTAACCAACATGTAGTAACTCGGGTATTGAAGAGCTCCTTCTTGAGTGTTGAAATCCCGAAGAGTGTTATAGCGCCATTTCGATAAGTTCATCGATACATAAAGAGCCAATGCCTTCAAAGGGGATATTTCCCGTACCTGAATTGATTTACCTTCAATGAAGGCTTTGATTTTTGAGGCCTCTTCTGGATTCTCCGTCAAGTATTTCATAACATAAGCTGTATCGCTTTGTCCTGCCTTTTGAAGCGCCCTTTCGGCCGAAAACATAATTTCAGCGCTGCTACTGCTGCATGAAAGACTATCTTCAGTGCGTCTTCTTTTTTGCCGGTTACTAAGGTCCTCAAAAGATTTACGAGGACTAGGATGTGTACAAGTTGAAGCATTAGATTTAGCAGGAGAAATTATGGGCTCGATGACGTCACTTATATTTTCTGTAGAAGGTTCCATATTTTCATTCTGTAATTCCGGCCATTGAATTGCAGCCTGTAGCCAAATCTCATGTTTCTTCCGAAACTTATCTGTGCTTCTTCCAGACTGTGTCCATTTTGCATAAATGCGGTAGCAAAATCGACGACACCAGTCTTTTAAACTTGTTTCAGCACTTTCACATAACTGAACACAACTGTTATCTTTTAAAACACTGAACAAATAGTTAAAGTCGCGTAAATCTTTATGTGCGCGTGCGCATAAAGCAACGTGAATATCAAGATTTGTATTAAAATTTGGAAAATACATTGCGAGATTAGCTTGGATACAACGAGGTGTAAATCAACACTGATTTTAAAGTTACTAATAGTGACCTATTTATATAAAATCCAGGTATCCCAGGTATCCTTTGTTAAATATTGCAAGGTAATTAGTTATTGTGATAATTAGTAAATGATGCATGCTAAATTAGTGTATTAAGAGCCATTTAGTAATTAAATAATAGCAATGTTCTTATCAGTAATCATTAGTGCATCAGTTTTATATGTAAACCTTAAGTCCCTAATTATATATCCTAATTAGCTTATATCTTCTCTAATTGGCTGCTCAGAAATGTTATTGTAATAAGGTAAACCTTTAGAAAAACGGTTTTAATCAACAAAATAAACAAAAAATAAAAAAATTGTGTTATAAAATAAACATCACTCTTTATCCCAGAAAGTGCACATTTGGCGCACTATGTGTCTTAGTATTAAATATAGCTCTTAGTATTAGCATTATGATATTAGAGACCGCTACTTGAAACAAGCCCGGAATCAGGAGGGAGAGAGCTCGATACACTCATTTTCATAGTAAAATTTCACATTTTCTCAAATTACTCCCGAAATATGGGAGTTATGAAGAAATTCATCACCACAAGTTATGAAGGCATTAAGTAATCGAATAAGATGGCATCATTAGTTTGGCATAATTTTACTCTTTTTTTTCGGACATGTCTACGTCCAACCGCTCCCATACATTCGTTCCACTGTGCGTAACTCCCAACAGCTCGTACACCTAGTATCATAACTAATAAACACAAATTAAATATTGAAGTTACACACAATCATGCCGGCCATCCACAAATAACGTATATTTTAAACCGGAACTATTGGCTAATAGGTTCAGTAATATTTGATCTAAATTAACTTGAATATCGCTCATTGCATAGAATTAAACTTGGTGGCATAGGTTAAGCTGGGCGGTATGGAATAGAGAGTATAGATACGACACTTATTTTTGATAAAAACTAATTGGCGTAATCAACTCAATTGAAAAATACTTAAAATTATGATCACTATTTGTAAATAAGTCTTTCTTGAGTAGGTCGTTTTGTCATTTGTCTGACTATGATCGACTTCCAGTCTAACCAGATGCAGCTTAATAGCCATATTAAGCCTGCCTCCTTATATTTTTTTGGAGTAAATCTTCATATGCGACTTCCAACAAGTTTGCTTTGAACGTTTAACGCTACCATGGAGAGGGAACTTTCAGTCTAACCAGATGCAGCTGAATAGCCATATTAAGCCTGCCTCCTTATATTTTTTTGAAGTAAAACTTCATATGCGACTTCCAACAAGTTTGCTTTAAACGTTTAACGCTACCATGGAGGGGGAATAGAAAGAGACAGAGCGAGAGTGAATGCGCGGCACTCGAATGCATGCGTGTAGTATTACGAAGTCTCACTTCTTGCGTGCGGAGGGACTCCACACACTATTTTTTTTTAAATATATTTAGGTACATTTATAATAGCAATGTGTATGTAAGTGCCATCGTACCCTAAATACACATTTCTCATATCTGGGCTAAGAACCTATACAGACTCTTCGCATCGTCGTCATTTGGTTGAGCCAGGATTTTAAGGAATGTGCCTCGGTTCAACCTCAAGACCCCAACGAACAAATCATTTCTCCCCTTAAAATATTAAAAATTAAACCTTACAGATATTCCAAGACACCGACTACGAAATCTGTAAATTAACTTCGAATAAAATTTACTTATGTTTAAATAACTGTTATTTCATATTTACGAGAATGATAGTCTATACACACACACATGCAAACAATTTATGTAAATGCATCACAAATGTAACACGTCTTGCCTGATTAAAGCCAGTAAGTCTCTCTTAGTTTTGGCATGTCAAAGGCGCCGAGGTGCTAAGTACTCTTAAGATCTGGGGCAGGTGAATCTGCAAATCTGCTGTACTAATAACGGACTTTGGAATACGGCCAAGTAAGGCGATGTAGTTTAGATAAGTCGACAAAAGAATCCAGGGTGTTTTAAAGGTATGTTGTTTTAGAATCTTTGTTGTTGGTTTATTGAGGTAAAGTTCCTTTTTTAGGGTTCCGTAGTCAACAAGGAACCCTTATAGTTTCGGTATGTCCGTCTGTCTGTCCGCGGTTTAACTCAAAAACTGTTGGTACTAGAAAGTTGTAATTCGGCATAAGTATACACATTAATGAGCCAAAAAAGTGGTAAAATCAAATTGTGAAAAAAACATTATTTAGGGTACCTCCCCTACATGTAAAGTGGGTATAATGTTTTTTTTTTTCGTCCTTCCCATAGTGTGGGATATGGATAGGTCTTTCGATAGGATTGGGTTTGGCAAGACCGTTTTTTAATTAAGTAAACCGTTCGTGACTTATCAAGCTTTAAAGTACCAATTTTCGTTAGAGTCAATTGTTCCCCCCGCCTTTACCGACTAAACCCTTCCCTACCCTTCCGGTTTGCTGACACCTCCTTGAGACGCGCGTGGAACACATACGCGCCGTCGGCACGTCCTGTCGTCATGAGACGGAGGGACAGTGAGCTAGCCCGTTACTCCTCGTCTACAGGCACGCGCCTACGGCGGCCGTGGGCCACTGGTTGCCCCACGACGCCCGAGGCGTCTCCCCCGGTGCACAGTGGAACGAATGTATGGGAGCGGTTGGACGTAGACATGTCCGAAAAAAAAGAGTAAAATTATGCCAAACTAATGATGCCATCTTATTCGATTACTTAATGCCTTCATAACTTGTGGTGATGAATTTCTTCATAACTCCCATATTTCGGGAGTAATTTGAGAAAATGTGAAATTTTACTATGAAAATGAGTGTATCGAGCTCTCTCCCTCCTGATTCCGGGCTTGTTTCAAGTAGCGGTCTCTAATATCATAATGCTAATACTAAGAGCTATATTTAATACTAAGACACATAGTGCGCCAAATGTGCACTTTCTGGGATAAAGAGTGATGTTTATTTTATAACACAATTTTTTTATTTTTTGTTTATTTTGTTGATTAAAACCGTTTTTCTAAAGGTTTACCTTATTACAATAACATTTCTGAGCAGCCAATTAGAGAAGATATAAGCTAATTAGGATATATAATTAGGGACTTAAGGTTTACATATAAAACTGATGCACTAATGATTACTGATAAGAACATTGCTATTATTTAATTACTAAATGGCTCTTAATACACTAATTTAGCATGCATCATTTACTAATTATCACAATAACTAATTACCTTGCAATATTTAACAAAGGATACCTGGGATACCTGGATTTTATATAAATAGGTCACTATTAGTAACTTTAAAATCAGTGTTGATTTACACCTCGTTGTATCCAAGCTAATCTCGCAATGTATTTTCCAAATTTTAATACAAATCTTGATATTCACGTTGCTTTATGCGCACGCGCACATAAAGATTTACGCGACTTTAACTATTTGTTCAGTGTTTTAAAAGATAACAGTTGTGTTCAGTTATGTGAAAGTGCTGAAACAAGTTTAAAAGACTGGTGTCGTCGATTTTGCTACCGCATTTATGCAAAATGGACACAGTCTGGAAGAAGCACAGATAAGTTTCGGAAGAAACATGAGATTTGGCTACAGGCTGCAATTCAATGGCCGGAATTACAGAATGAAAATATGGAACCTTCTACAGAAAATATAAGTGACGTCATCGAGCCCATAATTTCTCCTGCTAAATCTAATGCTTCAACTTGTACACATCCTAGTCCTCGTAAATCTTTTGAGGACCTTAGTAACCGGCAAAAAAGAAGACGCACTGAAGATAGTCTTTCATGCAGCAGTAGCAGCGCTGAAATTATGTTTTCGGCCGAAAGGGCGCTTCAAAAGGCAGGACAAAGCGATACAGCTTATGTTATGAAATACTTGACGGAGAATCCAGAAGAGGCCTCAAAAATCAAAGCCTTCATTGAAGGTAAATCAATTCAGGTACGGGAAATATCCCCTTTGAAGGCATTGGCTCTTTATGTATCGATGAACTTATCGAAATGGCGCTATAACACTCTTCGGGATTTCAACACTCAAGAAGGAGCTCTTCAATACCCGAGTTACTACATGTTGGTTAAAGAAAAAATTAAGTGCTATCCGGCCAAAGAAGATCTCACAGTTACAGAGAGCTCTGCAAAAATCAAATTACAAGCCTTGATGGATTTAACCTCAAGAAGACTTATTAGGTCGTTAGAAACCCCTGTTGATCCCAATCAACAGCTCGTATTGACCAGCAAATGGGGTTTTGACGGATCATCTAGCCAAAGCATTTATCATCAAAGGACGAGTGAAGATGAGCAAATCGATCTTGCTAGTAATTTTATGATTAGTCTTGTACCACTGCGGCTCGTCTCAAAAGGTGTAACAATTTGGGAAAACGAGCGACCATCTTCCACTTCATTTTGCCGGCCAATATTGTTTAAGTTTATAAAGGAAACCAAAGAAAATGTGCAGAGAGAGATGGCTGAAATCGAAGCAGAGATTGAAGCCTTAACTCCATCCACCATCACTGATGGAATTAGTGTCAAACACCAACTGCTGTTGACAATGATTGATGGTAAAATTCATTCCATTATATCCAATACAGCAGCTTCAGTGTGTGACATATGCAAGGCTTGTCCTAAAGAAATGAATAATTTAGAGTTAATCAAAGATAAACACGCAAACGAGGACATGTATAAATATAGCTTAAGCACCCTTCACGCTTGGATTCGCTCAATGGAATGCTTATTACACATTTCCTACAAATTAGACATAAAATCATGGCAAGTAAGGGGTGATATAGCAAAAAGGCAAGTTGATGACAGGAAGAAAAGAGTTCAAGAGGCTGTAAGAAGAGAAACGGGCTTACTTCTCGATGTTGTGAAACAAGGCAGTGGATCCACCAACAATGGCAACTCGGCAAGGAGATTTTTTGAAAACTACACTAAATCTGCTGAACTGACCGGAATAGATGCTATGCTTTTAAGAAAAATCTGTGTGATCTTGCAGTGTATTTCATCAGGAGAGAAGATCAACGTAACTAAATTCCGAGAGTTCTGCTTTGATACTGCTAAGCTTTACGTGGAGTTATACCCATGGTATTATATGCCTTCTTCACTTCATAAAATTTTAATGCATGGGCCAGACATAGTTCAGAACATGTCAATTGTGCCCATTGGTTTTCTATCCGAAGAGGCATCTGAGGCTAGAAATAAAGATTTTAGAAAATATAGAGAGGGGCATTCTCGAAAGCATAGCAGTATCTCATGCAATGAAGATATTATGCACAATCTTTTACTGTCTTCTGATCCACTTGTTACAAGTATCCGTCCAAAAGGAAATAAGTTTGTAAAAAAATCTTCTTTTAAGGAATTTTATGAGCTTACGGATTCTGAGAAAAGTGATATCGAATTTGTTAACATAAATGATTTAGCGGACATCGATTCTGAATTTGAATTAATTGATGATGATGATGATGACGAAGATAATTAAATGATGTTATTGTTTTAAAATGTGTAACTTAGTAAATTAGAGCTTACATCTTAATTATTTATTGTACTTTTAATGAAACTAGGTAATTTATTATCAACTTACTTAAAAGTCATACTCTCATCAGTTCTTGTGAATATTTTTGTTAATATATATTTCTGTATATATATAATATATTTATAGACCTCTTAATAAGTCTGTCTGCGGTTTAAAGTAAATACAAATGGGGAAAAAACGTTTTTTTTTTTTAAATTTTCATTTCCTTTTATCCCAGAAAGTGCACATTTGGCGCACTATGTGTCTTAGTATTAAATATAGCTCTTAGTAATAGCATTATGATATTAGAGACCGCTACTTGAAACAAGCCCGGAATCAGGAGGGAGAGAGCTCGATACACTCATTTTCATAGTAAAATTTCACATTTTCTCAAATTACTCCCGAAATATGGGAGTTATGAAGAAATTCATCACCACAATTTATGAAGGCATTAAGTAATCGAATAAGATGGCATCATTAGTTTGGCATAATTTTACTCTTTTTTTTCGGACATGTCTACGTCCAACCGCTCCCATACATTCGTTCCACTGTGCGGTGGCTGAGACGTGAGGCTCTCTCCCTCTCACGTTCCGTCACCTCCTTCGCTAGTATGACGGCTTTGCAGAAGGAGGCGACGGCTTCCCATTCCCTCTCGCTTCGGACCATGAATTGAACCAAGGCCGGACGCGAGAGGTCGCCGCCGCCAATAGCCGATACAAGGACACCGCGGTGCTTAGACCAAGCTGAGCAAACGTCCACGGTGTGGGCCCCACAGGCCTAAAACTCTGATTTGGCTTTACATGTCGTTTAGAAATATCTTTCAGGCATGCTGGTTTCCTGACGATGTTTTCCTTCACCGAAGCAAATCACAATTATAGAGTACGCATATGAATCATAAAAATCTGAGCCGAGTGTCTTGGGTTCAAACTTAAGATTAAAATAAATTAAGAAGATTATGATTTGAAGGGACAATTTTAACGTCTTAAAGTGGTCCCCCAATGCTTCTGGAGAAGCAGTCACTCATCCAACGTCTGAAGGAGGACCGGATAGCCGACGAGGTCGACCGCGGCGAGGGTGGTGTGAGGACATGAAATTGTTGGCACACAAACACGGCCAGGGATCGCTTTAGATAGAGCATTTTGGAAGGACCAAAAGGAGGCCTTTGGCCAGCAACCGGGACACAAAACATTGTAGCTAGTCCTCTATATGAATTACGAAATAGACATATAATATCCATTAGGGTGTTTGCAAAGTCATCATCATCATCATTTCAGCCGATAAACGTCCACTGCTGAATATAGGCTTCCCCCAAGTGTCGCCACATTGACCGGTCCCGTGTGACTCGCATCCAGCGGATCCCTGCAACCTTGACCCATCCACCATCATCGGTTCACCTAGCTCTAGGTCCAAAATGCGTTGAAAGGCCTCCCGCCAACACATCGTCTTCCGGTTCACGGTCGCCATTCCAGAACTTTTCGGCCCTATCGGCCATCCATTCTACGAGCAATGTGCCCTGCCCACTGCTACTTAAGTTTGGCAATTCTTCGGGCTACGTCGGTAACCTTGGTTCTCTTGCGGATGTCCTCATTTCTGATTTGATCACGCAAGGAAACTCCGAGCATAGGCCTCTCCATTGTCCTTTGAGTGACTTGAAGCCTTCTGATGAGGCCCATTGTGAGCGAGCACGTTTCCGTCCCGTATGTAATCACTGGATACACACACTGGTCATAGAATTCGTCTTGAGACACTGGGATAAGTTGGACGAGAAGATACCACACAACGTTTGCGAAGTACTAGTTTGGTTATAATGGACTCCGTACACCATCATTTAAAAATCCCAAAAAGAGACAGTTTCCAAATATGATCTGACGCCTGTTTTTCCGAAGGATTAGGCCGAAGTTTTCCAATTGTACAATCACATACGCCTTACGCATTTCATACAAACTTTCAAGTCCTTATTTTCTGAAAAGACTGAACAGATTTTAATGAAACTTCATAAACATAAGCAGCAAAAAATATTTTCTAAAAAGAGTGTGACAGCTCAATTAGACCGATTATAAATTATCTATAGAAACCGAAATTAACAATTATCTTTATTTTTAAAGACATTTCGAAAATGTTTTTAGTAACTTTTTAGACCTATGTATCCTGATTATGCGTATTATGTTTCATTGAAATTGGTTCAGTCATTTCGGAAAATAAAGACTTGAAAGTTTGTATGAAATGCCGTAAGGTGTAAACGCTCTTAAGACCCACGTAATGGATCACAGGCCCATTGCCATGAACTGGGCACAATAGGGATAATGACTGGGTACAGAAAACGAAATTCTATTTTGTCCGTCAATCAGGTAATACAAAAATATTAGATACGTATTTTTTGTTTTATCAAGTTATCAAAAAAATACTTAGTTAAAACGCATTAAAGTTGGAGAGTGGGGGCTCACTACGTCACACCTAGGTATAAAATGTACTGATCCGTGACGTCATGCGCCATTTCAACTCAAAATATCTCCGTAATTTTACGATTACGTGGAAAAAGAAAAAATACGTGTCAAATACTTTTTAATAATCTACCCGATGGACAAATAAAAAAAAATGAGTTACCATCCCTATTAGAATAAATAATCTTTATAAAGCCTTTACACAAGGCTCATCTTTAGTATCGATTTCTTCGCAACTATTTACTAACTGCAACTTCATTCTACAACCAAACTAAAAACAATGCTCCAAATTGTTCTACAATTCATCCTACCGCCTGCCAAGTTCAGTGAATAATGGCCGAAGCAATATCTCTTCACGATCGTTCATTGTAGCCATTTATGCTAAGACTAGGACACTTATGGGCCAATAAAATGATAATAAGGAAAGATAAGTATCTCTGCCTAGGCTGTAAGAAGATAGAATACTGAATGAATTATGATTGCGGAATGTTATTGTCTTATTGCGGGGCAAATTTGTGGGTCCATTTTAAACAGACTGCAGGAAAGGTGCTTTGATTGTCTTGCTTGCTTTCTGACTGGCAAAAGTAAAAAATATGGTGAGTACTATACTACGGCGTAGACAATTTTTGTTTCCTCATCATAACATTACAAACACAATATAAGATCACGCCTGTACCTAATCCTTTTTTTATGATTGCCATCTCGCAGTTCAACTTAAGAGGTTGTGGTCTGCTTAACCGGACTATCCTGTGGGTGTCGTGAGACTAAGGCGTCCAGCCAGGGCATTAATAAACTTACAAACTAAGCGACTAAACGCTAAGGGCACCCCCTGTGGGGTACGAGCCTCGGTTTAGGGCGTCGCTGGGGGAGGACAGCAAGTGGACAGGCTGGATCTGAATGATATAACTATTTAGGGGCTGATTTAAAACTACTGGCACAGCATCGTGGGCTGGTTCGAACGAGGGTCGGGGAGGGCATGGACCGGGACGTCGCGACGGACCTCGGCAGCGAGGTCGGAAAGACGGTGGTTTGTGTCTGATTTTTTTAAGAGTATTAGTCTCTTTGCTACTATCCTGAAGGAGGGTGATAGCATCATCGAGGGTGACCGTACCTAATCCCCAAATTGCACCAGTTTTGTTAAAGTCCCATGTAATTAGAGGTGAACCAATTGCCATCAACCGGGCACAAACCCAGACTCCATAGCTGCTACTGAGAAATTCCTGATAGAAAATCTCAATAGCATTTTGCACAACCTGGAAATCGAACCCAAAACTATGCTCAACAGTCGCGCTTGCTACAGAAGGAAAGATCATGTTCACCTGAAAGATTTAGAAGAAAAATTATACTCAATACAAAATTTACATTACTACGACCACTTTGAATGTCAATTCAAAACCCTGACCCATCTCTATCAAGCCCCAACTTAATCTATGGCAGTATTCCGAAATACATATATTGCGTGGCTCATTAAAACTTTAATTAAGTTTCGCTCGGGATTCGAACGTATAATCCTCGGCACGGCTCAAGATATAACTGAGGGTGCCAAATATGGCACTCCATTAACCTCCATGTAACCCGTAGTAGCCATTAAAAGTTACGTTAATAGTCTATTTGTATGGGATTTTTCCGAGTTCTCTTAATGTTGGGCGTTTTAAGAGTTTTCCTACATAGTGTTGGGATTATAGTACTTTGTTTAATACTAAAAATGTGTTTGTATAGGTCGCGGTTTTTTTTCTGTTTCAAATATTGTTTTGAACTGCGTTTAGTTTAATGGTTTTTGTACCAGTGTGCTGTCAGAATTCAGATGACAGTTTTCTGAAAATGTTTTGTTTTTTTTTTTCAGGCGGATGCTTATATTTTTCAAACTGGCTGTTGCTCTCTACGTTTATGCGTGTATTTCAGCCTTTTTATACAAGTAGGTATCAAGGAAGGCAGTAACATAAAATCTAATGTCCTTTTTGGGAACCAGGTAAACTATCTCAATTTAAAAATGATTGGTCACACACAGACTTACTACTTTCGGTTTTACTTATTTAATTCGATACAAATTTTATATATTTTTAAATATTTCATAGAAAAGAAATTAAAAATATTAAAAAATAAAACCGACCGGTATAAGGAACCCGGTCCAAGCTACCGGCCGGTGGTCAGGGTTCCTGAGAGAGGAACCTCTTAGCAATTTTAGTATGGATATTATCAAAGATTTGCAACAATGTTATTATTAAAAATACTAATTCCACAAATATTCTTAAGTAAGACCACCTTTAACTTTACATGTGGATTTAAAACAGATCAACATTTTGAAACAGAATAGTAGAAAGTTCACAACGTAGGTTTATCTTCCACTTTTGACCGCGACCTTAGGAAACGCAATTTTCTAGTTATTTATGTTTAATATTGTGCAAAATGCCATCACCTTACAATAATTCTGAGAATATTGGTATAAGAGGAATTCAAGACTAACTGGTGAAGCTCGTGGCTAAATAATAACAGCCGCACGGGTCGATCTTTAAGATTAAGCCTTACTTGCCGAGGTTGGTCCGTGGATGGGTGACCATAATTACATACCGAGTTTCCGCCGTGCCTCGGAAAGCACGTAAAGCTGTTGGTCCCGGCTTTCATTTGCAGATCTTTGACAGTCGTTAAGAGTAGTCAGAATACAATAGTCTGACATCCAGTCTTACCATGGTATTCTATTACCAACTTACTGGGTTTTGGAGGTCAGATAGGCAGTCGATTCATGTAAAATTCTGGTACTCAGCAGCATCCGGTTAGACTGGAAGCCGACCCCAAGATAGTTTGGGAAAAGGCTAAGCAGATGATGATGATTTCAAAACTAACCAAAAGAGGTATCGTAGTCCCTAGTAGTTGGTTGGTGGAGGCCAGATAGGCAGTAGTGCTCCATGTAAAATACTAGTATTCGACTGCATTCGTTTAGACTGGAAGTCGAACTCATCATATTATTAGGGAATTCTGCTTTCTTTATCCTGTATTAAGTGCCCATCCCGGAGTAAGAGTTTTTATGGCACCCACTGGCCTCTGACTTGGCTTTACATACTATCGAGAAATGACTTTCAGGCATACTGGTTTCCTCACGATGTTTGCCATCACCGAAGCAAGTGATAATAATACAATACGAAACCTGAAAAATCAGAGGTGCGTTAGGTTCGAACTCGAGATTTGGGGATTTGTTAAGGAGAAGAGATGAGTGTTAGCACCTATAACCTCGAAAAATGAAGACATCAATTTACTCATCAAAAAGCAAAAAAAGTCGTCAAACTTCGGGAAAGGCTTACACCCATATAAATAAAGTTACATAAACAGTAATACAATTCTGCTGTAACTAGTAAGCAGAAATATAAGTATCTACTAAATTTTTATGAAACATAAAGGGAGTCGACGGCAACGGAATAGAATAACAGTAGCAGAGGTATCATAAAAAATTCGGCCAATTGCGCGTCTGACTCGCGCACGAAGGGTTCCGTAGCATCCTAATATTATAAATGCGAAAGTGAGTTTGTTTGTTACCATTTCACGACTAAACGGCTGATCGGATCTTAATCAAAGGAGACGGGCGAGACTACATGTATTTTGGGACCCACTCTTAGAGGTAGCATTCATCATAACAACTTATACGTAGTTGTAAAACGACTAAAGACTATCAGAAAAGTAAATGGAAAGTAAGACGGAAAAGTTGGGAGAAAAGAGATATACGTCTATTCACAAGATAACCTAAAAATCTTACGATTAAGGTTTTTAACAGTGGAATGACTCTGTAATTACGATGAATCAAAATATAATCATATTTAAGACGACTCATAAAAGAAGATTCGAATAAACTACTGTATTTCCCTCACAGTTTTAGTTCTGACTTTACGTGTTTTGCTTCTCGTCATAAGCCAAAACCAGAATTTTTACTTCATTGTCTGTACCTAATTGATGAATCATAAAACTGCTAGACTGCAGCTAGAGACTAAACTGATTACCAACCCTGTAATTAGTTCAATCACTATAAAAACTATGTTGTTACGATTTTGATCCATAAGCGAAATCTTCTTCTTTATTTCTTTTCTTCTTTTTTATAAAACGTTGCCCCACACTAGGAATTTCTCCTGTATCGTGGGTGTGTTTACAAACATTTAAACTCACATACACAAACAGCCAGACCCGGAACAACTATCTGTAGGCCATACAAATTTTTGTTCCGTGCGGGGATCGAACCCGCGACACGCAACGCAGCAGTCGATCGCTCAGCCGCTGCGCCAACCGTGTCGTCAAAATTAATATTTAAAATGAATTATAGTCAAGTAAAACGATTCTTATTACGCTGAGAGTAGATAATATTGTTTTACATAAATTATAACAGCCAGAGCTGACTAGCTATGCACAGCTATTGAAAAGCAGGGTTTGTTGAATAAAAAAAACGATGAGTAATAAATCTTATTTTTTGGTATTTTTACATAGTTTTTATTTTATGCAACACAGACGTTACGATGGTCAAGTTGCTGTCGGGTTTCATTTTCAGGGTCGCAGCTTATCAGCCCCCAACATGAGTGACAAAGGTAGTTGTCTCCTGTTATCTGGAATTAATTAATTATGTTAAAATAAATAAATTCACCTTTAGTGTAATGAACATAAAGAGTTCCATGTATAAGTAACAAAAGTGCCTGACTCGCAGAGTGTATCCAGGTCCCCACGAAAAGAAAAACAGAAATGTAGTTTGATATGAAAGATAATATGACCTCTGATACCTGTGGAGCGGTATATAAATATTTCAAGACAAAATGCAACAGCCACCCATCTTCCATTTTGATGACTGAAACATCTCAGTAAAATACACTACTTCTACTGCTACCTCGGCTAGTCTTTTACTTTATACTGTTTTAGTCCGATAAAGTATTGGGCAACAGTAAGAATGAGCCTAATATAAGATTACAACAGTATGTATTTATGCATATAAAAGCTAAACGAATCTTAGTTTGTTGTTCAGATAGATATCCTAAATAAGTTCTTTACTAATTATATAAATACATGTTCTTTTACGAATATACTTACATCACGTGGATACACCCATCTCTGAATTTTTTCAAAGCTCTGAGCACCTACATCAGAGAGACGACGCCTCCGTAAGAGCGTAAGTCGTAAGAGAAGAAGAAATTAACGCAACGCATGTTTGTGGTTAAAATCAAAGTCCAAATCAAAAGCAACTAATTGTCCAATGTCCAGAGAAGAATGCGGTAGTCTAAGACAGGGTGCATTATCTACATTTCAAGATGTAAAGGCCAAGTCGTCGAGAATCTACAAAATCGCAATGATAAACATAAAATCCCAGTCAAAAATACAAACATAACGATGGACTGGATCATCACAGATCTGACAGTGACAGTAGTGTCGACGGGACTCAATGGATCATCATTGATAACGTTCCTTTATTAGAAATACTATAAAATCGCCACAGTACCATTTTTATTAGATGCTTTTTCATTGTTAATTGGCGTTTTAATATCCGGTTTGCATGTAATTTTTTATGAATTTTTGACATAATTGAATGTATAAAAACTAAGAGAAAGATCCATTTGTGGTAATAAACCCATGAACAAAAACACATGTCATTGGATTGGAACGTAATCGGAAAAATGTTGCGTTTTGTAACTGCACAATTACTTAATTTTAGTAAATTGAAAATTATTTATAACTTTTGATTCCCGAGTCTTAAAAAATCAATATTTAATAAATAAATATCTCATAAAATTGTAGTTATAATTATTTTATATTTACACTGGAACGGAGTTTCGTTAATTTTCAGATTCTTTGGGTCCATTTTCGCCAGCCTCCTTTAGCAAGAAGATATATTTCAAGCTGAGGAAGGACACATAGGCTATATATCATCACGCTACGGCCAATAGGAGCGGAGCAGCAATGAAAAATGTTGCGAAAACGAGGAAAGAGTGACGCAGACGAAGTTGCACGGGACAGCAGCTAGTTTTTTATAAAACCGAGCAAAATTATCACATTTTTGTATGGGAGCCCCCTTTAATGTTTATTTTATTCTGTTTTTAGTATTTGTTGTCATTGTGGCAAAAGAAATACGTAATCTGTAGAAATTTCAACTGGCTATCACGGTTCATGAGATACAGCCTGGTGACAGACGGGCGGACAGTGAAGTCTCAGTAATAGGGTCCCGTTTGACCCCTGACCTTGGGTACCTTGGGATTGAGGACCTTGGGTACGGAACCCTAAAAAATTATGTCTTCCATACATTTTTTTCTTGTTTTGCCAACAAACGTTTTGTGGAAACATAGTTCTCGAGTGTATGTAAATGTATTATGACGTCGTAAGTAAAGTTGTAACGAAACATTATGTCAGGAAATTATTGTGTATGTCAGTATTATAGCACTTTGGAAAAGTTATACTTATTATTCATATTCATATTCATATTCATTTAATTGCGTTCCACAATGTTTTAAAGGTGTTATAAAATGCTTAAAGCTAAGACCAATGTTATGGACCCTGTTAGGGCACAGCAATATAAGTATCATTAATATAATTAAAGTTATGAGTGACATTATTACTTATTACAAATCGTGAACAATAAAATTATAGTACTACAATATTAACACTATAAACCAACACAACAAAATAGTAAAAACAACATTAAAATATTAATTATTAAGAACAATAGTATTATATTATAGTAGGTATTTTTTTTATAATTAATGAGATCAATCTAAGTTGCTTAGTTATATCATTATAATTGAAAGTTGTGCATTATTTTCTTCAGTTTCAGTGGTATCGGTTTATTAGTGGGTATTGTTGACAGTTTGATTACTTATAGGACTAGGGGTATAAATCATATAAAGCAGGCAAATGATAATTCAGCTTCATTTTCTGCCTATGTTAAATAGGCCTTACTTTAAAAGTTGCAGCGTAGATTGGCACCAAAGCAAAAGGATCTTACTTGCCTTTCATTTTCAGCATCTTCGATATAGTCTTTTGTACTGTTTTTTTTTTTGCTAAATTTATACAAAACAAAATAGCTTTACCAGATGAAAATTCACAACCATCTTAGAAAGCAAGACAATAGTAGGCATTCGCACCGTATTATTTTAGGGGTCCCGTAATAAATAAGGCCAGCGGCAATTTGCCTCTACCGTCTGTTTGTTTGTCCAGCCCCTAATTCAAAGTAACACAGTTTGTACAACAGTGGCGCGTGTATTTGTGTTTGCAATTTACTGTATAACGTAGGTAGATAATGTCTAGCTATCTAGGTGTAAGCTTCTAGGAAAATGTGAAGGGTCCTCGGTTATTAAAATTGTGTTGGTGACCCCTGGGTTTCATGAAGAGGGAAATCAGGGTAGGATAATTATTTTACATGTCGTTATTTTGAAGAGGTTTTTTCCCAAAAACCAGTGCTGTAATTACATACTCTATGCAAGTGGATGAAACAGTCATTATTTATGTTTTCCTATTATACTGTTGATGTTTTAGGATGCCGACCATAATTTAAATGAAATGGTATAAGTACAAAATTCAGTAAGATAACATTGAACCCAAGTCCCTATTTCCCGTTTAACCTTCGGTATGCCTGGTAGGGTCTCTCAGACCCACCTCTGCACATAAACCGTTGTTTTTCATTCAAATTCGAATTTCGCGC
This sequence comes from Cerastis leucographa, assembly GCA_963082945.1. Classification (NCBI taxonomy): domain Eukaryota; kingdom Metazoa; phylum Arthropoda; class Insecta; order Lepidoptera; family Noctuidae; genus Cerastis; species Cerastis leucographa. Next base: position 3,955,956 of record OY720381.1, on the reverse strand, counting down.
CTAACCGCACTTAGTAGCTGGTCGTTATGAATTGCTAGACGCCCGCCGCCCACTACTTCAGTCCGGAGCACGCTCCCGTGGTAGTTATGACGTGCGTATAGTTCGCGCGGGTCTCACAGACCCAATCAGGCATACGACGTGACTTTTCTGTGTAAGTATTTTTTGGTAATGTTTTTGGAAATTGCTGTTATTTTTGTGCCAAAATACATATTTTTTACATTATTTTAGTTTCAAAATGAGGAGCCATCTCTGCGATGACGATATTAGTAATTTATTACTCGACGCGGCTGAAGAACAAGACGAAGTTTTCAACTCAAGTGTAGAGGAGTCCGATCATGTGAGTCAGGGAAACGAGGCATCGGATTCAGAGGCAGACAACCATGATTTTGGAGAGGCTGTTGCGGAAGGAAGTTCGTCAGATTTGATTGATTTGTTGACAACCTTATTCAATCTTACGACGTCACACGAAAGTCGAGAAGGTGGACACATTACACTGTTCTTCTGGATGCTCAATACTGATGGCCAAAATTATTCAAATGCTCATCTGTCCAGAAAACAAGTATAGTCGAAGAAGTTTCATAAAAGACTTGGGTCTTGCACTGATTGATCAACATTTGCAGTTTAGAAAAAACAGCAATGACCTATCTACAGATCTTCGCAAACGAATAGGTAGCCATTTGAGTACTGAAGACAGCACGCCATTGAAAAAATGGACTCCATGTATAAAACGTAGATGCTACGTATGCCCAGTCAAGAAAGATCGCAAAACACAATATGTCTGTGAGACCTGTAAGAGTCGCTTATGTCTGGATCATGTAATTCTCCAATGTGCAACTTGCTTCCTAACCAGAGCCCTGGAAAATGTTGATAGAAGTGATGAAGACTGAATATTCTGTAGTTATTTATAAGTAAATAGAAGTGCTTTATATTTTTCAATACTCTGATGGAGATCTCTTTAGTTTTTTTTATAAGAAATGTGTGTTATAAAAGAAAGATGTATTTTTTTTTTTGTTAAAAACGCTACCTGAGTTTAATTGGAAAAATTATTAATAAAAGTTGTGGATTTGCAATATTTTTTTATTTTATTTTCTAATATACACCCCTAGTAAAAATATTAGTACATTATAATAAGTTATTTATCAAAAAATATTTGAGAAATAACAAATTAAAGATCCGGGTCTGACAAACCCACCAGGCATACCGTGTAACTTTTTGCCACCAGGCATACCGAAGGTTAAGGGTCTGCTTCCGGAAAGTGTATAGTCATTTTTGGGCACCCACGTAAGGGATAAGAGTAAACAAAAGTAGCATATTTCTGTGTCGCTTCCGATTTTTCTCGCCCAATAATTTGTTTATTTTACCCGAAGCGTTCGTCCATTGACCCAAACCCCGCCATTTCATCTCCATCAATCAGCTTCGTTAAAAACCTATTGTTGGTTGAACAAAATGAAGCATTCCTCGCGGTGGCGAGTTAAAAGCAACATTATATTGTAACATTTTATGCAAATGCGTGTTCGCTCAGCTATCAGCCTTTCTAGCCACTTTGCAGGGAAATGTACAATAAAATGGGGCTGCCAGCTTTGCAAGGATTATACTGAGGCGGCCTAGTACGGTGTGTTTTTATCCGTCGCCGCGGCTTTTATGCTCTCTGTCCGAGTCGTTAGCGGTTTAATGGATCCAAGGGTATTGTAATGGCTTATTAATAAGCTGAATTGACTTCCGTGTCTTGACTTCCACAAGAAAAGAGCTGTTAAGTGCTAGTGTAGTCAGTTGAATGTTTAGTAATTTTGCAAGTTTTGTGCAGAGGGCCTAGACAAAATCACGTCATCAATCATCTATAGAGCTAGCGGTGATAAAAAAAGTTAAAACTGTATTGGATTGACATAATTATATAAACCACTGAAAAACTTTTGTCAATCCTGTGGAGTCCCCGCAGACTGCCAACTTCCTATCAGTCGACAGTATTTTGACGGCACGGTTGACGTAGTGGCAGAGCGAATGACTGCTGCACTGCGTGCCTCAAGTTCAATTATCGCACATAACAAATGAAGTAAAAAAGTACGAACATGTGACAAACATACTAGTGCGCATATTACTACGTTTTGGTATCGGCGGCTAAATCAGTTTGATCGGCTGCACAATTGCTTTCGAACTATATTATCAAATAACTATCGGCCAACTGCTAGATTTTGCTGATTATTTAATCGGCGGAGTGGGGAGAGCTCTCTTCAAAACCCTACCAACTAGAAAATTGTTCGACTTCTGGTCTGGTTTGCGCATTCGTCAACAACCCGACCGTTTAGTTGGCCTAGTGCGCACACTAGCCCAATTCGACTAAACTATCGGCCGATAGAAAGTGTGCAGTCTGCGGGGACTCTCAGGAGTCCTTAACGTTTTGAAAGCGATTACCACTTGTGTAGGCCCTGTGATGTACCTACGCATATAACGATATTAGGTTAGAGTCAGATATTGCTCAAAGCTAGCTCAAACACCGAGCGGACATAATCTGAGATTAACTAATGGACAATAGAATAGCACAGATCAGTGACCGTAAATTCATCAGCTTCGTCGCTCTCATGCATTTTGCAGGTGATCGAACTATGTTGACAACTGACAGTATAGCTAAAGCATTTTAATCATGCAGAAACGAATAACAGTATCTTAAATAACCAATAGACGTAAATATTTATACTGATACTTAAAGTCTATCTCACATTCCGATCATGCATGAATGTATAGTCATGTAATCTTAATAAAGCATGCCTGATACGTTGTTCGAAACCATCCGTGAATACCAAACAGTGTGCCACATACTACAGCAGCGGATGTTTCCAGCAATTTGGAGGGATGCGCCCTTAATACGCAGCCGGAACACATCAGCGCTTTACCACAAGACTCCGCTTGCAAGGCGGAAGCACCCAAGGTTCCGGATCTCCCCGCCTTACGAACTACTCTCAGCTTCTTCAGTACAAATAAAACGCTAACTTTCCTCAAAACCAGATTGTCTTTGTCTCAAAAACACACTTACAAACTGTAATACTCGTACAACTCGAAACTCCTCCTTATTATGATATCAAAATACACTAGCGAACTGAAATAAAAACATCCAACTGTCGGAAAGTTTAACTCCTCAAACTCGACGAAAAGAACCAAAGATATCCAGTAATTGACACCCGTCATAAAATAAAAAGGCGCAGGACGGGAAACTTTGGTTCCGAATCACGCAAGTCCGAGTCGAATCGTTTCAAGTGGGGGAACTTTTGACTCGGAGTGACAAACTGGCCCGCAAACTTGGAGTGTTCCGAACACCCGTTAGGTAGACGGCCATTGTGATTGTGTTGTGGAATTTGTACTGAGTATGGAATACCAAACAAATTTTAGGTTTATAAACGTCATAAATGTCGCGTTTGTTCGTAATTTTAGTATTGACCAAATAAATAGCTGCAATATTGTGCAACTCGAGTTAGGTGAACTTATAAATCCAGTTCTACTTCCAATATAGAGGATGAACAAAAAAAAAATAGGTTTAGGTTAGAGGTTAGATATGAAAAATCCTAAATATTCACCAGTTTTACACCCGCAATGGTGTGTAATTTAATTTTATTCGAAGCAGACAGTTCGCACAACCCGCTGAACCGAATTACAGTCAAGCCTACAAAATGATGTAGGTTTCAGCATTGACACAACAAACCAGTTTAGTTGATCATTGCCGAAGGTCCTAAATGCACAGGCATTTGCAACAATTGAATTGATTTCGACAGCCAATCAACAAACCGGGGTTGATTAGGCAAAATATGCAGCTAACTAAAAATAAACGGGGAATTCATCATGGAACATCACTACGACGTTAGATTGTTTTGTAGAAACATGCTTAACTTACCTACTTCATTACATTTTTTTCTTAGCCTATATGGTCCCACTGCTGGGCAAAAGCCTACCCATAGCCTTTCACTCTTCTCTCCGGGCAGTTTTCTCCGGCTAAACTCTCACAAACGCCTCTAAGTCGTCATGCCAGCGTTTTCAAGGCCTCCCTTGGCGACGACGCCCGTCTTCGGGCACCCACTGTGTGACGGCCCATCGGTCTTGATGCATTAAGTCCTAAGTCCTCCGGACTTATTTACATACATGAAAATAATTCTAATGGATTAGTTGCAGAGATTTGAAGATCCAACATTTGAAACTTTTAGGAAAAAACAATAATTATTTGTGAACTATCAATTAAAAAGAGGATTATCAAACATGATAAGTGATGATCAACTTCCGTTCTAATTTCCATGTCTACAGTGTCAGATTTTAAAAGCTAGCGAACCTCAACAGAGGCGACGGTTATCGATATCAAGACTTAAAATATTAATATTTTTGGGTTCTACACACTACAAGAGCAGGTATTTGATTAAAAGTAAAGTAAAGTTTATTCATCAAAAAGGAAAATTACCTATTCGGTAAGCCACAAAATGAGCGTAGCTATGTGTACTTGAAATATCATTTTTTTTCTTTCACCATGTTAAGACCTTGGCTCGGCGTTTAGGGTTTAATAATAACAGCCGCTTGGGTCGATCTTTAGATGAAACCGTGCTTGCATAGATTCGTCCGTGGATGGGCCACCACCTATGGGACGAGGCACGGAGGAAACTCGGTATGTAACCGCATAGTTAGGTACTAAATTTCCTCCGTGCATCGGAAAGCAAGATAAGCCGTTGGTCCCGGCTGTCATTTGAAGATCGTTGACAGTCCTTACAAGGCCTAAAAGTCTGACGACCAAGGGGTTTCGTATTGATTCCGCAACCGTTCTCCTACGACCGGTTCATCATTGGACTTTTCGTCGACAGGATGATTAATTTATTTTCGTTTCCCCAGCAGGGTCTTTCACCTATAGACATTTCGCCGACAGAACCTTTCATATGCATCACTTTCGACGATATCCCTTTCCAGCTACAAAATGTTTCACCGACACGACGATAGAGTTTTTACGTGAAAGAGTAACAAACATCCATCCATTCATCCATACTCACAAACTTTCGCATTTATAATTATTAGACAGTGTTAAATAGGTTGTGGAGGTCAGATAGGCAGTCACTGTATGTAAAATTCTGGAAGCCTCAACATAGTTCGGAAAGGCTAGGCAGATGATAATGTTTAGACATCACCCATAACGTCTATTGAGTTCCACTATCTTGGCAGACTAAATCTCTGACCAATTGCTTACCTTTAGAACTCTAAACACCGAATTTTATTGTAATGTAGGTCACAGTACCTACTCCGTGCGGTCACGTGATCACCTAAGACCAACTTTGATTGATACCCATTAAATAACAAAATTGTTTCCTCCAATTGATTCGAAAGACCTGCAGGATGATGACCATTATGCTGTTTATGAGATATATTTTTCACTTTTGTTTTCTATGTGAAGATGATGTAATATCTCATGTTGAATGTTGGTAGTACTTTAATATCTATAAATGTATATATTATTGTATCATGAGTCATTTGTATCAATAACATTCGTAAGAGGACATTCAATTGACCAAATTTCTTTAAAGCAGAAACAAGAAGCATATACAAGGTGTTGTTTTGCAACCTGGTCAAAATTCGGGAGGTTGTCACAAAAGACATCATTAATCAATTTAAATTACGGTACCTAGTTAATTATTAAAAAACACAGATTTTTTGGTTGTTTAAGTGTGTCAGTATTTCAGAATAACCCCCTTAACGTGACTTAGGGAAGAAGAAATTATCAAATAAACGTTTGAGATTGTTTGTATGTGTAGAAGCGCAATTATAGTGCGAGAATGAGACGGTCCGCGTTTAAAACACGGGGGTTTCACACTTACCGATTTCCGTAAATAAGATAAAAAAAAAACCTATTAATTTTATTATTTATTCGGGATGAGAATAATTAGCATAGTTACCTCCTTGAATTTGACGAGGATGCAAAACAACACATTGTAGAACAAAAAAGAAATCTTTACTAAACAAAAAACGTAAAAAAAATCACCAGCATCTGGTACAACCAAACAAGCCTTTTATACCCGACGCTAAACCACCAAAACTTGGATATCAGATACGCATGTGTCCCAAACTATTTGATTCGATTAGACCAAACATAGGAACAGATCGAGGGCGTAAAATCCGCAAAATGGCATCGGACCTCTAAGTTTGAATCCTCCGCATTCCATTTGATCAGATTTCACTCCCGTTCGTGGCCTTTGCATACATCCGCAGGATTTACTGAGGCCGTGACCCAACATACGACATCCGAGTTTGTGGTCGCTTTGTCACTTCAAAAAAACTGTTTGGTCGTGAATTGAGGTCGTGAACTGCTCTAACTTGTGAATATGTTCTGCGTAACGTAATATATCTTGTCATCCGAAATGGAAGACGTTTGGCATCGTTCGGTGCGGAGTTTTCAATTTGTGTAAAGACTGCAGTTCGTTATGCATTGTGTTACACATTTGGCTGGATTTTATTGAAGTTCTTTAGTGCTTTGTTGCATAACAAAGCACTAAGAATTTCTATGCACTAAAGAGCATCGACCCGACTACTACAGAAGTTGAGAATTTTAATCAAAATGTACGATTGCAATGTCTGAAGTAATTCACCAGAGCTCCTAACAATATCACAAGGAAACTTGCAACATCCAGATTATTTAATTTTACGATGATTTCCTGAAAACTTTTTATGCAGTGGTTTCTTTTACACGCTTACAGTATAGGATAGCAACAGTGAATTCTATTATTTCATAACTTCTTTGCCCAAACACTACTGTTTGCTTGCAAATTCGGTTTACGACAAACAAAATGGACCAAATGCAAATCGTGATTTTAATCTGTCGAGACATCGCCGGCACAGCAAATATTCAAAAGCGAAAACCAACATAGCATTTTTATCCTGTGATTTTTAAATAAATTCAACAAAATTTTAGTTGGAGCGTGACTTGGCATGCAAAATGTCTGTATAGCTATATTATTTTACCGCCGAACAGTCAAGTTTTTTACAGACCTAAGAGCAATAGAAAATAATTGGCATATTTTTACATAAATTTATTGGATGGAAAACGATAAAAGGCTTTTAACGAACATGATTTAGCCCAGCCAACTTTATTAGTGACGTCACTTAAAGATTTCACCATTCAACAGTTTTGTTCACTTTAAAAAGTTCACTTAAAAAGCGTTTAAACCCATGCAACTTCCCTTTCTAGAATAGCACTTTCAAATAAAACTTGTAAAATATTCCAACAACTCTTTTAAAGTCATCACGGAACCATTAACTTATTTTACTGTAACTCTGTTAAAGTAGGTACTTTAATAACAGTGTCTTCACCCCGAGACAACATTGGACTGTAAATTACGTTTTAGAAAAAAAAACTGGGAATTGTTTGCTGGGTATTCTAACATAGCCAGTATCCAGTATCTGTTTGGAAGCAGCGCTGTTTATTGTCCTTATCGAAGGAGCACAATATTAGTAATTTATAGAGGCCATTGTGATACGGGGTGCGAAATAGCTTGGATATTCATGGGCGTTTCGGTGCAACTTAACACGTATGTACTGGTTGAGGCTTAAAGTTTGTCATGAGGAACTATCTTGGCCGTTTAGTGGAAAATTATGTGGACAAATAGCAAGCGAGCCTTCGGCGCTGTTACGGTTTATCCAAAATACTACAGACCTGGCGTGTTTCCAATGGTTTTTTGGTATCGTCGCCGTTTTGAGATAAATCTGTACACTTTTTTTAGAGAGCTTTGCCATCCGTGAATTCTGCGATAGTTGATTTGTTCAAAAACTAAAAGCCGAAAATGCAAGATATTTTGAAAGCCTTTAAAATCTATTACGTTTAGAGTTCTTCCATGAACGTTGAATTCCAGGCTCTCAATTATTCTAGTAATAAAGAGCTTCTCTAAATCAAGCGCTTGCGTGATGCATAACGTGGTCCCATATTCTCTTGCATTTTCTCAGTTAATATATCTTTTAAACGACTTTCTTTGCTGCCCGCTTCGGCGGGGTATAAATCGCATACCACTTTTTACATCGTACTTTCGTCCCTCCGCTAGATTTAAAAGACTCTATTAACAGAATGTGTCTTATAAAAATATTACAACATTTTTTATAGGACACGTAATTTTTAAGACAAAACGTGGGTACGTTTTGCCTTTGTTTTTAAGGCAAACAGGGGTAATGTTTATCAATTTATTATCCGTAATATGTTGTGTTACGTATTCTCGTAATATTTGGGCGGTTAGTGAACATGAAAGCTGTGAATTATTGGTGTTGTTCTTTATAGTATTAACATTTTATCATACCATCTTATCCATCAACAAATAAAAATATTACGATTTGATTTCGATTCTGATCTTACTTCATAATTTCAATATGATTCATCATCTGCCTAGCCTTTTCCCAAACTATCTTGGGGTCGGCTTCCAGTCTAACCGGATGCAGCTGAGTACCAGTATTTTACATGCAGCGACTACCTATCTGACCTCCACAACCCAGTAACTGGGTAATACGATACCCCTTGGTAAGACTGGATGTTAGACTTTTTGGCTTCTGACTACTCGTAACGACTGTCAAAGAACTACAAAAACAGCCGGGACCAACGGCTTAACGTGCTTTCCGAGGCACGGAGGAAACTCGCTATGTAATTAATTAATTATGATTATTGAAATGAATTAGGATGGTTTCGTGAATTATACTAGTATTCCAATCTGATAAAACTTTTCTTGGATTACATGCTAAATGTCAATTTCTGGTCTCAAGTTCTGAATGACGTCACACATCTTGATGACAGACTGAACTTGGTTTAATTTGAAAAAATGTGCAATACCGGGTGGGTTAAATAAACCAAAGATCTTGATCAAAACTTAAAAACAAAAGATAAATTACAGTGTCCTGTCCTATTGTTTATTTAGTTAGTTATTTTATTTTACATATTTTGTTGTCTATACATCTGTACTGTATACAAAAATTAATAAAATTGAAGTGTCTGTTTGTAATATTAAAATAACCGCTTTTTACTACATGCATATGGATGTATATCCGGTACATATACCAAAATAACATTTTTTACATTTTTTTTCTGTCTGTCTGTTTGTTCCGGCTAATTTCTGGAACGGCTGGACCGATTTTGATGATACTTTCATTGGCAGATAGCTGATGTAATAAGCAGTAACTTAAGCTACTTCTTAAATACCACGCAGACGAAGTCGCGGGCACAGCTTTTTGTAAATATTACGTTTTATTTATTCCTTAAGTAGTTTTAATTAATTGATATATTTATTTATTAATTAATTAGTAAGTACAATTAAAAGGATAAATAAAGACGTTCTTAATGCAATCAATTATCATGACTTTCCTTATGCACTTACAACATCTAAGGTTCATTTTCGGAGGACAAACGAGCTCAACGGTATGTTGTCAACCCACGTTCACTTGATACGATATAATTTTTAGATTACCTTGTAACGACTACCTTTAGTGAAAGCCATTTATTAACATGACTTGCGAAATGTGTCAACGTGCCCATTATAATATTCATGCCATTGATAATTCCAGATTTTACACTTTTTTCGCGCTTTTCGGAACATTTTACCATCACTTCAGCGTGGGTATAAAAAAATCGAACTTTATAGAAGCTTTTTGGAATTAACCGAGTTTTGTTGGTTTATTCTTCCTTTATTCATTCATTCATCTAATTTTGTACATATTTCAATGTTTCTCTAATATATAAACTATGAAAAAAAAATGTGTTCCGTTGGTTTCGGGAGCAGGGTCCAAGCTAACGGTAGTTAGGGCTCCAGAGACAGAAACCTCCTCACAATGCGCGCCGTATTGAGGAGTACTGCCTTCTGGATCAGGCCTTTGATCCAACCGCTTAAAGAGAGCCTCGACAGATAATCGTCATGTTGTTTTGGTTTTGGTATTATGAATACATAAAAAACGCATGCTGCTTGACTGATGTTACATGTATTTTTAGGAGAACACTAAACGGGGTGATTGGTAATTGGGTGCAGTCATTGAAATGGCTGATACTAGAGCTCATTTGTAATAAATATGACTCCGATAACTAGGGCTCCAATCTGAGTTGTTTTGGACTAATCGAACTTTTAAGTTTTTAAGACCAACAATTGATAATTGCGACAAATCTGCGTCACTCAAGGCGTTGACATGATATTTTTCAGATAGCGCATTAACGAAAGAATCTGCAAAAAATCCAATTTATCAAAAAAGCGCCCAAACCTTAGGTTTCACAGCGATGTAAACTTCATAATATAAGATTTTTTTATTAAATACCCTTTTTTTTTTTTTTTTGCGGGTGGGAAATCATCAAATGACTTCTCCCGCTCTGGGTGGAGCGGGAGGGAGTGTCAGACTTGTACTGACTAAAACCCACCCATGTTCCTTCTTCGCCCTTTGTGTTCCAGGGCCGCGGTATCTCTTTCGAACAACCCGCAGCCCTGGCAGGCATCGGCCCTCTCGGGCCCCTTCCTGTTTGCTGACATCTCCTTGAGGCGCGCGTGGAACACGTACGCGCCGTTGACACTGCCTGTCGTCATAAGACGGATGGACGGCGAGCTAGCCCATTACTCACCGTCCACAGGCTCGCGCCTACGGTGGCCGGGGGCCACTGGTTGCCCCCCGACGCCCGGGGCGTCTCCCGCGGCGGCTGGGACGTGAGGTTCTCTCCCTCTCACGTTCCGCCACCTCCTTCGCTAGCATGACTACTTCGCAAAAGGAGGCGACGGCTTCCCATTCCCTCTCGCTCCGGACCATGGATTGAACCAGGGCCGGACGCCAGAGGTCACCGCCGCAAATCACCCCTACGAGGCCACGGCGGTGCTCAGCCCAAGCGGGGCAGAGCTCCACGGTGTGCTCCACCGTGTCCTCCGGCCGATCCTCGCAATGGTAACACCCGGGCGTTTCCTCCCGCCCGATTCGGTGCAGGAACCTCCCGAAACAACCGTGTCCGGTGAGGACCTGCGTCAGGCGGAAGGTGAGGGCGCCGTGCCGCCTCTCTAGCCACTCCTCAAAGAGGGGACTTATCGCCACTATTGTGGCGTGCCCTGCACGTGGTTGCGACAGTCGCTGTCTCCATGTCGCCTTGAGATCGTGCCGGAGGTCTGTCCGCTGAGCGACAATTTGCCGCGGCAGCGGAGTTTCCCCCCGGCGTAGTGCCTCCGCGCGCCATTCATGCAAGCGCGCGAGGACCATCGCCTCCAGATCCCATGGCGGCAATCCGGCCAAGAGGCTCGCCTCGCCAGAGATCGTGCGGTACCCCCGGATCAGCCTTACGGCTACCACCTTCTGGGGCGCGTTCAGGTAATGGGCGGCTCGCCGCCTCAAAGAACGCGCCCACACCGGGGCCCCATAAAGGGCCATGGACTGCACGACCCCCGCATAGAGCCTCCGGCAGGAGGCGTTTGGACCCCCCAGGTTGGGCAAGAGCCGCTTGAATGCAGCCCCTGCCCGTTCCAGTTTTGGGGCCAAACGTCGGAAGTGCTCAACGAAGTTCCACCGGCTGTCGAGGACAAGCTCTAGGTACTTTAGTGACGCCGATGGGAACCCCTCCTACCGTCAGTGTGGATCCCGACGGTGGCGCATTCCGAGGCCCATGAAAGCACATGGCCTCGGACTTGTGCAATGCCACCTCTAGACCCAGTTGCCGGATTCTCTCCAGGACTATCGCAACCCCGCGTGTCATAAGTTCGGCCGCCGCCTCGTGCGACCTCCCCTGTGCCAGCACCAGCGTGTCGTCAGCGTAGCAAACTACGCTGACACCGCTAGGGAGGTCGGCGCGCTGCACCCAGTCGTAGCCGATGTTCCACAAGGGCGGCCCCATAATCTTCCGATCCCTGTGGGACACCGCACGACATCTCTCGCCGGTTCCACTCTCTTATTAAATACCCTTGCTTTCAAGGTAGATTATTTCAAATAAATGTGTGGCATTTAACGTCCGTGGTCTATCCGGTACACCCAGACCTGCTTCGGAAGTCTTGACCTTCTGGAAGTCGTTCACTCTTCAAATATAATTATGTCACATAATATTAAAGAAACTCATGGGGAGAGGCTTTTGCCCAGCTGTGGGATGGCCCCGGCTAACAGTATCAGTTTCTGTATAATATTATAGTCCGTATCGTGGTTTCCGTGTCCTGTTGTTTGTTAATTACCTACAAGAACTGCCTAGCTAGCCTAAACTAGCCTTACTGGAAGTCAGCTTTGAGCAGCTGGATTTAGGTAGTTATCGACACGTTGTGAAGAAGATGGTCTGTTGTAATGAATGATCAACAGGGAAATTGACTTAGACGCCCTTTCCACGCAGGACGCAAAAATAGACTGGAGCATGTCTATTTAAGAACAATTCTTTAACATATTCTTTAATTTCAAACCAATCTTTTAAGGGAGGCGCCGCTGACGCGTTTACTCCGCACGCTCAACCTCATAACGAGTGAGACGGACTTATTTTATTGTTCTCTGAGTGAATTTACAAGGATTGCATTGTTTATCATTAGTTATAAATATTAGTTGTAAAATTAAGTTGTTATTAATTAAAGCACATTTATCGCATTGGGTTAGCTTGTAGCCTGTAATGGTAAATAAATATGTTTACACAAAGCCAGGTCTGTTTATTTTTAAACGTTACTACTACAATATTTTACTCTTGTATCTTGTGTTTGTAAAAGCTGGGTGCGTTTACAAACACAAGATAAAAGAAGAAAAAAATATGGTATCTGGGTGTAATGTCCCATACACCCAGATCCGAACGAACAATATGTGGGCGAAATAAAATGTTTGTTCCTTTTATGTCACCCACGGGTGTAGCAATGGCCTATTAGCTGGGATCTGGGGTACCTAACATGACTTACATTGTTCTATTAGTTGAAGGTTAAAATATTAACCATGGGAGCTTGGACTTCGATTTCCAGTTTAGGCAAACTGATATTACATTTTCTATTTGGATATCCTTTGTTTTCTTCTTTTTCGTCGATCCCTTACTGCTGAGAATCGCAACCCTTATGACACGTCTCCAAGCCTTCCGATCTCCTGCATTGTAAACCGCTCGGTAAAGAGACTGCCTCCAACAGCCTTCTTGATCGCTTCTGACCATCTTGACGGTGTTCTTCGTGCCTTGCGCGCGTTTACCTTCTACCCGGCCCGGTATCATTAACCTTTCCAGACAACGCCTAGCAGTCCGTGATTTTACATTGGGACACGGATTTTCTACATAATTAATGGCAAACTCACAAAACATTTCTCAAGCCTACCAAGCCACAATGGCAGTATTAAAATTGTATTGGAAAACACCGGCCCCATCTAGTTTTAAAACATAACATGATTTCACTAGTAAAAATGTTTTTGAAAACCAATTTACAGAAATAAATATGATTTATAAAACGCTTTGACTTTTGAAAGCCACTTGCTTAAACCTCGGCTTTGTCCACGACTACTCTGTCTCTCGGGATTATTTGCGTGTTTGTTCTATTAAGGAACAAGATACCTAAGTGGTCACTTCCATAGGGATCATTATCCAATCCCAAAATAAACACAATCACCAAAATCTATTCCAAATTGCTCGATTAGCCTTTAATATTTCGCATTACATACTTCGGGTTGATGATGCTGGATTTAATTACCGTTTACAACATATTAGCCGAATACAAAGCCATATCGGTTACGGTACAATAATGTACAAACATTGCTAACATTTGCGCTCGTGTTGGGTTAATTAGTCTGAACGGTGTGAAGGAAAATGATCTATTTGTTTTTCTTTTAACTTTTAACCTACTTATTGTAGGTAATTAGTGATTAAATACTGGTAAAACCTCGAGAAAAGGGCACGGTAATATGTATAAAAGAAAATATCTGTAAATGTCGGCCAGTACCAGCGGTGTTTAACGTGCTTTCCAAGGCTTCGAGGAAACTCGATGTGAAATGGATGAACATCCAACCACAGACTACTCTAGGCAAGCACGGTTTAATCTTGACTAAACTTATTATAATCAAAAGTCGGAAAAACAAGCTTTAAATAATATGTACAACTTAGCAAAGCTCGAGTTGCAATTGTATAGGTTTCGACCTTCCAGTTGTTTAAACCCCTTTTTAAAACCTCCATTACACTGCAATACCTATAAAAAATCATTTACTACACAACCTTATCCCACAGAGCAACTCATGCGACCACAATTTACTTGGACATTAGGAACAGTCTATTAAGGTCAGGACATTATCCTTGTAAATCACAGGACGGTCCAGAACTAATAACATTAAACTCTGCTGCCTCATAAAAAAGATGGCCATGTTATTACTGGTCCGCCTGTGGGTGTACTTGTTCAGTTGAGATTTGCTATAATAGATATTACTTACAAAGAGATTCGGGAGTACTTTGATCGCGTGGTTTCTGTAAGGAACCAATAACTAATTTCCTCAGGTAAAATTTTTTAGTCATTTTTTGTGTTGGCGGTTTTTTTTTTTAACTTAAAGAATTTTTTCTTAGCCTTGACCGTCCCACTCCTGGGCATAGGCTATCCCCCATTCCTTCCAATTTTCTCAGTGTTGCGCCTCTTTTTGCTAATTTAGGAAAACAAGGAAAGTTATAAATTTAAAAAAAAAACGATAATGTTATGAAGCAGATTCCCCCCCCCCCCCCCTCGGCAATATGCCCATAATGACAAGTGACAAGATTTTAATTTTGAAATCGACTAGACCTGTTTAGGAGCCATGATGACACACAGATACACACGTCAAACTTATAAGACCCCTCTTTTTTGGTTCAGGGTTAAAAAGATCTCTACGTAACAGTCGAGCATATACATACCATCAAGGTCGCTCAGCGCGCTTTAGACTGCACTATATTTTGAAGTTTTTTTAAGGGTTTTAATCCAAAATGAAATTATTCGGAAAACAACTGAAATTCCCAACATAATTATGTAGCTTGCAAAGAGAACAAGCTGAAGGACCGGCCATGTCTTTCGAAGGAACGACAGTCGAGTGACAATTACTGATGTGGAGACCGCGTTTCAGCAAGCGAAGCATGCGATGCTCCATAACTGAATAGACCGACGACGGTAAAAGGTGTCTGGATCATATAAGATGCAAAGGGTGGAGAACAGCGAGTTGTGGTATATTTTTGAGGCCCATGTCCAACAGTGGACTGCAATCAGCTGAGTCTACTCCCTTAGTTGCGTGAGTCAGAGGCCAGCTATTTTTCAATGGGTATCGAAGTAATAAAACTAACCAATAAATCATTTATCAACAGTCAATGTTTTAGAGACTCACTTATCAAGTTAACAGGAGTAGTATTTTTGGGACTTTTTGTATGGTTATCCGTTGAGAGGATATTTGGGCTGCACTGTATGGTTTTGTGCTGGTAGTTTAAGGTAATAATAAGATGGAACAAAAAATGCCATAAGAACGTATAGTGAAACCCTTTTTTTTACGGATGGGTAATCATCAAATGACTTCTGTTTGAGCGGGAGGGAGTGTCAGACTTGACTGACTAAAACCCACCCATGTTCCTTCTTAGCCCTTTGTGTTCCAGGGCCGCGGTATCTCTTTCGAACAACCCGCAGCCCTGGCAGGCATCGGCCCTCTCGGACCCCTTCCGGTTTGCTGACATCTCCTTGAGGCGCGCGTGGAACACGTACGCGCCGTCGACACGGCCTGTCGTCATCAGACGGACGGACGGTGAGCTAGCCCATTACTCATATATAGCCATTACATTAGTATAGTGAAACCCTTACATTTTCATTTACGGATTCTGGATTTGTGCCTGGTTGATAGTAATAAGCTCGCCCCCTATTACGTGGTACCTAAACTATAACTGGCGAAATGTGGGTGTATTTTTAGAAACACTTCTGCCTAATAGTGTGGTGGGCACGTATCAGTTAAAATAAAACCGGCCAAATGCGACTCGGACTCGCGCACCGAGGGTTCCGTACTTTTAACCTCTCCAACCTTGCGGCTAAACGGTAAAACACCCAGCCGGCCTCACAATGACGTCATCGAGCGTGTCAAGTGTCCTGCGCTCATAAAAAGCTTATCGCGCGAGTTCTATTAGCTCTTATCTCAAGCGGTAAACAGTTTCGGGTTCTTGATTAACGAGACCATGTATTACAATATAAACAACTGTTTTATAACTACTTGAGAATTATAAACATCGCATAGAATTCAGAGAGCTCGCCGCAAACATACTGTTGTCGTAGTTTGTTTTTTTTTGGTAAAACTACTGAATCAATTTACACGAAACTTTAGATCTAACATAACAAATATACAAGTAATCTAATGACAGTGTTTTTTAGGAGTCCTACATAAATTATTCTTGCAAGATTCCAATTCAAACGTCTTATTAGAATCGGCCATTTTCTAACTGCGCAGTTCAATGCATGAAAATACTTGAAATATCAATAAATATGAATAAATATGCCTCGAATGCATGAAATTATGAATTATCACTATTTTTTCGCTTATTACTAATGTTTCCAAGACCATATTTCATTGTAAAAGAGTCAAATTCATATTTTCAATTTCGACTGACGAACTTCACAACAAAGGAATTTTTGGAGAAATTTTTGGGTCAAAAACATAATTTTTAGATATTTTTTCCAGCAAATGACTATCTAAAAAGTTACATTATACACTTATAACATACTATACATTTACTTACCAAAGTTTAACAACACAAAACACAAAAATTTCACTGCATTCCAAAACAAAACACCACCGTTCCACACTGGCCGCCATGACTCATTTTGACAGTCGACAAAGACGCGTTTCTTAATTTTTTTAATAATTTTGTGCAGTTGTTAGGTTGGTATGTTTGGTTTCATTTTAATCGAACTCTAGTTGGCCAGAGACGTAAATTTTTACAAACGAATTAGACCCTTACTGTACGTACGATAAGGGTTTAAGTTTGCTTGTACGAGGCGTTCCCATATGGGAACCTCGGGGCTCAACCGAATTGTTCGGCGTTCCCATATGGGAACCACGGGGCTGGAGAGGTTAAAACCGTAATTATTAAAAATATTATACTATACTAGCTGTCCCGCGCAACTTCGTCTGCGTCACTTTTTCCCCGTTTTCGCAACATTTTTCATTGCTGCTGATATATAGCCTATGTCCTTCCCAAGGTTGAAATCTATCTTTTTGCCAAATTTCATTAAGATCCGATCAGCCGTTTAGCCGTGAAAAGGTAACAAACAAACAAACAAACAGAGTGACATTCGCATTTATAATATTAGTATGGATGATGTAAGAAAAAAATTACGGTTTGGCATTTTTCCTTTATCTATGCTATAAGACGTTGTTTCGTACCAAATTTCAAGATTCTGAGTTCACGGGAAATACCCTGTAGGTTTTGATTCCAATGCAAGTGTCGAAAATTTGCGGAAATTTGCGGCATAAACGACTGTATCTTTTGATTGCGTTGGCTTAGAAGTATGATTTTTTTGACAGCTCCAAGGGACAGTAGACTTAAGTATTTAATATAAACTCTAGCTTGATATCTTTTCGCGTTTCTGAGAAAAAGGGTGTTGACAGACAGACAGACGGACGGACGGACAACAAAGTGATCCTATAATAATCACTGAATGGTTAGACAGAGGTGTTTTGTTTTTTTAGGGTTCCGTACCTTAAAAGGAAAAAACGGAATCCTATAAAAAACAAAACACCTCTGTCTAATCCTTCAGTGATTAAAAGCGTGATGTTATGTTCTTATGCCAGTAATCGGTTACCTAAAAAAGGCGATATTTTTTTTGCAACTTGCGATATCGTTAAGTCTTAACGATATCGCAAGTTGCAAAAATTCCAAAGATACTAGCCTCCTATTTCTATAAATAAGAACCCAAGTTTTGGCAGGATCGTTCGACTGGCTGTTAATGGACATCCGAAAGAGCACAAACAAAATCTAAAAATGCCACCATCGGCCAGAGTATTCCAAGTTTATTTTATTATATGGAAAAAAGCTTTTAAAATGGGTGTTGGTTTCGATCCACGCAAGTAACAAATATTTGTAAGACCTACAGATAAATTGTTCCAGGTCTGGTTGTTTGTGTATGTCGGTTTAAGTGTTTGTAAACGCACCCACGATACAGGAGAAACTTATAGGATGGGGCAACGTTAAAAAAAAAATAACAATCTTAATGAGACAAGGATTTCATTAAAAGCATCAGTGGTATGGCTCTCCTTTTTTTCTTCGATAACGCCATTAAACACCGTAATCCCCTGATCGCAGCGGCCGCCCGTTACGAACCCTCGCGCATTAGTACAGTACGCCGTCCTAGGCATACCCTCGTCACTCCAGATGATGCTATCACCCTCCTCCAGGAGAGTAGGAAAGAGACTAGCACTCTTAAAAAGTTCCGACTCAAACCGCCGTCTTTCCGACCTCGCCGTCGAGGTCCGTCGCGACGCTCGAGCCAGCCCGCGATGCTGTGCCAGTTGTTTTCAATCAGCCCCTAAATAATGATACCATTCAGATCCAGCCTGTCCCCATGCAGTCCTCCCCCAGCGACGCCCTAAGCCGAGGTTCGTACCCCACAGGGGGTGCCCATAGCGTGCAGTCGCTTAGTTTGTAAGTTTTTATGCCCTGGCTGGAGGCCTTACTCTTAAGGCACCCACAGGATAGTCCGGTTAAGCAGACGACAACCTCATAGGTTGAACTGCGAGATGCCACTCACAAAAAAAAAAAAAAAAAACTCTCCTTTTTATAAATGTATAGCTGTAGCCCGCGTGAAATTATGATAAAAAATATTCCTTCGCGGTTTGATTTTGTTAACATTTTATTCTGAAATAAAGTGACTCCAATTTTTCCTTTTAACATCGGCCAGTAAAAGTCCCGTCAAAATCGGTCTAGCCGTTTCGGCTGAGCATGATCAAACAAACAGGCAGACAAAAAAAAATGTGTTTTTGTTATAAGTCCCGTATATGTTACTTTCATAAATATGCATTCAGTAAAAAGCTTGTCATTACAAAAAGATACTTTAATTTAATTTGATTGTTAAAATAATACAATTAATATATTTTTCCAATGAAAATGAAACTGAACAGAGGCCCGAATGTCTGACAGCGAGTCTTATGAGTTCAGATAGGCAGTAGCTCTAAGTAAAATATTGATACTCAGCTGCATTCCAGCTACTGAAAGCAGATCCCAACGTAGTTAAATAAAAGCTAGACAGATAGAAAAAGATCTCGTGGCTAAATAATAACAGCCGCCCGGGTCGATCTTTAAGGTTAAGCAGTGCTTGCCGAGATTGGTCCGTGGATGGGTGACCGTCATTACATACCGAGTTTCCTTCGTGCCTCGGAAAGCACGTTAAGCCGTTGGTCCCGGCTGTCATTTGTAGATCTTTGACAGTCGCTACGAGTAGTCAGAAGCCAAAAAAAAGTCTGACATCCAGTCTTACCAAGGGGTATCGTATTACCCAGTTACTGGGTTGTGGAGGTCAGATAGGCAGTCGCTTCATGTAAAATACTGGTACTCAGCTGCATCCGGTTAGACTGGAAGCCGACCCCAAGAGAGTTTGGGAAAAGGCTAGGCAGATGATAAAAATAGGAAAAGATCCTGAATTAATTGTGAAGCAAACAAACAAAACCTGTAAATGACAGACAATATGTTGTTTGTCATTGTCAAACCGTGATAGGCACTTTTACATTGTTAAAAATAAGCTATCAGAGGCATAATAACTGTGAATGGAATGTAGCTACAAAGTTTTACCCATTCTTATCTGTAAAAGAAATACAAAATAATAAAGACACGTAACTAATCTTCATAAAAGCTATATAATAGCGTGATAATGTTTAGCACTTACAGCCATGGAACACTGGACAAGAAATACTGCCTATTTTTGGTGCGAATTGCCGTTGGTCACAGATGGGCTTTACAACATGGCCAGTTCAAGCGTTTCTGTGTTGGAACATTAAATATAAGGTCCTTATTGCAATTGTAGGCTATTTATATCACTGAATTATTGTTATTGTTGTCACCTTGGTATTGTTTTATGACAGCAATGACCATGAGAAGTTTTGGGTACGGTTTTGAGGCTGTGAATGTGAGACTTATGAGAAAACTTTTGCAGACAAGTTTTTGTTGTGTACAAGCGTTTTGTTTTATGAAGATCTATCTTGTTGATGATGAATTGAAAGTTTTCTAACGGTCACCCTTATTTTTTTAATTTTTTTTATTAATTGAAGTGACAACTGTTAAGTTTCACTTTACTGTTTTCTGATAAAAAGGTCTGTAATGAATCCATATTAATTAGTAATATTTGTAATCACGTTTTTAAAAACCGCACTAACTATTTCGAAGAAAGTTGCAATATAATTACGTTATCTAGGAAAATTCGTTTTCTCTATTTTCACCCCAGTAGAGTTCAGTCGCCCAGGTCTTATAAATTAATACAACATAACCAGCAATTTAAAACCTTATATGATAGTAATCATGCTTTAAACTTTTTTCCAAATATTGAAAACTTAAATAATATTTGTTTTCTTATAAACCTCAATTTACGAAGTACGATCTAATCAGTGATCACTTGCTAATTCGATTTAGTATTGTGTTATTAAAAGCTTTCGAAAAGCCTGTTTTCTTGACATTACCTTTCAAAGAATCTCCTCTCTTATCAAGGATTTTGGTTGACTGACTATTTAATAAGAATCTATTGGATTTGTTATTGACAGGACAGACCATATGCGACGTTATTGAGGGCTCTCCAATATGAGGGTGTTCGCTAGCCAAGCGTAACGCGGCGGACAAAATACTGCGTGGAATAACTGGGGGCACCCTGTATACGTATTTTAATCAATTGCACTGGTTTTATAACTGGTTAAAACTCTTTATAAGAATTTCTAAGGGTCTTTATACCCCAAAGAAAAAGATCAAATATTGGGATCAATTTTGAATATAAACAGACGTAGAAAAATTAATATATAGGTATACAGCGAGCAAACACCTGCGTTGACAATCGAAGGCTTCGAGCAAAACGCACTGGGCCCACGTTGAGGGCTATGGTCTATAGAAAAGTGGCCTGTGTCCAGCATCGGGAACGTTAAACTGATGATGCTTGATGAATGAATGAAGCTGCACTTGCTTGCGTTGCATCCTGTATTGTCAGGTTTCTGTCAATGCGGTGTCTCTCCCATTCACACAGAACAAGATCACCGTACTTATTAAAAGTTTTAGTAGGTGAGAGGCCAACATCCTTCTCATCTTCCTCGATTCTAGGGAGTGTGGTATTCCTGATGGAAAAGGCTGTTTTTAACAGAACTGTAATGACAAAACATATGGTGATGGTATTTTAGATCATCATCATCTTCTTTCTGTCTTTATCCCTTGTTACTTGCTACTCTTTCATCCTCCCCTGCAAATCATACTACTCCTTTAAGAAATGACTTTTTATGAACAGAATGAAATAACTTTCGAACTGTGAAAATATTTTTGTAAGCATGTTATGATCGACGACGCGCGACGAGACAAAAGGAGTATTTAAGTATCGTAGCAGATGGCGTTCTGTGGTTTCTGCCTACCCATATACGAAAATAGCGTGAGTTTATATATGTACAGTCAACAAAATAGTTAGGTATACAGGCAAAAAAAATCATCCACTACTATTACAATATTCAGTAAGATTTCGAAAACTAAATATCGATTTCATAAGACCACCTTAGTCTTATGTTTAAAATGTTGTTAAAGACGAAATATTAGTGAATATTGTAATAGTAGTGGATGGATTTTTTTGCCCGTATACCTAACTATTTTGTTGACTGTACGTATAAAAGTATTTGTGTTATATTATGATTTTAAAAATCACAACAAACTGTAGCTCAGATACATTATTTGTAGCAGTGGTATATAATTTGCGGTTCCAATCGCTCCCACAAAACCTACCTGCTCATATCATACAACCAAAAGACCATTCGGTTTAATTTCCATGAAAACAGTACAACCAGTTTTTACAACACTATTCGGAAAATATATCTTTTCGGATAATATATCAGTGATATTACGCGGAAACATTTTATGGACGCATTACGTAATGGGGTCCGACGATATTTTATTCTAATACATAAATGTCGGTTCTGGCCAGTTAGTACTGGGTACCTATGTATGTGGTTCGTACTTGGATGTGTCGTCGTAATGCCTGTTTTTACCTGGGGGTGTTCTATTTATCCAATTATTTACTTTTCTGTTTCTATTTCTGGTGGGACTAAATGTTTATTAATATGTTGTGAGGAGCTCGTGGCTTAATAATAACAGCCGTACAGGTCGATCTTTAAGGTAAAGCCGTGCTTGCCGAGGTTGGTCCATGGATGGGTTTTCCATAAATAACCATCTTTATCTTTAATTACCATCTTTACATACCGAGTTTCCTCCGTGCCTTGGAAAGCACGTTAAGCCGTTGGTCCCGGCTGTCATTTATAGATCTTTGATAGTCGTTACAAGTAGTCAGAAGCCAAAAGTCTGACATCCAGTCTTACCAAAGGGTCGTATTACCCAGTTACTAGATTGTGGAGGAGGCAGGCAGATAGGCAGTCACTTCATGTAAAATACTAAGCTGCATCCGGTTAGACTGGAAGCCGACCCCACGATACTTTGGGAAAAGGCTAGACATATGATGATGTAATTTCACTAATAATGGGGGGCGAACCTACTGATGGCAATAGGCTCGCCCTAGGGGGCGAGCCTATTTTACATGTATACTATTACGTACACCTCTGCCTAACCCTTCGGGGATTGATAAGCGTGGTGTTATGTATGATAAAAACGAGTGTAATTGATGGCAACTGGACACAAATGCGGACTGCTCTGAGAAAATTCCTGATGGGAAAACCCGATGACACTGCTCGACCTGGAAATCGAACTCACGACCATTAGGTCATGACTGGTCGTGACTGCTGACTATGAAGTCAGCAGTCGCGCTTGTGACCACTAGACCTAAGAGCCAGTCGTTTTTATCTCGTTTTCAATACCCTGTTGAAGCGCAGGACCAGTTAATAAGATATGATGTTACTTATCGATACTCGTTGTGAACATATGCGGTAAGTTTATAAAGATATTTATTTATCATTGTGTTTGGTCGGCTACAGCATAGTAGGAGAAAAGTTTTTGTAAGTGGTTGGCCTTTTTCTAGTTTACTTACTTTTTGTCATAAAAAGTCTACCAACAGAGGAATTCCATCAATCTATCACTTAAACATGTCTAGTGTTGGTACCACATTTAGCAGAATTTCCACCTATAAGTAACGTTCGGTTGATTTTGCTAACTCACATGAAAAAATGCTGTGAGTTTATTTGCATTCAATTAAATTTAATCATTTATTGCAAATCCATGGGATACGACTTACGAGCAAGATAATGATGATGACATATATTTTACAAGATCTTACATATTATCTAAGTTCACATGGAATCTGTCAGCAACTGCAGTACAAAATAATCCTAGTAGTTCCTTGATCAGAAATTTATTACACCTTTATTTCTGGAGCTCATAATGTATCATGAACATATCCGATTCCTTAACCAAGGACCTCGTACCAAAACTTCCCTTATCAGTCTTCATCATCATTCTCTTGCCCGGATCCCAATTTATTTGGGGTCGGCGCAGCATGTCTTCTTCTTCCATACTTCTCTATTGCTTGTCATCACATGAGACACCTTCTTGCCATATCATCCTTCACACAGTCCATCCATCGTTTCTTCGCCCTCCTTTACTCCTATAACCATCCACATTCATACTGAAAACTTTCCTCACGACATTTTCCTCATTTACCAATTCCAAATACGAATTTCATTGCTGAAAAACTCGAATTTATTAACCGTTTGTGTGTTTGAAAAACATGCAGTAGATTCGGTAGCGCTGTTAGTACTTTTGAAAGTACTTTATCAGTGAGGGTTTTTTTTCTGTAAACTGATTGCGTTTTGAAGCGATCTCGTGCGTAAATGCGCTTGACGATCAGTCGGCTGTTTGTTCCAATTTTTGAGCGTAAAAACGTTTTTATCCTTGTAGTTTCATACGTTTAAGATACAAAATGAATGCATGTGCTTATGGTATATCTATCTATATATGTAAAAATCAATTGCTGTTCGTTTGTCTCGCTAAAAATCGAGAACGGCTGGGCCGATTTAGCTGATTATGTTTTTAAAATGATTGTCGTAGTCCAGGGAAGGTTTAAAAGGTGAGAAAGGTAGGGTAGGTAGGGTAGGTAGGTAGGTAGATAGGGTAGGTAAAAAGTGCATTGCAACGCATGCCGGGGACAGCTAGTATATTTATAGAAATAAATTGTGGTTCGTTTGTGTCGCTAAAACTCTAGAACGGCTGGGCCGATTTAGCTGATTTTGGTGGCTACTACTTGCGAAAACTCCTGATGCAAAAACTCAATAACACTTTACCTGAGCTGAGAATTGAGGTCCTGACCTCAGACAGGCAGTTGAGACCACTAAAAGCTGCCTGTACCCTGCTGTCCCCCACTAGATTTTCTTCTTGCATTATGATAATTATAATGTTCGTATAAACACATCTTCGGAGAGTTCATTCGAAGTGGGAAGTGTTGACTTCCAAACCTGAAACAATAAAAAAAAAAATACATTGAAAGGTACTGGTTTTCCCTGTCATTGCGATCATTTTTTTATTCTACACCATACCTGGGAACCTTCTAGTTACGGAGATATTAGGGGTCAAAGTTCCAACTTTTTGACAAGTATTTTTTTAATTCAAGTTTTTAATGTAAGATTTATACTTTAAACACCTCCACGACCCTCGTACTATTCAATCCGTCCATCAGCACAAAGTTTTGAGTGCGTTACATTGAGTTCTACCACAAAACATGATTTTACACCCCCCAAAAAAAAGTCGTTTTCCAACAATATTTTTTGCGTAAAGTTACTTAATTACATGTACAGAATGCTTGGTTGACGGCTTCGTGATGAGGTGCTTTACACCGTGTATCTAAAAGCCACTCAATTCTTTTCCATTTACAGCAGAAACGCGATAAAAATACATCACCATAATCATTTACACATAAACAACCAACATGAAATCCGGTATAATAATAAGTCAAAAACAAAAAAACAAAACAATACCTGACCGACACACGATCCAATAAACCTCGATATCCATATAAAAACAAATGTCACCCATCAGAAAATTTGCGATGAGCACATAAAACGATGCGTCGATAACATAAATGACAGGTTACACGACATGTTAAAACCATATCCACAGACATACATATAAATTTTGTCAATTAACGTATGTCTCTATCGGAGCTATAATTTTCTAGTCGTAATACTGAAATGATTCGGGATAGTGGCTAGGCAATATCAAACTCACGGGTCGGACAAGGGCAAGCTACGTTTGACGCGTTCGGTCCATGGATGGACTACCATACATTACATACCGAGTTTCCCCCGTGCCAAAGGTTACGGCTTTCAGGTAGTCAGTGGCCCGAAAGTCTGACAACCATTCTTACCAAGCAGTATTAAAACCAGCCTTTCAGGTCATATAATGCCAGGTCTGTAGGTCAACTTTAATGTTTAGCCTTGAAAGCATTGGAAGACGTCAACTCAAAATCATAAATATAATACGAGTATATTCGAATTTAGAATATTGTGATCAAAACCATCGGTGAAGATGGTGTTTTACTGTTTCGCTATCACATTTAAACAGAATCCTTATTTACTATCATATGCGAAAATAACTGCGACTGTCTATTACATTTTCATGCCCTGAATTCGATGATTAGCACACAGGTTTGACATAGGATACTTTTTGATCCAGTACTGTAGTCCTGTGGAGTAATTTGTGGCCTCTGTGTGAAAACGCGGGCACAGGCTTAAAATTTTAGCATGAATGATAGAATAAAAAATTGTTATAATTGGTAGCAGCGTAAAAAAAGAATCATGTATATCGGTCCAGTAATGACGGATATAATAATGTGGTACAAAAAAACAAACAGACGAATTGAGAACGTCCTCCCATTAGAATTACGTTAAATATGAATGACTAAAGAACTCTATATTTTAAATCATAAACTACACAAAACATGGAAATAACCGATACAAATGGCCTTTCAGTTTGCACAGACATTACAAAATAACTGCAGAATTTAAACAAACTGATACTCCAGTTTGTCTAATTTGAAGGAAAGAAACTGAGTAAAATTATTGAATTATAATTTTTTCACCATCCACTTTGCTACTCATCTGTATTAATAAAAATAATTAGAGACCTTAAATTTTTGATATGAGTCCAAATTGGACCTACGACAAAAGCATTGGGTTGTTTCGTCCCATGGCGGACTAATCGATCCATTCCAAAAGATACATTGGGCCTTTCGCACCGCTCCAACCACAGCGGTGTGAATGGTCCCATTCATAAACAGTACTTAGGCGATTCACACCGTGGCCACGGTGTGAATCGTAACCGTATCGCTCGTGGTGCGAAATAACTAAGACCTAATAGAACACGTCTCTATGTTTACCTGCTTATATTACGTATTTCGATAAAAGTGAGAAAATTGTACAGCAACGTCACGTGGGAGTTGGAAATTTTTATACCTTAATTTAGTATGTTTATAGAGTTGAATTGTAGTTACAACTTCTGGATTGACATAAAACAACATGATGTATACCTTTTTATACTAGGTAGGCCTGCGTTTGGCCGCAGCTTGCCTGAAAGCATAAGTCAAAATTATGAAAAGCTGTTCAAAATTTGTAAAATACTTCCGGTCCATTTTAAAACCAAGGTTAATATCTTGACTGAACAATTTTATAACGAAAATCACAAGGAGGAACGTAGGTATATGTACTTACTCAACTCGTTTATCTAAAAAGATCTTCAAATTTTGTTAGTATTATAATATTGTGAAACGAGAACAACTGCCGACTGTTGCTGCTGTTTTGCAGTTTGGCAGACTTTTTGTTTGTTGTTGCTATACAGATTTTGAGTAAATAATAAAAAATAAAAAAAAAAGCGATGATGCGGCCTCGCGTGGAGCTTGCCTAGAAGAAACCGATTCACCCGAATTCTGAAGAGATCCAGATAAGTTTATGACCATCATAATCTAGATCTCTTCTAATTTTAAGAAAAGGGAATCCTGGGCAGTGAATTACACAGACTGGTAGGTCGCGCAATAAAAGTGGAAGCCTAGTGCACCCCTGCTTAACTTTTCAAGGAATACATTATAGGCGTGTTGCCAAGTTAACTCATTCTATCTCTGTCATATTTAAACGATAGACAGGAACCTATTTATATTTTTAATAAGTTTTTCATAATTTGTGATGTGATGCGTTAGGCCTGCGCCTAGGACTCTAAATCAAGGAAACATTTTAATCATTCATTTCTTAGCTATTCATTCATTCATTTCTGATGTTACATGTAGGACTTTATAAAATCGTTCAGATATTGTTTTAGTGTGGGACGTACTAAGTTAATATAAACGGTATGATAATTTAGACCAAAATAGAACTTAGTTTTCAAATGATTGAACGTAGGTTTTTGTGTAAACGTCCCATTATTCATTAGGTATATTTAGTAGTAATTTGACTTTCACTTGTCTTTCTGATAAAATAGTAACTCCTATTTACACCTTTGACATATTGTTTTCCAACCTTTGGTCGTATAATTTACAACCTACGCAGTATACTCACTAAATGCCAAAAAACCAATGAGAATTTTAAAAGTCTAATTGTAGTGCGGACATTTGGAATATTTTCATACAAAAATGTTGATTCAGACCATTTTCGATTTCGACACACGATTGCTACCTGACAAGCGGGCGTTATGATGCTAGACAGAGCGACTTGTTTACTGTAGTAAAAATTTTTGTATTAGATCACGATTTTCGTCTTGTGCCGTCTATCGCTCGTACATAATTTCAAGGTCTTTCCTATTAACTGATATAGTCATATTAAAATTTTTCATGTGGTTAGGAATGGATACTACAAACTAAACTTTCACAAAACAATGCCAATTAAAAGTAAGTAATATCCGGTTCAAGTCAATATGTCAGAATTATTAACAAGCAGTTCCCAAAAACGAACAGTCATCCAGGTCACAACAAACAAATAATAAAATCTTCACACTTTTTCGTAGTTCATAAAGTTCCGGAATCGAGTATCAACCCCCAAAGTCGTGTATAAGACTCCGGCGGGGTTGAAGTTAAAAGTCCTTGTATCAAGCCGGCCTAGCACGAAACCGACAAAACTTCGCCCATCTTCACCGAGTTTAATACGAGTTTCGTCTTCAGACGTTATCGTTATAAAATCAAAGACGTGTTTTACTTTCTTTATTGTGTCTTCACTATAACATTTTTTATTATAACTATCTCTACAGTCTACATTCGTACCTAACCCTAAAATTAATCTACTGTCCTGAAAACACAATTCAAAACGAACATTAGGCAAACTGGCCGTTAGCAAAAAAAACCACAAGCCTTTATAATTAACAAGAACAAAACTGTTCAATTAAACTCGTTTGAACAGTAGCAGCCAATCAACAAATAACAACCGGCACTAATTATGTTACATTTAATGACAACAATAAAAATACAAATAGCCGTCGGGCCATTCAGACGAAAATTGACTAAACACGGCACGTGGTGCCCGCTCTTGGAGGGAAATAGCTGTGAGGATACAAAACATTTGATATCGTCCCTCCCCTCTCGCCCTCGGAGCCTTTAACGGCGTGTTCAGTTCAGTCGTACGGGACGCTCCGATGCGAGCGGCTGCCTCGTCCGAAAACACGGTCGTTACGAACTTTCTGTTACGTCACACGTACGGCTCGAGGGTGAAATTCTGATCGTAGATAATAGTGTCCCTTTTGAGGGTAATACATAAATTGGTTCTGTGGGATGGTGATTCTATAAAAGTGCGATGGTGCGTTGTCGAGGTGTAAAGCGAGTGACCATCATGCATGCCTGCACCACCCTGCTGTGGTTGGTCACCTGTTTCAACGGTAAGTTTTGGACCCAGGGTCAAACTGTACAAAAAGGGGTTGCGGGGTAATTCGATGCAGTTCGGTGGTCTCGACCGTTACGAAGTTTTAACCTTAGTATTCTATTTTGGAACAAAGTTTCCGTAGTCCGAATGATGTTGTCGTTTAAAACGTATGTTTCGTAATTTGATTGTTTTTTCGATATTTCGCTGAGGGAATTTTAAACTCGTTCAGCAGTTAATTTGATAAAAACGTTGGGCCTTCTGAATAATCGTTGAACTGGATATATGTTTTCAGAGTTATGCGAATTGAATGATCGTCCAAAGCATGGAAAATTAAATTCTGTTTGCAGTGTACCGTTTACATGAAAGGTTTATGTTCGTTTACCCTGTAATTGAAAACTTGTTTATCGAGCTTTTCATTTGATGGCTGTCTTTTATGGGTCGTTTCGTGTACGTATAATTTAGTTTACTGAATTTAGTATGATGTAATGATTGTATATTTAATGGACTGTTATTAGAGACTTCGAAACAATTATGACGACTGTAAAACTGATAAGAATTTCGATCTCGACTTAATTTTTTTTCGATAGAAAACTGTTCCCGGAAAATATATAAAATATTTTACTTCAGCACATAATTTTGAGATGCTAGTTTGCTGCAATAATCTTACTTTTAGATTTATTAACAAGTTAAGTTTGTTCAACTTAAATAAAACGACTGCTAGCTTTAATCTAAATTTCAGTTTTTATGTTTATATGGATGATTTTACTGCCTCCATCTCCATTTTAGAAGAACTCATTTAAAAGTTATCAGTCGCAAATGGCTAATTCTCACTGAAATAACTTGCAGATTAAGGAGTTAGCCAAATTATGAATTTTATGATAGCAATTGGTATAAAAATGAACTTTAAGCTTTTCGATGAAAACTCAGTCAGTACATAATAGTGATGGCAACTTAAAAATATTAGTGGTGAATATGGAAATAAATTGTCATTTTGTTTTAAAAAATGTGATTTTAAAATACAGGGTGAATTAGCGTTGAATAAGATAAAGCTTTATTGTTTATCTTGAAACTAAGATGCGTATGATTTTTTAAGCTTGTTGTTGTTTTTAAGCATTTCTTCTATTTCTTGTTAGATTGATGACTGCTGTCCTTGTGCTTTTGTCATGGACATGTGATGCGGAGGAATCACGAAAATGTCGTGAGAAGAGTTTTGAGGATTAGAAGAAACGGTGGATTGTGTGAAGGATGATATGGCGAGAAAGGAGGTGACTGCTGAGATGACAAGTAATAGAGAAGATGGAAGAAGAAGACATGCTGCGCCGACCCCAAACAAATTGGGATAAGGCATGATGATGCTGACTTGTACTTTTGCCTACTTCGTTTTAAGTACTGTGAAGATATTATGCATATTCATAGTAGTATCTATAAGAGAACGGGTAGGCAAAGGTATTTTAATCTAAAATATGATAAACTACAACTTAATAATACAAAATAAATAGTCAATATTAGTGTTACTTATTTAATGTTTTTCAAATTAAAATATACCACAATATCAAAATAAAGAAAATTATACCACTTACATAATTATTTATATCTTGTGATCATAATCTAAAATAATAATAGCACTCAGACAAAATTGGATACGATAGAGTTCAACTTGAAATATGAACGAATGGAATTAAGTTGGTATAATTATTACTGTGTTATATTTCATTTAATAAAATGGACAACAAGAATAATATCAATCAGATGGACCGCGTCATGCCTAAAAGAACCAACCCACACCCATAATTTTTCCCCTAAGATTCTTGATTGAACTAAAGTCTCGGCTAAATCATATCAGCCGCTCGAGTCGCTCTTTAAGTTAAGCCACGTTTGCCTAGGTTGGTTCGTGGATGGCGACCACCATTTACATACCAAGTTTCCTTCCCGGCCCCGGCTGTCATTTATAGATTATTGACAGTCGTTACTGATAGTAGCCCCTGTAGTACCCAGTACTAACTGGGTTGTGGAGGTCAGATAGGCAGTCGCTCCATGTCAAATACTGGTATTCAGCTGCATCCGGCTTGTACTGTTGGGAAAAGGCTAGGCGGATGATGATGATTCTTGATCCAACTACTCCATGCATATTTTTTGTATGTAGTTTAGACTGATTTTGCAAAACGGTGATGTGTCCTACTTAGAAAATGTTATAACTGTGTTTTGGTAGATAGTGGGTTGGTTTGTTTTAGTATATTTATGTCCACATTATTTATAGAACACAAATAATGTAATCAGCTAGGAAAAAATATTCTAATCAAAGAAAAATTTGATAGCATTCACTTATGTTTGTCGATCTTTTAATTCTAAATCTATTAACCCCGAATTACTTGGGATAATGGCAGGTGTATGATGAGATTGATGATTCTAAACCTTAGAACTGTTTAGTTATGAAAAATGACCGGTTGTTGCGCGCGAATTTAATAGTGGCCATTGCTACTAAATTGAGAATTGTGAAAATATTTTTGCAAAAAAGTTTCACAGCAAGTATTTCGTTCTGAATACCGAGTGTAGGATTGAAACAAATAGAAAAGAAAAATACACCGAAAAGGTTCTAGTTAAAATTTCTAAATGCTAAGTTTTATTACTTTCAGCAAGTACTGGATTTAGTAAAGTAATAAAAATTCAAGTAGAAAGAAATATAACCAACGAAATGAAAATACCTATCTTGTGGGAAACACAAAATTAAATTAAGGAAATATACTAGTTCGCCAGTTTTTTTTATTTCGCTGTTGTAGCCTTAACTATTATTAAAGATTATTTACTTCGATATTTTTCTCGAGTTTCACTTAAAATATTCATGTTTTTAAGAAATATAACCAACGAAATTAAAATACCTATCTTGTGAAAAACACAAAATTAAATTAAGGAAATATACTAGTTCGCCAGTTTCTTCTTTTAATTTCGCTGTTATTAAATTGTAGCTTAAACTATAATAAAGATTATTTACTTCGATATTGCTCTCGAGTTTCTCTTTAAATATTCATGTTTTTTACAATAAACATCAGGGATATTGAAATTGAGCGCTCGAAAACTCTAAAGAGCTCGGCCATTACCTTTCTTTCGTTGTTCTCTTTGAAATTAGTTGCCAACTTTTTTCCTGTGAAATTGATACGATCTTGAAAAGGAAAAAAAAGCGATCTCGATTTCGAGTTTCTGGAAATGTGGATAATAGTGTTGTGAGTTTAAAAAAATAGAATTTGTATTGAATAATGAATGGTTAGACATATTACACTGTCATTTATTCATTTATTTAAACTTCATGTACTACAATAGTGGTACATAAAAATAAAAAAGCCATTTATTTCCAGTTTAAAAATTAACATAAAAAAGTGAAACTATTTTTCACACTATAGATATTTAACTAAAAATTTTTGAGAGCGCCTTTCACTTTATCCCTACTCCGCGGCCGACCGTCACGCGACATGCAACACACATACGAAAAAGTTTGAGACGATGTAATAAAAGTTTCACTTTAAAAAACACAATTTACCTACCTCTAGTATCTTATTTTTATCCATAACAAATAAAAAAATCTAATCTGTGTAGTTTAATTAATTTATACAAAAAAATATATTTTTCGCAGGTAGGTACTATTTTATTTCCCCTGGAACCCCTCTCAGGTAAAGGCCTCCTCCAAAGCTTTCCATTTTTCTCTGTCTTGGGCTATTTTATGCCAGTGGTAATAGTGGTACATAGGCAGATTTAATGCCACAAGGCAATCTCTACCAGGCAACCATTGGGTAAAATACGACAACATTGTGATAGGGTACAAAAAATATTAATAAATAACTACTAGTTTTCGAAAATACATCATCATCAGCCTATGTTGTTCCCACTGCTGGGACGCAGGCCTCCTCTCTATGAGAGGGAAATACATAGACACTATTATATATTATACATCCTCATAGTAACTAAATATAACGTTACGAAGTTTGTTTCTCCCACAGTTACTCATTTCTTTTAACAATGTCTCATACCTGCCTAAATGTAGCCAATACCATTATTTAACTTATAAATAGTTCCTACTTCCTTATATAATATAACAGGAAAAATACGTTCAGGAACTATCAAAAACAAAAGACATAATAAATCCTTAAATTTTAAGAACGTTTGAACAAGTGATTTATAGTACTGCGCACCGGACGTTCTTTTGCCAACGTCCCTCTTTGCCTCTCAACCACCCCAAACAAACATATTATCGTACTGCGTTAATAGTTTCGAACGCTCCTGGCTAAATAATAACAGCCGCACGGGTCGATCTTTAAGGTTAAGCCGTGCTTGCCGAGGTTGGGCCGAGGATGGGTGACCATAATTACATACAGACTTTCCGCCGTGCCTCGGAAAGTACGTTAAGTTGTTGGTCCCGGCTGTCATTTGTAGATCTTTGCCAGTCGTTACGAGTAGTCGGAAGCTAAAAGTCTGACATCCAGTCTTACCAAGGGGCATCGTATTACACAGTTACTGGGATGTGGAGGTCAGATAGGCAGTAGCTTCATGTAAAATATTAGTACTTAGCTGCATCCGGTTAGACTGGAAGCCGACCCCAAGATTGTTTGGGAAAAGGCTAGGCAGATGATGATTTAAGGAGGCGAGCCTATTGCCATCAACCTGGCAGAGTTCCAGATTCCGTGATTACGACTGAGAAATTTCAGACGCAACCTCACCCAATAACTCTTTGTCTAACTTGGGAATCAAATTAGGACCTACGACCATCAGACCAACAAGGTTTCATTCATTGATTCTTTGTTCAAACGATGTAAATGTTGCTTTAACTCCTTGGTGATTTTTTTATTATTGAGTTAAAAAAAAGATCAAATATGAACAAGGCCATAATAGGCTTTCTTTGCCCTTTAATTCGTTAATCGTATAGTACCTACGTGCATTGTGCTGACCGGCAATGTGCTTACGACTCCCCATATTTCATTGACTCTCTGTCTAATCGATGTAGAAATGTTAGCTTGACTTTTTGTTTTTATCCTATTTGAACAATTACACACTCCAAACAAACAAATCATGATTTTTACCCGTATATCGATTGTTTACAATCAATCTTCTATTGCTGCAAGAGCTCTACAATCCTACTATTCTACTAATATTATAGATGCGAAAGTTTGTGAGGACGGATTGATGGATGGATGTTTGTTACTCTTTCACGCGAAAACTACTGAATGCATTTGGATGAAATTTTGCACACGGTTAGTTTATAAACTGGATTAAATAAAAATAATAATAAATTTTATTTAATAATAAGGTATACATGAAATACAAGTTTTCTTAAATCTATGTCATGTTCACTAATGGTTTGTGCCTGAACTAGGTAATCCTGTGTTTCAGGCGATTGGAGGTAAAATTAATTGATCAAATAATCACATATCATATTATTCTTATTGCTAAATGTGTAAAAAGGTGTATAAAATTATCATTACTAAACTTACTAACTAATTGAAAAAAACAAAATAACACTAATACTAACAGTATTTACTTTAGCACAAGTAATAACTTCTCTGTATCTTCATAGGACATAGCTTGAAGAGTTTCCTTAAGGAATTTTTTGCAGTTACTATAATTTAAGGAGTACATGTTCCCATTTTCATTTAGCCTGTTATAGAGTAGCGGTCCGAGGTACATATAAAATTTTGCTGTGAAAGCATGTTTTGTACTTTTATGAGGGCAAACTATATCTTTCCGTCTCCTTTTAGTAAACTCTGTGCTGTATGGAAGTGCTGCGTGTTGTTTTAGTACAGTGCTCATTATAAATAACTGTCGAACTGTTAGTACTTCACAGGATTTATACAGGAGGTTTGTGGGGAAAAGGAAAGGACGGCAAGTAGCCACCTTGAGAATAGCTCTTTGAGTTCTTTCAATGGTCAATAGCAAAGTCTTACTGGTCCCACCCCATGAAGTGATACAGTAATTCAAAATTGACTGACAAAGAGCAAAGTATACTTGCCTAATTATTTTAAGATCTGTTATCAATCGTAGTTTTTTGAATACGTAAATCAGCTTACGAATTCTATTATTCAGAGCTTCCATATGCTGTTTGAAGGAAAGGGTCTCATCTAATATAATTCCCAGGTATTTTAATGTGTCTGTCTTTTTAATATTGGGACATTTACACTGGTTATCTCCAGGGACTGGGCAACAATGAGCATGCAGCGATGAAGGGATATTGGATATTTGCTTGCGCAACGAAAATTTAATGTAATTTGTCTTCTCTGCATTAAGTGTTAGTAAGTTATTTTGAATTGCCATTTATTTACAATATTAAATCCGTGTTGCGCATGATTGTAGACTTCATATTCTGTGTCAGCCGAAAAAAGTAGAGCAGTATCGTCAGCGTAAGTAATGATAGTGCCATGCTCTAGCTT
Source organism: Cerastis leucographa (assembly GCA_963082945.1). Lineage (NCBI taxonomy): Eukaryota > Metazoa > Arthropoda > Insecta > Lepidoptera > Noctuidae > Cerastis > Cerastis leucographa. Next base: position 3,920,629 of record OY720381.1, on the reverse strand, counting down.
TAGATTGCAAAGATCATTTATGTAGATCAAAAACAAGGTAGGCCCTAAAATACTTCCTTGAGGAACACCAAAGCATGTATTTTTTTGAAAAGCGCTGTGGACGTTGCCAATCTTTACGCAGTGGGAACGATCTTCTAAATAACTTTTGAACAATTTCAGCTGGACGCCTCTTATACCCATGATCTCAAGCTTACGCAACAGAATTGGAATGGAAACTGTGTCAAAAGCTTTAGCGAGGTCCAGGAAAATTCCTACTGTATGATTACCCTTGTCCAGATTTTGCGCTAGATAGTCAGTCAGATGGTGTACCGCATCAGCAGTTGAAACTTTAGGCCTAAATCCAAACTGCCGTTCAGACAGAATTGATTTGTCTTCCAAATATTTTAACAACCTTTTGTTTATAATTTTTTCCAATATTTTAGATAAAGAAGGCAGTAGAGAAATAGGTCTATAATTTGTCACTTGCTCTTTGCTGCCTGATTTATAGACAGGATATGATTTATAGATTAACACATAGGATACTTTTTATCCCGATAATATGCTCAACGCGGGCGACGCCGCGGGCATAAGCTAGTTCAATATTAATTTAGTTTAGTTTCGAGTGTATAAGACATATATGTCGGGTTTATCTTATCGTACGTGCATTATGTTAAGACGATGATCAGCTTATGACTTGCCATAAAGATTGGAAGACCCTGAATTAAGTTCGCTTCATTAACTCCCTGCCTAATTGATGTGAATGTCGCCTTAACTTAACTTCTCACTGGACTATCAGGAGTCTTTATTAAACTTTTTATTTAATATGAACTGGGGTAAAGATCGTTTTTGATTGCAATTGAGTTTCGTCTTTTTTTATCGTTACAACAAAGATGATTTTCAATCACCACTATTTATGAAAAATTTGTCTCTACAGAATTTTAATCTATGCTTATCTTTTTATATCTGCCAATATCTATCTTTTCTAGCCAAGATCTGTTGCTATTTTTTATCATAAATTAAATATTATTCGTGCTAGATGTTTCCTTAATTTCAAAGTGCCAAAATTACTCAACTTCGTTCTCAGTAAAACGGATTGAGTGGATTTAATTTCAAGTTTTTAGAGATCGTTTTATCAAACTGGTAGCTCCCCAGATTAATATAAATCAAATGATGTCTCGTTAGTCCAAATTTAATTAGTATCTATCTTAGAAGAAAATTATATAATATATTATTAGATAAAAATTGGTTTACTTCGACGACCTTTTAATATTAGTATGCTCATATTTTCATACTTCCAATAAGTAGGTTTATTAAGGTTAAATTAAAATTCAATTTTGATAGAAGGTTGGTATCGAATTTGTAAGGATCATTATTTAACGAACATCAATGAACTCAACCTTGTGTGTCTTTTAAGATATTATTTGATTTTTTTATACTACACTAACGACCCACGTGCTTTGCATAGTTACTTCTGATGAAATTGAAATTTCTTTATTACATTTTTAACCCTAGAATCATCATCAGCCTATAATGTTCCCGCTGCTGGGACACAGGCCTCCTCTCAATGAGAGGGAGTGGGCTTTAATCCACCACGTGGGCCTAGTGCGGGTTGGTAGATGTGAACAAGTTTTCGAATTTTTAGTTCTAATACATGCCGGTTTCCTCACGATGTTTTCCTTCACCGTTTTGAGAGCAGCGGTGATGAAATAAATCACACAAAGTAATGCGCCTGCCTGGGTTCGAACCTACGACTTACTGCTCGTAGGTCGGGGCTGCCTTCACTGGGCCACCGCTGCTCTCCCTAGCCCTAGAATAAAATCTCTAAATGGTGGTGATAGCTGCATCAAATACTGACCAACTGTTCATATAAACTATTCAACAGACTAAACAGACAGACAGACAGAAAATCACTATTATATAGTGAGTTTAATTTACAAAACATCATGCCTGTAATTTCCAAAGGGTTAGGTGTACCTAATAGCCCATATTTCGCCAGTTATGTTAAAGTCCAATGGAATAACGGTCGAGCCTATTGCCATCACACATTCAGAAAAAAATCTCATTGAAATACCCAATAATTTTATATTTAACACTTCAAGTACAACGTACAGAGGCGGACTTAATGCCATAAGAATTTTATACTAGTCAACCTTTGGGTGATGCAGAGACAAACAGTGATAGGTGTCTATCTGTAAATATAAATAATAGCAGCCCGCCCCGGCTTCGCACGGGTATTTAACAAAAATTTCAAAATTAAAAATTACAATATATACTCATAAACCCTTCTATTTGCGTCAGGTTACTAAATAAAGAAAATTATAAAGAAGGTTTGAATATTCCCGTCCCGTACAGCCATCGCTTAAGGCGACAATAAGTGCCCGCGACCTTGAGCGTGTAAAACTGCATGCGTAACGCTTCAACGCGCACCAAGATTATTCGGAAAAACTACCCACCTTGATTTATCAAACACAATACAAATAAAAGCTGTATACTAAAATATGGGTTGTTAAATTGTCTTTCAGATGGTCAAAGTTTCATGCAAATACGTCCGATAGTTTTTCCGTTATTATCGTTTTTTGGTCCGCGTTAGACATGAATTTACATATTAATTACACTATGTTATAGAATATAATTTCACATTTTCACATATCAATTTATAAAGAAAATTGTCTAGTATAACATATTTTTTTTTCTAAGAAATAAAACTAGAAGTTTAGCCGTGATGTTCAATTTAAAATCATTAAAAGTCGTATATCTGCGCCTTAAGGTGAGCAGCGACCATGCAACTTTTTTCTAATACTTACATTTTTAAACTCCTGATATCTTTCGAATGGAATTTCCGAATTGAATAATTAAAAAAGTTTTATAAAGGTATTGAAGCAGTCTTGAATATGAAGTAATTTATTTGGATAAGGATTAATACCAAGATACAAAAACAGAGCCTTTTCCAGCGGCGGATTATATAAAAATATTTTTAAAATAAAAGAAAGTTATTGTGGCATAACTATTATAGTTAGACATATGCTGTCGCGACACTTTTTGTAAATAATGATGTGTTCTGCAAAGACGTACTACATTATTTTATTCTATCATCATTAGTTTTCGCAGCGCATGTGATGTAAAGAATATTTAAGGTGATTTTTGTACCTTGAGTTACATTATTGGAGTTTTAGTAAGGATCCCTAATTTTTTTGATAGTATTATATAGCCTATGTCACCCGGGGATAGTGTAGCTTTCCAACAGTGAAAGAATTTTTCAAATCGGTTCAGTAGTTTCGTAGCCTATTCAATGCAAACAAACAAACAATCAAATCTTTCCTCTTTATAATATTAGTTTAGATTTAATAAGACGTAGGTACTAAAAGCAAATATATAAAATTCTTTAAATATAAATCAAAATACTATAAATATATATCAAAATACTATAAATCTATATCAAAATACTACTAAAAATAATACTTTGCCCGATCCGTGAACCTAGGACCATGTGTTCAGGAGTCGCACTTGGGCCCACTAGACCAACGAGGCCACAATGATACACTGGATACATCAAACTTGTTCATCTCTTAAGGAATCCTTCGAAAAATGTTATACTACATGTTGAAAAACGTTGATACAATTTCTCTAAAATCCCCTATAATTTTCGTCTCGTCGTCTACTTATCTGATCTCGTAAATCACTTCAGAGGGTTGTAAAAAAAAGAATCTACACTTAATTTCTTCAGTGGATATATCTTACTACTCCACTGAGATTTACGGCTAATAAAATAACACGACTGCTTCTTGCTGTAACTTTTTATTATATTAATGTTTGAAGTTTCATTTGCTATCGGTGGGTACTTTTTTTTTATTTTTGTGAATTATTTTTATACTTAGTGGCTATTTTTTATGTATGTTTACTGGATTAAGATAACATGTTTTTTTTTTCTGTTAGTCTAATTAAAATTGTAACGTTTTCATTCAGTGATTTTCTTATTAGGTTCTTTTGACGAGGTACTTCAATAACCAGTAACTGTAATTCAGCAAAACATAAAATATACACAATCACGCGACAGTTTTTTTACATTAAAACACAACTTCATTTTTATGTTAAAAAAAAACAGTGTGTAAAAACCTGATTACATTTTTATGTATAAAAATATATTCAGTTGTGCGATTATGCATATGAAATAGTTTTTTGCATATGATATTGCTTATTTTAACAACATGATGCTTTTTTATTCATTTGAATCCAACTTGTGGTATAATCAAATATTTTTTATGTGTCCATCTAAAAGAAGATGGTTTGCCTAATGCTATGAGTCGATTTCACAAATGCAACGACAGTGCAATGCCAGTGTTAATTTTGACAGCTCTTGAATAGGGGATCGGACTGGGTAAAGAAAACGTCATTCTATTTTGTCCGTCAGACAGGTAATACAAAAATATTAGACACGTATTTTTTGTTTTGCCAAAATATCAAAAAATTACTTACTTAGAACTCATTAAAGTTAGAGAGTGGGGGCTTACTACGTCACAAGTAGGTATAAAACTTACCTACATGTGACGTCATGCGCCATTTCAACTCAATATATCTCCGTAATTTTATGACCACGTGAAAAAAGAAAAAATACGTGTCCAATACTTTTCAATAAACTACCCGACGGACAAAGAAAAAAAAAATAGGATTATCCCCTATTCTGTATAGATGTGCGGATCGCGTTCTGATTTTTTAAGCGAATTGTGCCCTTAAAAGGATTGCTGCAAGGTCCATTTTTTTCCTAGAAAAAGTTCCATTAAATTTTTTAATACAAGTTATTAGAGCAACCACGTTTAAAGTCACAATCCATATGCATAACTTAGCTTAGGTAAGCGTTAAACGGTTGTTATTTTGAATTATGGGTTACTTTTACGATGCTCAGTATTTTTAGTACCAAACCAGAATTCTTTTTTCCATAGAGTTTAGTTACCCATGATTTTAACTGGAGTTAGTGTTCGTTGCCTTTAAACAAATAAATTTGATATGTATGTAGGTATATTGCGTGGTAGTTTCCTTTGGACATGCATGAAAATCCATTCGTAAATCAACCCAAAATTAATTTCACATTATTGTTGTCAAGAGTTCTTGTACGAAAGGTTTGACTCTCTTTTTTTTCCTTTTCTGCATGAACATCCATCCCTGAAAAGCCAGCCAGAGGTATACCTTACAGTACACACCCACATTTCGCTAGTCAGTTTTAAGTCCCATACCATGTAAAAGGGGGCGAACCTATTGCCATCAACATGGCACAAATCTAGATCTCACATATATATTTATAAACTTTTCTATCATGATCTACCGCCTCCACCCATATCGATCATATAATTTGCCCCAAAAACCGTAATTCAACCCCAAAAAATGACAATACCGACAAAAACCGTAACATGAATAATCGAAAATCCTATAAAATTGGAAGGTTAAGTATCTATCAGTCTGTAGGTATACAGCGCCATTTTGTGAATAAAATATTAGTCGGCCAGGGTTCTAAACGAGCGTCGTCCAAATCGGGTCCCATCGATCAAAGAAATCACATCTCATCTATAATGTACCGCAGAGTACCGCGTAACAGTTAAATCATTGTGGAAACATAATGCTGGGTCGGAAGCGCTGCGGCTGAGTCGATGATGACTGTACTTATCGTAGCGTGTAAGTTTGTATTAGAGACTAAGTAATGCCTAGGGCTTTGCCTGGTGTTTGTTAACTGTCGGAATAAAAAATATCCCATGTGTATTCCATATAATAAACTATCTGTGTGCCAAATTTGAATAGGCTCGCCACCTATTACCTACATGAAAATTAATATTAAATATAACTGGCAAAATGTGAGAATTTGGTACACCTGTGCTTGTGCCATTCGGGGATTACAGGATTACAGGCCAAATTTTATCCAAATCCATTCAGTAGTTTTTGCTTGAAAATAATATATTCAAACATACGTCTAACATCACAAACTTTCGCATTTATATTAGTTGTGAGAAAAGTAAGATGGAGGGCAAATTTTATCGATGAACCTGAGCGCTCAGCTGTTAGTGTCAATATTTCATAGTAATTATGATACTGACAGATCTTGAATGCATTTTTGATGTGCATCACCACATACTTACATTGGTAAAATCAGCTCACAGTCAGTTAGTAGCACGTAAATTTGCTGCTTATAGAAGGAGAAAGAAATACTGTAAAACCTACAAATTATTGGTTCAATAATAATTAGTTTAATGTTTATAAAATATTTTATTACAATTCTAAGACAGTCTGTGATAACGATAAGCAACAAAAACGCCACATCACAGAACCTTACAAGTGCCAAAAGCAAAAACGCGTCCGCACCAGCTGCGCTCGCTGTATGTTTCCACATTTTCTGATCTGCCGCCGTCAGTATTTCGTGTAATGTCACTTTGTTTATAGTAATAAATTCAATACAACTATACATTATAATTTTATGTGGCATACGCACGCTATGAAGCAGTCTTATAAAGAATATTACAACTTTATAATCAGTGGTAATGGTTGTGTTAAATATGTACAGAATTAACATGGCCATAGCCATGTAATTTGCATATGAAAAGTTGTTTTTGATAAGGTGTATTCTTTATATACTGTTTTGTTTGAGTACGCTGTGGTTGTGACAATATATTGTTAATTATAAATTTGGAATTATGAAAATAATATTTGAAACGTTATTTGTAAAATATGTGCTAATTAATCTGTTTAATCCGGATCAATTACGATTTATGAGAAATAAGCTTATTAGTTCTGAATAATTAATAAATATACTTTTCTGAAATTACTCAACTGTACTTTTTCAGTTTTTTACTCAAGTACAAATACGCTTTCTATTTTTTTAGATACAACAAAAGAAAAACAACTTTTTGAGCTTAACGGTCTTCTAATTAAAATACGAAAGAAGTGCAGAATGAAACTCATGTTGTCCTAAAATTAGGTAAACATCCTAACCATGTAAACGGGACATCATAGTTACAGTTTTTTTTTTTTTAAATAAATAACATTCATTTACACTCACACACTTAAAATACACAATTATTTATACTAAAACCCAACCTACACCTGCAAAACTTTCCTACTTCGCCACATACAATTACTTCTAACAGTGGCCGCCATGACACGGCATTACTGCTAACTGATGACCTCTACGTTTGAGGTCACTCCTTAAAATATTATGTACCCTATTCTCAGATTTCAGTAGAATCGATTGTTGACGAAATAATTGGACCAATTTTGATTCAAATCTATCATTTTGGTTTGAAACGAAGACACACACACACAGATGCGACAATTTCCAGGAATTTGATTATTTGATACTTTCTATGTAATTTATTTTAAACTAGCTTATGCCCGCGGCGTCGCCCGCGTGGGGTTCTATAATTGTCTCGCAGGATCATACTATCAGGATAAAAAGTATATTTTGTGTTAATCCAGGCTATAAACTGTCTGTGTTCCAAATTTCATCCAAATCCGTTCAGTAGTTTTTGCGTGAAAAAGTAACAAACATCCATCCATACTCACAAACTTTCGCATTTATAATATTAAGTAAGTTAAGCTTTTGCACGTTGGTCCCGGCTGTCATTTGTAGATCTTTGACACTCGTTACAAGTAGTCAGAATCCGAAAGTCTGACATCCACTCTTACAAAGGGGTTTCGTATTACCCAGTTACTGGGTTGTGCAGGTCAGATAGGCAGTCGCCTCATGTAAAATACTAGTACTCAGCTGCATCCAGTTAGACTGGAAGCCTACCCCAAGAAAGTTTGGGGAAAGGCTAGGCAGATGATGATGAGATAGAAACTATAGAATGTCACCTATAACTACGACGTACTTATTTGGCCGTACTTATTTCATGTTGTGCACAACCATTGCCAATCTATCGCATGTAAAAATCTCTCTTGAAGAAAATACTTCGCGTTTTTTTCTCACCTGCAAGTTACCTAAAAGGTTGGTGACACATCACAACAATAAACTTATTTCTAAACTTTTATTTCCCATAAAACTTCCCTCAAATAACCCAGTATTTGTGTGTCAGTCACCCACGTTACCTATCAATTTGTCGCCAACCATTCATTATCAACTACGCAGGTGCTGATAACTGTTATTTCACACAAAATTTATTATTAAATACCTCGAAGGTTTTCCTTACCATTAACTGGTAAATGTACGTAAAATTGTACGAATGTAGCGGTTAGCCGCAGCACATCGTCCATACATACGACAAAGGACAAAATGCATAATAAAGAGGATGACTCAAAAAGTACCTAAGCAAATATAATAAAATTCATATGGCTCCACCGGGCAAGCTTCTCTACCAAATGAATGAAAAATCATCTAAATCGGTCCAGTAATCACGAAGAAATCGGTGTACATACGTGAAAAATTTACATATAACATAAATTTTAATAAAATGAAAACTATATGGCCTAACTATATTAATTTTTTATGGGACCAAATGGCAGGTATTCCACATCAAACTAAAGAACAATCACGCAAATCGGATCATAAATCTCAGCGTAATCGGTGTATACACCTGGAAAGTGCATACCGTTACAATTCCAACAAGCCCAAACACAGCTAAGATTCATTGCCTTGTTATGGAGTTCCGAAGCCTGTCTCTTGGATTCATCATCAGATCTGATGGTAGAATGGTTCTTATTGGACGCAAATGCTTCACTTGTTGTAGAAAATACCAAAATCACTGTACGTTTTCCTATAAAATTTGAAGAGTTCCCTCGATTTCGCCAAGATTCCATCATCAGATCCCGACTTGGTGACTACGGGACCATTTGGAAAGTATACCCTTTCCAACAAAAAAAGAATTTTCCAAATTGGTTGGCAAGCGACGGAGTAATGCGCGAACAAACATAAAAAAAAAAAAAAAAAAAAATACAAACATCCGAATTGAGAACCTCCTCCTTTTTTAGAAGTCGGTTAAAAACGATGGCCCACAAAACCGTTTTCACGGTTTCTCAGTGGGAACGGAACAATATTTTAAAAAATAATGTTAATATACTAATATTACTTGAAGTAGGTAATAATGGACCGTATTTAGAGATTGTCCGATCACATCTAATTACTCTTCAATTTCGCCCTCCATTAATAAGATGACAAAATAGTTGTCTAAGAATCTTTTCGGGGCGTTACGAAGACACAAAGGCCAATCTCTTTATTTTGGGACTGATTGACAAGATACACGAAAAAGTACTTTCTATTGACATAGGGCAGTGTCGTGACCTTCCCAGTACTTTTAATATTATTAAAGATTAAAATAATAAGTGACAAGGGACGGTAAACTGCACCTTACGGACATAGCTCTACAACCACATGTCTGTTATATTTTTACAAAAAGTTTTTATTTTACCATGTCTAGTAACTTATCCCGCACAAATCCTTGTGAAGTATATTTTTTACATTGTTAGTTCTACAAAATAAGGTGCTAGTAGGACTACATAATCTCCTTCGTTTTTGAAGTTAAAAACGGAAAAAAAATTGTACTTAATTAAGTGAACAATGTCAGTTTCAAACAAACAAAAATGGTAATTAATCTTCACAATCCACGGTTTAATTGAAACCATGTTCCATCGCTAAACCAGCCAATCATAAAAAATAAACCTATTACACAGCGTGTTTTCTTTCACAAAATCGGCCCTGGAATTTTTCAGGGTACCAAAAGTAGGCATTATAAAGACAACGGCCAGTGGCCAAGGTCAATAGCCCTGTCGTCCGTACTCAATTGACCCTGAATACCACACGAGCTATCTAAAGGTAGGGTCATAAAAAAGATAGGGCAACAGAAGATCTATTCTTGGTGTTGAACGATAAGGGAGCTAACAGAAAATTAAAGAGAAAGAATGACAGTATTTTTCGGTACGGTTGCCGGTTGAGCGATTGGCAGGCGGGTTCGAAGCACCCACGATGTAGTTGAAATTCCTAGTGTGGGGATAAGCTTTATTAAAAAAAAAGCATTATTTGCAGCTCCAGTTGTTGTATCGCATTGATAAAATTAACCCTTTTAAAAGTATCTGATTCGAACGAATGCTAAGGAATCATCTTAATATTCATCATTTGGTTTTCCAAGTTATGTTTAGAGAATACGTTTACTTTTTGTTTTCAACAGACCTGTAAAGACTCTTGAATTATCGCAAACCTTCTGCAATTTGTTACGTTGCCGCAATACTCAATTGTTATGTATCATTTTGTACGTACTAAAGAAAAGTAGGTGGAACGATTTGTACCAATGGTATTGGTTTTGTCGATATAAAGAATGTTCGAAGCTTTCAACTTAAACTGATAATGTAAAGCGAAAGGTTTATTTGTTAGATAGGAATTTCCATCAAGACTCTGTTTGATATAAAACTTTGGCCATGAAATTGTCTTTTTATGCTGTACTTTGGTTTTATTAAGCCCTTTAAAGGCTATCAAAGCAAAACAAAGGTTGAAGACCCCTTACTGCAAAAACTGTCGTGTACTATAAATATTTGGTACTCAATTAACTTGGTAGCATCCACAGTTAACAACGTGGACTAGATTTTTTAGTCGGCAGACATATCCAAGAGTTCCCGAATTCAGCTCTGAGAGAAATGAAAGCATTGAATAAACGCGGTGATCAATACTCCTTACGATTGTGTCCGTATGAAAACAGGGCCCTGGCTCTACCGAAAAATAATACCTGTCCTGGATTATCATAATCCTTAACCTTGCAAATAAATAATCTTAAAGCGAAAGGTTAAAAACCCTCACTAATCTTCTAATTCACAACCTACATCAACTAATTTGCATACAATCTCTTTAAAATATTGCACTCCAAATTAACCTCCCAAAATTTCTATGTCAGGATTGAAAAAGCCTCATATTTTACGGCACCAGTCATTAATGTCAGAAGCAAGATGGCCGGTCCATAAAATATGTTATTATAATGCCGTACAGGGCCCACTTATACCAAGTACGGTCACTTTACATATCGCTGGGTATTTTAAGTTTAGTTATATTAAATGAGACGGTAATGTCGTCCGTATTTTGTGGAGGTTTGGTAGCTATAAGGTTCTTTATCCTGTGTCGTGATGAATATGAAATGAGTACTTACGATTAGTGATCCCTATTAGCCCTGGATTAAAAGAGCTGGAAGTCAAGGGTCTATGCCTACAAGTTGTATGATGCAGACTAACAATCATCTACCAAAATTTAAAAAATAATATCAAACTTTGCTATGTATCTTTCAAAGTCAAAGTCAAAGCTTTTATTTCAATTAGACCATTACAGGCACTTTTGAAAGTCAAAAAAACAAAAAAAAACGCGAAGCTACAGTCCCAGTCACAAGGCATAATAACTTGTGAAAGTACTGTAGTTGCCCATTCCGTAGCGTAGATCTCTATAGAGAAGAATGGGCAAGAAACTCCATGGACACTCTTTAAATCAAAATATGTTACAAAATCTTGGTTACATTATTCATGTTAAGAATTAAAAATATGTGAGAACAATGTAGAAATACGGGCAAGTTAAGAGCGTCCAGAGTAAAAGATTAAATCAGTAATTAAAAAATAAAGTGATTAAAATAAACCGTGGCAGCTAAGAGATGACCAGTCACAACTGACAGCGCCCGTTCACGAACATGACGCATGTATCAGCCATCATTCAACTCAACCATTTTGAAGGGAACTAAACGACCCGACACACCCGCCACCATCAGCGTGACATTTAAGTGAGCATGACATTCACTCAACCACCAGAGTAATTTCGCGTCAATGAAAGATTTAGGTACTCATTAAATAGTGGCTTTACAGTACATGGTACTCACACATACTTTGTATGTATATGTATGTTGATGCAGCATGCAAGAATATGGGTTTGGTGGAAGTATTGATCCAAAGCTCTGCTAGCTTTATTTTGTGTTAGTCATAGCTTAAACACTGCTTGCCATTCGCCAAATTGGTGTGCCTGTGGCCATTGGTGTATTTTTTTAATCTTTCTGTTCAGTTTTCGCAACTGACCTATGTTTATGACCAGATGAGTGACAAGGGTCTCAGCACGTGGCGTTGTATAGTACCTGCCTATGGGAATGAGAGTAATTCTATGTATTTTCCAAATATTTTTTTTTAGAAATCTCGTGTTTATAAGACAACAACAATATACTTACTTAAGGACATTGTGACCAGGTTTCAGTCCAACCACTGCATTTCCCAGATCACAATGCACGGATAACTCCGACCTTTCCCGAACAACTACAGCTGCATTCTTCATTCAGAATAACCATTGCGATAGGTGTCGCATTTGGAATATAGCACATTGCAATGACACGTGAATTTTTATATGTCCCCGACATCTGCGACAAACAGCCTCTGTTGAATAATAGAACGTTCTTCCTAATATTAGCTGACTCATATTCTGGGATGTGACATGTTTAATGTATATTTGAGTAATCGTGTATATAATATTGGTTCTGTTTTGTATGGCTTGTGTCGAAGAGTAGGTCCTTTTTCGCTTGTAAGTATGTGTCTTAATGGTAACTTATGAGGAGTGTCAAGAGGGTAAGCAACAATACTTTGTTAAAATACTGGTTCCAATCTGTCTTCCAATCTCGCATTTAAAACAGCCTTTTCGAGTCTGCGGTGATGCTTAAAGTCCCAACTTCAAGAGATTCAGTTATTAAGTCCAGGTTGCACCTGACTAGTTTTATGGTTTATTATCCACGGCCACAGTATAAGCTTCTTTCAAAATGTTGTTCTTTGTGCTGATATAGAAGAATGTCGTGATGATTCTGCCATTCAAATATCCACAGATGTAATATTATGACAATAGGTTTTCCCTCTACATCTGAGCGCCACTGCTGTGCTTGAGGTCTTTGGTTAGATTTCCGGGGTGGGGCAATTTGTTATGTGGTTTGTGGTAGAGTACTTCATCAGACTTAAACATGACTGTCAAAATGTGAGACGACTATTTTAGGTACTTGGAGGGCTGCTTTAGTCTTCGGGGATTACAGGCGCAATCTTCTGCATGATCACCCTCTATTATATGGGACTTAATTATAATGGTCGAAATATGGGTACATCTCTGCCAAACCCAGGGGCTAAAGGGGCCAATTACAAGTGTTAAATGGTTTTTTTTTGTCCTGACACGGCAAAGTGAAGCAACATAAAGCCTGATGCAGTAGTTTATATAAAGGGCAATGTCCAGCGCCATTTACGAGCTGACACGAGCAGTTTCCATGTAAATGGAGATTGTAACAAAACCGCTGTGCATGCAGATGCAGCAGATGCATGTCATCTTGTGTCAGTAATAAAAGGAGGGTTCGATAAGAAATTATTTCAAGAATCTATGCTACGATTTATTAGCATCTTCGGTTTGCAAGAAAATTGCGATATGAAAATATTAAATATAATAATGTGTAGTAGTTGAGAATTGTGGGCTGATTATTTGGTCAGGTTTTTAACACCGTGCATAACCTCAAGCGATTTGTCTAGTGTCAAGCGACGACGCGTGGGTTTCCTTCACGTGCGCCGCAAGTCGCATCGCGATGGCTTGTGGCAAGCCGTAATAATTTTTTTTCTCGGCCGTCGCTGGCCTTATAATTATGTCGCTTGGGTGTATAGGCTAGGCTTATAGATTCAATTGGTACTTCTACTTTAAACTTTTCTGGGACACGAAGCCATTTGCCTGGGTTGGATATATTCTAGTCGCAATTTTTTTAATACTATGGTTATAACTTCAAAAATAATCCTAGAGATACTAGTCCAAACCACATGCAAACTACAATTTTACAAACACATACATAACAACCTTTTATAACCCACACAGATAACAAACGTAAAAAGGGATTACTTGATCTGTTCGAAAGAAAATCGCTAGAGATAACGTGACCGCCGTTTTTAATGTCGTACCGGACACACGGCATCCGGCCATGTTGTGCCGGCGTTAACGCCTCGATGGACCCGGGTCCGACCCGGGTCCAACTCTGTTCCGGCCGTTGCCCGGTAAAAGTTTTATGTGCTCGCTTTGTTTCGGTTTTTTTTTTGGTCATTTTGTTTCGTGCTGAAAGTAGTTTTTTAGTATCGAATGGTTGGATTGTGTGATCGGATGTACTGGCTCTTGTTCTATTGCGGGATTTTGGGTGAAATCCAAAAAAGTTTGAAAACATCAACTATCGATGTTGTGTTATCTTCATAAAGTCCTTAACAAGCTCTAACTAGATCTAAGCTTGCTAAAGCGCCCACACGGTAACCTTTCTTCTAACTCTGGAAAACGGTTTATTTTATTTCATCAGATAATAAATTGTAAACAACGAAACTCACTCAACACAGATCAAACGCTCACGGTACAGTTATAATACCAATAAATAAAACATACTACATAACCAATATTTACTCAACTGCGAAGGAAGGGTTATGTTTTTTATCGACAAAAACAGAACGGACGACAACGCACATGACATTCCGGCCAACTGGTCCCCTGCCGCTGACAAAATAAGTCAAATGGAACCTCCAACAGGGGACAGTCAGTGACCCACTTTGTGTTACTTACCGACAGAATCGGACGGGTATTGGATCTACAGATATCTGCCATCTGTACTTTGTTATAATTTACAGTACTATCACGCCTGTGATCCACGAAGAGTTAGGCAGTAGTGTATCTAATAGTATACCGACATTTCGCCTGTTATGTCTAAGTCCTATGTAATAAGGAGCGAACCTATTGGCATCAAACGAGCACAAACTCAGACTCTGTGGCTGCTATTGAGAAAGTTCTGATCGAATAACACAATACCACTTTTGGTATTGTGTTCTTCTGCCAGGAATTTCTAAATAGCAGTCTCATAATTTAATGGTTTGCTTGTAATTAATAGACTATCTTCATGACTGATGACTATCTTTTACTGGAATCGCATCGACCCCTAGACCAACGAGGCAGTCATTTACAGTACTATTTGTCAGCTAATCATGAGCAAGCAAATTCTGCGGTTCATAAGGCTGATTGTGATATTAATAAGTATTACTTGGTTTCCAAAAATTAATATGATAATAAATTTCCAAAAATTAATTTTATCGATATGTTTTATTATCCACCCCATCACTATAAGCTACCGCACCGTAGTTGCTCAAATGGGAATAAAGTTGAATATTTTTTATTGTGCCCGATTGAGCACCAAGCTATTAAAGCGGTTGGTGCTCAAATGGGAATGCCTTTGGTGCTCAATGTATAGGTGCTCTAAAAATAGGTGCTCAAACGGGAATACTCCCAAGTAGGGAGTATTAGGGAGGTCGGGCCGTCGTCAGACGGAAAAAACAATAACACTTACGTTGTTTTGTTTTTTCAATTAATATATATAATTGAATTTTTAAGTGGCAGTCTGAAACCTATTTTAATAGTTTTCGACTAGAAAGAAAGAAAACATATTTATTTGGCAGATGCCACAAGTGCAAACAAAAAAAAAAAACTTAAAACTAAACAGAAAAAGCTATTGTATTTTTATAAGCTTCTAGCTGCGGCCCGGTTTTTTTTTTCTTTCGGTATGAAAAATTGCTGATGTTGGCCGATTCTCAGACCTACCCGATATGCACACAAAATTTCATACAAATCGGTTCAGCCGTTTCGCAGGAGTATGGTTACTAACATTGTGACACGAGAATACTATATTGTGTGTTGCACGGCTGCGCCAAATAGGCCCAAATCAGCAAACTGCCGAGCAGCTAGTGTCCGACGCTGGTTTTCAACTGGACCCGAGATAAAGACGTGACGGACTACTTTCTTATTATTCTAAATAATCTTAATTTCTCAGCAACAGCAACCCCCAGGGCGTGAATTTGAGCCCGACTGATTGCAATAGGGTCGCCTGGTCGCCCTCTATTACATGAGGCTTGAACATAACCAACGAAATATGTATTTGTGCTGTTTACATCCACCTCTGTTATCCCTTCAGGGAAATACAGGCGTTTTATGTTATTTGTCAAAAATCCACTTCAAACAAATTACTAGCACACGTCAGTTTGACAGCTAACGCGATAACGTGAAACTCGTATGAAAAATACACATCGGTGAACAATAAAGTACACACACATTTATATTTGGTGCCATTAGGGGTGCTAATCACCAAACATAGCCCAACACGTCAGACAGTGATACATTACACAAAATGTAACTGGTGTTTATCGATTATCGATTACAAAGTGACACGTTTATTGCGACTGCCGTGTTGTCAATGTGTTTAAATATTCGAAAATGAAAATCTGGGTTATTAGTTTTGGGATCATTAATCTCCATTTTTCTTTTGAAGACTAATTTGTTTGTTCTGGCAAGTTGATAAATTAATAAATGGTTTTGTGTAGTAAGTTGTATCGTTTAAAATGTTAAAGTCTTTTCAGAAAATTAAGGCGGGTGTGGTCTTGAAAATGTAGGCGGAAAAAATACACAAATTTAGCAGATGGTCATAATTTTAAATATCAATTGATTTATTCTAACAAAGCATCAGTTTATCAAACAGGATGAAAATAATCAAAACTGAAAAACTTATAACAGACATTTTATAAGTAAATACTAGCAAAAAGTGATAAATATAATAATACTAAAACTCCAGGCCGTATATCTGGAAGACCTCCAAACATTAGTCTCATGCGGAAATCGAACCCAAGACCGCACACCGCAAGCGGACGCGATGGCAGCGCACCACTTAGACCGCGTTCACACCAAACCACCGTGTGACAATATTGGAACAAAATGATCGTGATCAAAATGTAAGAGTAGAGGAAGACCAAAGATAAAATGGATGGTCTGTGAGTGATGATATGGCAAGAAAGGAGGTGTCTGATTAGATGACGAGTAATAGAGAAGTATGGATGAAGAAGACATGCTGCGCCGACCCCAAATAAATTGGGATAACGCCAAGAGGATGATGTTGATGATGATAAATAATCAAAATGTATGAAAAATCAATATCAGTCGTCTACTGGAAAATCAAGTTCTACAACTGGCGTTTAATTGTCGTTGTAGCCCAGATTTATGAGTTGTAGGTTAGAACCCAAACAGGCAGGTACTACGTGTAAATTATTTCATTATCACAGACTGAAGAAACTGACAACTTCTAGCAACAAATTATCGAGGATAATCGTGTAACCAACCTGCACTGGGCGCTTCTGGTGGATTACATCCTATCACAGACAGCTGGCACATATTCCAACGGTAGGGCTAATATAAGCTGATCCTTGATGATGATGCAGATGCATCGTAAGGAAACCAATCCAGCTTTCCTGTGAGGTGGTTCTCGACGGCATTTAAAACCAAGACAGAAAACCATACATACATGCCTACATACTTGCTACAATACTTGCTGGCCGTTTAGTAATAATTTAAATTGCTTTTACTTTTTGTTATTTGAACCAAACTAATAAAACAAGACGAGCGCTAATTCCACCGACAAACTGTCACGCAGTTTGGTGGGTTTATAAAATTTTACAAATTGTTTGGTCCAGGATAAATGATTTACTATTTATCCTACTAATATTATAAACGCGAAAGTTTGTAGGTATGGATGGATTTTTGTTACTCTTTCACGTAATAACTACTGAATGGATCCGGATGAAATTAGGCACAGGGATAGATAATAGTCTGGAATAGCACATAGGATACTTTTATCCCGGTAGTGTGATCCCGCGGAACAATTATCAAAAAAACGCGAGCGGAGCCGTGGGCAGAAGCTAGTTATTGCATAAACTCACGCCTTATTAAGATGGGGTAGGCAGAAACCATAGATCCACCTGCTACGATCCTTTTGCCCCATCCACGTTCAGACATCTGGTTATACACGCACGACGGTTGCAAGTACTACGCATTTGACCTTTCTGAAGAACCTCACCAATATGGTCAGAGGCCCGTGAAAAAACTGTCACCAGACCTAACCTGGGGGTCTACTCTCTAAGCACGAAATCCGTACTTTCAGCCGAAGTTACGGTCGTTTCCTACTCCTTAACACTTACGGATACAAGATTCGTTAGGGGCCCGAACTAAAAATGAATGACAATACGATTGGACAGTTGTCCTTTCTCCCGATGTGTTTTCAAAACTCATGAATCTGAAAAGATTAGAGATTAGGGTTCATTTCAAAGTATAAAGTTAGTTATGGACGGACCCGTACTTTCGTTGACGGACTTAGAGAGTAGGTCCCCTGGTGTCAGTTTTTTCACTAACCACACGAAAAATATTTCTTTTGTTCGATCTTACGTTTGGTACAAACGCAGCCTTACTCCAAGACACGGTTCAGATATTAAATTGGTTGAAATAGTGACAAATTGTTTAACCAACGTGACATGACTCACAAGTAAGCGACATATCTCACAGTTGTCTTGTACTTTGTGGGAGTATAAACATCCGTTGTAAGACACCTTGTTTTTTTTTCCACGGTAATAAAGACTTTAATGGCATCACAGTATGGTTGCCTATTAGGTCTTAATTAAATAAGTGTTTTGTATTACCGCAGAATTCCACTTATTTTAAAAACACTGACTGGAAACACTACTATTGGCAATGACCAATGCAATATCTACATACTACTATTTACTATTGAAAGTTGTGTTCTGCATTTTCACCCCGCTAATGCTTTCAAAGAATTCGTACCCAATGGTTCCGAGTTATGTATCATCAAATTAAAAATGTCAAATTTGTAGGCAGGACTAGGACAATAATTTAGGACACAATTTTTCTCAGATTTTATTAAAGGCCGGTGTTTTTTTCAAGAAGGTACTTTCGATTAATTTTGTTTTATCGATATCATACAACAACGATGTAATCAAAGCAATTAAAATTATTACGGACAGAAAACTTGTAAACAAACTTTGTGACATAAATTTTTAATATCCGTCGTTTTACTGTTAACTTGACTGAAACTTTATTTGATCAATTAAAAGTTGTTTTGTAAAGGTCACACACAGTATTTAATTGTGAACTTTCTTGTATAATATATTTTTTTATTTTCTTTGATGAACTTTTAATTTAAGTAATTTGCACCTTCTTCTTTTGGGATACGAGCCAAAATCAGGACACGGAAGATTTATTAAATAGCTATTTTATAACCCTTCAACAACCCTTAACATTCCTTTTCTGTTTTCTTTCCTTTTTAGATTTTAATCACGTAAACTATTTTGGTGTAGATTCAGACAAAAATGAGTGTGAAGAATGATTTTAAGTATGTGTACACTTGAAAGAAGCCAACAATATGGCACAATGTTTAATTCGAACAATTTCAACGTAAATACAAATAGTCATCCAAGTAAAGGTTTAAAGTTAAAATCTACGAAAATTAGTGATACACTAGTAACATAAGCAATTGGCAAACTGAAGTAACTATATATTTAGTTAAATCCTTACATTCGCTAGCGCTCTATTAATTATCCTGCATTGTGTAAAAATACAAATTAAATAACTATTCGAAATTTGAAACTAGTGAGCTGTTACAAAAAAAAATGTAAGCGAAAAATTGCTTTTAGATATAAAAACAGAATAACAACACCGTTATTCTCACATTCCCGGATTACGAACTAAATCCACACACAAAGTCCCTACACAAATATACATTTTGATGTACAAATAATCCCAAAATAATTGAGTATCAAAAGCTATTAGAGTTTAAACAGAGTAACAGAGTGGCTCCCGGTTATTGATGTTTGTTTTCCATTGTTCCCTCTGTTATCATTCGCTGGAGTTGTTTTTTTGCACCGCAGTGTACGCGGGGTGACGTGAACGGATGACGTCACTGGGCATAATGATTTGTAACTTCAGTTCGTTACAATTTGTTTAACCTTTTATGACATTGGTATGCAAACGTTGTAAGTTCATTTTGTTGTGGTGTGAACATGAAAAATTACTTCAGTGACATTTTTATAGACCCATTTTCAGCCCCACGGGGTAGATAGTATTCATATTTGCTGCTCAAATTAACCGTGGCTATAGGGGTCGGTTCTGATTTATTACACCGGAAATCCTAATTCAGAGCTTCAATTTAAAATCTAAATACAAGCACTCAATTACTCCTCGGCCATTCAAAGTTCATCAACAAAAAACTTTTTGTAGTCTGTAGTCTGAAACCAATAACTAGTATACCAATTGACCTATAAATCTACAATACAAGCTAGAGTGCGGACTCACGAAACGAAACAATTGAGATACAATAGCGGAACGAAGACTCTCGAATATTCTCGAAAATTGGAATTCAAAACAGTCGAATTCTCGTGGTCAACCGATTCGAACGCTTAGCTCAGTTCTGGAGGCTAGAGAAATTAATAATGTTTCAAGCTTTCTTACCTGAATGTTGCCTTTTCCCAAGAGACAGCACTCTAGCTGTGACAAACAGATGTTTTGGGAATGCTCAAAGCTAAGTGTAATATGCTTGTTTCAAGATTGCAGGTGTATAAGTTCCTTATTCTCACGTTTAGACTGTGAAGTAGGAAGTCTTAGTTTGATAGATCAGTTGGAGTATCGAAACTTCCCGATCTTAAGTATTGGTTTAGGTTTCCATGATAGCGTTTATGATAAGACGCTTAATGTAGTGCTAACATTATTACTAAATATTACGAACATATTTACGATCATATCAAAACTGCTTAGCAAATTATTGAACGTCCTCTAAAAAAAGTGTTATAGCACAAAATATTAGGTTTTTTTACCCCAGTCAACCGCTCACTACTGTTCAATAGAATGATCTGAACCGTCATCACCTGCCTAGCCTTTTCCAAACTATGTTAGAGTCAGGTTCCAGTTTAACTGGATGCTGCTGAATACCAGTATCGTCCCAGAAATAGGTATATTATAGGTTGACGCGAAGTGTTATAATTATAAGATACATTTTTGCTTAACCTACTTCCAAGAATAAAAGTTACCTTAATCCAGAAGAGCCAGATAACAGCCCAGCTTTAGTAAACAGAATGATTATATTATATCTAAGTGGGTAGATCCTTGTCATGTACAAAGTACCATTAGAAGAGACGGCGAAGGAAGATGTTACATAATTTGTCGCTGAATTCTTTATTATTTTGTTGACGTCGATTAGGTATTAGGGAACACAGATTCGGAGCTATATTGAGAATAATGGAATTTTTGCTCGTGTCAAATTATGGGTTATTTATAAAATATTATATATTCCTATTTTTAGAATGTCTTCTTAGATTATGTGTCACACGTATTCACGAAACGTTGGCAAGATGGGAAATAAGTGACGGGTGGATAGAAGGTAAATAATACAGCATAGGACTAAATATGTCAATAAAAATATTAGGTAACAGATCTGACCAATTGATGATAAGTAGTCACTAATAACAAAAATTATAGTTATAAGTATAACCTCGTCGGTGTAGTGGTCGCAAGCGTGACAGCTGATCACTTTTTTTTTTTTTAAACGATTTCCTGCACTAGGAATTTCTCCTGTATCGTGGGTGCGTTTACAAACATCTCACTCACACACACACTCACTCCCATACACAAACAGCCAAACCCGGTACAACTACCTGTAGGTCATTCAAATATTTATTATTTAAGTATTTATTATGTCGTTTATTCATCTATAAATATATTTATATTCTTTATTTATCTTTTATATTTTTAAATATTTCTTAAAATAAAAAATAAAAAAAACAAAATACATTTAAAAATATAAAAAACAAAGAATAAAAAAAAAGTATTTATTATTATGAAATCCTAGGTTCGATTCCCAGGTCGGGCTATGTGCTATTGGGTTTAACCATCAGCAATTTCTCAATAACGACCTCGGAGTCTAGATTTGTACCATCTCACATACATGGGACATCTCTGCCTAACCTGTCAGGGATTACAGGCGTGATGTTATTTTATGTAGACCTTAGTGGTATTAACTAACAGCAGGTACCTATTAATGTCGTGGAACTAACAAGAGAACTCGGGTGACTTAATTAGAAAACGTGCAACCCGCAAAAAAGGAATTATACACGGTGGAATTGGAAAAAATGCACAATTTTTTTTTGAGGGCCGTTCTTCTTCTGAATTAATCAAAATAGAAGCGGACGTTTTAATTAAAAGTTCAAACGAAAATGTACCCTAAAATGTTACATTGAGTTAGAAATGAAAATATTTTTGGCGTGTAGTAAAGTAATTTTGAGCTCAGTTTACGGGGATGACAATGAATGAAGTAAACGGCTGTTACGAATAAGGTATTACAAGAAATTGTGAATTTTATGTTTTACTAAATATCATGTTACTTCAGTTAAGACCGCACGTTAATATAATAAACCAGAATAGGCTGGCCTCTAATTCTATTGAAACTCCGTACTACGCTAGACCAGCTCTTTCTTACTGTACGTTATGCCGTCTAACCATAAAGAAAACATAATTATGTGAATTATTATAATTATTTACACAAGCTTTTCCTAAAATGAACCTGTCAATCGTTTCTCTGATATTTATTAATAAGTAACGATATAATGATATTTAGATGAAAATATAAAATACTTCGCGAGATGAAATTCATTTTGTCCGTTACGAAGTGAACGCTTTTCATTACGTTATTTATTTACAAGTCAGCTTCTTGCTTTCACAACCAATGAATTATGTGTGAAATGTGGTGACCATGATTTTTAGGACTAAGAGACTTTTCAGGATTAGGCGCAAACGTCCCTCTTCTTCGTAACGTATTTATGGCTCAAAATAGTAAGAAAGTTCAATCATATTTTGCACAAAATTCCGGTAACAATTTAGCGTCTTTCAATAATAATATGAATTTCAATTGCTATAAGGGTTGAAATCAGTGGCCTGAAATTTAGGGGCGTTTGACTAGCAAAGATTACCTACTGCAGTTAGATATTAATAATTAATTTGTGAGTGTTTTTCCCTACATTGTCAAAATCCCAAAAATTAAGACAAAATTTTATTCAACTGTGAACACAGGCCTTGTAAAACTAATCCAGATTTAGATGGGTAGTGTTTTATGTTCACGTTTATATTTCGTTTTTGGGTAGTCATAAAGAAGAGAGAATTCAATTTGCTAGAAGTTTATTGCTAAATAAAAGCTAAATAAAGCCTACTATTCTGAATTCATCTCACAAAAACACAAATTAACCTTTCTTTTATTTATTTACGCTTTTATTTACGATTTACCACCGCACTTAAAACAGACTTAAAGCCACTGCCACTACAAACGTTTAAAAATGTAATGGGATAGTCACAAAATTCTTATTAATGGTAAAAAAAAATATCTTCTGAAACTAACTATTGCTACAAGTGCTACTTCAAGCTTTTTTTTTTTTTTTTAAACACATTTTCATCATTTATTTATTGAAAACACATACACTATCATTACAGGCTTACCTAATACAATAGTGCAGTTATAGTTTTAATAGCTTAAATTAAACGTAAATCTAAATTAGCGGTAGGTATTATTTACCAACTACAAGAGAAATTGAACAAAATGCGGCCCGTGTGAATACACTCAGAGTACAATTGAAGCAGTCAATCTGTTGTGACACCATATTGAGTGCACGTAGCGCGCGCGTCAGCGGCGCGTGCTGCAGGAGGTTGGTGCGAGCGGGCGGCACCCACAGCAGTGGCGGCTTCTTTTTATTCCAAAACTTCTCACACTAACTGCAACCCCATATTTGACACACCTGAAAAAAATAATCTCAATCAGTCTGCGAAAAACGTTGAACATGGCTACACTACAGTAACGCTGAACATGCTCCGCTCACTTATTATGACGTAAATGTAATTACTTAGCCAGTCGGAGCTAAATTAGGTCAAAAGAAAATAATTCTAAAAGCTCAAACCACATATTACGGCAAAAAATAAAAACTACTAAAAGCAGCTAATTACTAAAAGTGTTAACTTAAACCTAACTAACCCAAAACTTTTTAAACAAAAACCAAATCCACATGTCTCATCATGTATAGCGTTATGCTTCCACATTTTTCGTGCAAAACACCAGTCTGTGGGTGGAATCCACTGCCGGTTTCTCTGTATCCTGATCATTATAATCTGGATCTTCGAAATTCAAAGTTCGAGTGAATCGGTTTCTTCTAAGCAAGCGTACCCTAGGCCGCATCATCGCTTCACATCAGGCAAGTTGCGGCCCAACGCAAGCCAATTTAGTGAAAAAAAAATGTAATACACCTGCGAAAAATTAATCCTAATCAGTCTCCGAAAAATGCTTCAACATGGCGACCCTACTACGCTAACGCTGAATATGCTCCGCTCACATATGACGTGTATGTAATTACTTAGCCAGCCGGAGCAAAGTCATGCCTTGTCATTTTAGCTCGCCCAAGCCGGGGAAAGTGGAGTCGTTTGTATTATGAGTGTTGAATACTGATACGCTAAAGTGGTTTTTGTGCTATTTAATTTTATGTCCTTAAAAAGTGCTCGGATATTGTGGTCACAGTAATTGTGTTCGTGTAAATTTTGTAGCTTTTTTTTTCGTCGGTTTTCGGCTGTATTGAATTTTTACTTTAGAATGAATTTATATTTTAAGTGTTTTCTTTAATTTTACTTTCTAGTTGTAGGTTTAACTGTTTTTTTGAGATTGGACGATCTCATGTTGTTAACAGCATTGTACATAACATCTGGGAAATCAACGGACTTAAATAAATGCCTATTTTCACTGACACACAATTCAATATTTGGCGCTGAGACGAGGACTAAAAAAAATTTCCAAAAAACCGCTTTTATATGATAAATTGGTGAAACACAGAAAACACAGAATCTCTAAAGGAAATCAACGTGTACTTACCACAATCTTAAGATTCATGTTATTCCAGTCCATTATGAAAATTCGCTCCGTTTATAAACATCCTCTTTTAGACTGCAAGATATTCAACTTGGCTAGGAAAGTTAACTAGAATATTATTAATGCATTGCGAGTATATCTACATCGCAGAGATGTTTAACCCTAGAAAGATAATCTACGTCCGCGAGACGTATCGTGAAATTAAATTTCGTTGTAGTTTTTCTATTATTAATCATAGCGCGCTAGCTGCGCGAGTCAACTCAGTCGGTGGCCGGAGCTCGCGCTAAACAGCAGTGGCGACACGGTAAGTACGTTCAAATAAAAGATATACCTATGTCGTACGTCCGCGAGACGTATGATTATCTTCAATGCAACTTTTGCAATCATTTGAACTGATTGTTTATTGTTATTAACACCATTTTTTTTAATATTTTCAGGTATTCATTATTTATTATATTATTATGGCAAACCGAAGGGTGTTGGATAGTTCTCAAATTGAGAAATTTTATATCAAAATGAAGAGGAATCGTCATCAGAATCCCGTGTGTGAAGAACACAACGGAATTGTGTGCCATAAGTGCATTTAATAACCGAAATTAAAATACTGATTATCGTAGTAGGTATTTTTTACGTTAATTTAAGTATAAAGTACAAAATATGAAAATATAAAGACAGAAAGTAATTTTTAATGTTCCTATAGAATTTTTGTTAATATGTAAAGAAGGTTACGATTTTTGTTTGTAATTTGTCAATTAAACTTTATTATTGCTATTTTATCGTTTTATTTCCTTAAATAGAATACAAACAATTATTTTAACATATAAGGCATGATAATACTTCCGTAGACTTACTAAAAATCTTAATTAACTAAGGTACGTCTGACAGACGTATGATTATCTTTTACGCTAGTTGCTATATGATTATCTTTCTAGGGTTAAATGACCCAATTTTACTTCAGACTTGAGTACTTAAAATTGGCTTTGCGATATAACTTACTAAGTAATATTAACATTTTGATCAAAACAAAAAGAGGAAATGAAGTTATTATGTGTATGGATATTCATTTACACAATACATTTTTTTTTTAATATTCTGTTTTCGGTGTAAATGATTATACTATATCACAACAATACCAGCTTCTCCGAAAAAAAAACAGAACAAAGTAATACTCTTACATGTAAACAAAATCCAGCAACACACAGCCATGTCGGGGCATGTTTTTATTTTATCTTTGAAGGTTTACCTGAACAAGCCGCGGTCATCCGATAGTATGAAACGCTCAGCCTTTTAGCCTTTGAGCAGCTACGGCTCAGCTTAACTTGAACTGCCCTGAGGCAAGCGAGCGTCTTTTATAAAAGTTGACGTGTTGTAGTATTGCCGACCGTTGCTTCTATACGAGTTGACGTGAGTATAGTATTGCATGCAAGGTTTTCTGTTCACGTTTCTATTCTAGTCCTATGAAATGAAGTGGCAAGGGATTGTCTGGGTAATATTTTTTTTTGGTTGGTACTGTCTTTGAGGAACGAAGTAGGCGGAGATTTGTAACAAACCTACGCAGTCATATTTTTTTAAAAGTTTTGTCACATGCTTGAATGTTTTATATGAATCTGAAAGCACAGTACGGAGGTACTGAGCAAAACCTAAATTTAACCAGTAATTGGTTTTAGGGTCTTGAAAAGGTTATTCACCTTTCTTTTAACGTTTCATCCTAACTGAAGAAAAGTGAAAAGAATATTCATAAATTGATTCCCGAAAGGAGATTCTAGGAACGGAAGAATTGTTTTTAGATTCTGTGAAAAATACGAAAGTAAATGGCGGTATCAAAGAATGTGGCACGATTTTTCCTGGAATATAATCAAGCCTAGTTGTTCCACGAAAATCTTATGATTGTCGTAAAATACGATTTTCCTAGGTATATTACCTACTATTTTCAGTGTTTAAATACATTATTGTTGAAATAGAAGTTAAGCGCGTATTGAGACCTCATGTCTTAAGTTCGAATTCTATAGTT
The DNA here is from genome assembly GCA_963082945.1 of Cerastis leucographa. NCBI lineage: Eukaryota > Metazoa > Arthropoda > Insecta > Lepidoptera > Noctuidae > Cerastis > Cerastis leucographa. The sequence goes on along the minus strand of OY720381.1, from coordinate 3,893,896 downwards.
CGCGCAAAATGATCTTAGTATTTAGGAAATTAATCAGCATTAAGCTTTTTTTGTTCGCGGCTGAGATGAAAAATCGAATCCTATAGAAATTATGTATATAGAAATGCGGTTGTACTAAAGCAGCCACTGTAAGTGAAAATTAAGTTTTTCCTACTTATCCATTATTATTTTCTGTATAATTTATTTTCGGGTTCCAAGCCATTTAAATTGTTTTTTTGGGACTTTGCCGTACTTTATTGTCTCAGTGCTTTATTGCCGGTTGCTACTGTTGAAATTGTTTTATTGTTTTTATTTCAGGTCGGAGTTGTAGTAGTTGGAAATATTATGGCGCACTGGCCCATAAGAAAAAGGTACAGATAGTACTGCCCAACCTGTCTGAAAAACAACATAAAATTCACCATCTATGTCGGTTGTGATACGTTACATTTTTTAAACCTCCTACCAAAAAAGAGGGGTGTAATAAGTTTGAGGTGTGTATCTGTCTGTGGCATTGTAGCTCCTAAACGGATGAACTGATCTTGATAAAATTGGTTTTGATTGAAAGGTGTTTTAATCGAGAGTGTTCTCAGCTATGTTTTGAGAAAATTTGCTCAGCTGTTTGAAGATCATCACCTCTTTTCTAGTTGATGAAGGGATATAAATGAGTTCTACAGGTCTGGTCGATTCGAAATTTGACATCGTGTCACCTGTCACCATGGGCATTGCCAGGGGAGGCACCTGCACCCCCGTCCCCCTTCTCCCCCCTAAAAGATCTGGATTTTTGTATTCGTTAATTAGCGAGAAGAGGCTCAACACCGAGAAAATAGAAGGAGTAGAAGGGTGGTCTATGCCCAGAAGTGGGACAGTCAAGGCTATGAAAAAATAATATAAGTATAAAAAGCGTAAAATAAAAATAAAAATTTTAAAAACACCCGAATCAAAAAAACGTCTAAAAAACCAAAAATAAATTAATCCAAGAGAGTCTTGAAATTTTGTAATTTATTTTTTTAAAGCCACTTCTTATTTCTTGCCATTTTCATGTTTAATTAATGTAGGTATTAATATTTCTACTCAGTGTAATTTTACTCGTAATATATTTTATGTTGTTATAATTGGTGGTGAATAAATAAATAACTATTTGATTCTAAAATCAGGTAACTTGAAAACGAATACAGTAAAACTTTTCGTGCAATAGCTTCTGACAGCTTGTTTTAAGGACGTTTCGTTTTCTCGCTCCCGCACAGCTATAATCACGTGACCTGAATATAATAAATGTTTCAGGAATGTTTGCAATTTATAAAATGTTCTTGAATCATAATCTAAAGGTGTAATGTGAACTTGTGAAATAAAAAGGGGTGATTAATAGTACATAAACTTATGAAAGAAAATGTTTATTTCGTAAATGAGTCATTGGCTTATAAGCCGCAAATAATGCAGTTGTGCGGCATATAAATATATTAATACTTTTTGTTTGAGCGTGTGCGCATTTTTTTTTTTTTTGTAGCTGTTGCTAGAACAAAAAAAAAACAGGTACTTACCTTTGTCTGTGACCAAATACTTGAAGAACAAGTTTTCCCCTAAAGCCATTTTAGTCACAAACTGGAAAGTCAGGCAGCGTTCCTATCGTGGAAACAAACTTTGCCCAAATTGTGTCCTTCAAGCAAAAGTATCTATCCCAGTTACTCTTAGGTTTGTAGGAATGAACATCAAGTTATGCTAGACATCATTATTTTAATATACTAGCTGATGCCCGCGGCTTAGCCCGCGTGTAGTTTGATCATTGTCCCACGGAATCGTATTACCGGAATAGTAATTTAAGTGTCCTATGTGTTAATCCAAGTTATAAAATACCTGTGTGCTAAATTTCATTCAAATCCGTTCAGTAGTTTTAGTGACAAAGAGTAACAAACATCCATCCTCACAAAGTTTCGCATTTATAATATTTAAAAAGCTTTTAATTAAGTAGGATGCTCTCAAGTTCTTTCTGTCCTGATCATTTTAATAAATAGATAATCGGTTTCTTCTAGGCATGCTCCGCCCTTGGCCGAATCATCTTCACGTCGGGCGAGTTGCAGCAAAACACAAGCCTATTTCGAGTAAAAAAAGTCCCAGGATTGAGATTTTACGACGTACAGTTCTAAAAACGTCCCCTCTCAGTGAAAAAAGTGGGGGTGAGGATTGGTAGATGTCGCATGTCTTCAATTTTTACTCGGACATACCGTTTTTCGACTCAGACGAAACCGCAGGCAATGGCCAGTATTTAACTTGGCTAACCTTATTATATAACCCTTAATTGAAAAAGGGGTTACTTTTTTAATTTGATTTCTCCAAATAGAACTGTAAAGATTGTTAATCTGCCTTCTTACGCAACAGTTCATCATCCTCTTCATCATTAGCCTATAATGTTCCTACTGCTGGGACACAGGCCTACTCTCAATGAGAGGGAGTGGGCTGTAATCCACCACGCGGGCCCAGTGCGGGCTGGTAGATGTCACATGTCTTCGAATTATTGGTTCTAGAACATGCCGGTTTCCTCACAATGTTTTCCTTTACCGTTTTTGAGACCAGCGATGATGAAATAAATTACACAAAGTAATGCGCCTGTCTGGGTTCGAACCCACGGCTTCGAACCCAGGCAACGCAACAGTTCCTCATGTTTAATTTATTTTTTAAATGTTCTCATTAAATCACTCCTGTTATCTACGGAAGAGTTACAGGTGTACGTAACAGTATACCCATATTTCACCAAATACGTTTCAAGTCCCTTGTAATAGTGGCGAGCTTATGACCATCATCATCATCATCATCATATCAGCCGTAGGACGTCCACTGCTGGACATAGGCCTCCCCCATGGATTTCAAACAGGACCGGTTGGAAGCGGCCTGCGCCCAGCGTCTTCCGGCTACCTTGACTAGGTCGTCGGTCCACCTAGCCGGTGGACGTCCTACGCTGCGCTTGCCGGTCCGCGGTCTCCACTCCAGGACCTTCCGGCCCCATCGGCCATCGGTCCTGCGCACTACGTGGCCAGCCCACTGCCATTTTAACTTGCCAATCCGCTGGACTATGTCGGTTGCTCTCGTTCGTCTACGGACCTCCTCATTTCTGATTCGATCTCGTAGAGAAATCCCAAGCATAGCCATGACCATCAACCGCGCAGAAATCCAGAATCCATGGCTGCTACTGAGAAATTCTTAAAGGAAAACCCCGTTACGATTTGCCTGACCCGAGAATTGAACCCAGGTCCTCATGCTCAGCAGTCGCTGATTGCAACCACCAGACGAACGAAGCAGTCATGTTCACCAATCCTGAAATCATAATTACTTAATTTAATAATAGGTATTATTTATACTTACTCTCAATGATGTTTCATCATCTGCCTAGCCTTTTCCCATACTATCTTGGGGTCGGCTTCCAGTGTAACCGGATGCAGCTGAGTACCAGTATTTTACATGAAGCGACTGCCTATCTGACCTCCACAACTGGGTAAAACGATACCCCTTGGTAAGACTGGATGTCAGACTTTTAGCTTCTGACTCGTAACGACTGTCAAAGATCTACATATGACAGCCGGGACCAACGGCTTAATGTGCTTTCCGAAGCAAGGAGGAAACTCGGTATGTAATTATGGTCACCCATCCACGGACCAACCTTGGCAAGCACGGCTTATCCTTAAAGATCGACCCATGCGGCTACTATCATTTAGCCACGAGCTCTCTTTTTTTTTTTGAGTTCTTAAACATCACTCTCAATGATGTTTAAGAACTCAAAAAAGTCCTTATTTGTTATCACAAAAGAATCTAGAACTTAACATAGGTCACGACCTTATTAAAACTTTCAAATGAAGACATGAAAAATGAATTAGCTTTTCATTTCCTGCGGGATCCTTATCTCCCTAATGTTGGCTATCTGATGTTAATAATTTAGGCACTGCGGGTAAAAGGGATTGGGGCTGCCCCTAACACTGATTTCTCGCTAAAGTTATTTTTAGGTATCTCTGGTATATAATGTACTAGGGACCCGCCCTTGCTCGCACGGTTTTTACGACTTAAAATTACATCGAGATTTCTTTATTATATCAGCATTTGTCTGCCTTTTCCCAAGTATGACGGAATCAGCTTCCGACAAATACGATACCATTTGATAAAACTGGTTGTCAGACTTTCGGGCCACTGTCTACCCATAACGACTGTCAAAGATCTATAAATGACCAACATGTCATTGACCACGTGACCAAAGCGGCTTGAAGTTCTTTCCGTGGCATGAAAGACACTCGGTATGTGATGGGTGGTCACCCATTCACGAACCAACTAAGGCAAGGGCGGCTTGCTAGCCACGAGTTCACACACGTACAGATGAGCTTTCTCTCTGCTGGCGGGCCTTTGCACGCTTTGCCAGTTTGAAGGAGGAGGCTTTGGGGGCTTTCGGGCAGCCGCAGCTACTGCAAGACCGTGAAAACCGACAGACCGTAAAGCACCATCTTAAACATGATTTTAGAAGAGATACAACACAAGACAGCTCCAGCACAAATAAAAATCATCTATAATAGAAACTTAAATCTTTGACATCCTAAACTTCTAACCACATCGTATCCTAAACTTATAACACCGTATTCTAAGCATGCTTCTCCCAGTGTAGGCTCCACAAAGTAACCGTCTTACATTGCGACATAAAATCGATTTCCAACCCACTTCTTGCACTTTAACGACCCATTTCTCTTCGCTGAATCTTAGGTTCCGAGTCGATCGACTGAACACTTTGAATGGCACAAATGTCATTTACAGAAAGCTTTGTCATATCAGCTCATAAATAGATGACTTACTGGAGATTGGTCGATACTTCGTGACATAGATGGTGTGTAGAATTTATCGCTTGCTTGGTTTAGCTCTAAATTCTGGGTTGGTTGATATTTGGTTGATTGTTTATGTTCTGGTTCTGGTAGTTGATTTGTGACCACTGGTTAAATTATACAAAATTATATGGTTTAAAGTTTATATTGACACTGGTTATAAAATGGTAAATCTAAGCTAAATTAGCACTAAGATGGTTTGATATGGTTTGGTTGAGTTAAGCGATTGGTATTCGAACACGCACTAACTGGGCAATACTTGCGATACATGCATTTATGAAAATGCACGGAGGCAAAAGTGCGGAGCTGTTCGGTTGCAAATATTGCATCGAACATGGTGATCGTAAGCATATTTTTATGTTACTTTTTCTCACGTCTTTCAACATAAATCATTCAGCGATAAAAATCAACGTGCTTTTATTAGGGATTCAGTTGGTTGTCATTACCAAATCAATGATCATCATCATCTGCCTAGTTTTATCCCAACTATATTACGGTCGGCTCCCGATCTAACTGCTTGCAGCTGAATAAGACCAAGATAAAACTGATTGTCACACTTTCGGGTCAATGACTACCTGTAACGACTGTCGCTGATCTACAAATGACAGCCGGGACCAACGAATCTTTAGGGGTAAGAGGAACAGGGTGTAAAGTTCCTCGATACTCATAGAAAAGGGAGGATACTCCGGCCAGACAGGTGTTATGTCTGGCGGGCAACTGCCCGATAGTTGTTATCGGGTTTCTCTATATATACTACAGTCGATGTAAACTTTGCTTGCGACTTGTAGGAAATTGATGTTAGTTCCTCCGTCGCATCATAGATGGCGCTGTAGTACTTTTTGTAGTATGTTGCTTTTTGTGGTCGCTACAAATCAAAGTGTTTTCCAAGGCACGGTGCACTGAGAAAGCTCGTTATGAAATAAGTGGTCGCGAACCAACCTAGACAATATAACAAATCCATGATTCCACTTATTCAACTTATTGAAGTGAAAACACTTTAGCGGCGTTGTGCACTTTTGTGATGGGTAAAAAATGTTGAACTCGCGTCAGGACACGTGACCGTCAGATTATTACGAAGGAATTTCAACTTTATGACATCTGTCATTGAGTTTGGGTTTGCAAAACTGGATAATTATCTTATGCACAAAACAAAACCTTCGGTTTCTCCAAAGATGTAAAATTCGTAAGACGGATTGTAATAGTTTTGAGGTGTAAAATTTTTAATATAATATAAATTGTCATGTTTGTGTGCGATATAAATGCATATTGTATTTTACCACATAAATGATAGTACTTTTATACTGATAATTAAAGCAATTTTTGCAAAATGATTCCCTAACCATTCCAAAATATCAAAAATGCACAACGTTAATATTCAAGTTTTCACTTCTGCCGCCGGCACTCCCGGAATGCAACCCGTTTTTTTTCTGTGATACAAATGTCCGGTCTAATTTAACGTTTCCCAGCAAAACGTAGCACAACAACACTGGCTGTCTATTTCCTCTTTTAACTTACAAAGTTTAATAGCCTTTCTAGACAACATTTTCGTCTCCCTCCTCCCCGTTTGGTAAAAAAGTGGTCCTCCACCCAAGAACTATTAAACCCGGTCAATACTTATCAAAGTGTAGTAGAGTGACCTCGTTTGTATCAAATGTCACACGAGATACGTCGCGCTTTCAAGAAAATTGGCAAGGCAGTAGACGTACGCTATTTTTATACGCCAACCCGCATGTAATGTGAAATGATGTATCTTTTGTTGCTGATGTGACGAGATACAATATGTATGAAGAAGGGTGTTGTAACTTTTTTTAGTAGAGGTTGACATTTGACACTGTTTGTTGTGAAGGTCAAGTGAGTTTCTAACTTCTTCTTGTTTTAGTTTTTTCTTTTAAGGGTCCATTTTGATGTGATATTATTATTATTATATTGACGGCACGGTTGGCGCAGTGGCTGAGCGATGGACTGCTGCGCTGCGTGTCGCAGGTTCGATACCCGCATGGAACAAATATTTGTATGGCCTACAGATAGTTGTTCCGGGTTTGGCTATTTGTGTATGTGAGTTTTAATGTTTGTAAACGCACCCACGATACAAGAGAAAATCATAGCGTGGGGCAACGATAAAAAAAAATTATGTCACTAGTTGTCCCGCGCAACGTCGTCTGCGTCTCATTTTCCCCGTTTTCGCAACATTTTTCATTGCTGCTCCGCTGCTATTGGTCGTAGCGTGATGATATATAGCCTATGTCCTTCCTCAGGTTGAAATCTATCTTCTTGCCAAATTTCATTAAGATCCGATCAGACGTTTAGTCGTGAAAAGGTTACAAACAAACTTACTTTCGCATTTTTTTATCTTATTTTATTATCTTTTTGATATCCGCAAGTAAAGACAAAAAAGTACCATAATTTTGTGACCGAACTACGATATTTCTTTTTTATCAAACACACGATTTAAAAATAAAATGTCCTTTGACCTTTTTATAACAATTTCTATTTGGAATGCGTAAACAAATTCACAATTAATCAAAGTTATCTTCGGTAGACGTAATCGACACATTTTCAGACGTGACATTATTCTTGATATGTCTTGCCCCGGATGTAGGCCCTTCGTATTAAAAATATATTTTCCTAGTCAATAACATTGTATGAGTATTATCTGTGACTGTCATTTCATGTCTTATATAAGGTTAGAATGATAAAGTGCAGTCTGACCTAAGCATATCTATTCATAGTTTTTAGGGTTCCATAACCAAAGGGTCAAACGGAACCCTATTACTGAGACTTCGCTGTCCGTCTGTCAACAGGCTTTATCTCGTGAACCGTGATAGTTAGCCAGTTGAAATTTCTACAGATTATGTATTTCTTTTGATGCTACGAGTATAACAACAAATACTAAAAACAGAGTAAAATAAATATTAAATGGGGCTCCCATACAAAAAAGTGTTTTTTTTTTGCTCGTTTTTATAATAATAATATATAAAAAGTAATAATGGTACGGAACCCTTCGTGCGCGAGTCCGACTCGCATTTGGCCGGTTTTGTTTTAATGAGCGGATGGAGTTTTATACCATGTGTAATATTATCATAATTATAAATAAAAACAACTGATTAAGATGTCACTATGATTGAATGACATTTTTGTGTGCTGAGCAGTAATGTAGGGTGATAAGTACAATGTGACCACAAATATGGATAAAGCTAAAATGTATAAATATCTGTGGTAGGTATATTTGTATCTGTGAATGTGACTTTTAAGCTATCACTTCAGATATTTTTAACAAATTATTGTAATTAAGATAATTATAATTAGGTTTTTTGTTTTTAAAAACAACTCATTATTTATGTGAATAAATGGCAAAATTTGTGTGAATATTTTATTCAAATCAGAAATGTGACCTATAATTGACGATCCTGAACTTAAATTGTGATTATTTTATCACATAATTTTGTATTTGATAACGTTAAGTACTTACAAATAAAATGATTTCACATAAAAAAAACTGATGATAATTTACAGCGTAGAAAAACTTCAGTAATATCCATCCATCTATTTACCTATCGTTTTTGCAACATTACAAGACCGATCTATAAAAGATTTGATACTCCCTCTAAAGCCAGAAACATTCTATAAAAGTCACCTCTAACATGTCAAGACAGCTATAAAGAGAAAGATAAACTTTGATATTACTCCTGTTGCTGTTATATTATATATGTATGTGCCTGCCTAGGTAAACGGTGTCAATAAAAAGTATTTCGTGTGGAACAAATCAGACATGTGAAAAAATTGATGAATTTGTTAAGAAATAAAGCTCAGTAAAAGTAAACTTAGAAAGGAAATAGACAGTAAAGTGTAAAAAAAATGTTTAACTAATTCAGTACCTACCTCCTGTTTTTGAAGTCGATTAAAAAGATAGAAAAAAAAAATGTAAGTACCCACATTAATTTGTGTTGACAAAATCTGCTAATAATGTTTTTTTTTTTTGTAATGTGAATTTTAAAAGAAACCAATTTATTAACAAGCATAGGGAAATATATAAATAAATATTTAATAAATGCGCCTATACTAGCCGATAAACCGAAATGCCTATTGTTTTTCATACGAAACCATTTTTATGATGCTTCTTTAACTTCTCCGACCCATTTATTGTTCTAGTAGTTAGGTTCCCTTAAAAAGTTTTCTTTACTCCATTCGCTCTTATATAAATGTTGGTAGGTACATGAAAAACGGGAACACATAATATTAACAAAATAAGAGACAAACGGAATGGCGCGGACCGCCCCACGTTTTGAGATCACGTAAAATTACACGCCTTGCAGCTTTTAGGTTTGGTTCAAGTCTTAAGAAAGTTGTTTAAAGTATTGTTTAATTTATTTTAATCGCTATTCATTCAATCATCATCTGCCTAGCTTTGTCACAACTTTTTTTGGGGATGGCTTCTTCTTCCTGTCTTATGAGATGCAACAGAATATCAGTATTTTATAATATGGTGCTTAAAAAGTTATCGCAAAAATAAAAGCGATTTAAAATGCAAACGTAGTGCAATGACAAAAAACTGTTTGCGGTTTAAACACTTGGCTATGAAATTAAGTTAACATTTAAACTCGTAGAATAACTGTGTATACCTAGTTATCAATAATTAATTTTAGCAAATTTATTTTGTTTAGCCTATCTACAAGTCTCACTACAAAGAATTAAAGGTCATTTTTAGATTGAACATGCATAAAATGTTAACCAATTTTCTTTCCTCATTTTGCAAATAAACATTTATGTCATTCGCCCTCTTACCGCTCATGACTTAGAGCTCAGTTTTACATCTTTGTAAGTTACTTCACGACGGTCTGACCTACATTTTGCACTCGTTTCCATCTCACAGAAACAACGATATTTTTGTGTGGCAAAAGCTACTTTGTTCTGCATCCGCCGTTTGGGCCTTAATTAATTAAAACTGTAGCGTGTTCCATCTTTGTGTGTACAATTTTTGAGGTGGTAATTTGAAATGTTCTGGTTTTTTTTTAGAAACGAATGCCTGGTTTGTCGACGGCCAGGAAAAATGTTATGTCACTTTAGAAAGTTTTTTTTTTTTAAGATACCCTATTTGTGTAGGAGGATGCTGGGATTAGCTTTTATGTAAACAGTGAGCGTTTAAATCATAACAAGACGGCCATTTTACCGATGCCTGTATGATGAGTTTATAATTTCATCACAACATCTAATCGAATTCATAATGGGACTCGTTTTGTTTTAACATTTTTTTAAGTTTGATGAAGAGAAGCGCTTGTTAATTATACAAATAATCTAGTCAGAATGAATCCTTAAAATATCAGCCAAATCGACACGGACATACTACAGACTGGCTGCGTTAAAACCTTCACTAAGAAATCGTAACTATAGGTACTAAGATTTGAACTATACAGGGTGTAACGGAGAGGGTATATACATACTTAAGGGTGTGCTACAGACCATCAAACTGAACATATTTCTCCATCGAACAAACATCGTAAAAGCGAAAAAAATATCAGCTGCCCCATACATTTGGGTCGAATAGGTACTGCAATTTTGTACGGGGTAGCACATAATTATTCGCTGAAAAACATGTGTTATGATGAGAAACCTGTTCAGTTTGATGGTCTGTAGCATACCTTTTTTTTATACGGATGAGAAATCATCAAATGACTTGACTGACTAAAACCCACCCATGTTCCTTCTTAGCCCTTTGTGTTCCAGGGCCGCGGTATCTCTTTCGAACAACCCGCAGTCCGGGCAGGCATCGGCCCTCTCGGACCCCTTCCGATTTTGTGACATCTCCTTGAGGCGCGCGTGGAACACAAACGCGCCGTCGGCACGGCCTGTCGTCATAAGACGGACGGACGGTGAGCTGGCCCATTACTCACCGTCCACAGGCCCGCGCCTACGGTGGCCGGGGGCCACTAGTTGCCCCCCGACGCCCGGGGCGTCTCCCGCGGCAGCTGGGACGTGAGGTTCTCTCCCTCTCACGTTCCGCCACTTCCTTCGCTAGCATGACTGCTTCGCAGAAGGAGGCGACTGCTTCCCATTCCCTCTCGCTCCGGACCATGGATTGAACCAGGGCTGGACGCGAGAGGTCGCCGCCGCCAATACTGTAGCATACCCTTAAGTATGTATATACCCTTTCCGTTACACCCTGTATAACTACCACAAAGGCAAAAAAAAAAAACTTGATGTAAATGTAATTTCTGCCTTACGAGGCCGACCGTACCTACCGGCAAACACAAGTAAGTAAACAAAGCAGTAATTTAAGTACTTCTGCCTTCACCCTAATATGTAATTATGTACGAACTTTCACAACACTCTCTACTTTATTCTACTTACAAACTTAATTATCTTAAGTCTAAATCAAGTCCTTTATAGCTGTTCTTAGTCTTAACTTAGACTACCCTACTTCTAGTCGACTGATTGTTATTGTATTTAGTAACGTAGGTAACAAATTAAATGGAGTTAACTTGAAACCTATCTAGCATAGCACTTCCAGAACAATGTCGATGAATTTGTAGTCTGTTTCGTGAAATGTGGTAGTTATTTTGTCATATTAGTTCGTGTAATTAAATGTTTGATGACTAGAATATTATATAGGAGTCATTTATTATATTTTTGATGGTAGTTACATGTAGTCAGTTGCCTGAAAGTCTGAAATGCGGCTCCATGATAAATACTGGTATTCAGCTGCATGTTAAACAGGAAACCGACCCCAATATGGTTGGGAAAAGGCTAAGCGGATGACGATGACTAGAATACTATAAGTAAAGGGTGTAAAACACCTCTTAACGAAGCCAAAAAGCACTGGTTCTCCCTGTCCTTGCGACTTCCACGACCCCCGTACTATTCAATCCGTCCATCAGCACAATGTTTTTTTTTTTATAAAAAACGTTGCCCCACACTAGGAATTTCTCCTGTATCGTGGGTGCGTTTACAAACATTTAAACTCACATACAGAAACAGCCAAACCCGGAACAACTATCTGTAGGCGATACAAATATTTGTTTCGTGCGGGGATCGAACCCACGACACGCAGCGCAGCAGTCGATCGCTCAGCCACTGCGCCAACCGTGTCGTCGTTTTGAGTGCGTTACATTGAATTCTACCACAAAACATGATTTTACACCCCCCAAAAAAAAGTTTCACGTACAGAATGCTTTGTTGACGGCTTCGTGATGAGGTGATTTACACGGTGTATAAAGTGTAATGGAAAGGGTATATACATACTTAAGGGTGTGCTACAGACCATCAAACTGAACATGTTTCTCTGTCGGACAAACATCGTAATAGCGAAAAAAATATTAGCTGCCCCATACATTTGGGTCGAATAGGTATTGAAATTTTGTATGGGGCAGCAGATAATTTTATCGCTATTACGATGTTTGTCCGATGGAGAAACATGTTCAGTTTGATGGTCTGTAGCACACCTCTCTGTCTTTATCTGTAAGTATATATATTATATACCTTTTCCGTTACACCCTGTATAGTAAAGTGTATAATGATCGAAAGTCGTAGTAAATAGTAATAATATAATATTGCTTACTATCGAGAGGCCAACATAATACATTACTCTTATTTTCATTAATAACCCTCCACTCTTTCTTAAAACTCCTTTTGGGCTTACAACACTCGGGTAAAAAAGCATCTGCTAGATTGTATTTTTTTCGGGTTAAAACAGTTAAGTCAGTCTTTATTCTTCTTTGAAGTGAATCCTTGTCAAAAACATCTTTCGACAGAAAAAAAAATACAATTCCCACAATTAACTTTAAAATAACTTGACATCCAAAATACAGTCTGTCTCAGTTAGCCTAGCCCTATCACGTTCTAGATCGTTAGACACTACTGCGGTAGAGCAAGGACCGTCGTGTCCAATAATTGGTTGAATGGCCTTTGTATGGGTACTAATGGCCGCCTATGCTGATTCCTCTTCAGAACGAGGGGCCGTGTTGTGATAAGTGTGAGTAAGATGACTTGTAAGGACTTCAATTCGAGTCGGCATAATAGATTTGGGTCCGCTTGTGCCACCAATCGCTAAATCGTTGGATTAGTGGTTGCAAGCGTGACTGTTAGGCATGAAGTCTAGGGCTCGATTCCCAGGACGAGCAAAGTGGGTTTTTTCATCAGGAATTTTTCAGTGCCAGGCACGAAGTAATCTAATATTAATAATAATACTAAAGAGTCTGTTTATTTACTTGAACGCGCTAATCTCGGGAAGTACTGGTCCGATTTGAAAAATTCTTTAGCCCATTTATTGAGGAAGGCTATATATACCATCACGATACAACCAACAGGAGCAGAGCAGCAATGAAAAATGTTGCGAAAACGGGGAAAATGTGACGCAGAAGAAGTTGTATGTTACAGCTTGTGGACTATAAGGAACACTTTGCTTAACTGTTCAGGAATTTCAGGTCATGTTATTTAAAAGTACTTTACATTCAATTCTACATGCCAGCACATTTCAGATGAAGGTTGGTTTTTGAACTCATGTTTCCACTGTATTATAATCATCCTTGGATACGATACCTATCTATCGATATCAATATACTTAATAGACTCAGTCACCTTTTTTAAACTTAATTTTCAGCTTAACAGACAACATGATAACCTTTAGACAAATTCAGAATTCTAGAATTAAAATGTAAGAACCAGAAATATAAAAATGAACTTATAGATTAGTTCTCTTAAAGTAATCTACCTTTTCAACCCACTTTATTCGTTCCCATTTTATTTCTACACTCAATTTTAATCTAAAATTCTTCATTCACAAGAATCATTCACTTCAATAACTATTGTCAAAGCTGAATGGCTGGGCAAATTGTAGTTAATCACGTTTGAGAGACCCACTTAACTATATAAGTAGCTATAGAACACCTTTGTGAAGTAATCAACGCTTTGAGTAGAATCAACGATGTTTGTGGCTTCGTAAAACGAAGCTAATTTCCAATTTGTCCAAGTTTAAACTACATACTCGATCGAGACAAGCAAGAAATAAGATATAATTTTGTGTAGCCACGTCTCATCATCATCAGCGTAATGTTCTCACTGCTGGGACACAGGCCTCCTTTCTATGATAGGGAGTGGGCTGTAATCCACCACGCAGGCCCAGTGCGAGTTGGTAGATGTCACATATCTTTCGAATGTTTTTTTTTTTTTTTTTTTTTAGCGTTGCCCCACTCTAGGAATTTCTCCTGTATCGTGGGTGCGTTTACAAACATTTAAACTCACATTCACAAACAGCCAGACCCGGAACAACTATCTGTAGGCCATACAAATATGTGTTCCGGGATCGAACCCGCGACACGCAGCGCAGCAGTCGATCGCTCAACCACTGCGCCAACCGTGCCGTGTTTAGTTTTAGGACATGCCGGTTTCCTCACGGTGTTTTCCTTCACCGTTTTTGAGGACAGCGGTGATAAAATAAATTGCACAAAGTAATGCGCCTACCTGAGTTCGAACCCACAGCTTACTGCTCGTAAGTCGGGGCTGCCACCACTGGGTCTCCGCTGCTCTCCAAACACGTCTAAGTAAACTAAATAACCTTTGAACAGCAGGTGAATCTTGTATGATTGACTTGTAGCTGGAATATAAAGTGCCAACATTCCAACTGTTGACTGCTACCTCAGCAAATGATAGTAGAGCAAAGTCACTTTAAAATTTAGACTGCAGCCTGGTGAATAGATGACCGTATCGCCAGCTATCAAATGACAAACAGCACGAGGACGGCCAATGAGGAATGACTGTTTCAGTGTCCAGTGTTGGCATTGTTGCCTGTAGTTGGATATTTATTTGTTTTAGTAACTGCTTTATTAAACTCGCCCTCTATTATATACCTTAAACATAGCGGGCGAAAGTGAAAAAGTGAGTGTACAGTGTAAGCCTTACGGAAATAACAGGAGTGCTGTTATGTTATATTATCTAAAAGTTGTCTGTTAGGTCACGGCAGTCGTTCAAAATCTTGGCATATGACAGCCGCTCCGACCCATCTTTGTAGCGGCGTGCAACACGTTTCTGCACGCCAAATCTTTGTTTACCCAAGGATAGCAAAAACGGGGCTGCAAACGCATGAGACCTACGATAATAAATTTTAAATGGCTATGAAGTATGCTCAATCATATTTTAGTACAGATCATAGAAAAATCGTACTATCTAGTATTATTTTCATGCGCGTGCGTGAAAATATCAGGTATTTACTTTTATGTTACCAATAATTCTTTATAACTTTGTACGTATGGTTACATGGCAACCGTGGCGTTCAAAATCACGTTCTAGATAATCCAGTACCAGGTATAAATTCCCTAACTTTGAAATCAAATCCAAACCCTTACACAATTACGAATTCTAAATAGGTCCAAACTCCGAAGACTTAAGATATTGATAATGTCTAAAGTTTTGAAGGTTTTAGGTGAACAAGCTCCCTTTTCAGAGTATCAGTGTAATAAAATTAACATAATCATTATTTGAATCTTATGGAGTAATAATCTAATTAATAATCTGTGTTTTATTGTTACCATCATCAACATCATCCACAGTCGTTGAAGTTGCTGGGCCTCTGTCCTAGTGCGAAGCTCCACTTTCCTGCTCATCCTCATCAAGGCTATTTATTTACCACCTCAATTTCAAAAACACTATCAGTTGCCCTTTATGGTTTAAGACTTAGGTATGTAACATTTTTTATTCTTTGTGTGGCATAACAGTATTTTAAATTTCGTTGACACAAAACTACGCTACTTCAACGGCGGCGTTGATGGCAGCGCAGAAGTAATTTTGGCTGCATATTTTAGAGGACACAGAGGACAGGATAATAGGTGAAGCTTAATTGGCAACATAGCCACAGAGCTACACTACTACATTTTACGAGGTTAGACATACATCTTTTCACTTGATTTCGGAAACGGTTGAAAAACTTAAGCAAATAAAAATATCGTCAAAGTTGGTTTGGGAATCATCAGGTAGAATGTACTACCAAAGGTTGTAGCCCTAGAATATGCAAATTAATAGAACAGTCGATATCTCACCCTGTAACGAGGAACGTAGATCGTAATTCAAAACTTAGAACTAAATAAGGTAGGAGTATAACTTCTAAACAGTTAACCTAGATTGTACTTACACAACTGCCACTATTAATTAAGTTCATTTACCCGTTATCGTGTCGATAAAGTACAGATAATGGAGGAATAATGGAATCTATCAGTCCACTTCGGGGGATGTAAATAATAGTGCCTATATTAGATAGTGACGTGTTTCTAATTTAAGCTTTTGATGTTGCCCTGTTTTTTTTTTGTGGGCAGTTCTTAAATCAAATCAAATCATTTATTTCTTTGCAAACAATCCTCTAAACTAGTCTGTTTTTTATTCGGTTTTGTTTAGCTGTAACATGGAACACTCCATATAAAAATAAAAGATATTGTTCGGATTATGTACGGCTAGATTATCCTCGCGGTTTTACTCTCATGGAGGTAATTATATCACGGGAACTTACTACGGGATAAAAACTGGCTAATGTCCTATTCTATGTCATGGTATACCTAATACCTATAATGTGCCTTTCATCTAAACCTCTGCACCCATTTAGGCGTGTTAAGATAGCAGACAAGCGGGTTACTTTGCCTTTTATATTATTAGTATGTGACTATGGATGTGCTTAAGATTATTAAGTTCTGAGTAATATCGTATTGAATTTTATCGTTCTGTATTAAATTACCCAGTTCCAAGGATTTCAATATGGGATAAGTGGCATAAGACTCAAGGTATCTTATTGATTACTATTGTCTGACTTATTCTTGAATACCCACGGAACCCTAAAATAATCACGAAAATACGACCAGCAATCACAGAAAAATCAGTGTACATACATGAAAAAAAATAACGATGCCGTTTGAACTCATAACCTCCTTCTTTTTTAGAAGTCAGTTAAAAACCTTATCATACTTCCTTTGACCAAAATAATACTTATCAAATCATTTGCTGCGTCAAACGTGTTGACGCTGAGACACAGTATGATATTGGAATGAATAATTTTATCTTAACGACACCGTTTTGATGACAGCAAGAGAACATTTAAGTACGGTCATCTACTCCGTAAGTACGTACTAATTGTATCTATTCAAGCGTCTAAAGGAAACATGGCCCAAACGGCTAGTCTACTGAAAATCGATAAAGGTTCTTCGGCTCTCACTTTAATTATATTAAGTGGTTCCAAGTTATTCCAACTACGACTTATCGGGTATTCTTTAAGTGTTAATAAAATTATAACGTAAAATCACGCCTGTAATCTTGAAAGGCTAGGCAGTGGTGTAACTATGTAATTTAACAAATATTTAAACAGTTTGCTCATCGCGTTAAATTGGGCATAAATTTAGCCATCAGGATTCTATTGACAAATATTTGAAAGTAAAAAAAAATGTTTAATTTATTTTATATCTTCTTTTGCTGTCCTGTAAATCACTGCTGGGTCCGAAAAATATTTTGCTTCATCAAAAAACAGCCGGGAGCAACGACTCTGAAACACGAGGGAAACTCAGTATATAATGGTCACCCATCCATGGATCAACCTTGGCAAGCACGGCTTAGCAACAAAATTAACACACGTGCTTATCAGCATTAATCAGCCTAATATGTTCCCATTGGTGGGAGCCAGTCCTTCTCTCTGAGATAGGGTGCGGACCATGATTCATGACTCGGACCCAGTGCGGGTAGCTGTATAGGTATTTGAGAAACAGGGGGGGATGTAAATTGTTCTTCTTCATCCCCCATAGAAAAGTGAGGATGCTCCGACAAGACGCGAGTTGCGTCCGGTGGCATTCTTCCCGACAGTTGTTTGTAGGATGCTATGGCTAGTAGCAATGTTGAGATGTCACATTTCTTTTAGTTGGATGTGGGATTCAAGTTTTCTTACGATATTTTACCGTATTGCGAGACTCGTATAAAATTAACGTTGGTTTATACAACCTGTTTTTTTTTTATATCCCATAACTCTAGGATATGATTGAGACCATATCAAAGAATCAACTGGCATATTAATTATGTTTCAATTAGTCATACTGGTGACAATTTTTGACCTAAATAAATTATGATTGATGATATCTCCGAAACTATGCATGTTTGGACCACCTATTCTAGGAGTTTTAGTAGGTATAATTTTTACCTACAGAATATAACCCTATAATTATGGAATTTAAAAAAAACAGGTTGTATAAACCGTTAAAAGTGTACTTCTCCTTGTATTTTGCTCTATATTTCCTGTTTACTTTATTACTTTCTATAAAATGAAAGTCATACATTTTCATTATGAAACGTTGTTTTAATTTAAAACAATTTCCCGGTAGTTATGCTAGTCTAGATTCGAGGAAAAAATAAATCAAATTAAGCAGCGATTCATTTGACTTCGCAGCTTTAGAATACGCTATAGATTATACTTAATTTGCTATTGTACTATGAAATATGTATTTCAAGCAAGCAAAATGTTTAAGCAAAAATTTATACATCAGATATAGCTTTAGCAAGATATGTTAGCATCATAAAATTAACACGAAGGCATTTCTATTATCTTTATAAGAATAAGAATCTGGATTCCTTATTGAGTCATACATTTTAGACAATTGAGTTTTGAATATGAATGTGGATGGGTGTAAGAGTAGAAAAAGACCCAATAAACGATGGACCGTGTGAATGATGATATGGCAAGAAAATATATGTGTCTGATAAGATGACGAGTAATATAAAAGTATGGAAGAAGAAGACATGCTGCGCCAAGTCCATATGCATTAGGATTATGACAAGAGAACAATGATGATTTAAATTAGTTAAAAAGCAAAAACAATATTCATTTTAGTGCAAAAACAATATTCAATTTAATGGAAAAACAGTACTGCAAATAATGCCTCATGAAAATAATGTAAATATCAACCACATTCTAGAATAGAATAGTAACAGCAGTTACTAAAACCTTACAGCACAAAAACTCCTCGACTATCAATATGATACATAGAAGGAGTGAAAAGTGTGAAGAAGAAAGACGACGGCACGGTTGGCGCAGTGGTTGAGCAATCGACTGCTGCGCTGCGTGTCGCGGGTTCGATCCCCGCACGGAACAAATATTTGTATGGTCTACAGATAGTTGTTCCGGGTCTAGCTGTTTGTGTATGTGAGTTTAAATGTTTGTAAACGTACAAACGATACAGGATAAATTCCTAGTGTGCGGCAATGTTTTAAAAAAAAAAGTAGGTACCCTAACAAACCCAAACAAGCAAAATAAAAGAATTTAAATAAAAAAAAACTCGGTACGATAAATGACTCAGTAAAAGCATTATCGTTACTGTCACACACATATACCGTAGGCAAAAGGAAACCCATTATTAATAGCCACGGACTTGCCCAGAGGTTACCGTTGGGAAATAATATATTGTGACCTTCTGACGCCGGTCGGGACTCGAAAATATTGTCCTAATGCTTCTCTGTTTAGTTCAATTTGATTCTAAATGTATTAAGGTTCATATTTTGGGATTTTCCTTGTAATGTAGGTGGATTTTTATTTATGCTTTTGTTGTTGTTTACCGGGATCTAAGTTTCATGGAAATCATTAAGGAGTTCTGTAAGCTGGAAGTAAACATTTCTAAAGAACACTGTTGTATTCTTTTTTAAGTAATAAACATCTCGTTAGGTGTGTATTTAGATAGGTTCAGTATACTGGTGTCTCTTCTAGTTTATACTATCAGAATGATGTACGTCGCGTCGTGTCAACCTCATCCACTCTCATAATACTTAAATTAAAGGTACTTTTAATATAAATTGTTTTAAAATCTTCAGTCTCAGAGTTAAAATTCAAATCACAGCAAATTGACATCGAATCCCCCATAAATAAACATTGAACCAACAGCTTAATACTCAATTAAAATATCATCAAAATGAAAATTTAAAGGTGAACAGTACTTTGAACCATCAGCAAATACAATTCCAATTAATTTTCTGCTATAGTGTTGAAAATTGATAAAGTTTAACGTTCTTACTACCGTAGCCCCAATTCGATTTCAGATACAAATACGATGCCTACAGTGTTCACTCGGACGAAATTAAATATAAATAAGATCGGAGGGTCGACTAGGGATTCAGAATCGAATTAAAAAATAATAACGCGTTTCAATACAGCCAATGTTATTCTATCGATAAGACTTTTGGAGAATTTGGTTTTAAAACTTTTGTAAAAGAAACGTTCGAATGTCTCAATGTGATCTTTAAGATTATTTGCAGTAAATGAAATCGTTTTTGTAAGTTATACTGAGTCAATGTTTTCGTTCGGAATGTTAAACTTCAATATTAGTTGTCAGGATGAATTTCATTCTTAATTTTGTGCTAATAGAGATGCTGTTAGTTAAATCTAACATGTTATCTAACCTAGCAGACAGATTTATGTTGCTGGGGAGTTTGTTCCGCCACTTCTTCTTCCCAGCTATAACACTAGGAAGTGGCTAAGGGCGGGCGTTATGGGGGACTGTCTCTTGTAATTTTGACGTTCAAAAGGTTCTGATCATCAGCCTAATTTGAATAAATGACTTTTTTTTTTAATCTTTTTAGTTTCAAACATTTAAAGCAGTTATATGACCTATAAAATCACTACAATATTAGAATCTTACCTAGGGTAAGTCATCTGAAATTCTTTCAAATTCAACCCGTGATTTTGTAGCAGTCGGTCCACGACCTATGAGATTTCGTCAATACCCTGAAATAATGGCTCCTGTTGTGTACGCAATTGCCAATATTGGCCCAACTCCAGCGTCCTTTGATGGATTACAAATGCGAGTGACCGTTTGTGTACGAATGGACCGATAGACATTCAAGTATCCCCGAAATGGACCATTGTCAACGGAGCCAATTAAATGAAACCAATTTCTATTACTGCTAACTATCGGAGAAATATAATCAAGATAATAGAAGTACGTAATAATAGGTTTGTATCCAGAATATTGTCGACAAAGTTTGCCGATACAAATTGAACACAGCCTTCAATAGTTAACATTAATTTGCTCGGACGTGTTTTGCACAAAGACAAAACCTTGGCAAATGAGTTAACCAAGTTTAATTAGACAATCCATGTTACCAGATACAAGAAACAGTTCGACTTGCTCTTGTACCAGTTGTTCGAGATCTCTGTTCGTGTGTTTGGAACTTTGTTTGCTTTGAAATTGTGATTTCCTATGGGGATTTTCCGTTTCATAACATGCCTCCTACAAACATTTTTGTGGTTTGAGAACTTTGTCAAGAGTGATTAACTTAGTGACAAATTTTAGAAGTACTTAATCATCATCATCCGCAGCCTTAATTCATCAACTTGTAGAGAAGAAGTGTGGAGGAGTTTTTTACCTCTCTCCACGGTCCTGCACCAGAATACATTGCTAAAAATAATTAATTTATCTAGACTTGACAGTAAAGTAAATACTATCATATACATTGTGTCGTGATATTTATAAGTTCCATTGTGTAATATCTATGGTGTAAAAAATAAAGAGTATTTTATCTATCTTTTGCAGCTAACTTCGTTTAAAATACATCTGACTTTTATATTTAATTCAAAAATAACAAAACTTTTTATTATTCTTACACAGCCAGTGTACATTATGAATACTACAAAGAAAAAGTGCCGGTCCCGGCTGTTGTCACATGATAACAGCGGCTTTACGTCACGACAGAGCGAACTTCGCCACAAAAACGTTGAAGAAGTTGAAGATACGACTAGCTGTATAATAATATTGACCCAAACTTGTTTCTGACACTTTTTAGATCAAGTCACAAAAAATGTACACGAAAATCCGTGTAAAATATAAAACAGAAATGAAAATACTAAAGTTTTACTGTAGAAATATGAGGCTCTAAAAACATTTTAATCCTTAACTAAATCCCGAATCTAGATTACGAGAAAACATCTGTGTTTTATTGAAACTGAAATGGCTGAAAAATGTTTTTAGTTTTATTTTATTTGTCGGGGTAACTGTTCGGTTTTCGTGCTGAGTTGCTGACGTTATCGCCGAGCAACAATGGTAACAAGAAAGCCTCTCAACCGCAACACCGCTACTCAAACTAACGTTCAGCTGACCTCACGTTGGTTTCATTCAAATGTGACAACTAGGATAGTCACCTCGTTAGTGCGAATTTTGAAGTCCTGTGGCAACCGCAAGTGCTCAAGCAGGCAAATGCGAGTAACGACGTCACATTTTGAAGAAATCACTCTTATATTTGAAATTTTCCTGTATTTTACTTAGTTTTTACTTTTTTTTAACTAAGAAATGCGGGTGTATGTACACCTACGCCTGACTCTTTGGCGATACAAGCTCGATGTTTTGTTTTGCGTGTGTGTTTTTTTTTACTTTTAATTTGAACGTGTTTTGATAATGATGGGATGATTATGTTAGCGTATGCGTCGTTAGCGTTGTTTCGTAGCTTTATTTCATTTAAAGTGGGATCATTAAATAAATAATTGCCATTTCAAATATCCAAGATCATCAAAATATAGACACCTAAATTCAATTTCTACTCAGAAATAATATCAACGACAACACTCAATAACTAACTGCTGAAAGGCAAGATCTTCAAAGGGAACTATGTTTAAATTATACCGTTTCAATATTACCTTTGAAACTAGGATACATAAATAACCCTACTATTTTGTACGTCAAGAGTTTTGATGCCGTTGAAAGCTGTGGACTAACATGTTGGCAGTTAAGAGGCTATTATGTCATCCTCGCCGTCACCCCTGCCTAACGCAAACTTGCTTCCACTCTTCAACAGAAACCTGTACAAAACATTTCAAAATATCAGTTTTAGCTTTAGAGTATCCAGTATAAACTGATGCAGATGAATACTAGTATTTTACATGGAGCGATTGCCTATCTGGTCCTCAGTAAAAATACCCCTGGAGAAGAATGGTTGTCAGACTTTCGAGCCACTGACTACATGTAACTACTGTCAAAGATCTTCTTATGACAGCCGTGATTAAAGGCTTAGCGAGCATTCCGAGGGAAGAAACTTTTTATGGCAAGTGTGACTTGACCTAACCATTAACCAAAGCGGCTAGGCTGTTATTATTTAGCCACGAGCTTCTCCATATTATCTTTTAATACATGCCGTATTTGTGAATTTATTACTTAACACTTGGATATATTTACTCCAAGAGCATCCACTAATAAATTTTTAAGTGCTACCGAATCAAATTTTTAGGTCGTGCCTACCCTCGCTTTTAAGTAGGACCAAGGATGAATTTAAATGAGCTTTCAACGGCGTTGACTTGGAATTGCATAAATATTAATGGTTCGCGGACTACAAGACTGATGGATATGGATTAGCTGGAGGGAGTTTTCTTTAAGCAACTTGAGGGGACAACGTGTCTTCAGCAAATTGTTTGTTGCTGTCCAATGAATATTTATCATTTACATTACTGAGAAAACGCTTGGATGCCCTCGTTCCGTCAATATTGCGTTCCGATTTATTATTGTTCCTGTCGACGCTAATGCGACGTTGTCAGTCTGACAATTTGCTGTTAAAGTTAAGTTTATTATCTTTGCGAGCTGGCAGCACTCTTGTATTTACTGTTTCAGTGCTAATAAATAAATCTGTAAACACGAGTTCTAATGTTTCGTAAGCACAAAGCCTGTCTTTAATGAGAAACCGTTTGTATTTCGTTCCATTTACATTAAACTTGGGTCTAGCGTGAGAATGAAGGCAGATTCCTGAATATTAATAGCTACCTTATTAATGTTTGAACGTCGCATTACCATCAAATTATTGAAATTAGGCTTCGCTGCTATAAAAACATTTTCTAACCAAACTTTTCTTTTTGTTCCAGGTTTGCACGCAATAAAAATAGTGAAGTTTGTAGTGCCAGAGATAATTCAGTATGGTGTTCAAGACTCGGTTATTTTAGACTGTGATTACACGTACGGGAACAGAACTCCAGGCCTAATGGTGAAATGGTTCTTCAGAAGCAAAACAAAACCAGTGTATCAGTGGATAGTGTCACAAAAACCCCAAGACATAGGAATTTTGAGAGGTCGGGTGGACTTAAATTATAGAGCATCTGATGACCCCTTAAAAATGTATAGAGCACTTCGAATAGTGAAATTAGATACGGACATTTCTGGTGAATATATTTGTGTAGTGTCAACGTTTCTTGACGAGGATTTCAAGAGTAAACATATGACAGTCTTTGGTAAGTATTTCTGAATAAATGTTGTTTTTACTTTTAATGACCATTAATGAATAGAAAAAACAGAAAACTATAATTCTGGCCACACCAAGGCGAATCGCGCTCGGGCTGCGGGACGTGACTGCACGCGTAATGATGCGTGCAGTCAAAAGTTAGTAAAAAGATTAAATGTAAAAGATAAGGAAATCACGCAGCATATTTCTGCTAGTTTGAACAATTTAATATGTTAGTTGACACAGTCGAGCGAATTTTGTTCCGTATGCCGTGCAAGATTCGCGTCAGTTAAACCATAGCTTTATTTAAATCAATTCTTAAATGTTTTAACGCATATAATTATACTTAAACCTAGATAACGCAAGTTTCACGACCCTTATAAAAATCAAGCGTGTAATTTTTTGACTACCTACTATGACGACATAATCATTATTTAATTACTATACAAACAAGTTACTATACAAAATAGACTATGTTTTTGTTCTTTTCAAAATATTAGCCTGCTGCAACAGTAGCCAGGTTAAGCATAAAATGCTTAAGCCGGGCACGCGAAGTAGCTGCTCTTGCGTTATCTATGTCTGTGATGTAATAACATGATTCAAATCCACACTAAGCAAAGTACGGTACAGCAACTATCGATGTTATTCTAACCTCTATGCAGGGTTCACCAATTCATTTTCATTATAATACATTCTACTCCTCCACTGACACACACACGTGCCACGACTGTACACTCGAAAATTCATGTTAAACTTAGATAAAGTTCAAAGGCAAGACATCCAATCCATACTAAGAAAACATTGAATTTCATATTTGTAGGTTCCTTCCTCGTAAACCGTTTACTTTCTCGCATAACACGTAGTGAACCCTCTGACACATTTGGAAGCGCGGCAGTGCTAGGAATAAAAATGACATGTGTTCGGTGAAATAATATATTTTTCGTAACCATGGAGTTTCTTGCCGGTTCTTCTTCATAAGAAAATTCCAACCAGAACCGTGCACCTTTTGTCGACGCTTTATAAGTGCCTATGTATAGGCATAATTGAAATAAAATATTTTGATTTTTTATACAGATTGTAAATTATGAAAACCAAGACCTCTTTCTTGTGTGGTGTCTTAGACCATGAAAATTAACAACTTTTGTTCTATGACTTTCAGAAATTCTTAATTTTTGTTAGTTTTAATATGTTGATCAGCTGATCACGTCAGTTCCTATCGAAAAAAAAAAACCAAAAAATCCATTTTGTTTCGAATTTCAAGACATTTTAGAACAAAAGTTGTTCAGTTTCATGGTCCGAGAGACCACTCGTCTTGCGTTCATTATGTTACACTTTGTTTATCACTGAATGATTCTATTTCTTGATTTATCATTAATGGATTAGCGTTACTATCTGTGGTGTGAAGTTATTGACCAAAATAAAAACAGAAACCTAGCTAGTCCTACCAAGTGGTATCGTTAACCTAGTACCTATGTCATGGAGGTCAGTTAGGTAGCCGCGCCATGTAAAATACTTGTATTTAGCTACATTCGGTAAGACTGGACGCCTATCCTAACACGGTTTAAGAAAAATGTGGTACATAATTTATTGTAATCCTCCTGAGGATTACAATAAATTATCTGCCATATTTTTCTGCCCTTATCCTATTTAATTAAAGCCCGTGCACCTGCACGCGTAGCATTACCGCCGTAGAAACGGGCTATATCGACGGAAGAATTGACAAACTGACACATTTTCACTGTCAATCTGTCATTATGTCGATTCTTCCGTAGACAAAACTCGTTTCTACAGTGGTCATGCTACGCGTGCTGTACATAAATCTCTTTCTCTGTCAGCCATCTTCTCAGTACAATTTTTTACTCTCTTTCTCACTATAGTCATCTTTCACACAATAAGGGATGATCACATTTTTTTTTCTTTGTTCGTCGGGTAGTTTATAGAAATGTATTGGACATGTATTTTTCTTTTTTCACGTGGTTATAAAATTACGGAGATATATTGAGTTGAAATGGCGCATGACGTCACATGTTTATAAGTTTTATACCTACTTGTGACGTAGTGAGCCCCCACTCCCCAACTTTAATGAGTATTAACAAAGTAATTTTTTTATTATTTTTGTATTACCTGTCTGACGGACAAAATCGAATGTCGGTCGTTTTCTTTACCCAGTCCGCACCCCTATTGTGTCTCCTCTTATCAATATCTTTCTTATCTTGCTCGGTTTCATGTCCTATAACGACAGTATATCAAACATGAACTTTGATATTATACAAATCAATTTTGATTATTTTTGATATGGCTCAATTAATATTGACTTATCTTTAATTATCATGATTACAGTTCAACGTCTAAAGTGGTTACTAGCTATTCGAAAGTTTATTATGTGTAACCCCTTTTACCCTTCTGCGGTTAACCGTCTCTGCTATGTGTATTAGCTTCGTTTGAAGAGGATGGTTGATTAACCTATAGGTATGTAATAGGTAATTACGTAAAAGGGGATAATCCAATTTTTTTTTCTTTGTCCGTCGTGTAGTTTATTGAAAAGTATTGGACACGTATTTTTTCTTTTTTCACGTGGTCATAAAATTACGGAGATATATTGAGTTGAAATGGCGCATGACGTCACATGTAGGTAAGTTTTATACCTACTTGTGCCGTAGTAAGCCCCCACTCTCCAACTTTAATGAGTTCTAACTAAGTAATTTTTTGATATTTTGATAAAACAAAAAAATACGTGTCTAATATTTTTGTATTAACTGTCTGACGGACAAAATAGAATGTCGTTTTCTTTACCCAGTCCGATCCCCTATTGAAACGAAATTATTATCTGACTAGCTTCTTTCTGGCCGTGACTTCGTTTGCCCGGAATTTACTTATTATCCACTCGCTGTCGGAAAAAGTTAGCTTTATATCCATTAAAGAATTTTGGTTTACACATCAGACTTAAAAAAAGTAATATTGTTGTTCAAGTATAGTCTACCATTATTTCAATTTATGTTTGTATGAATATTATTTCTTAATTTTATAGTTGAAGTGACCTTTTGAACTTACCAATTACCGTGTAGATCAAGTGAGCGTTGACCAGGACGTCAAACTTTGATATTATTGGCAGAATAAATTATTTACAAATTGCAAATTAGACTTGTTTACCTTTATTTAAGGTTAGGAAAACAACTGTTGTTGATGTTGTTTTGTTTTTATTCCACGGTGACCTCGTTCGATTTATTCAGCTTTGACTTAGAGTTTTTTCTACAGAAAACGTATTGTATTTTTAAGCTATCCAAAGGATTTTAGAGTGGACACTGACTACGGTGATGGAAAAATAAAAATTATACTAGATTGACAAAAAAAAAAAACGAAAAATGTTTCGTCAGTCTTTTTGAAAGTTGCTGTAGACTTATAAGCTCTTTAAAAGCTATTACCAATTGTCAATTGTATGCTTGATATTTAATTTACTATAGAGCTTTCAATGAATATGCGATGGTTTATAAACCACGTTTAATGAACACCTCCTATTAATCTATAAAGAGTTTATTAACCTCTTAGTTTGTGTCTACATGGTTAATTAGTATGAAAGGTGGAACGTTAATATCTTTTTTTTTTTTTGCGGATGGGAAATCATCAAATGACTTCTCCCGCTCTGGGCGGAGCGGGAGGGAGTGTCAAACTTGTACTGACTAAAACCCACCCATGTTCCTTCTTCGCCCTTTGTGTTCCAGGGCCGCGGTATCTCTTTCGAACAACCCGCAGCCCTGGCAGGCATCGGCCCTTTCGGACCCCTTCCGGTTTGCTGACATCTCCTTGAGCCGTGCGTGGAACACGTACGCGCCGTCGACACGGCCTGTCGTCATGAGACGGACGGACGGTGAGCTAGCCCATTACTCACCGTCCACAGGCTCGCGCCTACGGTGGCCGGGGGCCACTGGTTGCCCCCCGACGCCCGGGGCGTCTCCCGCGGCGGCTGGGACGTGAGGTTCTCTCCCTGAACGTTAATATCTTACCGTGTACTCGGTATATGGTCCCATATAAACCTTGATTTTTTGCAATAGCAGAGAGAATGAAATGGTCTCTGTTATTGCAAAAAATCTGCTGTTCCATATATTTTTAATTTGTACGTATTTTACTAAAAAACAACTGTTTATTTTTTTTTTAAATTAATAATTTCAACATATTTATCTCCAGGGTGTCTAGAATCATAATTATAACCAACTGGTTTTTCTTTCGCATACTTGCTTCAAAGCACATAGTTTGGGAAAAAGCTAGGCAGATGATGACTTACTTCAAAGTACTCCATTATTTTGTTACTCGCTACATAACAGCTTCTCACTTTAATCAGATATCCTTTTTGTTTAACCAAGCTAGTTTTATACATTCAACATCTGCTATCCGCAGCCCGGTTTTTGTGTCAATGACACTTGTAAGCCTTCCGGCCAAATAAAACTATACCGTATTGCTCTATTCCAATTCGACTTTATGCCATCGGGGTTATATGGACTGGTGGCATTGGGGAATGGTGCAACTTTTTAGATACGTAGGTACTTTATATTACGTAATGTGAAGAAAAACAAATTACTGCATTCACGTTGAGGAAGGATCTTTTTACGCTAGGAAGACTTTGACAGAGGGACGCTGTTAGTGAACATTTATGAAATGTATTGAACAGACAAGATGGCGGTATTATTCCGATTTTCCTTTATATTGTAATCGAAGAAAACTAAGATCTTTATTGAGGCAAACGACGACGACAACGACGACAAACTGACCTTAACACACTATAGCAGTAGAAGACATACCAAATTCTGCTCAGTCTTTTCCTAACTTTGTTGGCTTCCTTCCTTCCTTCGTCTAACTGATTGCTGCTGAATATCAGTATTTTACATGGAGCTGCTATCTGACCTCTACAACCCAGTTACTTATAACACGATACTCCGAAACTGAAATACCATATATTATACTGCTGTTTAAAACAATCTATTTTATCATTGGGACAGTTTTCATCGTACTAATTTTGTCGTTCATTGACAAAAAAAACATCGTTGTTTGGTGGAACTTGGCCCAGTTTCCAACCTAATTCCGAATTGACATGCACTTGGCCAATTCATTTATTAAAAGAAGGAAAGAAAGAAAACGTATCAGCTGCGTGTTCACAGAAAGTTATATAAGTTAACTGAGGGCAGAATAATTTAATAGAGATCGTTAACGGTTGGTTAACAACCTGTTAGTATTCAGCAACTATTTCTATTTTGTTTTTATTGTGAGTGAGAAATCTTACGGTATAATTCAGTGGGTAGTTTTAAATTGAGATTGCGTTAGGCGGTTTTTATGAAAAAAGCTATTCTTGTAACCACAACGACGTGGCAAGTACCTACAGTATGAAACTGAAAAATGACTTATTTAAAAAAAAAAACAAATCTAAATATTTTTATTTCACATAGTCCTACATGCGCACTTGTAAAACGTCGACAAAAAGGTGCTATTTATGAATAATCGTTATAAAATCTTAGATATTATTTGAAATAAAAATTTTACAGCTAATTAAACTAACACGCTTAAAGAAGATTCACGGTGGCCCAAACAACACTCACACTTACCCAAGTCTACACTGACACACACAACTTAAGCTCCTCAAAAAACCTTTAACGCTATGAACATAAATATCAAATTCCAGTGCCGGAGACCAGTTTCCGGCTGATCCAGAACAAGACGGATGATGACACGGTAAACGTCATCTGTGCGGCGGACGGAGCCTTCCCTTCGCCAAACCTCACCATAGCAACACCAGAAAAGTAAGTCGATAGTAGCTAGTTTATTTTTATAAGTATAAGGTTTATTTTCCTGTATTTTTTTATTTTATTTTTTTATTTGTGTTGTGTTTGCTCTTGATCTTGCTCTTGCTCTTGCTCTTGATCTTCTAGTCTAGGTCAGAGATGACAGAGACAAAGTCGAAGATGGTACGAGATTACCCAGAAGAAGCCTGTTCACTCTAACTTTGAAGAGATTAGGCATTGTAAGCGTTCGGAAAAACAGACGAGAAAATGACTTGATTGAATGACTTCTGTACTAATTCTACTAAGAGCAGTATTTTCTGAATGTATGTTTGTTACTGTTTCACGCGAAAACTACTAAACTGATTGTTTGTCACACAGATAGTTTATAATCTGGATTATTACATAGGACACTTTTTATGACGCTAGTATGAACCCGTGGGCAAGTTACCGAACAAAACGCGGCATAGGCTAGTATACAATAATCCAGCCACAGTGTTCACTTTTATTTTGACAAGAAACTCATGTGGCAGAGTTAATTTAAGGTCTTTTTTTCATTTATTTTGTGTCACAGTAACTGTGACTGAAAATACCAGGTATAGTTGCGAACGTAAATACCGTTTGTAAGTGCAAGCACCAAATGAAAAAAAATCGTTATCGAAAATGTTTTTATATGTAAATATAATTTTGCGAAAGTATGATACCTCCTACCTAGTAAGGTACCATTCGCACTCGAGTTCGTATTTTTTCTTTAAAAAAAATCGTGATGCTGCTTTTTCTACTGGAAACTGAAAAAAATAATTAACTAAATATATAAAAAATAGAAAAGGCACAACACAAAATTACTATTCTTATTGTTAGCTAAAGTAACAACCTGATTAAAGTAACGCTTAAAAGCTAGATAGTTATCTAAACTATAAAACATGGAACCAAAATACTAACATATAAAAATCACACAATACTAGCTACAATGTACTACAGCTACTAACAAGCAGCTTCAGTTTTACCTAGGGGTATCGTATAACCCAGTGCTAAATGGTTTGTGGAGGTCAGATAGGCAGTCGCTCTATGTAAAATTCTGATATTCAGCTGCACCCGGCTAGAATGCTCTAGGCAGATGATGATGACACAATATACTTTCATTTATTTAAAAAAAAAAACAGCATTACCGGGAGTTTCCTAGAAATAGTCACTAGAAAGGAGTATTTATACAATGGAAATACTTTCCTAGTAATTAAAGTTTCAAGTGGGAATTATTCGCTGTAAAAAAGTTAGATACGACTAAATCTACACTTCTCCTTCTTTTTGCGTGAAAATGTAAGAGTATCAGTTATTTTGCTGTCTAAATTGTTGGAGTATTTCTGAATGTAGGTTACTGGTTTAATGTTGTTTCATGCAACGTGGTTTTCTATCTTTCGCTACTGTTCGGAATTTGTCAGATTTATTGCTGCAAAGTTATTGCTAGCATAGGTGTTACAAGTATATTAATATCACGCCTGTGATCCCCGAGGGGTTAGGCAGAGTTGTATCTAACAGTCTCCTCCTTGCGTCGTATTCGTCAATGCTGAGGGTCGTGACCTCCCTTCAGAATCACCTTCTCGCGGATGATCTTTCTCCAGCTGTTTCTGTCTCTGGCTGTGTGAAGGGCGCTGTGGACTGTGGAGTCAAGGGCGGTACGGATCTGGTCAGACCATCGAATTGGGTTGCGTCCACGAGGTCTTTTCCCATCCACCTTGCCGGTCACCATTACTTTTTCCAGGTTACCGTCGTCCTTCCTCGCAATGTGACCGAAGTATTCCAGGACTCTGCGCAGGCATTCTGATGACAGCCGTGAGGAGATTTTGAGCTCTCGCAGTATGGAGACGTTTGTCCGATATGCTGTCCAGGGGATACGCAGCATCTTTATCTAACAGTACACCCCCACATTTCGCCAGTTATGTTTAAGTCCTATGGCAATAGGGGGGAGCCTAGTGCCAATACCCATTAGTTTTGACTAGTCATTGTTTCAACGGATGACAGAGACGATTTTATGAAGTATTCTTGGAAACGGACAACTGCTGAGAATATCTCAATGATATTTTACTTGACCACCGGGTTTTATGCCATTCATACTTAATATTCACGCTTGTTTGTAACAACAAGATTATGTAATTTTTTTATTCAAGATATTCGCGGTTGTGTTAATATGGGGTCCACAACCATGCTAAGATAATATGAAAAGCTGCCAAAAATATATCCAAGCGCGGCCTACTCATTCTCAAATACCATATTTTCTTTAATAACATAAATAAACTCGACAAAATTAAGTTACCCGGCTTAAAAAGCAAAGATTATAGTACTGTTTTCATGTTCAAAGTAAAATTTAAGTAGGCTTTCCTAAAGGCAATCTGAGCGTAAAACGTTTAATATTACATAATTATAACAACGAAATAAGCTTCTAAATTAAATCACGCTTCATTTTTATCTCGGAAAAGTGTTAATTTAATCTTTGTTAAAGCTCAATATTTTGTTCTTACAATGTCTTGATTATTCATCGTAATTATTTTTCTTAAGAAAGATCGGTTTGAAATTCGAACGTTGCCACAATAGTATAGAGAATGAGGAATTATAGAACAGTCCTCCGATTTCCCTTTAATTTCCACCATTTCCAATTTCTTGATAAGAAGCGAGGCGGCCATCTTTGTAAGACCTTCCTCCCTTCCTTTTGCCGATATCGTTGTATCATCACAGGGGATGGTGGAGGGTAGTATAAGTGTCTATATAAGTTAGTCAGACATAGATGTATGAAGTTACCCGTGGCACATAGCAACCGCATTGCGGGAAGTGTCCGTGTAATGTGCTGGGCGCAATTTGATATGGAATGTCCCGACCCATTTGTATGGGATTTGAGGTGTTTCACGGTTCACGGTACTTAGTTTCGGATTGTATCCTTGTTCTATTGTTAAATCAATTCACGGTTATTGTCTCTTACGCAGTAAGTAACATTGTTTTGTAACTTGGCGAATATTTACTGTTTTTCACTAGAAAATTAGCAGGTCCGGAGTCTGAATTTATTTATGATGGCATTAGGCTAGCCCCATATCACATGGTATTTAAACGTTGGCTATATTTAAAACGTAGCAAAGAAATTCAACGATGTGAATTATAATGCTCACGGTTGTCCAGATTTGATGCTGAAATCAATAATGAATCTATTACGGTGATTAGTTCATAAACACAGACTAACACAAGTAATCTTCGTATTACGTACATAATAATAACTTAATATAAAAATGGACTTATTTCTCCTCTCAAAATCTGACAAAATCTAAATAAACTGACATTCTATCAAAAACTACGAGATAGAAAAATCTAAATTCTATTTACGATTAATCTTTAAAACTGATAGTCTTTTGTCACTCAGGTTTACGAAGGGTTTAAAAATATGATTGAACTGCTTGAAACTGTTATAAATATGACTGCACCAGAGACCACAGAAATCACAACAAAGCCTAAAACATTCTATTCATTCTAACTTTTTTTTTAAAGGCAATTCAGAACGTTTTAACACCTCGATGCTCAACAAAAGTTTACTTTACAATCTTTCAAAAATCCACAGGGTATAGTTTAAAATAATAACACATTTCGAACAATTGATTATAGGGGAATAAAAGAACTTGGCAACGTTTGAGGCCAAGATTAAACTTGGTCGGCTTGGCTACCATCTGGTACACCTTCCAAGTACCTGACTATAAAATATGCTTTGCTAAAAATTTTCATTTTGGTTACCAAGTATTTTAATTTGCATATTACGGTAATTTTTTTAGGTGGCAAGTTGATGTATGAGAAACTAAATCGTGTTAACACTGCAGTTTTATTCTTATGGTATTTTACGAAGTCTCAAACAGGAGGAACCTAAGACGGCAGTATGTTTTCAGGCAATATAATTACCATCAATAGAATATACGACAACAGCAGTTGAGCTAAGACCACACGTCGACTCCATCTTTGGCTACAAATCAAAATATGTATTACTGTCTTTTCACAATAGGGATGATGACTGGGTAAAGAAAACGAAATTCTATTTTGTCCGTCAATCAGGTAATACAAAAATATTAGATACGTATTTTTTGTTTTATCAAGATAACAAAAAAATACTTAGTTAAAACGCATTAAAGTTGGAGAGTGGGGGCTAACTACGTCAGAACTAGGTATAAAATGTACTAAGCCGTGACGTCATGCGCCATTTCAACTCAAAATATCTCCGTAATTTTACGATTACGTGAAAAAAGAAAAAATACGTGTCAAATACTTTTTAATAATCTACCCGATAGACAAATAAAAAAAATATGAGTCACCATCCCTATTGATTTGCTGCTAGCTACAGGGGAATTATTCAAATCTTACGTGAAACTAAAAGCTGGGCTTTAAATAACTGTAAACGGACTGTAGTACAAAATGTACAGACAGCATTATAGAATTACGGTTTTGAGCTTTTACAGTTTATGGCTAAACATACACTGTCTCTTAAGGGATTCTTCCGCCCTCGCATTCTCCAGTCACCCCACGACCATGGCGCTTGCAACAGCATCAAAATATCGGGAGCTCGCAATAATTGAAAATCACAGAGGATATTCCGAATCACTTCTATGATTAAACTGTGTAAGTCACGCAGTGTAATCATAAAAGTAATCTTTTAATAAAGGTTTTAGTTCCTCCTTTTTAAGTACGCTAAGTAAAAATTTAAGATGTTTCTCACGATCTCCAAATTGCGTCTAAACTCTAAACAGCTAAAGTCATAGATCGTCCTTCTCTACACCAAGAAATTCTCAAGTAACAGCTCACGAATATTTTTATAATGAATGTACAAACTAAAACGATCTCAACTTTCTAATTTAACTTTGTGTAACCAACATTACAAGCGGCGACCACATATTTGCCGAGAACAATGAAGTTTTCCCTCCTCGGGGAAATATGTCTTGAAACTAACAACAAAATTTAATCAAAAGAGAATGTTTTAAAAACTACGAGCATAGACTCGGCGTGGCTTTGAATAATTCGCGGTGATTTTTTACTTCGTGAACCCCATGTTTAAGGCCGAACATCGCGTTCTTTGAGTGAATAGCAACTGGACATGGTAGTACCTACTAATGCATTCGTAGTGCCAAAAGTAAGTTGAGCAAAGTCATTTATTTTATTTCACAGTAGCTATACTAATGCTTTGTTACGAACAGTTAAAAAGTTGTATGATAAAGAAAAGTTGTATGTTGGAGGTTGTACGACTTTCCGGGCTACGAAACTTCGCGGATGTACTACACAGCAGTACCAACCAAAGTTTCATCACAATCGGATCAGTAGTTTAGGAACGCATAGAGGACAAACATACAAACATTGATTTTTATTTATACATATAGATAAACCTACATAGTAGCCCGTAGTTCTTATGAAACGCAACAAGCTAGACACACAAATTCAATCTTTTTTTTTCTATTCGTCACTTGTGTCAAAGTAATAAACGGAGATAACTTGGTTCATACGGAAAATTTCGACAGTGTCGCCTCTGGCAAATGGAGGAATCTTCGTGCTCTGTGGTTAAAAAGTCAGAAAATGCATTCTTCTTTTTGTTATCCTT
This sequence comes from Cerastis leucographa, assembly GCA_963082945.1. Lineage (NCBI taxonomy): Eukaryota > Metazoa > Arthropoda > Insecta > Lepidoptera > Noctuidae > Cerastis > Cerastis leucographa. The sequence continues at coordinate 3,858,500 of OY720381.1, read as the reverse complement.
GGCGTAATGAATAGGGTGGAGGCCAAAAATATTTGTGCAAGAAAATTTAATTATAGCCATCTGCATTTAAAGCCTTGAGCGATGTTAATTTTGGAAATTAAATTAGATGGAATAACAGCTGTTCCATTCTTTTTATTTCATCTGCATTTGTGAATATTTGCGAAATATTGCATTCATTTTTATGTTTTTACGAAAGCATGTAAAATGAAGTAAGATTTTTGTATAAATGTGACGATAAAAATTCGTGTTTATTTCGAAGCTGGAATGTCCAGAATTCAAGTGGTTACATTTGTTATAAATTGGATCACCACTGTGTCTGACAAAACTATATTTCCGAAACTACTTTTGTTCTTTCGAAATAAGAACGCGTGAATGTGGTAGATTCGTATTCTTATACTTGTCTCGGTGATTTTCAACCAAATTGTTTGGGAATAAAATAGTCTATACTACATACTACAAATAAATAAAATTGAAGTGTCTGTTTGTAATAATAAAATAACCGCTTTTTACTACATGCATATGAATGCGTATACGGTACATATACCTAATTTTTTTTTTTCCATTTTTGTCTGTCTGTCTGTTTGTTTGTTCCGGCTAATCTCTAGAACGGCTGACGGGACTTTTACTGGCAGATAGCTAATTTAATAAGGCTACATGCGTATAGTAACTTAGGCTTACTTTTACTTTTACTTTTTTTCTTAAATTACACGCGGACGAAGTCGCAGGCACAGCTAGTTTTAAATAAAGAATAATTCAAATTATTATTGTATTACATGAATCGGTTGCCCAGTGCGAAGCATCGGAACTAACGCAGCCGTCTCGTTTTTTCAAAACTCTGACACAAAAATGTATATGCCAACAATGCCTCCATGTCAAGGTCATTTGAGCAAGCAAAGAACCTTGTTAGCATTCAATGAACAACTTCATTTAATATTAAAGTTTATTGAAAAAAGTCTGTACTTCATTACAGCCTTTATTGACCAGCTTTGTTTATTCAGTCTGAACTGGCATAAACATAGCCCTTAAGCACTCCATAAAGCTAGACAACATGTACTATCACCAAACTGCGTATCTGACCACGGTAAGGACTATCGTTACTTGCAGCGTCCGGCCGCTATAGAAGCGCTTATTAACGCTCAGCTACCAATAGCATCGCAGCATCTATTTTTTGCCGAGTCCCTCGGTGTCGTAAATGAAAAAAAAAAACTGTGGTCAAACATCTGGGATCATTAACAGAGCCTGAGATTGTGTTTAAAACAATACATATTTAAAAAACGGTCGTGTATTTTTCGGTCGGGTCTTTTTTTGTTTTACCACTATTGGTCCGCAAAGTATTTGTGCGGACCAATAGTAATAAGGGTGTTAAAAAGATGTCATCGTGTGCACGGGATTTTGTTTGAAAAGTGTCCATATTCTCACTTTCCCGATGGTACATATAATTAGAAAATCGATGTTACCTTGCTCTAATATGATCTCGAAGGGAAAGATCAAAGGCGATGGGTATAAGAGTAGGGACATACACGGTGTAAATCACCTCATCACGAAGCTGTCAACCAAGCATTCTGTACATGAAACTAAGTAACTTTACGCAAAAATTATTGCTGGGAAACGAATTTTTTTTTGGGGGTGTAAAATCACGTTTTGTGGTAGATCTCAATGTAACGCACTCAAAACATTGTGTTGATGGACGGATTGAATAGTACGGGGGTCGTGGAGGTGTTGAAAGTAAAAATCTTACATTAAGAACTTGTATTTAAAAAAATACTTGTCAAAAAGTTGGAACTTTGACCCCTAATATCTCCGTAACTAAAAGGTTCCTAGGTATGGTGTAGAACAAAAAAATGATCGCAATGACAGGGAGAACCAGTGCCTTTCGGCTTCGTTAAGAGGTGTTTTACACCCTTTATATACTAATTCAACATATAATGTGCCTCTTGGTCAAAACCTATTTTTAGTGTAGGTCATCATCATCTGCCTAGCCTTTTCCCAAACTAACTTGGGGTCGGCTTCCAGTCTAACCGGATGCAGCTGAGTACCAGTATTTTACATGAAGCGACTGCCTATCTGACCTCCACAACCCAGTAACTGGGTAATACGATACCCCTTGAAAAGACTGGATGTCAGACTTTTGGCTTCTGACTACTCGTAACAACTGGCACGGAGGAAACTCGCTATGTTATTATGGTCACCCATCCACGGACCAACCTCGGTAAGCACGGCTTAACCTTAAAGATCGACCCATGCGGCTGTTATTATTTAGCCACGAGCTCCTCATTTTTAGTGTAGGTATAACTGTTATTTTAACTCTTTGAAAGTCATTACAGGTAGTCAGGGGTCCGAAAGTCTGACATCCAGTCTCACCAACAGGTATCGTAGTACCCAGCACTAAAACTGCCTATAAATCAAATAGTGTTGAAAAACAAGATAAAACCTACATCGAAATAGTTTTCATACTAAGTAAGATCGAAATGGTTTCAAACAGCGCTGATACACTTAAATATTAGTCCCAGTTGAGTTGGGCGGCATTAACCCAAAATTTATAGTCGCGGCCGGGCAAAGTATGGATAATAATATATCAGGATTAAATATAAAAGGACCATTATTGTAATAGGCCTATATACCCAAGTATCGGTGAGTTTGAAGAAGTATGAAAGAAGAAGACATGCTTCGCTGACCCCAAATACATTGCGATTAGGGCAGAAAAATAATAGTAGGAGCTCGTGGCTATATAATAATAGCCGCACGGGTCGATCTTCAAGGTTAAGCTGTGCTTGCCGAGGTCGGTCCGTGCATGGGTGACCAAAATTACATACCGAGTTTGGGTCTGCCTCGGAAAGCACGATAAGCCGTTGGCCCGGCTGTCATTTGTAGATTTTTGACAGTCGTTACACATAGACAGAAGCCAAAAGTCTGACATCCAGTCTTACCAAGGGGTTTTGTATTGCCCAGTTACTAGGTTGTGGAGGTCGGATGGGCAGTCACTTCATGTAAAATACTGATACTCAGCTGCATATGGTTAGCCAGGAAGCCGACCCTAACAATGTTTGGGAAAAGGCTATGTAGATGAGGATGATGAGGACTTATGTATCGGTGACCGGTTGCTGTGAAAAATCTGCTAGACATTTGCCATTGATTTTATGTGAAAGTCAACCATAGCCTTTTAGTTATTGACCAATCTTTATCTTTAGTGCCCTAACCAAGTGTTAGAGTTTATGCTGCCCAAAGGCCTCTGACTTGGTTTAACTTGCCATCTAGAAAATTTTCTCAGGAATGCTGGTTTGGTTTCCTCGCGATTTTTCCCTTCACCGAAGCAAGTGATAATTATACAATACGGACACTAGAGGTGTTTGTCTTGAGCTCGAACTCAAGATCCATGACTTGACAGTCCGACCACACGGTTGCTGCTTATTGCCGACCTTGACCAATAGTTTCCCGATAAATCATGGCCGAAGATAATAATGATAAATGTGTTTAACAGTTGCAGCTCATACATGTAACTTATCTATAAAATAACAATCATCTAGGATGTAATCCCCTGCTGTACCAGTAGTTTTAAATCAGCCCTTAAATAATAATATCGTTCAGATCCAGCCTGTCCCCATGCAGTCTTCCCCCAGCGACGCCCTAAGCCGAGGCTCGTACCCCACAGGGGGTGCCCTTAGCGTGTAGTCGCTTAGTTTGTAAGTTTTTATGCCCTGGCTGGAGGCCTTACTCTTAAAGCACCCACAGGATAGTCCGGTTAAGCAGACAACAACCTCCTAGGTTGAACTTCGAGATGCCATTCATAAAAAAAAAGATTCAATCCCCGGAGGGTATGGAGACGTTTAAAATTTAAATTTTGACATCTTAGAGGTATAACTATAAGAGTCCTAAGAGCTTAAAATAGTCTGCTGACGGTCGACCAATTTTCACACTTATATCCTGAGTTTATTTATTTATTATAGTTTTACCAACAGCTTCTATTACAACATTATCTTTTAAAAAAGGTTACAATAACTATGTATAAGCTTAGAATGTATTTTTGAATAAATAATTATAACTGTTTTATTTCTCTCTATAGATTTTTCAATACCGTCTCACGTTGTTTTTTTGTTACCCAGGCACCTACAAGGAGTGGACCACAGGGTACGCCTAGTCAACGGGCGGTACTCAGCAGTCTCTTCAGTGACCCTCAATGATGTGGACCTGCCTTCGCCAGCAGAATTCATCTGCACTCTAAGAATACCACAGGCAAAATACGCCGTAAGAAAAGAAGCTATTTATTATCCAGGTAATATTATACAATATTTTTCCAACTTATATAAACGACAATATGGCAAATATTATATACAATACGGCAATATGGCATTTATTATTTCAAATACTGAAAAATAGATTTGAAACATGCATTCACACGCAATTATCACAAAAAATGTTTTGCACATTCAGAAAAAGCTTGCATCACCAGATTTCAAAATATACGCGAAAAATGGTTTAGCACTCAACAGCGAACGAGTGAATTCGAAATGTTTTTTAATTTACATAATAGTGCTTCAATGGAATAATCAAGATTCGAATAAAAATTCCAGTGGAAAATTCTTTGGAATAGCTCTATTCCCTTTGATTTGTCGTTCTACTGGCGAACAAAATAGTTTTGTTTGAATATAAATAAGCCTTTTTGCTGTGACGAAATTGATAAATTGAATTTCTATTGAAGTCGTTCACAGTCTGTGCGTGCATGTAATACGATACAATACAGTTTTAGAATAAATCTGTCTACTGAATTGGATAGTGTCAGGTAGAATTTGTTTTCGTTATAAAAGAGGCCTGTAATAGTACCACTGCTAGGTCACAGGCCTATATGAGACCTTTAGAAGCTTCTATAAGAGAGAATCACAAATGTTAAATGCTCATTCGCTAATCAAATTATGACAGCTGTTATAAAAAAAAAAAACAATTTTGCCTTCTAATAAAAAAATACACAATCTCCTACAAAATAGCTTTATTTATAATAAAATACATATAAAATGGCTAACATAAAAAATAAACAAAATAGCGACAAAGCAGCTCAAAAGCTGTTTATTTATTTTAAAAAAGCAACTTAACCGCTTTATAAGTCTACGAACGTCATTATTGTGCCCCTCTAGAAGCACAAAGAATAAGGAATGGTACCTATATTTTTTAACGGGAGCCATGAAAATAACAATTTTGCGGAATAATTTTCGAGAGGACCATCCTAAGCTTTTTATCAGTAGAAAGTTTGTGTATACAGCTATCTAAAGTACATGAGGCGAACGTTTCCTACAGTCCTTGTGAATAATTTTATGCTTCGTTAAGTCCATTGTGGAGGGTAAATGCGCTTAATAGAATATCGGTGGACGCTCAAACATTTTTTCTCTTAGCGTTTGTTCCCTATGATCTTAATGAAAAGTCAACAAGCGTCGGAACTAAGTTTTACCTTCGAAAAATCTTTTTAGATTGGACATTGAAAGATGGATTATTATGATGGATAGAGTTTTTTAGTTAGTCGCGTCAATAGTGAAGGCTCGAGGGTACGCGGCCAATTTGCTGTTGACAAACTATTGGTTGTCGTTTGGGGCGGTTTTTCACATGTCGTTTCTCTATGTCGCACAGTGGAACGAATGTATGGGAGCGGTTGGACGTAGACATGTCCGAAAAAAAAGAGTAAAATTATGCCAAACTAATGATGCCATCTTATTCGATTACTTAATGCCTTCATAACTTGTGGTGATGAATTTCTTCATAACTCCCATATTTCGGGAGTAATTTGAGAAAATGTGAAATTTTACTATGAAAATGAGTGTATCGAGCTCTCTCCCTCCTGATTCCGGGCTTGTTTCAAGTAGCGGTCTCTAATATCATAATGCTAATACTAAGAGCTATATTTAATACTAAGACACATAGTGCGCCAAATGTGCACTTTCTGGGATAAAGAGTGATGTTTATTTTATAACACAATTTTTTTATTTTTTGTTTATTTTGTTGATTAAAACCGTTTTTCTAAAGGTTTACCTTATTACAATAACATTTCTGAGCAGCCAATTAGAGAAGATATAAGCTAATTAGGATATATAATTAGGGACTTAAGGTTTACATATAAAACTGATGCACTAATGATTACTGATAAGAACATTGCTATTATTTAATTACTAAATGGCTCTTAATACACTAATTTAGCATGCATCATTTACTAATTATCACAATAACTAATTACCTTGCAATATTTAACAAAGGATACCTGGGATACCTGGATTTTATATAAATAGGTCACTATTAGTAACTTTAAAATCAGTGTTGATTTACACCTCGTTGTATCCAAGCTAATCTCGCAATGTATTTTCCAAATTTTAATACAAATCTTGATATTCACGTTGCTTTATGCGCACGCGCACATAAAGATTTACGCGACTTTAACTATTTGTTCAGTGTTTTAAAAGATAACAGTTGTGTTCAGTTATGTGAAAGTGCTGAAACAAGTTTAAAAGACTGGTGTCGTCGATTTTGCTACCGCATTTATGCAAAATGGACACAGTCTGGAAGAAGCACAGATAAGTTTCGGAAGAAACATGAGATTTGGCTACAGGCTGCAATTCAATGGCCGGAATTACAGAATGAAAATATGGAACCTTCTACAGAAAATATAAGTGACGTCATCGAGCCCATAATTTCTCCTGCTAAATCTAATGCTTCAACTTGTACACATCCTAGTCCTCGTAAATCTTTTGAGGACCTTAGTAACCGGCAAAAAAGAAGACGCACTGAAGATAGTCTTTCATGCAGCAGTAGCAGCGCTGAAATTATGTTTTCGGCCGAAAGGGCGCTTCAAAAGGCAGGACAAAGCGATACAGCTTATGTTATGAAATACTTGACGGAGAATCCAGAAGAGGCCTCAAAAATCAAAGCCTTCATTGAAGGTAAATCAATTCAGGTACGGGAAATATCCCCTTTGAAGGCATTGGCTCTTTATGTATCGATGAACTTATCGAAATGGCGCTATAACACTCTTCGGGATTTCAACACTCAAGAAGGAGCTCTTCAATACCCGAGTTACTACATGTTGGTTAAAGAAAAAATTAAGTGCTATCCGGCCAAAGAAGATCTCACAGTTACAGAGAGCTCTGCAAAAATCAAATTACAAGCCTTGATGGATTTAACCTCAAGAAGACTTATTAGGTCGTTAGAAACCCCTGTTGATCCCAATCAACAGCTCGTATTGACCAGCAAATGGGGTTTTGACGGATCATCTAGCCAAAGCATTTATCATCAAAGGACGAGTGAAGATGAGCAAATCGATCTTGCTAGTAATTTTATGATTAGTCTTGTACCACTGCGGCTCGTCTCAAAAGGTGTAACAATTTGGGAAAACGAGCGACCATCTTCCACTTCATTTTGCCGGCCAATATTGTTTAAGTTTATAAAGGAAACCAAAGAAAATGTGCAGAGAGAGATGGCTGAAATCGAAGCAGAGATTGAAGCCTTAACTCCATCCACCATCACTGATGGAATTAGTGTCAAACACCAACTGCTGTTGACAATGATTGATGGTAAAATTCATTCCATTATATCCAATACAGCAGCTTCAGTGTGTGACATATGCAAGGCTTGTCCTAAAGAAATGAATAATTTAGAGTTAATCAAAGATAAACACGCAAACGAGGACATGTATAAATATAGCTTAAGCACCCTTCACGCTTGGATTCGCTCAATGGAATGCTTATTACACATTTCCTACAAATTAGACATAAAATCATGGCAAGTAAGGGGTGATATAGCAAAAAGGCAAGTTGATGACAGGAAGAAAAGAGTTCAAGAGGCTGTAAGAAGAGAAACGGGCTTACTTCTCGATGTTGTGAAACAAGGCAGTGGATCCACCAACAATGGCAACTCGGCAAGGAGATTTTTTGAAAACTACACTAAATCTGCTGAACTGACCGGAATAGATGCTATGCTTTTAAGAAAAATCTGTGTGATCTTGCAGTGTATTTCATCAGGAGAGAAGATCAACGTAACTAAATTCCGAGAGTTCTGCTTTGATACTGCTAAGCTTTACGTGGAGTTATACCCATGGTATTATATGCCTTCTTCACTTCATAAAATTTTAATGCATGGGCCAGACATAGTTCAGAACATGTCAATTGTGCCCATTGGTTTTCTATCCGAAGAGGCATCTGAGGCTAGAAATAAAGATTTTAGAAAATATAGAGAGGGGCATTCTCGAAAGCATAGCAGTATCTCATGCAATGAAGATATTATGCACAATCTTTTACTGTCTTCTGATCCACTTGTTACAAGTATCCGTCCAAAAGGAAATAAGTTTGTAAAAAAATCTTCTTTTAAGGAATTTTATGAGCTTACGGATTCTGAGAAAAGTGATATCGAATTTGTTAACATAAATGATTTAGCGGACATCGATTCTGAATTTGAATTAATTGATGATGATGATGATGACGAAGATAATTAAATGATGTTATTGTTTTAAAATGTGTAACTTAGTAAATTAGAGCTTACATCTTAATTATTTATTGTACTTTTAATGAAACTAGGTAATTTATTATCAACTTACTTAAAAGTCATACTCTCATCAGTTCTTGTGAATATTTTTGTTAATATATATTTCTGTATATATATAATATATTTATAGACCTCTTAATAAGTCTGTCTGCGGTTTAAAGTAAATACAAATGGGGAAAAAACGTTTTTTTTTTTTAAATTTTCATTTCCTTTTATCCCAGAAAGTGCACATTTGGCGCACTATGTGTCTTAGTATTAAATATAGCTCTTAGTAATAGCATTATGATATTAGAGACCGCTACTTGAAACAAGCCCGGAATCAGGAGGGAGAGAGCTCGATACACTCATTTTCATAGTAAAATTTCACATTTTCTCAAATTACTCCCGAAATATGGGAGTTATGAAGAAATTCATCACCACAATTTATGAAGGCATTAAGTAATCGAATAAGATGGCATCATTAGTTTGTCATAATTTTACTCTTATTTTTCGGACATGTCTACGTCCAACCGCTCCCATACATTCGTTCCACTGTGTGTCGCGATGCTTTTTGTTTATATAGATAAAGGTTTGAGGTAGACGAGGCTCATAAATAAATGGCGCGCGTGTCATAGATAATACTATTGACAACTTTGAAGCCAGTTACGACGTTGTATTTCCTTGGCAGGCTTTTTAAAAAAAAAAACTTGTTTTCATAAAAAAAAAAAAACTGATTTTGATCAACAGTTATCAGATGCAAACCACATAACTGAGATATTTTATGATGTTAAAAGAAGACTTAGTCAACAAAAAAAAAAACTCGGGCATCGTTTGACATAATTTTGATAAAACTTTAACAAATACAAAACTAAGACAGGCTGTTTGGCCGTTTAAAAACGTATCCACACGGCAAAAAATAAATATAAATTCTCTGTTACAATTTTAACCCAAGTAATAAACTCAAACATGCACAAAAAACAACGGGACTGAGCCAGCATAATACTATAATAAAAAAAAAAGGTTTGCAACGAATTAAACTCGTGTCCAAAAATAAATTAACTCGTGAAACATTTTTAGTGTGATTTAACAATGACAAAAAATATTACTCGACCCGCGCACAGTAGTGAGATAGGCTAACGATATTATAAAATTACACTGGCATAAAAAATTTCAGGATGCAAGTGACATGGGAACTGAATGAATGGCAAAATGCAAGAGAGGTTTTAACCAAGCATTTGATTAGTTTGTTGTGAGGTTTAGTTTAGGAGTAGAAATAATGACTTTTATTGAATAATTAAATATTTGATGAAATGTCACAAGCAACAACAAAGTCATCGTTGATAATAACCGTTTTCATCATTTATTTATATCAACATAGGTACTATATATGACAAGCTTATCACGAATTATGGCAATTTATACAAAATTTTATTATGAGGGTAAATTTGTAATTTTGTAAGTTTAGAGGTAGGGGTAATCCTCAGAACGGATGATGGTATCCCGAAAATTGTTTCACTAATGGAAGCTACCAATATTCCCCAGTGTCATATCTATTCCCCAGTATTTAAAACATTCAAAAAAAAAAACTTGTACCAAGAGATAAACCGCTGTATTTTGTATTTAAACTATTCAAAATAAATGATAATCTATTGAAGATAAACTACTAATTAAATAAAGCTGATGAGTTTGTTAGAAAGCGCTAATCTCTGTGCATTTTGATACACGTGCGCAAAGTCATTGCAGCCGGAATTTAATTTTATGGAGCCAAAAGCTGCAGCGACAAATGCCCACGTGTATGAAACAAAGGTTTTGCAATACACTTACAAATACATTTTATAGAACGTAACTAATTTTTGTCAATAATATTATGAAACTATGATTTAATTTGCTATTTTGCTGTAACGGAGAAGCAAAGGGCGTATGAAGCCGCGAAACAGCCTAATTTTAAAATTAGAAAATTTAAAAATATTTGCGTCTTTATAACAAATAAATGCTAATTTGATACTAGAAGTAAATAATTGTATAAAATACTAGCGACCCGCCCCGGCTTCGCACAGATGCAATGCTGATACTAAATACACTACAGAAAAACTGTGAACGTTGTATTGTATATAAAAACATAGCGGCCCGCTCTGGCTTCGCACGGGTATAAAATATATAGTTATTATATAAACCTTCCTCTTCAATCACTCTATCTATTAAAAAAACCGCATCAAAATCCGTTGCGTAGTTTTCAAGATTTAAGCATACATAGGGATATAGGGACAAAGAAAGCGACTTTGTTTTATACTGTGTAGTGATAATGTTTATTTATAAAATTTTATTTTTAAACACAATTTAAAAATTCATAAAATATTTAGACCCCTAAGGCACCGCCTTTTTGATAAAATTAATAAAAAAACTAACACCCCCGGCTACAGCACTAGTTATTGTGGTCAAAATAAAACACTTGCAAAACTAATACAAAAAACCACCCTTGTGAAATACACTTTATTCCAAACCTAACCATAATACAATAAGAGTCAGTTTTCAAGAAAAAGTATTGAAAAAACATTTGATAGCGCAATTCTTGAGGGTAAAGACTATTAAGCAACACGCTACAACCTTAAGCCAAGTCGAGCGGGTGAAGCCGCGGGGCACATCTACTTTAACATATAATTTTATTTCATTTTTTGTCTTCAGGACCTATAAGCACGACTCCTGAGATGCCCACTGCGGCAGACATGCAGCTTGCAGCAGCAGTTAGTTCTAGAGGTAATTTACTTCGTCCGCTTCTTACTTTTTTTTCTCATAAGATCTCGCCTGTAATCTCCAAATGGTTAGGGAGAAGTGTACCTACAGTACACCCACATTTTGCCAGTTATGTTTGAATTATTTTGTGGCTGATACTGCGAAATTCCTAATTCAAAAGCCTAATAACACATTGCCCGACCTGGGAATCGCACCCCGGACCTCATGCTCAATAGTACGGTTTGCAACTATGAGACCAACAAGGCAGTGTTCTTTTTTTTTAATGTACCTTTTATTACTACTCGTTAACATTAACTCGATAATCTTATTCCAGTGTGGGAAAGAGACAGAGCTATAAAGGACGTCTATCGCCATCTCTTTCCCACACTGGAATAAGATTAAAAAACAATCCTGCTATAGGACGTCATGGTAGGACACCTAATTAAAAACATTCTGAAAATTTTACAAAGCAATCAACCACTATGTTGTTAATTATTATGTGTTTCATTAAATAAACGCATTCCAATAATCCCGTAATTCTCGTTTCGAAAAATAATACCACGCCAAATGTTTTATCGCTTACTCTGAATTCATTGAAAATGATCGAACTGTTTATAATGTCTTGTGTTTTTCTCTTTCAGAGGCGAACTTCTTTATGGCACTTACGATGGCTTGTTTATCAGTGCTACCACGCATTCTCGTCTCATAAACACGTCAGCAAGAACATTTTGTTCAGATGAAAATATCAAATACGACACAAGTTTTCTTTTACTTTGACATCCAAAACTGTCTCCTGGAGAAACAGAGCCAGAGTAATTGACAACCTTAATATGACGTTTGATAGTCATACACTTTTATCTCAATATCAATGGGATCTAACAAATCAGCATAATTTTCTGAAAATAGAATAAGGCTTAATGTTACTAACACATTCCATATAGTACTAGTCATACCCAAAGAAACCAAAAGCAAACCAAATAGGTTTTAATAAAACAACAGCTTTAGGTACACAATTTTGTAATGTCATGCAGAAAAAAAATAGCTTTATATGTAATACACTAAGTTACGTGCGTGTTTGAGAGCAATCAAAAATAATTGAAAATAAATAAAAATAGATAATAATAAATCTTGGTGTATGGATTTCGTAATTTAAAAATATTTTTCATGCGTAAATCAAAGTTTTTAAGATGTAAATAAAATGTTTCTTTGAAAGAAAATGTACAGACTATGTTGGTAGTTAGCTGGTCATGGGCCTAAAAAGGACATTAATTGGTAAGAATCGTGTGTGGTAATCGTTGAATGTGTGTTTGGGTCTGTATAGATAATTTTCTTAGTTACAGGTAATTAAAAATGCAATTAATAATAATATGTTAAAACTGAATACTGACTATAAGCTATTATTTAATACTCGGGTAATTTAAGTTGTCAATAATTAAGATAAATTGAAACAGATGACAATCGATTCTCTGCAGAAAAATATTGTATTTCATAATTTTTTATGTACTTGCAATGTATCCTGAAAAAAACTTGCCTATGTGAGTTACTTGCTAAAAATAATATATTTTTGTTATAAAAAAAAACACTTTGTTTTGTTGTCATAAAAATATTGTCATTTTCTTCTACACAATAAATATTAATGTGAATATGACATGGATGAAAGATTTAGCTTCAAAATGTTACAGCTCATCGTTTTAGTTTTATTTTAATACTAATTATGATTTAGGTTCTTAAAATGCAATATTTGCTTAAACGAAATAATTTCCAAAGACGATATACGTATAACCTGTACAAAGTCAAAAATTATTTAATCAAAATAAATTTTATATTTAAAATAATGTAGATACGACACTCATATAATAGTTATTAGACAGTCAGAATATATGATTTTAGTTTTTTTATAACGATTTTTTTTAATTCTTTTCTCTATTCTTCTATCTATTAATCTAGCCATGCATTGTTTACCAATATAATTACAGACAACGAAATTAATAATCAGAATTAATGAGACAATAGTACATTTTGATGCAAGTGTAGAAAGTTTGTCATTGCACTCGTGGCGAAATTGCAGCCCCAGTCGACGGCGACATCTAAATGGAACCGAAGTGGAATGACAAACTGCTTACGCATATCTAATGTCAATTTTCATCATGACAAGAGAACATAAAATAAAATGAGTGTTAGTATCTCAAAATAATATTTTTACAAGATTTTGTTTTTTAATCTTATGCTTACTTCATGTTTCAAGGAAGGATGCAAAGGTCCTTCCGTAAACAGGGTATCGAATTTAGTTCACTTTAATTTTCAATTTTAGCCACGGTTCGGTATGAATTTTGGACAATATTGTAAAAAAATATCGCCCTTATTCGTAAACTAATTTTTTTGGCTTCTATACCAATCTGCTCGATCTTAAACTGACACAGCACAAAATACAAAGTTTTTTAATAAAAATGTAATAAATAGTTGCCGCATGAAGTACTCAATAGGTTAAGTTTAAGCTTTAATGAAAATTCGTTCATGAATAAGGGCTTGTAAATATTTGTATGGATTTAAAATCATAAGTTTCTTTGGTTTAATTTAGGATAAGGTTTTAGTATAATATTTGCTGTGCATATTGCCGTTTATGGATAAGATCCAATCAAGACTTTTATTGTGAAATTTCCTAAAATAAAAAAGGATCGTTGTGTATTCGTTGTTTTTATTTTATTCCTACTTTGATGACGTACTGAGACGTGACGCTCACTTTGGGCCTAATAAGAAGGCTCAAGGTTACTCAAACGGCAATGGATGGGGCAGGGCTATGCTCGGAGTTTCTTGGCATTTTTTTCCGGCTGAAAAACAACAGTTTCTTCTACATAGTGATGTAGGTTTCCTATTTTAACTTGTTGAGTCCTACCGTAGATATAGCTGTCATAAACACAATGAGCACCTCTTATACCTCTTATACTTATCGTCTCAAGCCTCTGCACAAGGCTGGGGACCGAAACTGTGTCAAAAGCTTTGTTTAAATCTAGGAATATTGTCATGCATTTATATCCTTCGTCTACTTTGTCTGTCTAATACGTGCTGTGTTGAGCATCCTTGTCTAAATCCATATTGAAAATCCGAAAGTATGCTGCATTTATTCAGGTAGCTAATTAAGTCTTCTATTTATCAACTTTTCTATAATTTTTGAAATTGCAGGCAAGAACGATATGGGTCGGTTGTGTTGACATAACTCGTGTCTCCCGCCTTGTGCACGGAGGTAATTATGGAACGCTTTAGAGCTTCCGGAAATATTCCCGACTCGAAACAAAAATTGGCCAGTTGACATATAATAGGAACTACGAAATCCCGAACTAGATAATCTGAAAAAAATTATAGGTATATTGGCCCATCCAGATGCAGTTCCCGAATAAAAGGCCATGAGTATGCAGTCCACTTCTGCTGGATCAGTCTCCATCAACACAAAAGAGGTGTTCTGTGATCGAGAATTGGAACTCATGACTAAACTAGAACGAATCCCAGCCAGAGGCATTACTTTCCTCTGCTTGTGTTATTCCAATTGTAACAAAATTTGATTAACACCGTATAAACAATCGAGAGGATGTGGTGTGATTTGCAAGACGAAGATTGACAAGACGTGAATTAGATGATTTGGGTTTTTTAAACTCAGTTATGTTATTAATATTTTGCCAAAGCTTTTTGGATTTTTTATAGAACCTGCAATTTGCTTTTTACGAAAGCGCTTATAGGTTACTCTTATTATAATATTACATGGATCCTTCCTCGCCTGCAACTGCATTCTATTTCTAAGCCTGATACATCTCAGGGCCCCTGTTCATATGCAGTACTTCAAAGTACGCTTGGAGCTTGCGACTATTTTAATTCTAGTGTTAAAAAGGATAGACTGTGTTGTTCAAATAAACCACGGGAGGTGGCGACTGCGTACTGAAAGACGCTGATGCTGGTGAAGGTTGTGGGAAACCGCTGGATGAGACCGGTCATTGTTGTGATCCTTGGGAGAGGCCATGTCCAGCAATGGAAGGCTACTGGCAGTAATGATGATGATGACATTTTTACCGGACTGCGAAGGGTAATAATTACTGTTCTAATGTCCTTGCTCTGGATCTATTTGTGACTTAATACCACAATAATGACTAGCCCAGTTATACATATTTATTGAAGCTTAAACCCACAAGGTCCCACGTAATCCTTTTGGGCTTATACCTTGACGGAAGTAACAAGTTATTGGCGCAAATATACGAAGGTTTAATGGGATATTAATATAGTTGCCAAACGTTTGAAATAGATAGTCTGCGAGATGAAGTTAATTTATTAATCAAACCTCTTCTAATAACGTTGCCTAAAGTTTAATATCAATGACTTGCTTCGCCCGCGTGGAATTCGGCAATTGCCGACGTGTGCGTTACCCCCGCAAAATGTCCAAAATAGTCATTTAAACGTTATATATCATAGTTGTTGTCCACGGCTTCGCCCGCGCGTAAGTGTAAAGGCGGAAACATACTTACGTGTCGTGGCGTGTCGTGACGCGCCAGAAGCAAATCGGTTTCATACATTTAATATGGTAAGGGACATATTTGCATTGCATTTTTTTTTTTACATTAGATTGTTAGTGACCTAAATGGATTGAACCAGAGTTTATTTTATGCATTTCTTCCAGTCATAAAGTCACGCCTTCCGATATAGCTAATGGTGTAGATGGGCTAGCTTAATTTTTTTTTTTAATTCAAAAATTCTCAGATTATGTCCAGGAAAACTATATTAATATTTAATTATACCAGCACCTCTTTGTAAAAGACTTAAGTTTACGAAACAGTTCTTACTTAAATCAATGCCAGCCATAGCCTAGGGGAGGATATTGAGACATTGTACCATATTTTAAATAGAATTATTGAAATTGAGCTCAAAATGAAAATCCAATCTGGTGCCAAAGAAAATTTCTTATTTTGTTATCAGCGACCCGGAACACCACGTAAAACTACACCCATGAAGAAAAAACAGCAAATATTCCTCGGCGCCACTTTGGATTTTCATTTTGATCTCATTTTCGTAATTAGCGACTTCAAAATCCACAAAAAAGACACCCATGAAGAAAAAACTGAAAGTTTTCCTCTGCGACATCTTGGATTTCCATTTTCATCGTCAGCGACCCCGTCGCGCAAATATAAGTCGTGCATGTCCATGCGTGCAAATGTCCGTTCACGACGTCGTGTGTGAACGGACGGCAAGTCCGTTTGCCCAAGTGAACCCAGAAGTTAATGTATATGAAGATTTTTAAGCGTGTTTGTCCATACAAACGAGCTAATTATTAAAAAAAAAATTGCCACTAATCGAATCGAATCGAATCGAATTTAGAAAAGCCTTTCTTAGTGGATACCTAATGTTCACAAAGAACATACCCAACAAAATTCAGGTCTCTAGGACCAGCGGCTTAGTATATTTTAAGCTATGTTTCAAGAAAATCTGCTAAGCTGTTTGAAGATTATCCATCCCTATTCTAGTTTATGAAGAGATTTTAACAACTTTCACACGTCAGATCGATTCAAAATTAAAAATCCTGTCACTTACCAATGATATAACAAAAGTATGATCACCTTGACCTCATGCGAAAGTATCACCAGGATCATGCCGGATACTCAACCCACTCATACGGCCCATACGATGCGTCTTGACGAGCACATGCTAAAACAAGCTATTATGATCAAATTCTACAGGCATACTGTAAATGACAACAGACATTTTAAAATAATGAAGTTCAAGAAAAAAAATAAAGAAAACCGCCGAGATAAAAAAAACCCTTAAAAAGGTTTTATTTTTAATTTATATTTTTTTAATTTCTTTACACTACCACTTACCATTATTATTTTTGGCGAAAATGTAGTTGAGACATATTCACATACATGGAACTCATATTTTTTTCTTTATTGTATTTGCTTTGCGGAAAAAGAGCGTCAACAATATCAGAATCATTATCTGGACTTAGTTACAAAAGATGTAAATTATATTTTAAAAGTCAGCCGCTATAGTAAGAATCGCTTCCTCCTATGTCTTAAAACCGACTCTAAGCCCAACCTCATTATCATTAATACCTTTGTCTTTGTGAAATTTGAACTTGAAAGGGTTCAGAATACCTACGACTTGTAAGTACTTACTTGTCCTTTTCGACAAATTTTCGGTGAGGTCTTTATAAAAATATTCCTTTGGAAATGGGAAGCGAGACTTCGAAAATGGCGAAGTCTCCTTTCTTTTCACTTTTTAATGTTGGACTAAACGAAGTTCAGGAAAACTAGGAGAGAATTTAGAACAGTAAGAAACTTCGTTCCTCCAATAATCGTCTTCTACGTTGTCCTTCTCACCGCTCTGGTTTTCTCAAGTCTTCTTTCTTTGTCCAGGCTGTCTTCCTTTGGAATGAGCTCCCTCTGAACATCAGGTTGGCCAACAGTCGGTTCACATTTAAAGTTAATGCTCGCGAACACTTACTTAAGAAGCTGGCAGATTCATCTCATAATTAAATTGTTGTTAGTTTGTCTCTTTCTTTACTTATTGTATATTTATATATATATATTGTATGTATGTATCGTTATATTTTATATAAAAATGTTCTCTTACCATTTGTTATGCTGCACCTACTATGTTTTCTCTCTGCATCACCCTAAGGTAGACTGGTAGAAAATGCCTAAGGCATTAAGTCCGCCTTTGTATAGTGTTTTTATACGTGTGCATAAAGTTTTAATAAATAAATAAATTTCGAAAAAATCGATTCGATTACTTGATAGAATTGTACGTGAACCTTTATACATAATTTTTCTGAAAAATGGCAGAGGTGAATAAGATTGAATTGATGATCATGATAGGTTGTCTTATGTGACTCTAATAATTGTAAGTAATTAGTTGTTAAACGAGTATGAATGCAAATGGGTTTAAAAGTAAAGGAAGACCAAAAAAACGATGGATGGACTGTGTGACGGATGATATGGCCAGAGAGGAGAGAGAGAATAGATGACGATGACGAGTATGGAAGAAGAAGACCATAAATTAATTAGGATATGAGAATGATGATGAATTAGTTGTTACCTTACCGTTAATTTAAATTAATAAATGGCTTTAATATACCTACGTAATCTACTATTAAGTTATCTAATGGTGCTCTAGTAAAATACAAAAAGGTTTTATAAACTAAGTTTCAGAGTGTAGAAGAGGCAAAAACGGATTCCGTGACATAAAACATAATTTATCACAAAATGCCAAAAAGAAAACTTTTGATCGAGATTATTCGGAAACGTTTTCCCCGTAGAAATCAAACGACACATCAATCTTTTAACACGTCCAAACAACGATTCAATCCGAGATTTTTTCGTACAAAATTAAATCATAACAAAATTCGCATGAGCGATCCATCAAACGGTAACTGGGCCAGAAATAGAAAACATTTTCGGATGCATTAGACCATTCCCACGAGTTTCGGACTTTCCATTGAATAATAGATACCTACGCCTCTCCCCCGAACGAATTATCCGGCTAAATTATTGAGCAAGCCACCTCTGACCGAAGCCGTACGTATAAATCGACTTATTATCGGGCTATAGCTCATGTGGAGTCAAAATGGAAGTTTCCTCAGCACGCTTTGACGCCTAGAAGTAATTTCGGCTTGAATGATTGATCGTGCAGTCAACGCCAGGGTAAACAGATAGTCTTTTATGCTCCACTGAATTAAATATAAGCTTGGTTTATGCTCTGCTAACATATTTTTCGTGTTCAACGTTACGGTAAATTTGGTACTCATTTGTTACATGTTATATTTAGGAATTATTCAAAGAGTTATAAATTGTAAGCGGGGAAATCTAAAGCCCAAATACACAATGCGTTACTGTAGAAATCTTTCTCAATGGTTAAATATTCTCAACACTAAAATTATTGCTAGTATTTAGTCCACTACCGTAGAGCTTTTTTTTTTTTAAGGATGGGAAATCATTAAATGACTTCTCCCGCTCTGGGCGGAGTGGCAGAGGGAGTGTCAGACTTGTACTGACTAAAACCCATCCATGTTCCTTCTTCGCCCTTTGTGTTCCAAGGCCACGGTATCTCTTTCGAACAGTCCCGCAACCCTGGCAGGCATCGGTCCTCTCGGACCCCTTCCGGTTTGCTGACATCTCCTTGAGGCGCGTGGAACACGAACGCGCCGTCGGCACGGCCTGTCGTCATGAGACGGACGGACGGTGAGCTACTACCGTAGAGCTCGTGTCTAAATAATAACAGCTTCTTGGGTCAAAAGGTCAATATGCACTTTCCTAGGTTGCTTGGTCCGTGTAATGGTTAACCACCCATTACATACAAAGTTTCCTCCATGCATCGGAAAGCATGTTAAGCCTTTGACCCATGTATTGCTGTCATTTGTAGATCTTTGAAACTCGTAGCAGGTAGTCAGTAGCATGAAAGACTGACAACCAGTCTTGCCAAAGAGGACCGTATTGCACAGTACCTACTAACTAGGTTGTGGAGGTCAGATAGGCAGTCGGTTATACTGGAAGCTGACCATAACAGGTTGGGAAAAGGCTAAGCGGATGAATTTTAGTCCACCACCCAAATCATGATTTTCAGAATCAACAAAAAGGATCAAAATAATAATATGTCCTATCCAAGCTAAGATAGTGGAAACCGGCCAAAGAGCAAGTTCTAAAAGAAGAAAGAAAGAAAGAAAAAATCAATGTTGCAGGGACATGACGTGCCTATACAAAAAGAGAAAAATAAAATAAAACAATAAGGATGCAAAGCAAGAAAGAAAATTAAACGTACAAACAGGACGGAATAAAAAAAGTTTACTGTTTGCACTCCTGACTGCGACAAGCAGGGCCACTCAGCATGATGCTGTGCCATGGGAGGACCCATAGCACAAGAACAAGTTCTAAAAAAAACAAACAGAAGAGATTAAAAATATAATTGGCCGTAAATGATAGTAAACAGTTGTACGCCGATAGCCACTACAGTCTACCAATGCACACCTTTGCCTTTGGAGAATCGCAAAAGTAAAAGTAAAATTCTATTGAATCTTTTATTTTATAAAAATAGCAGCCATCTCATGTAAGACAACCCAATATTACTCTTTACCCAACTGCGGAATCGAGCCGAATAATAAAACTATAAATGATATAAAGGAAGCTCAAAGAATTTGCACGCAATTGTAAACCCAATAAATTAATGTCCACAGAGGTATAGAAAACTGCAAGAAAGAAGAAAATAATGTCGATTTATTATTATTTCTTTGCTTGCAGAAGCGTCTTTTAAAATGGTGGTCTTCATTCTCGTTTAACCTTAGTTTCATAAAGGAAAATGAGAGTATACATAGTTTACCAGTTAATGTTTGTAACTGGGTAACAACACTATGAATCCACGAATCTATAAGGTGGGCCAACCCGAATGTACTTCGTCTTGTTTATGTTTTATTTATTTATTTAAACTTCACGTACAAAGGTGGTACGTGAAGGACCACCTATGTACGTGGTACGTCATATCCGTATTCGTAGATGATACGGATTAAAATTCTGAAGAAAACATATTGCATAATATTTTCGACTTTGCTCTACATATTTCGGCCATCTGATACACGTTTACGTGCACTTTACTGCATCCAATTAAATTGCAAAGACAAAGGCAATAGAGTTTGAATTGATTTAACGAGTAAAACAAATCTACAAAAAAAACCTGGAATGACTGGGTAATCTATAGTTGTTACCTAGATTACCTAGTTTAATTAATTAAATTGACGCAAAACAACCAATCAAACCTTACCAATAAGAGTAAAGATATGTATTACAGACTACACAGTAATGGATATAATTCCATTGAAGCAAAAATTCATTTCAGCCAATATTATGCAATATTAGTATTGCTCATTAGCCTGTAGCGACCACAAAAAGCAACATACTACAATAAGTACTACAGCGCCATCTATGATGCGACGGAGGAACTAACATCAATTTCCTACAAGTCGCAAGTAAAGTTTACATCGACTTTAGTATATATAGAGAAACCCGATAACAACTATCGGGCAGTTGCCCGCCAGACATAACACCTGTCTGGCCGGAGGATCCTCCCTTTTCTAAGGAGTATCGAGGAACTTTACACCCTGTTTCTCATACCTCTAAACTGGTGACCCCGAAATGGACGTCAGCGCAGCCTTCGAGCAACGTGACGTCATCAACATCACTTCCTCCAGCTTTCGAACAGCGAGTCTCACAGCCAGCCAGCTTCAAATGGGTATTCCTGACCACCAGCAGAAGTTGGCCCACTACACATCCTAGAACTTTTGCAATATCCATTGCTTGCTAACTCATTTAGCTAACACAGTGATGAATCTTCTAATTACAAATGCAGCAATGGACGTATTTCATTAGCCAACAACCAATGCCCGCCGGAATGACTATGAATCATTTGTGTTATATAGGTATGGGATCAAACTAAATACATTAGGTTCATAAATCGTTCCATAAAGCTACGTCAGCATAATAATGCGATTTTGTTTTGCTGTTTAGTGAGTTTCAATGGTTATCGAGTGTGTATTATCAGGACTTATGGGATATTTCAGAATAGTACAGCATGCGTCACTTCCCTATGCTTAAAACCCGAATGAAGTTGTTTAAAAATCGACCGCATCGTTAAGATAAACGTATAAATTATCTCCTCAACTTACATCGAATCCAAGACACGCAATTTCGATTTTTCAGACTCATAGGAATCTGTAATCAGCGTATTGTATAATTATAATCAGCTTCGGTGACGGAAAACATCGTGAGGAAACGAGCATGCCTGAGAGTTATTTCTCGAGGGCTTGTAAAGTCTAGTCAGCGGCTCATGAGCGGCATAGAACTCTGACACCAGGTTAGTGCCTTACCTCACGATAAAGAAGAAGAAGAAGATATCACATCAACCAAAGTCGTCCCCCATTCTTTAAAAAAGACCTTACTGCAACACACACTTATGAGTATTGTAACGGCGCGGCATAGGCATTGTATTAGGTTCAAGACCACCTAGGAAGCAGCAGTCACCGTGATTACGGCGCGGTCGCCTCTCCTGCTGCAAGCCTTGCAACGATTGTTTGACGACGACGAAGCAATGAGCCGAGACGACGCTGATCCTGTACAGGGTTTATAAATACAGATTGACCTTTATATGTATTTCCTTTATTAATTTTTTCACCATGTTGGTTTTTTTTTCTAAACGACCATTATTTTTTATGTTACAAAAATTATTCACAAACTACAAATATAAATAAAATAATAATAAAACATGTATAAGTATCAAAATTATAGGCCGTCAAAAAAATCATCCACATTGCTGTCAACAGGAAAAGTGCCCAGAAGGCTGGCCGCATTGCCACGTTGGATGGCAATGCTGATTCTTTGATATCAGTATTGTATCTCACACATTCCTAAGCAAAGTGACATAATCAACATATGATTATGTCACTGTGCACTGAAAGTTCCTTGGGCCCATTCAGAGGACTTCTTAATTTTATACTGTACAATTATACAAATAATATGTTAATAGTAGAAACATCCTCATGGATTCCCTCCCTTTGAGGCTAGCAGATTTTTATTTCGGATTCTAACCGACTAAAAATCGACTGTTCCTACTACTCACAACAGGCGAGTTGTGGCCAACTATTCAGTATAAAAATATTGGGCCTACCTCCATAAAACCCCTCCTTTTTTTTACGGATGGGATATCATCAAATGACTTCTCCCGCTGTGGGCGGAGCGGGAGGGAGTGTCAGACTTGTACTGACTAAAACCCATCCATGTTCCTTCTTCGCCCTTTGTGTTCCAGGACGCGGTATCTCTCCTTGAGTCCTATTTTACTGTAAATAACAAATATTTGAGCAATCATGTAAAAAAGTAAGATATTCAAAACACAATCAACTTCCAACACACTCTACGCACTCCATCTTTCCTATATCCGATAACAAAGTAGTTTATGAATGAAAAATATTTCATATCTAAGTGCGATACTTCTCTCACTTGTGATTCAGAGTCAGTCAGTTCTACGTGAGAGGGGCTTACGCACTCACCTGGACATAGATATAGGGAAACTAGATCGGCTGAACTTTAAGCACAGTGAGCTTAGCTATTGACCTGAATTAGACATGGATTGAATGTGTTTAGGTTATGCGTTCATTGATAATGTTTTGGGGAATATTATGTTACATACATAACATTCTCTGGAATACTGTTTAGTAATTAGTTGACGAACACTGGTATGCAAATATCTCTCGATTGACACTAGAAACGGGACTTATAACCTGTTTACTTTTTGTTTTCAGTTCCTGTTATTTCAGCGCTGTTGCAAAGGCCATCCATGATCACGGATAAACATGGCATGTCAAAGTATTGAGCTCACAATAATTCTTAGTCACGGAAGATAAGTATCACAGTGTAGGCGTATGCATTCTAAGTAATCATACGACTACCTGCATCCAGTACTCAATAAGGACATTTCCAAACCATCACTGATCTATACATCTTCTATACATCTATACAATCTATACATCTGTACAAATAAATAAAATTGAAGTGTCTGTTTGTAAAATAAAAATAACCGCTATTTACTACATGCATATGAATGTATCTACGGTACATATACCAAAATTATTTTTTTACTATTTTTGTCTGTCCGTCTGTCTGTTTGTTCCGGCTAATCTCTGAAACGGCTAGACCAATTTTGACGGGACTTTCACTGGCAGATAGCTGATGTAATAAGAAGTAACTTAAATTACACGCGAACGAAGTCGCGGGCACAGCTAGTTAATCATAATTATCAACAATCTATTTAAAAAACTCCCGACCCATCCAGTAAAATATCTCCAAGTGAGCCGTCTCATTTGTTTTGCACGACGCACGTAATAACGCGATCAAAACGTATGAGAATTTTGACAGCGACGCGTGATGTGAAAGCTTAAACTGTAAGGGAGAATTTATTTGGAGTTTTGGAGTGAATCGTCAGCGCTGGAACACTTCTTGAGATCTTTGAGGAACGTTTGACCTTGACGTGTCATCTGTGGCAGTTATTGAGGAAGTGGGATATTATTTCGGGGCGACATTTTTTTAAAGACTGATATTAGGAGGTGTTTTAGAATTGAGAATGTTTTATTTTGATGATTTCTTTTGAGGAAAGTTTATTCAAACAGCTGAAGGATTGAGTGAAAGGTTTTAAGGCTAGAAAAGGATCATATGCATACTAATTGCTGATTGATACTGACTCGTACTTAAATGATTCTATCATTCTCTTACCAAGAAGCAACAAGAAGGTCTTCTTCCATATTTATCTATTATTCTTCGTCTCAGCAAGTACACAGTGGGGCCAGAAGACAGGTGTAGTCGTCGAGAGAGGCCTAGAAAACGCTGGCGTGAAGACCTACAGGTGTTTGAGACATTGGCTAAAGATAACCGCACGGAGAGAAGAGTCGAAGGCTATGGGGGAGATCTTTGCCTAGAAGTGTGACATTAGAAGCTAAAAAGTGATATTTGTGTTTTCAAGCGAAATTCAAAAGGCTCGCAGAAAATTAGACATTTTATTTCAGCACTCGTGTTTATTTTTAATTCCTCCCTAGTTACAAATTCAAATGAGTGAGTAGGTAGGTCTTTCACAGCGTAACTTTTAAACCTACATTGTAAAACCTATGTCAGTGGCTTTTCGTGGCTAATAACATTACCCAAATACTAATTCATATTATGCGAGTCCTGTGAGGACTTTAAAATAACAATAATTAGAACTCTTTGAAGTGGTCACAGTTCTGGTCAGGGATTTTGGACTAAAACGCTAATTTATTTAATTAGTCTTTGTGGAAATAGCTTATTACTAAGTCCTAGTGCTCTGTGCAGCACTAGGACGTGCGAAAGTTTTTATGGATGGGTGTTTGTTACTAAATCACACCAGAACATCTGAACGGATCTGAATGAAACTTGGCCCAGAGGTACATTATAGTCTGGAATGCCCACGTGCAATTCAGTGGAATCCCGTGGGCAGCCAATTCCCAAACTCCAAGCGGGCGAAGCAACGTGCACATTTTTTTATAGTTATTCACTTTTTTCACAATAACACAACAGCCGTATGAAATACGCGCGCGCGTGCCCCTGAACGCTATCAGCTGTTAGACCCGTGATGCCGTTCTGTCTCATTACTGTCGTACCGTGCCACAGTGGGTAGGCAGAGCACCCGCACGGCTCGCAACCCCGAATTTCATGTGGCTGTTGTGTTATTGTGATACAAGAGAATGCGTAAAAAAATGTTTCGTTTTGGGAAAGTTGCTTGTTATCATGAGAACAATCACGTGTTTAAGTATCGGTCACTAATTACCAGTCACTCTATACAAGGTGTTGTTTTGCAATCTCGTCAAATTTCAGGAGGTGGTCAGAAAAGACATAAATAATCAATTAAAATTACGGTACGTAGTTAATTATTAATAAACGCGGATTTTTTTGGTTGTTTAAGTTTATCAATATTTCAGAATAACCCCCTTACCGTGGTTCCGAATAAACCATTGAGATTGTTTGTATGGCTGTAAGCGAGGTTATAGGGCGAGAACCAGACGAGCCGCGTTTAAAACACGGGTGGTTCACACTTACCGATTTCCGTAAATAAGAAAAAAAAAAAAATTACCTACCCATTTTATTATTGATTCGGAACGAGAATCATTAGCATAGTTACCTCCTTAAATTTGACGAGGATGGAAAACAACACCTTGTATATAAAACGTAAAATAGTCCGTTATATACTCCTGGCCGTTATCACGGCGCACTGTCAATCCAACGTAGATTTTCTTCTAATCATAGCCCGAAACAACGACAATCCGAGACGACCACAGAGATCAGGAGCAGAACTACGGTGTTTGCCTGTAATAGGGGATAATCCTATTTTTTTTTCTTTGTCCGTCGGGTAGTTTATTGAAAAGTATTGGACACGTATTTTTTCTTTTTTCACGAGGTCATAAAATTACGAAGATATATTGAGTTGAAATGGCGCATGACGTCACATGTAGGTAAGTTTTATACCCACTTGTGACGTAGTAAGCCCCCACTCTCCAACTTTAATGAGTTCTAACTAAGTAATTTTTTGATATTTTGATAAAACAAAAAATACGTGTCTAATATTTTTGTATTATTACCTGTCTGACGGACAAAATAGAATGTCGTTTTCTTTACCCAGTCCGATCCCCTATTGGTTGTGCAGTTAGATTTAAGCCTCAATTACTTATATGTTCTTATCTTTGTAATATCTGTAACAACTGTTGGTGAACCTGAAATAAATAAATAAATAAACTAACGTATATTTCGAACCTTATAAATTAACTATGGAGAAACGTGTGGTAAAACGGGAGGTTTTGCTTAGTGTTTTTAGAGCATGATTTTATTTTTGATTTGTTCCGTAATTTTTTTTTAACATAAATAGGACTGTATACGGATCATGTTATCTGAAAAAAAAAAAAAAAAAATTTAGTAACCAGCGAACATTAGGCATTGTTTGGCTTGAAGATGGACATTATGAAATGTTTGGTGCAATTCATAAATATTAGGCAGATGTGCTTTATCAATTTGTCTTGCCAACACAAAAAGTCTCTCCAATGATTGCCAACATTTGGCTAGTGCCTGCTGGCACATAAGAAGATTAGTTCTAAATGTAAAAAGCCATGATATATTAGCCAGAATATGTCAATTTACTGTAATCTGACTTAAACGAAACAATTTAACTTTTTGCATCTAGAAAAAAACCATATTCAAAATATTTACAATGATTTTCTGTGGCTTTGATTCTGTATGTACCAACTAACATTAGTTTTTATAAGATTTTTTGTATTACTAATAGTATATGGACTAAGTCTGAAATAAATGTCTTATTATTATTATAAAGCAAACCTATTGCCATCAACCGAACCCAAATCAAGACTCAGTGGCTGCTACTGAAAAATTACTGATGTGAAAATCCAAAACGACTATGCCCGGCCTTGAAATCGAACTCAGGACCTCAAGCTTCATCAGTCACAATGGTGACCGCTAAAACATAGAGGCAGTACATAATATATATCGTGTAAAGTTATGAGCTTAAAACGAAAACACTCAATAAAAGGTGGTACTATTGACATTTGCAGTGACACAGTTGGATTAGCACCCTGACATCACTAACCCCTTTCTAAAGGTCGCTGTGAATAGGGAGCAACATTTATGTAGCCTAGTCCTTATTTACGACGAGTATTAAACGGATTATTAAGACACGCAAATTGATGGGCTTATATTTTGCTGGATTACGTTAATTGCTTCAATATTTATCCATTATTACGCCGAATTTCTGACAGAATTTTATCATAATCTAAACGTAATATCGCGCCTGTTATCTTCTAAGTGCTAGGTAGAGGTGTGACTACAGTACTTCCACATTTCACAAGTTATGTTTCAGTACAATACAGGGCCAGCATCATGTCAGTGATTCTGAAAGGCTGTAGCTGTTCTAATTGAAGCCCAATCATAGTTTGCCCTATCTGGGGATCGTAAAAAAAATCGTATGCCTAGCAGTAGAGCTTTCGACCACTTGAGGCAGTTGCCAGAATTTCTGACAAAATACGGCAATTTCAGTTTAATAACCTGAAGAAGCGTTGAGTTGTCATCTCGAGGTGACAATTGTATAAACCTTTTTTTTATGGATGGGAAATCATCAAATGACTTCTCCCGCTCTGGGCGGAGCGGGAGGGAGTGTCAGACTTGTACTGACTAAAACCCATCCATGTTCCTTCTTCGCTCTTTGTGTTCCAGGGCCACGGTATCTCTTTCGAACAGTCCCGCGACCCTGGCAGGCATCGGCCCTCTCGGACGCCTTCCTGTTGGTGACATCTCCTTGCAGCGCGCGTGGAACACGTACGCGCCGTCGACGATGACGGCCTGTCGTCATGAGACGGACGGACGGTGAGCTAGCATTACTCACCGTCCACAGAACCACGCCTATGGTGGCCGGGGGCCGATGGGTGGCCCCCGACGCCCGGGGCAAATTGTAAAAATTGTATAAACTAAAGTAAAAGTAAAGTAACCTGAAGTTCGGTTGTTTTATCGTATTTCGGTCAAGAATTAAACCTACGTATTTTCTTTAAGAGACACAATAGGGGATAATCCAATTTTTTTTTCTTTGTCCGTCGGGTAGTTTATTGAAAAGTATTGGACACGTATTTTTTTTTTTCACGTTGTCAAAAGATTACGGAGATATATTGAGTTGAAATAGCGCATGACGTCACATGTAGGTAAGTTTTATACCTACTTGTGACGTAGTAAGCCCCCACTCTCCAACTTTAATGAGTTTTAACTAAGTAATTTTTTGATATTTTGATAAAACAAAAAATACGTGTCTAATATTTTTGTATTACCTGTCTGACGGACAAAATAGAATGTCGTTTTCTTTACCCAGTCCGGTCCCCTATTGCAGATACTAACTACTATTGAAGAACAACAATTCCAGGAAATTGACAATGAATACAAATAATATTGTTCCTAAGTAGTTGTATCAGTATACAAACACACAATTCAAGTTTACTTTGAAAGCAAGAAAGGAATTGACATTTCCCAGAAGTAGAGGGTTGTGTATTATTTATTCAAAGGATTTATTGATGGAAAATGGATGGACCCAAGTATATCTTAAATATTTGTAAAGGTAAGATGGCAGATAGTTTAGCTAACATTTTTGTGTAATTTTCTTCTGTCCAACGTCTACAATGGTTAATAGAGGTAGTATGGTGGTTACTGTAACACCAGGTTAGGCATTAAGAGGGAACTCAGAACTCTAGTCCCGAGGAATTTGAAGAATAGGTATTTGAAGAAACTATTGCAGTCGCGCTGTGCCCGACCGTTTTGTAATCCGCTGTTTTCTTCTTCAAAACTTAACTGATCTAAATAATACTTATATGATTTAGAGGAAAGGTATATCTATGCTTCCATTATTTTCTTTTTTGTTAAAAACTTATCTTATTTAACTGATAGTCGTCTGAACATGGCCGTAAAAAGGGATTTTTTTCGGGTTTTTGGATTATCATAATTCTTTTAGTGATTATGTTTTGAAAAAAAAGGAAATGATAGGGGCATGTATTAATAGGATTTAGATTTTTTGTAAAAATATCATTGCTCTAGAAGTCTAGACGCATTATCCACGAAGAAAACAGCGGAATACGTTTGTATGGAGAAAGACCCACTAGAGTCCCCTCTTAACCACTCGCCAAAGAATGATCAGCAGCATGTCAGTAGGGACCATTCCTGGCTGTCATTTGAAGACGTTTTATAGTTGGTACGGATAGTCAGAAGCCCGCAACTGTAAGTAAGTGATCAAGAGGTTTTGTATAACAAAGTAACTGGACTTTACTGCCTCGTTGTCAAGTGGTGGCAAGGTCCACTGCTGAGCATGAGGTCCTTGGTGCGATTCCCGGGTTGGGCAAAGTTCTATTGGGTTTCGACATTACGCATTCTCAGTAGCAGCCACTGAGTCTGTATTTGTGCCTAGTTGATGGCAATACGGTGAAGGAAAACATCGTGAGGAAACCGGCATGAACTAGAACAAAAAATTCGAAGACATGTGACATCTACCAACCCGCACTGGGCCCGCGTGGTGGATTACAGCCCACTCCCTCTCATAGAGAGGAGGCCTGTGTCCCAGCAGTGGGAAATTTATAGGCTGATGATGATGATGATGGCAAAAGGCTCGCCCCCTATCACATGGGATTTAAACAAACCTGTCGAAATTTGAGTATACTATAAGTTACACCTCCGCCGCGTGATGTAAGAACCCAGGTAGAAAAAACAAGCATATAGATATTACAAAATGAAGACAATAAGGAGAATTCGCTTGCTTTGCGAACTTACTCAAATAAAAACGTAAAGGCACAAGCGATGGGTAGTCTCCATACGTTCAAAGCGTTGAAATGCTCGCAGTCAACGAACTGTGTAAACTTCTTTGATCCGCGACGCTATAGTTCGTGAGTTTAGTGTTCTTTCATATTTGTTCTTGCTTTTAGTTGTTTTGTATTGACGGATTTCGAAGATGAAAGTCTGTTTAATAGAATATCTTAACATAAATATACGAAGAAGTTTAATACTAGGTTTTTGAGGACAGGGAAGCGTTAATAGTTTTGGGGAAATAAATTTATTTTTTTACTATAACCTACGTCATGGTTTTCACCATACACTAGGTTACTTCATAGGATACCTTTTATCCCGGAAATACCGTAGGATAATTTCCGACCTTCATGCTAACGAAGTTGCAGGCAGAAGTAAGTAGAACATAGTTTAAATAAGTTAAAGGTATCGGTGAATTCAAATTAATAGTAACTTCACAAAACCCTTATCACTACATACATGAAATTCTAAAACCTAGAGCACTAACAATAAAGTCTTTCTTTATTAGACAAAAACACTGGTTTCCGTAATGAGTTTCTGCTACTACCGTTATACAGTCACAAAGACAAAAAACAAAAATGAATGAATAAAAATTCTAAAGCCCACAACACATTACCATAAATGTCAGTAAATAATTAAATTTACGCTCTAAAAATGTAATTTACTTGGCACAGGTGACAGAGTACGCAACAAAACCCCGTCAACGCAACACTTGTACACAAAATTATTCACTCCGCTCACTTCATTCGTTCATTCGTTCCCCCTGACGTACAAATTGTATTCGTAAGCTTAAATTATTGCGTTACGGGCGTTCCGAATACGAAATTATAATTGTGTGCTTACTGGCACCTTACTCACACTGGCTGCGTGTTTTAAACACCCTGTATACGAAAATGTGAATATGGACGCCTTGAAGAATTACGAAGTATTTGCGTGAAATGTTGAAGAGATTTCATACTAGACTAACAGCTAAAATGAGCATTTGTATGAATAGAAGCAAAAGAAAAAGGTCTAAACACTAAAAAGCGTTTCTTTATTTCAGAGCCTTATTTTAAGATTAGGATTAAAACAGAAGGTCCTGATTTTGAACAACAGCTATCTGGCGGATAGTTGAAATAAGCTAAAGTTTCACTCATTATCATGTGCCTAGCTTTTTCCCAAACTATCTTGGGGTTGGCTTCCAGTCTAACCGGATGCAGCTGAGTACCAGTATTTTACATGAAGCGACTGCCTATCTAACCTGCACAACCCAGTAACTGGGTAATACGATAACCTTCTTAGTAAGACTGGATGTCAGACTTTTGGCTTCGACTACTTGTTACGACTGTCAAAGATCTACAAAAATGACATCCGGGACCAACGGCTTCACGTGCTTTCCGAGGCACGGAGGAAACTCGGTACGTAATTATGGTCACCCATCCACGGACCAACCTCGGCAAGCACGGCTTAACCCTAAAGATCGACCCGCGCGGGTGTTATTATTTTGTCACGAGCTCCTCAAGCTAAAGTTTCACTATTTCTACTACATTTATTTTACACGATGTTCTGCACCAACACTATCAGTTACACTAAAAACGGGATAATATCTACTCTTATTCTTATTCATAACTAGCTGTACCCAGCATGCGTTGCAATGCACTTTTTACTACCCACCTACCCTATCCGACCTACCTACCCTATCCTACCTACCCTACCCGACGCTACCTACCTACCTACTCTACCCTACCCTACCTACCTACTCTACCCTACCCTACCCTACCCTTACTACCTACCTACCCTACCTACCTACCCTACCCTACCTACCTACCCTACCCTACCCTACCTACCTACCCTACCCTACCTACCTACCCTACCCTACCTACCTACCCTACCCACCTACCTACCCTACCCTACCTACCTACCCTACCTACCTACCTACCCTACCCTACCTACCTACCCTACCCTACCTACCTACCCTACCTAACCTACCCTACCTACCTACCCTACCCTACCTACCTACCCTACCCTACCTACCTACCCTATCCTACCTACCTACCCTACCCTACCCTACCCTACCGTATCCTATGTCCTTCTCCTGGCTCTAAACTACCTCCCTGCCAATTTTCAGCTAAATCGGTTCAGCCGTTCTTGAGTTATAAGTGAAGTAACTAACACGACTTTCTTTTATATATATAGATTGCACACAAAATTAAAGTAATACACTCTAATATATATGTACAACGGCGAGGGTAACCCAGAATTGGGTTTTCTTACCGCAAAACTTTATTCGATTACGAGATTTGCAAAAGAAGATGTACCATGTTTAAGAAATAGTACCTAAACATGGTAAATATGTAATTTTCAGTGCTAGTGACCATTTCAGTTTAAATTATTTTACATCGTCTAGATAAAACCACCATTGTGTACAAAATTACATTTTGTGTGTTTTCTGCACAAAATAGTTGAAATAAAACTGTCGCCTGTGTGAGACAGCCCTGCTCTGTGGCTTATTTGTGTGTAGCAGAAAATTGTCGAGTCTTTAGAACCCTATTTCTGTTTCTTATTGTAAACGGGGTCTTTTTTAGGTAGGTACCTATTAATATTTCGTGCTTTGATATATTAACTACAATATAGAAATGTTTTGCTTAACAGTGTTTGTATTTTTCATAGTGGTAACTTTATAATTGGAATAGGGGTTCAAATCAGTGTCATATGTATTTGATTCTACAAAAAGTTTGATGTCTTTTGGTAGAATCCGAATGTTTAGAAATATTTTTTGTTTCGTAATAACAAATCTGCTAACTAGTTAAAGGTATAATTTAGATTTCTATGGTTCAAATAGGTAATCTAGTTTATTAAGATGAAATGAAAATTTTAATAGTGTTATACTGACCTATGGTTTTCAAGGCGACTGATGACACTCTCACTAAGCGTAGGATGGTACGCTTAGTGACAATGTCATCAGTCGCAACAACCTTAGTAGTCTAAGGTTGTTGATTCAACTAATGTGGAGCGCTTGAAGCTGAATGATTGCAATGTTAGAGTGAATAGGTTTCTTCTAGGCAAGCGTGCTCCGCCCTAGGCCTCATCATCGCTTCACGTCAGGCGAGATGCAACCCAACGTAAGCTTTTTACATAAAAAAGACAACACCCATTTGATTGTAATATTATCCATGGAAATCGACTACGCAATAAGTTCGTCAATGTACACTGAATCCTGAGAACGAGTTCGTCTAATATGACTACACCAATAGCAGGAGCACTAAAAAAAGTTTAATTAAGAATGCTGCAGTGGCACAATCATATTCTGCTCACGATTTCAGCAAAATTTATAAATCACAGAGGCAACTTTATTACCGCGAACAAACAAAACTAAATAATAATTAAAATTCATCATATTAATGACAAAATTATTGACACTATTATATTAAAACAGAATGTTAAATTACCACATAGACCATTTTAGTCAACATTAAACAATGAGCCAAACCAATGAAATGATGTAGATTTGACTACATTCAATCGGTAGTTACATGGTAAATACAATTAATATAATATTATCAAACCAATATGCGAGGATGCTTGTACCAAATGAATACAGGTAATAGGCATTTCGGTGTCGCTTTGAACGGTTTAATTCAGAGATATTACACCTGTCAGTGAAAAATACTGCATCCATCTTTGCCGCTATTATGCATTTATGCATAAACTTAACAGATAACAACTAAATAATTTCCAAAACTCCACCGTTCCAAATTCCCTGTCTGTCTTGAGTCAATCCATACTTTGTTGAAAAACATTGGAGATGTGCCGTCTATGAATTTGGTTAACGAGCCGGTTAGTCGGTTGTAAAGACACCGACAATTTGGCCGAATAGTCGGCCAAGCTGATGACGGTTTCGGGGATTCAGAATTTTTGGTAACGCTTCGTTTACAGGACTCTAGCACAACCGCTGCCTGCGAGCATGTCGGAACATGTTTTGTTTACTTCGCATTGATTCTTGATTTTTGCTTTTGCACTGGTCAGAGAGGTGTTTTTGTTTGAAAAAATAAAGATGTTACACATTGAAGTGAAAGAGCTCATTTCATTTGTAATCATGTCATAAAAGAAAGTCTCGTGAATATTTTTTTTTACCAATTGAGAAATACCTACATACAAAGTAAGACGCCGCCGAATAGTCGGCATTCTTTGCAGAATAGTCGCCGACCAGTCGAAACATCTCTAAAAACATTAAAACACTGAAAATGTTTGTTACTCTTTCACGCAAAAACTACTAAATGGATCTGGATGAAACTTAGCACAGGGATTGATAATAGTCTTTAATAGCATCTAGGATACTTTTTATCTCGGTAGTACGATCCCGTGGGACAATTACCGCACAAAACGCGGGCGAAGCCGTGGGCATAAGCCAGAAGTTAATAATTTTGCCAAATAATTTAATATTTCAGTTCGAATCTGAAGAGGCCGGCCGGTCTGCGAGCATTCACGAATCCTATTCTTAGTCTAGAATTCGACAACTAAAACTAATGTTTTACGTAATATAAAAGCGGAATAATTATTCACACAAGCGTAAACCATTTCAATTTCATGAGTACTGATAAATTACATTAAATCTGAGTTCATAATAATTTGTTTATGCTAATTCCTCATATTCTGCGTAGCTTCTTTCCAACTGTGTAGGGATTGGCTTCCAATCTCAACAGATGCAGCAGATTATCTGTGTTTATCCGCCTTACGGGCTTCTAACCATCCAAAACGACTGTCAAAGATCTATCATTGAGTGAGTTGAGTCGATTTTGTGGTTGGTATTTAATGAATGGTCAGCAAGCATTGCTTACCCTCGCAGATCGACCCGTGCGGCCGTTATTATTTAGCCACGAGCCCCTCGACTCATACAAGTGTTTCACGTAATATAAAGGCGGAATGAGTGTTGAGTACACGCGCGTAAATCGTTCAAATGAGTGCTTCATGAGTGCAGATAAATTACATTAAATCTGAGACTTTACGTGCCGGAAAATTCACCAATGTTTCACCCGGGATAAAGGTGACAATGAGTTTTGTGGCAAGGTAAATTGATTTGGGTGTTTTGTTTTCTTGATTGAACATTGTTGGTAGATGTGAATTAGGATCATCTGTGTAAATGGTTTATCGTGTAGTAAGTGCTTAAACTTTTTTTTGTTATGGATGGGAAATCATCTAATACCCCCCCCCCCCCCGCTCTGGGTGGATCGGGAGGGAGTGTCAGACTTGTACTGACTAAAACCCATGCATGTTCCTTCTTAGCCCTTTGTGTTCAAGGGCCACGGTATCTCTTTCGAACAGTCCCGCAGCCCTGGTAAGTGCCTAACGTCCTGGTGTCAGAGGTTTTATACCGCCCAAGGGCATTTTGGTTTACACACATTACATGCCGTCTAGAAATATGTCTCAGGCATGCTGATTTCCTCACGATGTTATCCTTCACCGAGGCAAGTGATAATTATACAATACGCACATGAATCCGAAAAATCACTGGTCTTGGGTTCGAACTTGAGACCATGTACCACCATGTGTCACCATGTGTGTGTGACCATGTGTCGTATGACCGTCGGACTTGGCAGTCCGACGGTCATACGACCACTAGGCTATCACTGCTATATCATCGTCATCATCAGCCTATAATGTTCCCACTGCTGGGATGTGTCCCAGCAGTGGGGCCTTCTCTCTATGAGAGGGAGAGGGCTGTAATACACCACGAGGGCCCAGTGCGGGTTGGTTAGCTATCATTGCTTAAACTGTGTTAAACGAAACTAATTTAATAAAATACCTAAACGAGATGATATTGTTTTGAGATTTTTTATTACACGAAAATTAACGGGTAGTTGTGGAAAAAAATATTGTTGTGTGTCATAATAATATGTAAAACGGTAGCTTGAAGTTTTATTTGAAAGTTATTTTATTGACGATTTCAAAAAAGGTTTGCGTAAATCAAAAAAAAAAATTAAAGATGCCTGACGTTGATTAGATCATATCTCTAGTAAAATCTTGCTGCAATATCACACTAGGCTTGCAGATTAGGTCTACGCCCTTTAGCCCGTACGTCGTAATATTTTATAGAGGCTCAACGTTGGCCGCCATGACACTGACGTATTTTGTAGTGTAATAAATGTTACAACATTATAGCAGGTATTATAAAGTGATATCAGTTGGTTTCTGGATCCAATATTTACACCCATATTCTAAAAACTTTCCCAAATCCAATTTGGAACTTATTCGACCTTTGTTGCCATGACAACAGTTAAAAACACCACAAATCGTATTCCTAGAATGTTTTGGCCGCAATTGGCGGATCTTCGGTACCTCCTCGGTAAATGTACGTAAGCAACCTACACTAGCTATCTTTGTCAAAGCTATAGTTGCATTCTGCTTCAATCAACGCTAAAGATGTCATATATGTCACTTTAATCAATCTTAAAGATCCCAAGGTGCCTCGGATATTGGGGGCCTAAGCCACGGACCCTATTTAATAGTTTTCCGGTACTTCAAATTTGACAGACGAAAAGTAGGCGTTTATAATAGTATGTCAATTTATAAATAAACATGGCGGAATGTTAGCGTGGTTAAGTCCGAATAAGTTCATTTTAATAATACCAGTGTAAGAACCTGTAAATTAAATTAAACAGACAAAAATATCAGCTTGTCAGCGAAAAAAACTTTAAACATAATAAAAAATACCTACGACACTTACAGAAAGAAGACTTTCAACTTTATTCATAACAATCTGTATCACACTACCAATTGCGCCATTTTACAAGGCGAACAGAAAACATAATTACAACATAGAAACTTCGTAACAAAAAAAAAGAAAGAAAAAATGTTCCAAGAAAGTCCGCGTTCGCAATAAAAGTAAGTACACCGTACATTACAAGTACTTGCTTTCTGAAGTAACTTTAAGTATCTACTCAACAAGAGTTATGAGGAGGTACGTGTTTCTAAGACTTTTTATTGAATTAAATTTACGTACTAATGAGTTTAGCCTGTGTGTGTGTAATTGCATTGTTAATCTGTAGACGCCTTCAGACGTCAGCTGTATTTAAGCACGTAAACAATTAACAACAATCTTGGTTTGTTCATCTGTAGTTCATACATATTTCACTCCTGTCAACTTTGTATTTGATCATACTAGAACTCAGTCAGACACCTGAAACATGGCATTTAAATAACCATGTTTGCAGACTATGCCCTAGAGATTTGCATCAAACATTTATACTTGATGTTTGATGCAAACCTCTTGTCTGAAATTGGATAGTATGATCATTTGCCTAGCTTTTTCCCAATAATTTTGGGGTCGGCTTCCAGTCTAACCGGATCAAGCTGAAAACCAGTATTTTACATGGAGCGACTGCCTATCTGACCTCTACAACCCAGTTGTCCTGGGTAGTACTCCTTGGTAAGTCTGGTTGTCAGACTTTCGGATCACTAACTACTTGTAATGACTGTCAAATATATAAAATGACATCCGGAACCAAAGGCTTAATAACAGAATATTTTATGTTACTTCACATGAATTTTGAAAGTATACGATTATTTAATTTATATCTTGGGTTATCACCGTTCGCCACTCACGGAGTTTACAACTTAAACATGACGGCGGTGGAGTCACAATAATGCAAATTCCTGTCTGAGTGCCACCTAAGTTCTGCCTTAGACTTTAGGCTGGGCAAACGTCACACGAAACTAGCTTTCAGTTTCGGCTTTACCTTTCACTGGATCGAAAAGTCCAATGTTTTCCTTTGATGAAATAAACTAGATGACTAGGATATGAAAGCAAAAACGTTGTTTGCACAGAGAAAAGTTTATTGCAAGTGAATGACACAAGTCATTATCAAAAAACACATGTTCGATATCAATTAGAAATGTTGTTGTAAACTAAAAAGTTTCACATTTTCAGGTAAGATTATCTTACTAACCGCAACGCAATAAATAAAGGTCAGAATGCAAAAAAAGTCTGTGTTTTAAACCCAAACGTCTTATACAAAAAAAAAAAACTTATATTCATCGAATGGTCTACTACGTTTCATTACTTCAGTGCTGACAATTATTATGCACTGAAACTTAACTCAATTTGCAACATAATTATTGTAAAAGGATTTAGAAAAATCATTCTGCCAACTTACAACTTACAGATTTTTTACAAAATCGCTGATACCACAATTTTATACTTCAAATCTACAAAGACCAAAAATATACTATTACGTCACAAATTTTCAATTTCTCGATTCAAACTACCTCCAACGAAAATAAACTGAGACAAATATCAAGAAACTCCAACCTCAATTCTTATTACACACTGTATACAGGTGTATATACCTATCGTCTCAGGAGAGCGGGAGAGCGTCGATGGACCGACTAATTCAATCAGATCATATCTATTCACAGATCCAATTTACGTAAGAGACTCCCAATAGTGGATATCGGTTACTATTACCAAGATATTCGGGCCAGGTATAAGGAAAAGAAGGCATTTTTTCCGTTGTTTGTGAAATTAGATAGTAACGTTAGTAAAGCTGGGATTGATCGTATTACGCCTGATTGAAGCAACTGAGAGCAGCAGTGGCCCAGTGGTGGCCGCCCCGACTTACGAGCAGTGAGTCGTGGGTTCGAACCCAGGCAGGCGCATTACTTTGTGTAGTTTATATCATCACCGCTTCTCGCAAAAAACGGTGAAGGAAAACATCGTGAGGAAACCGGCATGTCCTAGAACTAAAAATTCGGAGACATGTGATATCAACCAACCCGCACTGGGTCCGCGTGGTGGATTACAGCCCACTCCCTCTCATAGAGAGGAGGCCTGTGTCCCAGCAGTAGGAACATTAGAGGCTGATGATGATGATGATGAAGCAACTGGTGACATGGAAAGTAATTAATTATACAACGAACGAAACTCCAGAATATAACATGTAATCATCACCTTCCTACCCTTTTGCGATAGGCACAACACGTGTCTT
Source organism: Cerastis leucographa (assembly GCA_963082945.1). Classification (NCBI taxonomy): domain Eukaryota; kingdom Metazoa; phylum Arthropoda; class Insecta; order Lepidoptera; family Noctuidae; genus Cerastis; species Cerastis leucographa. Next base: position 3,819,403 of record OY720381.1, on the reverse strand, counting down.
TTCTTCCATTTACAACTTTTTTTTTCTAAACGCACCATTTTTTTTTTCTTTTTTGACGGTTGGCTCATTGTTTGAGCAATCGACTGCTGCGCTTCGTGTTGTGGGTTCGATCTCCGCACGAAACAAATATTTGTATAGCCTACAGATAGTTGTTTCGAGTCTTGCTGTTTGTGTATGTGAGTTTAAAAGTTTGTAAACGCACCTACGATACAGGAGAAATTCCTAGTCTGGGGCAATGTTTAAAAAAAAAAAAGAATCATTCCTCACGCAATCCATCCATTGTTACTTTGGTCCTCCCTCTTTATCTATCATTTTTTTTATGTTTATTACTGTTTTATTATTTATTTATGTACACACAAAACACTTAACAGGACAATAATTAAGATACAAGAGCACAAAGGTACTGCTTATTTCAAAAGAAATTTCTTCGAGCAGACCTGCGAGTGGAAAGATGGATTAGAAATGTAGACAGAATGTGTTTTAGTCACATGTGATTTCCTTTCAAACTTTTAATACCACACGAAAAAAAAATCGTTTATATTTAACACTTCAAGCACATAGTACAGAGGCGGACTTAATGCCATAGGCATTTTCTACCAGTCAACCTTTGGGTGATGCAGCAGAGACAAACAGTGGTAGGTGTTTATCTATAAAATATTATACATTGAATATTAAAACAAACTACAAAGGATATATACAATACTATAAAAATAGTATAAATATATATCAAAATATAAATAATAATATAAAAGGACAAACTATAGGGAAAATATTATCGATGTGTCGATACTGCTAGCTTTTTCCGAATATACTCGCGAACTTTAATTTTAAAAGATAGGCGATTTGTATCCATCCTGATTTCCTGGAGAATCGCGTTCCACAGAGATATAGATTGGACGAAGAATGATCGGTGAATGAATATCCACAATACACACACACACAATCACACATTTTATATATCAATATCCACGCCTTTGGGTTTCACTAACTAATTCAATTTGACTTAGTTAGTGAAACCCAAAGGTTTTTTGGAGAAAATTTAACCATCCACATTTGATATACCGTAAAACAATCAACAAACCTGCAAGCTAGCAATTATAACCGTGAAGGTTATGAATGACTCATAAAATATCAAGCCGTAAATGTTATGTTGAACTTGAATTTACGACTGAAGCCATGACAAGCTTTAATTTATGACAAATGCTTGAGTTTGTTCCAGAAAATGGAATCCAGAGAATAGATCCCTCATTATGCTTGGAGCAGGTACCACATTCTCAATCCTGGTGTTGCCTTCCTCAGGTGAGTCGCTTTTTGGACAAGTGGAGTTATTTTTTTCCGCCTCATCATCATCATCAGCCTATAGTGTTCCACTGCTGGGAAATAGGCCTCCTCTCTATGAGAGAGAGTGGGCTGTGATCCACCACGCGGGCCCAGTGTGGTTTGGTAGATGGAACATGTCTTCGAATTTTAGTTCTGTGACATGCCGGTTTCCTCACGATGTTTTCCTTCACCGTTTTTGAGGGCAGCGGTGATGAAATAAATTACACAAAGTAATGCGCCTGCCTCGGTTCGAACCCACGGCTTACTGCTCGTAAGTCGGGGCTGCCACCACTGGCCTGGTACTGCTCGCTGTTTCAGTCTGTGCATGGAAAAAGGCTGGGTTTAATTATTTACATACATAACATGACGCCTGCAATCTCCGAAGGGTTAAAGCAGAGGTGCACCTAACAATACACTCACATTTCACCAGTTATGTTTAAATCCCATGTAATAGGGAGCTCTCCTATTGCCATCTACCGGGCCAACATCCAGACACTGTGGGTGCTACTGAAAAAATCGTGATGGAAAAACCCAGGAGCATTTTGCCCTACCCAGGAATGAAACCCAGGACATCATGCAGTTGCAACCACTAGATGAACGAGGCCGCAATTATTTATATTTATTTACTAGCTGTGCCCGCGACTTTAACCGCGTGAAATTTAACAAAAAAGTAACTCAGTTTTTTTTTTCGTTTTTGCATTTTTATTTTAATAAGTATTTATTTGTCTAAAATAGAAGTAGCTTTAGTAACTCCTTATTACATCAGCTATCTGCCAATGAAAGTCCCGTCCCGTTCCAGAGATTAGCCGGAACAAACAGACAGACAGACAAAAATTGTAAAAAATGAAATTTTGGGTATATATACCGTATATATACATTCATATGCATGTAGTAAAAAGCGGTTATTTAAATATTACAAACAGATACTTTAATTTTATTTATTTGTATAGAGTATAGATGTTATTTTACACCAGCCCCCTAGCATGGCCGTTCTATCTCTATTCTACCAAGAAACGACAAGAAATATTTTCTATACAACTTGTCATTTCTTCTGCCCAAGCATGGCGCGCCCCGTCGACTCGCGTTTCTACGAAGATATAGACAGAAATTCTTTCCATAGCAACGGGGACGTATCACGTGATGTTTATATTCCCTGAATATTATTACGTTTAGTTAACAAAAAAAAGATGCCAATTGCACGAGTTTTTCATTTTTCGTGGGCGGGATGGTGTTGCTGCATCCTGGATCCAGGCCTGGATCTTTTTTGCGAAATTAAACCTAAATATTTTACATAACATTTCAACCTTTCGAACGTAACTCAACGCAACCACGAAACGTATTTATCGTATTCAGTGTTTATTAAGACTAGTTTGACATTTGTCAGAAGTAAAGTTATTTCTACCCCCAAATGTCAAAAGAAGAGAAAATATGGTCGTCATGCTCGACGTTGTAGACTTGTGTCGACTGAAGAAAAGAAACATTTCTTTTCTACATTCTTAATATCGCCATGCTCGGGACGATAGAAATATCTGTCAAATTGTCGATTCTTCCGTAGACATAGCCCGTTTCTACGGCGGTCATGCTAGGCCGGCAGGATGTATGTAAATGATGCCGTGACGTCTAACATACAAGAATGGAAGAAGAAAACGAATTCCGTCGACTCCAAGTAGAATGGGGCAAGGGTAGAAAGATGATGATAGTGTTACTTTACACCTCAAAAAGTCTAGATTTTAACTATACAGGGTTATTGATCACACACACACAGGGTTATGACAACACGATTGGCGCAGTGGTTGAGCGATCGACTGCAGCGCTGCGTGTCGCGGGTTCGATCCCCGCACGGAACAAATATTTGTATGACCTACAGATAGTTGTTCCGGGTCCGGCTGTTTGTGTATGTGAGTTTAAATGTTTGTAAACGCACCCACGATACAGGAGAAATTCCTAGTGTAGTGTTCAACGTTTTAAAAAAAAATTGATAAGTCACCAACAACCTCTAAAGGGGTCGTTGTACTCATCATTATGAACAACATTTACTATGGGACCAAACATGAAATCGCGAAAAAAAAATCTGCTATCCGTACTTTATGTTCACATAACTCGTCAAAATGTAGGGAAAAGCTGTTTTTTTTTCACAATTTCGTGTTTGGTCTCATAGTAAAAGTTTATAATGATTAGTAGAATGACCTCTTAAGAGGATGTTGGTGTTTTTCTAATAACCCTGTATAAATACAAAGTAAAACACAAAAGGAAAGCTCTCCCAAAACTACCGAGTGCAAAATGCCACACCATTGCATATTTGAGCCGTTCCTGAGCCCAGGTCGATGAGCTCAACAAAACGAATCCCGATTTCCGCTGATGCGATTGTGCGCTCAATTGCACTTAAATTTTACACAGCAGACGGGCTTAAATGTCTTTTGTGTTAATACTCGGTTATTGTGTAATACGCCTAAGCTTTGGTATCTGTGTTACGAGGCTGTTGGAGTCAGTATTGCGTAATGAAGCTATCGGTTGGCGAGTAACTAAGAATGTAGTTCTTGTAAGCTATACATGATCAGCTATATGAGACCGGATTGTATGCAAATGCATATATGCATATTATGGATGTATTGAAGGTAATGTAGGTAATGTATATTATCTGAGTTTAATTTAAAATCCTCAATTACTTCTTTGTACGAGAAGTATCAATTTCTTTGCATTGCGATAGTAGTAATCATATTATCAATAAGCATTTGGCATCAGCCCAAGAATAAAAATTTCCTCATCATCACCAACATCATTGATTTCAGTCTAATTGTATGCAGCTAAGTACCAGTATTTTACATGGAGCGACTGAATACCTGACCTCCATAACCCAGTTACCTATCTGACCTCCATAACCCAGTTACATATCTGACCTCCATAACCCAGTTACCTATATGACCCAGTTACCTATATGACCTCCATAACCCAGTTACCTATCTGACCTCCATAACCCAGTTACATATCTGAACTCCATAACCCAGTTACCTATCTGACCTCCATAACCCAGTTACATATCTGACCTCCATAACCCAGTTACCTATATGACCTCCATAACCCAGTTACCTATCTGACCTCCATAACCCAGTTACCTATCTGACCTCCATAACCCAGTTACATATCTGAACTCCATAACCCAGTTACCTATCTGACCTCCATAACCCAGTTACATGTCTGACCTCCATAACCCAGTTACCTATCTGACCTCCATAACCCAGTTACTGGTTTTCGGTTTGATATAATAACTCACTCATTCAAATGGATAAATTGCCGTAAGCACTAAAAATTACAATCCGGAAACATTGACGATTTTTCACGTGTGAATGTTGCTTGGTAACAAACGACTTTATTATTATTTTATGTGCTTTACTGAATACACGTGTAAGGCCATAAAACGTGGCTTAACAAAATAACGACGTCGGTATTCCATTTTATGTCATAAAAGGCGAACACATAAATATTTGTTCGATCACCACGGGAAGTTCTATAGACACACATTTTAGGAACACACAAAGCCTGGCTAAAGCCGTTTGAAGTACCTGCCACATAGACCGTGTACTACTATCGTACGTCCAACGTATCGAGTGACGAACACTTACCATACGGCTGCCGTTCGATTTATACCTCTCACTTTGGCCTGCCCTCGAAATTCGGTCAAAGATTAAGAACGGCATTGAAGCGAAATGCATGTCACCTTCATGCATTCGTCGTTATCACCGAAATAATCATATACCAACGTAAGGTCTTTGAATTTGATAACATCGTTTTGGTCATCTGGGAGCCTAGAGAAGTTGCAAACGCATTTGAAATCCTTGGTATTTCAAATTGAAACAACCTTTTAGTCAGTTTCTGTGAATCCAAAAATATTTTTGACATTTTCATCATCATTATCGAAGATGATCGTTGAGAGAATGTTACTTTAACTAGGTTTCCTGATTGTGTTGGACGTTTGTTTTGTTTAGGGCATGTGCCTGGCATATTTCGCAGGTAATGTCTCTTCTACATGTTTTTATTCTATGACTCTGTACGTTCTTAAATATTGGAGGTATGAAAGCTCTTTGTTGTTATTGTATAAATACAGATATCGAGCTTCATTTCCGCGAATTCGAATTGAGCTGCTCGAGTTTCGTTGAGTCGGTCGAATGAACTTAAATTGATTACATTTGTGGATAACAACAAGAAGAAAATCATGTTGATGTGTTTTATTTACAGCAAATTACTTTTCTTAGAAAATGTAAACGAAAAGCAAAAATAACAGAAAAAAATATGGTTTAAAAGACAATTAAATCTATAACAACTGAAAACTATTTGATTTCTAATAACTATGCGTATGTACATTATTTATAAACAATCAACATCATCATCAGCCTGTACTCGTCCACTGCTGGACAAACAATCAATAGACATAGATAAATAATAAAAATAAGTGCAAGTATCAAAGAAATATTACAGGGCGTTCAAAAATTCATCCAACGGATAACTACAGAATGTATATTTGATCCCGGTAATACGACCCTTCGTACCATAACCGAACTCCACGCAAGCGAAGCCGCGAGCATACGCTAGTCTATGATAAATTGATAATGTAGAGGCCGCTGTTGAGTATACAGACGCAGGCATACCCAAGATACTGCCATTAGATACCATGCTATCCACATGCGAACAGTTTGTTTGCATACCTACATAACTGACTACACGCAAGTGCAGTTACGCAAACCGTTGCGTCCAGAATTTGTACGCACTGCGACCAATCAAGCTCTCAAAACCAGTTAATGCGGATCTCGCATTGTATGGAAAATCTATATAAAGTGGGGCCATGTTATACTGGAATTGTAAACCTTGATGTGTATGTAAAACGTCTTCTTATCTGGACGCATTTAGGGTGTTCCAGTGTATGGACAAGTGGTAATTGCTTGCAATACGTATCGTATTCCTACAAACATTTTCGACAGGATTGACACTCGTGTTACCTTTTTGGTCTTTGATACATTACGACTTTTTTATAATCGTTATCGACTTATAAAGTGACTCAGACTGATAAAGTGATCGCAGGAAATGCCTAGTTTGAACCTTCTCCCAATAAAGCTCTTTTTTGCCTAACACAAACGACTTTACTTCTTCGGTTTTTGTCTAGAAACGACATTAATTTTCAAACTGAATGGAGTCATAAGAACTGTAAAATTTCCAACACAGCTGGACATAGGCCTTTCTGAAGCTTTACCTATGTCTTAAAATCATACAAATAACAAGAAAAACATACCTAAGTCACCGACCAATACCGAATGAATAAATTATAACGATATACCCAATACCGATACCCAGATCCCGGTAGAGATACGGATACGCACGGCCTATGGTAAATCGATAGCCATTAAACGTACAGGATGCACTGGAACCCCACCTGATGGGTTTAAATGGAACGATATTATTCGGTTTTACGATACTGTAACTATCATTGTCAGTTAAATGCGATGGTGTTTCTGTATTGAGTTTGTTGTTAATGGCTGTTTGGAGTTGGACTTAGGGAGCATCTATGGATTTTAACAGTACCTGCTGAGATGTTTTTTTTTAACTGGTTATTAATATTTTTTTGGGATTTGGGAGAGAAAAAAATATTTTTATTAAAAAAAAAAAAAACAAACTATCTTGGGGTCGACTCCCAGTCTAACCAGATGCAGCTGAGTACCAGTACTTTACACAAAGCGACTGCCTATCTGACCTCCACAACCCAGTACCTGGGTAATACGATACCCCTTAGTAAGACTGGATGTCAGGCTTTGGCTTCTGACTACTCGTAACGACTGTCATATATCTACAAATGAGAGCCGGGACCAACGGCTTAGCGTGCTTTCCGAGGCACGAAGGAAGCTCGATATGTAATTATGGTCACCTATCCACGGACCAACCTCGGCAAGGACGGCTTAACCTTAAAGATCGACACGCGGGGCTTTTATTACTTAGCCACGACCTTCTCATAATGAAATCGAGATACAATGGTAAAAATATATTAAAATTATATTATTTGAATTGAATGTAAGAACCAACTTTATTACATTACAAAAGAAATACGTATTAACATCGTATAAATTAACAAAAATCCATATTCCAAAAGTAATAAAAATAAATCTGTAAATCTCAACGTATCAGCCGACAAATAAACTAGAAGTACAAGGGTACGACCAACGTTATATTTTATTTCCAGGACATTAATTCTTGATATATTGACTCCTAGAATGATTGCAGACAGAGTTATAGAATGTGTTTGTCTTAGTATCTTTGTTTTAATACTTCTGTTATGATATGTTTTATGTGTTTTCTATGTCTTTTTATTTGTTACATTTCATTGGTTTAGCATAAAGAGAGTGATTCAAGCCCGTTTTTTTCAGGGCAGACAAAGAAATGAATTCACATTGTATTATCATATCATTTTGTACATGGTTTTCAATGCAATTATTCTGCTTCGTTTTTTATTCAATTCTAATAATGACTGACAGAATATAATCAACCTGAATTTGGTTAAATTAATTTCCAAGAAGAAAAATTAATCACACCTTCTTCGAATTCGAACAACAAAAAACTTCCACAAACTTATACAAAAAAGAATTGTTCCAAATACCCGAAGCTAAACTAGAATAATGAGAACTCAACGTTTGAAAAATGGAACTTAAAGGCAGGAAAAATTCGCCATTAATTTTCTGCAAATGGCATTTGGTACCCCAGAAACTTCACAAACCGTAAGAAAAGAGTTACTAAAGTTTTTGGAAACTTTTGAAATGTTAGCAAAGAAAAACAATTATCGAATTGGATTTTAACTAATTTTCGGATACCCGTTGTTTGTCCCGACCCAAAAGTAAAACTCTCCCCAAATTCACGGTTCGGTTCGATTTATTTCCAGCAAAACAGGAAAAGTTCTGAATTATTTTGAATACGTTTTCTTACTTACGCACGGGTGATGAGTATTTTTATTTGACTGCGTCTTATTCTATTTTCAGTAAATTAATTGTTTTGAAATAATTTGTATACTTACCTCCAATAACAATATAATTTTAGCTAGAAAAATACGTTTCTAAATTAAAAATTCCGACATGTCTTACTAAGAATACGACTGATAAACACGATGTGTAATAGTTACACTTCAGTGCAGTACGTACTAACTTCTACAACTTACATTCTTATTTTTTAAAGGTAGAATACAAAATACATATTAATATACTACTAGGCATACACACTGAGGCATACATACTGAGGCATACTGTCAACGACAGAGAGCTACTTTAAAATAAAACCACCAGCCAAAAAGCAACACCGCAAGTCGCCCCCCTAAATTATAATATTCAATCGAGTGCTGCCAGATAATTTCCCAGTCAAACAAAAAGGGGTAGTTCAAAAGAGCACTTCGAATCCCGCAATCTGACTCAATTACTTAAATACCCAGCTCAATTCAACTAACGAACCGATGGGAATGTACGCAGTAAAGCATAAAAGTTTTTTGGCACGGATAAAAATTCCGCAAGGTCCTACTTCGAGTATTGTTCGAGCGAGGAATGCCGCATTTCCTTTCAAGTCAGCTTGAAAATATTAAAACTATTCTCAACTCAAGTGGCAGTGGGCCAGTCATCTGTTACGTAGTCAGGACAATAGATGAAGGAGGTAAGTAGAGTGGCGACAATGTAAGACCTCTTTTAGTCCATAGTCGGCGGAGAATACTGGCACACAGGATTGAACTTGGCTGGATATAAAGAGCCAAAAAGAAGAAGACAAAAAAACGAAAGAAATTAAATACAGATGGTCATTCTTATTTTAAATGACTTGGGCTACCAACATCATCATCTGCCTAGCCTTTTCCCAAACTAACTTGGGGTCGGCTTCCAGTCTAACCGGATGCAGCTGAGTACCAGTATATCACATGAAGCGACTGCCTAGCTGACCTCCACAACCCAGTAACTGGGTAATACGATAACCCTTGGTAAGACTGGATGTCAGACTTTTGGCTTCTGACTTCTCGTAACGACTGTCAAAGATCTACCAATGACAGCCGGTACCAACGGCTTAACGTGCTTTCAGAGGCACGGAGGAAACTCGGTATGTTATTATACCAACCTCGGCAAGCACGGCTTAACCTTAAAGATCGACCCGTGCGGCTGTTATTATTTAGCCACGAGCTCCTCGAGCTCCCTACCAACCTGCAGCCATAAAGCACTGAAATTCACTCAGGTTTAAGCCAAGGAAAAAAACAAAATAATTACGTACGTAAAAGTGGCGAAATGTGGGTGTACTATTAATAGACACCCCTGCCTAAAGGGAGCATAATAAATAATAAAATAAAAAAAAACGGTTTTGTAGATGTTTTTCGTATCGGGTTTTTTTTTAATTTAATTTGTATCTCCTGCTTTTAATTTTTTTTTTTTTTAGCCGTGAGTGTCCCACTCCTGGGGCATCTCCCCCATTCCTTCCACTTTTCTCGGTGTTGCGCCTTTTCTCGCTAATAAACGAAAACAAGGAAAGTCCCACCGGGGGAGGTGGTGCAGTCCCCCGCCCCGGTGATGCCCATGGTGATAAGTAACAAGATTTCAAATTTGGAATCTGCTAGACCTGTGGAAGTTGTTTAGTTCCCTTAATCAACTAGAAAAGAGGTATTGATCTTCAAACGGCAGAACAGATTTCCTCGAAACATAGCTAAGAATACTCTCAATAAAAACACCTTTCAAACGAAACCTTTAAAAAAAAATATCATCATTCATCCATTTAGGAGCTACGATGCCACAGATAGACACACAGATACACACGTCAAACTTTTAACACCCCTCTTATTTGGTCGGGGGTTAAAAACTAAACGAAATCATAATAATCAACGTATCAAACTTCAGTTTAAAAAGTTTTTATTACGCCCCAGAAAATATTGTCGACACAATCATAAAAAAATATTGCAAAGGTACTCTACACAAAACGTATACATACGTTTCAATCCAAGCACAGGTAAAATAGTATTACGTATTCCATCAAAGAGCCCAGAAACCAAGTCTAAGCTTTCAGAATACATGAAACAAGTCTGTGAGGCTTTACGTCCTACTGGACAATGGAAACTGATGGACGGAGAAGCGCATTCTGGCAAGGCAGTGAATTGAAGCAGGCTGGAAACATAGTCACCCTTATTTATTGTCACAAGTAAAGACACGGGCATAAATTGATTACATTTACGCAAGATTACACAGCAGTGTTGATCTAAAGCATTGATAGATTTATTTGTTGTGTAACATCTTCTAGGTATAGATGTATATACAAATAAATAAAATTGAAGTGTGTGTTTGTAATATTAAAATAACCGCTTTTTACTACATGTTTATGAATATATACGGTATATATAACAAAATAACATTTTTTGCATGTTTTGTCTGTCTGTCTGTTTGTTCCGGCTAATCTCTGGAACGGCTGTACCGATTTTGATGGGACTTTCACTGGCAGATAGCTGATGTAATAAGGAGTAACTTAAGCTACTTCTTAAATTCCGCGCAGACGAATTCGCGGGCACAGCTAGTAAACCAATATTATCAAAACTAGTATTATTAAATAGGTAATTTCTCGAAGAATCATTCTTTAATTTACGATAATATCGCTTTAGAATTGAAAGTATCATCATCATCATTCACCTGCCCTTATCCCACTTTTTTTGGGGTCGGCGCAGCATTTCTTCTTCTCCCATACTTCTCTATTACTCGTCATCTCAGCAGTCACCTCCACCCTTTCTAGCCAATTGTAAGGAAGTATCCTACTAATATTATAAACGCGTAAGTAAATAAATAATAAGTATGGATGGATAGATGGATGTTTGTTTCTCTTTCACACAAAAACTACTGAATGGATTTGGATGAAATTTGGCACACGGGTAGATTATATCCTAAATTAACACATAAAATACTATTTATCCCGGTAGTACAATCCCGTGGGACAATGACCGAACTCCACGCATGCGAAGCCGCGGGCATAGTCTAGTAAGGTATAAATTTATGGTCGCGACTGTTCAGTGGAAAATAATTTTCTCGAAACGTCATAAATAGTTTCATTAGTTGAAACTGGAGCGTAAATTAATTTTAAATTTGCTCAATAGCCTGATAATTACGAAACAGTTGTTTAATGAATGTACGCAAAGTATGGCTTGGATAATGTTCAACATTATTTATTACTCGGTAACTTCAGAATTTTTGGAATAGTTGTTTTATAGCTGTTACTGTTGTTTAACCCACTTAATAGTATGTCAAGTAGGGATTAAATTCAGTAATTCAATTTGAAATACCAAAAATTTTATACATAAGAATCCTGATAATTTTTAACCTATCATACATAATGATGCGAATGATTACCTATCTCCGTTCTGCCACTATAGCAGTTGACCTATTATCAATTTGATTTTTTTCGTTACTTCGATGTTTCATTTGGTCGAAAAACTTTTTATCGAAGTTACACTTAGCCTAAATAACATTTGTTCGAAGTATTATGTTTCCGAACACTCACACTGTTTTGCAAACAAACATACAGCGTGCAAACAAGCATGCAACATTCATCAAGCATTGTTTCTGTTACGGCTCCGGCGCTGCAGGGTTTAGACGGCCCCACGCGAGCTTATCGTCGCATATGGTTTTAACGCTCACCACCGCAGTTTCGGCTTGCTGGCTGGCTTCGCCAGCCTCACCCCTCCGTGTCTACGCGGGCTTAAATTACACTCTAGTGGTAGGGCAGACAAGACTACGTGAAGTCGGTTTTGCAGCAATTCCTTTCTGTCACTAAATTTTGTAGCACAACATATTGACTTTTTATGCCACTATAGGCTATTTATTCGTAACCAAATAATATTCCGTAAAATGTTGTTTCGGTTCGGCAAAATATGGCAAGTAAATCAATTGGCAAATGAAAAAAGTTCAAAAGAGGCTTCGGCCAATAGCAAAAATTTATTTGTGTAAATCGGCGAAATATAGTTCGGTAAAATAATGGTACTCCCTTTCTTTTCCTAAAATCGTTTGTCCGAAAATCATTATCCATAACACGTTTGCTATAAACTTAAGTAACCATAATGTTCAAAATCCCGAAATTTTGTTTAGCATAATTATCTTTAGTTCTAAAAGTATTTTGTCATAATATCGAGTACTATAATAATTGAATCTCCTAATTTTACATGACCTAAAGTCATATGTCCTAAGTATTGTGTTAAATAATGTGTATTATTCCTAATGTTCATTTATAATAAAAATTTTAGTCCTAAAACATTTGCTAAAAATTAGGTTTTAGTGACAGAAACGAATCGCTGTAAATCCGACTCCACGCAGTCTTGTCTGCCCTACCCCTAGAGTGTAATTTAAAATCGCGTAGGCGCGGAGGGGCGAGGCGGCCCGCGATTTGAGGAGCAGGTGGTTGTAACACTCGCCGCCGCGGCTGAGGCTGGCCGGCGCAGCCGGCCAGTAAGCCGAAGCTGTGGTGGTGAGCGTTAAACCCATCTGCGACGATAAACTCGCGTGGGACCGCCGGAGCCCCGCAGCGCCGGAGCCGTGACAGAAACCATGTTTGCTGCATGTTGCATGCTTGCTTGCATGTTGCATGCTTGCTTGCATGTTGCATGCTTGCTTGCATGCTGCATGCTTGCTTGCATGCTGAATGCTTGCTTGCATGCTGCTGCAAGCAAACATGTTCCATTATACCTTTGTTAAACAGCGTGTGTGCACCATTTTTCTCTGAAGTAATCACTCGCACATTACACTTACATTGTTTATTTATGTACTTTTCACACACCCAGTCATATTTTTCGTTGTAGAATCGATTTTTGTAAGTACAGTCATCACAATTTAATTTTATGCCGCCCTTGTTAGTCTTTAAAAGTTCACATTGCTGCATTTTTGAATAATTTATTTTTCATACGAGTATATTATAAAACAAAAACGTATTTATCCTGCTACTAAACAGAACTACATAACAAGTGAACTATCTCAAAACAAGTCGGTAGATGAAAAAATATTGCCCGCTCCTATCTACGTAACGCCTGAGAGAAGTGTTCGAAGAATATTATTATTATTATAAATAAACATTATGTAATTTGTATTTAGGAGTTATAACTTTTAATGAAAACGGTTTTATGTGTTTTGTATATTATTGATTGTAATATTTATGACAAACGGATTTAGGACATATTATATTTAGGGATTTAAATTTTATGGCATGTGATATTATGTGATAATAAGTTCGGCCAAGTTATCATTCGGACAAATGATGATTAGGACAAAAAAAGTTATGGCACTTTAAATTATGGATAAAAAAGTTAGGTGACACAATAGAGAACCAAAATAATACCTATGACACATGATACTTCGATGATCTAAAAATATGTCAAATAATGCATATAGCAAAAAGACATCGGTCAATAGTTTTCGGTAAAATGAAATTCGAACAAAATAACCGATCGAAAAAGTGATCGGTTCCCGATGCGAATACATCATTTGATCAATCAAATGATTTGTTAATGATGATATTGGTTATTGGGAAGTACCTAAAGAATATACTACCATGGTCTTAATGGTGATTTTACAAGCTTGAACTTATTCTTAAGAGATTCATACCTGTATGAAAAACGAAGTATCTTGCTTCAAATTTTTAAGATTATTAGGTTTCATTTCTTGCTAAGTTAAGCGAGGCGAGCCTAATTGTCATCAAATGGCTTAAATCTAGACTCCAGTGTAATACTAAATAATTCGAGATCGATCGAAACATCTTTAAAATACAACAATATTATAAAATACCAATCATTAAAATTAATAAACATCCAAAAGCGATGAAATCATCCACATACACGGCACTGAAAACCGCGACGTTTCTGAGCACATAAATATTCAAGAAGCCAGGTTGGAGTAACAGTTTCAGTGGTTCTGCGCCAGAAGGTCATATTTAATTCCAGACTCCCTGTACTTGTTACCCGAGCTGACGTTTACAATGTATTCATATTTTAAATGTACTCTAAAGTATTGATATTGGGGACAACCTTTTTTTTGTGTTCACAGGCCTGGTTTAGAATTTGTAATGAGAGGGGTGTGTAGTGTTTTGTTTTTAGCAAGTATCACTTTTTTACTGTGAAACGAAAAAAAAAAACACCTTTGCCTAATCCCTTTGGGGAATACGAATAATATTATGTTTATTTAAAAAAGACAACGCAACTGTCCGGAGTCTCTATTTGTGCACTGTTGATGGTAAAAAATTTCGCCCCCTTATCAATTGGGACTTAAACACATAAGTGATAAAATGTAGCTGGAGACAGGTTGGCCAAAGCAAGGAAAACCTGTTCAGGTGGAGATACATAGATGACTCTGCCCTGGAGTGTGAATGAGGTATTGCCTCAAAAATGATGGGACACTTGATATCTTGTCGTGCTTATCCTTTGTTTGCACATCAGAGGAGCTAAGAGGACGCTACTGAAAGTGCCAAATTCGTCGCCAAATTTTGGGCTGACGCAATTTGAATTGTCATCGCCCCGCTAAGAATAAATGTGGCCTATGTGTATGCTCTATAGATACACTGCTGCCTAACCATTACTGGATAACAGATGTCTTCTAATTTATGTATAATTTTACAAAATACATGCGTCATTCGTCAGCGACCATAGTGTCAGAGACAAGGGTTGATTAAAATATTTTCTTAATTTCACATTCTATAGCTATCATTATGGAACAATATTTTAAAATTCAATCGTGATTTCTAGAAACATGGGAGCCTAGCCTTTACAAGAAAATGTAGAACCCAGTCTGACGACGAGTCCTATTTCAGTTTAGCGGCTGCAACAGTAATTTAAGTCTGGGAGCTCTGGGCCGTGTTCCCGACCCTATTAATTAGTTTCAGTGAATCGGGAACCGTGTAAAGACAGGGTACGGGCCTTGTCAGCATCGGGACATTTAGGACGTAGATGAGATCTGATAAGTAGGTACGGTTTTAATGGACTACGGTTACCATGCTTGATGAACCGTCTATACTAATATCCTATATCTTAAATGTAGATGACACAGTGACTTTGTTTGTCACGTCCTACATGGCTTAACGAATTTCGATGAGGCTTGGCAAACCATAACCAGGAAAATGACATTATATACTACTTAATCTAGGTAAGACATTCCCGTGCGATAATTTTCTATTTCTACTCGAGGGAAGTCCCGGGCAAAAGCTAGTAAGTAGTAAGCAAATAGTGCCAGA
This sequence comes from Cerastis leucographa, assembly GCA_963082945.1. Classification (NCBI taxonomy): domain Eukaryota; kingdom Metazoa; phylum Arthropoda; class Insecta; order Lepidoptera; family Noctuidae; genus Cerastis; species Cerastis leucographa. Next base: position 3,803,845 of record OY720381.1, on the reverse strand, counting down.
TATTATTATAAATACCGGTTGCTTGATAAACGTAGCTTGAGCTAGAAGTTTGTTTGCATTCTATAACTAAGCTGAAGTCATATCAAGTAATTGCTATGCTTTTCCATTACATAAAAAGATTTAAAGATTTGTGAATCAAATTCTGATTTCGTTTTTCACTTTCTTTTTATTTACCGATCGCAGAGATTGATGAAATATTGATTTCTAGAAAGCAATAACTCTGTTCGGCGAGACAGTATTGCAAAAAACATAATTTAAAAAATATACGAAACCTACTCGCTCGTACCAGGCGCCCATACTATAAAAGAGCAGACGTCTACATTGAAGCATTTTTGATTTCTGAATTTAAAATCGTTACCGCTCGGGCAGTGGCTCAGGCGCTACAATAATATGAATATAAGATCCCCTATACCGCATTGCGACGGCTCAGTTATTCGCCCGCACCTGTTCACGTTATGCTAATGTTGTGATGCATGTGGGGAACTGCAGCGGTGAAAGACAAGAAAGTATTCCATTCAGGGGTTCCGAAGTTTACGACTGGAAGGGACTGTGTTGAGACAGTCTTTAGTTCTTTCATGTAGCGTTGTGCCAATGGTTTGTATTAAAAGTTGTATGACTATCCATTCATTCTTCATTGTGAAGTCATTGGCTCATATTATATTGGTATTTTGAGCAACAACCCCGTACGTTTATAATACCTTATCACCATTTTTCTTTTGACAGTTTCTTATCAAAACCCTAAGTTAAACTTTATTTTTATACAGCATTATTGAATCAGTGGCTTTATTTAAATAGTCTTATGATTATATTTTGCCAAAATCTTCGGTTCGATTCTAGTTATTTTCACTTGCACCTGACACCTCTTCTAACTTATGGCACATAACAGATGCAACGTCAAGGCGGAGTAAGAAAATATTCTTATTCAAAAGTCGACGTCAGCCCGTGACCAGTATATAATAAGATTCAATTTTCACTTTGGGCATTAGATAAGAAAAATTGAGTTATGCTTTCATCAAAAATGTAAAATTGTAGATGACATGAGTTTTTTGTTCTATTTCAGACAATTATGTAATGAATCGTCCATCACCGCTCCTCTCAAAACGGTGGAGGAAAACATCGTGAGGAAACCAGCATGTCCAAGAACTAAAAATTTGAAGACATGTGACATCTAACAAACCGCATTGGGCCTGCGTGGTGGATTATAGCCTACTCTCTCTCATAGAGAGGAAGCCTGTTTTCCAGCAGTCAAAGTCAAAGCATTTATTTCAATTAGAACATTACAGGCACTTTTGAAAGTCAAAAAAACAAAATAAAACGCGAAGCTACAGTCCCAGTCACAAGGCATAATAACTTGTGAAAGTACTGTAGTTGCCCATTCCGTAGCTTAGATCTCTATGGAGAAGAATGGGCAAGAAACTCCATGGACACTCTTTAAATCAAAATATGTTACAAAATCTTGTTTACATCATTCATGTTAAGAATTAAAAATATGTGAGAACAATGTAGAAATACGGGCAAGTTAAGAGCGTCCAGAGTAAAAGATTAAATCAGTAATAAAAAAATAAAGTAATTAAAATAAACCGTGGCAGCTAAGAGATGACCAGTCACAACTGACAGCGCCCGTTCACGAACATGACGCATGTATCAGCCATCATTCAACTCAACCATTTTGAAGGGAACTAAACGATCCGACACACCCGCCACCATCAGCGTGACATTTAAGTGAGCATGACATTCACTCAACCACCAGGGTAATTTCGCGTCAATGAAAGATTTAGGTGGGAACACTATAGGCTGATGATCATGATGCAATCAATAAAAAATGACTGTTATTTGAGTAAAATACGTTGGTGTTCCTTTAAATAAACGACACCCGCACCATATGATTGTTTAATTTGTTCCAAAGTAATAGGTTTTTTCATCGAAAAGGTTTTCCTGATCGACAGTCTTACCTTAGAAGAACGAGTATATCCCAACACCTCAAACATTTGATGTCTTAATTTCTCTTTATCAGCCAGTTAAATTATAAAATGTATTACAGACCCTTATTTACTCCTCAAAACCTGTTATTCTCTTACTCATAAATTCCAACTGTCAAATGCATAAAAAACAGAATCGAATATATTGAATCCATACCCAAGAAAAAGGACAAAACAAAGGGTCCCCGGGTAGACAAATTACTGTCACAAAGATATAGGATTTGCGTAAACCTCAGAATCTATCAGGGAACCGTCTGAGAATACCCCATATTCTGGAGCCATATGAAAATGGGTGAGTCTGGGCGTACGCGGGAAATTTATGTCCGTTTCTTATGTAGTGACATACCTGAGGAACGGGCTGTGGGGATTTTTGCAGTATTTGTGTCTATTGGGATCTGAGAGGAAGTATTTTTGGGAAGGTAGGGAGGAGTAAGTGATTGGTGCGCAGAATTTGAACAGTGAACTGAAAGTTGGTGTGTGTATTTTATGATTGGTTAGCGAAAACAGCTCCACTATTCTTGTTGAATAGTGGTGAGAGTTTAATGAAGAGTTTTTGTAGTGAAAACTTCTGAAGCGGCGTTGTGCACTATTGTGATGGGTAAAAAATGTTAAACTCGCGAACTCCTGATCGAAAATTCGTAAGACGGATTGACATTAGGTTACGAAGGAATTTGGGATTTATGACATCTGTCATTGAGTTTGGGTTTCCAAAACTGGATAGTTATCTTATATGCACAAACAAAACCTTCGGTTTCTCCAAAGAGGTAATATTTGTAAGATGGATTGTAATATGTAGTTGTGAAGTTTTAAATTTTTAATGTAATATAAATTGTAATGTTTCTGTACGATAGCGTAATAAATGAATATTATATTTTACCACATACCTGACAATACTTTTATACTGATAATTAAAGCAATTTGTGCAAAATTATTCCCTAACCATTCCAAAATATCAAAAACGCACAACATTAATATTCAAGTTTTCACTTCTCCGGCACTCCCGGAGTGCAACATGTTTTTTTTGTGTATATAAAATAAATTAATATTTTTTCATTGGTGTTAATTCGTAATCTATCTTCTATCTTCTATCTTCTATCTTCTATCTTCTATCTTCTATCTTCTATCTTCTATCTTCTATCTTCTATCTTCTATCTTCTATCTTCTATCTTCTATCTTCTATCTTCTATCTTCTATCTTCTATCTTCTATCTTCTATCTTCTATCTTCTATCTTCTATCTTCTATCTTCTATCTTCTATCTTCTATCTTCTATCTTCTATCTTCTATCTTCTATCTTCTATCTTCTATCTTCTATCTTCTATCTTCTATCTTCTATCTTCTATCTTCTATCTTCTATCTTCTATCTTCTATCTTCTATCTTCTATCTTCTATCTTCTATCTTCTATCTTCTATCTTCTATCTTCTATCTTCTATCTTCTATCTTCTATCTTCTATCTTCTATCTTCTATCTTCTATCTTCTATCTTCTATCTTCTATCTTCTATCTTCTATCTTCTATCTTCTATCTTCTATCTTCTATCTTCTATCTTCTATCTTCTATCTTCTATCTTCTATCTTCTATCTTCTATCTTCTATCTTCTATCTTCTATCTTCTATCTTCTATCTTCTATCTTCTATCTTCTATCTTCTATCTTCTATCTTCTATCTTCTATCTTCTATCTTCTATCTTCTATCTTCTATCTTCTATCTTCTATCTTCTATCTTCTATCTTCTATCTTCTATCTTCTATCTTCTATCTTCTATCTTCTATCTTCTATCTTCTATCTTCTATCTTCTATCTTCTATCTTCTATCTTCTATCTTCTATCTTCTATCTTCTATCTTCTATCTTCTATCTTCTATCTTCTATCTTCTATCTTCTATCTTCTATCTTCTATCTTCTATCTTCTATCTTCTATCTTCTATCTTCTATCTTCTATCTTCTATCTTCTATCTTCTATCTTCTATCTTCTATCTTCTATCTTCTATCTTCTATCTTCTATCTACTATCTTCTATCTTCTATCTTCTATCTTCTATCTTCTATCTTCTATCTTCTATCTTCTATCTTCTATCTTAAAAGTCAAAGTCAAAGTCAAAGTCAAAGCATTTATTTCAATTAGACCATTACAGGCACTTTTGAAAGTCAACAAAAACAAAATAAAACGCGAAGCTACAGTCCCAGTCACAAGGCATAATAACTTGTGAAAGTACTGTAGTTGCCCATTCCGTAGCGTAGATCTCTATGGAGAAGAACGGGCAAGAAACTCCATGGACACTCTTTTAAATCAAAATATGTTACAAAATCTTGGTTACATCATTCATGTCAAGAATTACAAATATGTGAGAACAATGTAGAAATACGGGCAAGTTAAGAGCGTCCAGAGTAAAAGATTAAATCAGTAATAAAAAAATAAAGTAATTAAAATAAACCGTGGCAGCTAAGAGATGACCAGTCACAACTGACAGCGCCCGTTCACGAACATGACGCATGTATCAGCCATCATTCAACTCAACCATTTTGAAGGGAACTAAACGACCCGACACACCCGCCACCATCAGCGTGACATTTAAGTGAGCATGACATTCACTCAACCACCAGGGTAATTTCGCGTCAATGAAAGATTTAGTTACTCATTAAATAGTGGCTTTACAGTACATGGTACTCACACATGTGCTATGAAATTATATAATACTAAGAGATTGAATCTATACAATGCAAATATATTTTTACAATCTTCTGCAGCTTTCACAATAACTTCACTTTCTAATTCTGATGATTCCGATTGCCCCTATGGTTGTGGAGCAGGACCAGCATTGAGCCAAGCATTTTTATCATCAATATAATCCCCCAACTTACAATATGCTTGCCTACATAGTGTGCGTTTTATGCAAGATTTAAATTTCGTTTCATTCAGTTGTAGAATGTGGGGAGGTAAATTATTGTAACATTTTAAACAGTACCCCATGAAAGATGAGTCTACTTTAGCTAACCTGAAACCTGGCTGAACTAGTTGGTCTCTGTTTCTAGTATTATAGTGGTGCCGGTCACCTCTTTTACTAAATAAATGCAGATTTTTTCTAACGTACATGATGTTTTCATAGATGTATTGACAAGGTACCGTCATGATGTTAATTTCCTTGAACAGTTCTCTTAGAGAATCGCGCCTACGTAGATTATATATGGCTCTGATAGCTCTTTTCTGCAGAATAAATATAGACTCGATGTCTGCAGCCCGTCCCCATAGTAAAATACCATATGACATAATACTATGAAAATAACTAAAATACACTATCCTCGCGGTATCTACATCAGTAAATTGACGGATTTTTCTGACAGCATATGCTGCTGAACTTAGCCGTCCTGCAAGAGATGTTAAATGAGGACCCCATTGTAGCCTTGAGTCGAGCGTGATCCCCAAGAAAACAGTTTCATCGACAAATTCAAGTTTCGCTTGATTCAATACTATGTCACAGTCACTGCTTTTGACATTTGGTAGAGAAAATCTTATGCACTTAGTTTTTTTCCCATTTAATACTAAATTATTTGCGGTAAACCATTTATGGACCTGCATTAGAGCGTTATTTACATCGTCAAGGTTTGTGGCACAGACGTGCCACAAACCTTGACGATGTAAATAACGCCATTTGTGGTTGGTTTTTAAATAAATGGGGAAGGTCATTAATATATACTAAAAAGAGGAAAGGACCCAATATCGAACCTTGTGGTACACCCATTTTTACTTTCAGAGCCATTGAATTTACACCATTTACCTGTACTTGCTGCTGTCTATCATTTAAATACGATTTTACTAAACTGAGCGCAAGTTTACCTAAGCCGTAATGCTCAAGTTTCAAGAGCAAGGTTTGGTGATTTACGCAATCAAATGCCTTCGAGAGGTCACAGAAGATTCCTTTGGCATCTTGTGCCTCTTCCCACGCAGTATATATGTGTTTTAATAAAGTGACACCGGCGTCAGTTGTACAACGTCCCTTGGTGAAACCATACTGTTTCTCGTGTAAGATTTTGTTGGTGTTAAAGTGGGTGAGCATTTGATTAAGCATTACCTTTTCAAACACCTTGCTGAAAACCGGCAGCACGGATACGGGTCTATAATTATTAGTATCTTTACTGTCCCCAGATTTGAAAAGTGGTATTACCTTGCTGTATTTCATAAGGTCTGGGAAGACCCCTTGGTCCACACACAAATTAAAAATTAAAGCCAAGTACGGTGCTATAGTGTCAATAATAGCTTGACACACTTTAATAGACAATCCCCATAGATCTTCTGTTAATTTGATTTTGATTTCCTTAAAAGCTTTAATGACTGCTATGGGGTTTATATGCTTAAATTGAAACTCAACCGGGCATGCTGAAATGTTCGCTTTTAATAAATCAATAGAAAGCAAGGGTGAGGAATTTAAGGTTTCGGTAGTTTTAAGTGGGATATTGGTAAAGAAATCTACAAATTCTTGAGCTACTTTGTTTTTAGAGCTTAGAAGACCACGTGAAGTCTCTAGTCTGATATCATTATTATATTTTTTATTTCTATTGGATTCACTATTGATAATTTTCCAAACCGTCTTTATTTTGTTATCGGCGGACTTAATCTTGTTGCTAATGAATAGGGCTTTGGCTACTTTGCAAGTGTTTTTAAAGATTTTTGAATAGGTTGCAACATATTTATTAAAAGTTTCCGAGTTGATGTAAGGCTTAAGGCCGTACAGCTCAAACAATCGCTCCCTACTTATCCTAATACCCTTAGTGGCCCAGTCACTGAACATAAACTTAGGGTAAATAGATTTTGTTTCCATTTTTAATGTATTATTGAACTCTACGTGAACTACCGAAAAGAATTCCTCATAAAATTGATTTGCATTTTCAATTATATGGCCCGGAATGCCTAAATTACTAATTAAGTTATTATTAAATTTATTCAAATTGCTGGGCGTTATTTGTCTAGAGTTTATCTGGATTTTTTGTAATGGTGTGTAGGACTCGAAAACAACGGTTTGCCCACTGTGATCAGAAGGGAGGTAATTTACAATTGATTTATCTAAGTAGTCGCAACAACAAAAAACATTATCAATACATGTAGCAGTATTCGTAGTAATTCGGGTTGGTTCCGAAAACACGTTTAACAAATTAAATGATTTAAAAAGGTGTAATAATCTACTAGTATTAGAATTTTTGTCCAAAATATTAATATTAAAGTCACCACAGATAACCAGAGATTTTTTACCTGTTGCAAGTTTTGCTAAAGCATCTTCCATTACTGACTCAAATAAGGAGTAGTTTTGATAATTTGGGGGTCTGTATACGCACACTATTATATGCTTATCCAGCTCAACACAAGACAGTTCAATATTATGCTCAACCGATAGATCAACAATATCGCTTCGACACTTAAATTTAATACAATTTTTAACTAAGATTAATGAACCCCCACGCATTTTCGATTTTCGGTTAAAGCAACTGCCCACACTGTAATTTTCGTAATTAATTAGCATTTCATAGTCTCTTAACCAGTGTTCAGTGAAACAAACAATTTCAAACTTTGTTTTTTCTAAAAATAATTCAATCTCTAATTGCTTTGAAGAGAAACCTTGAATGTTTTGATGGAATAATTGCAAGGAATTCTGCTTAGCCCCTTTTTTACATTTAGCTATTTGATAGCGAGAAGGTATAGTGCTACTGGTATCTTCTTTTGTCTTATTAACTAGTTTAAATGAACATCCGGAGTGAGCCCCAAGACTCCTGTGCCACCAGATAACAAGCTCCTATCACTAATACACCCTAATTGAGAATTTTCCATGCTCACACATGGAACCTCCTCAGCATAAAAATTGTAAACAGAGAAAAAATCTATATTAGTATGATTACTAATAGTCGCAGTGTTAATAATACAACTAAACTTAGACATACTACTTATGTCTGTGTGAATATTATAAGCTAATAGCCTAGCTATTTTGTGTCTACATCCAATAGGTAGATACACATTACCCCGTGTCGACCTAAGTTTACCTAGAAAAGTGTTAGTGTCCAAATAAATAAGTTTGTCACTATAGTGACCTACTAAAAAGTGCAAATGTTTATTTAACATGTGTATATAATTGTTCTTTCTATCACTTAAATTTTCAAAATATGGAAAAGCACACAATATTATTCTACGACAATTCAACTTTAACAACTCAGTAACACTGTCTGTGATGTCTTCCTTTTTAATTTTTGAACTATTTCCCACAAATATAGTTATATCAGTATTAATATTATAAACATTTCTAGTTACCGATGCCATGATCTGTTTGTATGTTGACCCTGGCATGCAATGATTTTGATTGGAACAACTCAGGTTATTACTAACTAATTTACCTACACCTCTGCCTATACTATCTGAAAACATTATTGAGAATAAACAATCATGACTGTTATTCATCTCTGGCTGTACCACTTGTAAATAATCTTGCGTAATATTAGTGGTTTCTTCGTTGAGCACACAGTCCCGAGATGAATCCTCAGCCTGGGATGGGTCCTCCATTACCTCAGGCTCAACAGTATCATGTTTAGTATTAGTCTGACAGCTACATTGACACATTACTAACTCATTTGCTGCAAGAATATGTTCCCTAATCTGGTTCTGAGAACTCACATACCTACTAGAAAGAGAGCTAAGTGAGTCCTGAAGCACCTGTATTTCAGACTGCAAATGCTGTGTATCAATTTCATAAATTTTTATACTGTCTTCTAGTTTTATTTGATAATTTTTTAACTTGTTAACTAACTCAACACGCTCTTTCTTCAGTGGAATATATTTGAGAAAGAAGTGTTTATGTTGTTTCCTAAATTGATAACATTTTTTAATTATTCTATTCAATTTTGCATATTTTTTTATTTTCCTATTGCTAACTGTATAATTTGGTTTCATTATGGAATCTTCAGTCAGATCAATAGTTATTAAGGAAGGGGGGTTACAATTACTATTTAATAATTCATTATATAAGTGGTTAGTTTCTTTAACCCGAGTATGTTCTTTTTCTTTCTGTAACTTTATGATACAATCATTGGCATGAATTAGCTCATCTTCTAGATCCCTAATTTTATATAAAGCCTCCTCATACAAGTTACTACAACTATTAAAACCATCCTTGACCGCCTTCAGTTGATCCCGTTCATCAACAACGTCCAAGTATTGCTGATGTAGGTCTACCAGATCCCGCTTTAAGCTTGAGTTTTTGTCATTAACCTTAACGACTCCCACCTCACTCTCTTCCCTCTCCTGTAACAGTTGTTGGACTTGGAGGTTTGATTCTTTAAGTTCTTGGAGGGCCGTTCTCAACTTTAGCTCCATATCTTGAGCAGTAGCCCTACGGGTCATCACAGGCATGGTTTCAGGATTGGTTACTGAAAGTAAGAAGTAAAGAAACGGTGAGAACTAATAGATTAGAGCAATAAAGAAAAGTTAACAATGAAAGGGGAAAAACAAAAAAAAAAAGCAGGGAAAAGTGTTCAGTTATGAAATTAAATGAGGTAGGCTGCTATATTAGCTTCAAAAGATTATGTATATATTCACTTAATCTAATTGAATATTCAATTTAACTGGTTTTATTGAATCAAGGTTTTATTTTTTCTTAAGTGGGTATGTTGCATGAAAAAAAAGAAAAAACCTTTGTGTCCAATAATGATCACAAACGTTATATTTCTGCAAAAAAATCGACTTAAAAAAAAGAAACAGAGTGATGGAATTACTCTCACGGTTTTGTTTTCTTTTTTTTGTACGACACGACCGTTTGACAACAAAACGATTTAGAACCTGTACAGGGTAATAAATCGCCAAGAAATGATACTAGAATTTAGCATGGGTGTGTTGTATAGTTAAAGTGACGATTATGTGCTGTTAATGAATAAAAGTAAACAATACTTCCCCTGAATTATCCGTATAAATCCGAAGTTACAACGTCAGCTGTTGATTTTAGGTTACCGCTAACGCTGAATTACCGAAAACTGTATTGATTCTCAGGAAAACAATTTTCCTGAATATTTACACACTTATAATACGTTTGCACAAATAATTACACCATAATATAACTTATTTACTAATTAAATTAAATTTAGAAATACGGATCAAAAATTTTACATGTCATTCGGGCAGTGTTGCCACTTTTTTCTTCTATCTTCTATCTTCTATCTTCTATCTTCTATCTTCTATCTTCTATCTTCTATCTTCTATCTTCTATCTTCTATCTTCTATCTTCTATCTTCTATCTTCTATCTTCTATCTTCTATCTTCTATCTTCTATCTTCTATCTTCTATCTTCTATCTTCTATCTTCTATCTTCTATCTTCTATCTTCTATCTTCTATCTTCTATCTTCTATCTTCTATCTTCTATCTTCTATCTTCTATCTTCTATCTTCTATCTTCTATCTTCTATCTTCTATCTTCTATCTTCTATCTTCTATCTTCTATCTTCTATCTTCTATCTTCTATCTTCTATCTTCTATCTTCTATCTTCTATCTTCTATCTTCTATCTTCTATCTTCTATCTTCTATCTTCTATCTTCTATCTTCTATCTTCTATCTTCTATCTTCTATCTTCTATCTTCTATCTTCTATCTTCTATCTTCTATCTTCTATCTTCTATCTTCTATCTTCTATCTTCTATCTTCTATCTTCTATCTTCTATCTTCTATCTTCTATCTTCTATCTTCTATCTTCTATCTTCTATCTTCTATCTTCTATCTTCTATCTTCTATCTTCTATCTTCTATCTTCTATCTTCTATCTTCTATCTTCTATCTTCTATCTTCTATCTTCTATCTTCTATCTTCTATCTTCTATCTTCTATCTTCTATCTTCTATCTTCTATCTTCTATCTTCTATCTTCTATCTTCTATCTTCTATCTTCTATCTTCTATCTTCTATCTTCTATCTTCTATCTTCTATCTTCTATCTTCTATCTTCTATCTTCTATCTTCTATCTTCTATCTTCTATCTTCTATCTTCTATCTTCTATCTTCTATCTTCTATCTTCTATCTTCTATCTTCTATCTTCTATCTTCTATCTTCTATCTTCTATCTTCTATCTTCTATCTTCCATCTTCTATCTTCCATCTTCTATCTTCTATTTTCTATCTTCTATTATTATATTCTATTATATTCGTTCGTTAGTCTCGCTAAAACTCGAGAACGGCAGAACCGATTTGGCTGATTTTGGTCTTGAATTATCGAGAGCTGAAGTCTCTGCGCGAGGCGTGCGTCGCCGCGCGGCACCTGTACGCCAGGCATCGCAGGCTCCGCATCCGCCCTACGGATGCGGCAGCCATTGAGGCGGAGCTGTACGAGGGATACAGAGCAGCGAAGACCGCCCTCCAAGAGGCTGTCCAGCGGGCCAGGGACCTGGGCCGCGAGGAGATGCTGGGGACTCTCGACAGAGATCCGTGGGGGCGCCCTTACAAGATGGTGCGGGACAAACTCCGCACCTGGGCCCCCCCGCTGACGCAGAGTCTCCGCCCTTAGCTCGTGGAGGACGTGGTGAGCGCTCTGTTCCCTCTGCGAGGGGAACATCCTCCCCCGCCTATGGCTCCGCCGCTTGCGGTGCCAGATGTGGACCACATCGAGGACGATGACGACATTCCGGAAGTGACTGGGGTAGACCTGAGAGTGGCGGTAGGCAGGCTTAAAGCCAAAAATACCGCCCCGGGACCCGATGGCTTGCCTGGCAAAGCCTGGGTCCTGGCCTCGGAGGCTCTCGGGCCCCGACTGGAAGGGCTCTTAAGCGCATGCTTGGAGAGAGGCCAGTTCCCGCTTCGTTGGAAGACGGGGAAGCTGGTCCTCATCCGGAAGCCGGGGCGCCCTGCGGACTCTCCGTCCGCATACCGGCCCATTGTGTTGCTCGACGAGGTGGGCAAGCTCTTTGAAAGAGTCATTGCGAACCGCCTCGCCGGGCACCTTGTGGGGATGGGGCCGGACCTTGCGGAACACCAATTTGGTTTCCGCAGGGGGCGCTCGACGGTGGACGCCATCATGCGCGTGAGGGCTCTCACGACGGGGGATGCAGTGTCTCGGGGTGGGGTCGTCTTGGCGGTGTCTCTTGACATCGCCAACGCCTTCAACACCATGCCCTGGAGCTGCATAAGGGAGGCACTTCGGTATCATCGGGTGCCGACCTACCTTCGTCGTGTGGTCGGGGACTACCTGACGGATAGGGCCGTCATCTACCCCGGTCGCACCGGAGAATGGAATCGGCGAGAGGTGTCGTGCGGTGTTCCACAGGGATCGGTTCTGGGGCCGCCCTTGTGGAACATCGGCTACGACTGGGTGCTGCGCGCTGACCTCCCTAGTGGTGTCAGCGTAGTTTGCTACGCTGACGACACGCTGGTGCTGGCACAGGGGAGGTCGCACGAGGCGGCGGCCGAATTAATGACACGCGGGGTTGCGATAGTCGTGGAGAGAATCCGGCAACTGGGTCTCGAGGTGGCATTGCACAAGTCCGAGGCCATGTGCTTTCATGGGCCTCGGAATGCGCCACCGTCGGGATCCATACTGACGGTAGGAGGGGTTCCCATCGGCGTCGAGTCGACGCTGAAGTACCTAGGGCTTGTCCTCGACAGCCGGTGGAACTTCGTGGAGCACTTCCGACGTTTGGCCCCAAAACTGGAACGGGCAGGAGCTGCATTCAAGCGGCTCTTGCCCAACCTGGGGGGTCCAAACGCCTCCTGCCGGAGGCTCTACGCGGGGGTCGTGCGGTCCATGGCCCTTTATGGGGCCCCGGTGTGGGCGCGTTCTTTGAGGCGGCGAGCCGCCCATTACCTGAACGCGCCCCAGAGGGTGGTAGCCGTAAGGCTGATCCGGGGGTACCGTACGATCTCCGGCGAGGCGGCGAGCCTCTTGGCCGGATTGCCGCCATGGGATCTGGAGGCGATAGTCCTCGCGCGCCTGCACGAATGGCGCGCGGAGGCACTACGTCGGGGGGAAACTCCGCTGCCGCGGCAAATTGTCGCTCAGCGGACAGACCTCCGGCGTGATCTCATGGCGACATGGAGACAGCGACTGTCGCAACCACGTGCAGGGCACGCCACAATAGTGGCGATAAGTCCCCTCTTTGAGGAGTGGCTAGAGAGGCGGCACGGCGCCCTCACCTTCCGCCTGACGCAGGTCCTCACCGGACACGGTTGTTTCGGGAGGTTCCTGCACCGAATCGGGCGGGAGGAAACGCCCGGGTGTTACCATTGCGAGGATCGGCCGGAGGACACGGTGGAGCACACCGTGGAGCTCTGCCCCGCTTGGGCTGAGTACCGCCGTGTCTGGTTCAATCCATGGTCCGGAGCGAGAGGGAATGGGATGCCGTCGCCTCCTTCTGCGAAGCAGTCATGCTAGCGAAGGAGGTGGCGGAACGTGAGAGGGAGAGAACCTCACGTCCCAGCCGCCGCGGGAGACGCCCCGGGCGTCGGGGGGCAACCAGTGGCCCCCGGCCACCGTAGGCGCGAGCCTGTGGACGGTGAGTAATGGGCTAGCTCACCGTCCGTCCGTCTCATGACGACAGGCCGTGTCGACGGCGCGTACGTGTTCCACGCGCGCCTCAAGGAGATGTCAGCAAACCGGATGGGGCCCGAGAGGGCCGATGCCTGCCAGGGCTGCGGGTTGTTCGAAAGAGATACCGCGGCCCTGGAACAAAAAGGGCGAAGAAGGAACATGGGTGGGTTTTAGTCAGTACAAGTCTGACACTCCCTCCCGCTCCGCCCAGAGCGGGAGAAGTCATTTGATGATTTCCCATCCCGAAAAAAAAAAAAAAAAAAAAAAAAAAAATGGTCTTGAATTATTTGTAGAAGTCCAGGGCAGGTTTAAAAGGTGAGAAAGGTAGGGTAGGTAGGTAGGGTAGGGTAAGGTATGGTAGGTAGATAGGGCAGGTAAAAAGTGCATTGCAACGCATGCCGGGGACAGTTAGTAGGAAATAAAAAGAAGAACGTACCGATAACTACTAACTACTCACTAATAGGCCCGCCCTATCGTCCCCTATTACATGAAACTTAAACATAATTGGAAAAATGCGAGTGTACTTGTTAGGTAAACTTCTGCCTAACCCTTCAGGGATTACAAGCGTGATGTTATGTTTAAAGAATCTTTGTGTAAGGAAACTCGGTATGTAATGATGGTCACCCATCTACAGACCATCCTTAGCAAACGCGGCTTAACCTTGAACCTGTGCGTCTGTTATTATTTAGCAATCAAGTAATATAAGTATTTTAGTTGTTTGGTAAAAAAAAGACAAGAAATATATCCATGTAGTAAGTAGCAAAAGAATTTGATATCAGAAGAATTCGATTTGTTTAATCAAAGGCTGATAATAGAAACAACACAAGGACAAACTTAATCCAATTCACTTGTAAACAATGAAACAGTGTTGATTAGATCAAGAATCATATTTATCTCGTCTTAATCCGTTGTTTACAACGTTGCTACCGGGTTGATCTTCACTTTAATGATAAACAGATCTCAAGAGATAAGGGTTAATATGCTTTAGCTCTTTCGCTTTATAGCGAGCAAATAAAATCCCTTGGGTAATCTTATACTAGTTAGTTAATCTTAATCTTGAAACGTTGTTTAGTTAGTTTGTTGAAGGGTATTTTTAGTTACATTATATAAAATAAAAGCTTTTAATAAATAATGTATAAATAATGTTTATTTAAATACTTTTTAACATTTTGGTTTTTGTTTTCGGAGACAAAATAAAAAATCTGTAAATAATGACTGAAGCCATGCCAAGCCATACATGGATGTTAAATATTGCATTTTTTTTTAAATGCTGTTTTTTGCATTTAGCATTTATATTTCAGATTTCAACTACGAGACCATCAAATGGTCGAACGCCTTAATTTCAAAATAAAATATCTATTGTTAAAATTCAAATCATATTCTTTAGTATCAAAACCAATCATTCTAAAATCGCATGAACTAAATTCCCAATCTCCACACATTCGCCTTCGCCAAACTTTAAAAAATATTATAAAACTACACCACTACCTGTTAGCAAGCCGTTCTATATTTTACCCGTGAAGCAAAAACCGGGAGATTAAAACTCTTGTCTCGTAGCACGGTTCATTAAAATCCCTTCTCGTATAGAAAATTAAACCGCTGTGTTAAAATTTTAATGAAGCATTATTTCCTTGCGGAAAACTTAATAGCTGGCAGTGATTAAAGTTCCTACTGAAGATGTTTGCAAAAGTAAATAGATACTTTGCAAGTTTGTGGCACCCTCTCTCGGAGTAATGTATTAAGGTATGAAGAAATAGAAGTGTTTCTTAGTTCGTATCTTGTTTCTGCCGTATGAGTTAGTACGGAAAATGTGGAACGATGAGAAGTTTTCGATGAGATCAGAACGTTGTGGTGTGGTGTACAATGTGAGTGTCTTATACAAGGTGTTGTTTTGCATCCTCGTCAAATTCAAGGAGGTAACAATGCTAATGATTCTCGTCCCGAATCAATAATAAAATGATTAGGTAATTTTTTTTTTTCTTATTTACGAAAATTGGTAAGAGTGAACCACCCTTGTTTTAAACGTAGTCTGTCTGATCCTCGCCTTTTAAGAGGTTAAACGTTGGTTTGAGATGTTTTGTATGTGTGTAAGAGTGGTCTTACACACATACAAAACATCTCAAACGTTTATTCGATAATTCTTCATTCCCTAAACCACGTTAAGGGGGTTATTCTGAAATACTGACAAACTTAAACAACCAAAAAAATCAGTATTTATTAAAAAATAACTAGGTACCGTAATTTTATTTGATTATATTTTATGTCTTTTGTGACATCCTCTTGAATTTTGACGAGGATGCAAAACAACACCTTGTAGATACACTTCTGCTAAACCCGATGATAACTGGCTTGACGTTTTGGAGACACGGTTGCCTCACTGGCTGATCGATAGGTTGCTGCGGTGTGTGTCGCGGGTTCTATTCCCGCATGGAAGAAATTTTTGTATGGCCTACAGTTATTTGCTCTGGGTCTGGGTCTGGCTGTGAACGTATGTTAGTTTTTATGTTTACGGACTCACAAAATAAGATAAATTTCTAGTTTGGGGCAAAGATTTTTAAATAAATAAAAACGTTCGGTAAATATATGAGTGCTTCATTTATTCACTAGTTTTCCGATTAAAAACTTAATAAGGATTTCTATGCATTTCAAGTTTTTGATCAGTCGATCTAGTAGATAGGTATTAAATCATGTTTAACACTACACCGAAATACAAACATTATTTCAGTAAACTGACCGTCGGTTTTATTGTATCCAATCTCACTAACAGCTTCATTAGTTCAATGTAAAAAAAACTACAAGAAAAAAAACAGGTATTTCGAAAAAAAAACCTCAGTTGCCATAGCAAGCATATCCAATGCTATCCATCTCTTTGTTGATTTATTTCATCGGCCCATTAAACGCGATTTAACTGAAAAACCCTGCTTTTAAACTGAGCTGATACGGATTGCAATCAATCAGGCCAATGAAAATATTGCAGGCACACAGATATTCACTATTAGCATGTTTTAATCCAAACCTGGCATTTCTCGTAATAGTGTGCTGTAAATAAAGTTGTTCTGCATTTTTTGTCACTTGGTTTATGGGCTAGTATCGAGACTATAGATTTGGATACTCCTTGAAACTACAATATTCTAAGAGTAATAGTCATCTTTCTTTTAATATCATTCTCATGCCATTACCCCAATTTATGTGGGGTGTGCGCAGTATTGTCTTCTTCTTCCATACTTCTTCTATTACTCGGGTGTGTCGGGTCGTTTAGTTCCCTTCAAAATGGTTGAGTTGAATGATGGCTGATACATGCGTTATGTTCGTGAACGGGCGCTGTCAGTTGTGACTGGTCATCTCTTAGCTGCCACGGTTTATTTTAATCACTTTATTTTTAGTTACTGATTTAATCTTTTACTCTGGACGCTCTTAACTTGCCCGTGTTTCTACATCGTTCTCACATATTTGTAATTCTTAACATGAATGATGTAACCAAGATTTTGTAACATATTTTGATTTAAAAGAGTGTCCATGGAGTTTCTTGCCCGTTCTTCTCCATAGAGATCTACGCTACGGAATGGGCAACTACAGTACTTTCATAAGTTATTATGCCTTGTGACTGGGACTGTAGCTTCGCGTTTTATTTTGTTTTTTTTTTTTTACTTTCAAAAGTGCCTGTAATGGTCTAATTGAAATAAATGCTTTGACTTTGACTCGTCATCTTATTATACCATTTGCCATTATCATCCTTTACACAGTCCATCCATCGTTTCTTTAGTCTTACTCTACTCTTTTACCCATCCACATTCATACTTAAAACTTTTCTCATGACATTTTCCTCATTCCTCCGCATCACATGCCCATACCAAGCCAACCGATTACCCCGCAACTTTCCAGTCACGGGCCCCTCTTTCAGCTTCTTATCTTTTAACTCACAATAGTGTCGATGTTTATTTTTACCACCAAGCAACGTTACTGGAGTGTGTCTCTGGAATGGCACCGTATCTGCACGGCCTCTTTAATAACAAATAACCATCTTAAAAATATTCCATATCATCTCAGAAACTGCAGTCAATGTTTAGACGTTTCATAAATGTAGGAAAATGAGAGGTACTCGTATTTTGTCGGCGTAAGCCAAAGATATAAGAAAATAGTTTTAAATTGTCCCTATGTTGTGAAAAGTAAGCATATTTGTTCGTGTCTTACTCACCACTGAAAATTTTAAAATCCACCGACAGAATAAAACCAAAAATAAATTAATCCAAGCGTCATAGCGTGGGTGGTCCGCTTTGTTTTGTGCTTGTGCTTAGCGGTCCCTCGACGCTTGGATTAATTTATTTTTGTTTTTTAGAGGTTTTTTCTCTTTAAATTAATTTTTATTTCATGCTTCTTAAACTTAACTTATTTTTCTTAGCCTTGACTGTCCCACTCCTGGGCATAGATCTCTTACCATTCCTTCCACTTTAAAAAAAATATCCCGTAACTCTAAGGGGAGAGGGGGTGTGTAAAGGCACCCCCCTAGCAATGCCCATGATGACAAGTGACAAGAATTTAAATTTCGAATCAACCAGACCCGTAGAAGTTGTTTATGTCCCTTCATCAACAAGAAAAGAGGTGATGACCTTCACATGGCGGAGCAGATTTTCTCAAAACATAGCAAAGAACTCTCTAAATTAAAACACCTTACAAACGACACCAATTTTATCAAAATCGGTTCATCCTTTTAGGAGCTACAATGCCACAGACAGACACACAGAAACACACGCCAAACTTATATCACCCCTCTTTTTTGGTCGGGGGTTAAAATAGTACATTGTTACCCTAGGGGTGAAAGTAACTTATTTAGTCCTGAGACGGCGCCCGGTTTGGCGCCCCGCGCCCGAACGAAGTGAGGGCGCCAAATCCCGTCATTAATTATAATAACGAATTATAATAAAGTTATTAAAAAAAATATAGATTCTTTAATCAATACTTAACTTTAAGTTATTTCAATTTTACATCGTGGCCGCATAGAAAGTTGGAACATGGTTCAATAAAAATGTGAAAATAGAACTAGTTTTTTTATAATTTAGCATCTGTCTGTTGAAAGCGATTCTCCCTAGGGATGAAAAGTATTACTTTCAACCCGCTCCTCAGGCAACTTCAGACCTGCTTTCAGATTATGAGTAATGAAAATTACCTTACACACATTCAATCTGCTCATTGACAAATCTTCTAACATAAAAATTACTGCTCGAAATACCTACCCACCTACAATTTCACACTTCACTTGACTAAACATAAGCCTGTATTACACATACGACCAAAATTACAGACACCACTGTTAATTAAGCGACGGCCTCATAATAAACCCTATTAAGTAACGCTTTTATGCGATCTAAGGGCTTTGCCGTGTATGCCTCGAACTTGTCGTGGAAACTAGTTATAGGATGGTTGTAGGTACAAATAATGGCATAGTTATTAGTGTAATATACTTAATGTTAATGTACTAGGTGTTTGATTTCGTATGATGTGTTACGTGGAACAGGTAACTTTGCAGACATTGGCATACTTCATATAGGTAAAAGAAGTCATAAAAAAGGGCATGCCTGCCCATCCACGAACGGCTAGTCGGCTAAACAGGGTGTGTACCTATAGTTCACTTTCATTTGTTCAGTTCTGTTTAGGTCCCTTGTAATCTCCCGTGGGGATGGGCAGCCTATTTCGATCAACCGGGAACAAATTGACTCCAGGCGATCGGAATCGATTACTAAGAAATTATTAATGGAATACCTAATAACCTTTTCCAGGATCAAATCCAAAAACTCTTTGCTTAATAATTGATGCAACCCCATAATATATATCCACGGAATATTAATAAATCTTTGAAAGAAACTCATCCCTTTTTTTTTTTGTACCGTCACATTGTTGAAACACTGTAGACACGCATACTTCATTTAGATAGCCAAAAGCATACACGCAATCTAATTTGAATTTGTTTATGCGTATCGCAAACTTAGTGCTGGTTACACTATCTTACGTTTACGATAACTTTAGCGCTAATGTGCCGTCATGTTTATGAAAGTCATTGTTTCGTATTTTTCAAACGTCATAAACGATAACCGTCACGGTTATCCTAATTGTATAGGACTGCTAATCGTTTGCTACCAACTGTAACGTTGGTCTAGTACAGACTCGTAAGTGCGACTTCTGAGCTTCTGGGTTCGATTGTCAGGTCTGACGAAGTGTAATTGGGGTTTTCTTTCCTTCATTTCGCAGTAGCTGCCTCAGTAGTTGGCTTGCCCACTACTACAGTTAAACATAACTGGCGGAATGTGGGTGTACTTTTAGGTACACCTCTGCTCTCTAACGGTGGGGCCGTTATATTATATGAAACCAGTATGTACCTGTTTCACGGACGGTGTTTAATATGATAATTATCAAAGACTATTGTCATTTTAGTAAACTATTTTTTATTTGCGATGGGTTCGCTCTTGACTCTAGTCTAGGTCAGAGATGACAGAGATAAAGTCGACGATGGGACTAGCTTATCCAGAAAAAGCCTGTTCACTCTAACTTTGCGCGTTAGGGTTGTAAGCGTTCAGAAACACAGACGCAGGCAGAGAGTTCCACTCCTTTGCTGCGCGCATAGTGAAAGACGTTTGAAAACGCTTAGTGCGAATTGGTGGAATAGCAATAAGGTAGGGATGGTAAATTGCAGTGGTCTAGATTTCCTATAGTAGAAGGGGCCAGTAGGATGAGGTCGTGGAGTTCTTGGGAACACTTACCGAAGTACAGCCTGTAGAAGACTACTTTCAATGATATTAATAAGATTTGAGTGACAGCTAATAAACTGATCAAAGTCATCATCATCGTTCGCGGAGGCCTTCTCCCAAATATTTTGGAGTTGTTTTGTAGTCCTGGATTTATTTGAATAACAGCCTTCACATTTAGCAACTTCGCATTCACATTCAACAACCCAATTACTGGGACACCCAGTAACTGATCAAAGACATGATAACTAATGGGGCTTTCGAAGTACCGGGGTTCCTACTACCGCTCAAAAGTCTAATTGACAATTGACGAACGTAACTTTTGATAAGCGAAAATCCAACCCTTCCATGACCTCAGACGATGCGACATGCGACACAAAATACAACTAAAACACGGGCCAAGTGCGAGTCTTACTCGCACATAGGGTTCCATAGCCCCAAACAATATAATAACAATATTTTGAACGGTCATTATTAAACTTCCACTCAACCGCAAAACTAAATTTGTTTTTCATAGTAAGTTAATAAAAAACTAAGTTACTACTGCAGTTTAGTGAAAAAGTCCCATATCTCAAAAACTAAATATCAAATCTTATTCAAACCAATTTTCGTTTAAAGGTTTTTTTTTACGTTCTACATCTGAATATTTTTTCAGAATTTTACTCCTCTTACTTTAGAAATTAGAGGGAGGGGGACACACGTTTTACCACTTTGGAAGTGTCTAACTTTCAAACGATTGACTTTGAAAAAAATGGTTTTAGGAACCTCAATGTAATTTTTAAAATACCCCGCACGTATAGGTTCGATGCATTTTTTTTTTAGTTTCAGTTCCATGTGGGGGAGGAGGATGTCCTTAATATATATATTTTACGAAAATCGTAAAGCGGTTCACAGAATACATCTACCTACCAAGTTTCAGCTGTGTAGTCCTAATAGAGTCGGAATAAAGTGGCTGTGACATACGGACGGACAGACAGACAGACAAAGAGGAAAAAAAATATTTTTAGCAAAAAAAAACCGACTTCAAATACACAAAAATGTGAAAAATAACTTAAGCTTCAGAAGTCGGTGGCAAAAAAACTGAATCAATGAAACAAGAGTCGCGAAAGTTTTGCAAAAAAGTTTTATATTTTCTCATTTTTTTGCACTTGTCCCGGCGACAGCCCGCGATTCGGATGACGTTTTTGCAGTCCTGTAATTATTATTCCCGTTTTGATAATTGTATACTGCGCAGTCGTAGCCACATCACGCTGCCATAGCATCGACATCGCTCATAAGTTGACGAAGATCATAACCTAATTGCCAATTTTAACGAACGTAACTTTTGATTACCCACGCTTTGAAGCCCGCCCACAGTATGTCAAACTCCAGCGGCCTTGTAACTCGCATGATAAACTGCAAGCTAATATTACCAACTATGGAGTGATGAATGAATAATTATTTCATCAAATAGTTCAGAACTTCAGTTAATATAAAAGTTTGCGGATTAGAATACAATGAAGCGGTTTCGGTTACGGATTATTTTCGAATTTATGTTCTGTTTACGAATTGTTGTTAAAACTTTGCTATAGGTTGCTATATTTTTGGAACGAAGTTCCTTATCGCGCGTTGTGGCTAGACGGAAAAAAATTCTTACGAAAAGTTGTCATGACACTTTTTGCTATAGTAAGCTATTGTAAGCTTTATTTCTTTAAAATAAAGTTGAAATTTCCTTAAATTACGTACAATTGGGGTGTGTATGTGAGTAAGGATAGATATGATTATTATTTTGAGTGACCGAACTACAAAGTACAAATTCGGTTGTGCAGTTAAGTAAGACGTATTGCTTCGAATTAAGGATTAATCTTCCTTAAATTAAATATTTTATTTTCGCACACTAACTTAAATCTAAAATGTATTGATATTATGTACGTGAAAGGAACTTCGTTCCATCCGGGTGTCCCTTGACACCTCTCAAGTTTTTTTTTCTGATTTGCCTGCCATTTCTATATAGCCACTATAACTATCTATTATTCCATTTGATACTGGTAGATTAAAAGCTAAGAGTATCTTTTACCATACTCATTTAGTTTAAAGACGCAGTACATAATCTTACATTGGGTAAGGCCGTTTGCACAACCAATGACAAATACATTAAAGCTTAGCGTATTTAATACATTATAATATTGGTAAAATAGAGTTGTGCAAGTGACCCTAAGTCCTACGGAATACTAAAACCAACAAGTGGAAACTGTTGCGGTCGCCTAAACAAAATAAAATATAAACGCCTTGCAAAATTCAAACCCGCTTTCCCACAAAACCGGTTCGAAAAAATCCTTGAAGAAAGCTCAAGGATTTTTCTATTTACACAGCATATTCACCAACTGATACAAAATCCGTCGCGATCAGCAAGATCCCACACTTAAACTTTGTATATTCGTATATTCTGTTCACTTTCACATTATGTTGCTATCGGGATCGAGTTCAAGGGTATTGTGCTAACAATATTGCTGAAAACTTTGACAGCAAACGAGTCGGAAGCGAGATTATCCTTTGTACGCGTGAGTTGATATCTTCATACGTACATAGAATCCAGAAGGTTGGAGCCGTAAAGCGAGGGAAAATTTTTACGTGTTATAGTTTGATTTCATGATTGCCTGGTACTTTGAATAATTGATGCAGCCAACCCAAATGGTAATAAACAAATTCTTTGGTAATGTGATAGAAAATATGTTTATTTGGCATATGTCACAAGTGCCCACAATATGAAAAAAAAAAAAAAAACATAAACCCAAACAAAAAAAAAAAAGTGTCTCATGATTACGCCAAATAGGCCCACAGGCGTCAAATCCTTGAGCTGCTTGAGTTTTGCATAAAAAGCTAGATTATTGACTCGACAGACACATGTAGAAAAAAAAACTGACTGACGTGTGAAAAGGTTGACGATCCCAATCATCGGGATTGATTGTCAGTCGTATCTATACTTGCACTCGCTGTAGGTCAAGCATGTGTGTGTGTATGCCTGCATTTTCTTTTATTCTAGTTTCTCAAGCCGATTTTCTGCACTATTCTATGATACATGCATATCGATTCGTAATTGTAGACATACGGGACAATTTTCGGAGTTACTTTGGAAGTCATAGTCACTTTATTTCTTTGACTGATGAACTGATATTGTCGCTAAGTGGTGTTGGAAAGTTGTATTTATTGCTCGGTCCGCATAGTTAGATTGATAAAGAATATTGTTTTCCAAAGAAACAGAACTGACTTATTGATAAAACAAGTCTCATGAAAAATATATCTGATCTAGCAGTAATTTTGTTAAAAGATACCCATATATTTTCAATAGTTTTTTTTTTAAGTATCTTTAATAACGGTTTTCACCAAAACAGTCAGTTTTACAAGATTAGTTTAATCTAAAATTCTCCGAAATCAAGGCTCTGAGTAATCCGATACTTAAATTTCGGTATCACAGAATTTATTCCCGTATAGTTTTAAAATTTTATTTTATCTTTGATGTCCTAATATGCCTTTTTACGCATTGTGGCGAATTTATTTTAGATATATTTTAAATTTAATGAGAATATCTTAAGAATTCAGCTTTTTTAATCGAATAAAAAATAATGGGTAGTAGAGCTGTTGTTTATCGTTATTTTACTTATTCATCTAGTTAAATCTTTATTTTAGGATTCCGCAAATCATTCAAAATCGATCTTTGCAAAACACAAGTTGAAATTTGTGAGGTACGTACAATCATAAGTTTCTTT
This sequence comes from Cerastis leucographa, assembly GCA_963082945.1. Lineage (NCBI taxonomy): Eukaryota > Metazoa > Arthropoda > Insecta > Lepidoptera > Noctuidae > Cerastis > Cerastis leucographa. The sequence continues at coordinate 3,779,858 of OY720381.1, read as the reverse complement.
GAAAAAATAAAAAACTCTTGCCAAATCCATCGGTAGTTCAGTTATTTTATAAAATACTCAAAACCGTTTTTCTCCTGAAAATCTTGGACCAACGATTAAACAGTTTCCAACTTCGGAACGGCAATTCAGTTGCAAAATTCTGTTTACCCGCCCGCGGTCGTAATAGTGTTCGATAAATTGCTTTTGGCCCGTTTAGCAGGTCGGAACCTCTTACATTACCAAAGTAGGTAGCATTGCTGCTGATTGAAGATGGAAAGAGTTAATAACTAGTGGCAATAAGCCAATGGTTAAAAGGATGCACTAGAGAGCATTTATTTGAGTTAAAATAATTTCTTTATGCAATCATTTATAAGCAATAGACAAGAATTTGAACGAAGTTAGAACCGTCAAAGAAAGCGACGTTTTGTCAGTTCTAAATTCAAGCAACTACTCAACTACAGAATAAAAAAACCGGCCAAGTGCGAGTCAGACTCGCGCACGAAGGGTTCCGTTCCATTATTTACAAAAACTAGCAAAAGAATCACTTTTTTGTTCGGCCCCCTTAAATATTTGTTTTATTCTGTTTTAGTATTTGTTGTTATAGCGGCAACAGAAATACATAATCTATCTTCTATCTATAAGCTATCACGGTTCATGAGATACAGCCTGGCAGACAGACAGACGGACGGACAGCGAAGTCTCAGTACTATGGTCCCGTTTGACCCTTTGGGTACGGAACCCTGAAAAAACTCAAGAATCACTTTGATTAGCTTATAGATGTAGTTGTTAGTCGATCATGGTATTATTGGCACAACCCTACTCCTAAAACAAGCATATTCAGATAAGATAACTAAAAATACAGTGCCCAATTAGCAATAATTAATAACACCGAGTCTTACTTACATCACTCACCTTCTTCATGGGGGTTTAGGTTTCCGCACTTAGTCCCTTAAGTGGACCATTGTGCATCACTCACCTATTATTATATCAATATATGGATTTCCTTTTTTCAAAACATAATCACTAAAAGAATTATGACAATCTAAAAACCCGAAAAAAAAACCCGCCATGTCCAGATGACTATCAGACAAACTAGATAAGTTTTTAACAAAAAAGAAATATATATAAGCATAGATATTTTTTTCCTCTAAATTTTGATAAAAGAATTACTTAGATCAGTTCAGTTTTGAAGAAGAAAACAGCGGAATACAAAACGTGTTTTGGTCAAGATTTTTGTAGGTAAAATCAGCGTGAGTTGCAGTTGTCCCTTTTGCACTTTACGGGGGCTAGGTCGGGCGCAGCGCGACGGCAATAGTTTCTTCAAATACCTATTTTTCAAATTTCTCGGGGCTAGAGTCCCCTCTTAAGCCGTTTCTCCCGGATGTCATTTGTAGATCTTTGACAGTCGTTACAGGTAGTCATAGGCCCAAAATTCTGAAAACCAGTCTTATCTTACCATGAGGTATCGTATTACTCGCAGGCAGTTGCTCCATGCCAAATCACCCTATAATACTTGGGAAAAGGCTAGGCAGATCATTTAAATTACATCACTAAAACACATAAAAAGCTGAATCCAATTTATTGGTATTTATATTTTAGACAGATATTTCTAAAGCAAGTAAATTTATGAAGGCACTCAAATACCTATTTCTTGACTTTTCTTTGCACCGTCGTAAATTCACTTTTAGACGCAAATAGCACTCGACTTGGTGAAGCGGCGGCGTTAATATAATCTTTGCTGGGTCCACAATATCCAGGTCACTACCTTCTACAGTAAATAAAATCAGAAATGCATTTTAAATTGACTCAGCGATTTTAAATTAAGACAGTCGTAGCTTTAGTGGTGTTATTAATGTTGTTAAGTTTGTCGCTACATCGCTAGAAGTTGTTAATGAAAATTCGCAAGAAGAGCTAGTTTAATCAAGTAGCCAAGTTCACTTTTACTTTGCTACCTGGCTAATATTTATAGATATTATATTTATTGGTATAAGAGTTTATGAAAATAAAGAATGAAAAAGAAATGTCGCAAGGGCATGACGTGCATACAATATTACATAAAAAAAATTGGTTGTCTGTAAAGTTGTAGTTTACGGACGATAGTTTAACGTGACAGTATCATAACAAAACATTGATGCGGCGCAAGCGTACAATGCGCGTAACGGGACAATGGGCGTAACGGACAATGGGCGTAACGGGACAATGAGCGTAACGGGGCAATGAGTCAGCCTTTTTCGTGAATGCAGCCGGCCGGTCAAAAACATACAACGCATAGCAAGTATTTATAAGTGCAACAGGAAACAGGACGAATCAAAAAAAGTTGGCAGGTGAAAAGACTTCAGGGAGGCATTAGCCCAGCAGTGGGATAGAACGGGTTAGATGAACCAGATTGCGTCTGATTGCAAGCGTTGGGTAAGGTCAAGACTGAACGAACATGCTCATGTTGATTGACAAGATGGCTGCTTACTCATGCTTTGTTAGTTTTATAATGGCATAAGGCAAAACTAAAACGATTTATAAAGGCCACAAATAGTTTTACACTGTGTCGTGTGTTTGTTGGTTAGTACCGATCAGGCTTATTTCTAGTACTTCCATGGTACCAGTATTAAATGTACATAAGCTTTCATTATCATATCCCTCAGGGAATTTAATGATGTTTGATGTTTCATGCCCAGCGGCAATTTAGCTTTGACGGTTCTAATTTGAGTCAATTGAATAAATTAGTTTAAAGGAACTGTGGACTAAACCCTTGCCAGTATAATTATGTTCGATTGTTTTGAAAAGTCTGTTTACATATAGAAAAAATATTGTACTGGCTACTGATTCGAAGAAAAAAAAAACCGTTATGAAAGTATTGGGAGGCCATTCGAAGAGACCATGTAAGTAAAAAAAATACTGTGTAAATGCGGTAATTTTTACTTACACACCTTACACAAATTTTATTTAAAAAAATGCGTCACTACTGGCAGTAAACTAGGTCACAATTTCGCAAGTGATTGTGTTTATTTTAATAATTGTTCGATAGCCTATTCACTACAATCGGCAATATTGCAATCGACAGTAATTCCTCTATCCATTAAAAAAAGCTTTACCAAAAAATATTTGCAATACTTTTCTTGCAAATATTTTTAAAATTGTGACCTAGTTTACTGCCAGTAGTGACGCATTTTTTTAAATTAAATTTGTGTAAGGTGTGTAAGTAAAAATTACCGCTGTTTAACAGGATCAAAATAACCTGCTTCACGATGGAGGATAGTCCCTTCAACCAGGGGGTCTACTCTCTAAGTCCGTCAACGAAAATACGGGTCCGTGCGTAAATAGCTTTATACTTCGTAATGAACCCTATTCCTTAATATTTACGAATTCATGAGTTTTGAAAACATATCGCAAGTAAGGACAACTGTCCAATTGTGTTCTCATTTATTTTTAGTTCGGACCCCTAACGAATCTTACAACAACAAACAACTCCGGTAAAAACATCTTTCGCCCAAAACTTTTTCAATTTCAGAGCAAGCAGACTTTACAATAAAACTAACAAAATTCTTGCAATTAGTAATTTGTCTAGAGTAGAATGTAAAAAAAAGCTCACACAGTGGCTTTTAGGACTTGATTACGAAGAAACTGAAAAATTGCTCACTATCTTATCCTAGCATAGCGTTTTCATAAATATGTACGCCACCCCCTCACACACACATTCATGTCATAAATATAATTAATCACACACACGCATACAACATCTTACTCTCTCCCACACACACACAACACCACATACCCAACACCACACCACACACAACACCTTTCACATTACACTCACAGTTCACACACTAACAATGACACACACTCACATTTTTATATTTGATTTTATTTTATTAGTACTCTCTCTTTAATTCTTCTCGTACAATACCTGTAACTAAAGTATACAAAAAAACAATGTGATAATTCCAATCTCGGCGAGGGGGGCCAGGAGTCCATAGCACAGGGTATCCTAGTTTGGATTCCTGACTCCCACAAACCTGTGTACCTCCAGTATTTGTAACATCTGTATATTGTATTTGTACTTTGTGGGAGAAAATAAATCGTTATTATTATTATATTATATTATTATAATCTTACGTCCGTAAGTGATACGGAGTAGGAAACAACCGTAACTTCGGCCGAAACTACGGATTTCGTGCTTAGAGAGTAGACCCCCAGAGTTGTAAATGTGTTCGTTCCCGGGCTTTTACACCTCTGCCCGTGGCCGTACCCGCTTTTACCCCTCAAGCGCCTATCCAAAGGAACGACGCCCCTGAAGTTGTCTCGACGTCTGAAATTCAGAACTTGATGGCGATAATCGAACAGAGCCTAAAGGAGAACCGATCACTTTTCCTAATTATGTTTGTTCGAATTTCATTTTACCGAAAACTATTGAACGACGCGACGTCTCTTTTGCTATATGCGTTATTTGAAATATTTTTAGATCATCGAACGTGTCATATGTACTATTTTACCGAATTATATTTCGCCGATTTACAAAATAACTTTTTGCTGTTGGCCGAAGCCTCTTTTGGACGTTTTTTATTTGAAAAATTATTTATATGCCATATTTCCACCACACCGAAACAAAATTTTACGGAATATTATTTGATCACAAATATATAGCCAGTTAATTGGTAGCATTTTCAATATTAAATCAAAATAGTATCAATATTGAATCAGAATAGTATCAATATTAAATCTAAATAGTATAATAGTGTCAGATGTATGAAGCATGTATTGAACGTAACAGGTGGGGTTCTGTACATTTCTGCTTACCTCCATGGAAAATAGTATATGAGTTTAAAAATTGTATGTTTGTCAAATAAACCAGGTTCCCTGGTAATAATCACAATAGCAAACAGACCGTCAGTGAGATGTTGCATTTTATATTATGTAAGGATGCTGCAGCTTCAGCTAGAGATGTCCAGTTGGATGCACAATAAATGGCAAGACGTGATGAGCGTTCCAAGTATCCTCCAAGCTTTAATATAAAACTCTGAACAGCTGGGGCCATGTTTTACCTGCGTTAAAGTACTTATGAACTAGGACAAAAACGTGGTTCAGGTTAAATCTATACCTACTACCTACCTACCTATATAATATTATAAAGCTGAAGAGTTTATTTGTTTGGACGCGCTAATCTCAAGAAATACTGGTTTCAATTAAAAAATATTTTAGTGTTGGAAAGCCCATTTATCGAGGCAGACCAAGAAGAGCTAAGTTGCACTGGTCAGCTCGTTGTTAAATACAAACAAATAGATGTAGTGTCTACAAAATGACTCTTTTTAACCCCCAACCAAAAAACGGGTGTTAGGTATAAGTTTGACGTGTGTATCTGCGTATCTATGTGTCTGTCTGTGGCATCGTGGCTCCTAAACAGATGAACCGATTTTGACAGAATTGATTTCATTTGAAACGTGTTTTTATTTATAGGTTTTTTTTTATGTCGATGGTTTTCAAAAATTTTAATTTTTTCATAAGGCATTTCAGTGAATATTTATCGTATTTTCCGAAAGGGGTAATTTTTTTAATAAATTTTACCAACAACCAGGCCCAAATACAGAAACCGTGCTGTTATCGAAAAATTACCAATTGGTTATTGGAACACCTTCCATTTTGTCTAAAATCCAAAGCTCCATAAAGCAGTCGCGCTCGTGGCCACTAAAATCGACTATTAATGTTTTTTTTTAATGATTACCTTTACCTTACCCAATTTCTAAACATATTTTGTTTTTTTTTTTTTCTGAAACAATGGGGGTATTACATCAAAACGTCAAAAGACATTTTGAAAAAAATCTTGATATGTCGAAGAAACCTGAAAAAAAGTTATTTGTTGATTAAGATCATACTTATCACATTCATAGCTTATAGATAGCGATGTTTTATATTTCAATTAAACTTTAAACTTTAATTCCAAATTGGCCCTTATAAAATGTTGTGTACAATTTAAAATTGCAAGATGCATAATAATTAAAAACAAATCATCAAGCATCTTGCCATAATCACAAAACAATGCATCGTATCTCCAAGTCTCGGTTTCACGATATATCAAACGCGTAGTATATTTTCATGGGTCTACGGATCCCATTTGTCACGTAAAACCAATATTTCTCTTGGGACCATCCGCCAAATAAAGCTACTAAATTTTTTATCAAAGAAAAGAGATACATAGACGGTTTTTTATTGAACACTTTTAAGATATCGGATGTTGGACGAAGCATGAATATATTGATAGAAGTTATTTTAGAAGAGGCTTATTAACAAGTCTTTTACCTTCTTTATAAACACTTTTTGTCGATAATTATGAAAAAACTATTAAAGGATAAGTATAAAAAAAAATAAATCGCATCTCTGTCAACTGCAAACTTGTCTAAAAAGCTGGCAGCATTGCCTTGTTGGATGAAAATGCTAAACTCTGGTAAAAAATAGCCAGCTTTCTGTTTATGTGAAGATTCAGCCAACCGTTTGGCGATGAATCGATTATATCAATGAAATCACAAGTTTGAACTTGCGATATCAAACGCTTTTGACGTATTTATGCGTTGTCTACCAACCTGCTCTGGGTCCACGTGTTGGATTAAAGCCCACTCCCTCTCATTGAGAGGAGGCCTGTGTCCCAGCAGTGAGAACATTAGAGGCTGATGATGATGCATTAGCAAGTTTTGAAGTGTCAACATAATCACGATCCCTGTACCTTTCATAGAGTGCACCCATGAACACAAGGTTAGTGTGCCGCTTCCGAGGTCTTAGCACGAACTAATTGTGCTTGTTGCAAAGAATTTAACTAAAATGTTATATGATAATTGTACTTTCAATTCGAAAATCGATGTATATTTTACGTAACGTGTACAACCTGCGCGAGTTCGCGCTAGGGCCTCGGAGCAATAATAATTCTCACCAAAAACTTTAATCTTCAAACCGTGTTAGGTAAAAAAAATAGGAATTAATGTCCAGTCTGTTGATCTGAATAACCGCCTAAGAGGTATTGTGCGTAACATCTTGTGGATAACCATCGACACGCTAAAAGAAGACGGATTGTGTGAGCAATGATAAGAAGAGAAAGGAGTAAATTATGCTGTGAGGTTTGACAGGAGTGAATGGAAGAATAAAATGTGTTGTGTCGACCACAAGTAGAAAGGTCAAGGGCAGGAAGGTGATGACGCTACAAAAACGACGATAAACAAAAAAAAAACAACCGGCCAAGTGCGAGTCGGACTCGCGCACGAAGGGTTCCGTACCATTATTTATAAAATCACTTTTTTGTATGGCAGCCCCCTTAAATATAAATTTTATTCTGTTTTTAGTATTTGTTGTTATAGCATCAACAGAAATACATAATCTGTAGAAATTTCAACTGGCTAGCTATCACGGTTCATGAGATACAGCCTGGTGACAGACGGACGGACAGACGGATGGACTCAGTAATAGGACCCTATTACTGAGTCCATCCGTCTGTCCGTCCGACCCTTTGGGTACGGAACTCTAAAAAGGACCGAAGTTCTTCTTTTGTTTTTAACTTTACTATCTCACCATTTCAAAAGAGCGTTCAAAACAGTACTACAGCGACAACAAGTCTACCGTTTACAAGCTCCATAATGCATTTCCTTCAGTTCGTGTAGCTACCAAAATAACTTAAACATTACCTTGTATATTGTTCTGAAAATAGCCGTCTATTTCCACTTTAGTTTCTTCCAACTAAGGAAGATTATGTCAAGGGAATGGAAAACAACAGGAACATCTATTTGTTGGTAATAATATTATCTTCCATTTTTGAGCGTCGTTGTACTGCTGTTTGGGAGTGTTCTTCTTTTGTATGCAGTTCTTTATTATATTTGCGACACTTGGGCATAATGTGGTGAAGCATGGTAACAAATTATTGTTGAATAGCATCGTTTTTAGGGTTCCGTAGCCGAATGGCAAAAAACGGAACCCTTATAGATTCGTCATGTCTGTCTGTCTGTCCATCCGTATGTCACAGCCACTTTATTCCGAAACTATTAGGACTACACAGCTGAAACTTGGTAGGTAGATGTATTCTGTGAACCGCTTTACGATTTTTGTACAAAAATAAAAAAATATAAAGATTACCCCCCAATACACGAACCGAAACTAAAAAAAAAACCATCAAACCTATACGTGCGGGGTGTCTGTAGATAGGTCTTTAAAAATTAAATTGAGGGTCAACAATTTTTTTCAAAGTCAATCGTTTGAAAGATAGACATTTCCAAAGTGGTAAAACGTGTGTCCCCCCCATCTAATTTCTAAAGTAAGAGGAGGAAAATTCTGAAAAAAATATTAGGATGCAGAACGTGAAAAAAACTTTCAACAAAAATTGGTTTGAATAAGATTTGATATTTAGTTTTTGAGATATAGGACTTTTTCACCAAAATGCAGCAGTAACTTTGCTTTTCATTAACTTACTATGAAAAACAAATTGAATGAATGACTGTTCAAAATATTGTTATTATATTGTTTGGGGCTATGAAACCCTGTGTGCGAGTAAGACTCGCACTTGGCCCGTTTTTGTATTTATACATTTTCATTCAGAGCACATTGATCAGGCCAATCGGTCATTAGTTGAACCAGTAATATTGTAGAGTTCAAGTCTGTTTGAAAAATGATATAAATTAAACATTTATGATAATAATTAATCATATAAGTTGAAGGAACGTTTCTTTGGCCGCCTGAATAAGGTGCTAAGCAGTCTTTTGTCAGACGTCTTTTGGGACATGTCAGTTTTGATGTATTCTTTCGGCATACTCATGGCATACATACGCAAATAAAAATGATTTACCATTTTCTCATATAACATAAGGAGGATATCTGAAACTACTACTAACTCGACGACATGGTTGGCGCAGTGGCTGAGCGATCGACTGCTGCGCTGCGTGTCGCGGGTTCGATGCCCGCACGGAACAAATATTTGTATGGCCTACAGATAGTTGTTCTGGGTTTGGCTGTTTGTGTATGTGAGTTTAAATGTTTGTAAACGCAACCACGATACAGGAGAAATTCCTAATGTGGGGCAACGTTTACAAAAAAAAAATACGCCAACTTTGATGCTTTTGTAGTTAGTTATGTTATCTACTTTTAAGTTCGAAACTGATGTAATAATATTAACGGAATGCAGATTAAATATAAATAAACCCATACCACAACTTAGTAATTATCACTCTTATGTAACAACACGGCACTTGAAATAGAATGATGGGGTAGTGGTTTATATAAAAAAACTCTCTTAAATCACAGAAAAAGTTAAAGAAATAAAACTCTCTGAGGCGTCTTGTCTCCAACTGGACATAACTAATTATACTGTCTTGTGTATTTATCGTTCCCCGTCAAACACAAATTCCGATATTTTTTTAGATTCACGTAGTTTACTCTTAGATTCATTGGTTTCGCAGAAAAATCTACTAATAGCGGGGGAAATAAATATTAACATTAGGCCAAAAGTCGTTGAATTAGCTCATGAACGAAAAAACCAGAATAACTACCTTAACATGTTGTTGGCCTATGGTATATTACCTGGTCATACCTTACCGACCAGAGAACTGAATTGTCTGGACCACTCCATGATGCGAATTCATAAGAAAAGACATCTGCGTCAATAGGGGATACTCCAATTTTTTTATTCTTTGTCCGTAGGGTAGTTTATTGAAAAGTATTGGACACGTATTTTTTCTTTTTTCACGTGGTCAAAAATTTACGGAGATATATCGAGTTGAAATGGCGCATGACGTCACATGTAGGTAAGTTTTATACCTACTTGTGACGTAGTAAGCCCCCACTCTCCAACTTTAATGAGTTCTAACTAAGTAATTTTTTGATATTTTGATAAAACAAAAAATACGTGTCTAATATTTTTGTATTACCTGTCTGATGGACAAAATAGAATGTCGTTTTCTTTACCCAGTCCGATCCCCTATTGCTATCTTACAAACTACAATTACTGACCACTACACTACATTCTTATCTCTTTCTAAAATAAAAAAATAAATAAAGAGGTTATAAATAAAACTGCTACTACTATAAATTTTGAACAAGCACTAAAAAATCTTGCTGAGTTAATTATTTTGTTATGATCCAAACCCACTTACTGACTTACTCATACAGAAACTGACTGATACTATTAATAATAATACTAGTATAACAAGCATTCCTAACAGTAAACGTATAATCAAACCTTGGATCACCCCAGGAATTTTAATTTTGGAACAAAACGCTTTTACTCGACAATAATGAATTTATAGCTTTAAGCTTCATATGAGGTGTTTGTTTTCTATCCGATCTTTGAAGAAACACACATCACAGTTTCTTTTAAAATCCAGACACAATCTTAGTCAGGTCATATATGAGGACCATTTAGATTTAGTGTCTAAGATGTTTTTTTTTTTAGAAAAAACCTGTCAAGTCTGTGCACTCATCTGTCAGTTATCGTGTAGCTCAAAACAGAACTTAAAGGAGCTCAAGAACTTGACGAAAAATACGTTTGAAGAACCCATTATTTCACAGCGTGACATAAAATACTTCTTTCACTAAAAAGTAAACAGTTACAGGCTGAAATATTAGACTCGTTTTAAATTAATGACGTCACACATTCAAAAGTAACTGAGAGTGAATTGAATTATTCTGTCTGAGAGATTTCACTTTTTTCTTTTTACTAAATTGATGTCACTTTATCACAAGCCAGCTCTTAAGTCTATCTACACTAAATTGAGTCAAGATTGTGCCCTCGTATTATATGACCAATTAAACTCCTATCAGAGTCAACGATATTAACTGTAAAGTTTTATCTAAGAGAGCTTCAAAGTTTTGAAACATTTAGACCTCTCTTATTTGAATTTCATGAATGTTTAACGTACCAGATTTGTAAGGGTACGCGTTGTGCGTTATGTAAGTATAATATACCTTGTTATTTAAGTATTTCTTAGAAATCACTATGTCGATGTAGTTATAACATGAAACTAAATCGGATACCTAGAAGTAAAAAATACAAGATCGAAATTATTTTAGTTTAAAGCTAACATTTCGAGGAATCAAACCACGCACTTTACTCTGTCTTTATTTTATTATTACTGCTCTCAAAACGGTGAAGGAAAATTAAAATTGTGAAGAAATCGGCACGTCCTTGAACTCAACATGAGATGACATGATGATACATCAGGAGCAGGCCTGTCATCCTTGCAGTGAGAACGGTATGTTTGTAGACCTTTACCAAGGCCAAAAGGTACTAAAATTGTTCTACCCGACATTATTGTTTTGTTCGAGACCATACCTGGGAACCATCTAGTTACGGAGATATTGAAGATCAAAGTTCTAACTTTAAATAATACAAGTGTTAATAATGTTATTAATTTACTTTAAATACCTTCATACTCACTGTTCAATTCAAGGCATCCACCAGCGCAATGTTTTTAGTTAGCTACATTGAGTCCCACTGAAAACAGTGATTTTTCACCCCAAAAAAAGTAATTTTTCAAAATTAAAGTTTTGCGTATAGTTACTTAGTTTGATGTTTACAAGGTGTTGTTTTGCATCCTCGTCAAAATTCAAGAGGTTGTCACAAAAGACATAAATAATCAATTAAAATTACGGTACCTAGTTAATTACTAATAAACACTGTTTTTTTTGGTTGCTTATGTTTGTCAGTATTTCAGAATAACCCCCTTAACGTGGTTTAGGGAATTAAAAATTATAGAATAAACGTTTGAGATTGTTTGTATGTGTGAAAGCGAGGTTATAGGGCGAGAATCAGACGGCCCGCGTTTAAAACAGGTGGTACACACTTACCGTTTTCTGTAAATGAGAAAAAAAAGTAAAAATTACCTACCCATTTTGTTATAGATTCGGGACGAGAATTATTAACATGGTTACCTCCTTGAATTTGACGAGGATGCAAAACAACACCTTGTATAGTGCTTGATTGACGGCTTCATGAAGGGTCTGTTCCCACACTTCCCACCTGGTGAAACATAGGTACGCACATAATATTTTTATATTATCGTTCCTAAGCAGTCAATTCAGTGATTTATGAAAGCAATCCCCAGTATCCAATTTCTTTTTCATCGCAGAAAACTAAATTTCATTACCAAATCAATATAAAAGTAAACAGACCGAAGTGTGATACTAAAATACGTATAAATGTTTCGTCTAGACAAGTTTGAATTATATTACATTGTACAATTTAATAACACTCTGTATCGATAGCATTTCGTTATAAGCAAACTATAAAAATGCTGGAAACGTTTTCACGAAAAGAGATGTTTATTCTGGCTATAATTTGAAGAAACCTATTCAATTATATTTCCATAAGTCTCATTCATGCTCATGTTGTAAAAAAAAAATGCCTTATTCGCATGCGCTCCAAAAATACATACCAAAATATTATCATATACCGAATAGTTTTTTTATTAAGAAAGTTTTTTTTTTGTAGCCCTTATTAGTCCCTCTTATCCTATTCCTTATGTGTTTGTTTATTGGGACTTGTTATTTATTGCTTTAATATCAGCTAATGCCATTATGTGATAAAAATCTATGCTTCTTCTTAGCGTGTCGATGAAAATTTAAATTGAGTCAGCCAACAATTTGGCGAATTTGGCACTTTCAGTTACTTCCATCAGCTCCTGTGATGTGCAAGCGATAGGACGGGTAGGACACAATACCAGGTGTCCCATCGTTTGTGGAAAAACACAACATTTACACTCCAGAGTAGAGTCATCTATAAACACTCACACCTCGGCCAACCTGTGGCCGGAGTCAATAGACTCCTACTAGACTAAAGTCTTTGAATATAAAGACTTCCAGGTCAGCCAGGGCAACTCATGTCCAAGTGAGAGATTTTCAGAAGGTGAGACAAATGGTTTGGGAAGTCAAAAACTTTCTCGACACAGCTTGAGTCTTTCTGTAAAGCGTTCGCCAGTGAGCGGAGACACACACTTCAAAAAACTGTTGCGTTTTTTATGGCGAAACATCTAGTCTTAAAACATCACCGTACTCTTGGATTTATTCTCAGTCAGTTTAAAAGACTGGCTCTTATACAACCATAACACATTTCTAAAAGAAGAGGTAAATATAATATTTCAGTAAAAAATTCAAAATATAGTCCAAGACACAGTAAAATCATCTCACACTGCTACATTCTCGCCAAATGGTACAAAACTTTGCCATACATCTAACGTGACTTTAATAGCTCCATTAAAACTGTCTCCAAGCTCTTAAAATATGCTCTTAATAGGCGCATAATCTCTTACATTAAAGATAAAAATATCCCAGCCTCCCACATTGTCACATGGGTATGACAGGGAAACCACAGGCGGGGAAAGCTTGCAGGGGGTTATGTATGTCCTCCATTAAGTGCCTAATCTTTAAGCCTTTCTTATAATATATTATCAGAGCGGCGGAAAATTTTACACGGTATATTTGAAATACAAACAGCGGGTGTTCTTTTAATAAACGTTACCATGTTGTTGGTTTAGTTTTAGTAAAATTATTCTGGAAGGTTGTTAGTTAGATTTATATTTTGGAAAATTTGGTAAAAAAATATTTTGTGAGTGTGAGAAAAAAATAATCAAGCAATACAAAAATATTGCTAAATTATTTTTTTACAAGAACATGTGAATATAAATTCTGAGAAGTTTATTGTTAATCAAATTGGCTGACTACCATTCCAAATTGACCATCAAAATTCATCTTTCAGGTCAATGAAATTGCTTTGATATTGAAAATTTACGTACGATATCAATTCGGTGTAACAATCAATTTCCATTGCTTCCTTTCCTGGCTTGACAATGCTGTTTTCAGTCTGTATTATAAATAAAATTTAAAACAAATATCATCCTTCTTAGTATACGATAGTCTGTTATACTGATTTCGAAAGCCTACAATTATGCCCCACTTCAAGGCAAAAGCTATTTCATTTTCTTCACAAAACTCCTCGGTATTACGGCATGCCTGTCCTGCAAACAAGTCTACGTCGTCACGCTACCTTCACTGCGGTCGGCCTCAACGGCGATGTCGTCCCTCAGGCGTCCAGTGAGTGACAACCTTCGCCACATACTCTTAATTAATAGTCAACATTTTTCTTTGTAGCAAAAGAAGTTTCATTAATGAAAGGAACCATGTACAGACACCCACGCATTAATATGTTAAAGGATCGTAGATATACCTACTTAATAATTTAAAAAACCTTTTTATTCTACGTGTGATCATACCTTAAAGGGAAACGGTCCAATATACATGTTTAGAACGAAGCCCCGTATTGAATTTGGCCGTGAAAAGGAATACTGTCGTATGTAAAACGGGATGTAATGAAAAAGGCTTACTTTGTTAGATGACTGTTTGAATGAGGAAAAGGTTCCAGTCTTTTTATTCAGTTCTTTATAGAATTTGAATGGGTAACTGATAGACTTTTGAATGGGGGAGCGATATAACAAGCAATTACGGGGATGCCAGATGATGCTCCGTAAATGGGTATGTTCGTTCGTATAATATATTGGGATTTTAACAAAAAAAAAAAAAAACAACTTTTAAGGAGTAGATTAAGTCAGCGTGTCTTAAGTTTTTGAGTATATTTATCTGCCGTAAGATGATTATGATGGTAAAGGCGGAAACACACTTACGTGTCGTGGCGTGTCGTGACGTGCCAGAAGCATATCGGTTTCATACATCGTTGCGACACGACACGCCATGCAAATATGTCCCTAACCATATTAAATGTATGAAACCGATTTGCTTCTGGCACGTCACGACACGCCACGACACGTAAGTATATTTCCGCCTTTAGGAAATATTAATGTAGATTACTCTATTACCACAACGTCATTCGTAGCAAAAGCTCGTAACCCGTAGCCGAAGTCTGTATGCTACGATTGCTACGGCGTAGCACTTATTACGATTGCAAGGAAATGGGACATTCACTTTCGAGAATAACTTCAACTGTGTGTTGCTACATAATTGGTTTTCGATGAATTGCCAAACCAAATATTATGACAGACCCAAATGTGCCCGGCGTCTATGTCATATCCTGTGTAGCCAGCGGATGGTCCGACATGCAGGGAAAATATGGTTCCTGTTTGCGCTGTAAGCCAATAAAGGTTGAATCCACTGAAAGCACTGTCTAAACAATAAATAATTATTGTTCTTATTTCCTATTTACCTTGAGTTGATCATAGTTTCTAACAACAAACATGAGTTTAAAAAAGTATCCATGCAGTTTTTTGCTCATTCTGATTCCTTCAGAGATCTACGTTTTGATGCGGGTTACGAACTTCAACTTTCTTACTCACTGACCAATTCCTTAACAATTAAAAATGTTTATTTTAGTGGTACAATAAAGTAATTAATTCAATCCCTTTAGTCGGGAACGGTTCTCTATGCTTTGCAAAGTATTAAAAAAAAACCAATAAAATCTAATTCCATATTTCCACGATAAGTTACCAAACATTTGTAAAGAATCAAAAGGTTATGCATTGGTATGTTGAAGTAAATAAGAGTTTACGAGAGCAGGTAATCACACATAAACACAGAAGTAAAATATGATCGTAAATATATTGGCTGCGATGTATCGAATTTCGAAATTGTTTTTCGCCGATATACAATGCTGGAAGAGCCATTTTTGTAAAGTTTTCGAGAGTGTGTTCATATTTTTACATTATATATTTTTATCATTTATATTTTTTTCTTTTGACGGCACGGTTGACGCAGTGGTTGAGCGTTCGACTGCTGCGCTGCGTGTCGCGGGGTAAATTCCCGGACGGAAAAAATATTTGTATGGCCTACAGATAGTTGTTCCGAGTCTGGCTGTTTGTGTATGTGAGTTTCAATGTTTGCAAACGCACCCACGATACATGAGAAATTCGTGTGGGGCACCATTTAAAAAGAAAAAAAACAATGTCCAATCATCCACTTTACTTCTTAAGAATAGTTTGGTTTGTTCATGACCTTTGCCGGTGTTTATGTTTATCACAAAATAATGAACAAAATCATGAACGCATGCCATGTAAGTATTTACTTCATATTTGTTATAATTGTATCTCATTTTGAATAATTTAAAGTGCATACATCAAAGTATTTATAAAATCGCAAATAGTTGTGTAATAGTGGTACAAATCGAGTCGACAAGCTAAAAAAGTACACGAAATGTACGAAGTATTCTGTAAATGCATTATTTATAGCGTTGTGCCTAAATTAGTATATTGGTGTAGGTTCTTGTTGGTAGCAAACACGCTACCTTACATTGGTTCAACGAGCAGAGAACGTTGAACTCAATCAAGTAAATGCTATTGACTACTGTTGCTATGAATGAGAACTTCTATACAAGGTGTTGTTTTGCATCCTTGTCAAATTCAAGGAGGTAACTATGCTAATGATTCTCGACCCGAATCAATAATAAAATGGGTAGGTAATTTTTATTTTTTTTATTCACGGAAATCGGTAAGTGTGAACTAACCGTGTTTTAAACGAGTTTCGTCTGATCCTCGCCCTATAACCACGCTTTCACACATACAAACAATCTCAAACGTTTATTCCACAATTTCTTATTCCCTAAACCACGTTAAGGGGGTTATTCTGATATACTGACAAACTTAAACTACCAAAAAAAACAACGTTTATTAATAATTAACTAGGTACTGTAATTTAAATTTATTATTTAAGTGAATTTTGACGAGGATGCAAAACAATACCTTGTATAGGAAACGTGACTATACAGGTTGGCAGACTAAACATGGACATCGACACACAAACGAATTCCGAACTTGGTGGGTTCTGAATGATGTACTGAAATAGGGTGCGCCAAAGTTCACCTAAATTTTCAACTCCGATAATTGGAAATCCGAAAATGTTCTTCCTAACATTTTTCATCCTAACAATCGCAATTCCTAACTACTCTGTCTCTAATGTTCTAATTCCGAAGCATTGAACTTCATAATGTCAGTAGCAATAATCATCTATTATACTTTTATTTGTTTTCCTATATTTTCTCAACATAACCATCTTTTACACTATTATTCAAAGTCATATCTTTTTTGTTAAGATTTATTTTTTATTAATTAAGCGTCTTCTTTAATTTTATTTAAAGCGGTGTGTACCCGCAAAGATATTCATAGGTTAGGTTAGGTTAGGTTAGAACTGTGACCAACTACGCGCGAGCCGAGCGAGCGAAGCGAGCGGTGCCGCGGCAGCGGCCGGCGAGCGCTACCTCAAAATTGGTCGCGAAATTTTTCTAAGTATTTTTTTCATGGTGGGGCACTATAAATATCATCTTCTACTCACATATATTATTTATTACACTTGGTAAATGTTTCTTTCTGAGTATGAGTGAAAATTTTATGGTAATTATGTTTAGGGATAATAGCGTTATGATAAAAAACAGTAGGAGTTGAAATATATTTACAATAATGATATTATTAATTACAATTTTCGGAAACATGAGTGTTATGAACATCGCCGGTAGCACTACAAATAGTATGAATGTAAACTTTAGGATGAAAATTTTTAGGAAGAGTGATCATTCGGATTACAAATCATTAGGAAGAACAATTTCGGGTAAAGAACTTTAGGTGAGCTAATATGGACCCACTGAAATACGTGGTACAAAGAAAAAGCAGATTTAAAAAAAAAATACAGTTAGCATAAAAATTGCCAAAAACGACACGACACGGTGACATGACAGTCATTTGTCAAAAACAACCCCTGTAAGTTAAATTAGTTTAGCAGAAGAGATAGTAACATAAGTTGCCTTGGTCTTAGGCCCGAACTCCAAATCGCAGAGGAGCGGAGCGGTCAGAGTCGGGGCCGAAGCACGCCTTAGATCAACCGAGTGCCAGTGTGATGGAATCAATAATAATGTTTCGATAAATGGACATTTCATTTTGGATTTGAGAGCGGCGGTGGCCCAGTGGTGGCAGCCCCGACTTACGAGCAGTAAGCCGTGGGTTCGAACCCAGGCAGGTGCATTACTTTGTGTAATTTATTTCATCATCGCTGCTCTCAAAAACGGTGAAGGAAAACATCGTGAGGAAACCGGCATGTCCTAGAACCAAAAATTCGAAGACATGTGACATCTACCAACCCGCACTGGGCCCGCGTGGTGGATTACAGCCCACTCCCTCTCATAGGAGAGGAGGCCTGTGTCCCAGCAGTGGGAACATTATAGGCTAATGATGATGAAATGGACATTTCAAAAGAGCCTCTAACTAGTCCTTTTGAAAGTTGACTATTGTAGCCACATCAATGTCATAGATTGTATTGTGCTTGCTTTCGGACAACTCCGTCTCATAGGTACTTGCTTGATTACAATATCATACCTTGATAGGTAATTGACATATACAGCATAGTAAACTGTTCACAGGACACGTATACCCCTGGAGACGGGTTTTTTTTTTTATAAAGTGCTGTGCGAAGATGCACTAACGTTTGCCTCGTACATGATTCTGAAACCCCACAAGAAAACGTCAGTTAAAATAAAATAGACGCTTTATTTCCAAAGGCATTATACTAATTTGTCAAAAATTAACATAAATTATGTTATGTTTTTACTGATTGGTTTTCGAAGGATTCATTCGTTCACGAGCTATCAGAATAGTATTAATTTAATGTTTAGAGTGAAGTTCATTTTTCATAATTAATTGGTTTGAAAAACGTAAAAAAAACCCAATAAAATAGAAGAACCGACACAACTTGGTAACCATCCAGTTTTAACCCCTGGTTAACTGGACCTAATTTGTTGCTAATAATAATCTCTAGTATAACCTCTTTGAAGGAATAGGTCAGTCGGCCTAAGGCTAAGTCTAGCCTGTAACCCTGTCTAATATTATATGTGATGTAACGTAAATGACAAAAAGAAGTGCCAGTGCGCTGTCATCCACGGACTCAGTCGATAGTTATAAACTTTCGATCGATTCATTCCGTTGCCATCAACTTTTTAAACAGTAAAACTGTCTATTCCAAAATTACTAACTCCACAACCCTACGACACAGCATTCGTCACGTGACGCGTCATATCCGTTGGGAATAACACGGCTAGAGGCGTCGCGTCGTTCTTAAATTTTCATACTGAAAGTACACATGACGGTATATTAAGCTACACTATACATATCCAGAATAAGCTGACCTGGATTTGTACAGACTTTTCATACACATAAAGTTCAGTTTATACTGGAACATACATATTTTATATATTCCCTCATACCGTCTACGTCACGGCCAAAGTGAAAATAACAAATTGGCAAATAGAATTTTATGTTCAGCCATAAGTTGCTTCTGTTTTGTCATCTGTCATCTGAGATAGTGACTATGGTGTTGGAAGTAATTTTAGACGAAATCTTTATGATGTAGCCGGTGAATTACCTGGATGCGAAGAACACAAGGAGTAGGCAACGCTTGGGGTAGGCCTATGTATGTCCAAGATGATGTGATGATTGTGTGTGCTTACATTGTGTGTGGTTTGACAGTCAGTTTTGTGTGTGTGAGTATCTTTTCATTTATCTAGCAAACATTTGTTTGGAAGCAGATTGCAGCAATGTAACTGAACGCCATCAGCACACCTAAATATCGATTAAGAGCTTTAAGTCGATGTTCCGACGACTTATTGTCCTTCCATACATAAGTACTAACGCTGTAACATTCAAATATTTTAAAACCAAATTATGATACTGACAGCTCCTGATCGAGGTTAAGATGTTACAGATCGCGTTTTAGCGGTTTCGCTATAAGTATATCGCCATGAATTCGGCAAGATACCACAAACAAGAAAAGACGAGTCTTCATAAGGAATCCGTGGACCATAGAAGTATTCGGCTAAGCAGTCTGATGCAGTATACTATTTCTAGTATACATCACATTATGTATTCCATTTTGTTTTCTTAGCGTTAAATCCATTTCTGATTCAACGAAATAAAAGGAGTTTGACCTTTGTCAGTCCACCTAGCCAAGTGGCACCGATACGTACCAGTTGTACGTGGTAAACCTACCTAATTGGTAGGACATAATTGGGTAGAATTCTGTTTCAAACTAGATTTTGCAGTACAGTAACTTAGGTTAAAGGTTGTAAGGTGAACTTTTAAAACCTTTTAGTATATTGCTAGAATTTCATTGAGTGAAATACAATTGTTACAGTGAATTGAATTTGAAATTGTCCAATTCTGGTCGCTCTGATTTTTATTCAGTTCTAGCCTGTCCCCATACTGTCCTCCCCCAGCGACGCCCTAAGCCGAGGCTCGTACCCCACGGGGGTGCCCTTAGCGTGTAGTCGCTAAGTTTGTAAGTTTATCCATGCCCTGGCTGGAGGCCTTATTCTCAAGCAGACGACAATCTTTTAGGTTGAACTGCAAGATGCTATATATAAAATAAAAAAATAAGCGACAAACACCAAGACTTGACCTGAACCCAGGACCACGTTGTAAACAATCTTAGTTGCGGCCATTAGACCAACGAGTTAATTATATAAAGTAGGTGAAGAGATCTTTTAACGTCTAAAGAGCCTATTTGTTATACAGCAATCGTGTTAACACGCGACACGCAGTGTTAGTTTTTAACACGCTTATAGTAGCTCCGCCTGTGACTATGTAAAAAAACTTAGAAGTTAAATATGACACACTTCCCGGTTTCCGATCGAGCTAATTTTTTTTTAGTTTAGTTTGCATGACTTTGCATGGTTAGTTACGTGATTTCATTTTAAATTCTACATGGTGAACTTCCAAAGATAGCGGTTTAGTTATTTTTATGCATTCCCATGATATGGGTATCAAATGAAAGGATTTGCTGAGAAAAATATGATATGATGGCATCACTATAAATCATGTTATTTGTTTTTTTTTAACTATGTATAATATACTTTGGAATTGAGGTATGTTTTTCATTTTTCACTTTTCCTTGGCTTTAAGATAAACATCTCGTTAATAAAAACATACACACGAAACTGTGCTCACAAAAACCTTTTATGAGCATACAGTTGTGTGTGTGGGTTTTTTTTTATGTAATATATTTTTCTTTAATGTAACATTTCTCTTTATTCGTCTTGCAGCCCTTGGCATAATATGTTACCTACTTTGGGCCCGCACAGCAAGTTTATAGATAGATATAATTATTTAAGGAAAATGCAAAACTACAATTTCACTATTAATACCTACCTAAGTCTCACTGTCCCCAATCCAAGTTCAAACAAATAAAACAGATTAGATTGTACAAGCAATGTCTCTGCCAGTTACATTATTGCATTTCGTCTAGCTGACTCCTGCAAATTGCATTGGCTAACAAGCATGTTGTCGATTTACAGTCAAGTAATACGATAGTTTGATGACAAGGATTCGATCTAACGTTGTTTGAATGGACCTTATGTACCTTCAGTTGATTTGATTTTGTGTTAGTTGTATGTATGCAGACTTACAACGGTGACCCGTCAAGCTATTGGTACATTTCGAAAACGTGGCCTCGCTTAATTCCTACCTACCTACTCGAGGTCAGTACATGGATGGGTGAACACCAGTTACATTTCGGGATCGTGTTACTAACTTTAGTATTATCTCTGGAACTGTTCACATTACAAAAATGTTTCTTAGACAGAAAGATAGAGAATTTTGAACTCTATCAGGTAGCATCAAAAAGTGAAGATTGACCATTTGAGGGTTAACGGCTTTTTAGTGATAGGACTGCAGATTTGGTAAGAAAATACAAGGTGTTGTTTTGAATCCTCGTCAAATTCAAGCAGGTAACTATGCTAATGATTCTCGTCCAAAATTAATACTTAATAAAATTAGTAGGTATATTTTTTTTCTTTTTTGCGGAAATCGGTAAGTGTGAACCACCCGTGTTTTAAACATAGCCCGTCCGATCCTCGCCTTATAACCTCGCTTTCACACATACAAACAATCTCAAACGTTTATTCTATAATTTCTAATTCCATAAACCACGTTAAGGGGGTTATTCTGAAATACTGACAAACATAAACAACCAAGAAAAACAGTGTTTATTAGTAATTTACTAGGTACCGTAATTTTAATTGATTATTAATGTCTTTTGTGACAACCTCCTGAATTTTGACGAGTATGCAAAACAACACCGTGTATTTGGGTAAAGATGATTCGATTTAGAAAACTGCTGAGCAAAATTACTCAAAAATATCTAGTGACCCCAAGATCTAACGGTGATCTTGGATACCTAATTAACTTTATGTATACGATTTCATCCGCCATCTTGATTTTGCTTTAATGAAAAATTAAAGCATGGTAATTAATATTACAGAACGCCTGCCAGATTATAAACCTTTCGCTCTATGGCTTTTTCATTGTCGTGTAAAACTTTGTCGTATTTAGCAGGATCCTTTTAAAATTTAGTTTAAAATATTCATGTTCCGTCCCCTTCATTTTTATCTTAACTAATCTCATATCAGGACCTACAAATCCATGGGTTTTTTGTCATAGAATAAGATTGCATAGAAGCGAAAGTCCAATGCAACGGTTAACTGACAGTTACAGAAAATAATTACTTAGTTGTAATAATTGTTTTTTTTTTTACACAGCGGCAAAATGATAGTCAAAAAGGGAGATTTTTTATTGTGATGTTTATCATTTAGCAAATTACATGGCTACATAACTAATGCAATTTTAAATCATCTTTAAGAAACGTTCAAAGAACATGGAATAGAATACCCATTATCTCGATAACAAAATAAAAAAAAACAGTTACAAATATAGTAACTTTAACATAGCATGACACATTAGGTCAGATCGTCAACTGGGACGTTTAGTGTTAAGATATCAAACAAACGTTTCGACTCATTTAAAAAAAAAAAAAATATTATTCTAGAATCAATATTTAAAACTTAAAAAGTTATAAACAGGTAATCAATTCCTGGTGTAGGTAAGGAAACTAGGTATGCCACTTTCAATCCATACGAATATTATAAATGCGATATTAACTCTGTTTGTTTGTTACCTTTTCACGACTAAACGGCTTATTGGATCGTTATGAAAATTGGCAAAGAGATAGATTATATTTTCAAAAAGGACATGGGCTACTTTTTATCGCTGAATATTACATCAAAATTTCCACGCGAACGAAGTCGCGGGCAGCAGCTAGTTCTACATAGTTTCCTTACTCTATACTACAGTTCATATATTTAGGGGGCCTTTGCATCGTCACGGTTCCACCCTTCGTCGTTGGGTTCTGTATGTTATACAGCGCATATGCCACTCATTTAGTTTCGAGAATAGCCGCTTTCAAGATAAACAGAGCTAAAACCACTCGTATGTAGGTCGTAAATCGATTGCAAATGAAAAACGAATGCTTTATGGACGTATGTGTTTGGTTTGAATAATAAATTGAAAGAAGGAATTAGGGTTAATGTCCAATTTCTTTAGTTTACCAATAGGTTAGAGGCTAAAATTGGGGCTTTGGTATCTTAATCTGATTTTTAGGCATCCTGTTGTCCATTTAACCGACCGGGGTGAAAACAGAGCAAACGAATTTTCCACGATAATAATGAGACCTAGCTAGATAGAGTTTTCGCCCCCATAAATTCATATAATACAGCTATCATCTGAACTGTAAGAGCCGTTTTAGAGAACGTGATTATAAATATACTAATTTTTGCCCGCGGCTTCGCTACCGTTATATAGGGTGACTGGTAATAAGTGACCGATACTTAAACACGTGATTGTACTCATGATAACAAACAACTTTCCTAAAGGAACATTTTTTTTACTCATTCACTTTTGTCACAATAACCACAACAGCCATTATGAAATTCGAGGTTGCGAGCCGTGTGCGTGCTTTGCCTACCCACTGTGGCACGGTACGATAGTAATGAAACAGAACAGCGTCACGCGGCTAACAGCTGATAGGTCACAGGGGGACGCGCGTGCGAATTTCATATAGCTGTTGCTTTAATGTGATGAAAGTGAATGAGTATGAAAAAAAATATTTCTTTGGCAAAGTTGTTTGTTATCATGATTACGATCATGTGTTTAAGTATTGGTCACTAATTACCAGACACCCTATATACGGAAACTAACCCTCGGAAACTTTTTAATTTATTTTTTAGGAATCGGATCATTGTTCTGAACATTACTCCCTACATACAAATTGGCAAACAAATAACTCATTATAATGTAAGTATAGATAGATATACAGTATGTTAGTTTAAACGAGGGACATATTCACACCCATAATAGTACATGCTAACATGATACTAATAAAGATATAAACAAAAAAAAAACACTGATAAATAACAGACAGAACCATACCAAAATTTTCGCAAATGACACGCAACGTGTATACACCCTTGCGCTAGCGACTTAATACTATCGCAGAACATGTGAGCGGGGCAATGACTCTTAGGTATAATCCATTTTCCCCTCATACTTTAAACTTACCTGGCTTAGGACAGTCCAAAATATCTAGGCACTAAACAAAACATTAAAAATTCTTCTATATACGTTATAGGTTTTTTTACATATTTGGGACGAGAATCGAATACTGAATACCCTCCCTTAATATGTCCCTCGTTTAACCTAACATACTGTATAAATATTGCTCATATAATAGTAAGGATGTTCCACCTATGATATCAAAACCTTCTCTTACTAGTAAGAGCTAAAATAGAGTCGTGAAAACTCAGCATCGATAAGTAATACTAAACGAATTCGTCAACCTTTGTAATCAAGTTACTGCGGCTCTGTGCAGTTATCGCCCCGGGTTCCGACATTTAGTGTTCCAATCCTACTAATATTATAAATTAGAAAGTTTGTGAGGATGGATGGATGAACGTTAGTAACTCTTTCACGCGAAAAATACTGAACTGAATTTGGATGAAATTTGGTACACGGGTATTTCATCATCAGCCTATATTCTTCCCACTGCTGGGTTACAGGCCTCCTCTCTATGAGAGGGAATGGGCTGTAATCCACCACGCGGGCCCAGTGCGGGTTGGTAGATGTCACATGTCTTCGAATTTTTAGTCCTAGGACATGCCGGTTTCCTCACGATGTTTTCCTTCACCGTTTTTGAGAGCAGCGGTGATGAAATAAATTACACAAAGTAATGTGCCTGCCTGGGTTCGAACGTACGACTTACTGCTCGTAAGTCGGGGCTGCTACCACTGGGCCACCGCTGTTCTCACACGGGTATTTGATAACCTGGATTAACACATAGGATTTTATACCAGTAGTACTACGATCCCGTGGGATAATTACCGAACTCCACGCGTGCTAAGCCGCGGGCATAGGCTAGTCTATACTATTATGAAAAAGCTGAAGAGTTTGTCTGTTTGAAAGCGGTAATATCAGGAATTACTGGTTCCAATTGGGCCACAGACTAAAAACGCGCTCCAATCAATAGGAGCGGAGCATCAATGAAAAAGTTTGCAAAAACGATTTTTTTTTGTTATGTGACGCAGACGAAGTTATATTAACTTCAAACAATAAAGTTAATTCTGTCTTAATTATATAGGTACTTAGTTAAAAATGTTGGTTTATTTCCGGTTAAAAACTTTCAAACGAAACCATCAAAGGGAATTGTTGAAGAGATTATTTCATAATACCATAACATAATTACTCAAATTTTATTAGAAGGACCGCGGCTTAATGTTCTTTGAACGGTCCTTCATTGGCGTCTTTTGTCGTCTTCATGGGGTCCAAATTGACGTAATTAAGATATTTAGCTAGAGAATATTAGATTTCTGCCGCGAAATGGAATGACATCAACTCCCACGTAAAGTTAATTAGGTTATATTTACCTTGAGAAACAAAAGAATGAAGCCAGTGCTGCAATTTCTTATTTATTTTGTTACTAGCTTATACCCGCGGCGTCGCCCGCGTGTAGTTCGATAATTGTCCCTCGGGAACATACTATTGGGAGAAAAAGTATCTTATGTGTTAATTCGGGTTATAAACTATCTGCACCGAATCGGGCGGGAGGAAACGCCCGGGTGTTACCATTGCGAGGATCGGCCGGAGGACACGGTGGAGCACACCGTGGAGCTCCACCCCGCTTGGGCTGAGCACCGCCGTGTCCTCGTAGCGGCGATTGGCGGCGGTGACCTCTCGCGTCCGGCCCTGGTTCAATCCATGGTCCGGAGCGAGAGGGAATGGGAAGCCGTCGCCTCCTTCTGCGAAGCAGTCATGCTAGCGAGGAGGTGGCGGAACGTGAGAGGGAGAGAACCTCACGTCCCAGCCGCCGCGGGAGACGCCCCGGGCGTCGGGGGACAACCAGTGGCCCCCGGCCACCGTAGGCGCGAGCCTGTGGACGGTGAGTAATGGGCTAGCTCACAGTCCGTCCGTCTCATGACGACAGGCCGTGTCGACGGCGCGTACGTGTTCCACGCGCGCCTCTAGGAGATGTCAGCAAACCGGAAGGGGCCGAAAGGGCCGATGCCTGCCAGGGCTGCGGGTTGTTCGAAAGAGATACTGCGGCCCTGGAACACAAAGGGCTAAGAAGGAACATGTGTGGGTTTTAGTCAGTCAAGTCTGACACTCCCTCCCACTCCGCCCAGAGCGGGAGAAGTCATTTGATGATTTCCCATCCGCAAAAAAAAAGGTTATAAACTATCTGCGTTTTAAATTTCATCCCAATCCATTCAGTAGTTTTTGCGTGAAAGAGTAACAAACATACATCCATCCATCCATACTCACAAACTTTAGCATTTATAATATTAGTAGGATATAATCTTCGCTACAAATATGCCTTCAGTTTTTTTACTCAATTTTACCTTTGACAGCAACCTTGGCCGCTGTAGATATAATCTGGCTAATTAGGGTATCCTCGATGCACCTCAAACAGAATGCCAGTGTGGAACCTCTCTGCAGGGTATGCTCCACCTCCTGGATTCTCCTTTCAGGATTTAATTGAACCAAATTTTAGAGCTGTGAAGGCGGTTACATACTGGTCTAACACAATTTTAGTTGCATCGATACGCAAAGGAGAAAAAAAAGCAACCTTGTAAATATTATGAGGATGAAGATCACAGTGATATAAAATCATAGTTTAAATAACTGCGAAAGGCCTGATAATTCGACTAGCCTGTAAATACCTACTGTCGTAAAACAATGGATTAAAAAAAAAAGTTTTTTTTTTAAAACGTTGCCCCCACACTACTTTTTTCTCCTGTATCGCGGGTGCGTTTGCAAACATTGAAACTCATATACACAAACAGCCAGACACGGAACAACTAACCGCCTAGCCGCGTTTAAAACACGGGTGGTTCTCACTTACCAATTCGCGTAAATAAGAAGAAAAATAAAAAATACCTATCTATTTTATTATTGATTCGGGATGAGAATCATTAGCATAGTTACCTCCTTGAATTTGACGAGGATGCAAAACAACACCTTGGATATCTGACGCTTTACAGGCTCTGGGCCTCAGACAAACTTAGTTACTAACCTTAAAGACTTGCTTATAGATCTAGTGTTGACGTTGTACACACGGCGACACATCAAAACCTCGTGACCTGGCCTCGCTTTGATTTCCCCTACAATGAGAGATCCAAATAAACTGGTCGCCGTGCATATGTAACATAAAATCCGTTCTCGCCATCTGATCCTACCGCCAAATTAAGTATAAGAATCGTATTGCTCCATTTGCAAGGGTGTAACCAAACTGTACATACAAATATAGTAACAAACAATTTTAAAACTTAAATTCAAGGGCAGACGGTATAAATTTTGAAGTTTATAAATGTTTGGTATTTGGGACTCCGATGCTGCCCTTAGGGGAGCAGTCAATTAAGAAAAGATCAAAGTTAAAATTGGTCAGTGGAAACGGGTATCTGAGTACCTACTTAGATACCTACCTAAATGAGTATAAGTTATTTCGGACCACTGTCATTTTGTTACGTACCTAGATTATTACTACCTAGTTTGTTTGCAACAGAAAGCATATCAGGTACGTAATTTTCACGCAGTTATAAAACCAAGACAGATATAAATCTAAGTGAATAAATAATTATAGTTTTAAATTTTTTCATTTTTAATTTGCATGCCTGTTTAGTTTAATAAATAAACACATTATGTAATTTTATAGTACGCATTGAATTGTAAGCTAACATCGCATTGTTTTTATAACTAATTATTTTTTTATTACGTGGAAAATGTCGTTGGTTATATATTTACTCAAACTACCTGTAATTCTGTGTAATACTATAATGTGTAACCGTTTGTTTTACCAAATAAATAAAATAAAATAAATTACTGAAAAAGTGGTAACTCAATTATGCCTTATTAACAACAATTTTATTGCAGTTTTAGTCAATGTTGGAATCCAAGATCGACTATTACCTAATATAATTAGTCGCCTATCAAATTAACCAACGCGTTCCAATCTTAAAAAATAAAAACTGTGATCCCCACTTTTTAGGATGTAGCATCCGCCATATTGATTTAGCTTACATAAAATATCACCCGGATCGTAATAACGAATCGATTCCCACCTCATTCATCAAAATTGGCTCAGTAGTTTAGGTTGAACAATAAAAATATTACAAACAGACATACATATAGGTACATGGATAAAATTAAAACCCTTTCTTTTGGCTTTGATGTGTTCCGGTAAACATTTACAGGTTATAATATTGTTACCAATTTTGCGATTTTATAATGGATAAGACAGATTATTATTATTACAGTTAACTTAAAATACAGTTGATAAAATAGTCAATAATTAGCTCACAAAAGGCCTTGCATTTTACATGTGTGCAAATATGTACCTACTGCAATTTGCGCGGGTTTAAACATGACATGACGTACATCAGTAAAGATAATATATTTTGAATTGTATTATGAAACTAAAGGTGTATAACATAAATTAAACTGAACGGGATCAGATGTTGGTGTTAATCACAACAAAAAATACAGTCTTCATCTGCCTAGGATTTTCCCAACCCATCATCTGCCTAGCCTTTTCCCAAACTATCTTGGGGTGGACTTCCAGTCTAACCGGATGCAGCTGAGTACCAGTATTTTACATAAAGCGACTGCCTATCTGACCTCTACAACCCAGTAACTGGGTAATACGATACCCCATGGTAAGACTGGATGTCAGACTTTTGGCTTCTGACTACTCGTAACGACTGTCAAAGATCTACAAATGACAGCCGGGACCAATGGCTTAACGTGCTTTCCGAGGCACGGAGGAAACTCGGTATGTAATCATGGTCACCCATCCACGGACCAGCCTCGGTAAGCACGGATTACTCTTAAAGATCGACCCGTGCGGCTGCTATTATTTAGCCACGAGCTCCTCTTTTCCCAACTATGCAGCTAAATACCTGTATTTTAGCGACTAACTATCTGATCTCCACAACCCAGTCACTACTGGGTAATACGATACCCTTTGGTAAGACAACAAAAAATACAGTACATTCTTTTAATTGTTGCAACAGAATAGTCATTGTCCTTAGTCCTAAAAATAATTGAGTAATTCAGCAGTCGAAAAATACTCCCAACAAAAGCTTCCGAAATAAATTTAACGATCGCACAAAACGTTTTACAAAGAAAAATATCATATAGAAGTAAAAGGAAAAACAGACAACGCCGCGTGGTCGAACGTAAGGCTTATTAATATTCATGAAACACAAATTGGAACAGTGTACCAAATGACCGGACTTTCCTAGGGATTAGTTATCGGAATTCCTTAATTTCACTCTGTGATTAGATTTTGCTAAGTTAACGATAACATTTATTAAGTTGGTTTATTTGATGGGCTAGGTATATAAATTGTTTTTTTGGAAAATAACTTTTAGTACCTAGGTATTTTAGAAGACTTGTGCTTGCAGTGGTTGGTCCGTAGATGGGTGACCATAATTACATACCGAGTTTCCTGCGTGCCTCGGAAAGCACGTTAAACTGTTGGTGCCGGCTGTCATTTTTAGA